>JAGSMP010000083.1:0-2400000 GCA_029286625.1 Parnassius orleans
CAGGGGCGAGGTACACTGCCGGCCGCGGACGTAACACGTCACTATACCCCGATAAGCAGTGCGTGGTATCCCGCTCTGTGGAAATACAATAATTTATTTATTGAGAGAATGAGATAGAATACAGTGTAGACCGCGAACTCAAAAGGTTGTAAGTTCGAATCCGCCATTCCATTACTATCTTTCTTTTCTAATATTTTTTTTTTTTATTTAACAAATTAACAAATTAATTAAATAAATAAAATTAACCACATTGAATAAAATTATCTTAATATACCAATCCACGATTTCATAACTTCAGGCCATCTAGCGTCTATTTTACGTACCACCTTGAGAGTCAATTAATTTTTGTTCGATAAAATGACTTTACCTATAGAATAAAGTAGATGGCGCTAATACAAAGCAATTTTACTCGAAAGAAAACATTCTTTTGATTTATTACACTGAAATTAAGTCTAAAAATAAGGATTGTAACATTTAATTGCTATAAAATTAAGCTTTTATCTTATATTTTATGCCGGACTTGTGTTTTAAGCAACGTCAAAAGTGGTGTTTATCACAAGTCCTCTCCACAAAGGGAGAATATGAATCTTACCATCTCTATGTCCAGTAACGGTCTATTTTTGGGTTGATGAGGATATACAAGGTGAATATAAGAAGGTCACGCAGTCTCCTTAAAGTCCTTAATCGACTCTTACCACAACATTGGGGGCGAGATCGAGTGATGGATTGTTTACGAATCTATCACACCGAATTTCGCCACAGAGAATATGTTATCCGTCCAACCCTTAAAACCAAAGACATCTATCTATGTATACCACTAGACTAGTGTTGCAAAAAATCGGTCTTGGTCTTGTTCTTGCATTTTTGCAAGACCAAGACCGCCTAATTTTAGCAAGACCAAGACCAAGACTGACCATGCAAAATTTGAGCAAGAACAAGACTAAGTCCGCGAGACTTGCGTCTTGCAGTCAGGACTGAGTGTCGTTTCAGGGAGTATAGGAGTTCGGGTATACGCCGAGTGATTCTATGAGATGGAAAAAAATATATTAAAAAAAATTGGAAAATTGGACTTACGCATAACGAACAATGCCATAAACATACAAATGAAAATATCCATTAAAAGAAAAAAGAGTGCATCCCTAGTTTTGAGCATCGGCACTTTGATAGTGCGCGGCGTCTTGTTGTCGGCATCATCAAAGGTCGGATAATGACCTGTCAAATAATTTTGCAGCTATTCGGAAGTACAAGGTCAAGATACACGCGCCGGCGGCTTCTATTAATATCGCATACAATCGTCGCCGCCGCGCCACATGCACAACATTTGACACTGTTTGATTGCCGCCACAGAGTACATGTTCCAAAGAATAAAATAAGTTTCCGGATGCTCAGAATGGACACGAATACATTATGCTGATCTCGCAAGGAATATTGTAATTAGATAATGGTAAGGATAGGTAGATATCATAATAATTTATTCTAGTAAGTAATTACTATAATATTAATATAGTTAATATTATAGTAATTATATGGGTTGCCTAAGTGACTCACCGGGATGGCGCCAACTCAACAGATGTCGACGATGCCATCCTTTAGGATGTATCTCCGATAGTTGTTGGTCTTAATAACCTGATCCTGTATTGCACAGACAAAACCCTCGGTTTCCCCGAAGAGGTCACCAAAACGTAGCCAGTGGAGTGAGGCAACTGTGTCTACGAAAGGCTCATGAAGAGCCTTGTAGAACTTCCCGTGGAGCTCCTTCTCCTTCCATACGGTCACCCGGTCGAAAATAGACTGTACTATTTCCGCTGGGTCTTGCCATTGCTCGCTGGCTAAGGATAGAGGGGTTAGCCCTTTATCACACGAAATGACGTCACTGTAGAATGGATCATCCGATTTCGTCAGGAAGTAATTGCGAAGGGTGCACACTTCGCGATTATGCATAATGAGAGCGCTTAAAAAGCCGCGCCCACCATGTTTCCGCGGCAAGTACAGCCTCATTACTGACGATCTCGGATGATACATCCTGTGGGACGTCATAACAGTGCCGACTTTTCTATCCAGAGCGTTCAGTTCGGTCTGAGTCCACCTGAGTATGCCAAAGGTATGCACACATATGCACATGAGAATAGGCATGATCCAACCGTTATATGCGTGTGTCTCATTAACGCCCGACAAAAGACTGTTAAGCACTTTTGTCAAGCGTGCATAAAACACATCGCAAACTGACTGTTTCATGTCCGCCTTATCGATACCTATGTTCTGTGACATACCCAGGTATCGGTATGTTTCAGCCTCGGATAGGGTTCTTATGTTGATGGGCATAGATAAGTCTATGCCCTCAGAGTTAGGAACCTTACCCCTTTCGACTTGGAGGACCGCACACTTATCCGTCCCCAGTTCCATTCTAATAGAATTGCTAAAATCACAAGTGATGTTTAGCAATTCCATAAGATGGAAGTGACTGGAGGCGAATAACTTGAGATCATCTATATAGAAAAGATGGGTCACTTTTGTACCTCCTTTTCTAAAAGAATCCTCCTGGGTACGAGAGGTATGGGGTTTAGAGAGGCAAAACCAGATTGGACTCAAACAATCGCCCTGGAAGATACCTTCTTATCCTTATGTGGTTCTCCGCGGCCGTCATCCGCTCGCCTAGATGACAAAGGATCGTACTCAATTATTATTATTACCACTAATAGATAAACATGTTCAATAAGTTCACTGCAAATCTCGATTTTGGAAGTGTGTGTTTTAAAACACAAAGTGCTCGAATATGTCGCCATTTTGATAAATATTGTAGACACTTTGCACACTTGAAACGAGTAAAATTTTCTACAATGCTAACTGAATAATATAAAAAGCGTGCATATAAAATAAAAAGCGTGCAATAAGATCTATGTACTGCTTGGGAGCCAGTATCTCTTTATATATATAGATTATAGTGTTAAATACGTATTTATAATTCACCCATATTTTCATTTGTTTTTATAAACGGCGAGACACATGATTTACTGTTTTATTTCAGTCTGAAAATAGCAGTGACAATATCATGACAGCTATAGTTGATTGAACCTGACGAAGCTACACAAATATATTTTCGATCGATTTGCCCAATTATGGTGTTTCTAAAGGTCCACACTTAGAAGGAAGGTCAAAGAGCGATTTGAAGCTTCAATTGAATCTTAAGAAAGAATACAACAATTTTCATCTAAAATGTCATTTACCATTGATGGATGGACGTCAATTTCTGGTAGGAGTTACTACGGTCACTATTCATTATATAGACAACGAATTGAAGTATCGATCTGTAGTCCTTGATTTTATACCATCAGGCGGTCGACATACTGGGGAAGATATTGCAACGATTTTCCACGAATGTTTATTGGAATATGACATAATTGATAAAATACAGGGTATCACGGTCGACAACGCAACTACAAATACCAAATTTATGTATGAACTGGACAAACTGCTGCCACACTTTGATTCAGATAATCAACATTTCCGGTGCTTTGCTCACATTTTGAACCTTGGTGTACAAGATTTATTAAAGACCTTAGCATTACACAGTGAAACTGACAATAACGGACAAGAACAGCAGTATGAAGACTATAAAGACGAAACTGAGGAAGATGAAGAATATGCGCCAAATATTGCTGAGTCACGTACGACAAAATTACGCAGTATTTCCAGTAAAATAAAAAGAAGTGAGATATTGAAGAGGAAGTTTCAGTCTGCTTGTGAAGCAGCTGGCGTGCCATCAAATCTGAATCCCATACTCGACTGTCCAACGAGATGGAATTCCACACATGATATGATTGGATTTGGTTTAAAAGTGAGAACTGGCATTAACATATTGTGCACTTCTGTCACCAAATTGAATGATTTTCAAATCACAGATAGTGAATGGCAAATACTCGAAAAAATACATAAGTTTCTAATAAACTTTAAACGTTTATCAACGAAACTTGGTGGAAAAAAATATGTTACATTACCGCTAGTCATTGTATCATTCAATCTCTTGCTCGATAAAATTGAATCCATGGTAAAACAATTAGATGAGAAACCTAATCGATCCAAAGTGGATGAAAGGCTCATTCTGGGTTTCCAAGCAGCTCGAGATCAAATGCTTAAACATTATAAGAAGAGCAACTAGATTTATTGTACCTCTTTAATTTTAGACCGAAGGCATAAGGCTCAGACTTTTGACATGACATTATGGGGGAAGCAAATTAAAACAGAAAGCCTGCGCAAATTAATGAACTTTATAAAGAATATAAAAGTCTACACTCAGTGAATAAATCTCTAGAATCACCAAGAAATGAAAAGAAAGTAAGTGAATATGATGAAGATGAAGACGTAATGCTTCTGCAGAAACTGTATGCATGTCCCTCGACGTCATCTGGATTCTGGATGTGTGTCATCTTGTCTTCAAGGCTTAGTTATTGACGAATTGGAGGAGTACCTAAGTAAACCCAGAGCCGCCAGCTCGGAGGACATTTTAGAGTGGTGGAGGACGCATGAGACAGAATATCCGACTTTATCGAAGATGGCCCGTGATTTTCTTCTATACCTGCATTCTATTCTTTTTTCAATACCTGCAACTTCAGTACCTGCTGAGAGATTATTTTCTAAAGCATCATTAGTAATTAGAAAACATAGAAATAGGTTAAGTGATGAGTCAACCAGATGGTTACTTTGTATTAATTCTTGGTCAAAAATTAATATAGTAACATAATATAAAAGCAATTGTGTACTGTTATGTCATTTAATTTGTATTGTATTTTATTTTTATTTAAATAAATGGTAAATTGTATAACCTTTTATTCCATTCCATATAAGGTGAGGTCTATCAATCTCTTTCTAGACAGATAATGTTCTTTAAAATACAGTCAAGTTAATGTCATTAATTTGTTTTTATGTTTTAACCATGTTTTAGCACATAAGCTTATAAATGTAAACGTTTATTAAAACAGACTGACTCCCGTGGCCGTGGGACACGGTAGATAGCTCAGTTGGTTAGAGCATCGGCACGAATCGCTTAGGTCGTGGGTTCAAACCCCACCCGGTGTCAGTTGATTTTTCGAATTTCTCATTAAATGTTTAGACATTTATTAATTTGGTTGGTCTTTACTATGGCTATGTTAATTCAAGCTCAAAATGTACCTACTCTGTTAAGTTGTTCTAAGATCTAAAGTAACGTTTAATAAATAGCAATAGGTTAATAGGTAATTGCGAGACTTGCGAGACTCTTGCTGCAAGACCAAGACCAAGACTGGGAGCGAAATACCAAGACCAAGACCAGGTGTATTGGCGCAATACCAAGACCAAGACTGACTAAGTCTCGTCTTGTTCTTGCATTTGGGCAACTTTTTTTTTTGGCATTTGGCAACACTACACTAATCGGTCTCTGCGGCCTTTATACATTGCGACTGCGAGCGGGCAAGAAGACTAATTCTTTGTTTTTTAAACCGCGAATGTTGTTTTTGACAATCTAACACTGATTTTCTTTAATATGACTAAGAAAACAGATATTATCGCTATTGATGTGCGTATTTTGTCAATGCATGCTTTTTACATTTATGTCAGATAAATATGTAGCTTTATTTCGCATTTACCTAAAAACAGTACCTGTCTTACATGAAAATATAGCTGCGTGGCATATTTACCGTGCTAGCTACCCGTCCGCCGGCGATACACAGCTGTCACGCGGTTTTGTTTTCAATTTCCGATCTAGTAGTAGGTATACATAGAAGTCTTTGCTTTAAACAAATAATTTGGATTTATAAAAATGTGGCACGCGTGGCGTTGAATTACACAATCGTCAGGAAGTCCAAAGTTAACTCAACACTTACTCGGAAGTCGTCCATGAGGCCAAGTTTCTTAGCCGCCCTCTGGTAGGTCTTCGCGTTAGAGTAGAGCACTCTGACCGCCGTGTCTCCAGCACTGGATATCACTTCGTCAGCGGACATCTCCGGGAGCGAATACACCGTCGACGTAAACGCCTCGTCGTACGTCCTACCAAGAAATTATTTATTACCAGCATATATCAACGATATACAATATGTAACAAACACTCCGTTGGTCTTTTCAGTGACGTTTAGATGTATATAGGTATAACAATTTTCTTATTCAATAGATTGAAGCATTGACCGTGTGAGGTTTAAGAATGTCCACTACCCCATATTGTCCCGGTTAAGAGGCGACACAAGAAAACAAACTAGAAAACTGGGAAACTAGCAGCATCTTCCTAGTAACAACTAAAAATAAAAAACTACGGTTGTAACCCGCCTGTCAAGCGTGGCAAATATTACCCCTATGAGGCAATCTTTGGGGAGGTTTTCCCTTATTTTCACGCTAACCGTATCGTGTCGTAGTGGCGGTTTACCGTGTAGTGGCGGTGTAAGAATATCCCTTAACCCATTATCATCCCGTGAGTGTCGTAAGAGGCGACAGAGGGAAATAAATCGTTCAATGAGCGGCCTTAACTCGATTTATGACTCGCGTCGAGAACCATGCGAAGTTTAGTAGTGGTCTTATCTGCACGCAAAACGTGTGACGTACACGGGATAGCAATTATCACTGTCAACCGGCGCGCGGTGACATAGTACTAAATATTCGTAAAAAAAGCAGTCATAATAAAGCCCGTGTAACTATAAATATCCCCATAGGGCAATCCATGGGGAAGCCTATTTTCAGCAGTAGACAGCTGTAACGGTCACGCTAAGCAGGCGGATTGACGATCGTTGAGGCTGCTGCCGTAGCCGGTCTTGGTAATGTATAGCAGAGATCATATTATACTGTCATCGGAAGCTATAAGATTTTTCTGAAATTTACCAAAGTCGGCATACGACACCAGGGACAAAGCGGGAGATTGCTTCTCATATGCACACGGCACAAGGGCTGTTAATTAGGTTAATATATAAATACACAAGTGGTAAAATTAAAAATTTTGTACAACCGACTTCAATATAAATAAAATGAGAACATCATCAATGTAGTCGAAGTCAATTAAATAATTATTAAGATAACTCAAAACTACTAGTCAGATCTCAAATTTATATGGGACCACATGAGAAGCACCAGTTTCAAAATAAAAGAGATTATCAAAATCGGTTTACCAGGAAAAAGTTCTGAGGTAACACACATAAAAAAAAATACAGTCAATTGAGAACCTCCTCCTTTTTTTTATTTACATTGTTTATAGATTTTTTTTTCAATTTGGTGTTTTTGATAGACATCACAGGTTCACAGGCTATAATATTCTAAAAATATTATTACATAATTAGATAGATAGATAGATATATTCTAATTTAGAAGACTTACCTTGAGCAAATATGTGAGGTTAAGTTTAGTAAACTCCACATAGTCCGCATTAAGGTGCATGTAGCGTAGGTGCATATCAAAGAATAAGCCTTTGCTCACGCCAATCTGTACAATGACAAATAAACCAATCAAAGCAGCATATTAATTAATATTTTTTTCTTTACATCTTAAATTATAAATGTTTGGAAGGCATTAAATTGTGTCATGTGTCATGGGAATTTACCTGTCCGGTAGTTGTGGTATAGTATACAGGTATGCGACCCGGCTTCCCTAGCTATTACTGTCCTATCCCTTGCCCTCCTGGGCGGTAATATCCTACATTTCCTATTTCCCACTCTAACTTACCAATCTTCATCGAAACACCACCTATCCTTCCCTTTCACTATTCCTACCCTCTCCGCCAATCCAACGTCTGCCGCGCGGATGGATGCATGGCTAGGGGCAAGCCTAGTCGTTAGCGTGCCACACTGCCCTGGGACCGGGCGACCCCAGAATTAGGCCAGCCTTACCCTGGCATGCGGGGCTCTGCTGGGGGGGACAAACCTTTCCCTCGCTATTCGTGGGAACGCAATGGATAATCATAAAAATAATTTAATTTACCAAAATGGTGGCGATGTGTTTCGCCACCCATCACGTCTCGTTTCTCGCGGGGGCGAAAAGCGGCCTACGGAGAGCCGTTTCGCTACCGTGAATGTAAGAGAGTATGGATGGTAAGATAGATGAAGTATGTCAGATGATGGATGAACGATGCATAGATATTCTGTGCGTGAACGAAACCAAGAGGAAAGGATGTGACACCACGGTTCATGGCCCCTACACGGCATACTGGTCGGGAGTCCCCCAAACCAGCCGAGGATGTCAGGGAGTTGATGTGATTCTTTCATCTCGAATAGTGGAATGTGTGATGGAGCAGGAATGTGTAAGCCAGACTCCTCTGGATTAGGTTAAAGTCGTACTCACTCGCTTGTTTATCCTTGGGGTCTATGCCGACGGATCTGCGCAGGTGGATTATTAAAAAGCAACAAGAGACAGAGAATTTTGGGATAGCATGAGAGAGGTCTTGAATAAATGCGGAAAATGAACGGATTGTGATGTTAGGGAATTTAATGGGTGGGTTGGAGTAAAGCGTAATGGGTATGAAGGAGTTCTGGGTACGTTTGGGGACGAGTGAATGACAATGAGAGAAGCGCTTGAAGTATGCTTGGAATGGAATCTGTGCGTAGCCAACAATGTTTGACCACAAAAGATCCATTTGTATACAAGAGATGAGGTGAGTCTAGAAGTATGATTGATTTTGTAATTGTGGATGAAAGACTGAGGAAGAAAGTGCTAGACACTCAGTCATACCGCGGTGTAGGCCTCGACACAGACCACTTCCTGGTTATAGCCTGAATGCGTGGCCTCTTTAAACGGTGGCGACACAGAGGGGCCTAGCGAGTGTTTTGGACAGTAAAAGTGGAAAATCTACAGGAAAAGAAAAGAAAGACAGAGTATGTGAAACTGAAAGAAAGTTTCAAAGGCATAGAAGAGATAGGTGTGATTGATTTGTGGGCATTTGAAAAGGGTCGTCGTGTTGCCATTGAGGTATGCAGAGTAGCTAAAAGAAGGAAAGGAAGAAAGATGCACAAGCAGGTTTAGAAAGGGATGGGATGTATGGATCAGGTCTTTTCCTTGCGGTGCATAGCCGAAAAGTGTTTGGCTAAATACAAGAAAGTCTATTGCGCATTCGTGGATCTAGAAGGACTTTGATAGAGTAGTGAGGAATGAATTGTGGTCAGCACTGTCCGTGACAGTGTGAGCAGTATCCTCATACGAGCATTGCAATCTCTTTATAGGGTTCTAGTGCTTGTGTAAGGATAAACGGGCATACACTGAATGGTTTAATATCGAAAAGGTGTTAGACAGGGATGTGGCGTCACCGTGGCTGTTTAATCTGTTCATGGACAATTGCTTGACATTTAAAAGAGAATGAAAGTGGGTTGAGAATGAATGAGTTACTCGTCAAATGTTTTCTCTATGCTGATGACCAAGTATTACTTGCGTCTTCGGCCGAGGAGTTGCAGGAGATGGTAAATGCTATGAGTGGAGCTTTTGGTAGAAAGGGAATGAAGATGAATGTAAAGAAGACGAAAGTGATGGTATTCTCTCTCATGTACGGAAGTGAAAGTTGGGTATGGCAGAAGAAACATGAAAGCAGAACAAATGCAGTTGAGATGAGAGCGTTAAGAAATATGATAGGAGTTAAATTGAGTGACAGGATAAGAAATAGTGAGATAAGGAAACGTTGTGGTCTGAAAGAAGATGTAGTGACAAAAATCGAGAAAGGTATGCTGAGATGGTTTGGCCATGTCGAGAGAATGAATGAAGAACGATTGACGAAAAAAGTGTACAAGTCGAGTGTGAATGAAAGTGTTGGAAGGGCAGACTAGGCAGACTTTTCTAGACCAAATCAGGGACGTCTTGAAAAAAGGCCAGGTCAAGAGTACCCTAAACCGAAGAGCATGTATGAAGGGAATAATGAAAGTGGACGAAGCGAAACAAGTATGTAAGGATCGTAGCAAGTGGAAAGAAGTGGTCTTTGCCTACCCCTACGGGAAAGAGCCGTGACTATATGTATCTATGTATTTAAGGCATTAAAGGCAGTTTGATATGTTTTAGGAAACACTGAAAGTTTTATGAAATCTAAATAGACCAAAGTAAGAAATTGCCGAAACCTTTAAGCGGAGTTCACCAGTGACATTATATTAACTAGTTTTCTTGTCTTTGCTGAGTTTTGCTGCGCCTTCTTGAATGTATCTAACAACAAATTTGCAACTGATTTTAAACTAACTTTTTTTTATAGTTAAGTGGATGCTGTGGCATATAGACACATAATATATACATCTATATTCAAATTCAGAGTCAAAATGCGGATGCGTTGTCACCACAGAAGGCTAATAGAAAATGCCTCGTTTCCAGTAAAAAGGTTCTCTGGTTCTCTACACTAACCTTACGAAACACAGTAGCATTGAGCTGCTATTTTACGCTGGTATTCTGTGACAAACAAACATTCCCACGGTCGAGCCGACTCATTCGTGCTACTCCCATAATATAGCTCTGCAGCATGGTTCTACCACGTAAAACTAATTTCCCGATGAGTTAGACACTTTAAATAGATTAAAGCTGGATGACGATGCAAAACAATCTCATGTCTTGTCTGTTTGTTTGTCTGTTCGGTACAAATTTAGCTATTCATTTTAAACTGACTGTCCGGTGAGTTAGAGATTTGAAACGAAATACAGTGGTGATCGTATAATTAGAAACACTACCAACGGTCCTTGACATTATGTAAGATACTGCACCGCAATCGTTTTATTTTGAAATTAAACAATAAATAGGACAAAAATATTCAAAGATTTATCATTTCTTAGAAAAACAATATAAATCCCATTACACAAGTGCAGTTTCAATATTACATTACGGACAAACATTTAAATCAGTTTTAATGTATGAACAATAATGGTCAACTAATTAGAAACAACAACAAAAAAGTATAAACAAACAATTTTTTTTAAGTACTAGTAATTAGTATTGTTATTTACGAAATAGCTACTAATCATAGCCTACCAATAGTTATAATTAATATTTAGTGGCGTATCCCTTATTTTCAATGACAGCATTGCAACGACGTGGCATTGATTCAATCATATTCATACATTTTTCTACGGGGATTGAATTCCATGCTTCAACAAATGCTTCATATAGTTCGTTTTGACTGGTGTTACGTTTGTTTGAGACTTTCTTTTTAACAATATACCAGAGATTTTCTATCGGGTTTAAATCCAGACTATTTGCTGGCCAGTCTAAAACGGATATACGCTGTTCTCTAAGGAAACATTTGACGCTATTGGCAGTGTGTTTAGGGTCATTGTCATGCTGAAAGATCCAGGTTACAAGCAAATGATCGTCCGAGTAGGGAATCATTGTGTGCTCTAAGATATTTTTGTATTGCCATTGATCCATTGTACCTTCAATCTTCCGAACGGGTCCAACTACACATCCGGAAAAACACCCCCAAACTTTAATGTTGGCGTCACCGGGCTGGACTATATTCCTTGTGTATTTATAATTAAAAGCATTGTTTACAGGACGTCTAACATAGCGCTTTCCATCGGAATTTACCATATTTATTTTTGTTTCATCTGAAAATAACACTTTTTTCCATTCTCGTACCGTCCAATTAACATATTTTTATGCCGGGGCCACAGTAACGAGAAACGTCAATGCCCATAAACGCAACAATTATTGCCTTAATTTTAACTCGATAAAGTGAGTAGCCACACTTGGAACGGTCAACGTCATTACAATTTCAATGCCGTTGAACGGCGTTAAAGTTGGCGTATATTAGGGTTGCCAACCGTCCTGTTTTCCCAGGACATGTTTTACTTTTTGTAGTGTCCTGGATAGTTTTTAAGGAGCGTCCTGGGTTTTTAAAGCACCCTGATAAGGTCATGTATTTTAAAATTCGCGTGGCACTTTTTTAACTATAACTTACCTAAATTTAAAGAATTTGTTACAAACTAAAGCGTTTGTTTTATATTTTAATAATTTTATTCAAATACTTTTATTAAAAAATATGATTATTGTCATTATTTTAATTTCATTTAACCTATTTTCACTACATATTAATTTTATTATTGCAACTCAATTAAGCCCGAGTCAAATAGACAGCGAACCGATAGCGTGGCGAAACGTTTTTATTTTGTTATGTATGGTACCTATCGTATGAATCTAATCGCACATAAAAATCAGAAATAAACCGATACTTGCATACATAGCACATACATTCGCCACGTTTCGGTTCGGTTCGGTTCGCAGTTATGTTTGACAAGGCCTTTACTGCGTCCTGTTTTTATTCTGAATTGTCCTGGTTTTACCAACTTCAAATCCTAGGTTTTTAGATTTGGGGTTGGCAACCCTAGCTGATGAAGATGGATGGACGTTGACGTTGCTACTCTATATTTGATGAGTGTAAATTTTTATTATATGAATATATTTTATCATTGCCTAAGCATGGCTCTGTTTGCAGAATCTCAAGAAACGTAATAACTTTTTCATTATTCCACTCTACCATAGCCATACGTGCGACCCCGTTGCGCTCACCGTGCACAATGAGACAAACGTAGTGTGGCCGCTTCAACATTAGCGTGGCCCCAGCAATAGCGAATAATAATCGCTTCTCTCGGTGTTGTTTGGTAAGATGCGGTACCTTTCGAGAGATTTTTCCAAAAAATTTAGCTTCCACTAATCTTCGACGTATCAGTCTTGACGAGATGTTTCTCGGGTCATCAGGCGAAAAAACTTCATTTTTAATCTGGTTGGAGCCTTTACTTGGGTCTTTTTTAGCAACACGAACGATTAGCGTATCTTCTCTGGGAGAGGTTTTTCTTGGCCGAGCCTTTCTAAGAACATTTTCAACAGTTCCATATGTATTATAATGATCAATTGCATTAAAAACTTTCTTACAGAACAATTTAAAAGCTCAGCTATTCTTCTGTACGCCCACTTATGATCAGAAACAGAAACAGAAACAGAAACTTTTTTATTCAATATAAACTATAAATAATACTTATTGAAAGTCACTCTTTTGTCTAATTACCACTGGTTCGAAAAAAAACCTCTGTTCTGGGAAGAACCAGCAAGAAACCCAGCGGGACTTTTTTTTAAATAACAGCTTACAATCATGTATGTTACACAATTAACCACAAAACAAATTAGAAACAGCCAAGCGAACACCTCATTCCCAGGGTTATTATCATCCATAAATTCCTTAACATTATAATAACCCTTTTATACAAACTATGTTTAATAAAGTTTTTGAATTTTGAGCAGGTTGAATTTTGTATATTTTCTGGGATTTTGTTGTAAAGCGTATAAATCCTCAAGAATGAATTACTGATTCGGTGGAGTCGAGTAATTGGTACTACTAGCTTGTGTTTGTTCCTAGTATTTACAGAATGAATATCACTTATTTTGTATAACTACTTTTATTTTTGTGTACGTACATTACATTTTCATAAATGTATTGAGAGGCCAAAGTTAATATATTAATTTCCTTAAATTTTGTCTGAGCGACTCTTTAGGTTTTAAATCATAGATTGCTCTTATGGCCCTCTTCTGTAAAACAAATATAATTTCAGTGTCAGTTGCGTGTCCCCATAGCAAAATACCATACGACATTATGCTATGGAAATAGCTAAAGTAAACAAGTCTTGTTTCCACACTGGTAAGATTTCTAATCTTTTACAGCATATGCTGCAAAACTAAGTCTGCTTGCTAACTTTGATATATGGGGCTCCATTGAAGCTTCGCGTCTAGTGTTATACCAAGAAAATGGTGGTATCGACAAGACTCAGTTCCTCCCCATTTAAAATTACATTAGTATTTAATTGTCTGACATTTGGAGTCATGAACTTCATACATTTCGTTTTAGTGCTATTAAAATGCAAGTTATTAACATTAAACCAATTTACTAATTTAGATATAGCATTATTTACTTCGTCATATTTTAATAATTGTCGTTTTAATTTGAAAATTAATGAAGTGTCATCAGCAAATAATACTATATTATGGTTATCCCCTACTATGTAAGGTAAGTCATTAATATATACAAAAAACAGTACTATCGACCCGGAAGAGCTCATACTATTAATGACAACTTTTTGAGTTCTGTTACTTAAATATGAAACAATTAATTTAAGAGCATTACTTCTTACACCGTAGTGTTGTAGTTTCCTGATTAATGTTTCATGGTGAACACAATCGAAGGCTTTGGATAGGTCACAGAATATACCCAAAGCATCCTGTGAATTCTCCCATGCATTGAAAATATATTTAATCAGCTCAACACCAGCATCAGTTGTCGAGCGACCCTTGTGAAACCGTATTGATTTTTATGAAGTAAATTATTAACATTAAAAAAAGAAAAAGATCCGCAGTTTTCTTAACATCAATAGTTTTAAAATATTTTACAATATCTTTTGATGATATTTTATGAAATGTAAAATTCTTTGTACACGCATTTACATTTTGTTTAAGCAATGATTCGGCGACGGCAGGAGAAATTCAGTGACATAGTGGTTAAGATCGGAATATCCGTAAAATACTTCTCAAAAGCATTGCAACATCCTGATCTGATTCCGTTAATTTGTTGTTAAAACTCAACCGGTAGTTTGAATTGCGAGAGTTGACCTTACCAGTTTCACTATTAATTATACTCCGTCATTTTAATTTTATTAGAAGCCGTCTTAATTTTGTTGCTCAAATGCAAAGACTTGGCTGGAGCACACTCACTAAATATTTTTGAATATTTTTAACATATTCCTAAATTCGACGCTAGGGTTATATGACCTTTCATGGTAAAGTTCATATAACCTTTGTCTCTTATGGACTCTACTGTCGCCCATTCATTGAAAGCCTTCCGACTGTTCAAGGAGAACGTTTTAAAGTAAAATATTATCAAATTCATAGCAAATAAGTTTAAACACTGTTCCATACAAAAATTAGGATCATTTTGGTATGAAAGTGATGGAAGTTTCTTCACTATGTTACTTCTAAACTTCTTAACTCTATATTACATATTAACAATTATTTGCCTAGTTGACGCGTCACAACTTTTATTTTGCCCATTTTGAACAAAATAAAATATAGATTAAATTTTGAATTGCCGCCAAAATAATAGAAAAGCCAAGAAAGAAATTATTCTCCAATTTCAAAAAAAGAACGAGCTATGGATGCTTTTTTAAAATGTTTCTAATTAGGCGTCCAAGCGGCCAGTAACAGAAAATAAACTCCTACATGTGTAAGACTCATTTTGTAATTAAAAGTAAGATATCTATTATATTTTATGCATTTAATGAGTTTTTTATTTGAGTGGCTATATTATTGCATGATTATTAATTATTGAATGTGTATATTTTTTACGAACATTTGTACGTTGAAGTTATACTTTCTTTATTCATGAAGTGTTTCTAATTATATGACCACCACTATATAACTCAGGACTAGAAAACGCGATAGAAATGATTGCCATTTTGAATTAAAATTATTTAATGAAAGAATACTAGTAACGCGATTAACGCTACTATACTCCCGTTAATCACTCCAAGTAAGCTTAAAACGCTTGTGATAGGAGTGGATTACGACAGTAGTCAAATGGCCGATTCAAACTCACGACTTTCAGAATGCTATCAAATTATTAATTAGTAATATGTGTTAGATAAATGATCATAATGCAATTTCACATATCAATCTTCATAATTAATATCAATATGGATTTATTTCAAACCACCCGCATTAATTCTAAAATTAAGTCATGATATAAAAGCACCTACATTTGTCACGGCCCCGGCAGTTCAATACGAACAGTGGTACTGAAAAGGTTATAATAGTCACGTTAAGTCTATTATGAAATAAGATTATTCGAATTTTTTTTATTGTGAGCAAAGTTAAATTAAAATATAGTCGTCATTGTAAAGTAGTGTGTTAAAAATTATCATATATAGTTTTAAGAGTGTAATTAAGCAACGAATACAGTGATTAAACAGTTAACTAAGTCAGTTGTCGTAGTTTTATTGGAGAAAAGCTCACATATGGTACCGATGTTTATCATAAAATGCTAATCGAAGTCTATAATAGCTTTGTTATTAATTATGAGATCACAATGAAGGTAGTCAAGATTACGGGAACGTAAAATGATTTTTAAAACTATTTAAAATCTATTTATTTCTTAATTACAATTAAAATTATAACTACTTAATTAATACGTCTTGACAGAAGTCGATGTCAGAACGAAGTGTCCGCTCCCATGAGCTCTGCCTGATATCTCATGCAACCAAAAGCGCTGACTCTACAGTTACTGGATACTGTCTAATGCTTATGCAGCCCCTCTAAATCCGAACCGTAACAACCCTATGGTCTTGTGGTTGCATAACTCCTCCCTCTCCAAGAGCGGAATTATCGGCTGCAGTGTTTTCAGCTGTTGTCCGATGATTCCGCCATCTATTAACTAAATTACTTTTATTTTCTTAAAACACTAAGAAAATAACAATAGGTAAAATGACATACAGTAATAAAGTAGCTAAACCCTCCTGACCCTATCACACTATCACTTTGATCACTATATTCACTGCCACTGAATTTAAGATTTTGGTTCAACACGTATGCTAGATGTTTCAGGTCGTCTAAGGCTAAGCCTTTCAGGTTAACTGCTCCAGTATCCGTCAGGTTCAGGTGATCCAGTCTTGGTAAGTTTAATACTGGGGTCACTCTATAGCCCAGTTCCTGCAAAGTATAGGCGGTGCAACAATTTATAATTATCTATGAAGGTCTCACAATCCTCACTAATTTTATGATGTATGTGCCCAAAAGTGATTCTTTAGTTATGTCATCCTGGCATTTATTTGTTAATATTATTCTATGGTTGGCGTATATAATCCAATTTACAGGGCCGATAGACTGGATTTTGACATCCTCAAGATCAACGAGCGAGGTTCGCATAGTGTGAGATTGTTTTGGAATTTCATCAGTTGTTCAGCATGTGTTTCTAGGATAGGATACCATGTTGGAGCTCATACACAGGATTCATCCGCCGCTATCTCGGTGCACGGCCGGGAGACCGGTAAGTATTGTGAACCTTTCACCAAAATGTAAGGATACTTGGGAATTATTACAGACGTTCTGTTTCTAAGTGCATCGAATACAGGTAATGGGTATAATTTGTAATAATTGTAATTAAAACTATCAGTAAGTGGAACTTCCATCAAGTACGTAATCTGGTTTGCTTTCATGTAAAATAACAATAGTTCTTTCAATTTTCACTAAATTCTCTACATTTACAGGGTACACTAGGTTATCGACTTTGGCAATATCATTAAGTATCACTAACAGTTCAGATGAATTAATAATTGATTGGTGTAATACTGAAACTTTACAAGCTAAAGCAGTTTCTATTTCACTAAGTTTAAGGTAAATACTACGAAAGTTACTAATAAACATATTATACATGCCTAAAATATACGTGTTATAAATTGAATTATTTTCTTTGGTAGCAATGTATTTTACTATTCGTTCAATTCTTTTAAGCGTTCATCTAATATTAGTTCATTTTCATGTAAAGTTTCTGTACTATTTGCCAAGCTATTCAGCATTTTAGAAACAACGGTGATTTTACTATCAATACTTAATTGGTTGTTCTTTAACTTAGATATAACGGAATCGTATCTAAAACATCTTCGTGATCTAAATTGCCGGTGATTGCTTTAATGGCTGATCCTAGGGGTCTATGAGACCTCTTTTAAATCTATTGGATGGTACAAGTTGCTTAAATTTTCAATAGTTAAATCGCAAGAATAGTCAGCTTGGGTCTTCATGGCTTGGAATTCATAAGCATATGGTTTATTAATATCAACTAATCTACTAAAATCTTTAAACTTAATAATATTTAAATCTAAATTTTCCTTAATTCCTAATAAGTTCACTTCTTTAACTATAAGCCACCTGCTTGTTTGCCTAAAACGGCCTTCTTTTACAGGAGCAGGCCCGGGTTGCTGTCAATTTTTGAAGTTGAAGACTGCGGGTCCAAATATGTGAGCCATAGTCAGGACCACGCCACCACCTGTGGAGGTCGTTTGAAATTTTTAATAGGGACCTTTGTATCCCGTTCACCTATTTTAACGGAACGATATTACGTTCTTCAGGACCTTGAATAACAGCTTTCCTGTACCTAGGTTTGTCCTTACTTTTCCTAATATTGATGTCCTTTACGTACGCTATTTGCCCTTTGTTGAGTACTACCTTTGTTTCTCCTCCTTTCCGTTCCCTAGCCTTTTCCTTTTGTTCAATCATTCGATCGGAAATGTACTTATATAAATATTTAGTGCGTTTTGGTGGTCTTTAACAGCTGTTGGTATAGGCCCTATCGAAATCGTTATCAAAACCTTTCCAGAATCAGTGTGCCCAAAGCAGACTTCAAACGGAGTTAAACCAGTAGTTGAATGTATTGTGTGGTTATAAGCCATTATAGCGTAAGTCATAATAGAAGCTGCATCTGTAAATTTCTGCTCATACTTAGCAATACGATATATTTCAATTATTGTCGAATGAAAACGTTCTATAATACCTGTGGAATTATGATTATTGGGTGTTGTGATGTGAAGGTCTATTTTATACATATTTGTAAGTTCTCGCATTAGCTCATTGTTAAACTCTTTTCCAGGATCGCAAGTTATCTTTTTAGGTACGCCATAGAATGAAAAGTACTTTATAAGGGCTCGAACTACCTCAGGTGTGGATCTATTTGAGATTTCAAATGCTTGACCTAATTTACTAAAAGCATCGATTAAGGTAAGAAAATATTTGTTTTCTATAGAAAAAAGATCTATGAAAACTTCCTGAAAAGAGAGATGCTGGGTCTGTGTTAGTTGCAAAACCGGTTTAATTGGTTTTCTGTCATATTTTGAAATTTTGCAGGTATGGCAATTATTAATTACAGCCGAAACCGTTTCCTGCATATTATCCCAAAAGTAGTTCCTACGTATGCTTACCATGGTTTCCTTTATACCACGGTGACATGTTTTACCCTCGTGATGTTTTAGATTATTTCCCTCTGTTCGGCCTCGTCTTCTACATATACGACACGCTCTACACTCGAAGAATTCTACAGTGCCCTTTTAAATAGTTCTATGATAATTTTGGAAAATTGTTTTCTATGTGATTCGTCCTCAAAGTAAATGAAATATTTAATCTTTGGTTTTACATACTCTTTAAAATTGTTTAATTAAGTTTTCGTTATTTATAGGTAAAAAACTTCTAAAATTTTGTGCTTTTATTTGAAATATCTTTGACCTGCATTTCATTCCTAAACCAAGTGAATATAAGTATTTGATTGGGTTTAGTATCTACAACTTCCTCAATATAGATATACCTGTTGATTCTAATTCTAAAGCTGAGTGTACTGTTTCTGTGCTAATAGATGGTACAGGATAAGTTTGTTCGTTAAATCTATTGGATCAGATGCTGAAAGAGTAGCTGATAGGTCAGACACACAGTTATTGTATCAGGTTCTCATTTGGTTTGTTAAGTTTTGCTATGCGGTAAATTTCGTCGGTCAAGCTGTCTACATAGTTTTAGGGTTTTTGTCTGTATCGGATACGTTCACTTGCATCGAATCATTGTCATCGTCGGAATCTAATGCGTTTAGTTTGATACGAGATAGGGCGTCAGCGTTAGTGTTCTGCTTTCCATTTTGTAGATTACCTCAAAATCAAATTCTTGTAAACGTAGTCGCCATCTTGTTAATTTACTATTTGGTTCTTTGAGTGCATAGAGCCAGGCAAGGTCGGTGATCAGTATATACGTAAAATTTTGTCCGTACAGATAAGGTCGGAAATATTTAACTGCCCATATAATGGCTAGGAGTTCACGTTCGATTGTGCTATACTTTGTTTCAGTGTCACTTAGTGTGCGACTGGCATATGCGACTGGTTTTCAGAACCAATTGCCCTTGTGACAACACGGCGCCTAATGCGACAGATGACGCATCTGTTGTTAGTATGTAGGGTTTAGATGGGTCTGGGTATTGTAAAGAGGTGCATTAATAAGTAATTCTTTGCATTTCTCAAATGCTTCTATATATGATTTGTCGATAACAATTTTATTTCTTTTCTTCAAGCAGGAAGTTAGGGGTTGAGTTATTTTCATGAAATCCCTAATGAAACGACAGTAATAACCTATGAGTCCTAAGAAACTTTTATTTCAGTGGTAGTTTTCAGGAGTGGGTAATTAATTATTTTTTACTTTGTCGTCGTTCAGTTTATTTTGGTAATACTGTGACCTAGGTAGAGGACTTCTTTCCGCAAAACTCAGATTTATCAAGTTGCACCTTGAGGTTAGTCTGTCGTAGTCTGTCAAAAATCATGCGTAACTTTTCAATATGTTCTTGGAGACTTTGAGATGCCACAATTATGTCATCTAAGTAGACTAAACAGTGGATCCTTGCAGGCCTCTTAGAATGTTGTCCATTGCGCGTTGGAAGGTTGCCGGCGCTGTCTTTAAGCCGAACGGCATCCTTAAGAACTCGTAATGGCCAAACTCGGTACTAAACGCAGTTTTTTGTCGGTCACTTTCGTTGACTTCAATTTGATGATAACCGCTTGCAAGATCTAAGGTCGAGAAGTATGTACATTTGCCTAATTTATCAAATATGTCGTTTATATTTGGTAGAGGATATTTGTCTCCTATAGTCACTTCGTTAAGTCGCCTATAGTCGATCACCATACGAAATTTACGTTCCCCAGACGCGTCGACCTTTTTTGGTACTAAATGAACTGGGGCTCAAGGAGAGAAAGATTCTTGAATGACATTGTCTTCCAAGAGTTTCTCTACTTGCCTCTTTATTTCCTGAGCTTGAGCAGGTGGTTGTCTGTACGCTTTAGTATAAATTGGGTCTTCATTAACGGTACGGATAAAATGTTTCACTTGATTGGTGAACGTCAAGGGCAATTTGTCACAGTAAAAGATGTCTTTGTATTCCGTACAGAGCGCAAAAATAGCTTTACGCTCTTCCTCATTCATGTGTTCTAGTCTTAATTTACCTAAATTTTGTAATAGGAGTTGGTCAATGTCGGTATCAGTTTTATCTACAAGGGAATTAACTAGGGTTTTCTCACTGTCATTAAAAGTCTCAGTTTGGAAAGGTCGTGTCACGGTCAGGGTCATTTCCTGTTCGAGAGTATTTTGGATAACTGTGGAAGCATATCCGTTATTGCACGTCACAGCATATGGCATTCTAACTTCCCTTAAAACTGCTTATAATTTAATATGGCTTCGCCTGAATGTACATCGGTTGGTAGTTTAACACGTAATTCCGATCTAGGAGGTAAAATAAAAATGTGATTTTCAAAATTATGTATAATAGGGATACTTGTAAATTTTGTCGAAAGTATATGACGCTTTAAATCGATGACAGCCTCTAATTGTTTTAATAAGTCATTACCTATGAGGCCATCATAACGCGAATCTACATTATATATATAGAACTTATGATATTCGGGGCTTTTAAATGTGGGTGGTAACGGAATAACTATGACCTGATTATGGCTACTTGTAGCATGTGTACTAATGACCTCGAAGGGTTCATTAAAATGTCGTTTTAAAATATATGCTTTGCTTGCTGGCTTATAAATGAACGTGCTACCGGTGTCCAGCATAAATTTGGAATCTAACTGGGGATATATATATAAGGTAATTTTAAATTAGAGTCACAATTTAGTTCTATGGTTTCAGGGGTTTGGCTGAGGCGTTTATGCGAAAATTTTCAATATTTTCTGTCGTCTTAATGTCATTTGTGTCTGCCGCGTTGGTCTCCGTTTCGCTTACAGTTTCTTCAGATTGATATTCGGGGTAATAGTAAGAAGCGTCATTAGGATATTGATCGAAATAATCTGGGTTTTCGTAGTAATACATGTCGTCGCTATAGTCATTCTCATTTAATTCTAATTCGTTTAACCTAAAACCTTGTTGCGGTCGTGCTACAGGTGCTGTGCGCATCGACACATCTGTATTAATTCGCGGTTGGTTATGCTGAGGACATTATTATTATTGTTGTATCGCTGTTGCATACCGAACTGTTGAGGACGCATCGAAGGTAAGGGCTGAAGGCCTACAGGTTTATAGCCAAATTGAGGTGGACGATATCCGAATTTCATTTGGTTATTATTAGGTTGTGGTGGTCGATAATAATTTCCGAAATTGAAATTGTCGCTGACCTTGAGTGGGAAGCGGCATCTACTCTTATTCGGTGGGATGCCAAAATTATATCTAGGTGGTTGGTTCATTGGCATAGGCTTAAAACTAGAAAAATGTTGAGGTTGAGTATTATTATTACCGAATTTAAATGATGGGGATGCGTTATGCGATTGTGAATGAGATGCGAGATTAGATCCAGATTTTGTTTCTCATTTGGTACTGACTATGGAAGTTAACTTCTTCTAATACAGTGGAGAGCGCATCCTCTAATGAATTTGGGGCCTTTAGACGCACTACTCGAACTAAATGTTCCGGTAAATTGTACAGGAAAACGTTTAATGATGTATTTTCATAAATGGCCTTTTACTACAGCGCATATTTGAGTCAGACAACCGATTAACTTTGCCTATTAAAATTGATCTCAAAGATTGAATTCGACAGCAAAATCTAAATAACTTTCTCCGGTTTAATTCTTAAGTCTCAAGTTCGATATTTAAACACTCCTCACTACGAGTCTCCAAAATGCTGAATTAATAATTGCTTAAACTCATCCACGTTTCGATATCATCGCGCTCCCCGACTAATGCAGCTGTTGCCGATAAGGCGGCTTGTTATTGTATTCATCACGTACAAATTCTGTTCCGTCGTGCCAGTAAATTTAGCTATAACATATTCACACATTCTTAAAAATAGATTTAAATGACGTTTATCTCCATCAAACGTAGGGATGATTTTAATCATTTCACCGGGAATAAGTCTGATATTCTCCATAATTATGTATTAATTTACACACACAAACAATAAAAATAAAATGAAATGTAAAAGAAACCTAAATATCACACGTTATTAAGAAATAAAATGTATATGCTTAATAAAACTATTTCTTTGTAAAACTATAATTTGTTTATAATTTGCAAATTATAAAAATAGGTAAAACTCAAATTGTTTATTACATACAATTATTTATTTAATTTTAAACTATTTAACCAGAATACGTTAAAATGAGAAGTTCGATCTCAAGATAACAGAACGTCGAGGTAGTGGAAAGGATGGTGAAAGTTCTACTCACCAGCCGCCAGCTGCTCTCATGGTTCAGGATCAGCTCCGCTTCCTTGACAAATTTCTTTGGTTCGAGGATCGTCTCGGTTTTCTTCGCGCCGCGGACCTCCGATTACGACAGAGTTTTATATCGAATTCGCGAAGGACGCAACGCTACCAGTGTGACGATCCTACCGGCTGCGCCAGTCAAGATTACGGGAACGTAAAATGATTTTTAAAACTATTTAAAATCTATTTATTTCTTAATTACAATTAAAATTATAACTACTTAATTAATACGTCTTGACAGAAGTCGATGTCAGAACAAGTGTCCGCTCCATGAGCTCTGCCTGATATCTCATGCAACAAAAGCGCTGACTCTACAGTTACTGGATACTGTCTAATGCTTATGCAGCCCTCTCTAAATCCGAACCGTAACAACCCTATGGTCTTGTGGTTGCATAACTAGGTTGTCTTCGTCTTCACGCATTATAGATACTTACCAATCAGACGTCAATTCGTAAAACAAATATAGAATAAAGGCGACAAGCGAGCACACAGTGCACCTGATGGTAAGTGAATGCTGCGGCCATAGGCATCTATATCTATTTTCGATTAAGAATCAAAATCCAGATGCGTTTTCCTGAGGACTAAGATGGAATACCTCGTTACCAGTAAAATGATCTCCTGTTTTTACACTCACGAAACGAAACACAGGCATTATTTTGCTGTTTCAAGCTGGTATTCTGTGAGAGCATCCTACCCCGTCGAGCTGACCCATTCGTGCTGCAGACATAATATAGCTGCAGCGTTTCTCTACGTAAAAATAATATAAGTGTAATCTTTCATTACCTTCAAGGAATACGTTCGAGATATTTCAGGTCTTATACGCTCGACCCTGTGTGTTTTCTGGATCACGTAACCAGTCGTCAAAAACCTGCATCAAAAGTGCAATTTATACACTAGATAAGGTAGTTACTTTATTAAATTTAGGTTAGGTAAAATCATGCCAAAATTAAAATATCTTGATAGGTGACATAGGACAGTTATAAAAGTGTAAGACTTCTAGTAGTGACTTATCTGTTTATTGAGCTTGGCTTGAGCAATTACAGTAAATGTAACAAAATATTTCTTTATCGTTTACTAGTCAGTTTTAAAACTGCTAGGACTAAAATTTCTACATAGGTAGCAGAGAACATAGACGAATTAACAAAGTAATTTTCTCGTAAATATTAAAATTAATTGTTCAGATAATACAATCGAAAACTGTTTCTAAATAAAATACAATGAAGTGACATGATTTAAAAAAATGATTCACTTACGCTACTGGCCAGTTCGGTTCGAGCTCTAACCACGTTTCTCTACGTAGTACCCAACCCAGTCCAGGGAAGAAGTCGGTCCTGTGTAGTAGTTCAGGTCTGGACAAATCTATAACCTCTTTTTTACCATTGTCGTTCCATGCCGATATGCACCTAAATATCATAAACATACAAAAGGTATATTTTACATGACGAATATTGTGGCAAAAATTTTGTTAATTAGAAATACAATACTACTGACAAAAATGTAATGCAAATATTCCCCCCATTAAATATGTCATCAATGGTGATGCTTTTGCACTGGCTGTACAAATATTTCTCGGGAATACGTTGTCGAGTTTACGTAGGAACATTATTTAATCTGTGGTCGAGTGCCAGAACAATCTTGTCTGAGTCATTGTTTAGCAGTCTTTGATTTAGGACGACTTAACCTAATACAGTTTAACCCTCAGAAGGCACAGGTTCGCGCGTTAACCGCTTAAAAGAATTCCCTTGTCGTATCGCCTCAATTTATGGGCACTCTTTTTGCTGCTTCATCCAGCGTCAGAATCCCCGGTGTAGACATGTCGAGTGCTGTTCAGTTTCGCGGTCACTTGGAAGGAAAGACTAAAAAGCTTGTCGTGGGTACTCAGTAGAGCGGGACAGCATTTCATGTCGGTACACCACTTGGCAACTTAACAAGGCGCAAGTTCGACCTCACGTGGAATTTCGGGGTCGAGGCACCCTAGTATCAGCTTCCTCCATTTTCCCGTCGACCGAGATCTTTCTGATTGGTTCTATTCAGTAGCGCTGCGAAGAAATGTTGCATGCTTTTGCATTTCCTATCGCATTTACCACGGAGAGTGCTTACAGAAATTGTTAGATTTAATTTCAGCTGCCACATTTTGGATGATTCGCGATCCACTTTTTTTTCATAGAAGAGAAGGCAAATGTGCATGCGGCTAACCTGATGGTAAGTTACTGCCACCGCCTATGAACAACTGCAGAAGCAAGAAAGTTGCCTTTTAAAAAAAGGAGTAGCCTCTTTTCCTGAATGGTAAGCTTTACCTCTTTTTCTATAAAAATATTCACCTTAAGCTAAATGTTGATATAAAATTAAATGTACGTAGTAGTTACTTACCATATGCTAGGATCCTTATGGAGCAATGGATATGTACCCAGGAAATATTCAAAGAAGTCTGGCGATATGTCAAGATCATCTGTTAAGAAAAAAATATTACGTAATATATCGAAAATTCTGAATAATCTGAATTTTATTAGATTTAAAAAAACGTTATTGTTTTATTTTTATTAAACTTAGAAATTTACGCAAAAACAGAGAGATACCCCAGTATTGGACAATAAACATTTAATTATCATAGACATATGAAAGGCTGCGATTATGATAAACATCCCTTTAAGAATGAGTGAATAAATTTTTGTATTTTTATTAATAATCAAATATAAATAAAAATTGTAGCAAAACGAGGTAAAATAATAATGAAAACTTTTAAGGGTACACAGAATCTGTATTGGGGAAATTTTATTTTTAACAATGAAAACAATTATATTAAAACAAAAATATAATAATAATAATAATAATAAATCTTTATTTCAGACCAGGGTCCATATTTGGTTAGTAGAAAAGAAAAACAAAACAAAACGAAAAAATCAATCACTAAAAGGAAAATAAATTAAAATACATCAAAATAAATTAAAATTAACTAAAATTAAATATAATTACTAACTACAACTAAGATTAACTAACTAACATTAAATACACACACGCATTTATATGTGTGTACACCATTCAACTCCTCCAGAGTGGGCTGTCGAGTTTGCACGCCAAGCGCTGAGAAGGGCATTGGTGCCGTTCACTAAACGGCCCATCATGGATGCAACACGTTTCCGGAAGATCGCGTAGAAGTCGTCTCACGAGCCTCCGCAAACATTGCAGATGCACTGCAGTGACGTGGCTTCCCAATACCGCTCTCAGCACATTATTGTACTGCACACGAAGAGTTCTGAAGGTCCGCTGCGTATAGTCCGCCCACAGACTGCACGTGTAAAAGGTTTGGCAGTAGGCTCTAAACAGCGTTAATTTTACCTCTGCATTACAACGTGCAAATCTGCGGGCCAACATATTGCCCCGGACCGACAGCGCCCTTCGCTCCCTCTCTATATCACCGTCGTCCACGAGGCGGTCGTTAACTATATGGCCGAGATATTTGAACTCCGCCACCTGTTTCAGGGGAATACCACACAGTCGTATGAAATTAAAAAGTACCGGATGTTCTAGAAAAACGTAAACATTGCTCCGCGAATTTAATAATTTTAAAATAGTATTATGTACTTACGACACTGTAGCATATGTAAAAATACTCAGTCTATGTCGACAAACCAGTAATAGTGTTATCTCAGTGAATTGTTAGTGCAATAAGAATTAAACCAATATTATAAGACAATAGAAGTGCAACTCAGTGTATATATACTATATGTACTAATATAATTATTAATATAATAGTGACTATAAACAATAAACTGTGAAAACAACGGTGAAATGTTGTGTCTCTAAAGTATATTAATAAGTACTACGAAATTACTAATTCTTGAAGATCAGTTATAAATCCAAACTTGTAAAATGCAAATTACAACTACCTGTTGCATTCGCATAATAACAGCCGTAGGTAACAACCAATTACATCACAGAATTTAATGTTGGCACTACAATTAATTTCGTTCAGAAACTTAACTAATATTTTTCTTCTGAATTTGGACACTAGTCCTTTGAGATTGCTTTAATAAAATTATTAAGATATCATTTTATAACTAATTCTAGAAATACTTTAAAAGTGCTAACGAGGAAAGAATATTACAAAACAAGCGTTATGACGCATTTTGTTTACATTGAATGTAAATTTGAGCAAGTAAAAACAATTATCAACCAGGGTGACCCAAAAAAAAAAAATCGAACGAAATCTAGTACTGATACAGTGAACCATTTTGTTTTACTATTCTTCGAGCAGAGTGGCCCAAAAAAAAAAAACTAATCACCTGTTAATTTAAATTCCTAAAACCATTGCAAAAAAATCTAATAATTATCCGATTTGCATAATGGTCGCAAAATACACGAAAATACGTAACAATTAAATGGCTGAGAGGTTTTTGTGACATTTCTCTCAATCTCATCAAAGAGGTTCTTTTTGAGAATTAGTTAATCTTATAAAATTTTAGTATAAATTATTATGGACTCCCTTGAAAATATAACATTTCGTCGGAGCCGAGTTCGAACATTTTCGGAACCATCTCCCGACGACATCGACAGTGACATCATTTCACGGACACTAGAGTGCACCACCAGTAGTATGCCAGACATTTCAGAAGACGAAGACTGCTATCAAGTAGAAAAATTAAAAAAAAAA
This sequence comes from Parnassius orleans, assembly GCA_029286625.1. Classification (NCBI taxonomy): domain Eukaryota; kingdom Metazoa; phylum Arthropoda; class Insecta; order Lepidoptera; family Papilionidae; genus Parnassius; species Parnassius orleans. The sequence goes on from JAGSMP010000083.1 coordinate 27,869, forward strand.
TCAAAAATCTTCAATCACAATTAAATAGCGCTCATAAGGAGAAAATAGTAAACTCAAACGCTTAAATGAAGATTTGGTTAAAAAAAACCAGTTGTACAAAAAGTCACAACACATAGCCCAGCTAAGATAAAACAAATCAAACTACAAAGAAGAAACATCAAACTACTTGTAAAACCAAACAGACACAAACTGATCCTTTAGAAATTAAAAAACAGGATATTGAAACAACAGATAAACGAAAAGATATAATAGATAAAGAAAAGTCTCATAAAATAAGTATACAAAATATCAATAAGGATGAGAAAATACCTCAACGAACACGTAAAAAGAAAAAAATATGTGTACTCAGTGCGGATCAGAACAATAATGTCCTTAGTATTGCACAAAATGTATTATTAAACGACAAAGATGAAATATGTCATTACCTAACACCGAGAGCGGGAATAGAACAGCTTCTTAAAGGAATTGACTCAAAATTAGTGGATTTCACCTTTGATGATTACTGCATAATAATAATAGGACAAGAGGACTTTAAAGCAACGAAAGACTACCTCAAAATGGTTATCTATATTAGAGATGTTATCAAAAAAATTAAGCATACAAACATAATTATTTGCTTTCCTACTTACACATATAGAACACATAACATCTTTTACCACTGCAGAATCGAAACATTTAACAATTTACTCTACTTAGACTTATTAACTCATAAACATGCTTACTATTTGGATTCCAATATGAACCTAAAATGCGACTTTAGTATGTTCGATAAAAAAACAGGCTCAATAAATAATACTGCGTTGAGGACAATTCTCGAAGATCTTAAAGCGTTAATTGATAACATAGATTGCTTACGCATGAACGAAATGTTAAAACCCAGAAAAAATGTTGTGAATATTTTGGCGGATGGCACCGAAAATAGCACCTATAATGAGAATATAACAAATTTTTTTCGTCACTAAATGTATACACATAATGCACCAAAATATTGCCGGATTGCTAACAAAATCGGACTCAATCACAGTGTGCCTAGAAGAGCTGGCTGAAGGAGGATCATGTGTGGACATCTTATGCATTACAGAACATTTTATTCAAGAGGGCTATGAAAAATATTTAACTATACCCAATTATCAGCTTGCGGCATGTTACTCCCGAAAGGAAAGCAAAAGAGGAGGAGCGTGCATATTAGCAAGAAGTGGCCACCAGTATAGGAATTAAAACAAATTGCTAAAATATCAGAAACTGGCGTCTTCGAGTGCTGTGCTATCGAATTAATTAGCTATAAGATTGTTATTGTTTGTATTTACAGAGTTCCAAAAACTAGTAACTTTAATGTGTGCATGGAAAAATTACACGTACTCTTGCAAGAACTTAATAGCAAAACATTTAATAATATTGTCATAGCAGGGGATTTCAATGTAGATGTCTTTAAAAGAAATTATCAAACAATAGATTTTGAATGTTTACTTTAAATCACAATTTAAAGTTATCTATAAATCAGCCCACTAGACTAAAAGTCAAACATGCATAGATAATATTGCACATAACTGTAAAAAGTCCTGTAAGGTACAAATATTAGAATTTGCATTGTCAGACCACACAGCGCAATTAATAAAGTTACCCGTTCAAGAGTCTTGCTCTATTAAATACTGGCGTATGAATAGGCGTAATTACAACAAGGAATATGTTACAAAATTTAAAAGATGTTTACTTAGTTTATCTTTTTCGAAAATATATCAAACAAGTGATCCCAACGTAGCCTATAATGCTTTTATAGAAACATTTTCTCTTTTTTACAATTTATGCTTTCCTAATAAAACCATAACCGTACATACTACAAAAAATACAAAGTGGGTATCACGCGGCGTCAAAATATGCAGCAAAAAGAAACGACATCTTCTGTGGCAATATAGACGAAACCCTAATGAGACAAATAAAACAAAACTTACTAAGTACTCTAAACTATTTAAAAAAATTATCCACCTAACACAATATGCACAAAATATTTATAAAATTAAAACATCAAACAACAAATCTAAAACCAGTTGGAATATAATTAATAACTCTAAGAACAAAGCTCCTCGAAACCCTATTACAAAAATAAAATTAAATAACGAAACTATAACAGATCCACAGAAAATAGCCAATGCTTTTAATAATTATTTTATTGAAAAAGTTATCCCAATATTAAACTCAGGAAATAAGGCTACCTCACAAATTTCAAATAGTTTAAAATCATTTTTCATGTCCCCTTGTCTGCCACAGGATGTAGATAAAATAATAAATACATTAAAAAACACGAACAGCGTGGGTCATGACGGAATCTGTACGAAAATTCTTAAATGTGTTTCTGTAGAAATATGTACACATTTAAGTTACCTTATCAATTTAACCATAAGCACTGGCATTTTTCCAGATGCCTTAAAAAAATCGATCGTAAAACCCTTGTTTAAAAAAGAGAATACAGAATCCATGGAATGTTACAGACCAATTACGCTTATTAGTATTATCTCCAAAATTTATGAAAAATATATCTACAAAGAATTAAGTAAGTACCTTGAAAAAAATAACATACTTGTTAACGAGCAAAAAGGATTCAGAGAAAACCGAACTACAAACATGGCAATCTATGATTTCTTATATAAAGTTATAATTAACGTTGATAAAACTAACCCTGTCAGTACAGTTTTTTGTGACATGACCCAGGCATTCGATTATGTCCGACACGATATTTTGTTGGATAAACTGGAGGCCTATGGGGTTTGAGGTAACGTGCTAAAACTAATACAATCATATTTATACGGCAGAAAGAAAATCACTGAAGTAGCCTCAATAAATAAATTTTCAATCGCATGAACGAGTAGTTAAATATGGAGTACCATAGGGAAGTGTGTTAGGCCCCCTACTACTCTTGTTATACATAAACGACTTACCTAAATCCGTTGATCAACCAGTAACGCTCTTTGCTGATGACAGCACCATAACAATTCAATGCAATAATAAGGATAGCTATAATAACGACATTAATAATTCTCTTATATCAATAATAAAATGGTTAAATAATAATAACTTAAAATAAATCTGAATAAAACTTGTGTAATGCATTTCAGTCAACGTTTATCAACTCCCACTAATCTTAAGGTCCAATATAATAATAAAATAATTGAAGAAGGCCACACTGCCAAATTCCTCGGGTGACGATTGACAAAAATTGAATTGGAAAGAACACACAGAAATTCTTAGTAAAAAAATAAGTAGCTCGGCATATGCCCTGTACAAATTGGTTAAAGTGCTTAACATTAATGCGTTGCTTACAGCGTACCATGGCTTAGTTTCATCGCACCTAAGATATGGGATTATCTTCTGGGGCAATTCGACTTACAAGGAATTACCTTTCAAAGCACAAAAACGATGTATTAGGACCATGTTTAAACTGGAGCCAACAGATAGCTGCAAACCATATTTTATAAAATATAAAATACTGACATTACCATGTCTATACATTTTAGAAATTGCCATGTTTGTCAAATGTAATCAGCACTTATTTCCACGTCTATCAGACGTAGTTAGTCGCAACAGACGCGATGATACTATTCTCTGTTTGCATAGCTCAAAACTGCATTGATGCGAAAAGTGTTTTTGCATGGCCCTTTAATATATAATAAGCTTCCGAAATGTTGAAGGAGCAGAATGCCCGTATTTAAAAATAAGTTGAAATTATATTTAGAAGGCAAAGCATACTATTGCATATTAGAATTTTGAATAATAAAATTTAAATCTTGCAAAAATTGCAAAATTGCAATCATTTTACTGACATTGTATAAAACAGATAAAATATAATGTATCTTCATAGCAAATATTACCAGACATTTAATTTTAATTTATTTCTTAGACTTTGATTTATTGATAAAATTGTTAAAATTAGTTTAATAATAATCTAATTCGATAATGTGTTAATAATAATTTCATTTTCAATTATTGTAAAATATTTATAATATTTTCATTGATTTATACATTTGTACGCCACAAAGGCCAAACATGATTGATCCTTTTAATGTATCTGAACAACCTGCATGCTTTGTATGTATACTCATGTTTACACAAATAAATATCTTGTATCTTGTATCTTGTATCTTAACAACCTTTAAAACTATCTATACATAATAATATATTATCCACGAGTAGTTACAGTTGTCGTTACGATGTTTTTCTGGCTCAATAACTTCCGAATACCGTCTGAACCACCAGATTCGTATAGACAAAACACTACGTACATACATTTGAAGTGACCAAGAACAAGAACACGCATTAACGCCCCCATGTGCATCTCGGCTACAAACATAATTTTAGGTGCAAGTGTGCACTTTTGCTGATAAAGAAAGAAAGATGTGTGCGTCAGTGCGTGTCAAGAAGTTGAGCATGGTTTTGGCGTTACTTGAAATGTAAGAAGTACGTAGTGTTTGTCGTACGTAAGAAGTACTCGTACTTAATTAATATTCAATATTTTCTTAGTTGGTCTGAGATTCTCGTACATGGTGATTCAGTCTGTAACGTCAACCAAAGCTGTAAGTACGAATTTCTGAGATTGCCGTATTTTAGGGAAATTTATATGCGTGTTTTGCTACTTACCTTCCACAATTATAACAGCCTCATGTCCCAGGGTATTCAGTACGTGGTTCAGCGCGAACCGGTAATGTCTTGCTATCTTGTAGTAACCCCTAAACTTGACTTTGGCGCGTGGCAGCCGGATTTCTGAGAGATCCGGTTGCTGAACAACATTGATGGTGGGATCATTTTTAGTGAAGCTTTTCAATACTTGCAATGTTGCGTTGTGACCGCAATCCTGAAAAAATAATTTTAAATATCTATACAAATAAACAAAATTGAAGTGCCTGTTTGTAATGTCAAAATAACAGCTTTTAACCAAATGCGTATGCAATTAAACATGGAACATATACGAGTAACAAAAAAAATTTCAAAGTTTTTGTCTGTCTGTTTGTACCGGGTAATCACCGAAACGGCTGGACCGATTTTGACGGGAGTTTCACTGGCAGATAGCTGATGTTATAATCAGTAACTGTATTATAGAAAAATAATTATGGTTCTGCGCGAAAAAATTTAAACCCATGAAATTGTGAACAAAATCCGATTCAAATAAGGAAGTATAATAATAAATCACTAAAAATTATTCCATGCGAACGAAGTCGCGGGAACAGCTAGTAAAAAATATATTTATCAACGCCACTCTGGTATTTCCATTGCTCTATAAATGTCCGGATAGTGGCAGTGTGGTAGCGGCGTAAGGGAATCCACTATCACATCATCCCGTGGGTGTTGTAAAAGGAACAGAGGGAAACTGAAATAAGAGATGGGCAAAAACATCTTTCTGATTCATTCAATCAATTTGAATCTAATTCAAAAAACTGCAGTTGCCAACCCAACTGCCGAGTTTGGCAACGATAACAAATATCCCTCCTATAAGGCAATCTATGACCAAAGTTCAGCTGTGGACTTGTGACGGGCTTTAATTATGATGATGATGATATAACTCTTTTATAAGTTAACTGGCTTAATGATTGGGGTTCACAGTCTTAGACGTATCGCCACTTAAACTCGGTTCACTGATACCAATATAATTATTAATTGGTTCTATAACTTGGTTCTAGGTATACTAACAGTCGACTGTACAGAACGTCAGAAAGATCTTACCACTACCTCCAAATAATCGGAAGATATTAGCAGTGCAGGAAATATTAGAGGTGCAAATGTACGCGCAGATCTCTACTTCTTATATATAACAAAGCAGTAAAGGGTAATCCGCCTCACATTACTATATCTAGGTACACAGGCTTTCTTTTTATAAGAACAATATAATACTTTTAAAAAAAACATGCGTGAGTGTCGTGCACGGAGCAAATTTGCTCCGTGGTGTCGTGCAACACTCGGTTAGAACGAAGTTCCTTTCGTAGTATATTATTATTGATAAACGTATTATATTATTGATTAACAAATACAAATAAATGAATTACTAGCGTCTATTAAAATGAAGAGTCACTTGAAATAAAATAATATTTCTTTCATGGCAAGATAAGAAAAAGTGCGAGCGAGATGGATATTATTCCATCTCGCTTCCTTATAGCCGCCAAGGCCATCTACACTACATCACAGAATAAATAATAGTACTACGTGACTACGTCAGAAGGGGTCGTGACGGAAAAATCTTACACTTTTTCTCGCCTAGCCTCCATCCGCCAAATTCGTACCGTCCGATAAGAAACTTCGTTCCAAAAACACGTGTGCAGTTGACACGTGGTACAAGTGAAACCTTCAAATGAAATGAAATGAAATATAAAACAAACAAATTTGACAGCAAATTATTTATTTAATTTGATAATTTTCAAACAGAAGTGCGGCATAAAATATTAATTTTATAGCAAATAAATTTAAAAGTCCTTAGTTTTAGATATGTAGAGCCTAAATTTTAATGTATTAAACCAAAAAAATAACAAAACTTAATATAAACCGGTAAGATATGAAATCGTGGATTGTTAAGAATGGTTTGGATATGATAATTTTATTCAATATAATTTAATTTTATTTATTTGATAATTTTAATTATTAATTTTAACAGTTAAAAGTTACATTAACCATTTTTAAAGCACCGCACACAGAGGAGGCCGAGATAATAGGAAACAATTTATACTGAACTAGCTGTTCTCCGCGGTATCACCCGCGTTTCTTTCGGCTCTCATTGGGTGGCTAGTCGTCGTTCGCGCGCGGAGTCGAGTGTTGAATTATTTTAATTTTTCATTATCTCGTAAATTTTGTGTCCAAATAACATGCTATAAAGAGCAAAGTTTCTTAAAATTATCTTGATGATGAAGTAACTTTCGTTCGTAAGGATTAAAATGCCATGCCTGATAGTAACGCTCATAAATCACTTCTTAATTTTCAATATTTTTTGTCACAAAATACCCTATTATGGCTTATGTGAAATAGGCCTATGGTATCGCGGACTTTGTTTTTAGATGGAGGAAAGATCTATATTTTTGTAAAACATAGTAAATCAAATCAAATATATTTATTACACTAAAAGATTCATCCCAGTCTAGAAAATAATGTTTATGCTGCTAATAGACTGCCCATGTATATAATATGCAATTTGGATACAGATGATAAACCAGGCTCACATTGGATAGCTTTATATATCGATACGAATGCCATCGGTCAATATTTTGATTCATATGGACGATCACCTGTACGATATCATCTAGTTTTTAAAAAGGAATTGTAAAAGATGGGACTGGAATGTTGATAGGATTCAGAATGAGTGGTATTCAGTTTGTAGTGAATATTGCTTAATGTATTTGCTATATAAGTTTCAGGGATGGTCAATGCCTAGTTTTACGAGCATATTTACAGGGAACACACTGTACAACGATATTTTAGTGGATGAGATGTTTCGCTCCTATTTTATAGATAATAAGCAATAATATTTTGGAAATAAAAATTGTAACAAAATTAAGGAATGTGTTTTATTGATTATTCAGAATAGCGTGGTAGTTGTGAACAAAGAAGTATAATACAATAACACTGATAAGCAGGGTCTACAACGAGTAATAGATAAGAGCGGCAATGACGTGTTCAAGGAACAATAGATAAGAGGAAAGGCTGAACAACGGAACGCTAATGAGGGTGCAGGCCCACCGGATATCAATTAGATATTAGTAAATTGATCTGCACATCTCCGGAACCGCGCATCCTACGCAAAAACGGACCGCAGATTCGTGATTAGAGCATGCCAAAACCTTTTGCCCCACCGTTAGCCGATGAGGGAGTTGTATCAGTTCTGACTCAGGTCGAAGACTTTTAGTGTGCGCGGATTACAGTTTAATCAAGACCAATCTCCAGTCCAAAAAACGGCGGATTATAGTACTTGTCAGACAATCAAGCGGCGACTTAGCGAGAGAGTATTAAAATTCCAATACCCAGTTTTTTTAGTACTACGTTGATACCACTATTTTTACACATTTCATTCAAAAGATGGCGCCACTAACAGCATTCATTATTTATTTCAATTTCAATAAATAAATACCGAAGCCTAAATCACGCTATCAAGTATCGAAGTATTGCGGTATATACAGGGTTATTTTTCAAAGAGTAGCCAAATTTTATATTTAAGTTCAAATATCCCACCCTCAGCCGATGAGGGAGTTGTACCAGTTCTGGCTCACTGAGTCAGAACTGGTACAAACTAACTACTTTCATGCATAAGACGAACAGAATTCTTCTATACTCCGCCTCACGGTGCTAAGCAACCACTCTTTGGTAAAAAACAAGCCAAATTAGACCCTGTTTTTTTGGAAATATGAGTAATTACTGATTCATGTTTGTTGATTTCTTAAATACCATGTATAAATAAATCATACATTTTTAATTTTTTTCAATTTGTTGTTCCTGTACATTATAATCCGCCGTTTTCAGTAATGTAACTAAAAGTAACGCCGATGGTTAGGATTTTATGGTGGCGGATTAGCGAGAGAGTACTGTAGTACTGAATTATTTTCGCACATTTGGTGACTATACTCAATTAATTTTCTGACTTAAATTTTAGATATTTCTGCGCAAAGGGCCATATTAAAAACAATAAACTGGCCGACAGAAACAATTGAAAGTGTTTAAAATCATAAAAATTCTTTAAGCTATGTATAACAATGACGTACTTTATTATTCTATGTATTACTAATCCACCGTACATAATGCAAACACCATACACGCTGACGATAATAATATAGTCTATCCATATATCCATAATTTCACACATAATTAACGTCGTTCGAGAATGACACACAAATGGATCTATGTTATTTTACAGTCGCGAAATTCAAATAATGAATATATTTACTTCATTTACAAACAAAAAAAAGTCTGCTCGTGGGAATCACTCATCAACTGCGTTAAATTTTGAGAGATTTTCGGTGAAAAATAATAATTGTTTAATTGAATATATACATACGTTTTTATTATCATTATATAGCTCAGTTGGTTAGAGCATCGGCACGGATCGCTTAGGTCGTGGGTTCAAACCCCACCCGGTGTCAGTTGATTTTCGAATTTCTCATTAAATGTTTAGACATTTATTAATTTGGTTGGTCTTTACTATGGCTATGTTAATTCAAGCTCAAAATGTACCTACTCTGTTAAGTTGTACTAAGATCTAAAGTAACGTTTAATTACTTTAGATCTTAGAACAACACACTTACCATCAGGTGGACTGTGTGCTCGTTTGTCACCCTTATACTAAAAAATATAACATTTACTCTTATGATATTATTTCTTCATCATATATTAGGCTGTTAACATATTGGTCATGCAACCAAGTAGCTTCCGTGTGTTATAATTCTATGTTAGCCCAGACATTACATTCACCGCTACATGGTGGCGCGAATGAATTCATCATCACGTAAGTCTTATTTTTAATAGGAAATGCTAGATATCATGGCCTTCGTCAGATGGCGTTATATGTCCATCTCATAATATATGCCAAGTGTAGAGCGACCAGACCAGTACTGGGAATACTGGTCAGGTCGCTCTACAAAAATTCTGGGAATAGCAATAGGCTAATAGCATTGAGTTCTATGTACTACGTACTAGAGAAGCTATTCCAAACAAAAAATGTGCACTACTCTGTTTCGCGCATGCGCGGAGATAGTAGATTTTAGTCTATGATTGTAGATAGCGTGGCATATAAATGAAGAAATTAATTAATCTATTGTAATATTATTACCTATTTATTGAACAACAAATAATTTTACTTATTTGACTACTGAATTATTAATTACGTTCAGGTTTAAATTTTAAATCTCAATATTATTAAAGCTCACTCCTATGAATATTGAAGCCACACTAAATGACAAAAGGTGTACGTTGCAGTACAGTTCATTTGAACATAGTGAATGTTGGAATGCCAAATCTAGTACGTGTACATATATGTTGGTTATACTGCAGAGACTTACCAGACTCTTGCTGCAATACCAAGACCAAAACCAAGACTGAGAGCACTACCGCAGGCCAGGCCAAGACTGAGGCTGTAACAGGACCAAGAACAGGTGTATTTGCGCAAGACCAAGACCAAGACTGGCTAAGTCTCGTCTTGTTCTTGCATTTGGGCAACACTACGCCTCTGACGTTAATTCTCGGACGCTATAAGATTTGCTCAGCATTCCCCTTAGTTAAAGTTTACCACACCAGTTTAAACACTTCCCGTTTAGTCCCGTAAGTGATGAATTACTACTCCCTTTTCCACCATCACACGACCATGAGAGAACTTTGTTTATCTGTTCGATATTTGTCGATATTAATTTTGCATTGAGCTTTAGCATTCCGGGACCCATATTCCCTTTCCTTGTTCCGTACCCGGAGCTAATTTCGCAAATCCATCCTTAATATTAAGGTGCCCGAATTAAAATGACTTATAATAGGTGCACCTTTTAAATATAATTGTTTAAAAATATAAACGGCGGAAGCCACGAAAATTGGAGTATGCTGTTATTATTTTTATTGTTAAAAGCACTTTCGTCACGATAATCAAATTCCAAACAATATTGTAGTGGAATAATGTTGCTACACTATAATGTTTCGCACCATAGCTTTATAAACTGAATATTGAGTTTCCTGCACTGTGATAGCACTTTCAGAAACTATTTATTTTATTTTGTCTAACTTTTATTAAGTTATCAGAAAAATACTGGAAAAATATCTTATAAGTAAACTTGCAACGATTAGTACATTAGGTCATACGCTAAATACCAAATATTCTCAGCAAGATCTGTGACAGTAAGCACCTAACCGCCACCGAGCTCTTGCACGTCTAGCAAGAATTGCACGACATCAGCTTCAGGTCCCGTGTCGACGTCACAGTGACCGAGTGAAACCAGCCACATTCGAGTGTGTGCCTGCTGTACTAGCATAGGGCAAAGGTGTCACAGACAAGATTGGATACATCTTGAAGCGAGCTTCCATTAAAACATAATTCAAGCAGCCAAAGAAATAAAGTCAGTTTCTACCATTCATTAATTGTAATATCCCTCTATAGGATGCAGGAGTGTACAAGTTTTATTGTGAATGTGGTCTCTCTTATATTGGACAAACTAAAAGATCTATCTCAAGATATAGCTGACGAGAAGAATCGACACTTCGGGAAGTCAGGGTCGCCCCCTTCATTACATAAGATTTGATGCACCACAAATCCTCGCAAAATAACGATTCTTACCAAGGCTGATTCGCGAGGCTATTGAAATAAAAAAAAACATCCTAATTTCATAAAAGGAGCTTGGGTGCCAATATCTATTTGGGAACATACATAATACACTCACATCTGTACCCAGAAGGGATGAGCAAGACAGACTGTTTGCGATCCTGACACACCTCTCTCGCTCCTTCATCATATACGCCCATCGTCGGTTAAATTACTCTTAATCTGGCCCATCTTCAATAAATCGCCAATTCGGTCGATAAACTTTCATGTGGGGCGTCCCTTCACAACTCTGCATTCTTCTTAAATTGCTGTCACTTTTTCATGTTATTCTGTAGTATTTCACTGCAATTCTTCAAGTCACTATAAGTTACTTCTGCGTTGATCGGACCAAAAATTTATATGTTTTTAAGTAACCATGGTTAAACAATGTTATAATTGGGGTTAAACACTTCAGTACCTACGTGACCATTGGTGCTGCAAAGTAAATGATTCGAAACGGCGCGAATATAAAAATAAGCTAATTAAACACGAAAAAAACCCGGAAAAATTAGATTCATTCAATGTGTAGTGTTCGCGTAAATATAAGAAATCATTACCATAATCTAGTCTGATATACATCTGAAATCACAGAACACTATTAGCCCTGCCTGATGTTACTTTCTGTGATAAGTTAAGGTTGACTGAGGCCACCCTTGGGCCACTACATTATTATAATATATATATTGAAAGAATTTTACTTTTTAATTTCAAAAATTCAATAAGTATAAGTCAAAAGTTGCTTTATGTACCTACCTACCTGTTTCATATACCTAACTATATTACGGTATATAGCTATATCACTAGGGATTAAACTATATCACGGCCTTAGCTATCTTACTGTGACATATACAAAACACTTAACAAAAATAACCAAATTATAATATTGTCCCTATTAACTCACGCTTCTTAACACTGCTTCGTGATATCTGAGTACCTACAATAATAATCAGATAATGCAGGTTACAGAAGAAAAAAAGCAATAAAAAATTCAACGTGGATTAATATTTTATTGCTTTTTTAATTGTATTTAAACAACAACATACTCTTTAAACTGTGATATTGTATATTGTTATTGTCGCCACAGAGAGTTACCGCTATGAACAGGGCAGACAATGATGAATAACAAATGACATACGGGTCCGCAGTACAACTGAAATGATAATACCGCATTTTCGTCCACCGTTAAACGGGCCTAAACAGTTTTCAATTTCAGTTATTAACATCACTTTTTAAACATCCGGAAATAACAGCAATTCATGAATACTTTAAACTTAAAACATGTAAAAACGTTTCCGGTCGTTCATAATAATCATCCTATATTTATTGTAGTTGTCAACTTTTAAGTTATGTGCAATCATCATCATCATCATCATTACAGCCCTTCACAAGTCCACTGCTGAACATAGGCCTCCCCCACGGAATGCCACAAAGCACGATCCTGAGCCACCTGCATCTATCGACTTCCTGCATGTCTTACCAGGTCGTCACTCCATCTAGTGGGGGACGCCCACACTTCGTCCGCCAGTACAGGGGCCACTCGAACCTTTTTACCATCGGTTGACGGTTCGTCGAGCTATATGGCCGGCCCATTGCCACTTCAGCCTTTTTTTATATAGAATAGGGTGACAAACGAGCACACAGTCCACCTGATGGTAAGTGGAGCCATAGACATCTACATCTATCTTCAATAAAGAATCAAAATGCAGATGCGATGTCACCCGTGAGGACTAAGATGGATGCTTACTAATCCTCTGGGCTATGTCGGTCACTCTGGTTCTACTGCGGATATCCTCATTTCTAAGTTTATCACGCAGAGAAACCCCGAGCATAGCCCTCTCCATAGCTCGCTGAGCGACCTTGAGTTTCCTCCTTGGCCAGCAGTGAAGAACCGTCTCAGTTCCATAGGTCATCACTGGCAACACACCTGGTTGTATATCCTCGTTTTCAGGTATATCTGACGAGAAGATGTGCCGTAATTTCCCGAACGCTGCCCAGCCGAGTTGAATCCGTCGATTGACCTCTCGGTCGAAGTTGGACTTACCTAGTCGGACTAATTGTCCCAGGTAAACAACTTCGAGCTTAGTGCTCCCACCATTACCGGCATAGGTGTGACATGGACGTTATACATGATCTTTGTTTTGTCCATGTTCATCTTAAGACCTATCCGTTGGGAGGCACTATTGAGGTCATTGAGCATAGTGCTTAGGTCCTACAACGATTCTGCCATAAGGACTATATCGTCGGCAAATCGAAGGTGAGTGATGTTGTCGCCGTTGATGTTAATACCGTATCCTTTCCAGTCCAGTGGCTTGAAAACGTCTTCCAATGCAGCGGTGAAGAGTTTCGGGGATATAACGTCACCCTGTCTTATACCTCTCTGCAGTTGGATAGGTTTCATACTCTGGTTCTGCACTTAAATATCGTAGCCCTACTGTACAAACTTCCAGCACTTGGATATACCGACTGTCAACTTGGCACGCTGAAGGACTGCAGCACCGCCCAAATTTCGACGGAATCAAAGGCTTTCTCATAGTACACATACGCCAGACATAGTAGCAAATTGTACTCCTCGGACTTCTATACAATTTGCCGAAGAATGTATGTGGTCTACGGTGCTAAAACCTTTCAAAACCAAAGCTTGTTCGGGGCAGGAAGTCGTCGAGTCTGCATGCGAGACGATTCGTGACTCTCGAAAAGAGCACGTAGACGCAGCTCAGAAGGAAATCGGTCTGTAGTTCTTTCAAGAGGCGCCTCGCTTTCTTGAAGAACAAGACCACCGCACTTCTACTCCACGCCTCCGGTGGTGCCACCATGGAGGACGGAATTAAAGAGCTTCTGAACTTCAAGTACCGGTTTTCCACCCGCATTCAGAAGTTCCGCTGTTCCATCCTCGCCTGGAGCCTTGCCGTTTTAAGGTGCTGGAGCCATTCTAATCTCGCTCAGACTGAGCCCGGAAACGACGCTGCCACTCGGTCTTCATTTCCCGTCTAACTGCCATGAGATTAAGGTGGATCGGAGGTTTATGTGTTCTTCTGCGGCGGGTCTTGCAGAACTTAGCTCCGACCGCATGGACAGTTTCCACGAGCTTGTCATTCATATAGTCCACTGCATTGCAATCTTCTAGGCACTGAAAACGGTTTTCTAGCTCGAGCTGAAAGGTTTTGGGACTTTGGATTAGAGGCACGAGGGGACGGGCGTTGACTTCATTAGACGTGACCTCTCCAACTCAAAGTTTAGGTTCAGTGTGCCTCTAACCATTCGGTGATCGCTACCAGTTTGCCGTGGTAGCTCAGATGGTTAGCGCTCGCTGTAAGTTTCTGAGTACGCGAGCAACGGGTTCGATCGCCGGCACCAATGAAATTGTGCAATTTTAAGTGCTGATTTACCACGTGCTCGGCGGTGAAGGAAAACATCGTGAGGAAACCTGCATGTCTGAAATAGATGACATGTGAAGTTCGCCACGCATTGGGGCAGCGCGGCGGACATTTCCAAGACCCTCTCAGAGAGAGGAGGCCTGTGCCCAGCAGTGGGACGTATATAGGCTGTAACTTTTGCCAGTTTTCACCCTCGCGATCACTGAGACATCACTGAACAGTTGTCGTCTGGTCGTCATAATGAAATCTCATTTTTGTCGAACCGTCGGGGCTCGACCAGGTCCACTTCCTGTGGGGCCGCTTCTGGAAAGAGCTGCTGGCCCTTGGGTTCCGTTTCTATTCAAATTTCCCTTCAGTTCACTGTTCTCTCTTGTGCCTAGTTTGCGTTGAAGTCTCCCATTAACACCGTATAGTGGGTTTGGAGAATGCATGGCTCTAGATATATCCTCATACATTCCTCCACTTCATCGGGATGTGCCGAGATTGGTGCGTAAACCTGTATAACCTTCAGCGAATACCGTTTGGTGACTCTGAGTATAAGGTACTCAACCGTCGTCGACACACTCTCAATCTTTCAACGTTGTTAACGAGAGACTTGGGACGATAATGACACCTCTTGGGACAGATGGTCGCCCTCCAGATGATGGAACAAGTTGCAGGAATGGAGGATTACTATATCCTCCCCTCTCTTCGGACCTCGGATAATCCTATAATATTCCAGCACATCTTGTCTATCTCTTCTTCCAGCTCCAGGGTCTTCAGTCCCAGGGTGAGTGCGTTATATGTTGAGGTTGAGTCGTCTTAGGTGGCAGCTGAACCTCCACCGGAGATTCTTAGCACCCCTGCCCCGCTGTTATCATGGTCGCCAGCAGGCCGCCGGGGACTGGGGGCTGTCTCTTCATAACTTTTTCATGAGGGGGGTATAATGCAATAGTTGCCACGCTTGGCGAGCGGGTTGTCAACCGCAGTTTTTATTGTTGTTTTGCTGTTATCAGAAAGATGCTGCTGCTCATCTGCCTCAGTATCCCTCTGTTGCCTCTTACGACACCCACGAGAGATATGGGGTGAGTGGTGTATTCTTACCCATCACTACACGGGGTGTGTATGTGCAATCATCGGAAGGTTATATCGAGTTGAAAATTCATACTTTACATGTTATGCCCGTAAACATGGAATATAATCGACAAAATAAATGTTGTTAATAATAGTTACAAGATGCCGTGTGTTGGTGTGAAAATACATCACCAAACTTGGTTCCGTGGGTGACGTAAAGAGTAGACTAAAGTGAAGATATGTTCGATTAATAGCGGTATAACTATCTCGTTTCACCAAACGTAAAGTACTCAGAATGACAAGTTGCAGCAGCGCCAAAAGCTATGTATGGTGTGAAGAGAAGGAGACCCTTTTACTGGAAAGAGGCATTTCATCTTAGTCCTCACGGCTGACAACGCATCTGCAGTTTGATTCGCAAACGAAAATGGATGTAGATGCCTATGGGCCACAGCAACCACTTACCATAAGGTGGACTGTGCTCGCTTCACCCTTAACCTGTAAAAAAGCGGAACGTCTGGTGCGATCGTCAATCCGCATCTAAGCGTGACGATTGAGGTGAATTCTCCATACTGGAAGAGGCATATATCAAGCAGTGGACGTGGAGAAAAATAAGTAGGGAGTAAGCGTTGCGTGGCTCTTGCCGCACAAGTCCTGCACTTGAGATTGACAGTGCTCGTCGTTCTATTACTACTACGAGGGCGTTTTTAAGTTCGCGGAATGGGTAGTAGGTAATAAGTGGGGACGTCGCTGAATTACTTGCTAATGGACTCATTATTAAGTATAAATACCGGGTTTTATTGTAATTAGATCATTAGTCTTTGAGTTATCGTCAACCAAACAAGTCAATTGGGAAGAAATTGTGAAATATAGAAAATCGAGTTCCGTGCCGTTATAAAGTTCCTTGAAGCTCGGAAAATCAGTTCAGACTATACTGGAAAGATGTCATCCGTTTACGAAGACTCTTGTCCAAGTAAAACTATGGTTTACAAGTGGCATACCCTTTTAAAACAAGGCAAGAGTCACTTGAAGACGACCCACGGCCAGGAAGGCCGATCGAGGTGACCACTGGTTATTCGAAAATTAATATTAAGAAGATGCGCTAAAGAAAAATATGCTCATAGAAATGGTTGGAGTATCAGATACAACCATTTTCAAAATTCTTCATGACCATCTTGGCATGACTAAAGTAAGCGCAAGATGGGTGCCTAGAAATGCTCACGCCGCCTCAAAGTAACAGCGCGTGGAGTGTTCTCGTGCATTTGGACCTCTGTATGGAAGACAAAGATGGAGTGTTGGCTCAATTGTTACTGGTGATGAAACTTGGCCCCATTATGAACCTGAGTCCAAACAGGACTCTATGCAGTGAGGCACACCACCAGAAATTTAAGGTGACACAATCGGCTGGGAGAATCATGGCGACAGTCTTTTGGGACTCAGAAGGAATCCTATTGATTAATTATAAAGATAAAGGTGTCTCCATAACCGGAAATTACTACGCTTCAATCCTAGAACAATTGAAGCCATAAAGGAGAAAAGAAGGGAAAATTGACCAAAGTCTTCTGCGACACTGTTCACAAGTGCCATGTTGCGATGCTGCCCTGCAGAAGGTGGGCTTCAATTTTGCCACACCCACCTGATAGTCCTGACCTGGCTATCAGGTGGGTGTGGCTATGATTATTATCTATTTCCAAACTTAAAAAAGAACTTCGTGGGAAAAAGTTTTGTGATGAAGAAGTGAAGAAATTTCAGCGTATTTTTGACTAAGACAAATCATTTTTTTTGGAGGGTATAGGTTAACTGTAAGATCCGAAAAATGTATTAGGTAGCAGGTGAATATATTGAGGAAAATAAATTTGGATTTTATTTCCTCCTTACCCCATTCCGAGAACTTTAAATGTCCTCTCGTATATCAGGCCATGAGGTCCACTGCTCAACATAGGTCTCAAAGTACAGCCCTAAGTCCCTGCTTCGAACTAATTGCGTGTTTGATCAGGTCGTCATTCCATTTAACGAGGTCGCTTTTACACCTGCTAGCACGAAGCTGCGGTAGTGCAAATCATTTTGTAAAAAATATGTAGTAAGTCAAATTGCGAGACTAGACTTGAAAATTGCTTTAAATATAAGTATTTTCTTTATATATATATATATATATATAACAGGGGAAGTGAGCATGCGGCTCACTTGATGGTATAGTGGATAACTAATAGTGGATACTGGGGCCCATATAAATTTAATGTTATCCTCAATTGAGAATCAAAATACGTTTTCGAACATTTTCACGCTTACCAGAAAAAGTTAGTACGATAAACTGCTGCTGTGAGCAGCATTTATTCTATTACACTTACTTGACTTATTATTATAGGGAAAATTTCCTTGCTGGGTCTGAACTTGACTAAGTTGTCCAGGCATCGCTTCACCGTGATTCTATCGCATGCTATGACAAGCACAGGTAAAATAGGATTTGAAACGCCTGAAAGAAGGTATAATTAGGTTAAAGATGCAACACATATTAAACACACTTTTCTGTGTACGGCTCCGTGGCGAACAACGATACAGTCCTGTAGCATTAATGTTATATTATAAAAAAAATAAGATTTGTAACTAAGACGGCGAAATGAAAACTTCGCTCTGAGAAATTTGGAAATTGAACTTTTACATTTTAAGTCCAATAAATTAAATAAACTAGTATATTGGACTTCAAAATTACGTAGCTCTATTTCAATCGTTCTTTGCAACTTAGTTATAGTTGTTATGTAGTTTAGTTCTATTTATCATCATCATCATCATCATTACTGCTCTTCTGAAGGCCACTGCCTACTGAACATAACCAAGGAATGCAACAAATTTTCCTTTTGAATAATATTGAAGTGTCAAACGAATTACAGCCTACCTGGTGGTAGCTAATGAGCCTACATAAAATTAAAAACCTACAAACTGTGGCAAAAATAGTTCAGAGGGCGGTACTTGCCGAGACGGACTCCTAGGCAGAGAGAAGTCCTACCAGCTAGTTTCTATCCATATTTTATTGTTTAATTCGTAACAATGGTAAGTATTGATAATTGATAAAATAAGAATATTGTAATAGCTCGAAAAATTTTAATGAAATATTAAAAATAAGTGTATTTAATTTACTCATTCAAAATATCACAATGATATCCATTTATGATAAATAATCTAGAGATACGTTTTGGTATATAAGTACTTGGTATGCAGCTGGTGTGATAATACCCGATAATATAACAGTGTTTCTGTACAATCAGTACAATGTACTTTATATACTATTCTAAAAATAAATAAACTAAACGGAAATTAATTAGTTGTAAAGTGTAGCCAAGAATTAAATCATCATGGATCTTACGAATCAAATAAAAAATACGGTTGACCCTGCAGGCCATCCCTGGAACTTCCCGCTTATTTTCAGGCGCAATGCTCGAAAATCATTTTTTTTTGGTTTTATTTTTTGAAAATTTTGAAACAGCTCGACCGATTGACTTGAAAATCTAATCAGCTCAATGTACACTTTAAAACGCCGTGTCGCCCATCTCGATCAGTTGGTTCGTTCTAAAGATATCGTACGACAAAACTTTATTTACATACATACACACACACACACACGCACACACGAACACACACACACACACATGGGACTACATTTAATTGAAAATAAAAGATGATAAAGAAGACAGTGTTATTTTTAATGCTTTCGAATATACATGCACCAGTGCCCCATGTCACGCTTATTTGATAAAATTTTATAGGAATAGTGTCGGAGAAATGGGGACCCGCGACGTAGTTAGTAGCCATTCCGAACAATAGGCCAAGCGGTTTTCAACAGCAATAATATACCAAACATGTAACCAAGTCATGTGAGAAATTCCTGTTAATTAAAGACACCAATAATAGGTGTGTAATACAGTCTAGGGAGATAGGAATCAGGAAAGTTTGCCGCAAAATGGGAGGCCTGTGTACAGTTCCAGTAGGTCTATTAAAATGCTGTTCCATTTTCTTCTGTGGGTTTATAAGAAACCTTATGGAAATGACAGAAATATCTTATCACTTCCGAAAGATGGATGTTAGTTAGTTAGGTTGGTAACGGGCTGTTTTCCAACTTCTTACAAAATCAGTTTATTCTTCCCTCATGCAAGCTCAGCATAAGGGGCTATCTGTAACACCCATGGTAAACAAGTTCTTCTTAAAGAACCATCCAGTTAGCACTAGTTACTATCTGGATCTGTGGTTTCTCTAGTCGTATTACTGCCTTGGAGATGCGCCTGTTTACAGGCTATATCTCTAACCATATTGGGCAGTGCAGTCATCATCTAGCCTGCGTTCCGACTCAAATATCACGGCCTCCCTCCGGAGGCCCGTAACGTTTTAATTGAAAACCCGATTCCGCTAGACTACGAGAACCCAAATGTCGCCGGGCCATCATACACCAACACTACACACTCACCTAGTGTCACAAGCACAGTTAGGACAACGGATGGGACGCAGCGAGTCCGCAGAGTGGCGCGCCGCACACTGTCCACACCGCGTACACACCGTACTCCCGCGTCCCTGGGCGGTTCTCACCCCAAACATCGAACGATACGAGTTAGCTGTCAGACCGGGGCCCGCCACCCTTGTTCGGACGGCGGTTAGATAACTCATCCATGTTGCTTTCGCAACGTTGCACTAAATAAATAATCTCCCCATTTCATAGCCGGCCTTAGGCCTGAGCTCTGATTCCGATGAGGCTGTAACAGCCGCATAGGCTAACAACATTATCACAGAAACTAGAGTATCTAGCCTGTCTGCAATCTTAGTTGCAAGGTTAGTTCAACATTGATGGTTAATATAGATGTGAGTATGCCGTCTTTTAATGCATAAGTTTGTATCTTTATTTTTTATTTGTTATTTTATTTTAGTGCACCCTACCCATTGTTCTTTTCTTATTTTTATTTATTTCTTCTTCTGGGTTGTCTGGAAGAGATTGCTATTTCCTCAATAGTTGTTTATTTTTTCTTTTTGATATTTTTATCTTTTCTTGGTGTACAATAAAGTATTGTATTGTATTGTATTATTGTAGGTATAACCATTTCATTTACACCAGTAAAATACCTAGATCTGTGGGTAGCAACATGAAAGGTGTGTTACGTCATGTATCAATCTGCCAAGCATGATGATTAAAACACATTTTCCTTAAAATAATAAACGAAAAACAAAAAATGCTGAAGTGGCATTGGGCCGGCCATATAGTTAGAAGAACCGACAATCTATGAGGAAGAAAGTTTCTCAAGTGGCACTCATACCCTACTAGATGCGGTGACAACCTGGTGTGGCGCTATCGTTGCACCGTAAGCTAAACGCACCGAATCCTAAATCGCTATCAAAGTTCTGAAGTTAACGCTCTATATACAATAGAACAGCTCCGAAATAACACACAGTTTAACTGCCTGCCTTTAAGCTGCCTGCAGCAGGTTGTGAGCCGTAAAGGGGCAAGGCACCCAAAAGGTGACTTGCCGACCTGAAAGTTATCAGGTGGGTCTATCTAACAGGCAGTGGTGTAAATGCCAAGAAGGAATAAAAGCAGGAAAAGGCCAGAAGGAGGCCCTGCTGGCTTCTGAAACACCAAGGGCTTTGCAACTACTGTGCTGCGGTACTTGGCGGCCCCAAGTACACGAGTGCCGTGGCAAAGCTTCCCGCTGAAACTGGGAAGGTGAAATCCAGCTCAGAGTGGAAGGCAATGGCTCTAAGATATCCGCCAGGAGCAGCGAGCGTCCTGGTAAGAAGGAGAGCCAAAGGATGCAGGAAGAGTCCACCTCCCGAGAGGCAAGCACAAAAAGTGCGACAGACAGCAGAGGCTGCAGAGCAGGCTACGCTGCCGCTGCTAAAGCAGATTGGGTGTGGCCTTAACGTGTGCGCGTTCAGGTCACGTAACGAAGAAGTAGCTGACGACATTCTCGTGGCGGAAGAATTATCACCGAATACCTACCCGTTTACACGGGAGGTGTCCTGAAGCTGTGGTGCGACGATCAGAAGGCTCTGGATTGGTTGAAGGGAATATTGCTGCTCCTCGACCAAATCCACCCTCGCTGATCATCAAGAAACAGTCAGAGATACCACAGAGAATCAAATGTGGTATCCTTATCCCTGATGCCCAGGGAGCCTGGAAAGACTCACGCGACATCGGTCGTGTGCTGGCGTACCAGAACCGCTGGGTAAACATCAGGGATTGGCTGCTACTCAAGGTCGATAAGCAGACGGATGGGTGGTTCCTCGTTGTTTCGTTGCCGGAGGATCATATCCAACCCTGATGAAAGCCGAACGCCGTCTCGCATGTGTGTGGGGCAGTCTACGTAAAATTCCAGGGTCGTGGAGGTTATTTCTTTGATACTCCACCAAGCAAAGAGGCAGATAACCACCCGTAAGTCATGGATACCGAAGTTGCTGGTTTGGTACCGAAATTGGATGACCAAAACGGCCTGCACAACTAAGTCGAAGCCACCAGTAGAGATCGCGCTCAGCAGCTCACTGGTGAGAGAACTGCATTTGTCGTCAATTCCGACTCGGTGGCTGACGATGAGACCCAAGATCCGCAGGCAGGCTTATTTTTGGGCGGGGACGGGAAGGCGTGATCAATGATGGCGTGCCCTTCGTCAAGAACTAGCCTAGTGGGTGGCCTCCACCACAGCGAAACTGCGTCGGCTCAGTTACGCAAGTGGTTGGAGGCTCAACGGACGGCCATAGCCCTAATCCAAGAGCCGTGGGTTGGGGCTGTAAAATCAAAGGCCTAAACAACCTAAAGGTAAGTTATTCTACAACTCTGAGCACAACAAGCCTTCAACTACTAAGATATCTGTGCACAACCATTAATAGATTTCTGTTCCAGAGACATGTATGCCGTAGCAATACAAAATACACAGGCGGAAGATTAGTCGTCGCCTCGTCTACATGCCGGCAAGACACACCTCACCCTCATGACCTCGTCAGGCTGGTGAATTTCTGCGAAGGGCTGGACTAGAGGTTATGATCGGGACGGACTTCAACGCGCATCATCCCCTCTGGGGAACGGATATTCAACTATTAAACATTTTAAACACAGGTTCTGAACAAACCTTCATAAACAAACGTTGTCGCATAATAATCGACCTCACACTTGCAACAGAAGGAGCAGCTAAAATAATCACGGGATGGCATATGACGAGAGGCCTCATGCTGAGACCATAGATGGATTTGTTTCGTTTCGTATTATTGCGGTTCCCCTACACCACCATGGAGAAATCCCGCAAGACTGACAAAATAAAGTACCTTAATAAGCTAAAGTCTTCGCCGCCGGTTTTGAGGATAAACACTATAGCAGATCAGTCGCTCCTAGACGAACAGGTAGTAGCTGTTACTAGAGCCATGATAGACAGCTAGCATGAAGGATGTCCAGAAATCACTCCACCAAGGCTTGCTGAGGGAAAGCAACCGTGGTGGGGTAAATAACTAGATAGGAAAGCGCAACATGGTAAAAAAGCCTAAATGAACCATGAATACCTCAATGGATGAAGACTGGCTACTATACAAGAAAACTAAGTCTGAGTACAAAAATGTATCAGGTATCGACGCTCGACAGGATGGCGTAAATTCTGTGGTAACATAAACCTGTGAACAAGCAATCGGATAAGGAAATGCTAGCTAAACTGGACACGCCGGATCCATTTCTTTAAAAGAACCCGACGCAACTACTCAACATCGCCATCCACCATCATCCGATCATCCGGATACACATCCTAATTGAAATGCATTTCCCAGGTTGCTGTGTAACTCAGGGGATGAACCGGCATGAAGATGCAGTGATACCAAAAACCGAAGACTGGAGTTTAGCACAGAGAAGTTAAAAGACTTCTCCATCAGAATACTGACCGACAGTATGGCGGTACTACAAGCTCTGAGTTGCAATGTGGTGAACCCGGGACTAATATATGAATGCCATCAACGATTAAATGAGGTATGTAAACACAACAATGTGATGACACAGTGGATCCAGGGGCAACAATGCAGCAGACGAACTGGCCACGTGAGGATCGGCTATGACCACTATAGGGCGGAACCAATCATACAAATCTCCTTTGGTAACATTCATTCACTGGTATGTAGAACTTCACTAATCAACACGCTCAGCTTTAGAAAAATCTAGTGACTGTAGACAAGCTAGGAGACCCTGCCTGAAATAAACAGTTGTTTAACCAAGGTTCTAATGAGATTGAACAAGCTACAGATCAGGACAGTAACAAGTGCTTTCACAGGACATGGCTCCTTTAACAAACATTTATTTACCATAGGTGTTACAGATAGTCCCTGTGCAGGGCATGTATGGGGAGGAAGGCAGAGGCCCGTGTTGCTGACATGTCTGGAGGTTGCTGCATACAGGGCTAAACATTTCGTGCGGGATCACTCCCGAAACTGCTCGCAATATCATAGGACTGTTGAACTTTTGGGGAGATTTCATGGCTCGAATAATTACATTATTCGTGTCCACACAAAATCGCACTTAGACGTGTAGTTGCGAAAAGCAGTCTGTCATAAACTAGACTAAACACACGAGCATTCGCTGCTCCCGGGCAGGCACCTTGCCCGAGGAGATCTCGCTATTGCTTCCAATTTCGCTTGAAACATAATAATAAAGTTGTTATTCCGCTATCCATCACATTCTATAAAATCCTTAAGGCATTTCCCATATTTGCTTCTTATGACATTTAGAGAATGAGGTAATGGAATGCTTTATGCTGCCACACACTGAATCAATAAGATATATTGCAATGACACCTAATTCAAATTATAACTTAAAATAATTATATACATAGTGTAACCTAATATTATATCAGTTTTTGATTAACATTTTAAACAGGATAGAAATAGAAACTTTTTTATTTAATATACATTATAAATAATACTTATTGAAAGTCACTCTTATGTTTAATTTAATACTGGTTCGGAATATACCTCTGTCCTAAGAATAACCAGAAAGAAACCCAGGGGGATATTTGTTTTTTTAAAGAACATTTTACATATATTATATTACATAATTAATAACACAAAACAAATTAGAAATAGTTTAGTAGTAATCACCTCATTTCCAGGGTTATTATCATCTATAAATTCCTTAATATTATAATAACCTATATACAATATTATTTTAATAAAGTTTTAAACTTGGCAGAGGATAAATTTTGTATATTTTCTAAAAGCATATACATCGCCCCAGTAATGAATTACTGACTCTATGGAGTTGAGTAACAGATACCACTAGCTTGTGTTTGTTCCTAGTATTTACAGAATAAATATCACTTTTTTTTAAATACTTTAACTTTTGTGTACAGGGATTATATTTTCGTAAATGTATTGAAAGGTCTAAGTTAGTACATTAATTTCATAAAATATTTATTTACAGTAACTTTAAATTTTAAATCTGGATTGCTCTTATGGCTCTTCTGCAAAACAAATATAATTTCAGTGTCAGCCACATGTGTACATAGCAAAATACCATACGACATTATGCTATGGAAATAGCTAAAATTAACTAGTCTAGCAGTATCAACACTGGTAAGATGTATATTATTTTTTACTGCATATGCTGCAGGGCAAAGTCTGCATGCTAGTTTTGATATATGAAGTTTGGCGTCTAGTATGATTATAAGGAAAATTGTGGTATTGACAAGACTCAACTCTTCCTCATTTTAAATTACATTAGTATTTTGATGTTTGATATTTGCAGTTATGAATTTCATACATTTAGTTCGAGTGCCTGAATATTGTGTATTTCTCATAATCAATGAAACAATTTACTTACTTTCAATATCTAATTCATTTTGAATTGTATCTTTTGCTGCTTCTTTGGAGATATGGTCGCTTTTCAAATGAAGTTTAATTTTATCTAGCAAATTGTTACTATCTGTTGTTGGTTCATCTGGAGCTGTAGTTTATTAATTCTATTCTCTATATCAACCACGCTATGTCGGTGAGAGTGCGACCGAACTCGGGTTTCTAACAGCGATGAATGTAATACAACATACAATAATGCCACTAATGCAATAGTTATTATAGTATATAATAGTCTTCGTAAGTTAAACCGCATTTTGAACATTATTTTAGTAATGAGTCAATAATATAATTTTAGCTATTACAGTCGCTGGTCATTTTACCCTTGTTATGTCCTCACTGTAAATTTTAACGTTAACTGTAAACATTGCTGGAGTAACCAGATAACCCGCTGCAAAACATAATTTCTCGTAAGCCACTATTGATAGATTTCTCCATGAGCATATTTAGAGATATAATTCAAAAAGTCATATTAAAATCATCAGGAACTTTATTTTTGAATCGAAATTAAATAATATCACAACAAATTATAACACAACCACAGTCACATCGCTGTTGTGACTTGACTTGTGATCTGAACTGTAACATAGTGACAGTCTTAGTGATGATCAACTCGAGTTACTAACTCGAGTTACGTTAACTCGTTGGATCTCCCTAACTCGAGTTTGGGCTGCTGTACATGAACGGATCAAGTGAGCCAGCATAAGGCAATTCGTTCGTTGTGTACGCGCTTTGTGTTTCAAAGAGTATTTAGCTACAATCAAGTTATTTAGAGATTTATAACAGCTAAGTTATGTAATTTAATGTCTTTTATAATTTTGATTAACTATGATCATTATAGTTACGTAAGTCACAGACCTATTATTGCAATACCGAAAGGGAGGTAAGTTAGAAGATACATCATATTTAAATTAACAAATGTAACATTTAACCAATAAATATTTTGAATTTGAAAAGTTTTAATTTATTTAAGAATATTTTGACTGTGATAATTCAATTATTAAGCTTATGTTTACATCTTAAAGCTAGACTAATATTGTTTCATGAAGACTGCTATATAGCTAGTTTTGTTGTTAAATACAGGTACTTTAACTAATATTAAAACCAAAAATACATAAGTAGGTGATACATACTAAATATACCTTTTATTTCAATCCTACATAATAAGTTTGGTAATTATAGTTATCCTAACCCACCAAATAGCTAGATAGAAAAACAAATTTATAAAAAGTAATTTGTATCAAATCATTTTACTCTGTTTCCTGCTAACTCGAGTTACGCAACTCGAGGTTAGCGATCAAAATAGCGAAACAGAACTCGAATTGCGTGAATTTCAACTCGAAATAACTCGAGTTCTAATTTTTCCAAGTTGGCACATCTATAGTCAGTCTGACAGTTGACACTGACAGTAGGTAACACACAGCATGACACACGTCAGTTTATACTAAATCTATGATTAAGCAAGGCAAAGGTTTAAAGTCATACATCCTAGTCTGATTTGAATTTTGTTGAAATAACTCTTCACAAAATGCTAATGCGTCACATCACCTTTTAGTACTAAGATGGAATGCCACGCTATTTACGTGATAGAGCCACGCTACAGCTATATTATGACTGCAGGCCGAATGTGTTGACTCGGCCAGGATCGGACCAAGCTCCCACAGAATATCAGCTTAGAATAGTAGGTTAATGCCGTATGTTTAACAGACATACCCAAAGGGAATTTGAAAAATAGATTCAGGTCCAATGGCACCACAGAGTAGTTTTTGAAAAACATGGCATTTAATGATTAATGAACATTCTACTTGCTTTAAATTCACTGGGATCCATGATCTATCGCAATATCACTTAATTGAAATTACAGTCGTATAAATGCAGGTGGCACTCGTATTATTTATTACACTGCTTTATTGAACATATAGCACCGCAAACTATCAGTGGATGTATAGTAAATGGTAAGTATTTGGGTAATAGGTTGTCTTGACTACGCTCTCACTGAATACCAGCGTGAAATAACAGCTTTATGCTGCTGTGCTACGTATGGTGAGTGTAGAGAACTGGATACCCTTTTTACTGGTAACAAACCATTCAATCTTAGTCCTCGGGGGTGACAACGCGTCTCCAATTTGATTTATAATTGAAGATACATGCCGGTGTATACGGGCCACACAATACTCTTAGCATTAGGTGGACTGTGTGCTCGTTTCTCACCCCTAAAATTCTAAAGAAAGGTTTTCAGGTAGTGTCTCATTACTCTTTTATTTATAAACGGTTATATGTAATTTAAACATCACAAATATGTTTTAATTTTTTATTACATTTCTCATGAAATTTGCTTATATCATTTTGACACTTTAGATACTAAAATTTTCTTCCAATCTTCTTAAATGATCTACATTAGGTTCCTGTGACGTACTGTGGTTTAAAATATTGTTCTTATAAACTTCCATGTTCCGCTGCACCGTGGACATATTGGTGTAAATTTCCCTTGAAAATGGGACAAGTCGGTTTTGCGTGTGAATTTTAAGGTTATTTGTCATGTTCAAATTTCGTTCCATATTTAAAAACACCCTTTCACTGGGATACGTGGCCGGTGCCGGTGGAATTAAAAATGGTGGAACATCAGGTTTTGGTACGCTCCTACACATATTTCTTTCTAATTGACCATTATTATTCATACTATTTATGTTACTTAACGATTTTATCCATGGTTGATGTGTAGGTGGTACTCTATTAGGGTAGTTAAAAATCCAAAGTCGATCACCTACAAACATAGGCCTTGGCGTTACTATACCTAAGCTACTATAATACTGTTGTGCTAGGAGTTCAACGTCATTCGTGTACTTTCTCTTCCATTTTGTTCGTCGATTTTGAAACCATATTTTTATCTGAAATAGTAAAAGATAATTAATATGACAAACGTGTGTGAATTACATGACAGTAAAAAGAATGCCATATTATACTAAGCCAGATGAATCGGTAATTAAGTTATTAAAATAGATACTGTTAAATATATAATTTCTTTTTGGCACTTCTTGATCTAAAATTTGTAGCAATTTCTTAGGCATACCGACCGCAGGAATCATAATAAAATAACAATCAATCAAGTGATTCATCTAACTCCACCTTGAAAAGTATATTATTTTTAAAAATTAAGGGTGGCGAATGAGCACAAAGTCCACCTGATGGTAATTGGATGCTGTATATCCTATCCTCCTCCATTATGCTACAATACAGATGCGTTGTCAACCCTGAGGACTATGATGGAATGCTTTGTTACAGAAAAAGGCGTCTCCGGTTCTCATCACTCGCCATACGAAGACAACAACATTATACTGATAGTTCACGCTGGTATTCCGTGCGTCGTTGTCCTTCTCCGGTCAAGCCAATATATCTGCAGCCATAATATGCTGCAGCTTGGCTCTATCACGTTTAAATTAATTTTTTGTTAAGCCTTGTTTTAATCTCTTACTCTTAATAACTTTAAATAACATATAGAAACTCTCACGCCTGTCACCCAGAGGTAGGCTTTCGTTTAGTACTATGGAATTTAATTTTGTACGATCGACACACCTCTATAGTTTCTTTCATATTAATTTATCTACGCATGCTCGTCAGTTATGGCTGCTCTTAATTTGGCCCATTTTCAATATATCGCATTAACACATTGCGAATTGCCAACCGTGCCATTTTGACACATTCTGATTTTCACAATAGAGTGAAGCTTCATTCACCCTGTGTTCTGCATTTACTTTTCGTTCTATCCTTATCATTTCTACCAAATCTGCTAAACACGCAGCCTATACAGACTCATCCGAACTCCCATTCTTTTTCTAACATTGTATTACTTTTTTTCTTTTAAAATTTTCACTCTAGCGTTACTCTCTTTTCCTTACCCCTTTATTTTAACGATACGTATATTAATGTTATTATAACTTGCTCGCGTCACCGTATGATTAGATCATCAGCGTACAAGAGGTTTTGACGAATAACTCACCCATTCCTAACTAACCCACATGATTCGACTTTCAAAGTCTCCGCTTACTATGCTTATCTTTCGGATGTCGAGGTAAAAGTGACTAAAAGCCTACATTTGTGTTAATATTTAGACCCAATAATATAAATTGTGCAATTAATAACTTTGGTTTATACACGTTTTCTGCACTTGAATCCACCAGGAGGATATCATCAGTATGATAACTCTTTCTGCTCAAGTAATATAGCAAGTTTACCTGTGTTTCCGTGAGCCTTAGTTTCCTCCTGCCTCTTGCTGCGACTGAAAGATATCTATTCTTCTCAAACTCCGCCTCAAAGCTCTTGATTTGTTGCGCACTGAACGCTGTCCGAGCTCTTTTACCTCGAGACGTAGAAGGTCCTGTAATCCAATTAAATATAATTTATATTATATTTATATATATATATATTAAGTGTATTAAGTTGTTATATTTACATTTTATGAAAAGTGTGCAAATTTGGATGTTATACTTCATTTAACTGTATGAAATCTGTCATCAAAGAGATAATAAATATTTAAGCATTAATAAGGAATTAAATGTGATTTCATATTTAAATTTGAAAAAAATTGATTTATAATTCTTTCATAACATACATAAACATAAACACTCACGCCTGTCACCCGGAGAGTAGGCAGAGACTACGGACTTCCATTTGGCACGATCTGACACACTTCTCTCGCCTCCTTTACATCCATATATCTACGCATACACGCTCGTCGGTTAAGGGTACTCTAATCTGGCCCAATATATATCGCCAATTTGGTCGATAAACCTTCGTCTAGGGCGTCCTTCCCGACTCTTCCGTTCACTTCTGCAACATAAATTTGCTTTGTCACTCTTTCCTCGTTCATTCTTTCTACATGACCAAACCACGATTCATTCTTAATCCACAACGTCATCTTGCAAACCACACTTTTCTCTTATCACACTTTCTCACCCTGTCATTCAGATTCAGCCCTAGCATACTCCTAATGTCCGCATTTCTACAACATTTATTCTACTCTCATGGTTCTTCTGCCAGACCCAACTTTCACTACCATACATTAAAATAGGGTCTAACACAGCATTATGAATTGCCATACATGCCTTTTTGACACATTATGACTTTTCATAATAGCGTGTAGAGCCCCATTCACTCTATTTCCTGCGTTCACTCGTCGTTCTATATCCTTATCATATCTACCATCCCTGCTAAATACATCCCAAATATACAAACTCATCCACTTGCTCAATCATCTCCTCTTCTATTCTTATTTCACATAACTTTTACTTACTTCTCTTTCAAAACCATCACTTTCGTCTTACTTGCGTTCACTTATACCCTTCCTTTTAATGACCAGTTCATTAAAGTAACCATCATTGCAACTCGGCCGCCGACGATGCAAATATGACGATCATCGGCGTACAAAAGGCATTTGACGGTTAACTCACCCATTCTCAACCCATTCTTCAACTTTCAAAGTTTACAAACAACTGTCCATAAATAGGTTAAACAGCCACGGGGAAGCTACACAGCCCTGTCTGACACCTTTTTGAATGCCAAACCAGTCCGAGTAGACCCATTGATCCTGACACAAGCACTACAGTCCCTATTAAGAGACCTTAATGCCTGTATCAAACCAGCGCTCAAACCAAATGAGTTAAGTGTTTGCCATAACACATTCCTGTCCACTCTATCATAAGCCTTTTCCAAGTCTATGAACGCACAAAACTTTCTGGTTTTAGGCCAAAACTTCTCCAAATCATGCGCATGGAAAAGACTTCATCATACACCCCATCCCTTTCTAAATCCAGCTTGCACATCCCAAATTTTTTCAATTTCTTCCATAACTCTTTCAATTAACACCTTAGCATACAGTTTACCCACAATGCTAAGCAAGCTAATCTACAGTAGTTTTACAGTCCTGCTGTGACCCTTTTTCCTTATTTATTGGGACTCTAACGGCTTTGCCAGTCTTCCGGTACCCGCTTCAGTTCCCAACATAAATTAAACAAGGTGTACAGCAGGCCTGCCCTCCTCCTCTCCAGCCCTTAGCATTTCGATACTCTATCATATCTGGCTGCCTTACCTGCTTTCATGCTTTTCATTGCTTTTATTATTTCATTTAGACTTATCTTCCTACCTCTCTCCACTTCTGAATTTCTATTTCACTTAATTCAGACGACTCTTCACTCATAAACACGCTTTCAAAGTATTCCTTCCATCTCTTTAAATTAGAAACTTCATCATTCAGCATACAGTCATTCTCGTCTGTATAGCATTCATTCTGTATTGAATTTCCCTAGCAGTTCTTACGAGTTTCCAGAACATTTTAATATTTGCTGGAAGTTTATCAGATACCCTTCTATCATTCTTATCCGTTCTTTCTTGCTTTTCCTTTCAAAACTTCTTTTACTCTCTTATTTATACGTCTAAAGTCTGCCTTTTTCTTTCAATCTCATCAATCATACCGCTAGAATTACCAGCTTTGGTTGCTAGTAAATCTAGCCATGCTCTCTTCTTTGCTTCAACTTCCATCCGTACCTCATCATCCCACCACAACCTATTATTTTCCTTTCATTCGTTCTCTTACTTACACTACATATCTACTTCGGTGGCTGTATCCACCAAACCTTTCTTGACATTACCACACTCTCAAGTCTAAATCATTCATACACAATTCATCGATACCACTTATATTTCTCTCAGTCTACATTTGAACTTCTCTTTCACACCTTCATCTTGTAACCTCTCTATTCTTATACGCTGTAACGCAGTGGTAGACACAGATGTCCGATGCCGCCAACGCTTGAATAGACCATTAATTCGGCATAAGACCAAGTAATGATCCGTCCCTACGTTGGACCCCAGTAAACCCATCTACCACTGCGCTCCTCATTCTTTCATCCACAATTATGAAATCTATCATACTTCTATCATCCCTCTTACATGTGAATCCTCTTATGGCGAAAGAAAGTGTTCGTCACAAAAATATTATTTTCCACACATACGGTGAGGAGGTCTTCACCATTCTCATTTATACTTTTAAACGTTCCTAATATCCTTTCATAACCAGAGCTCTTCACCCCAACCCTTCCATTAAAATCTCTAACATTTTCATTTACCTTACATTTCATCAACACCATCCTTACCATGTCCCAAAACTGCTCTCGGATATAAGTGGGCTTAGATATATCTGGGGCGTACACCCTAGCACAAACAACACTTTCCCACTTTCATTCGTATCCATAGCAGCCTTATACACACCACCAGACCCTTTCTTTCTGAAAGGATGACACCGACCCTGGCATGCCCGCTCGGTCTCGTCTACACCAGACCAGTAAGCGGTATACATGCCATGTGCAGTGGCATCCTTTCCTTTCATTCGTCTCATTTACATAACACATCTATTCCTCTATCATTCATCATTTCGCATACTTCATCCATCTTATCATTCATTGCTCCATACATTCAGCGTAGCCAGACGGACCTCCACAATCCACTTTTCGCCTCCGAGACAGAACGTGACGGGTGGCGATCCTCGTCACCGGTTTTTCTCCCGAGATTCTTCACTCTGCCCCATTAAAGGGCGCCGGGAACTCAGGGCCATTTCTTTTTTGTTGGCTCATGGTGCGAAGTAAGGGGTGGTAGCTTTACGCCGCTATTCATACGGCGAGGCCGAGTCTATCCTTTCGGCTTTGTCACTCGTTTAGCACCACCCGGTGGACACGTGTAGGTGGGCCTACGGTTAGGTGGTCAAAGCCTACGGACGCGAGACTCATCCCCATCCCTAATTCTTTCAATGTAATTTAATTATGGAAGTACCTTATACCACAGAATAAATAATGCCACTTAGGATAAGAATAGAACTTTTACTAATAGTTCAATCATTTTAGCTTAAAAATTGGCATAATCAATGGAGTACTATGTCTATCTGAGTATATCTATCGGCCTATGTACGTTATAGAGCAAAGTAAAATTTTATCCACTCTTCCTCCTTCAGTGAGCGTCACTCCCCGCCACAGAAAGTGTCCCGAAGCGCGGTTTTTCCAGTTTAAAGAATAATAATAAATAATAAATATTTTTATTTCAGTAACTTAGTCTAGGTACTTAGGACAAATGATGAAACCTGTTTTATGCTTGTGTAATTTGATTTTAATTTTTCTGCTAGCTCTTTTCCAATATTTGTGAAATAGGTATTAGTGATATGTACCGATGCCTGTGGAGACGAAGTTGCATGTAGGAGTTCAAGGTTATGGGCTTTGGGGGATTTATAGGATAGGGTGACAAACGAGCACACAGTCCACCTGATGGTAAGTGGTTGCTGTGACCCATAGACATCTACATCTAACCTCGATAAAGAATCAAAATGCAGATGCGTTCTCTACACTCACTATACGAATCACAGCAGTGTTAAGCTGCTATTTTACGCTGGTATTCTGTGAGAGCGTGGTCCTTCCCCGGTCAAGCCGACCCATTCGTGCTACAACTATACTACTAATATAGCTGCAGCTTTATTAGTAGTATAGTTGTAGTTTATAGTATCCCATAACTTTTTAGGGTTTTTTTGAGCTTTGGACGGCTGGTCTCGATCATAGTTCCTTATCAACTTTTTTAAAACACAACTGCAGTAGTTACGGTACCTTTTATATATTATTTTTAAAGTGTCATTATATGGGTCAAGTTTTAGCCTTCTTTGCATGTCATTTCTGTTTCTGATGCAGCGTAGCATTCCTGGAGTAACCGGTTTTAAGACCCTTTTGTTCGCTGAGATAAAGTAATAGTCGTAAATACGAATATTACTATTTTAAGCTCTGTTGCAGTCAAATATTAAAAGTTCAGTTATAACATTAGGGTCAGTATATTCTAATAGATCAGGTAATTTAGTTGTTT
This sequence comes from Parnassius orleans, assembly GCA_029286625.1. Lineage (NCBI taxonomy): Eukaryota > Metazoa > Arthropoda > Insecta > Lepidoptera > Papilionidae > Parnassius > Parnassius orleans. Next base: position 62,327 of record JAGSMP010000083.1, read on the forward strand.
TTAAAAATTCTAGGGCTTTATCGTAGTTGATATTAGTTATAGTTTTGTTATTTATTATTGGTTTATTAGGGCAGGATATTTTTAGAAATATGATGTGATCAGTGATAGTAGCATCGAGTACATAATGATGTGCGTGATCGAGTTTTAGAATAAAATGATCGAGGCAATTAGGTCCTCTCGTTGGAATGGAGTGACCTGGAAGGAAGCCCTGTGAGTTAATATTTCCAGGTAATTGTGTTACTGCGTTGGTAGGGTTGTTCGTCATGTCTATAGATAAGATTTATATTAATGTCTCTGGTTTTTTTTGGCGATTTCTTCCATCGTTTGCGGTATTTTGTTGTAATGTTTGTACATTTCTTTTCTGCTATTTGATACAGAACAGATCTTTGTTTATATAGGTACATCTTTGTTTTATATTTATCACTGATATTTTCTTATCATATCTCTATAATATGTTTAATAATTGAATCAGTAATTAAATTAATACATTTTTTTACTTAATTTTATAACTTTGGATTAATTTTAAAGTTTTTATATTATCCTGGTATTTATTTACATATGCAATAATCAAAGGTTTCAGCTTGTGTGTCTATTTACGACTAAAATGGTATGTATTACGGTTTTTTCCGGTTGCTGTAACCCATTAGGAACTTTCGGTTTTATTGAATTTCTTTAGATTAAATATGATGCTGTTGATGTGATTCAAGAATGAATTCAGTGTGCTTTCTTTGCTTATAACTTGTTCCAAATCAAAGGTTTAATTTAAGTGCACATATATAGTATGTTTGTACCGGTATTTTGATATTTATTTTACTAAGTGTGTTATCGTTTGTATCGTTATATCATCACAAGGACAAGTGTTATTATCGACTATTTTATACTTATATAGATACTCTTTATGATATCCATGCCGGTAAGAATTTTTGTGAGAGCAAATGAATGTTTTGTGACATGATATAATGCTTGTATATGTGTGTGGGCAACCATTTTCTGGTGATTTCTCCTTTAGTATTATTTTGATAAAATGACTCAGAAGCTATTTTACTGTTTTCTTTAGCGAGTTTGCGTACGAACCTAAGGAAATTTGGAGAATATAGGGGCATTGTGACTGGTGACCGCTTTGGCTCCTAAGTCCGCGGCCTCATTACCTGATATACCAATATGTCCTTTTATCCAGATAAAATGTACTTTAATTTTAGTTTTATTAAGGTTTTGTGAATTACATTTCAATGAATTTGTACTATTAGAATTATTGATTTCCTGCAGTCCTGACTTGCTGTCGGATAGTATTATTGCTTCAGCGACTTTTTTTCTTTCAAGCCAGAGGCAGGCTTGCTCAATAGCCTTCAACTTAGCTTGGAAGACTGAGCAAAAACTGTGAAGTTTAATTTTCTTCGTGATTGTTTTGCCGTTAGGACAATAGATGACATAAGCAGCTCCCACCTGATCATTGTGTTTGCTACCATCAGTAAAAATGTGATGGATGTTATCTTTAAGGTATTGCTTGACTTCCTCGTCACTAATGGCTTCGTTGTATGTGACAGATATGCGTTGTGCGGGATGAAATAATTCTTTAGGTTTGGATGGTATATCAAGTTGGATGTCAGTGGGTAGGTATTTAGTAATACCAGTTAATATTGTGGTTTCTATTGAGGCAAGTTCTTCAATCTTAATATGTATCGGAGTCAATCTAGCAAGTGAAATATGGTTTATGTGATAGTTCTAAAGCCTTTAATTATTTTAACTGCAAATCCACGCTGTAAGGACATTAGTTTGTTTCTAACATATTTATATTTTAAGGCTGTGTGCCATATACTAGATGCGTAGCATATGATCGATTCGATAACTTGTCTATATAGGATTTCTATGTTTTCTGACTGGATGCCCCAAGTGGGTCGCACATATTTAATAAGTTTGTTGTAGATGTTTTGTGTTTTGGTTATGTGTTGTTAGCATGTTGAATGAATTTGAGTTTCTTGTCAATGATAACACCAAGAATTTTGGACTGATTTTGGAGGTGAATGGGAGTACCAGTAATGTTTATTTTGATTTTCTCTGCCTTTTTAAAAGCTAGTGCTTGGGTTTTCTGGGACCAAATTTTAACTTCACTGACTCTCCCAACTTGTAATCGAAGATAGCTTGATTTATTTTGGATTGTAGGATAAACGGGTCTTTGTGGTGGGCTATGAGAACTATGTCATCAAAACTTGCATGTGACATCCGTCAGGTAAATCTTTGTCAAGCAGCTCATCTAAGATTATATTCTAGAAAGTTGGACCATACGGAGCCTTGGATGCCTCTGGTCATGGTCAATTGTAACTAGAGTAACTTATACTAACAATTCGTTCACTTATCGTGTGTCTGTTTTATCGTGTGTGTACATGTAGTGATTGAGTCTCTTGGTGATTAAATTTTCGAGTAATTTGCCGAATACATTTATCAATCCTATGGGACGATATGAAGAAGCGTCGGTGTAGTCTATTTTGTTAGTTTTAGGGATGATTTTAAATTGGGCATGTTTCCATTGCTTAGAGAATAGAGATAGGGTAAGACATCTATTCATTACATTAGTGATAATTTCTGGGAATTGTTGGGCAAAGCAGTAACATATGTCCGAAGTGAGGTGGTCTGGTCCTGGTGATTTTCGAGGATTTATATCTTTAAGGCTTTGGAGAATTTCTTCAGTTGTAAAAAGTGGTTCATCACTTGTATTTGGTGTACATTCGGCAATTTGTCTTGAAGCTGTTTGGAATTCATGGGTATCAGGAGTATCTACAGGGTAAAATTTATCCAAGAAAAACTGAGATGTTTCTTCACAAGATTTAGTAAACTTATCGGGTGCTATTTTAACCGTCGAAGGTGGCTGTGATGGTTTTGAGTTTTAATTAATCTATTAGTAATAGACCATACATCCTCTTTTCCTGCAGAACAGAATTCTCAAAGTTCTGTGTAGAAGCATTTCTGATAGCCTCAGCATATTCTTTTTAAGCTTGTTCCTTTCCTCAATAGCAGTACCCATGGGAAGATTTTTCCGGGAGAGTTTCTGAAGTAGGTGGTGGTTGTCTAAGACTTTTCTTTTTAGTATGTCAGTTTGTTCCACAAGGAGGGCTGATTGAGAAGATGTTTTTTACAAATTTTATGTATAAAAGATGTAATTTTATCAATATATTCAAGTAAGCCCTCGGTATCTAAGGATAGGATATTTACGTTAGAAAGGTCATGTTGGATTTCTCTGGTGAAGATATCACCCAACTTATCCCATTCTTTAAAGTTACATGTGTTGTACTTAAATGTCGATTGTTTTTTATTTTGTCGAATAATATTGTTTTTGAGGTGGTATTCAAATGAAATTCCGTGGTGGTCAGAAGAGGGACATATGGAGTTAACAATTTGCTAGTTATGTGGTTAGAGATGGAGGATGAGGTAATAGTGAGGTCAACAATGGAACCACTCAAGGCTCCATCAGCTATTGATTCATATGTATGTGCCGTGTCAGTATTATTTATAGTTAGATTATGCGGGACAATAAGGTCGGCAATATCATCGCCACGTGTGTTTGCGACTGGAGATCCCCAAAGTGGATGCCAGCCATTTAAGTCACCTGCAATGATATGAATGGCATCACTGGTGTCTCTTAAAAATCGTTCAAAGTGGTCTAAAGTTTCATTGTTGTCTACTTTTGGTTCAATATGCATGATAAAACCTTTTGCCAGATGTAATAAGTTGGACTACACATAAATTTGGAGTTGAATATTTAGAGATGCAAACAACTTCAAAGCCTTCTTTAATGAGTATAGTGGCTTTTACATGTTGATTATGTGAAATTTATATGTTATGTAGCCAGGTGTACTTTTCATTTGTTTGCTGCCAATGTAAGGTTCATTTATAAACATAATATGAGTATTATTTGTTAAGCAATAATATAATAACTCATGTTGGGCGTTATAACCACGTCCTAAATTACATTGAACTATATTAGTTATTTTATTAGACGCATTCCCTGCTTTGCTTGAGTTGCACTGTAGCATCGCGAATCGGTTTTGTCTCCGTAAGGATGTCTTCGACCAGGTGCTTGCAGTGTTATATTACTTGTATTCTGCATTGAAGTGCCTTAGCAATACCGTACCGATATTCTGGCTATCCTGTCTCACACCTCCTGGCACTCTTGGCTATACGCTGGGTGATCCTTTTCGTCTCTATTTATTTTATGGCTATTCGTGCAACAAGTTGAACTTTTCTTGGACACGTTCTTGTGTTATCCATCCGCGCAGTAACCACATTTAATGTCTCCTGTGCAGGTGTCTGATTTGTGGCCGCCCTTGACATTTGTAGCACTGAACTACCGGAGATTGGTCGATCACTGCGACTTGTTGATATCCGCTTAATCTTTCTATTTACAAGGGCGTTCCATAAGGTCAGGCTGACCTCGAGGATTACATTCCTAACTGTGCTGGTGCGACCTTTGCTTCGGTGACCCTCATAGACTGGTCAGTTTCAGCAATATCTGTGATATTTTATTTTGTTTAAGAAAGGCTTCGATAACTCTATCATCACTTATATCGGGTACAACTCTAATAATCGGACTACCGGATTTTTCATTGTCGGTTGTAATGTTGCTGGATTTAGCTTTAATAGCAGCGCTGAATTTCTCTCGATCCTTATCAGAGTCGCAAGTTATGGCTATTTTTTGTGTTTTGGTTTTACGTATATTAGTGATACCTATTCCCATATTTACCACATCTATCTTGTCTTTGACTTCACTAATAATGTCTTCTCCAGTATGGCGAGGAACAGAAGACTCTAGCATAACCGTGTAATTTGTTTTCAGTTTTTTAGTGGCCGCTGCATAGGTCTTCTTTGCGGCTCACTACTGTGAAGCCATCATCTTCTCCAGTGTGGATATAACGAAGTTTTGATTGTATTGGTCTCTTCCCTAAGTTTGTCAAATTCTATCTTGATTCTAGCGATAATGTCATCCTTAACATTTTGATAAATTCAGTTTTTCGGTTTCAGACTGCGGTAGTGATGGGGCGGATGAAAGCGATTTTATGAGTAAGGACGGAAGTGGCATTCTGGATTTCTTTGGTAGCCGTAATAATCAGCCTTTTGTTAACAGCCGTAACACTTCGTCCATCTTGTATGGTAGTAGTAATAAATTTTGAAAGCTTTGCGATTACTTCCGAATCGAGTCTGCTTGTCACATGGGAAGAAGCAGGTTGTATGCTACTTCCTGAAGTGCTTAGGGAGACCACGAAGGTCTGGTTTGGGTCATCCTCATGATAGGCATTTTGTATATTTTTAATTTATTTAAGATTTATCTTAATTATAAAATTTAAATGGAAATAGTATAACTTTGATTTAAAAAGTACTAAAGGGCGAATATATATTATAAGAACAAAAAATGTTTGGGGCAATAAGTGGATGTTTTGTAAACTTAGTATAATATTACAATTCTACTAAGCAATGAAACCCGGAGGTGGGAGGTCGATTTTCTAATTCCGTGTGTTTTTTTGCAGTTAGAGTGCAAATGGCAGTAAGGTTACGATGATATTTTAGTCCCTTTAATAAGTTCCAGGTGAGTACATAATGAGTCAATGAATTGCTCAGCTTTACGATTAGAGGTGAACGATAAATACCAAGAACTGTAAGTTTAGGTAAAGATATCTGCAGGCGACGCATCTTTTGATAGACTTGTACGTTAGCTTCCTGAGTGGTTTTGACATAGGCGACTACTCCATCAGATTGATTTAGATGTTTAAATGTTTGAAAAAATTATAACCTATTATAGGGATGTGTTTATCAGGGTTCATTTGCATTCACTAAGGATGATAAGATCAGAGTTGAGGTCAAGGGCGGATACGTTTACTTGAAAGTCATCAAAATTGGCATAAATACTTCAAATATTTTGGGATATTATCATACAGTCTGTATTTTGTACTGTGATAATATACTCAGATCCCAATTTTACATTCAAAGTTAGAAAACGTGCAAGAATTATCTATTGCGTTAATATTACTGAGAACGTGATTTATGTTTTGTTTAAATCCTTAATTCGTTAGCAGTATGTGGTAAAAGATATTATCAGTATTATGGTACAGATTTCAAATTGTATATGGTCTGAGACAATGAGTGTAAAGTGTGTAAGGTTTTGACATTGTGTGGTTTAAAAAAGTGTTTGTTTGTGAATGTGTAATGATTAAGATCTTTGAAGTTGCTGTGTGGAAATAAGTACAATTATTTTGCGTGAATGGTGTTTGTGTACGAGCAGTTACTAAAATAAAAGAACTTACAAGAGATAAAAACGATAACAGCCAGATGATTTTTGACTGTAGTCATTTCAACTGTAATAAGTTTTGCACCTGTTGTTCACTTCTTACTAGGATTACTGGTGTGTTTTCACTCTTTCTGACATAGACCCGGCCATAAGCGGCCCAGCAGAATTTGTAATCACTCGATTTTACGAGATCTCGTGCGAGGAGTGGAGTCAGCACCTTTGGCGGTCAACTGTTCGGAAATGTATATATGTGTACTCGTTTTGGTGTCCCAAGTGCTTTACAGAGTTTCTCTTTGCCTTATATTGAATGTCTTGGTGGATCTTGAAGTCTTTCTTTAAGATGGTGGACGATAATTCCACTACATATTCATTCTTGTTTTTAACTCTGTAGATTCTCATATCTTCGTAATGGAATGGCTTACATTCTCCGATACCTTCATTACCATATTTAACAATTCTTCTCACTTTCATTGGCAACTTTCGGACATTTTTAATTTGTATATTTGATTTTCTATTTTTCTCTGCAGGTCCTCAACTTTGAAAATTATGTATTCCTATATATAAAAACCATACACGATACACGAAAAGTGTGTAGGTACGAAATGATCCTTGATAAATTTGCTATCAACCTCTTATACATACAAAAGCGATATCACTTATTTTCACGCAATCTCCCACGAAATATGATTTTTTATTATTATTCGATTTTTGCTCAGAGATTAGATTTATGAAAAATTTCCATAAGTAAGAATAGGGTATATGCTCTAAAGAGGTATAATTTATTTCTTTTTTCAAAGTTTGCATTTGCTAATAAGAACCCGTTTGTCGTATCTCCTCAGTTTCAAGGCCCTTGTTGCCTCAGCCAGTGTCGGAATTCTCGGTCGGCATATCGAGTTACGTGCAGTTTCGTGGTCCTTGGTAGAGGCCAAATGGGCCTCTAAAAGCGGCGTGCTCGGCAGGGGACAGTATTTCATGTGGCACATCGCCTGCAACTTTACAAGGCACAAGTTCGGCTTCATGGAATACTGTTCCCAGGGGCTCCCAGTTTTCTTCCATTTGATCGCATCCAGCGCCTGCAACTTTATACCTCATATTTCGTGGCAGATTGCGCGGAAATGTAACTGATATCGCTTTTGTATGTTTAAGGGTTGATATAAATTTATCAAGGATCATTTCCTTTGCTGTCGCACTGGAAAAAACCGCGAATCGGACACTTTCTTTGGCGTGGGGGTGCTCTCACTGGAAGGAAGGTGGATAAAGCTCTATATATATGCCGATAATTAAAAGTACTCTATTAATTTTGCCAATTTTTAAGCTAAAATAATAATTCTATCCTATCCGTGGAAATAAATGCAAAGTTATGGAATCTGACGGCAAATCAAATTTCGCGAAGACTAACTCGCTGCGGCTTATTTCTAAACCCGAAACTTTTAACAACGTTTTCTAATAATATCACAGGAGCTTAAATGTAAACTTAGAATTGTTTTATATGGAAGTGATGGTAGATTTATGGAGTATTGTTATAATCAGGACCAACCTCTGCCAAATAAAATGTCTTTCTCCCAAATTCCTGCCAAACGAGTCTAAATCAACCTGTTTTCACTTAAACTACATACTTACTGTGAAATTTCTTTATATAAATAAAAAGTGATAGGGTTTAATTGAAGTGTAGACTGTAGAATAGAACTGGAAAAGCAGAAACTAGCAACCTGGGATTAATGCTAAAAGATGACGATGAATTTATCAATCAAGAAAAATAAAATAATAATATTATTATATCATCATTATCATCATTACAGCCCTTCACAAGTCACTGTTACATAGGCCTCCCCAGGAATGCCACAAAGCACGGTCCTGAGCCACCTGCATCCATTGACTTCATATGCCTGGGTCGTCACTCCATTTAGTGGGGACGCCCTACACTTCGCCTGCCGGTACGAGGCTGCCACTCGAGAACCTTTCTTCCCATCGGTTGTCGGTTCTTCTCCTATATGTGCCACTTCAACACTATCCATTTGGGCTTAATGGTTACTCTGGGTTCTACTGCGGATATCCTCATTTCTAAGTTTATCATGCAGAGACCCGAGCATAGCCTCTCCATAACTCGCTGAGCGACCTTGAGCTTCCTCATGTGCAGTGAAGGACCACGTCTCAGTTCCGTGTGTCACTGGCACGCTTCATTTAGGTTTTGAGGTATGCCTGACGAGAAGATGGGTCGTAATAATCTCCAACGCTGCCCAGCCGAGTTGAATCCGTCGATTGACCTCTCGGTAAGTTGGACTTACCTAGTCGGACTATTTGTCCCAGGTAAACATATTGTCAACAACTTCGAGCTTAGTGCTCCCAACAACTACCGGCATAGGTGTGACATGGACATTAAACATGATTTTTGTTTTGTCCATGTTCCTTGAGACGTATCCGTTGGCAGACACTATTGAGGTCATTGAGCATATTTGCTTACTCAGCGATTCTGCCATAAGGACTATAACGTCGGCAAATCGAAGGTGAGTGATGTACGCCATTGATGTTAATACCGTATCCTTTCCAGTCCAGTAGCTTGAAAACGTCTTCCAATGCAGCGGTGAAGAGTTTCGGGATATTACGTCACCTGTCTTACACCTCTCTGGGTTGGATAGGTTTCGTACTCTGGTTCTGTACTCGGATAGCCATCGTAGCCCTACTGTACAAACACTTCAGCACCTCGATATACCGACAGTCCACCGCTGAAGGACTGCAGCACCGCCAGATTTCGACGGAATCAAAGCTTTCTCATATCCATACGCAGGCAAAGTGGCAGATTGTACCGTCGGTCTTCTGCAATTTGCCGAAGGGTATGGTCTATGGTGCTATTACTTTTCGAAACCGGCTTGTTCGGGAGGCTGGAATCGTCGAGTCTGCACGAGACGATTCGTAATGATCTCAAAACAACGTAGACGCGGCTCAGAAATCGGTCTGTAGTTCTTCAAGAGCGTTGTCGCCTTTGAAGAACAAGACCACCGCTTCGCTCCACGCCTTGTAATGCCACCATGGAGGACGGAATTAAAGAGCTTCTGAAGGACTTAAGTACCGGTTTTCCACCCGCTTTCAAGCTCCAATTCCATCCTCACCTGGGCCGCCTGCATTTAAGGTGCTGGAGTATTCTAATCGCTCAGACTGACGTCCGGATATCATCGGAATAGTGTCGGATAAGACTTGCTCTTGGATCGTTACTCACACTTGCGTTGGCTCCAACGATGACGTGTACAGCTGCCCAGAACCTCTCAATCTCACTCAATCTCAGGTGTCCCGGAAACGATGCTGCCACAATTGGTCTTCAGCTTCGACAGTTGGCTCTTTCTGAGACAGATCTCTGGCAAAGACTTTGGAGCCCTGGTTCCGCTCGATCGCTTCTTCAATACGAGCTGTATTGGTTGCGTAAGTCTCGCATGCATTTGGAGATCTGTCTGTTCAGTTGCCTGTATACTGTCAAATCTGCTGAAGATTGCAGCTCATCTCCCGTCTAACAACCATGAGTTAAGATTAATCATCGGAGAGTTTTGTTCTGCGACGGGTCTTACAGAACTTGCTCCGACCGCATGGACAGTTTCCACAAGCTTGTCATTCATATCGTCCACTTCATTGCAAACTTCTAGGCACTGAAAACGATTTTGTAATTCGAGCTGAAGTTTTGGGACTTTGGATTAGAGCACGAGGGGACGGAGCGTTGACTTCATTAGACGTGACCTCTCCAACTTAACGTTTGGGTTCAGTGTGCCTCTCACCATTCGGTGGTCGCTGCCAGTTTTCACCCTCGCGATCACTGAGACATCACTGAACAGTTGTCGTCTGGTCGTCATAATGAAGTCAATCTCATTTTTGTCGAACCGTCGGGGCTCGACCAGGTCCACTTCCTGTGGGGCCGCTTTTGGAAGAAAGAGTTCATCATAAAAGTCCCTCTTTCTCCATAAAGTCGGCCAGCTGCTTGCTATTGGGTTCCGTGCCCTATTCCGAATTTCCCTACTTTCAGCTCACCGCTCTCTTGTGCCTAGTTTGCGTTGAAGTCTCCATTAACACCGTATAGTGGGTTTTGGAGGAATGCATGGCTCTAGAGATATCCTCATTTCTCCACCTCCGTGGTGTGCCGAGGTTGGTGCGTAGACCTGTATGACCTTCAGCGAATACCGTTTGGTGATTCTGAGTATAAGGTACGCAACCCTCGTCGACACACTCCCGATCTTTACAACGTTGTTAACGAGAGACTTGTGGACGATAAATCCGACACCTCGGGACAGATGGTCGCCCTCCGGTGATAGAATAAGTTGCCGAATCGAGATTACCGTGTCCTCCCCTCTCTTCGGACCTCGGATAGTCCTATTATATTCCAGCGTAACTTATCTATCTCTTCCAGCTCCATGATCTTCTCGTCAGTCCTCAGGGTGCGTGCGTTATATGTTGCCAGGTCGAGTCGTGGTGGCAACCGAACCTCCACCGGAGATTCTGCACCCTGCCCCGCCGTTACCATGGTCGCCACCGTAGCCAGGAATAGCGGGGCCGCCGGGGACTGGGGGCCGTTTGTGTCGTCGCTCATGGGGGTATATTGCCATAGTTGCCACGCTTGGCGAGCGGGTTGGCAACCCAGTTTTTATTGTTTTGGCTTTTATCAGAAAGATGCTGCTGCCATCTTCTGTATCAGTTTCCTTTGTCGCCTCTTACGACACCCACGGAAGATATGGGGTAGTGGGTATTCTTACCCACTGCCACGGGCGGGTAAGACCCCACCTATAATATTATCATCATCATCATTACAGCCCTTCACAAGTCCACTGCTGAACATAGGCCTCCCCAAAAATGCCACAAAGCACGGTCCTCAGCCACCTGCATCCATCGACTTCCCATGTCTTACCAGGTCGTCACTCCATCTAGTGGGGGACGCCCTACACTTCGTCCGCCGGTACGAGGCCGCCACTCGAGAACCTTTCTTCCCCATCGGTTGTCGGTTCTTCGAGCTATATGGCCGGCCCATTGCCACTTCAGCCTAATCCGTTGGGCTATGTCGGTCACTCTGGTTCTACGGATATCCTTATTTCTAAGTTTATCACAGTGAGACTCCGAGCATAGCCTCTCCATAGCTCGCTGAGCGACCTTGAGCTTCCTCATCCGGCCAGCAGTGAAGGACCACGTCTCAGTTCCGTAGGTCATCACTGGCAACACGCACTGGTTGTACAGCCTCGTTTTCAAGTTTTGAGGTATACCTGACGAGAAGATGTGCCGTAATTTCCCGAACGCTGCCCAGCCGAGTTGAATCCGTCGATTGACCTCTCGGTCGAGTTGGACTTACCTAGTCGGACTATTTGTCCCAGGTAAACATACTCGTCAACAACTTCGAGCTTAGTGCTAACAACTACCGGCATAGGTGACATGGACATTAAACATGATCTTTGTTTTGTCCATGTTCATCTTAAGACCTATCCGTTGGGAGGCACTATTGGGTCATTGAGCATTGTGTTAGGTCCTCCAGCGATTCTGCCATAAGGACTATATCGTCGGCAAATCGAAGGTGAGTGATGCCGCCATTGATGTTAATACCGTATCCTTTCCAGTCCAGAAGCTTGAAAACGTCCTCCAATGCAGCGGTGAAGAGTTTCGGGGATATAACGTCACCCTGTCTTACACCTTATTATATAGTAGTGTTTAATACTTTAAAAAATAAATACAAAAACTATCTCCTAAATAATCTCTTGTGTTCGATTTAGAGGATATGATCTGTCGTCATCTTTCTACTATTTTCAATAAACACCTCTTCTTCGTGAGTAATTAGTGGTAATATATCAATATGTCATTCCCCTAAGCGGATACTACTCTCACTCAAAAATCGTCCTTTAGAAAAGCATGCAGCTAATGAGCCCGCAGAAGTAGTACTAAACGATACACGGTTAAGTACTCTAATGCTCTCGGCATTAAAACTATATTTCTATAATTTTGAATAAATTATCTCTCTTATTCTGAACGCAAGTATTAAAAATCAAACAATTTATGATGACATTTTGTGAAATAAAAAACATAAAAACAATTTCAGAATGTGTTATATTTCAGTTTGAAGTTTAATGAGTTTCAGTGTCACATAACAAGAGTTTTTTTGTATGCATAAACTTTCATTATATTGCTTACCTCTATAAAATATCTACTAATCAATTAAAAACGCAGAAAGCTTACTGCTGTTTATTTACATTTCACGAGAAGAAATTGAGACAGTTTTAAAAATAACTGGCATTTTTCTTCTTAGCAACTAAGTTTTGTTACAATTCATTACTTCACCTTCAATTATGTAGCACGTAATTTAATTAGCGGTTTAAATTACCCCATTCTCTTTGTTACGTACCAAAGTAAAAACAAAACATGACTGAAAACGCAAACAAACTTCACAGCGACACTTGTAAAGCAATTAATGTCAATATATCGTCACATGTCAACAGTCGACGTCTTTGTTTCGCGCCAATGTCCCATTAACAATGTTACACATGCTGACAAGCAGGAAAACATTTTAAAATTTACCACTTCTATCAGCCGCTGTTACAAAGTAAAATATCGAATGGCTTAAATCTTTCGTCAAAGCACCAAAGGAGATAAGCCTCAATGTTTGACATAAACGCGTTCGGAAAATCTCCCATCCGCTCTCTGGTAATAGAATTTTACAGCTTTATAATGAGCTCCAACCACTTACTAAATTTCGGAAGCAGGACCGTTCTTTTCATCTTTATTTTCCTTTTTTCTAACTGGTGAATAATTACAATGAGGGAAAGATTTAACTAACGAGACTCGGGAGGAGTAGAGATTTATCTTTTCGTAACAAATTTAGAAAATGAGACATCAGTGCGCGGTTAGCTGGCCCGCGTGTGTGCGTCCGATAAATAATTTTATTTGTTTGTGTGAACGAAACGTCAGGGAACCAATTCAAACGGCTAATTTGAGTCCCGCGCCAGGAACATAAAAAACCTAGGAGACGCTTAAATGTTGACAGATCGTAAATAAATTAGCATGCGTTGCGATTTTTTTTTTTCTCAATTGCTTCTTTGACAGAGTTATTGCTGTTATTCTTAGTATATTGGTATACCTACAAATATTTTTTTCCGCGCGTCTTCGTTATTTATTCCAATTACATTCATAAAGAATCGAGATGTTACATATGTACATTTGTTGATTAGCTGTGAAAACTTTTGAATTGCCTCCTTATTTTAGTTATAAATAATTTGTTTATGTTTTAATATTAGCTGTAATTTTTTGAAACAAACAAAAATGAATTACTTGACTACTTTGACTTATTGACATAATCACAGCAAAAGTACCTATTACAGAAGTTTAGAAGTATACTAAGTGCGTTAACAAAACTTATGTATTAACATCAAGTTTTTATTGTCTGAAGCTTCAACTAGTATTTAGTAAATATTTTCTATAGTTATTGGTTTATTTGTACTTGGTTATGGTTATTTATTCTGTGGTAATGGTAGGTAGTAGGATTGGGCTTGGTCAGGGGGTAAACGGCCGCCGTAAATTTCATTGTATAATCAGAATTCGGACCCTGCCAGCTACCGAGTCATTAACACGTCAACTCTACACAATGACGTAGGTTATTATTATCTATTATTCTATGGTTATTTTTAAGTTTTGTTTGCCCAGTAATGTCTTATTTATTTTTATTTATTTACACTTTATTGCACCTTAATAAAAGGACTACAAAGGGCGGACTTAATGCCCTTGGCATTCTCTCCCAGTCAACCCGGGACGTGTGGAAATTAAGTGATGACAAATTAAATGAACAATAGAGAGTAAATCCAGGAAAAAAAAAAAAAAACTACTAATAATACAAAAAATAAATAATACAGACAATATAATATATGACATGGTGGATAATGTAGAATCCGATAGGTTTCTGCTGCTACCTATATGCTCAGTGTCAAAATATCTTGGCTCTTTAAAAGCTGGGTGGCTCGTTGTTGAAAACCCATGGCAGTGGCTTAATTGGAGTTGCAGTGCTGCTAAAGAGTCCGTGGGTTCGAATCCCACGGAACAAGTATTTGTGGCCTACAAATAATTGTTCCGGGTCTGAATGTTTGTCCGTGTGCAATTTATGTTTGTAAACTGCCCCCACGATACAGGAGAAAATCCTAGTGTGGAGGTTACGTTTTTTAAAAAAAAATCAAAAAAAAAAACCTTAACTAAAGCCCCTAATTTTAATTTTTATTATTAGTAGCTGGAGGCTGATTATTTTATGGTGATTAATTATTAAAAAGTGAAGTACCATTTTTATGTTTAAAATGTTTTTTAAATTATTGTCTATTTATTTCCTTACATTTTCTTTCATTTTTAACTACTAATTGTAGGTATCTACTGTTAAGTATTTCCATAGTATATAGATAGTTCAATTGAGTTTCGTTATTTATAGGAAATTGCTAAATTAAATCTAAAAAGTCGACAAAATCACATTTTTGAAACAGAAGTCTCATATATTATCTTATAAAAATAACGCTTATAAAATTTCGTTTAATATCGGACAGAATTTAATCTAAAAACTATCGATAATTGTATAATTAACATTCATCGCGATATTTAATTACGAATAAATAGCTATAGATAGAGTTTTTTTATTTATATTCTTTTAACATTTACTGAAAGGTGTCACTGTTCACTTTTGATAATATCCTCCAAATCTTTACAATGGTACTCGGCTCAAGTGAGTTATTTCTTAAAAGAACGTGGTAGACACAAATATTGCCACCGGTTTTTATTTTTATGTACGTCCTACTGCTGGGCACAGGTCTCCTCTAATTTCTGGGAAGGTTTTAGGGCAAGAAAAAGTCCGCCGCGCGTATTCAATACGTGATGGCTGCCTTCACATGTCTTCAAATTATTCTTTTTATTTCTCAGACATGGATGAATCAGGTTTCCTCACGATGTTTTCCTTCACCGCCGAGCACTTGGTAAATCAGCACATAAAATCGCAATTACAATTTCATTTATGCTAGTGAGAGAGAAACTCGGGGATGGATTGGACCAAATTTCAGTGAAGACGCTTGTATTTTAATTTATTTAGTGTATATTATCGTTAAAACCAAAACATCTGATAGGTTAATTAAATTAAAATTAAATTAAGCTTCTGAAAAAAATAATAAAAGCTCGCAATCAATTATTATATAGTGCACAAGCTTAAATTTGTAGAGTAAGAATACGTTTAACAGTGGTAGAGCCGCGCTGCAGCTTCTGCTGTAGCATGGATGGGCCGGCTCGAACTGGGCGGTACCACGACCTCACAGAATACCAACGTAAAGTAGGGCTTTGCTTCTGCGTTTCGCTTGGTTAGTGCAGGTGGCAGAATGTCCCCCATAACATGGTAGCGGAATTTAAAAGAAAGAACTACCCCAGGAGGGTACCAGCACCCTGGTAATGGAGAATCCTCACTGAGCATCCACGGTCAAGCTACCTCTTCCTGAGCGTGGTGCTCAGGCTGCCCACGTATTCTGGGGGCAAAATCCGCTCTATACTAACACTGCACGGGGCAAACAGAGCAATAAAACCATGGCGACCCTGCCACGCTATCAGTGGACTTCTGCAACATCAGGGACTTCACTCGAACCTTAACGCCGTCCACTACCATCTAGAGACGGCGAAGCCGGCCTTGCTCTTTTGACCGAGACGCAGGTGTCCTCTCCGGCTGATACTTCGTACCTCTCCACCCGGGTACAAATTAGAACACTTCTTTGTGCCCGGGCTGGAGTTTGCGTATACGTCAGAGGATATCTGTTCTCGACGCTCGGCAGTCTTGAAGGTACGGACCTGTCCATCCTATGGCTGCGCGTAGACAGCGACGACCATCCCGCGTCTACGGGTGCCTGTATAGGTCCCATAGCGGTAATGCCGACACAGACCGACTCATCGACCACGTCCAAATGGCTACAAATTTCTTGCTACAACAGATCCCATCCGTAGAGATCGTGATACTTGGCGATTTTAACGCTCACCACGCTGAATGGCTCGGTTCACGTTTAACCGATTATGCGGGGAGATCTGTTTATGACTTTGCCTTGGCATATGGTCTAACACAACTCTTTACTTCGCCTACGCGGATTCCAGATGTGGAGGATCATACACCTTCCCTGTTGGATCTTCTGCTGACCTCTCATCCGGACGGATATCAGGTTTCCGTCGATGCCCCTCTTGGCTCTTCGGACCATTGTCTGATCCGGAGTGTGGTGCCACTCACGCTCTCCTCGCGGTTGCGTTCTGCAGGTTGCCGCCGTGTTTGGCATTACAGGTCGGCGGATTGGGATGGAATGCGGTCTTTCTTTGCATCCTACCCATGGGGGCGGGTTTGCTTCTCGCCGGATGATCCCAGCGCTGTTGCTGACTCTGTCACCGATGTGGTGCTACAGGGAATGGAACTATTTATTCCATCATCTGTGGTACCCATCGGTGGCAGATCGCAGCCTTGGTTTGGTCGCTCCTGTAAGACTGCATTACGCAGTAAGCAGGAGTGTTATCAGGCCTGGGCTGAGGCTTCGGCGACTCGGGATGTAAACACCAGCATGCTTAAAAAGAAGTATAACTTCGCCTCCAGGTCCTTCAAAAGAGTTATTGCCAAGGCAAAGTCAGAGCACATAGGCAGAATTGGCGAGAAACTAGTTCGCCTTCCTTCGGGAACCCGTGCATTCTGGTCTCTCGCCAAGGCTGTCCAAGGAAATTTCTGTAAGCCATCACTACCATCTCTGCACAGGAAGGATGACTCACTGGCCCACGACGCAAAAGAAAGCCGACCTTTTAGGCTCCCTTTGCGTCAACTCGACTCTTGATGACAGGGGAACACACCGCCGACCATCCCGCAGTGTGAGTGCTCTATGCCTGATGTGCGATTCACACAGTGCTCAGTACGCAAAGCACTCCTCTCCTGGACATCCACAAGTCAGTGGGCCTGATGGAATCCCGCCAATTGTGCTGAGGACGTGCGCTCAGAGTTGGCACCGGTTCTAACGCGTCTTTTCGGTACTCCTACTCCCTAGGCGTTGTCCCGAATTCATGGAAGACAGCTTTCGTGCACGATCCTAAAAAGGTAACGCTCTGATCCGTCCAATTACAGGCCTATCGCCATCACCTCCTTGTTCTCGAAAATAATGGAGTCAATTATTAACTGCCAGCTCATGCGGTACCTTGAGGGCACCAGCTGATTAGTGACTGCCAGTACGGTTTCCGTCGGGGTCGCTCAGCTGGTGATCTTCTTGTTTACCTAACACATAGATGGGCGCAGGCGATCGAGTCCAAGGGAGGCATTGGCCGTTAGTTTGGACATAGCGAGGCCTTCGATCGGGTCTGGCACAAAGCGCTTCTTTCGAAGCTTCCTTCCTATGGGCTTCCCGAGAAATTGTGCAATTGGATCACCAGTTTTCTGGCTGATCAGACATCAGGTCGTAGTAGACGGTGCGTGCTCGATTACAAGACTATTAACGCTGGTGTTCCACAGGCTGCGTGCTATCACCAACGCTGTTTCTTCTGCATATCAATGATATGTTGCAAACCGGTAACATTCATTGCTATGCGGATGACAACACTGGTGATGCTCTATACCGGCCATGCCAATATTTCTCGGAAAACGTCGCCGAGTACCGGAACAAACTTGTGTCTGAAGTCGAGACTTTGTTGGACAAAGTCTCGGATTGAGACGACTAAATCTAGTCAGTTCAATCCCCAGAAGACACAAGTTTGCGCGTTTACCGCTAAAGGAACCCTTTGTCGTATCACCTCAGTTTCAGGCACTCCTTGTTGCCTCAGCCAGTATCGGAATCCTCGGCGTTGACATATCGAGTGACGTGCAGTTTCGTGGTCACTTGGAAGAAGGCAAAATTAGCCTCTAAAAGCTTGGCGTGCTCAGTAGAGCGGGCAGTATTTCATGCCGGCACACCGCCTGCAACTTTACAAGGCGCAGGTTCGGCCTCATGGAATACTGTTCCCATCTCTGGGCAGGGGCTCCCCAGTGCCAGCTCCTTCCACTTGACCGCATTCAGCGCAGAGCGGATCGAATCGTCGACGACCGAGTTCTTTCCGATCGGCTTGACTCACTAGCACTGTGTAGAGATGTTGCATCTCTTTGCGTATTTTATCGCATGTACCACGGGGTGCTCTGAGGTGTTCGGACTAATTCCAGCCGCTCAATTTCACCATCGCACTTCGCGACAAAACTCGCGATACCATCCATACCATCTGGATGATTGGCGGTCCACCACTGTGCGATTTAGAAGATGTTTTCTTCCTCGCACAACTTCCTTGTGGAACCGATTACCACCAGCGATTTTTCCGGACCGATACGACTTAGGGACCTTCAAGAAAAGAGCCTACTCCTTTTAAAAGGCCGGCAACGCATCTGCAATTCCCCTAGTGTTGCAGTTGTTCATGGGCGGCGGTAGTCACTTAACATCAGGTGAACCGCAGGCTCGTTTGCCCCTCTCCTATATAAAAAAAAAAAAATACGAAATACGAGTCAACCTACCCCATGTCTGGGGTTGGTGGAATTTTCACAAGGGGTAAGTTGACCTATGAAATAATTAGTACACATTATAGGACTACTCAATATAATATACTTTAAATAAGAAAAAACAATCATACATTTAAACATTTCTCAACTTAACACTTAAAACGTAATAGCTACTTTTAGTACTAAGTACTTATTTGAAACTAGAAAACTTCTAATTGGTCACAAACAGTCTTAACTAAATTATGTTTAATAATATTCTATAATTATAAACAAAGAATATGTTTTCCCACAAATATTAACGTAATATCATTTTAGTTACAAAAAGTACAAAAGTTAATCAGTTTCATCTACTAGGGTTGTATTTTTCTTTCCTGTAGATGTGTGCCTTCATGATTGCTGCTGGTCTTTATATTACTCAGAGGCGGATTAACTCACATACATTGGTATGTGAGTTAATCTGCGTTAAAAAAAGTTTACGAGTACATTGGTACTCGTAAACATTTTTATCCATCTCGGCTCAATGGTACTCAATGGTACTCGGCTCAAGTGAGTTATTTCTTAAAAGAACGTGGTAGACACAAATATTGCCACCGGTTTTGATTTTATGTACGTCCTACTGCTGGGCACAGGTCTCTAATTTCTGGGAAGGTTTTAGGACAAGAAAAAGTCCGCCGCGCGTATTCAATACGTGTTGGCTACCTTCACATGTCTTCAAGTTATTCTTTTTATTTCTCAGACATGGATGAATCAGGTTTCCTCACGATGTTTTCCTTCACCGCCGAGCACTTGGTAAATCAGCACATAAAATCGCAATTACAATTTCATTTATGCTAGTGAGAGAGAAACCGGGGATGGTTGACCAAATTTATTATTGTATATCCAGACTACTATGGGATAGGTTGACTTGGTGGTCAACCAGCCCCGAAATAAGTTGGCCTACCAGTCCCGGATCGCTTTTTAATTTTTAAACCACATGGTATAGTCATAAACTGCGAGGAAATAAAAAATAATGATAGGTAATAAAAAGATTAACAATCAAAGTTTTACTTTAAAAATGACTTGAACATAATTACTTACATGATTTGTTTTTCAATAATGTGCACCTTCTCCCGAATTACTCGCTCCCGGTACTTGAGCGGGGAGAGAAAACGGTTTCTCGCGACTAGTTGGAAGAGGAAACACCTTCGAGTAGGTCGAGTTTTTGACAGTAAGTCAACCATCCCCAGCACATAAGTCTTATAACACAAGTTCGCTTTAAACGAAACACCTACAACTTTGCAAGGACAATAAACAACGCGATTTGCAGATGCGTATCTAAAATTAGGACCGGTGTCAACTCCGGAACACATGTCTTCAGCACAATGGAGGAAGAGGAGCTCTTTGCGCACTAAGCGCTGTGTAAACCGCACATGGAGCACTCACACCACGAGATGGAGTTAAACGCAAAAAGAGAGCCTAAAACATCGACTTTCTCCTTTGCAGCATGGGCCAGTGAGTCATCCTCCCTGCGCAGAGATGGAAGAGATGACTGAAGAATTTCCCTTGGAAGCTGGTGTTTGCATCCCGGGACATCGATGTGTCAGCCCAGGCACGGTAGCACTCCTATTTATAGCGTGATGCAATTTTACAGAAGCGACCGAACCATGACTGGGATCTGCTTTCGATGGGCATTACAGATGATGCAATAAAAAGTTCCATTCCCTGAAGTACCACATCAACGACAGAATTAGCAACAGCGTTGGGATCATCCAGCGAGAAGCAAATCCACTCCCAAGGATAGGATGCCAAAAGACCACAACCTGACCCAGTCGGCCGGCCTATCATGTCATACCATGTCGGTAGCCTGCAGAACGTAGCTGCGGTGGGAAGGTGAGGGCACCATACTCCGGAGACCTGATATCCGTCAGGATGACAGATCAGCAGAAGGTCCAACAGGGAAAGTGCATGTCCCTCCACATCTGGTTTCCGCGTAGGCGAAGTAACCAATTGTGTCTTGTGTCAGACTATATGCCAAGGGGAAGTCATAAACTGATTTCCTCGCATGATCGGTTAAACGAGAACCGAGCCACAAAATAAGTTTCTTTACTCATGTGACCGAGCCATTCAGTGTGGTAGGCGTTAAAATCGCCAAGGATCACGACCTCTGCAGATGGGATTTGTTGTAGCACGTTTTTGTAACCATTTGGACGTGGGCGATGTGTCAAAAATGCGAAAGGGAAACATTATTAGTAGGTCAAATATAAATCGTAAGTATTAGGTCCTTACATATGAAATTAGCGTTTTGTCGTACTGACCACTTTGATCTCAAATATCCCCTCTTTGGTTAAGAATTCAAATTCAAATTTATAAATTCATTTAGCTGGTACATTTGAGTTTTGAAAACAGTCATTCATTTGTTTTTTCCTCATTATTTTATTCTTTGGCGTCGCTTATTACCGCACAATGGAAAACATGAAATATCGGTATATTTACGAGTACGAGTTCACCTCGTACATTCCTCTCCGTGCTCTTTAAGAATCTCGGAAAGACCTGTGGTAGGGGCAGTAATACATCTGACAGAATTTATGTCGCCGGTCTTCCGTCGCTAAACGCCGGTACACATAATTCTATACATATATATCTCACACCGTACACATTTGACCGATTAAACGTAGGTAGATACAGCATAGTAATAGAATGGCATAATGCTGGCGTTTGTTGAAAGATATAACAGAGAGAAATGAAAGGAGATGGGCAGCAGCATCTTTCTGATAATAACACGAAATTTTAAAAAACTGCGGTTGCCAACCGGACTGCCAAGCGTGGCAACTTTGGCAAATATCCCCCGTACAAGGCAATATATGAGGGAGCCCTATGTTTAGCAGTGGACTTTTGATAGGCTGTGATGATGATGATGAAAATCTGGAAACTAACTGAGGGGGAAAATTCAGCATCATCGCCCAAAACCATTCATTACTTCACCTTCACCGTATATTGTACGTACGTCACCGATATATTATCCTATAGCATTTTACCCGGCGTTTCGCTCGCGTGAACTTGAATTTAGAAACATCATTAAATGCTATTCCTTGCCAAATTTAGCAAAATTCGATTACTTTTAGAATCACCTCGGTGTCTGTCTCTATGTCTATCAAAGATTTTTTTTTTAATTCTAAAAGACTATTTAGACGTAGATGATTTGTATTTGGCACAGATATAATAGCTACAGGAACACGTGCATGTATTAGGTCCTTACATATGAAATAACCGTTTTGTCGTACTGACCACTTTGATCTGAAATATCTCCTCTTTGGTTAAGAATTCCAAATTCAAATTTATAAATTCATTTAGCTGGTACATTTGAGTTTTGAAAACAGTCATTTATTTGTTTTTTCCTCATTATTTTATTCTTTAGCGTCGCTTATTACAACACAATGGAAAACATGAAATATCGGTATATTTACGAGTACGAGTTCTACCGTGACACCAGTGCTGCAGAAACAGCTCGAAGGATTAATGATGTGTACGGCGCTGGTGTCGCAAAAGAAAGCACGGTACGTTTTTGCTTTCAACGTTTTCGTTCTGGAAATTTCGACCTTCAGAACCAATCATGTGGACGGCCGGAGACGAAAGTGGAAAATGAAGAATTAAAGGCTATTGTGGAAGCGGATCCATCACAAAGCACTTCAGAGATAGCTGCAGGCTTCGGGGTAAGTGATAAAACTCTATTAATCCACTAGAAGCAAATTGGGAAAGTAAAAAAACTTGAACGATGGGTACCTCATGAATTGAGTGAATCGAACTCGCAAACACGCGTCGACTGCTGTGTTACTTTGCTCAACCGACACAATAATGAAGGGATTTTAAATCGAATCATTACTTGTGATGAAAAGTGGATACTGTACGATAATTGGAAGCGCTCGTCGCAATGGCTGAACCCTGGACACCCAGCCAAATAATGCCCTAAACGAAAATTGACTCAGAAAAAGTTACTTGTGAGTGTTTGGTGGACTAGCGCCGGTGTCGTTCACTACAGCTTACTAAAATCTGGCCAAACGATTACGGCAGATATCTATTGTCAGTAACTACAAACCATGAAGGAAGAACTAGCTGCTAAACAACCGAGATTGGTCAATCGCTCTAAGCCACTGCTGCTTCACGACAACGCAAGACCACACACTGCACAACAAACAACCACTAAGTTAGATGAGCTACAATTGGAATGTCTGCGACATCCACCGTATACCCCGGACCTTGCTCCAACAGATTACCATTTTTTCCGGAATTTGGACAACTTCTTACAAGGAAAAAAATTCAACTCCGATGCGGCAGTCCAAACCGCCTTCAAAGAGTTTATTGATTCTCGCCCCCAAGGTTTTTTTAGTAAAGGGATCAATGAACTACCTATGAGATGACAAAAGTGCATAGATAACAACAGTGTATACTTTGATTAATTAAATATATTTTACAAAAAAAATGACTTTATATTCCTCCCGTACAAAACGCCAATTTCATATGTAAGGACCTAATATTTTGAATTTACTTAAACTTATTAAATACTGTAGCAATTACTGTAGCAATAAAAATTACAAAGTTTCCGCACAGAACTGGAAACATTTTCCAATTAATCTCATTTACTACGTATTTTATGTGAAACATATATCAATATACTTACCTAATGTATTCCTAGATTCTTTAAATTTACTCTAAAAATGAGTATAAATTTGAGTGATAGGAATAGGTAGAAAGTAGGTGAGAGCAGTCAACATGCTAACGTTTCTAACTAATCTAGAACTGTAAACGATTTTGACTTGGTTTTATTTTTGGGATTAATTCATAGGCCACACGATTAACACTTGTTAAAAATGCAAGTGGCCTCAGTGTTAGTTATATAACGAGCTTTTGATAGATAGGTAAGAGCAGTAATAAGGTAAGGTATGAAAAAGACCAACGGTGTATATACGGAGGAGGCCGGCTAATTCAACGCTTCAAGTTAAAGTTACTTTTATTGCGTACATTGGGCTTGCAGGCTCCGGACCACCTCCAACACCATCTTGAGCGTATTTGCGAACAGGTTTGATTGTCAGTACATTAATCAATGTTATATGATTAATGTAAGGACAAAGAAACAAATGACTCAAAGGCAGGAATATTATTGATTTTTATATTTAATGCTGTTAATTTGGTTTTAATGGATTTAATCTGTTTTTTTAATAATTTTAATTTAATATAATTCAATTTTATTTTAATTTAATTCATATGTAATTCAAAATTTAAATTTCATTTCAAATGTAGGTACTACTGTAACTATGATCTGATGGATTGAAATAAATGATTATTATTATTATTATTAGGTTTTGTCACCGCTTTCCTGGCCCCTGACTAGGCTTACCCTAGAAAATAAGTCAAGATACGCCAATGAAAGGACAGGTACCTACCTAATAGTGTATCCGTTACCGTCACAGCCTTTATAAGTTCACAGCTGAACATAAGCCTCCTTTTTTTACTGGTCATTAGGAAGACGCTGCTGCCCATTTTCGGGTATGTTTCCCGTCTCTCACCTATTATGACACCCAGGGAATGAAATGAGGCAGTAGATATTCTTACACTGCTACTACACGGCGAAATAGTTTATGGAATTGATAAAAAATATGCGTGAGTGTCGTGGAACACTCAGTTGGAATGAAGTTCCTTTCGTATTATATTATAAACTGAATGAAAATGTAGTATATTCGTAATACAGTATATTGATAAACGTATTATATTATTGATTAACAAATACAAATAAATGAATTACTAGCGTCTATTAAAATGAAGCGTCATTTAAAATAAAATAATATTACTTTCATGGCAAGATAAGAAAAAGTGCGAGGGAGATTGATATTATTCCATCTCGCTTCCTTATAGCCGCCAAGGCCGTCTACACTACGTCGGAAGTGGTCGTGACGGAAAAATCTTACACTTTTTCTCGCCTAGCCCCCGTCCGCCAAATTCGTACCGTCCGTTATGAAACTTTGTTCCAAAACTGTAATTATGAAAGAAGTTAAGGAAGCAATAGGTACGCCTCCTTTTACAAAAGCGAAAGTAGGAGAGTCCTGGTGGAGGTGAACACCCTGCATCCTCCGAATACATTAATGGTAATCAATAACAATGTAGACTACTAAATTAGTCAGTTATAAACTGAAACGTGTTGAGAGGTTACGAATACTTAACAAAATGTCATAATTATATTTTTATTGATCGAATTGCTACAATCAGCAAAGAAATTATGAAAGTCTTCAGTAGGGGCTTAAAAAGTTTTTTTGATTTTAGTGATTAACCCATAGGCCACACGATAGTTCTGGAAAATATGAGCGTAATTATTGGTTGAGCGCAAAACTTTCTAAAAATTTAAATAGGAATGGAATTAATAAATATGCCACAGTTGTTACATTGACTAAAATTAATAACAATAGAGTGTTAGTGGAATCGTTGGAAAGAAGATTCATATTTTGCTTTGCTTGATCATCTCTGTTGCAATAGAATGTATATTTTTTTTTATATAGAATGAGGGTGATAAACGAGTACCCAGTCAAACCGATGGCAAGTGGATGCTGTGGCCCATAGGCATCTACATTTATCCTTGATTAAGAATCAAAATGCAGATGCGTTGTCACTCCTAAGGACCAAGATGGAATGCCTTGTTTCCAGAAAAACGGTCTCCGGTTCTCTACACGCTCACCTTACAAAACATAGCAGCATTAAACTGTTATTTTAAAGTGGTGTTCTGTGAGAGCGCGGTCCTACCCTGGTCGAGCCGACCCATTCGTGCTACAACCCTTAGTACAACCATAATATAGTTGCAGCGTGGCTCTACCATGTGGAAATAAATGCAATAGAAGAGTCTGTAGATAAAAGGACCTTAAATATTAAAGGTGACATGTAACTTAAAGGCAAGTATTATTTTCATTTTAAAGAAGAATAGAACTATACTCATAGAATTTTGTAAAGTTACTTGTCAGACCCAGAAATCGAAACAATCCAAACGTAAATTAGTACGCGAGCAATTCCAGTAGGATCCTCATTTACCACGCGCTCGACGGTGAATGAAAACATTACGCTTGTATAAGAAATAAAATATTTCGAGAGCATCTGATATTCGAAACATGCACTCGAGGAGCGCGGTAAACTATCTGCTCCAAGAAATGTTAGGTCTGTGCCCAAATGTTGGACGTAATCTATATTTATTGGCTATAACTTAACTTTTTTACAAACAATAAAAGATGGTCTTTATTAAATATTGCTAATCAATAGAGCCAAAATAAAAGATGGTCTTTATTAAATATTGCTAATCAATAGAGCCAATGATATGGGTCATGAATATCGCCAGTAAACATATCTAATTAAAGTAAGATTTTATTTGAATTTTTTATTTGATGCCCCACACGATTATCTTAAAAAAATATTTCTCATTTCTCTTTTTCTCATTTTACTCCCCGAAACTAATAGTTTTAGGGCTGATTTTTTAAACATCAGTAAAAGTTATGAAACAATGATGCAGTGTGGCTCTACCACGATAATTTAAAAGTAACTTGTGAGTAGTTGACATATTTTTGATGTTATTTCAATTTAAAGTTATCTTGTAAAGTTATATATAAACACTAATTCTGGGGCCGTCACATTATACTATGAGAATGTTGGCGTTTTACATACGAGAACGTTGAATACCGTAAAATGTACAAGAGCAAAAATAAAATTCTCAAATGAAATTTATAATAAGAAAAAATAATCTGAGCAAAACAATAGTTATTTAAGTGTAGCGGTTTAAGTATATAGGGTTATTTTTCAAAGAGTAGCCAAATTTTAAACTCAAGTTATATAGTTAATAATGCTTCTACTTTTATTAAAAATTATCCCAAATTTAATGTGATTTATGGGCAACAACGTTTTTGCCTACCGATCGACCTTTACGAATGTGTGCGTGCGCAGTAAAATCAGTTTAAATAATGCATTACCAAGCATTTTGAATTTAAAAGATAAAAAGGACAGAATGTTTGAAATTTTTAAATTAATTTTTCTTTACTTTTTTAGGCCTATATTACTTATTCTGAACCTTCTCTGAAAATTTGGCCGGTTATTGAAAAATAATCCTGTAAAAACTGTTTTGTATTCTAAATCGCGTCTGGACAGTAGCAACAGCGTACCATCTCAATTACCTCACTGCGGTACCTCTATGTCAGAGGTCCGTATCACCAACAAGGAGGTTCTTAAAACCTTGCGAAATCTAGACGTGAACAAAGCTGGTGGACCTGATGATAACCAGCTATAGTTCTAAAGGTCTGTGGACCTGAGTTGTCTCCTGTGTTGACACGCTTGTTCCGCCTCTCATTCAGGACTGGAATAGTGCCTAAATCTTGGAAGCTGTCCAATGTGCAGCCTGTGACTAAAAAAGGTAGCCGTACCGACCCTGCCAACTATTGGCCAATTTCAATACCTCCATACTCTGCAAGATTATGCAGCGTATATTGAACGCCTACCTCATGGCATACCTAGAGAAAAATGATCTCCTCAGTGGTCGCCAGTACGGGTTTCGCCGAAATCGATCAACTGGGGACCTTCTAGCGTATGCCACTCACATATAGGGCGAAGCCCTCAAGAACAGTGGTGAAGCAATTGCTGTTTCCCTCGATATTTCGAAAGTATTTGACAGGGTTTGGCACGCTAATCTATTGGGCAAGCTTTCAGCGTACGGCTTATCCCCTGGCCTGATTGCCTGGGTGAAGGACTTTCTGAGTGAACGGTCTCTCCGGGTCGTCGTCGATGGCTGCTCATCCGATGCTGTGGCGACTAACGCCGGTGTTCCTCAGGGGTCCGCTCTCTCCGCAACTCTCTTCTATATCTATAGTATCTAGGTATGGGTATGCAGACGGCAGCACAGTTGTGGAGAGATACCAACCAGGTGCCCGGGCCAGTCGGGATCAAATCCAGTCAGAAAGAGAGGCTATGGTTGAGCGTGTGAGTCTCACATTACAGGCAGTCTCCGAATGGGGCGATGCCAATCTCGTGAGATTTAACGCCTCCAAAACACAAGCGTGTTTTTCCACCGCTAAAAGGAGCCCGCTCACCCTGGCTCCTACCTTCCGAAATGTTTCCTTAGAGTACACTGACCGCCTTCAGTTGTTAGGGGTTGAATTTTCTCCGAACCTCAACTTTGGGCGGTTCATTGAGTCCAGAGCCAAAGCAGCCGCAAGGAAACTTGGTGTCCTTGCAAAGGTACGGCGGTACTTCACGCCGGGGCAGCTTCTTGCCTTATATAAAGCGCAAGTCCGGTCGTGCATGGAGTACTGCTGCCACATATGGGCTGGTGCTGCAAAATGCCACCTGGCAGCGTTGAACTCAGTGGAGAGACGTGCTAAGAGGCTCATTGGTGACCTTGATTTGGTTGAAACCAATCTTGTCAGCCTCGAACATAGGCGTAGAGTAGCCAGTCTCACGGTATTCTATAGGATGCATTTCGGTGAGTGTGCGCAGGAATTACACGCTTTAATTCCTCCCTCTCCACCATCGGACAACCAGGCGGTCGGCGGGTCTTCATCCCTTTGTTGTCGATATTCCACGCATTAGAACCAAACGGTTTGCTTCATCTTTTGTAATGCGTACAGCAAAGGAGTGGAATAATTTGCCGGCGTCTATCTTTCCAGGTGGGATTGTGATCAAGCACTGACTTATAATAAGTAAAAAAAGGGAATTTCAAGCTTTAAAAGCCGGCTTAAAGTGATGAGACGTCAATGTGCTCATTTAAATTTGTTGTCGTTGAAAAAAAACAAGAATCAATTTATTTGTAAAAAATATGGTACATAAAGTTGTTAAATAATATGATAACATTCCATTATATTAGACCATTTCTAGTGTACAAAATTTTTCGTCGTGGTTCTTTTTTTTTTTTTATAGGATAGGGTGACAAACGAGCACACAGTCCACCTGATGGTAAGTGGTTGCTGTGACCCATAGACATCTACATTTATCCTCAATAAAGAATCAAAATGCAGATGCGTCGTCACCCGTGAGGACTGAGGAGGAAGATGGAATGCCCCTTTTCCAGTAAAATGGGTCTCCGGTTCTCTACACTCACCATACGAAACACAGCAGTGTCAAGCTGCCATTTTACGCTGGTATTCTATGAAAGCGTGGTCCTTCCCCGGTCAAGCCGACCCATTCGTGCTACAACTATACTACTAATATACTGCTTTGCAAGCCTTGTTCTTAAGAGCTTATAAGGCTTGATCCTAAGCGTATAAGATTTTTGGTGTCTGACTTTTTGTGCCTGTCTTGTTCTCTTATGAGGTGTCTAGAGGTAAAAGCACTGCAGTGAATTATGGTTACACATGATGTAGAACAAAAACTAGTTGAGTAACACGAATGGGTAGGCTCGATCGGGGAAGGTCCACGCTCTCACGGAATACCAGCGTAAAATAGCAACATATTGTACTGAACATATACTCGTAATAACGGCTCGTCAAATAACAAAATCGAGATTTTGCGATGATCCACAAGCATGCTTTACCGGCGACCCACGAAGACCGCAGTAAAGTTTGCCCGTCAATCAGGGCCTTTAGCGTCGAATGAATTCAGTTTAAAGACAATATTATAATTTCTAAATGAGAATTTTAGAAGTATGACTTATATGGATAGAAGTCAGAGAAGATGTTGTAAGGTAATGACGTGGTAAAATTTTTTAAACAACTTATAATATGCAATTATTTACAATTTATTATACTATTTAAATAAATAATATTGAAGTGTCTGTCTGTAATATTGAAATAACTACCTTCTTTTAAATTGCTTAAAAGAAGGTAGTTATTTGCATGCCATTAAGACATAAATAACCATTTTGAAAAAAAAATCTGTCTGTCTGCCTGTCCGGGATAATCTTCGGAATGGCTGAATCGAATTGTGATAAAACTTAACAGACAGATACACAGATAACTTTATACAGAACAGGCTATATTATATCCGAAAACTAGAAGTTATTAATGTGGCGATATTATCTAAATATCGCCACATTAATAGATCCTATCAAAGCGAAGCCGGAGCGAATCCCTAGTTTACAATATTTCAGTAAAATACAATATAAAAAGAGGTATCAGTGTAAATTCTGATAGTTTTTTCCACAACAAGCCCTTGATTTGCTATCGATTCAGAGAGGTTTTAACGGCAACGACTGTACGTGGGTGTGAATGGGTGGTGATCTGACTAAAGAATGTTTAAAAAAATCGAGAAAAATTCAGAATTTTGAAGAAATTTAGTAATAATAGATTAATGTCCTCCAGACCGAATTTCGGTCACGACAGCATGCAACAGATATTAAGTACATTTTTTAAGTTTGCTTTCTTTCATAATACATTATGTAGGTACTTATTGACTGACGGATGTGATTAGCGATTCGGTAAAAGTTACATAGTAACTATTAGCTAATCTGTGGTAAAAGGACGAATAGTATAATATTTTATTTATCCGGCCATAAGGGTTTTTCCGGCTACAACTAGGTGCAACCAAATGTGGTTGGATAAACGTAGATGTAATCCGATTTATTCACAGCTAAAAGGTGATGTAGCCAATTGCTTTTCGCTGAAACTAGGTTTAGTAAAGTCCGAATAACAGTTATTTGTTTGAGTATTGCCATGTTTTTCATAACTGTTAAGTAGACCAGCGTACTTGGTAAACTAGCACTTAAATTTGCGATTAGCAATTTCAGTAGTTCCGGCGATGAGCAATCTCTTGATTATATTTTATGAAATTTAATAAAAGCGTCCAAACTCGAAATTCATCATTATCTTTATATATTATATTATATGTATAATTCTTCTGTCCGTGTGTATGTGACTGAGCTTCTAAACGGGCGGACCTATTTTGATGAATTTTTGTGTATGATTAAGTTGATTCGAGAATGGTTAAGATTCACAATTGGACCCGGTAGATGACGCTGTCGTCGAGATCCAGAAATCACCCGTGTGAAGCCGGCTCGGATCGAAATTAACTTCGGATCGGAAATTAACTTCGCAAACATGCTGTTATAAATAAATTAACTTGCTTATGAACTAACCTGGTTGTGAGAAATCAGAAGACTTAATTTCCGTGAAATCGCTCGAATCTCCAGCGGTTGAACTCTCCACATCCACTTGTTCAGAACTGTTACTAGCTTTATCATCTTCGTCGTTTGAACAATAAGCTTGTTCTGTATTGCACACATTTTTAAAAAAATCCACGGATTCATTCGTACTACACTCATTGTTATCCTCGACAAGTTTATTTTTTATTTCATTAACCTCTTTATTCAATTTGTCAGCTAATAAATTATCTATAGAGAATGTTAGTTTAGGCTCAGGTTTATCAGTTACTAAACCAGGTGACTTAATCATTTCTTCTACTTCCATTGTCTCGTTTGATTTGGAAAAACTCATTGTTGAACTAACTATATCTTGTCTGATTTTTACAAACGGATACTACGTCCGTACTGTGTACAGTCAACAAACATTTTAAAGTTTCTGAACTAAACACACTTTTTCACCTCCATGTCTGATTTAGAGTCTGGTAACTCACACAAGATAATAATTTAAACCAATTCGAAACTCTAACGACGCGTTTTTGTCAAATTGGATCGCTGAAACGACTGCGAGTCGAGAATGTTAACTGCCTCTTCTGAAAAGCATAGTTGACGGTGCCTCGTTAATTGTATATGCCTTATTACTAGCACAATAAAGCTTAAAACGTTTTGAGATGTAAAGATTTACCGTCTGTTTTTGGACACCTTCGATCGAAATTAAGATGGAAAACCTCGACTAATGGGCGTCTTTATGGATGACAATTTTGTATGCCACATTTAGTAGTTTCCTTATGCATTTTGACTTTTAAATTATATGCATAAGGTTCACTATTGTGTGTTATCATTTAAACGATGCAAATAGCTCTTGAAGACGGCAGTGAGATATAATTAGCAATAAACCAATCAGGGGACAGTGGGCGTGTCAGAATGGGAACGGATGCGCCTGCGCCTGTCTCCCTGTACATCAAATTGGGATTTATTTAAAGAGCCGCGTGAGATATGCGCATCTTCATTAATTGTGATAATTATTTAGTTAGTTCGTGTAATTGGACACGTCACGTATGTGGAGCTGGCTCGGAGCATCTGAGTGAGGGGATATTTATAGCTTGAAGATTATTATTTATTGGTGATTATTGTCGCGGCAATCACGCAGGTAGTAATTGGGCTTAAAACAACCACATCATCTCTAAATTATGAACACTTGGCACCAGTTTAATGACGCAAAATAGGCAACAACGTTACGTTATACCTATAATTGCTGATAAATATATTCTCAAAATGTTATAACTGTTTCACGTAACTATAATAATTTATTTGAATATCGTAGATTATTATGCGACTTTTTAGCAGCCCGGAGCCGGGATGTAGTCGATGTTTCACTCCCTGTCCCTGTCCTGCGCAGATGGCTAATCTCCGCTTAGACCCGCCGCCGCGATCGAAATTTGGTTTGGAGGATATTATTATTATATTTATATACATCCTACCTACGATATTTTTTCCAACTTACTTTACTTACTGGTCTTAGGTTCGCATCCCAGGCAATATAAATATTAAAAAATATAACCTACATAATTACATTGTATTTAACACAGGACAACTTCCATAAATTAGAGAATCTTCCAATAAATTGATTATAGTGTGAGAACTTTAGAGTACTCCAGTGCATGTTTATAGACTTTATACCTACATATAATTTTAATTGCAATATTTTCATAAATCAGCACTTAAAACTGTGTCGATTCTGCCAGAATAGTATTAAGGTCCCTCACGTACAATAATATTTTAGGCTTTGTGCTTGCCCCTGAATTAGTTTATCATGAATCAATTCATTTGACTCGGCACGTAAGCCTTGGGCCGCGAGCATACTAATATGTCAAATGAAAAAAATACAAACATCATCGAAAACGCCCTTGACTTTCGTCGTCAAACCACTCTCGTAATCCATAGTGAAATACGAACATGTAGGAACCTATATGTATTTGGAAAACTTGCTGAAAGCCTCAAGATAACTACCTAATTTATTTATAAAGTGTTCTGTGATTAACGGCGTTGGTGACACAGTAATTTCTTTATAGTCCATTTTGTTTGTTAATAGAAATAAATTATGAAAACCTCCTCTCCTATGTGGAGCTATGTATAATTCGTCACATTGAGGATCAATTTAACAAGAAACAAGTGGTGTGTACCGGTTCATAAAATTCCGGTGAAAAGCCGATTAATGTAGGAACAGCATGAGCTCTATAATACCGTTAAATGCTTTGGGCATCAATGTTCAATAAATGTATTTAAAATCAGTTACAAAAGTGACAATGCTTTGCATAACCCAACAAACATCCTGGGTATTTTTGGGATAAAAAGAAGCATCTTATTCCTTTAAATATGTTGGCATTTCAGTACTCTTAGAAAGCCAAGCTCAAAATACGTTTTCTTTATAGAAGTGGAGGCAAACGAGCATACGGTTCACCTATTGGTGAGCAATTATCGCCACTCATGAACATAGCAACACCAGCCATCAAATAGTAGTAGGTTTTTTCTCCGACTTCCACAATGTGCTTGTGTGTGGAAGAAAATTCCTGGTAAAACGCAAGGTACTTTTATTTGAGTAATTGCTATAGGTATTATTACTTTCCGTCACATTAGTCTCACTGCCCATTTTCGGCTTTGCTACAAGTATTAAGTAGGGTATGAATAGGTATCGAAACCAAGATCGGCTTAGGTATGTGAAAAGAAAAATAATGAGTCTGTTTAAATGAAAATAAATGAAAACTCCAAAATTGAGAAAGCTGTGAAACTTCGTGTAATTTACGTGTGGTTTCGATAAGAAATCCATCTGTTGCCCATATCATATAAGAAATTAAAAAAAAATACTCGTAGATACACATTGTAGGTATTCTATAAACAGCAGCTTCCTAATAACCAGGATTATTGTCTCAAATTAAAAGTTGCTTTTCCATTTCTTCTATTATGGACCTCTGACTACCGCGATATCCTTAATCTATGCTATGAAATTTTATTTGAAGATCTAATATACATATCCTGATGAGTGAAATATTTAACCCTGGCTGCCCTCAGTTTCGTCTGATAAAGGCAGGAAGAGATTATACAGTATAGGTACAGTTCTTAGATATCAGTACGATGCTGGGCTTTGTAGTTGATTTTTTTAATGATAATTATTTATTAATAATGACAAAATCCATAGTCGATGCTGCTAACACCCTAAAATCTTCCTTTTTAATTATTTTTTTAAGGAAATTGGTAGCCTCGCGGCCGGTATTCCCTCGCTAGAATTTGTGGTCTATTAAATCTGGCTCAGCGATTTCAGACTTCGCAGAGCACGCTTTTATTAGCTTCGCGTGTATCCATCTAACTACCTATCCCTCTATCTATGTAACGGAATATTTTAATGTAATTTTCCCCAACTTGTAGACGGCCGCTTGAGTTGAAAATTTGCAAGTATCTTATATATCAAGAACCGATGACAATGCAATAATTTTATAACTTTATCCTAGTATCCTGATCAGGATCACCAGGATAATTGCCTCTAGAATAATAAGTTTTCTTAAGTTTAAATATTTTTAACGCCAAATACGTCACATGACTATTCGTTCTTTTTTAAATCTCCGGTTCTCTACACTCACCTGACGAAACAGAAGCGTTAAGCTGATATTTTACGCAGGTATTCTGTGAGAGCGTGGTCCTTCCCCGGTTTACGGTCGGTCGATACTACTAATATAGCTGCAACATGGCTCCACGTAAAAAAATCTTGAAGTAACACCACCAAAAGCCAAAGGTAGACAAGCACCTAAACAACTATTTCCCTGGGAAAATCAAAAACATTGATGGATGTAACGCTAAAGTCAGTACTATGGTGTTATCATCTGCGACCATTTTCAAATGGCTTGAAAAAGAAGATTATATTGTACGACCGTGACAGCATCATTGAAGTTATAAAAGCACCTGTTTCTATAAATACTAGAGGTTCCTACAAGGTTGAAGACACGGCCAAATTTTTGCAATGAATCCTACTAATATTATAAATGTGAAAGTTTGTGAGGATGTATGGATGTTTGTTACTCTTTCACGCAAAAACTACTGAATGGATTTTAATGAAACTTTACAATAATATATATAATTATAGCTCATACATCAGAATAACACAAGATATAATTCATAAAAATATTGTGTAAATTGGCCAAAATATAACAATAAATGTTAAGTAAGTCTGAAAAAAATCTGTCATTTGCGAGCTATTTTGGCGTGAACACGCATCACGCAAAAACCTGTGAACCGGTTGTGTAAAAACCACACACTTAGGAACTTTTGTATCAGTATTTTCTTTGAGCTCCCGTTTCCACTTTGAAATCCATAACTGATACTCTGTAACGAGAGTGGCAGCAGGAACACTCAAGAAATTGGAATAACATTCTGACACTTCCTTCACATTAACAAGATCTTCTTCTGTACATTCAGATTTTGGCATGAAAATGCCTAATCCGAACAGGTTCATCGTATCCGCAGAAAGTCGGTCCTGTAGGTCAGTCATTATGCTATCTATCAGTGGAATATAAACAGTCCTCCGAAAATATTCCTCGTCATTTCCTTGATAATTATCGCGAAGTCTGTCAGTAATTTTTAGATTCTTCAATTTGACGTGTACGATTTTGGAGGGAGTCATGTCCCCTGTGACCCTCCCCGTCGGACCGCGCCTGGCCGTGATATAGTTATATCCCTAGGGATATAGCTATATACCGTAATATTATATGAAAGCGGTTCATAACTATCTTTTCTAGACTAATCTAGTGAAATAATTATAATTGTAGTTTGTTTGTAATTTATTAGTCATAATTTAAAATTTAAAATTTTGTTTAACTAACTTCAATATAAATTATTAAGAATAACTCAAAACTATTACTATCAGAACTTCGATATACCGACAGTCAACTTGGCACCGCTGAAGGACTGCAGCACCGCCCAAATTTCAACGGAATCAAAGGATTTCTCATAGTCCACATACGCCAGATAGTGGCAAATTGTACTCCTCAGACTTCTGTACAATTTGCCGAAGGGTATGTATGTGGTCTATTGTGCTAAAGCCTTTTCGGAAACCGGCTTGTTCGAGGCTGGAAGTCGTCGAGTCTGCGTGCGAGACGATTCGTAATGACTCTCGAAAACAGCACGTGGACGCGGCTCAGAAGGAAATCGGTCTGTAGTTCTTCAAGAGAGCGTTGTCGCCTTCTTGAAGAACAAGACCACCGCACTTCTGCTCCACGCCTGGTGGTGTTACCGTAGGACGGAATTAAAGAGCTTCTGAAGGACTTCAAGTACCGGTTTTCCACCCGCTTTCAGAAGCCCGCTGTAATTCCATCTCGCCTGGGCCTTGCCGTTTTAAGGTGTTGAGAGCCATTCTAATCTCGCTCAGACTGACGTCCGGGATATCATCGGAATAGTGTCGGATAAGACTCGCTCTTGATCGTTACTCACACTTGCGTGTGGCTCCAACGATGATGTGTACAGCTGCCCATAGAACCTCTCAATCTCACCAAAATCTCAGGTGTCCGGAAACGACGCTGCCACACTCGGTCTTCAGCTTCGACAGTTGGCTCTTTCTGGCAGACAGATCTCTAGCAAAGACTTTGGAGCCCTGGTTCCGTTTTCGATCGCTTCTTCAATACGAGCTGTATTGAAGTTGCGCAAGTCCCGCCGCATGCATTTGGAGATCTGTCTGTTCAGTTGCCTGTATTCTGTCATATCTACTGAAGACTGCAGCTTCATATCCCGTCTAACAGCCATGATATTAAGAGTGTGATCGGAGAGTTTTGTGTTCTTCTGCGGCGGGTCTTGCAAAACTTAGCCTGACCGCATGGACAGTTTCCACGAGCTTGTCATTCATATCGTCCACTTTGCATTGCAATCTTCTAGGCACTGAAAACGGTTTCGTAGTTCGAGCTGAAAGGTTTCGGGACTTTGGATTAGAGCACGAGGGGACGGAGCGTTGACTTCATTAGACGTGACCTCCAACTTTACGTTTAGGTTCAGTGTGCCCTCATCATTCGGTGATCGCTGCCGGTTTCACCTCGCGATCACTGAGACATCACTGAACAATTGTCGCCTGGTCGTCATAATGAAGTCAATCTCATTTTTGTCGAACTGTCGGGGCCTGACCAGGTCCATTTCTGTGGGGCCGCTTCTGGAAGAAAGAGTTCATCATAAAAGTCCTCTCTCCATGAAGTCGGCCAGCTGCTGGCCCTTGGGTTCCGTTGCCTCTACTCCGAATTTCCTTACTTTCAGCTCACCGTACACTTTCTTGTGCCTAGTGTTGAAGTTCCCATTAACACCGTATAGTGGGTTTTGGAGGAATGTATGGCTCTAGAGATATCCTCATACATTTCCTCCACCTCCTCATCGGGGTGTGCCGAGGTTGGTGCGTAAACCTGTATGACCTTCAGCGAATACCGTTTGGTGATTCTGAGTATAAGGTACGCAACCCTCGTCGACACACTCCCAATCTTTACAACGTTGTTAACGAGAGACTTGTGGACGATAAATCCGACACCTCCTTGGGACAGATGGTCGCCTTCCCGGTGATAGAACAAGTTGCCGGATTCGAGGATTACCGTGTCCTCCCCCTCTCTTCGGACCTCGGATAATCCTATAATATTCCAGCGT
The DNA here is from genome assembly GCA_029286625.1 of Parnassius orleans. Classification (NCBI taxonomy): domain Eukaryota; kingdom Metazoa; phylum Arthropoda; class Insecta; order Lepidoptera; family Papilionidae; genus Parnassius; species Parnassius orleans. The sequence continues at coordinate 99,821 of JAGSMP010000083.1, forward strand.
AACTTGTCTATCTCTTCTTCCAGCTCCAGGATCTTCGTCAGTCCTCAGGGTACGTGCGTTATAAGTTGCCAGGTCGAGTCGTCGTGGTGGCAACCGAACCTCCACCGGAGATTTAGCACCCCTGCCCCGCTGTTACCATGGTCGCCACCGTAGCCAGGAATAGCGGGGCTGCCGGGACTGGGGCCGTTTTGTGTCGTCGCTCATGGGGTATATTGCCATAGTTGCCACGCTTGGCGAGCGGGTTGGCAACCGCAGTTTTTTATTGTTTTTTGCTGTTATCAGAAAGATGCTGTTGCCCATCCTCTGCCTCAGTTTCCCTCTGTCGCCTCTTACGACACCCACGGGAAGATATGGGGTAGTGAGTATTCTTACCCGCCACTACACGGGGAATTGATTTTTTTAATGATAATTATTTATTAATAATGACAAAATCCATAGTCCATGCTGCTAACACCCTAAAATCTTCCTTTTTAATTATTTTTTTAAGGAAATTGGTAGCCTCGCGGCCGGTATTCCCTCGCTAGAATTTGTGGTCTATTAAATCTGGCTCAGCGATTTCAGACTTCGCAGAGCACGCTTTTATTAGCTTCGCGTGTATCCATCTAACTGCCTATCCCTCTATCTATGTAACGGAATCTTTTAATGTAATTTTCCCCAACTTGTAGACGGCCGATTGCTCTGAAAATTTGCGAGTATCTTATATATCAAGAACCGATGACAATGCAATAATTTTATAACTTTATCCTAGTATCCTGATCAGGATCACCAGGATAATTGCCTCTAGAATAATAAGTTTTCTTAAATTTTAATATTTTTAACGCCAAATACGTCACATGACTATTCATTGTTTTTTAAATCTAATCTTTTTTAAATCTCCGGTTCTCTACACTCACCTGACGAAACAGAAGCGTTAAGCTGATATTTTACGCAGGTATTCTGTGAGAGCGTAGTCCTTTCACGGTTTACGTCGGTCGATACTACTAATATAGCAGCAACATGACTCCACGTAAAAAATCTTGAAGTAACACCACCAAAAGCCAAAGGTAGACAAGCACCTAAACAACTATTTCCCTGGGGAAATCAAAAACATTGATGGATGTAACGCTAAAGTCAGTAAGTACTATGGTGTTATCATCTGCGACCATTTTCAAATGGCTTGAAAAAGAAGATTATATTGTACGACCGTGGCAGCATCATTGAAGTTATAAAAGCACCTGTTTCTATAAATACTAGAGGTTCCTACAAGGTTGAAGACACGGCCAAATTTTTGCAATGAATCCTACTAATATTATAAATGTGAAAGTTTGTGAGGATGTATGGATGTTTGTTACTCTTTCACGCAAAAACTACTGAATGGATTTTAATGAAACTTTACAATAATATAGCTCATACATCAGAATAACACAAGATATAATTCATAAAATTATTGTGTAAATTGGCCAAAATATAACAATAAATGTTAAGTAAGTCTGAAAAAAATCTGTCATTTGCGAGCTATTTTGGCGTGAACACGCATCACGCAAAAACCTGTGAACCGATTGTGTAAAAACCACACACTTAGGAACTTTTGTATCAGTATTTTCTTTGAGCTCCCGTTTCCACTTTGAAATCCATAGCTGATACTCTGTAACGAGAGTGGCAGCAGGAACACTCAAGAAATTGGAATAACATTCTGACACTTCCTCCACATTAAGAAGATCTTCTTCTGTACATTCAGATTTTGGCATAAAAATGCCTAATCCGAACAGGTTCATCGTATCCGCAGAAAGTCGGTCATGTAGGTCAGTCATTATGCTATCTATCAGTGGAATATAAACAGTCCTCCGAAAATATTCCTCGTCATTTCCTTGATAATTATCGCGAAGTCTGTCAGTAATTTTTAGATTCTTCAATTTGACGTGTAAGATTTTAGAGGGAGTCATGTCCCCTGTAACCCTCCCCTTCAGACCGCGCCTGGCTGTGATATAGTTATATCCCTAGGGATATAGCTATATAGGTACCGTAATATTATATGAAAGCGGTTCATAACTATCTTACTAGACTAATCTAGTGAAATAATTATAATTGTAGTTTGTTTGTAATTTATTAGTCATAATTTAAAATTTTGTACAACTGACTTCAATATAAATTATTAAGAATAACTCAAAAACTATTGGTCAGAACTTGATCAACTTTATATGGGAATCGGTTCACCTAGAAAAAGGTTATGAGGTAACACACATAAAAAAAATACAGTCGAATTGAGTACCTCCTCCTGTTTGAAGTCGGTAGAAAAGTAACTTTGACTTATACTTTTTCAATTTTTGAAATTAAAAAGTTAAATTCTTTCAGTACTACATTTTCTACCGACTTCAAAAAGGAGGAGGTACTCAATACGACTGTATGTTTTTCTTTTTTTTTATGTATGTTACCTCATAACTTTTTTCTGCGTGAACCAATTTCGATGATTCTTTTTTTATTTAAAAGCTGGTGCTTCTCATGTGGTCCCATATAAATTTGATCAAGGTCTGACCAATAGTTTTTGAGTTATTCTTAATAATTTATATTGAAGTCGGTTCTACAAAATTTTTAATTTTAAATTATATATCGTTATAATGTACGCGGCTTTAGGGTCAGCCGCACCTTAACCTACTGTCAAAAAAGGAACATGAACAACAGCAACAGAACGTCTATGTCGCGAAATTTGTTCCTCCTGTACATTCAGTTTACATATATAATTATTTCACTAGAGTAGTCTAGTAAGATAGTTATGAACCGCTTTCATATAACTATATTACGGTATATAGCTATACCCCTAGGGTTATAATTATAACTATATCGCGGCTCTAACTATCTTCCTGCGACATGTATATCTATAGGCCACAGAATCCACTTACCATCAGGTGAACTGTGTGCTCAATGCTCATTTGTCACATTATTCTATTAAAAAAATCTTCCTATCTACCTACAGTAGACGCTGCCAAGATTTAATAGAGACCAATACTAATGGTTCTCATATTAAAACCAATAAATTTAAACAAAAAACTCAGCCTTGTTGCCCCTTCAAATAACCGACATATTTTGTCATAATTAGGCCGCGCTTTGTGGCGCTTGCCTTTTTTTCTTACTTTTTTTGTTGACACTGATTTATTTCTTTAGTTCTGTGAGTTCAGCATTCGTAAGTGTGAATTATCGAATACAAAATAAAGAAAATCTAAAAACTTACGATTACAATACAATATTAAAAGTACTTTCAATTTTTTTTTGCATATTATAATAATAATTGAACTGAGGTAGGTACTAAGTATGTTTTGATACATTTGATAAAAATGAGTAAAATTATAAGAAACTATATTGTATTTTCTTACAATTAAAAATAAAACTACAATATTAATTGTAGTTTCTTACAATTTTTAGATACCTACTACTATTTTCTAGTTAATAGGTATTACTATTTTTAATTTCATTGTAATGCTTCTTCATCTCTCGGAGACATCGTTGAAAATCAGCACTGTATTACCATTACAACAAACCTAGGTCCTTTTCTTTTTTTTAAATTTATTTAGAATAGAATAGAATAGAATAGAATCATTTTTATTCAATATAGATTAAAATACATAATACTTATTGAAAGTCATTTTTTACTTTTACCACTGGTTCGCAAAAAAAACCTCTGTCCTGGGAAGAACCAGCAAGAAACCCAGCGGGACTTTTTTTAAAAGCACAATTTACAATATAATATTTTATACAATTGTTATGAAAACATTTAGAAACAGCATGGTAGCGATCACCTCATTCCCAGGGATTATTATCAGTCATGTACTCTTTAGTAGTATAATAACCCTTACTAGACAATTTTTGCTTAATAAATAATTTAAACCTTTTGATAGAAAAGGTCTGCATATTTTCTGGGACTTTGTTGTATAAGCGTATACACTATACATTGCCCCATGAAGGAGTTACTGACTCTCTGGAGAACCACAAACAAATTTACAGTATATCTTATGCTAAGGCTTATGTTCTATTACAATTTCTTACTTATCGTAAACTCAACGACGATGGTCACACTATAAAACATAGAAATATGTGAGAGACCTAATGACCTAAAAAAATACCTTAATTTTCAAAATATTATTTTAACATGTATTCTTTTTTTTTATAAAAACGTTAGCCCTACACTAGGATTTTCTCCTGATTCGTGGAGGCAGTTTACAAACATAAATTGCACGAGGACAAACATCCAGACCCGGAACAATTATTTGTAGGCCATACAAATACTTGTTCCGTGTGGGATTCGAACCCGCGGCCCCCAGCGCAACAACTCATTGCTAAGCCACTGCGCCATTAGAGGTTAGTTGTAGAAGTTAGTTGCGTATTAGAGGTTAGTTTGTGTGTTTGTGTGTAAGTATGTGTGCGTGTATGTGCATATGTGTGTGTGTGTGTGTGTGTGTGTGTGTGTGTTTGTGCGTGTCTGTGTGCGTGTGTGTGTGTGTATGCATGTACATATTACATAGTCATTGGTTACATAATTTACATAGTTAGTGTTAGTAGCTACTGTGTTCAAGACTTTAAAAGAAACATTAAGTGTTTAACAGCAGTTAACTATCTGCCTATTGTGTGATCTGGTAGGTACTGTAAGAAAATAAAAGTTTTATTAACTTATTTTATAATTATTCCCGACGTTTCGAGTACTTTACTAAGCCCGCCGTGGTCACAGGGGATTGAGGTAAAATAAGTTTCATTCAATGTGTAGTGTTACGTGGTAGAGCCATATTACTGGTATAGTTGTAGCACGAATGGGTCGGCTCGACCGGGGAAAGACCACGATCTCACAGAATACCAGCGTAAAATAGCAGCTTAACGCTGCTGTGTTTCGTATGGCGAGTGTAAAGAACCGGAGACCCTTTTTACTGGAAACGAGGCATTCCATCTTAGTCCTCACGGGTGACATCTGAATTTTGATTCGTAATCGAGGATAGATGTAAATGTCTATGGGTAACAACAACCACTTACCATCAGGTGGACTGTGTGCTCGTTTGTCACCTATATGTTATAAAAAAAAAATGTTCACGTAAACATAAGACATCTGAGTCGGAGAATTGTTTTGATTGACAAGTTTAACGGTTAATAAAACTTATTAACATATACGAAACAGTCTATGTAGGTACTTACTGAAGTCATTTAAGATTTATTGTCTCAGTTCCTACCTTACCAACATACTGTTTCCGTTGTAACGTTTACCGTTTCAGACACGCTTGTAAAAAGATTAATACTTGACAAGTCCGCACTGGGACTCGTTTCCGCATATTTGACTTTGGAATGCGAACTTTCAACCCTGGCGCTTCTAAATTGCTTCGGTATGCGGCGGCGCGAGCGCGGGCCCAACCAATGATTTACATGTGTATGGGACGGCCCATTTTGTTTTAAACGTTAATTAGACCGGCACCGATATAATAGCTGTATTTTTGTTTATTTACCTCATACAATAATTTATTCTTCCTCCTTATTGTATGGCTGGATATCTGTTGCAAGCAACCCAAGTTTCACCGAACTGACACCACATGCTCGGTGATCAAGTCGTGGAAAAATTGTTATGTCCTTGAAATGTCTGAGTCTACCAATTAGCACTAGAGCAGGGCTATGGACATGGACCCTGTTAAAATGCAAATTGACCGAGTAAAAATTACTTTTTCGATTGACTTATTAGGCTTAAGTATTAGTCTTAAAGCATAGATAATTCATGTCGTCTGGAAATATAAAACTTTAATTAAAGCACTATTCATTTTTAACCGAGCTCAAAAAACGAGGAGGTTCTGTATTCAACGCGTATGCTTTTATAAGTAGGTATGTTCATCGATTTCTCGGAAACGGCAAAACCTCTGAAATAAAAATGATTATTTTTTTATTTCGTAATTTTTTTAGGGATGGTAGTTATTCTTCAATGATGGTCCTATATATATTTAAAGAAAAATTCCATCCCCAAGGGTGGAAAAATAGAGGGTACCTAAAGATTCTAATATAATAACTTGAACTTAATATTCTTTAGACCACTTAAGATGGTAAAAATTATACTTTTAACAGAAAGTAAAAACCTACTTAAAAAACTACAAAGAATAAAATAATTTGCACCTAAAAGCTTCTAAAGTCGACTATGTCTTGTCACCGAGTTTAGAAACTATTATGTGGAAATTATTATATTCTCTTTAGCTTTTAAAGTCGGTTTCTACTTTTAATTACCCAGGACAGAACGGAGAAGGTGTATGCGTTCAGAGAAGACTATTATTTTTTCTGTGGTTCAGGGTGAGACTGAGAGGTTGTTTGTGTGTTTTGTGTGCGCAAACAAAAGTTCCCATTTATTTTGAGATAATTCATTTCAGCATTTCATCATAACACCACAAAATATTTTTGAACTCTGTATTGCACATTTCTTTAATACTTTTAATGAACTGACAAACAAAATTAGATTTACCACACCCACTAGGATCGGCTACTATTGCAGTGAATGGATATTCAAATAAATGAAAAATATTTTTTTTCGTTAATAAAATCAATGTATATTCTCTACAAACATTGGTTGTGATATGAATAAAGTAAATCAGTAATAAATATAATTTTATTTCAGTATGAGTTATGACGTAGATCAAATTACAAACTAAATAATATTTACTTGCTTTTACGTCTAAGTTAGTAAATTACCTTAATTTATAATGGCCCCAAGCTAATATGTTAGTGGAATTTGGTACAATGTAACGCTTTGTGTCGTTATACTATAACCAAATTTTATTTATTTTCTGTGTGAAAATTACATGTTTCATGGATCTAAGCCGATACATTTCAGCGAGCTGTATATTGTTACCAAATAAACAAGTTTTATAATTATCTAATTTCAATTTTTTGGTTACACATTTATTAACGCCCTTAGCTTTAGTTGTTGTATTTTTCTTTACCTGCATAGCATACATTATTGATCGCATACCAATAAATTCGGAAAAGATATCCCCGTTGTTTTCATCTTTAAAATAACCTAACTTCTTTTTATTAAGTATAAGAAAACCATAAATATTGTTTTTTTCATAATCAGACGTATCAAAATAACGATCTAAATCATTTCTTTGTAAAAATCTGTACAATATATTTGATAGAATATATTGTCTGTATACAACTTAGAATTTTCAAATTTACATTTCATATATTTATAATGAAAATCATACATCAACGGTTTTGATAAATCTAATATATTAAAACCTAAATAAATGGGTTTATTGAACAATAGTTTAGTCTTTCGTAATTGGACGGCTTACTAAGTTTTCGGAAAAAATTGATAGACTGTGAAATTCGGGTTTAGCAATCAAACTTTGTAGGTATACCTTTTGTTTTACCTCGATTTTCCCAATGCGTCAATAGTTGGAAGTTTACCCTTTTCTCAATGTTTTCCACAGCCCAAAAATGGGAGTTATTCATAAGTTTATAGAAAACTTTTTCAAAATCAGATGTTGCTAATGTACGTAAATGTGTATTAACATCTATATAATTCTTCAACCATGGACTTTGCCTGAACTTTAAAATTTTTTGTATTTTGGTAAGTCTTAGAGCCAACTCTAGGCTTCGTAATAGATACATCAAAATCGATATCAATATTTTCCCATTCAAATTAAATGCTGAGACATAGCCCACCCATATAAATTGTTGACATCTAAATGTGTTAAATAAGAAATGGGTTCATCCGTTTGAAAATGTTCCATGTAGGGATTATTTGCTTTTGCATATCGATTACTACATTGAGACACACCACCTCGAATACCAGATTTTATGAATGCTATTTTAGCAAAATCTGTTAATAACTCCAGTTCAACTCCAGTAACCTTAACCATAGCATCCCAACTTAATCCAGGTGCAGTATAATAATGAGCAGGATCTAAACAATAAGTTTTTTTGCTTAAAATTTTCAAATACATCGCTCAATAGCAAACACATCGGTGTTAAGATAAAGGTTAGAATAATCGGACAATTTGGACAATCCAAACATTTTGTGCATGAATGTAATCTTCACTGGAAATAGTTGAATCAGTAAGGGAACTAAAAAAATCGTAAATTTTAGGTAGAGAAGAAAATTTCAATGAATCGAGAGAAGTCATAAATTGGTATGGATAAACACCTTTTCTTTTTAAAAGCTCAAAAATCACTTTCAATAGGATATTATTTTTTGAGTTCAATAAATTGAATTTTGTTTAGGTTACAGGCTAATGTATCTAAACTACTAGACAATATAATTAATAGAATCAGGCGTTACTTTGCGGAAATCCATTATATTAAAGTTGGAAAAATATACTTAGCGGTCCGCCACCGCAGAGTCTACTACACCTGAAGATGCCTCGTGTAGAGGCGAAACACGTATCGTATTATCGTCGGTGGTGTGTCTTTCCTAGTGTAGTGGTGGTGCTGGGATTAGTGGTGACGGGGATAGTGCACGCAATTGAGGGAAGGCGGGAGGTTCTCTTCCAACTAGGTAAGACACATCATTTTATTGAGCGGATATTGGCAAAGTAAATTTTTCTAACTTTAATACTAAGAATTTTATACAAGAATTTAAAAGAATCAATGAACCTTAAATTTACTCGTTGACCGCTTATGTGGAGAACTTTGGAGAAGGAAATATATTTTTCTTTATTTTGAGGAATTATTTTTACTTCCCCGTCAGCAAAATTCAAAGCAAGTACAATAAAATGATCATCATAATTACTGATATTGTGTAATATTACAGGTACAAAATCGGTTTTATGAAACTGTTTACTACATATTTCGTGGGATACTCCACTAAAAGCTCCCGTATACCAGCCGTGGTCAATATAATGATGAGATAAATCTTTCTCACATATATAACATACTGTAGCTTCTTCTATAGATTTTTGATCTTCAAGGGTGAGAGGGAGAGGAGCAATTCTAAAGCAATTTTTTACACATATGATTTTTAAATCTTCTTGAAGTTTATTTATAAAAATATCAGATCAATTTTCTCCGCTATATGTGACATACTTAGAAAGATTATCATCACATGAACATTTAATATAATATCCAAAACTGTACACATCATGTCTCTGAACATTTGTGGTTGATGATTTATTAGGATCAGCAGAACAAGAGGCAATTGGTTTTAAAAAAGATTCAAAGTCAGCATAAATCACGAAAGGAACCCTCTTTTTTATCATATTTATCAAAGTAAATTTTATCATTAGAAATATTTTCACCGAACCAATCTTTTTTAAAGGCGTTTAAACTAGGCAATTCAGTGCGAAAATGAGCACAGTCAGAAGTTTGATGTTGACTCAGTGCTTCGATTTTTGTAAAATATAGCAAACAACCATTACATATATGAATAACACCATTTCTTAAAGAGATCTGCTAACTCACTAACCGAGACAAATTTCTAATGTAGCAGTAATGTCCATTACTCCCATTTTTAAAGTAAATTGATGTGAGTTGATTTACGGGATTTTGTAAAATGTAACGGTCACATCATTTAATATTGTGAATTTTAGTCTCATGGTTGTATTTCAGACCAAAAACATTGATGCTTATGTCGTTTAATCGCTCTGATTTGTGAATATCTGTTAATTTGACAGGAAATGAAATCTTTTAAATAAAACTAGTTTTACGGATTTTATCGCGTATATTATTTAAATGTGTGTAGTGTTCGCGTAAATATAAGAAATCATTAAATGAAATCTTATCAAATTTCTACTTGTTCTCATTTTTCAAATAAGAGTTGACACGATCAATGTTTTTTGACGCTGGATACAAGGCTAAGAGTAGAGCCCACTTTAAACATTGCACGTCTGCATTTTTAACATTAATAACAGCTTTTTTAACTCTAATGTTATATGGTAATTCAATAAAAGATCATCCTTGGGTTTAAATTTATTTATATTCATATCTAAATTAATTACATCCTTATGACTCTTACTATCTTTCTTCTCGAATTCACTCACTCTGTGCGTTTAAGTTAGTTTTAGTGACTCGATAAATATATGGATTTCATCAGATTCATTAAGAATATAATTCAAGGTTTGAAAATCAAAAACGTTACATAAATCTTTATTTTGTTGTATAAAATTTGCACACAAAATAAATTTTACTTTGAAAGTTTTTAATTGTGTTATACTATCTATGAGCAATTTAGTTATATCATCGTTTATTGAATTAACAAATGACTCAAAAGTTTCTAGATTTTTTGGTTCTGCTAAAGAAGTTAACCTATATGTATAAATTCTTTTCCCAAAAGCGGTTTCAATAAAAGTTACATTTGGAAAATTGCAATGAATTTGAAATGCTTTATTTTTGTGACGATTACTTTTTAAATGGTTTGCTAAATACCTTTTTTTTATAGAAATGTTACAAGATGAGCATTGCACCATATCACTGTTGTCAGGCATCAGATCAACATTTCTAGAAGTCGATGGCTCTTCCAGTCGTTGTCTCTTTTTATCATTATTAAGCTTATTTTCGGCAAGTCGTTTTAAACTTCTACCATATTGTACGTTTTTTTTACAGGAGAGGAGGCAAACGAGCATACGGCTCACCTGATTGTAAGTGACTAAGTGACTACCGCCGCCCATGAACAACTGCAACACAAGTAAGCTCTTTTCTTGAAGGTCCCTAAGTCGTATCGGTCCGGAAAAATCGCCGGTGGTAAGCTATTCCACAGAGAGGTCGTACAGTGGTGGACCGCCAAGCATTCAGATGGTGTGGATGGTATCGGGAATTATGCCGCGATGTGCGTTCGTGAAATTTGGCGGCTGGGATCAATTCGAACAATACCTCAGAGCACTCCCCGTGGTAGATGCGAAAGAAAATGCAAAGAGATGCAACATCTCTTCGCAGCGCCAGTGAATCAAGCCGATCGGAAGGACTCTTTGGATGGAGCTGGCACTGGGGAGCCCCAGCCCAGAGATGGGAACAGTATTATATATACATGTTACTGTTCCTATATATATATAACAGTATTATATATATATAGGAACAGTAACATGTGAGGCCGAACCTGCGCCTTTGTAAAGTTGCAGGCGGTGTGCCGGCATGAAATACTGTCTCGCTCTGCTTAGCACGCCAAGCTTTTTAAAGGCCAATTTGGCCTTCTCTTCCAAGTGACCACGAAACTGCACGTCATTCGATATGTCGACGCCGAGGATTAAGATACTGGCTGAGGCAACAAGGGGAGTGCCTTGAAACTGAGGAGATACGACAAAGGGGTTCTTTTTAGCGGTAAACGCGCAAACTTGTGTCTTCTGAGGATTAAACTGGACTAGATTTAGTCGCCCCAATCCGAGACTTTGTTCAGCAAAAACTCGACTTCAGACACAAGTTTGTTCCGGTATCTACTCGGCGACGTTTTCCCGGAAAATATTGGCACAGCCGGTGTGTAGAGCATCACCAGTGCTGTCATCCGCATAGCAATGAATGTTACCGGTTTGCAACATATCATTGATATGCAGAAGAAACAGCGCACGCAGCCTTGTGGAACACCAGTGTTAATAGGCTTGTAATCGGAGCATGCACCGTCTACTACGACTTTGATGCTCCGACCAGCCAGAAAACTGGTGATCCAATTGCACCATTTGTCGGGAAGTCCATAGGAAGGAAGCTTCGAAAGAAGCGCTTTGTGCCAGACCCGATCGAAGGCCTTCGCTGTGTTCAAACTAACCGCCAAAGCCTCCCTATCTATTACAATCAGAATCTTTAAATGATTTAAACAAATTGTATATAATTTGTTTTTCTGTAGATTGCAAAGGGCGATTAGTATGCTTAACTACAGGAAACATGTCCATGACTCACGCACAAAGAATATCATCTCGTTCACTCACTAAAACACGCGCGACGCGCAGGTAGTCGCTGAGTCAACTGAGTGTGCATGTCACTACAGCGTTTGTGTGAAACGGATTCTATGTTGATTACGTGGACCAACAACAACGCAGTCAATATTTTCGGTACTCGTTATAATTAATCGTAATTTTAATTGTTAATTACAATTTTAATTGCTGATATACCATGTGGTCATCGCTATAAAAAAACATCGGGGAAACGTGGATGAGGAGTCAAAAAAATCGAAGACATCTGAAGTCCATCATAACGGATTGAGAAAGTGCGGCAGACACTTCCTTTCCCTGTCTACCTTTCAGAAACGAGTAGAAGCCCATAATATCTAGCAGTTGGTCGTAAATAGGCTGTAGCTTTAATTTTACAACACAATACCTATTACTTGGGTTTTAAGCCGATATTATCTATACCTTATTTTTATTCGTTTACTGCAATACTAAAGGCGGATTGTGTTTTAATTTTCTTTTATCTTTTCATAATCGTTGCTCATCTTTATATTACTCATAGGAAAATATCTTGAAATAAAAGGACATAATATTTTTTAATGTATTTCTTAAAAACCTACAAACGTTGTAATATAAAATAAAGTGGCGCGCAGATTTAACTTGTCCGTTTTTATTTTATTTTACTTTTACTCTCTATATAGAGGTCAGTGGGAAGCCTGCATGTCTAAGGAGTAAAATATTTGAATGTGAAGTCAGCCAACATGCTCTGGAGAGCGCAGCGATCTAATTGCTTTCCTCTCAGAAATTAGAAGGGGCCTGTGCCCAACAGTGAGATTATATGCAAGTTTTCGTTTGCAATTTAGCCCGAGTTAAGTTTAAAACTGCATAAATTTTGTAAGATTACAGGAAAATAAATAAGGTAAATAGGTTTAAATACATAATTTATTACTATGGTACATATTTTGAATGATTTGCCGATATAGAGTTAATGCATGTACATATATTTTAATGTCGAAATAATACAACAAAATATACAATTGAGATAATGAAACAGCTCATCCTTTCCAAATGTTACAATTTTTTTAAGATTTTTAATTTTATTATATAAATTTCTTTCAAATCGAACCACGCTTGACATAACTGTTTTTACACTTATATCGGCTGTATAATAGTCACCAAAATTTACCTAAAAGTCACTTTATATCACGCACGATGACACTGCTATTAAATTATTTTTTTTCTTTTATATAAACATAAAAAATAACATACGTAGAAATTTTGCACATTTTCTCACATGATCACACTATTTTTTGACAGTTGCCATAATCGAAGATCATGTTTTGCTTGTAATATGTAATTTCTCGAAGGACCGATTTACCTATTTAGACATATTTTTAATTTATTGTCAAATATTACAGGTGTTTTTAATCCATAATATAAAAATGTCTCCTGTGGATTATTAAGACCAGAATCGGTTTTATTTTTTAATTTTGTTATAGCAACTGTCTACAGAGCGAGTAAGAATATTGGTTCTTAAAACTTCGTAAGAGTACTGAAAATACGCTGTCTTTCTGTTTATTGCATAACTTTATGAATGTATGTGGGTATATTCTAGTCGGGCTTTGCTTATAAGTCCGTATATTGACACTTCACTTTACTGCTTTCTTTCTCGAAGCTTAGTGCTGTTACCTGTAAACAAAACTTTCTTTATACATCATTATCTGCAATCCAGTCAATTTAATTTACAAGGTAATACTAGTATACTAGCACAAATAATAATACAGACTAATTTGTCTAAAATTTAAGCTATGTCTATATTTCTATGTACGTATTTCTTAAACTTTATTAATAATGTCTGTGAGGAAGCACAGCTTGTTTTCATACATCACATGGTCATTCACATAAACAATGCTTTTCTGCCAAGTAGTCTGTCAAGATTTGAACCCCCTGCTTACCTATTTCTGTTGTCAATCAGCATTTCACCCAGTGTACTATTTCACAGTTCACCCAAAGTACAGAAAACCAATGTAAAAACTAATAACAGGCCGTAATTTTTTTATCTAAGTCATCAGGGGTTGCAACAGCTTTCTGTAGTAGCCATTTAACATCAGGTTAACTGTTAGCTTGTTGGTTACTCTTTTTCCAAAAGGCAATAAACTATGACCACAAGATTTCTTATAGTTAAATTCTAAAAATCATTGGCACTAAATGTGGGGCATTGACTCGGGTAGCTCTCAACCTGCAGTGAGATGAGGACAAGTACAATGGAACGTAAGGAACTTCGACCTGCCTAGCTGTTGTCCCGTTGAGAAGTGAGCCGACAACAAGCGTACAAGACGTTAGGGCATTAACCTAACTAACTCTCGACCTAAGGGAAGAGCACTAGAATGTGGGGGCATTGACCTAAATATCTGTCACCCTGCAGCAACGTGAGGTCAATGTCCACACTAGACGTGGGGGCATTGACCTGGCTAGCTGTCGTCCTGCAGCGAGTGGAAGCGGTTGTCGAGCGCGAGCGGCTGGCGCGCGTTGCTTGTGAGGTGAGGTCGACGAGCACACTAGACGTGGGGGCATTGACCTGGCTAGCTGTCGTCCTGCAGCGAGTGGAAGCGGTTGTCGAGCGCGAGCGGCTGGCGCGCGGTGCTCGTGAGGTGAGGTCGACGAACACACTAGACGTGGGGGCATTGACCTGGCTAGCTGTCGTCCTGCAGCGAGTGGAAGCGGTTGTCGAGCGCGAGCGGCTGGCGCGCGTTGCTTGTGAGGTGAGGTCGACGAGCACACTAGACGTGGGGGCATTGACCTGGCTAGCTGTCGTCCTGCAGCGAGTGGAAGCGGTTGTAGAGCGCGAGCGGCTGGCGCGCGCTGCTTGTGAGGTGAGGTCGACGAGCACACTAGATGTGGGGGCATTGACCTGGCTAGTTGTCGTCCTGCAGCGAGTGCAAGCGGATGTCGAGCGCGAGCGTCTGGCGCGCGCTGCTCGTGAGGTGAGGTCGACGAGCACACTAGATGTGGGGGCATTGACCTGGCTAGCTGTCGTCCTGCAGCGAATGGAAGCGGTTGTCGAGCGCGAGCGGCTGGCGCGCGCTGCTCGTGAGGTGAGGTCGACGAGCACACTAGACGTGGGGGCATTGACCTGGCTAGCTGTCGTCCTGCAGCGAGTGGAAGCGGTTGTCGAGCGCGAGCGGCTGGCGCGCGCTGCTCGTGAGGTGAGGTCGACGAGCACACTAGACGTGGGGGCATTGACCTGGCTAGTTGTCGTCCTGCAGCGAGTGCAAGCGGATGTAGAGCGCGAGCGGCTGGCGCGCGCTGCTCGTGAGGTGAGGTCGACAAGCACACTAGACGTGGGGGCATTGACCTGGCTAGCTGTCGTCCTGCAGCGAGTGGAAGCGGTTGTCGAGCGCGAGCGGCTGGCGCGCGCTGCTCGTGAGGTGAGGTCGACAAGCACACTAGACGTGGGGGCATTGACCTGGCTAGTTGTCGTCCTGCAGCGAGTGCAAGCGGATGTAGAGCGCGAGCGGCTGGCGCGCGCTGCTCGTGAGGTGAGGTCGACAAGCACACTAGACGTGGGGGCATTGACCTGGCTAGCTGTCGTCCTGCAGCGAGTGGAAGCGGTTGTCGAGCGCGAGCGGCTGGCGAGCGCTGCCGGCTCGCTGCGGCGCGCCGCCGCCGGCCGTGCTCCAACCGCCGCCACGCTTGCCGCTCGCTCCCAGCACCGGGAAGTAATCATCGTTGTGGATGTCCGGCGCGTGCTTCTGCAATCACAGGCCATTTATGTTTAAGTAATTGTTTTAGGCATTTTTTTTAATGAAAACTTCTTTACAATTGTTGTGATTAGAAACTCGATGAAACGAAAAAGCGATACTAAAAAGAGACAAACATATACATCTTTAGAATTTAGCCTGCGAGAGAATGGGATAGAATACAGTATATAGTTTCTTATTTTCTCGGTCTCCTTTTCTAACGGTTACACACTTCTACATCAACAGTAAGCTACAGTAACATTTCAAAGAAGTTAGCGTTAACGGCCATACTAGTATAAACTGTGTTACAGCCGTCAGCGTCTTCCACCTTTAGTACAAAATCATTTCACTATACAATACACAAACATGTTAAAATAAATATGAAAAATGAAGAGAATTTTTTTCTAAATACTACAAACGCACGCGCGCATGCGTGCGTGCGTGCGTGCGTGTGTGCGTACGTGCGTGGGTGTGTGTGTGCGTGTGTGTGTGTGTGTGTGTGTGTGTGCGTGCGTGCGTGCATGTGTGTGTCTGTGTGTGTTTTAAATTTTGATTAACCTCTCTGTTTAGCTTTTAGCTCGTTTATCATATGTTTGCCTGTTTCTTTACGCCAACCCAGTCGCTTCTTATTTTTATTACGGTTATTACCTATTGCGCTAACACTATAAACCTAAGTATTTCAATATTTTAATTTTACGTCGTCCTGTTGCGTAATGTGTGTTCTGAGCGCAAGCGACACAGCTCTCCCGTTCGAAAGTCGAAGCGAGAATGAGCGGGGTACAGTTCCATAGTAAGGCATTTGGCCACAGAAAGTAACGCCATCAAGTGTATGATACGGGTCATAATTTCCTCAGTTTAGTTAGTTTAATATTCACTAGATGGCAGAATTTAAGAAATGAAACAGTGATCCATGTTACGCATTTTATTTCTATTGCAGTTTAAGAACTTTTATTTTGCAGTTTTAATGCCTTTATCACCTGCCCATTAAAAATATTTTTACTTATCTTATAAATTATAAACTGTATATTTTGTAATATACATAACAAATAAAAGTTGTTTAATCCATGATTTATAAAGTATAAATTACACGTTCCGATTATTTTTATGTTCGATTGAAATGTTTAGTCTGTACTACAAGCTCTGTAGCCAAAAATATAAATGTATCTGTGGCTGTTGCGAAAAAAATAACCTAGATTATTACATAATATCTAATAATATCTTAATTAAGAAAAGAAAAAGTTTCAAAGTTCATTTTCATCAATTAGATATTATTTTAAACGGGAATGTTTCAATTCATTTTCTAATTGAATGGAGTTCGTTTTGTTTAACTTTTCTAAGCCAAATTCAAAAGTTTGATGTCGATTTAGTTTATTTCGTATTTCGTAGAATAATTACTTAAGTGTGGTGTTACTAGTAGTTTATGGTGATTTATTAGAGTCGTTTTACTTAATGAAGATGTTTTACGAATAATAATGGGTTGCTGAAAACGGTGTGTTCTAAGATGCCTCCATAATCATCTAAAATTGAGTGCCCAAGTTTATTTCTGTGTATCTAATAACTGTCAATAATATATTTAAATCTCTATGAAAATAATTGTTTTATTTCTGTAAAACTATTAACCGTGTTCCATTCCAATTTTCTACTTATGTATCAATGCATAGCTAATTGCTAACCTTAATCTTACTCTTAAGGTTTGTGTTATTAAATATTTAAAAATTCCAATATGTACCTATTAGATTCATTTATTACTATTTCCATTCCAATTTTTTACGAATGTAGAAAGTATTTTCTACATTCGTAGAAAATTGGAATGGAAAAAGTAATATAAGTTAGTTAGTTAGTTAGTAATAAAGTATAGAATATTGAATGTGAGGGTGGGCAAACTTTAAGACGCCGATAGTTTAGGTAATTTCTTTTTACGGTGAAAATAATGGTAATTAAAAAAAACATAAGACCTGCTTTATAGTTAGTTCAGTTAGAATGCAAATTTTCATGATTTAATTTGATGTATTTTTTGAATACCAGAGGTTTATTGTGCGGTTTGGTGGTAACTTTGGATTTCTTTTTTTCTATAGAGAAAATTTAATGGAATCGTGTTTTCGTGTTAACATTAATCCTCATCTTTACCATATATTTATTTCAAAATTAATGCTGCAGTATTTTCGGCATAACAGACAGATTTTTGTTACGTTATAAATTAGGTTTAAAATCTGTATTTTTGTGCTTACGCAGTATAACAGACATGACAAAAAGCTGTCTTACAGTAAGTACAGAACATTCCTTAAAAATAAGTTCGGTGCTATATATTTGTAATTTACCCAGCATAACTACGTACGTTCTAAGGGGAGTAGAGTTGTCTTTCCAATTCCGCCCCAGGTCACAATGCCGTATTGTAGAAAACTCTAAGCAAGGGCATAATAAACACATAGCAAAGTTTCAAAAACAGCAGATTTCCTCAATTTTCTGAAAATTGGATTTAATTTTCTAACACGTCACACCTTGACGAAAC
This sequence comes from Parnassius orleans, assembly GCA_029286625.1. Taxonomy (NCBI): domain Eukaryota; kingdom Metazoa; phylum Arthropoda; class Insecta; order Lepidoptera; family Papilionidae; genus Parnassius; species Parnassius orleans. Next base: position 117,865 of record JAGSMP010000083.1, read on the forward strand.
GGCGACCGTAGAGATTTTAGCCGACGTCAACACAGTCTAGCGACTACGTTATGTATTACTTAGAAAAGAGCAAAGATTAATGGACTGCAGATGTGACAAGTATATAAGTGATATACTGCCTATTATGCTTGCGCATCACTGAGAGTTATGTCGCCGTTAACCATCTTCAATTACATGCACGGTGTGGTGCTGTATCTTCGTACGGTAGGCATCACGAGCTATCAAGTGTTTAAGTTTTAAGTACGTAAGAGTTTTTATTATATTTGTTGAATCGTATTTATTTGTGTCATATTAGGGTCTAAGCGCTCGCTGTAAATTTCGCCCGGGTTTGATCCCCGGCAGCCACCCATGAAATTTTTAATTGCAATTTTAAAAAAAAACCTTTTGTTTGTTAGCTACCCAGCATCTCCTACGCTGACCTACAGGTTTCTTCCTATGTTTTCCATAACCGTTATGCATAGGCTACACTAACGGTTAATGTAGATAACGCGTTATTGGATACAAAATATCTGTTTTGAGAGGTGGAATTTCTAAAAATCCTTTCTTAGGCTTCGTTATAAAAGAAACATACTTTAAAAAAATCATGCTTGTAGCTACAGTAGTTTTGGTTCTGCGTTGATAATAGGTGTTCCTAAACACTTTAATATTAACAGCACTAAACCATAGTGTAGCCCTGCATTATACTTACAAGTATAGTATAGGTACTTAAACATATAAAAGTCACATGAAGATTGTTTACATTTAACTAAAAACCTAAACTGACGGTATATTCTACAGTAATCATGATTTATTGACATTAAAAACTTTTCCCATCTTTCAGGTAAACAGCAGTGACCATGTTTGCCAAGCTTGTTGGGATTTGGCTCAACAACCATCTGTTGATGAACCACGACAACTTGGCCACCATAATGTTTGTCTCCGCTGTGGTCGTTCTCTTGCATCACGAGTCAGCCATCTACTTAACACAGGCTCAACTCGTGAATTGAGAATTTATAATGTTATACAAGAGTGGATTATGTAAGTTGAATCAGTTTGCATGTTATTTATAACTACTTTTACAGCAATCCAAATAGATTTTTAAATACTTATAGGATTATGTATGTTTGTTGCAGGTAGAAGAAGCAAGTCGCATATGCCACAATTGTTGGGTGGCTGCAGACAGAGCTGCTATCCATATGATGTCAGGCCCATCAACTTCTTTCCAAGGAAGTTCCCATCAAGATGTACAGCCACAGGCACAAGATCTTCCTACTGAACCTCCAAATGAAGAAGTTGGAAATAACCAACCCGAACCTACCATTGTGTTACCGGATTATTATATGAGAGCTATCGAAACAGAAAGAAGGTGCTTTCTTCAAGGATGCCAGAAATCAGAGAGGTACAGAGTTCCACTTTCTACGAGAAAAATGTTGCAAATTCAATATAAATATTATATACCTGAAAATAATCATCTGTGTGATCGACATTTAGTCATTGAAGCTTGGGATTTTCTAGACAGTTTGACAACTAATTATGTACAGACTTTTACTGCTAAACATATATAGGACATAATGTCCTTAAAAGAAGTTGTTGAGACAGGGTTACTTCATTTTGAGAGTATAGATATGGAAGATCATGTTGTACATGCATGGATTGGGTTAAAAAAAGCACAGTTCCATCAAATGTTTACTGAAGTTCCTCAGTTATTGGAAATACCACGAGCATCTCTAGCTTTAGCAGCATACTTAATGAAGCTTAGGTCTGGGGATTCTGATGAGAGGTTGTCAACTTTATTGAAAGTTTCTAGGCGAACCCTAGAGAAGTGGTTGCACCAAGTGAGGGAACTTCTCGCTGAATATTTTGTGCCAAGACACTTAGGCTTAAATCATTTAAATAGGCAGCAAATAGTGCAAAGGAATCTTGCAATACCAAATACATTGTTTGGTAAGTTTGAGGGAGTTGATAGGCCCATTGTAATATTTGATGGAACTTATTGTTACATTAAAAAAAGCTCAAATTTCTTATACCAAAAAGAACATATAGCATGCACAAATATTGCAAACTTTAAAACCATTTTTAATGGTATGTACTGATGGACACATAATTGATGTTCTGGGCCCCTATCCAGCTACCACTTCTGATGCTAAAATTATGAAAAAAGAATTTTCAAATGAAAGACCATTACGGGAATACTTCCTTCAAGGTGATGCTTTTATACTGGATAGGGGCTTTCGTGATTCATTATCCTCACTGCATCAATGTGGATATAGGACTTATGTGCCTGCTTCATTAGAGGAGGGTGAAACACAGCTTTCTACTATTGAAGCAAATAAATCGAGAGCAGTCACTATTTGCCGTTGGGTGGTGGAGGTTGTTAATGGTCGATTCAAAAGAGATTTTAAATTACTACGGCAAAACTATTTTAATGTAGCATGTAAAAGTTTCATGAAAGATTTTGAGGTGGCTGCTACTCTTTTAAACACTTTTCACCCTCCTATAGTTGATCGAGTAGATCCTGGGGATACAATAGAACAAATAAATATGAATATAAATATACAAAATCAATTAGTAGAATTTATTGTAAGAAACAATTATAATAGGCGTAGGTCTAATTTTGAAACAATTACTGTACAGAATGATAATTTAAATGATTTTCCCCAGCTTACCGATAGTAAATTAATTCTAATTTCATTAGGGACATATCAAATAAAGCAGACACGGTCCTACTATGGTGAGCATGTAAGAGGTAATGGTGGCTTTATAATTGAAGTGTGCAGGGAGGTCAGCAGCAGCCTACTTCGAGAGTTGTCGACTTCTAATTCTTCATGGTTATTAAGAGGACGCATTCAGTCCAGACATATAAGCCGAAAAACTTATTTTGTTTATATTTTAGTCGACAGCTCTCGAAGAGGTAGGGAAGCAATACTTCAACATTATTGTAACTGCATCGTAGGCAAACGAACTGTGGGCTGCTGCGCACATGTTATGTCTATAATATGGTACCTTAGTTGGTCTAGGTACCAAGATAATATAGTACCACCTGCACAATTATAATATATAATATATATTTTAATTATAATTGAAGACGAATAAAAGATAATATAAAAAAGTGTTTTTTTTAAACATCACCGAACCTTCCCTATCTTTCTATCTATTTGTAAGTTTCCTATTATCCTCCCACTCAATACAATACAATACAATAAATACTACAATTAATATAGTAAACAACTGTCTAATAAAACAAAATAGCAATCACACTCAAAAATCAGCTGTTTAGTTTAGGTTGTTGCCAACTTGTTACATAATCTCACTTTTACTAAATCTCTTTTAACTTTTCTCTCAGATTGCCAAAATCCGCCGAATTTTCAGTGATGTTTTGATAATATATAAGCTATTAATTGACACCGCTTTCATCTTTTTACAATCTGGGCCCAAGAATGTATGAAAGCGTCAGAAAGAAATCAGTCTCCTTTGAAAAGAAAGATTTTGCCTGTACTTAATTCTCTTTCGTACACCATTTTTCACAGAAGCACAGAACACAATTACTCTCTACCAAGAGAAGAACGCCAACTTCATACTAAAAAACAGAAACACGTCTTTATGAGTGTACATTAAAAGCGCTACGGTGAACGCCCATATAAAACTTTTTAGCGGGAATTTCAAACCTTTGTATTTTGTACCTTAAACTTTTTAATTAAGGCATATTCGAGTAATTTTGGCTCAAGCCTCACAAACCTATGGGGTAAATTCCCATACATTGGAGAGGTTGCACCAAAATTACTCGAATATACTTTAGATTAGTATGTGAGATAAAATAAAACTATAAATATGTATAATCATGTAATTTTATTTTCTGGAATACAGATTGTTTTATAAACTATACATTATTATTGATGTTTTTATTGTTTTTGCACTTAATATGTCCACGCTTGTTACTGATATATAACACGTTATTGTCAGAGAGTTATTCTTCACAGAACATTAACGTAAATTTAAATCAGCAAAATTCTCATGGTGAAAACTTAACTCAGCCGAAATACGTGATCTGAAACAGATACAATTCGAGTCAATATAGTAATAATACCTACAAATGATGGTCAATAAATTCAAAATGTTTATAGACTTACCACAATATTGTCATAAGTTTTTCTTTTCCTATTATAGGAACCTGCAGAAAGTGATCAGATGATTTTGTGCTTTTTATTTGCACAACACTTAACTTACTTTCGATTATGATCACACATCGAGCATAAAATTTTGAAATAATGAATTCATTTATAGTCAAAATCTTATATAGAGTTAACATCTCACAAAAAATCTTTACTGTATATTCACGACGATATTATGACTGTGTATTCGCCTACAAACGAAAATGAAGTATTCTGAGCCCATAATAACTAAATTTAAGCAAAAATCAATAATAAATATTAAAATCTAAACCTATGAAACAAATTTGAATAAATTTCAGAAAATATTTTCAATATGAAAGACGTTGTCAAACAAATGTCATTTTTTTTTCTTCTATTAATTCATGGCTTCTTTTGATAGAATTCTGCTAATATTTAATAATTTAATTTTAATCAATTAATAGGTAAATTAATTGTGCAAATCTCAGAGTAATATGTATGTAATTATACTTTAAAGAGCAAACCAAAAAAAGCTTAACACAGAATTAAAAATTTTAATTTCTTCCGATATAATATTAATTTTTGTATCTAATTTTTAAAATGGCAATTTAAAACAAGATGAAGGAAAGAAACAGCGATATTTTTTTCTCGCTTTATTTTTACAAGCCCAACATGTACATTGACAAAATCATGATTGTGTGCAGATTTTTCAGCTTTCATACAAAGTTGCATCACCCTGCACAGAAGTATTGATTACAACTGGCGTGGTTTCCAAAAGCGTGATTAAGTGTCAGCTGTATATCGTAATTTTTTTGACATTTATTTTTGTTTCTTTTTGTTATATCTTGTAACCTTTTTAAAAACTGACGCAAACTCGTTGGTTTATTATTCCTTATATTTTTTTGGTAACGTATTGGGTATATTGGATAAGTTTGTAATTATTTTTAATTTTATCACAAAATTTTCGCAATAAATAATTACGTTTTCTACAGTGATTCTCTCCTCTTAGTTTCGGCGTGACTGTAGGATGTTATATAGGTACTGAGTTACCGTCAGTTACTAAACGGCCATAAATCAATATATGTATGTATAGACATAAAGATCTACATTTTTTTGATTTTATTATTCTTGATTTTTTGAAACCTGGTAGAATCTTTTTTTTCCATACCAATTGACGGGCCTGAGTATAATGGCAGTTGTGCTCTTTGGCTGAAGTTATTTTTTATTTTATGCACAATTGCAGACAAAGCAATATTGATTGCGCATCTCTAAAACAAAAGTTTACCTATTCTCCTTCTTATAATAGCTCCTGCACCTGACACGGCGAAATAGTTTTTTCTATAAGACCATTTGTAGTAACAATTTTTTTTAACAGTTATGAGTATAACATTTTTATCAGCTGCTTTATTCATAGTGCCTTGAGCAACACTTTGCCGGGTTCTGTACAGAAAATGATGCTGGTTTTGGTATTTCTTATTTTAAATAATTCGTAGGCGTAGTGCTGCAGAAAACTGTTCCAAATATGGATGGCCGCTACTCATGAATATAATACTATGTTACACCAATTAACATAGAAACTTTAATTATTATCTGCATAAAACTCTAAATAGCACTTTTTACACAAGAAAGTAAACTTTAAGATCCGTCCATCCTGCTTTTCGGTAATTAAGTGAATAGTAAAACAAACCAAGAGGTCCGTGATTTAAAATTTCTTGCAACTTTTTATAGAAAAGCATAACCTTTCATAAAATGATAGTTAATCATTTAGCCATCTGATAAATCTTTTAAGTGTGTCAGTCATACATTAATGATGATATTTGGGTCATTATACTGGAAATAGTCTATTAAATATTTTATAATACAATTGATCATCTCCAGTATGATTGACCGTGTGTGTGAATTTTATAAGTCTATGTTATTTTTGATGAAAATTATTATTGCAGATATAAAATACCTTTCACATTTATTAAATGAAACAAAATAAAAATTTAAACTTTTTAAGAAATCCCATCAGTAGCCTTCGTTTTACATAGAAATCTTGTAATGACGTGCATTTCTTTTAACTTAGTCGTGTTTCTTTAAAACTGACAAGGTTTGTTTCATCCAAAACTAAGAATGTTGCTGATGAAACGACGTAAAAATTAGGTAGGATAAGTTTCCCTTTTGCAAAATGTCCCATTAATGGCTCTTTATAACTGATCTTCAAATGTAAAATACCGACTGAAAATCAAACAAATATTGGTAGTTTTTTTTTAATTCAATGAACATTTTTAAGATTGTGTTGAAGCTCCACTGCACTGGAATATATATATATATATACATATATATATATATATATATATATATATATATATATATATATATATATATATATATATATATATATATATATATATATATATATATATATATATTAAGGTACCTATTTATACATCGCATCCCACCAAGAATTTCTAATGTAAGCTAAAATGTGATAATAATTGTAAACAATTGAATAACAAAATAATGAAAACATTTGTAAATATTTGCTTTACAACATTTGACCGTAATAAAATAGAACAAGATAGTCTTCGGCATGAAAGTAAAATTACTTAAATATTTTCGATTATTTTTGCAATATCTGAACAGCCGGGTCAGCGCACTGTCGAATTTAATAAAAGTGACAGAAAAAACGCTACTTGATATAGAAGGGCAAAATAAATTATTTAAGTAAAGTAAAGTTACAGCCTATACTATATTCCCATATTATAATACGTCCCACAGCTGGGCACAGGCCTCCTCTCATTTCTGAGAGGCTTTTAGGGCAAGGAAATGTCCGCCGCTCTGCCCCAATGCGTGTTGGCGAACTTCACATGTCTTCGAAATATTTTTTTTGATTTCTCAGACATGCAGATTTCCTCACGATGTTTTCCTTCACCGCCGAGCACGTGGTAAATCAGCACTTAAAATTGCAATTAACAATTTCATTGGTGCCGACGGGGATCGAACCCGGGTTGCTCGCGTACAGTGAAACTTACAGCGAGCGCTAACTACTAAATATGCGCGATTGTACTAAATTATTTAAATTAAAGTAGAATCACTTTATTCAAAATCAAAATAGTACAAAAGCTTTATTAACACGTGACACATAATTGTACTTATTATACTCAATTTAAGTATTTTCAGAAGCTACTTTGCAATTATTTTCTATTGAGTGAATTTTGTGGAATCGTGTTTTGAAAACCGCCACCTGGAATACGCTCAATTGTAAGTACAATTTTTTCGATAACGATGTGACATCACAAAACGATCCCCATGTAGATCAATTTGGTTCAGCTTCTTAATATGGACACCTTGGGATTCAGAGATTTTAAAAGTTTTCAATTATAGTTATTAGTTAATGGAAGATATAATATTATATTATTACTGTCCCATGTGAGACAACCTTTATTCTTATGTACATATTCCCATCACTATGTACATGCAAACTTTCACAGGGTAAATGTCTTTTTTTTACTATTCTTACCCAGCGCTTAACTACAATCCCACCTGATGGTAAGTGGTTATATAGCCTAAGATGGTGAAGCGCGCTGACTTAACAAAAGCCTATTCACTCTTGCCTAATAGTAGTAGGTAAGTATTATTTGCGACCTATTTGTGTGTGTGAGAAGAAAAGCATTTGAGAATACGTGAAGAGGAATAAAGATTGAGTATTCGTAGTAAGTATATTTAGCTTCATTATCATCATTATTACAGCCCTTCATAAGACCTATATATATATATAGATATAGGCCTTCCCAGGGAATGCCACAAAGCATGGTCCTAAGCCACCTGCATCTATCGACTTCCTGCATATCTTGCCATGTCGTCCCTCCATATAGTAGGAGGCTGCCCTGCACTTCGCATACCGGTACGAGGTTGCCAATCGGGAATCTTTGTTTATCGATTTTCCAAGCTATATGGCCAGCCCATTGCCATTTCACTTTAATAATCCGTTGGGCTATGTCAGCTACTTTGGTTCTACTGCGGATATCCTCATTTCTAACTTTTTCTAACACGCAGACAAACCCCTTTCGAATTTAAAATTTTCATTAAAGAAATCATAAACCCAAGAATATAGCACTTAGGGAAGCACCATTTTTATTTTATTTAAATTGTTTGATTTATTTTATAATAATGTACCTAAATATAAATATCTGTATCTAGATTTCCCTCCCCAATAATGTTCTATTCAAGTTATACTCATAAAAACAGCGTTTTATTGTAATACATAATTATAAAATTCAGTATCACCTAATTAATAAAAATATGCAACAATAAAATTACATAGGTATTAAAAACTATCGAAATCTAAATTTCTTCTTTGGGCACTTTAAATATTTAAAAATTTCTATTCATAAAAATAATTATAATTGAGTATAAACTCTTAAAAAACTAAAATACATTTGAACGAAGTCGCTCCAACACCGACGCGCGGTCCACCCTCGACGATGTCCGAAAACGGACTGCGACAGAGCTCGCGGGGGGTTACAGGGCGACGGAGCAGGCACGCTCGCGCTTTTCACAACTGTAAGGTCTAAACTGTGCTCTCAGTCCCAGAGTCATTATATAACTTTTCATACCTTGATTATGGTACACTTATTACCAGGGCTCGGAAACCGGTTCAAATTCTAAACCGGTTTGGGTCATTGACTCCAAAACCGGTTTTTGCGGAATACCGGTTTTTCACAAATTTAGGTTTAGGTAGTAACAATTAACCGGTTAAAACCAAGCTTTGTAATGTCCCCGCCCTCTCCCTTACCCCGCTTGTATCCAACTTTGTACGGCTGCGCTCTGTCTAATTCTCGAAGTTTTTAGACGCACGTACGATATATTCATTGCATCAACGCGACTTGCCTAAAACGACATCCCTCATATTTTTTCATCTTTCAGCAATGACCGTATTATAAATAACAGAGGTAAGTTTTGTTTCGATTAATTATGCGTTATCTCCACTTTAAAATTAAGTTTCGATATCATGTTTAATTTCACCTTATATATTTATATTGACTTTAATTATATTGAAAGTTTTCTACTAAAATTACGCTTTGCATTTTTAATTCAATGCCTTTAGTTTTAGTAATATATCGTAATAAATGATGAACTTTCTTAACAGAAAACACGATTTTTTTAAAGTTGATGAAATTATATGTTATAGTATTTGTTCTCTTTAGGACTGAAGTGAGGCAGATCACCAGATTTTTTAGATTTAGAAGCTCGTGATTAGAACCAACCTCTATCTCGGTCTTTGCGAAAACTAATAATTACCACTTCTGAGGTAAATAAAGTTTAATTAGAAGTCGTGTCTTTACACGATAAAAAAATTATTTGCAATGTTCAGAGAATTCTAAAGTCGAACAGGATAAAAGAAATTACCATTTTTCACATCTCATTAATGAGGAACTGAAGCATATCTTACCATTTGTATACGTACAAGATGCTACTAAAAAATTTTTTTTTTTTAAATAGAGTAGAAGGTTAATAAAGAAAGATAATAATTTGAATCTAACAAATCATTATGATTAAAATCGGCTATATTTTGCTGTCGACTGTCACCAAATACATATACTGAAAATTCCTGTCATTTACTAACAGTAATTATTAATAACTCCCAATTAACTAGATACTCACCAGTATAAATCACATTGATATTTACGATCTTGTATTGAATTATAAAAGAGAATGATTAAAAGTGCAACCAAGTTTTCTCACGCCTCAAGATCAAAATAATATAGTGATCGCTTTGGAATTTTTTGCAACCTTTCATACTTTACGAATATGGAATTAAATCTATTTAAATAAATGAAATTGAAGTATCTGTTTGTAATGTCAAAATAACAGATTTTTACTAAATACATATTATGAAAGTTGGGTGCGTTGCCGGCCTTTTAGAAAGGAGTAAGCTCTTTTCTTGAAGGTCCCTAAGTCGTATCGGTCCGGAAAAATAATCGCCGGTGGTAAACAATTCCAAGAGAAGTTGAACAAGGAATTATTTAAGGAATTATTCGTTTTATACGTGGTAGAGCCATGCTGCAGCTATATTAGTAGTATAGCTGCATGAATGGGCCGGCTTGACCGGGGAAGGACCATGCTCTCACAGAATATTAGCGTAAAATAGCAGCTTAACACTGCTGTGTTTCGTATGGTGAGTTTAGAGAACCGGGGACCCTTTTTAATGGAAGAGAGGCATTCCATCTTAGTCTTCACGGGTGACAAAGCATCTACATTTTGATTCGTAAACGAGGATATGTGTAGATGTCTAAGGGCCACAGCAACCACTTACCATCAGGTGGACTGTGTGCTTGTTTGTCACCCTATCCTATAAAAAAAGGAAGAAAACTCCTAGTAAAACGCAGAGTGGTGGGCCGTCAAGCATCCAGAGGGAAAGGACGGTATTGTGAATTTTGACGCGATGTGCGTTCGAAATATGGCGGCTGGAATTATACGAACCTCAGAGTACTCCCTGTGGTAGATGTGATAGAAAATGCGAAGGGATGCAACATCCCTACGCAGTGTCAGTGAATCGAGCCGGTCAGAAAGAACTCGGACGTCAACGATTCGAACCGCTATGCGCTGGATGAGGTCAAATGGAAGGAGCTGGCACTGGGGTGCCCCGGCCAAGAGATGAGAACAGTATTCCATGTGAAGCCGAATTTGCACTTTGTAAAGTTGCAAGCGACGTGCCGACATGAAATACTGCCCCGCTCTGAGCTGAGCTGAGCACGTCAAGCTTTTCAATATGTCGACGCCGACGATTCCGATGCTAGCTAAGGCAGCAAGGGAATGCCTTGAAACTGTGAAGCTACGACAAAGGGGTTCTTTTTAGCGATAAACGTGCAGACTCGACTTCAGACATAAGTTTGTTCTGGTACTCGGCGACGTTTTCCCGAGAAATATTGGCACGGCTTGTATATAAAGCATCACCAGTGCTGTCGTCCACATAGCAGTGAAAGTTACCAGTTTGCAACATATCATTTATATGCAGAAGAAATAGCGTTGACGATAGCACGCAGCCTTGTGGAACATCAGCCTTAATAGGCTTATAAATAGAGCATGCACCGTCTACTACGACCTTGATGCTCCGATCAGCAAGGAAACTGTTGATCCAATTGCACAATTTCTCGGGAAGCCCATAGGAATAGAGCTTCGAAAGAAGCGCTTTGTGCCAGAACCGATCGAAGGCCTTCGCTATGTCCAAACTAACGGCCAATGCCTTCCCTTTAGACTCTACTACCAACGCCCATCTATGAGTTAGGTAGACCAGAAGATCACCAGCTGATCGACCTCGACAAAAACCGTTTACAATAGATTCCATTATTTTTGAGAAGAAGGAGGAGCGGACGGCTTTTTAGTGATTGGGTGGACCAAAGCTGTCTTCCATGAATTCGGAACTACACCTTAGGAGTAGGAGTAGGAAAAGACGTGTTCAGCACAATGGGTGGGACTCCATAAGTCCCATTCGTCTTGTTGACGTCCAGGGAGAGGATTGCTTTGCGAACCGTGCGCTGTGTAAACCGCACATCCGGCATGGAGCAATCACACCGCGGGATGGTCGGCGGTGTGTTCCCCCCGTCTTCGAGAGTCGAGTTGGACGCAAAGAGGAAGATTAACAGATCGGCTTTCTCCTTTGCGGCATGGGCCAGTGAGTCCCTCTCTGTGCTGAGATGGAAGAGATGGCTGACAGAAGTTCCGTTAGACAGCCTTGGCAAGAGACCAGAATGCACGGGTTCCCGAAGGAAGGCGAACTAGCTTCTCGCCGATTCTGCTGATGTGCTCTGACCCTGCCTTGGCAATTACTTTTTTGAAGGACCTGGAGGCGGAATTATACTTCTTTTTAAGAGCGCTGGTGTTTACATCCCGAGATGTTTATGCGTCAGTCTATGCCCGGTAGCACTCCTGCTTATAGTGTGATGCTATTTTACAGGAGCGACCAAACCATGGCTGAGATCTGCCTCCGATGGGCACCACAGAAGTTGGAATAAAAAGTTCCATATCCTGAAGTACCACATCAGCAACAGAATGAGCAACAACCCTGGGAGTGTCCAGCGTGAAGCAAACCCGCACCCAAGGGTAGGATGCAAAGAAAGACCGCATTCCGTCCCAATCCGCCGACCTGTAATGCCAAATACGGCGGCAGCCTGCAAAACGCAACTGCAAGGGGAGAGTGAGTGGCACCACACTCCGGACAAGACAATGGTCCTAGGAGTCAAGAGGGGCGTCTTCAGAAACCTGTTATCCGTCCGGATGAGAGGTCAGCAGAAGGTCCAACAGGGAAGGTGCATAATCCTCCACATCTGGAATCCGAGTAGGGGAAGTAACCAGCTATGTAAAACCATATGCCAAGGCAAAGTCATAAACAGATCTCCCCGCATGATCGGTTAAACGTGAACCGAGCCATTCGACGTGGTGGGCGTTAAAATCGCCAAGGATAACGATCTCTGCTGTAGCAAAGAATCTGTAGCCATTTGGCCGTGTTCAATGAGTCGGTCTGTTTCGGCATTACCGCTATGGGACCTATAGAGGCACCCGTAGACACGGGGATGGTCGTCGCTGTCTACGCGCAGCCATAGGATGGACAGTTCCGTACCTTCAAGACTGCCGAGGAGTTGAAAACAGATGTCTTCTCTGACGCATACGCAAACTCTCAGCCGGGACCCAAAGGTGTTCTAATTTGTACCCAGGTAGGTCTATGAGAGATATGATGTATCAGCCTTTAAGCGACACTTAAGGACACCTGAGTCTCGATTAAAAAGAGAAAAGTCGGCTTCGCCCCCTCCCCTTCGTCCCTCCCCATGCGGGGTAGCCTAAGCACCCACGCTCAGGAAGAGTAGGGTAGTTTGGGCGTGGATGCTCAGCGAGGGATTCTCCGTCACCAGGGGTGTTGGTACCCTCCTAGGGTAGTTTTTGTTTGATTCCGCTACCATTCATGGTATTCTGCGAGGTCGTGGTATTACCCTGGTTCGGGCCGGACCATCCATGCGACATCAAAAGCTGCCGCGTGGCTCTACCACTGTTAAAACGTAAACATGGAACAAATTCTATTTACTTTTTTTCTCCCCATCATAAATAAAACATCATAAATAAAACATCATAAATAAAACATCATAAATAAACAACCGATACACAAAAATAAATTATTTTCTTCGTATGAGACAAGTCCAGTCTTAACGAATAAACCAAACACAATAACTGCCTTTCCACCGGGCTCTTTTTTGCGCGAATACTTCTCTAATACTTTCACGTTTATCGTAAATGCCAAACTCCCACTAGACACTCTGATCGCGAGTGAAAGAACGTGTCGCTTAAAGGCAGATAATTGACCATAGGTATGCCCGCATGCGGCGACACGGCATAAGCACCTCACAACGTGAATCTACCTAACCCATTCATAATTACTTTTACGTTTTACGGAATTAACCGGTTAATTTGGGTGTCAAAACCGTAAGTAACCGGTAACCTTTACCGTTTAGGTTAGTTAAAAACCGGTTACTTGTGTAACTGGTAATTGAAGGAGCGATATATTTACCGGTAATTAATCGAAATTAACCGCTCTTTTTAAACCGGTTCCGAGCCCTGCTTATTACAAGTAAAAATCTTAAACAAAAATAAAATAGCAGTTATATAACTTACAGCTTGATGTCGACGCAAAGGTTCCACTTCCCGGTTTTTAGGCACCGGAGGCACATACACGGACTTAGGTTTCTCCTCTGCAGGTGGTGGCGGTGGGGTTTGTTCTACCTCCGCCTAAAGTAATCAATTAATTAATTGAAAAATATTTCAATAAAAGTTTTCAAGATTTTAGATTTAGATAAGTCTCACACTAAGTTTAAAGAGGTTTCCCGCTACAGAGCGACGACCAGTGATGTGCAAACTCGTGCTCTATAGCAGTCTTTAGGCAAAATCTTTAATGATTAATGATGATGATTCACAGAACAACTTTTTTACTGTCAAAATAATTTATTTCATCTTTTATTTTAGATTTAACTTTGATTTCTAAATCGAAATGTATTAATACAAATTATCGAAAAAAAAAACACGTCTAGATCAGGAGAAATCCAAAAAAAAATATAACAAAACAACTTACAGGTTTGTTCCAAGGACCCTTGTTTTTCCCATTATCAGGGGCAGAGTCTTCAGCAGCCAAATCCCGTGACTCCTGTGCAGTACCACCTTGCAAAACCTGGATCTTGAGGCCTGTGTAGTCTTTCACTGGCTCTTCATACTCCTTCCATTCTTCCTCTTCCTGGACACAGAAAAAATGTTTTAGACAAGTGATAAAATTTAAAATTTTGTACAACCGACTTCAATATAAATAAAATGAGAACATCATCAATGTAGTTGAAATCAATTAAATACGCATTATTAAGGATAACTCAAAAACTACTAGTCATATCTCGATCAAATTTATATGGGATGACTGAGAGGCACCAGTTTCCAAATAAAAAAGTATCATCAAAATCGGTTCAACTAGAAAAAAGTTCTGAGGCAACACACATACACTTCAAAAAAGGCCACGAAAGTTGCTAGTTATAAGTTACAATAAAATACATCACTCACTTTTCTAACAATATAGTCATTATGGAAGAATCGCTGGAGGACCTTTATTACTCCATTTTATGATTTCAATAGTGTCTCCCAATGGATAGTTTAGGATGAACATGGACAAGACAAAGGATATGTGCAACTTCAATGTCACATCTATGCCGGTTGTTGTTGGGAACACTCAAAGTTGTTGATGAGTACGGTAAATTGTCCGACAAGGTAAGTATGACCTTGACCAAGTGGTCAATTAAACAGATTCAACTCAGCTGGGGGGCGTTTGGGAGATTACGACACACACATCTTCTCGTCACGTATTTCTCAAAACAAAAACAAGAGTGTGTTTGTACAGTGCATGGTGCACCTGCGCCGTAAAACCATACTGAATAACGTCGTTCAGAGATTAGTGCGGAAACAATCTACTAGCATTATTCTTATGTAAATGTCTGTGAAGCTCCCATACTCGTCGACGCCGCTACCACAATGACATCGATAAATTTGATTTATTACGACTATGTCCAAGTACTCAAACGCTGCTCAATTTTAAGGAGCCTATGCCGGACGGACGAAACTCGGGAGTAAATGTTGTCGAAGATACTCGAGTCGCTCACGTCCTACACCTATAGGTTCCGGTGGTCGTCTACTGTCGTTTTGGTGGGTGCGGCTGGGGTACTATGGACGGGCGTCCAATCTAAATGCACGAACTGTAGATACGAATGGCAAGGCAGTCGCCAGCGGTTCGACGGCTCAACTGCTCGGCGGAAATCTTCTGACAATCGGTTGTCGACTATGGTTATTAACTACGGTTGTTCACTATCGGTTGTTCCCTAAGTTGTTCACCGTTAGTTGTTCACTATTTTCTTCGGATGATTTCTTCAGTTGACTATTTGTTCGGTAGTGATTTTCTACAATTTAACCGTTATCCTTGTCTTCTGCATGTGTGCTATTTAGCACACAGCAGGTCTCGGGCCTCGGGGCATCCCCCATTGCCCGGATTCTCCTCGCGGTACACGACTATGTACCGGTCGTGGGAGCCGTCATGGCATTGTAAGTAACACAGCGGTCCGGGGTTTGGTTCCCCGGTCGCTGCAAATTGATGTCAATAAAAAGTCAAAGTTGGTCTTATCCCCGACATTTAGGGTTGTTACTCGACTCTCTAATCTCTATAGAGAGGAGTTCTCTTGGTAGAGGTCGCCCGTCCGGGGGCCGGGCATGTAGAGGTGCAAAGTTATTAAGGTGGGGGTGTGGCCCGTTGTCAGCGCGGTCGAACTAGCCGCGCGCCAGCCGGACCACAAAATCCTGGATCGTTCCCATCTTTAGATTGGCCGCGATGACGTCATTCCGGACGTAGCGACCTGCACCGACGATGGTTCATAAAGATAAATTCTGCTGGGCCTGAAGTCGCCGCGTCTGTCGATCGCGCAAGAGTGCGTACCAGGCCAGAGCAGCGTATGTAAGTCTGGGTCTAATGTAGAGCTTGTTAGAGTTTGAGCTTTGTCTTAAGCGTTAACTTGGATGCCAGGACGGGACGGAGCACCGCCCGCGCACCTCTTGCGTTGCGGATGACGAGATCGACGTGCGCGGTCATGCGCAGCATCCTGTCGATCCGGTATCTAAGATAAGTCACGGCCTTCTTGTACGCGATCTCTTGGCCCCTGAGCGTCAGTGGAGGTGATAGGTTTCTGAGGCGGCGGGTGAGCAGAGCGGTCGTCTTACCAACATTGACGGCCATTCTCTACTCGTCCAGCCACGGTGGCAGCAGGTCCAGCAGACGCTGCATCCTGGCAGTGGCTATGTGGGCTCTTCTGGACGATGTGAAATAGGCGCTGTCGTCCGCGTATAGGGCCAACTATACATCGTACTCCCATTCGCGCAGATGTCCTGCCAGGGTTGGGATGTCGTTGGTGTAAGCCGCGTACAGGATCGGTGACAGACAGCTGCCCTGTGGCACGCCGGCTCTAATGGGCTTCGCTGCGGACTCGACGCCTTCTACACAGACGTAGAACTTCCTATCTGCAAGGAATGACACCACTAGCTGCAACATAGCAGGAGGGATACTCGTTTGCACTTCCAATTTATAGAGTAATCCAGAGTGCCACACCCTGTCGAACGCCTCCTCTATGTCGAGAAAGACGCCAACGATGTGCGGCAGCGATTGTGCTCGGCCGCAAAGTAGTGCAGCACCCTGGTCAGCTGTGTAGCTGATGAGTGGTCCCTCCTGAATCCATGTTGATCCGCTTGAAGTTGAATGCAAGGGCGGATGCTTCTTAACAGTAATCTTTCCAGCAGTTTAGCTATGTGCGTTAGCAGCGTAAACGGCCTGTAGATGGCTGCTCTACGCCTGTCCTTCCCGGGTTTCGGCAGAACGATCACTTTGCCGATTTTCCAGTCCTCCGGGAAGTGGGATGTCCGCAGTATACCGTTGTAGAGTCGACTTAACTCTACAAGTAATCTATTGGGCAGCTGTCGGAGTGCAGCGTTGGTAATCCCGTCGTGCCCCGGCGCCTTCCTCGGTTGCAGGCGGGTTACTGTCCTCCGCAGTTCAGCGTGGGAGATGAACCACTCTCCTGCAAGCGGTGGCGCGGGCGACGACAGGAACTCCCGTACGCGGCTCTCCTTCCGGGCATGAAGCTCCATGAACTCCGCACTTGCTGGGTTCGGCACAAATTGCTCCTCGAAGTGCTCTACTAGGATATCCGCTCTACCTTTGGCCTCGTAACAACGTTCGCCCGCGTTGTTGGTCAGCGGGCAGACGGGGGGGTCTGGTTTTGGTTAACTGTCGGCTCAATTTGTAGAGCGACGCATCTTGCTCTTCCGCTTTCCAAATGCGCCGCTCCCAGACTTTTCCTCTGTGGGCCTGGGTTGCAACCGACAGTTCATCCGTCAATTGGTTGAGTCTAATCTTTAGTCTTGGGCAGCGAGAGCGCGCCCAGAGCTTTCTCAGCGCTCTCTTATAGTTGAGCTGCGCGCGTATCTCTCGCGGCAGCTCATATCTCCTTTGCGTTAGTAGGACGATCGTAGAGGCCGCGTGTAGGGCTTCCTTGATCGTTTTTGTTATTCTTGTTGCAGCGGCCTCTACGTCGTCCGCTGAGTTAATCGGTGTAAATACTGGAGGTCTCTCCTGCAGATATTGTTGGTAGAGCCTCCAGTGAATCTTGGTTTTAAAAGCTCTGGGCAGCGTAGTCACCGCCTTGAGGCTAAGGTTGATCAAAATCGGGAGGTGCTGCGAAGTCAGGTCGTAAGGACCTCTACCACTATCGGGTAGTTCACGTTCCTAGAGAGCACGATGTCCAATACATCCGGACGTCTTCGGTGGTCCGTAGGGACGTGCGTTGGTTCTTCGGGACCTAAAACGTCGTAGTTGTTATTTTCCGCATCTTCGTATAGTTCACGACCCGGCGGGTTGATCACTCTGGATTCCCAGGCCGGGTGTTTCGCGTTTAGGTCCCCACAATTTAACCGAGCCCCGGAATCGCTTAAGTACTCCGGAGCTTTACCGTAAAGTGAGCCGCTTGCCATTGCCTGTACTTGCCTCTTTATTGTTTGCTACTTTCCCTATAGAAATATAACATTTTACAATTTTTACCATATATGACTAATTGTGTGTAAAGTGTTATACATGGCTAGATTGGTAATTTAATCATCTATCAGAGCAATTCTAAAAAGTTATTAATAAAAATATCCCGAATTTTAACATTATTTGGGTACATCGAATCCTTAATTTGATTATTTGTGGGGAATAAGGTACACCACGTGAAATATTCTTTTATTTTCTTAATCTATAAACCTTAATCTAGTTAAATACTATGTTTACAACTCTTTTAGAGCATAAAAATTATTTTCATTATTTTCGGGTCTTAAGGGTGCGTTTGCAAATCGGGCGAAATTATGCTGTTTTTCGGTACATTTTGTGACAAAACTAAACCAAATCAAACATAGCTAATTGCTACCACGTATAGAATGGTTCTTCATCTTCAAATGGTGGTGACTTTTTTGTTGAAAATAATAGTTTTTTATATTGTAAATACGATCTTCCCTAGCCATTTTCTACAAAATTAACGATACCGGCTCATGTTTAGGTACATTTTTGTTCTATTATCAACATATATTAAGATTTCTAAAAATACTATAAGTAGGCAGACACATTCAATAAAAAATAGTGGTGTTTACTTTTTATCAAAATGTCACAAATAAACGTAAAAAAAAATAAAAACTGATGCTTATTTTTTCACATATTTTGCTAATACGGATGAATCATAATGGATTGCAATAAGGGTTATTTTATTTTTGGTGCCTGTTTTGATTTATTGCGATGAAACCTCAGTCCGCGCTCGGTCGCCGTCATGAGTGGATACTGTATCACCTGCCTGATTGCAGCAGCCGAAAAAGATCGCTGTACATACACAAAACATTCGAATTTGATACATAGGTACTTGACAAGGCAAAATAATATTATTATTTTTATAATCACACATTTTTGTTATAATATTTTGTTTCGCTGAAAGTAAGTGGGATTTATATATATAAATAATTATATAAATGCCTATTCGTCTTGGACTTTATGGAGTGATCTGAAGATGTTCATCGGTGACTGCTACTGGAACTCCTAGTCGAGTAGAACTAGATGTGCCGAGTTTGGCTCGTTTTGTTAGTTATGATGAGACTTTACCTCCGGACTTGATGGAGACCTGATGGTGTACTTGGTGACCATTACTGGAACTCCTGAACGAGTAGAACTAGGTGTGCCAAGTTTGGGCTCGTTTTGTTAGTTATGATGAGACTTTACCTCGGACTTGATGGAGACCTGATGGTGTACTTCGGTGACCATTGGAACTCCTTGACGAGTAGAACTAGGTGTGCAAGTTTGGGCTCGTTTTGTTAGTTATGATGAGACTTTACCTCCGGACTTGATGGAGAGACCTGATGGTGTACTTCGGTGACCATTACTGGACTCCTGGACAGAGTAGAACTAGGTGTGCCAGTTTGGGCTCGTTTTGCTAGTTATGATGAGACTTTACCTCCGGACTTGATGGAGACCTGATGGTGTGCTTGGTGACCATTACTGGAACTCCTGGACGAGTAGAACTAGGTGTGCAAGTTTGGGCTCGTTTTGTTAGTTATGATGAGACTTTACCTCCGGACTTGATGGAGAGACCTGATGGTGTGCTTCGGTGACCATTACGGGAACTCCTGGACGAGTAGAACTAGGTGTGTCTGTCACTCCATCAGGTCCGGGGTAAGTTCTATCATAACTAACAAAACGAGCCCAAAGTCGGCACACCTAGTTCTACTCGTCCAGGAGTTCCAGTAATGGTCACCGAAGTACACCATCAGGTCTCTCCATCAAAGCCGGAGGTAAAGTCTCATCATAACTAACAAAACGAGCCCAAACTCGGCACACCTAGTTCTACTCGTCCAGGAATTCCAGCAGTAGTCACCAAAGTACACCATCAGGTCTCCATCAAGTCCGGAGGTAAAGTCTCATCATAACTAACAAAACGAGCCCAAACTCGGCACACATAGTTCTACTCGTCCAGGAATTCCAGCGGTTGTCACCGAAGTACACCATCAGGTCACTATCAAGTCCGGAGGTAAGCTCATCATGACTAACAAAACGAGCCCAAACTCGGCACACCTAGTTCTACTCGTCCAGGAATTCCAGCAGTAGTCACCGAAGTACACCATCAGGTCTCCATCAAGTCCGGAGGTAAAGTCTCATCATAACTAACAAAACGAGCCAAACTCGGCACCTAGTTCTACTCGTCCAGGAGTTCCAGTAATGGTCACCGAAGTACACCATCAGGTCTCTCCATCAAGTCCGGAGGTAAAGTCTCATCATAACTAACAAAACCAGCCCAAAGTCCACAGCCACCATCTCACTGCTAGTAGTGGGCTTCTAGTGCCTAGCAGTCTCTGGAGCAGCTATTCGTATTTCGTATGTAATATATTTTTGTAGGTATTAGTTGTAGGTATAAGAAATGAGAGTAAAAATTAATCTTTCAAATTATCAAAATGTTTTTACTTGATTACAATTCCCACACCCACAGCTAACCGTGCGTACACTTGTGTGTGTGACCCGTGTCAATGTAATAGTTCGATTCTATACCTATCAATTTTGCAAACGCGTCCTTAACGTTATACAATGTCCGATTGTTCTAGAGTGTACCGCGCTCTGATTGGCCGGCTATGTGTTGCATCTTCATTCTTTGCTGACAACACAAACATTTTTGAGAACCTTGTTACCCAATTTCAGTTATACAAGAGGATCTGAATGCCATCTACGAACATCAAACACGTACAAGTGTACAATTCTACACATAAAAAAATAATCCACGAAATATATATCTAGATGATCACCCAGTGTCTTCTGAAGAATCATAAAAAAGGCATTAATTCATCATTAAATGGGAAACTCATATCTCTAACAAAGTAAAGAAGGCAAACTCTATGCTGTATATGATTCAAAAAAGCTTTTATGTGTCTCACTACTCAATCATTTATCAAGATCTACCAAACATACATAAAACCTCTGTTGGACTTTGCATATGTAATATGGTCCCATATTTCCATTGTAGTGGTATGTGCCTTCCTCATTCCAGTAGTGTAATAAATACATGTACACCTAGGTTAAGTGAGGAGTAATAAAGAGATATTGTAATGAGACGTCGTTTCTATTGGCCCGATCATCACATGGCGACCCTGCCAGGCGGTGCGCTGCTACAACGCACGCGCACCGCCGGGGCATATTTAAAATTAAAAAGTAAATATAAATACTATTAAATTAAATAATGAAGTGAAACGATTGAAAAAAAAAAATATTATAACGGAATGGACGCAATACCGGATGTGACGAAAAATAAATCAATATAGAAGCTGACAGAAAAAATAAAAAGTATAATGTACTTGTTTATGAAGTAATATAATGTATATGTATAAAAGTATTATGAAGGCAGCTAAGAAAGAATGCGGAAAATAAAATGTGGATTTTTTTATAATGACTAAAGCCAAACATTCAAGAGACGGCAGATTAATTTAAAAAGGGAAGAAGCCGTTGTACTCTTGCAAGCTTCGTCCAGAAGAATATGAAAATTGAGCCAAGAAGAACAAAGAAGAGATTAAGAGGTAACTTCGCACCTGTGTAATTTTTAATTCCATTTAAAATTTTAATAATTTGAGATTTTTTAATGTTGATTTTGCTATTTAATTATGTATTAAATGTTCTTTATTTAACATATGATTAAGTTGAAATTATTTATCAGATAATTCACGATACAATTGATTTTTCAATATTTTTATCACTATTTATAAAAAAAATGCAATCATAATACAATATCAAAAATTAAGCACATTAGATTTTAAGCACTTATGGCATTTGAATTAAGGCACAAGACAATTTTATATTCACTTTTATTCAGTTATTGTTTTATATTATTTTCCCCATTTTTATACAAAATTAGAAAGTATGTATTTAAAAGGTGTGAGGAATGAAAGAAAGAATGTTTCGTCAATATTGGACTGATCACCCAAATATTTATGAATGCTTAAACTCCTGGTATGAAATTCATTATAAACGAGAATAATGCAAGTTAGTATTGTAAGTGGAGCATGCAAGTGTATAAAAGTAATTGATAGAGTCAAATAGATAATAACATATTAATAAAAAACATGGTAATGTATAAATAAAGAATGAAATAAGAGTTATGAAGAGAATAAAAATAAAACAAAAGTTGATCTTGATATGATATGATATCAATGGAGAGATACGAGAACGTCCATCACTGGTTTAGCATATATAGTCCTCGAGCAGGGTATGTTTCCATGATTGGATGATAAAATCGGAGGTAACGTGTACTAGGAAACAATACCTTCAGTACAAGTGATGTTTACTTATATTAGTACAGTTGGGGACCAGAGAAGTCTTAAATTTGTTACCCTTGATAATGGTACATAGAGGACACATCCTTCATTGGATCATAGTGTGAACTTAGTTTTCCTCTGTGACAATAGTTGGAGTCCTTTTAAAATGACTTAAACGTAGACCTCAAGGTTGTGCGCACAACCCAAGGTACACTTTTACCTTGATATAGCATGAAAAAATAGTTTATGTACCAATAAAATTAAATTAATGCAATGAAAATGTAATATAATACCCAAGTAAATGGGGGCCCATATGTATAAAGTACCCGTGTGATAAATATCATGAAGTAAAATATAAATGAAGTGAATTAAAACTTCGATTCCCGAGATCTAATAAATAAATAAATCTATAAGTGAATAGAATAGGTAAAGATAAAGCTAACTAAAGGTAAAAAATATTAAGAAAGAAAAGAAAGTACGCACAAGAATTATGAAAAAAGACGGCCTGACAATCGAAAAGGAATGTAATGAGATGTGTTAGTATGAAAATAATTAACATGCAGGGACATGAGAACAATTAAAATGAGGTAATAAGGGGATCCCCGGCCAAATCTAAAAAGTGAGATATTATGTAGTTATTTTGCATTTCTGTATTAGGGTGCTACCTACAATGCTACCCAAAATGCTACTTACAAGTTACACATTTCGATCCACACAACCACACGCGCTGTACGAATATGATTCACAATTGGACACAAACGATCGAATTATTGAGCACAAGTTTTATGTTTTTAATTCGTTACCAATTATGGCGAATGGTATCATCGGTCGAGATCTTTTAAGAAAATATAGATCAGTTTTGCATTTTGATTCGAATATTTTAATATTATATGATCATCTAGGTAGATCATATAGCCTATTTCAAACACTTGTAACAATTTCTTGGCAACTTTTTTCTTTTATTTCACTAATGTGATAAGACAGGTTAAGATACTTAAATTTTTGTGTTGAATGGCAAGAATTGTATAATTTATTGAGAGATTTGACTGATAAAAATAAATTCAGTGAGTGTTTTATACACATTGGTTAGAATAAATTGAAATATTAACTTACTTCAGCTATGAAAAAATGTTGGAATGTTAATAGGTAAAGCACAAGGTCTGGTAGATAATTAGTTATTTCAGTGATAGTAGGGTGCGCAACCGAGTATTATGGAAATGCTAAACAATCAATGAGAACTTTTCGTAGACATCAATGTTTTGGAAGGGATAAAAAATACATATAATATGATGTCAAGTTAACCCTCTGTAACGTATGGTAGACTACAGGCAACATACCGTTTCAGCTTTCGTAAATTCTCCAAGTAAAATTAATTCGTTTTGTCAAGCAATGTAGTGTCGTCTACACTCTCTTCTTTCAATTTAGTACAAGCAAGTCAAACTAGATGTCGCTACTTGTCTCAAACAACGAAATTTCGTTAGTGTTGGAGGATAAAAAATATAATAAAATAGTTATTTTGGTTTTTAGTTTGTTTTCTTGATAATCTGTAAGGTAAGTGTTTAAAGTTTACCATATTATTATATATTTGTTGATATATCATAGTTTTTTATATATTAGATGACTATTAGTGTTTGTGTCTTGTAGGCTACATTATGCGGAAAGGGGAACTATCTTGTACGAACACTGCGAATATTAACACTCGTTATTATTTTGTTATAGGATGGCTCAACAAATTCACCTAAATGAAAACGAAATCGCCTGCGCACTCCAAGGTGATTCAAGTGAAGATGAACTAGACTTAGATGACGATAGTTTGGTGGATCCTGACTTTGAATCAGATTTTGAAGAGTCGATTAAAGAATCTTTGGGAGCTGAATTTGACATAGACGCGCTAGTAGACACCTGGAATGATGATGACCGTAACTCCAACTTTGAGGTAGAACTACTTACTCTACAGCCGGCCTCATCTAGTTCAGACATTCCAGGTACCTCAGATCCCCCTGTAAAACGTCGAAAGCCTGAAAAGCTAACATTACGGTGGAAAAAGAAGAATTTAGAGCTGAATGCACAGCAGCTGACTTTTACTGTCAACGAGTCATTGAGTTCTGATATCTTGGATCTTGATACTCCTATACAGTTCTTTCTTTTTTTATTTCCACCAGAACACGTAAAGATAATTTCGGAAGAGACAAACCTCTACGTAGTACAAAAAGATCCAAACAGCACGTTTCGTGTATCGGAGACAGAAATGCGTCAATTTATAAGGGTAGTATATATGATGTCACTGATTCAGCTACCCAGAGTGACCAACCACTGGAGTTCCGTCTTGGGTGCACCTGTAATTCAATAGACCATGCCTTCTAATAAATTTGAAAAGATTAGGCAATAATCTGCATTTTAATGATAACACTAAATGTTTACCTAGGACCCACCCTGATTCTGATAGGATCTTCAAAATTCGCCCAGTCGCTGATGCCTTGTACGAAGCTTACGTTAAAGTTCCATTAGAAAAACAACTTTGTGTAGATGAGCAAATGTGCTCTACAAATGCGCGGAATATGCTGAAAAGGTATAACACCAAGAAACCTCATAAGTGGGGTTATAAATTATATGTTTTGAGTGGTGTTTCCGGTTTTGCTTATAAAATAGAGATTGAATCTGGCAAAGAGAATGTTATCAGAGCTGACGAGCCAGATTTAGGAGCTTCTTCCAATGTAGTAGTGAGATTATCGCATATGATTCCGCGACACCAAAATTACAGGCTCTATTTCGATAACTACTTCACTTCCTTGCATCTTTTGGAATATTTAGCAAAAGAAGGTATACTTGGGCTAGGTACTATGAGAAGAAACAGAATTCATGATAGCAAGCTGTCGTCAGAAAAAGCGATTATGAAGAAAGATCGAGGATATTCTGAAGAGTATGTTGCTGATATCAACGGCGTCGACGTGTCAACTGTCGTATGGAAGGACAATAAGCTTGTTACATAGGCTTCCACATTTGCTGGTCTAAATCCTATAACCGAAGTCCGGAGATACGACAAAAAGAACTCAAGATACATAAACATCCCGCGACCTAATGTTGTGGGTGAGTATAACCGTCATATGGGCGGTGTAGACCTTATAGATAGCATTATGGGCATCTACAAGATAAAACTGAGAAGCAAACGTTGGCAGATGCGTCTCTTCTATCACTACTTAGACCTAACAATGGCTAATGCATGGCTGCTCTATAAGAGAGTCTGCAAGTATAAAAACTTTCCTAATAAGACCATCATGGCATCTGCAGATTTTTGAAATTGCTGAAACATTGTGCAAGATGGGGGTGAAAACCGGTTTAACAACACGCCGATCTATTGAAGGTCAAATCCTAGCAAAGAAACACAAAGGACCTGCCCAACATGTGCCTCCACAAGTAGTCCGCCAAGATCAAGTCGGTCACTGGCCTCATCATCATCATCATCATTACAGCCCTTCACAAGTCCACTGCTGAACAAAAGCCTCCCCCACGGAATGCCACGAAGCACGGTCCCGAGCCACCTGCATCCATTGACTTCCTGCATGTCTTACCAGGTCGTCACTCCATCTAGTAGGGGGACGCCCTACACTTCGTCCGCCGGTAGGAGGCTGCCACTCGAGAACCTTTCTTCCCCATCGGTTGTCGGTTCTTCGAGCTATATGGCCGGCACATTGCCACTTCAGCTTACTAATCCTTTGGGCTATGTCGGTTACTCTGGTTCTACTGCGGATATCCTCATTTCTAAGTTTATCACGCAGAGAAACCCCGAGCATAGCCCTCTCCATAGCTCGCTGAGCGACCTTGAGCTTCCTCATACGTCCAGCAGTGAAGGACCACGCCTCAGTTCCATATGTCATCACTGGCAACACGCATTGGTTGTACAATTTAGTTTTGAGGTTTTGAGGTATACCTGACGAGAAGATGGGTCGATCTCCCGAACGCTGCCCAGCCGAGTTGAATCCGTCGATTGACCTCTCGGTCGAAGTTGGACTTACCTAGTCGGACTATTTGTCCCAGGTAAACATATTCGTCAACAACTTCGAGCTTAGTGCTCCCAACAACTACCGGCATAGGTGTGACATGGACATTAAACATGATTTTTGTTTTGTCCATGTTCATTTTGAGACCTATCCGTTGGGAGACACTATTGAGGTCATTGAGCATAGTGCTTAGGTCCTCCAGCGATTCTGCCATAAGGACTATATCGTCGGCAAATCGAAGGTGAGTGATGTACTCGCCATTGACGTTAATACCGTATCCTTTCCAGTCCAGTAGCTTGAAAACGTCTTCCAATGCAGCGGTGAAGAGTTTCGGGGATATTACGTCACCCTGTCTTACACCTCTCTGCAGTTGGATAGGTTTCGTACTCTGGTTCTGTACTCGGATAGCCATCGTAGCCCTACTGTACAAACACTTCAGCACCTCGATATACCGACAGTCCACTTGGCACCGCTAAAGGGACTGCAGCGCGCCCAAATTTCGACGGAATCAAAGGCTTTCTTATAGTTCACATACGCAAGACAAAGTGGCAGATGCCTCGTCGGTCTTCTGTACAATTTGCCGAAGGGTATGTATGTAGTCTATGGTGCTAAAACCTTTTCGAAAAACGGCTTGTTCGAGAGGCTGGAAGTCGTCGAGTCTGCGTGCGAGGCGATTCGTAATGACTCTCGAAAACAGCACGTAGACGCGGCTCAGAAGGGAAATCGGTCTGTAGTTCTTTAAGAGAGCGTTGTCGCCTTTCTTGAAGAACAAGACCACCGCACTTCTGCTCCACGCCTCCGGTGTAATGCCACCATGGAAGACGGAATTAAAGAGCTTCTGAAGGACTTCAAGTACCGGTTTTCCACCCGCTTTCAGAAGCTCCGCTGTAATTCCATCCTCGCCTGGGGTCTTGCCGTTTTTAAGGTGCTGGAGAGCCATTCTAATCTCGCTCAGACTGACGTCCGGGATATCATCGGAATAGTGTCGGATAACACTTGCTCTTGGATCGTTACTCACACTTGCGTGTAGCTCCAACGATGACGTGTACAGCTGCCCATAGAACCTCTCAATCTCACTCAAAATCTCAGGTGTCCCGGAAACGATGCTGCCATACTCGGTCTTCAGCTTCGACAGTTGGCTCTTTCTGGCAGACAGATCTCTGGCAAAGACTTTGGAGCCCTGGTTCCGCTCGATCGCTTCTTCAATACGAGCTGTATTGAAGTTGCGCAAGTCCCGCCGCATGCATTTGGAGATCTGTCTGTTCAGTTGCCTGTATGCTGTCAAATCTGCTGAAGATTGCAGCTTCATCTCCCGTCTAACAACCATGAGATTAAGAGTGTGATCGGAGAGTTTTTGTGTTCTTCTGCGACGGGTCTTACAGAACTTAGCTCCGACCGCATGGACAGTTTCCACAAGCTTGTCATTCATATCGTCCACTTCATTGCAAACTTCTAGGCACTGAAAACGATTTTGTAACTCGAGCTGAAAGTTTTCGGGATTTTGGATTAGAGCACGAGAGGGACGGAGCGTTGACTTCATTAGACCTGACCTCTCCAACTTAACGTTTAGGTTCAGTGTGCCTCTCACCATTCGGTGATCGCTGCCAGTTTTCACCCTCGCGATCACTGAGACATCACTGAACAGTTGTCGTCTGGTCGTCATAATGAAGTCAATCTCATTTTTTGTCGAACCGTCGGGGCTCGACCAGGTCCACTTTCTGTGGGACCGCTTTTGGAAGAAAGAGTTCATCATAAAGAGTCCCTCTTTCTCCATAAAGTCGGCCAGCTGCTGGCCCCTTGGGTTCCGTTGCCCTATTCCGAATTTCCCTACTTTCAGCTCACCGCTCTCTCTTGTGCCTAGTTTTGCGTTGAAGTCTCCCATTAACACCGTATAGTGGGTTTTGGAAGAATGCATGGTTCTAGAGATATCCTCATACATTTCCTCCACCTCCTCATCGGGGTGTGCCGAGGTTGGTGCGTAAACCTGTATGACCTTCAGCGAACACTGTTTGGTGATTCTGAGTATAAGGTACGCAAACCTCGTACCTTATACTCAGAATCACCAAACACACTCCCTATCTTTACAACTTTGTTAACTAGAGACTTGTGGACGATAAATCCGACACCTCCTTGGGACAGATGGTCGCCCTCCCAGTGGTAGAATAAGTTGACGAATTCGAGGATTACCGTGTCCTCCCCCTCTCTTCGGACCTCGGATAGTCCTATTATATTCCAGCGTAACTTATCTATCTCTTCTTCCAGCTCCAGGATCTTCTCGTCAGTCCTCAGGGTGCGTGCGTTATATGTTGCCAGGTCGAGTTGTCGTAGGTGGCAACCGAACCTCCACCGGTGATTCTTAGCACCGCCGTTACCATGGTCTCCACCGTAGCCAGGAATAGCGGGGCCGCCGGGGACTGGGAGCCGTTTATTTGTGGCGTCGCTCATGGGGGGTATATTGCCATAATTGCCACGCTTGGCGAGCGGGTTGGCAACCGCAGTTTTTTATTGTTTTATGGCTTTTATCAGAAAGATGCTGCTGCCCATCTTCTGTATCAGTTTCCCTTTGTCGCCTCTTACGATACCCACGGTTCCCAAAGTGTGCTGGATTCATTCATACGATGTGTGATAAGTGTGGCGTAGCTTTATGCTATACCAAAAACAAAAATTATTACAGGAATTTCCATCTGTTGTAACTGATTTACATTCTTCTCAATTAGACTAATTTTAACTATTTTTTTTACTGTTGTAACTCATTGTTGCCTGGGAGCTACACTCCTTTTTTGTAAATTGCTCGATTAATAAAAAATTACAAAATTTTAAAAAAATACGTATTTTTTTTAATTTCATAATCCTATCCGATTCCATGAAAAATATAATTTTGAGTTATAGAGGGTTAAATGCCAAACGCATTATTATTGTCACCTACCTATATACGAGTATACTTGATCATGCTGTACGCGAGATGTCTGCGTGAAGGTTATAGTGTGTAAGGCCAATAAATAATTATAGATAATAATAATAATAATAAAAGGATTAACCAAGAATTAAAGAAAAATTCTTCAAATGTGGGAGTGGTGCGGGCCCTCCATATATAAAAATAAATAAATAAATAAAAAATAATTACACAGCTGTAAACCCGTGAAAATATAAAACTGGGGATTCAAAAAAAAGAGAGGAACTATAGTTTATGTAATAAACCTCGAGAGAAAATAAATATTAAAAAATATTAATATATGGTATGATATGATATTATGTGATAAGTTCATGCTAACATATTGTTGTAACGTTGGTTAATACCAAAAATACGACAGGTTAATGATGTACAAAATAAAAATGTAAACGAAATAAAATTGCATGAGTATCCTGGACTGACTTAATTATATGTATAACCTGATCATGATCATGAGGTTATAATCTCTTTTTTATATAAAATTAATTTTATATTTTTAACTACTTTATCTTACCACTTAACCATGTCTAACATTGTATTTTATTTTAATGTTCAATATTAAATGTATTGTTATGTTATAAGATTCAGGGTTGATATAATATTATATTTAAATATTTCATTTTGTAATGTCCATATTATTGATAACAGCATTAGATGACAAGTATTTAGTTTATGACGTGGTAGAGCCAAGCTGCAGCTATATTAATAGTATAGTTGTAGCATGAATGGGTCGGCTCGACCAGGTAAGGACCACGCTCTCACAGAATACCAGCGTAAAATAGCAGCTTAATGCTGCTGTGTTTCGTGGTGAGTGTGAAACTGGAGACCCTTTTACTGGAAGAGGCATTCCATCATAGTCTCTCACATTTGACAACGCATCTGCATTTTAATGTAAGCGAAGATAGATGTAGATGTCTATAAATACAACAACCACTTACCATCAGGTGGACTGTGTGCTCGTTTGTCACCCTAATTCTATAAAATAAAAAAAGTATTTAGTACAATGTAATGTAAATATAATCAGAAATCATTGTTTTATTATAAGAGTCAACTAAATAAAATGTAAAAAAAAGTAAATACAAAACATTTCTTTTTTTAATCGAGAGGAGGTAGTGGTAGTGCTCCTCCTCCCAGTAGTGTAATAAATACATGTACACCTAGGTTAAGTAAGGAGTAATAAAGAGATATTGTAACGAGACAGTCATTTCTATTGGCCCGATCACCACACCATAAAAATATAACACAATTGAAAAATGAGCAGAAGGCTACAAAAATGGTAAAACAACTGCAAAACATGACATATGAAGCAACAGTGACTGAAAAAGCTTAACCTAACAACACTAGAGTGGCACATACAGAGAATTAGTCTGATTAAATCATACAAAATAGCAATAAACATCTGAGAGAACATCAACTTAAACTCTGCCACCTAGAAGAATTTTGTTACAAATAAAATAGTGTTGTCACTAATTGGAATAAGCTGCCAAATAAAGCTGAATATGATGCAAAATGTGATTTATGTTGTTACAGTGAATGCCTTCAAGAATAGATTGGATAAGATTTTCAAACAATATGATACACATGCATCAGCTTTTAGTTGGTACTTAACACACTTTGTATTACCAATAATAACAATGTAAATGCTGGTTACATTGTAATAGCCAAACATATGATTTTTTTTCTAAATCATATCAGCCACATTCTGCAAACCAATATGACTTTAATAAAACAGTCAACTCATTCCTATTCAGGAATTGCAGATGCTTTGCCTTTGAAATTCATTCATCCTTAGTAATCACTTTACATGGCACCAACATACTTCTTAACAACCCCATTTCCACAGCATTAACTTTACTCTCATGCTTCTTCTGCTACATCCAACTTTCACTACCATACAATAAGGTAGGGACTAACACAGCATTGTGAATCTCCAT
Source organism: Parnassius orleans (assembly GCA_029286625.1). NCBI lineage: Eukaryota > Metazoa > Arthropoda > Insecta > Lepidoptera > Papilionidae > Parnassius > Parnassius orleans. The sequence continues at coordinate 149,267 of JAGSMP010000083.1, forward strand.
ACATGCCTTTTCTGACTTACACTATAGAGTTAAGATCCCCATTTACTCTATGTTCTGCATTCACTCACTGTTCTAAATCTTTGTCATGACTACCATCCTACTAAACACACATCTAAAATACACAAACTCATCCACCTGCTCAACCAACTCCTCTTCTACATGTCATACTTTTTTTTTCAAAAACCATATCTAACATCTTACCTGCATACACTTTTATTCCCATTACTTTTAAATATATGTTAGTGAAAGTAACCATCCTTTGCAACTCCTCTGCCAACACAAATATGACTTATTAGCCTGCGTACAAGAAGCATTCGATGGCTAACTCACCCATTCTTCGACATTCTAAACTTCCAAGCAACTGTCCATAAATAGATTGAACAGTCACGGGGAAGCTGCACAACTCTGTCTGACACTTTTATGGGAGCCACACAAGAACAAGCATTAGAAATTAGAATCACTATAAAGAGATTGTAATGCCTGCATCTGATAGCATTCAAACCAAAATGAGGCCAGCGTTTGCCATTTATTAAGTGATATCAATAAGCAGGTAAACAACGCCTTAATTTTATTTGACATGTTAGGTTAAACAATTTTAGAAGAATTTTGTTAAATCTTACACATATCTAAGTGTAAATTATAATTAACATTATAACGATTCCGTGTCGTTTTTCCGTGTGACCAAGTGACACAAACGTCAAGTCAATAGCGCTAGGTCGACGATGCCCGCCTGAATTATGTCAATTGACCATGATATTATAAAATATGATTACCGTACAGTTTAATAGGTGTGTTCCAACTTACCACAGCTCTACCAGGCTCGTCACCTTCTTGTGCTGGTCTATCTTTTTTCGGTCTTACATCAGATTTTTTACTATCTTCCAATTTTTTGGCTAATTCATCGGCAGTTGCAAACTTTTTGACTGATTTGGACTTTTTACGATCTTTCTTTGCGAAAAAATCATCTAAATCAGCCATAGCGAAATTGAATAATAGCGTTAAGTATTTTTATAGTAACGACAATAATATTTAAATGAAAAATATTTTAATAATTGAACAATCTCCAACACAAATTTTGTGGCAAGCGTGGTCGACTGTTTTTTTTTAATATCACGCAACACGCACAGACTAACTAGTAGGGAAGATCGATTATCATCGATGTTCGATGATTATCGATGTTAAAAATTAAAACATCGATGTTTTAACATCAATGCTGCTACATGTCAAACATCGAAACATCGATGTCAATAAGGCCATAATCGATTATTGGGAACTAAATCTTGCATCTCCCCTAAAATATTGAAAATTTTGAATAATTTAGAATTCCTGAACGCATCGATAACCTAAAAATGTATCATTATGGTGTATCAAATTTAACTGTCAAGTGTCAACTCTAATGTCGCAGTTGTCACTGATTTCGCTTTGTTATTCTGTGGTGTCATTGTTGGTTGTCTGTTTCTTTGTCGGTTGTTTTTTAAAAAATCCGATGATTTTAAAGAATCTTAAACAAGATCCAATGCACGTTTAGAACAATGTTATTGGTTCTACCTATCTAAAATAAAAAATAAAACTTGCTGTGAGATATTTGACCTACATGAACGCCATCTAAGCGGTTATCTACCGACTTCAAAAAGGAGGAGGCCCTCAATTCGACTGTATGATCTTCTTTTTTAACGTGTGTACTCATAACTTTTTTCTGGGTGAACTGATTTTGATGATTCTTTTCTTTATTTGAAAGCTGGTGCTTCTCATGTGGTCCCATATAAATTTGATCAAAGTATGACTAATAGTTTTTAAGTTATCCTTAATAATTTATATTGAAGTCGGTTGTACAAAATTTTTAATTTTAAATTATTTTCAAAAGCTGGCTCAACTCTTTATCAACATAGAAATAGATTGAAAGGTACTTCTTTGTCAAAATAATTATTTCTTCAATCAATCGGCAAAAATATTGGACTATATAACAAATGAACTATATATATTTGTGAACTTCTTCCAATTTTTTTTAATTACTGTTTTACACTACATTGTTTATTAATTTCTTTTATTTCATTAATTATAGACCATAAACAACATGACTATTTTTTTATTCATCTAATTCTTACCTATTAAATACATGTGCAAACAACATCGATAATGGCTAACATCGATATTTTGAGTAGAATAAACATCGAACATCGATATTGAGCTATCGATGCCAACATCGATGTCATCATCGATGTTTCTGCGACATCGATCAATCCTACTAACTAGTAGATTCTACCCGAATATATCACGGTCAGAGTATAGTAACTGATATGTCACGGACACGGGACACAGGTAGACTAGTATATTTTTAATTAAAATTTTTTCACTTGGATGCTTGTTCTTTAAGCCATTACTCATTCATAGAGCACTATACTTCAAGAGGATATAATCACTATGTATTAACTACGCCACTCGTAGACAGAGAATCCAATAGACGACGGAGTCGCGTTACCGCCTTTCTGCCTTTCATTCACGCATCACAGTGCTGCCATTTTGGCAATGTGGGTAACAAAGTAGGGAGATTTTGCTTGTGAAGCGTATGTCAGTAATTCTAGGCAATTTTATTCACATGTTATTAGGATAGGATAATTAAAACAAATGAAACAAATAGGTAATATTAATAACAAATATTAAAACATATTTATTTGTTAAGAAAATCATAATAATTACACTTATAGATATTGGAAATAAAGCTAATTTAGGTTTCATGATGTATTCTTATTTCAAAATATCTTAAAGCTACGGCTTTAATGAGTAGCATTCTGTGATTGTCAATATAAGGAAATATTTATTGATGGGATCGATTGAGTTAAGTAGATTGCTATCCTTTTCGTTCACAAGAGCTTTGGCCTTAAAGTCTTCAAGACTTTGTTCCAGATTGGCCACTTTTATTTTTAGACGCCTTGTTTTCTGACGAAGAGCGTGCACAATTGTCAACCTCTTCTCCGATAGATTTTGCTGCTGTTTCAATTTCTTGGTAAGACTTCTTGGCGTACCCAGTGCCTGAAACAGAAAGTTAAATTGTTAAAATCCATTAAACATATTAGCGGCCGTTATTGATCGCAAACAAGAGATTTTCAATTGTGTTCATAATGTTACATGTCACCTATACTATATTCCGCAAAGTAACATACAAAATGTAAACAAGGAAACCAATGGCTCTCAAAAAAAACGACGAATAATGCTGTGCGTAATGTCAGCTAATCAGTCAGTGAGTAATAATTGATTAAATTGAAGGAGACATAAATACAGTAATTATGACGTAGGTGCTTAGGCAGGTGTAGGTGCTTAGGGTTCGTGTTACGTGGTTCCAGGTAGAGGCACGTGAATGGTATCTTCTTCTATAAATATGATATAATATTACTGAACTAATTAGATATTATTTCTACATTTCATTAAGGCACGTGTACTCCACATATGGAGGATATCATTTAATATTTTAGTTACATTGTTTCGTCATAGTACCTACATTACAACGAGATTGTACAACCAGTGCGTGTTGCCTGTGATGACATATGGATCTGAGACGTGGTCCTTCACTGCTGGCCGTATGAGGAAGCTCAAGGTCACTCAGCGAGCTATGGAGAGGGCTATCCTCGGAGTTTCTCAGCGTGATAAACTTAGAAATGAGGATATCCGCAGTAGAACCAGATTAATCGACATAGCCCAACGGATTAGTAAGCTGAAGTGACAATGGGCCGGCCATATAGTTCGAAGAACCGACAACCAATGGGGAAAAAATGTTCTCGAGTGGCAGCCTCGTACCGGTAGGCGAAGTATAGGGCGACCCCCATTAGATGGAGTAACAACCTGCTAAGACATGCAGGAAGTCGATGGATGCAGGTGCCTCCGCACTGTGCTTTGTGTCATTCCTTGGAGGAGTTTCAACAGTGGACCTGTGAAGGGATGTAATGATGATAATTAACTATACTTTTTGATTATCTATACTATTTGTATATTATATAATATAATAAAATTGAAGTGTCTGTTTGTAATGTCAAAATAACAGCTTTTTACTGAACCGAAGCGTAGTAAGTACATACGGTACTTATTACAAAAAAACAATTGTTAAAATTTTTGTCTGTCTGTCTGTTTTTTCCGGCTAATCTCCGAAACGACCAGACCAATTTTGACGGGATTTTCACTGACAGATAGCTGATGTTATAAGGAGTAACTTAGGCTCCTTTTATTTGAGAAAAAGAATTATGGTTTTGCAAATAAAATTAAAACCCATAAAAATTGTGAACGAAATACGATTCAAATGAGGAAGTATAATAATAAATTACTTAAGGTTTTTCTTTGTGAATGGAGTCGCGGGCACAGTTAATAGATAACAATTATTGTCGTGAAACGAAATTTTATGAGAAGAATGCAAAATATTTTAGTATCATAACGAGTGCTAATAATCTTACGTTCGATAGATGTCGCTAGTTGGGACAAAGGTGAATTTGTTTGTTACGCAGATGGTCCCACAGTGTCACCAAAATTAAACAAAAAGTTGCGATTTAATTAGAAGTCACACTAGATGCAGTCTCCGAATGGGGCGATGCCAATCTTGTGAAATTCAACGCCTCCAAAACACAAGCGTGTCTCTTCACTGCAAAAAGGAGCTAGCTCACCTTGCCTCCTTCTTTGCGAAATGTATCACTGGAATATACCGACCACCTTCAGTTGTTAGGGTTTGCGATATCCTCAAATCTGAACTTCGGGCGGTTCAATGAGTCCAATTCCAAAGCAGCTGCAAGGAAGCTGGGAGTCCTTGCAAAGGTGCGTCGATATTTCACGCCGGGACAGCTGCTTACTTTATATAAAGCGCAAGTCCGGTCGTGCATGGAGTATTGCTGCCACATATGGGCTGGTGCTGCAAAATGCCACCTAGCAGCTTTAGACTCAATGGAAAGGCGTGCTAAGAGGCTTATTAATGACCCGAATTTGGTTAAAACCAATCTTACCAGCCTCGAACACAGACGCAAAGTAGCCAGCCTTTCGGTTTTCTAAAGGATGCATTTCGGAGAGTGTGCGCAGGAATTGCATAATTTAATTCCTTCCTCTCCCTTCCACCATCGGACAACCAGATGTTCGGCCAGTCTCCACCCTTTCGTTGTTGACTTACCATTCGAACCAAACGGTTCGCTACGTCGTTCATCATGTGTACAGCAAAGGAGTGGAATAAGTTGCCAGCATCTGTCTTTCTATCCGATTACAGTGAAGGTGTCTTCAAGGCAAGAGTGAATAGGCTTTTGTTAAGTCAGTGCGCTTCACCATCTTAGGCTACGTCACCACTTACCAACAGGTGGGATTGTAGATGTCCATCTACAATCCCACCTGTTGGTCGCTGAAGTCGCTGGGACTTCGAAGAACATTTCGAGCGCCTAGTGCCCCGGATCGAAAGGGTGGCGGGTGCTATGCATAGACTGCTGCCCAATCTAGGGGGACCGACGGAAGAACTAAGTCGCCTCTATGCGGAAGTTATACGGTCCGTAGCTCTGTATGGAGCGCCTGTATGGGCAAAAAGGCTGGCCATCCGACGCTGTAGAACTAAAATCTACAGTGTCCAGCGGAGCATGGCCATACGGATCGTACGAAAATACCTCACTACATCCTTTGAGGCGGCGACAGTCCTGGCTCGCTTTCCACCACTAGATATACTGGCGGAAATGGACGCGAGGGTGTACGTCCGAATCCGTGCCCTCCGCCAGTGCGGTGGTAGTGGCAGGGAGAAGAGGCGCTCGAATCAATTAAACGGCAGGAACGGCAAAACGCCCTGGCGACATAGCGCACTCAACTCGAGGAACGCTATGAACACAAACGCGTCATTGGAGCAATCCTGCCGGTATTCGAAGCTTGGATGCAGCGACGAGCAGGAAAACTCACCTACAGACTTACACAGATAATTACCGGGCATGGGTGCTTCGGTGATTATCTGTGTAAGATCGGACGCGAGGCGAAGGCTAACTGTTTCCACTGTGGTGGACGAGACCAGGACTCCGCTTCCATATGCTCGCAGTATGCCCAGCGTGGGAATGGGAGCGGACGATCCTGGTGAACCGCATCGGACGGAACCTCTCCCTGCCAGCAGTCGTGTCGGCGATGCTGAGCGGGGATTCGGCGTGGAGGGCCGTGGCCACCTTCTGTGAATCTGTTATAATTAAGAAGGAGGCTTCTGAGCGAAATCGGGAGAGGGCGGATCCCGCGTGGAGACGACGTCGCCAAGGGGTTCGTCACCGCCCTTCGCTTGAAAACGGTGTTCCCCTACCAGAAACGGGGCCTCCGGGGTTGCAGACGCTCAGGGCGGGGGCCTCGAACGCCTAGTTATGTAATCCCCGAGGAGGAAGATGACTCGGAAGTGGTCTCGAGACATCGTGGTAGCACTGCGAGGGTGCTGGGGGCAGCAAGTACTACCCCCGGGAGGACATGCTATAAGTGTATCAAAGCGATGGAGGGACGCCGGTTGCGTTCCGAACGGAGATCCCGGGACCCCTCGTATACGCTAATGGTGACCACCGTGGAGTTTAAGCCGGTAGGAGTCCGGCATAACCTTTTCGTTGCCCCCGCAGTGGAAGGTATCCATGAGGATTTCCCCACGAAAAAAAGAATTTCCCTAAAAAAAGGTGGGATTGTAGATAAGCGCTGGCTAAGTAGAATATAAAAAAAATATGTATATTACGCCAGTATATATTTTTTTTTCTCTTTATTTGGGATAACAAACAATTGTACAATATAATCCTATTATGAAACACAATATTACATTTAAGCTTAACACCGTTATCTACATATTACTATTGGGTCAGTGTACTAAACAATTAAAATTAAAATTTTTAATGTTCCATTAAAACGACCCGGTAAATACAGATAAAAACAAACTGATATACAATATGTATAAAAAACCCTGTGGTTCCCGTTAAGTGCGTTAACAGAACCAGTATTCAAACGTATAGAAATAACTTTACTTCAGAAAACTCATCGATCACTAATAAAAAACTAGATACACAATCAGTGACAAAAAATGGCCTCACCGAATGAGTGCCCACTCGAACATTTGGATGCGCTTTTAATCTAGTAGCATTCGAATGCTCCGACGGTAAACATGCCTCGGTGTTCGTTTAAAAAGTGTAAAAATCACACATCCAGGACGCTAAAAAAGGATGGAATTTCATATTTTCGGTAAGTATTAATATTAACATTATTTAATTGTTATCACTGTATTGTAAATACTGATATTTCGTCAAGAAATCATCGTAAAGGCATTTTTTAAATTAAGTCGTAATAAAATAAGTCGTAATTGTTCGAGTTACATGCGTTGATTTTGTTCCATTTGTGGAGCGTCTCCACAATTTGTCGTCGTTTTGCGTCTCCAAAAGTTGTTTTTTATTTTTTTATTATTAAAGTATAATTGTTTTTTGTTTAATGAGACTTTTTTACTGTTTCCCTAAATATTATAGTAACATTTTATGGATTTAATTTTGAATAAGTATGTATTTCGATATTTCTCAAATTTGCAGCAAGGTATTTTCATCATTTTTAGGTGACATATTTTCATCCAAGTGTCACGATAATAATCATAGATTTATTACAATAAAATCTATTACCGAACGGTACCTTAAAGTAAGATTGCATTACATAGCAAAAAAAGATAAGGAAAAAAATAAAAATCTATCGAAAAGACGATTATTTAATAAACTCATTTTATTTCAAGGAAATTAATAACATAATTATTCAGTCTTATCCGTTTTTTTTTTGTAACATCTGTAAATATGAACATTACGTCAAAAATTTGGACAATAATATTCTTAGATTTTACAAGAACTTTCTGTACTTACTTTTTATATTTAGTAACTATTGAATTTAGATTTAAGTTGTTTGTCAAGCAATATCTTTAAATTTTTAACACAAGATAATAATAATAATAATACAGGATCAGGTTATTAAGACCAACAACTATCGGAGATACATCCTAAGGGATGGCACCGTTGACATCTGTCGAGCTTGTTGCCATCCTGGTGAGTCACTTAGGCATGTCATCTCCAGTTGTTCGGCGCTTTCTAACTCTGAGTACTTGCACAGGCACAACTTAGTAGCCAGAATTCTACACCAAGAGCTCGCTCTGAAATACGGTCTCGTGGACCGGAAATTGCCGCATTACAAGTACTTGCCGGAAGCCGTGCTCGAAAATGACCGCTCCAGGCTCTACTGGGACCGGGCCATCATCACAGATAGGAGTATTCTTGCGAATAAGCCTGATATTGTGCTGATGGTGCGCGCACAGTCAAGGATATTTTTGGTCGACATTACCATTCCGTATGACGAGAACCTCGTGAAAGCTGAAACAGATAAGCGAACAAAATATCTGGACCTGGCTCACGAGATGACTGACATGTGGGGTGGACTGCCGACCGAAATTATACCTGTAGTCGTCTCTGCGAACGGGTTAATCCCAGGCAGCCTCTCGGGTCATCTGAGGCAACTGGGACTCCGTGACCGACCGCTCCAAGCCCAAATGCAGAAGGCGGTGCTCCTCGATACCGCCCGCATCGTCCGCCGGTTTCTCTCCCTTTCCCCCTAACCCTCGGTCATTTGGTCTTCCCTGCCGAGTGTTTCCATCTGGTTGGGTTTTTATTTATTTATGTATTATTTATTTATTTATGTTAGTATATTAAATATATATTTATGTTTATTTATTATTTCCTTTAAAATATTTATTCAGCCCAACCAGATGAGAATACTATATAAATACCCCAAAATAATAATAATAATAAATTTATTTTTGATAATAATTCTTAATTATCAAAAATAAATCACAAAAATTTATGAAGTCTCTGACTCCGAAACTAGACGAGTCTGTATCTTAGGAACAGCGGCCTCTCCCAGAGTTGTAACACAGGTAACACTCAGAGAACTATGCATGTTTTCATTGTTACAGTAGAAACAAAAGAAAAGTAAACAATTTCAAATTTACAAAATTAAATAAAAAAAATATAATAAAAATTATAATATAATAAAGTATATTTTATTTAATACTAAACATCTATACTATACACATATTTAGTATACATATACACAACACGAGCACACACATATATATGTGTATATATACATATATATGTATATATAAATATTTATATAAATATTAAATATATAATATATATAAATATTAAAGTTCATATATAATTTATGCATTAACATAACCGAAACGTTAACATTAATTTTCCACATATTAATCGCTTCCCTGTTTTTGTTTATTCATTTATTTTGAAACTATAAATTAAATTAATAAATTTTTTGTATTATTGTAATCTAACGACAACAACCAATCTCGAACTCTAATTTTACACTCGTGTTTTGAAAGAGGATAGAAATTTAGAATTTTGTTAAGTTTGTTATAGAGTACTATAGAGAGATCCGCTTTGCCGTCTAGCAAATGCAGTGCGACATCTGAACAGTGCAAGTACGTTGGGTATTCTACGTTTATTACGACAGATCTCAGGGTCGTAGGGAGTGCGATCGTGTTGCTTGGTGATAAAATTCTGAACGTATAATTGCCTGACAGACAGCAACTTGCATTCGCTGTATAATAATTTTGTTGAGTATCTATAAGTTTTAAAAGTCATAGTTTTTAGTAAACATCTTTGTGCTCTTTCGAGCTTAATTAAAAAAAACTTTTGCACGATCCTCCCCAGACAATTATGCAATAGCCTATAATTGATTGTGCTAAAGTAAAGTATACTGTGCGCAATAAATCAAAATCAGCAATGTGTCTTAGCTTTTTAAATGTCCAAGTAAGTATACGAGTCCGGGATGAAATAAGATCAATGTGTGGGAGCCAGCTAAGTTTTTCGTCTAACAACATACCGAGGTATTTTACAGTTTTAGATCTAGTTATATTAAGGCAAGAGCATTTGTATGTTGATTTTAGATCACAAAAATGTACCATCAGTTCAATATCCTCAACAGCTGGAGTATTGGTAATACGGAACTGTAAGTACGTTGATTTAGATACGTTTAGTGTTAGTAAGCTGTCCTCAAGCCATTGTGCCACACATTGGAGACCCCTTTCAGCAATCACCTGAACGTCAGCCCAAGTCTCTCCATAAAATATTATAGCCGTATCATCGGCATAAGTGAATAATTTACCATGTATTAATGGCATACGACAAAGGTCATTAATATAAATTAAAAAGAGACTTGACCCTAGGATACTTCCTTCAGGGACACCAAAAGTGACACTAGCATCAGAACTGATGAAATTTTTAATCTTAACTCTCTGCACTCGGTGACTTTAGAAGCTTTTAAAAATAGAGAGGGCCGAATTTCTAATTCCGATATTTTCCTATTTGTGTACAAGAATGGGAATCGAGACGGTGTCGAAAGCCTTGGCTAAATCGAGAAAAACACCCAAACATTTTTTTTGTTGATCCAACTTATTGGTTACATATTCAGTCAAGCCTTTTTCCGCGTCTTATGTGCTGCCCGTTCTGAAACCGAATTGCGAGCTTGATAAAATATTGTATTTGGTCAGGAATTTTACCAAACGGTTATTCAATAGCCTTTCAAATATTTTCGAAAGAGCTGGCAGCACAGAGATAGGTCTGTAGTTTTCGACACTGTCTCGAGCTCCACTCTTGTAATCAGGAGTAATGAGAGACCTTTTGAACATCTTTGGAAAGCATCCTTGTTCAAAACAAATTTTAAAGATGTTGATAAGCGATAATATAATTATATCTTTTATCACTTTAAGAAAAACGGCAGAGATAGAATCCCACTCAGTTGCACAATAATTTTTAAGACTTAACAAAGTAGATTCTACCTCCTTCTCATCTGGTGGATAGAGCACAAAAGAGTTAAGAGATCTGTGGGTCGAACTTGTAGCTGTATATAAAGAATAAATAAATAATTATGACTGTTTCAATTACTTTCATTATTAAATGAATGTGGTGCCCTATCCAAAAGAATATTTACATTCAGGTAATAATATAACCATTACATATATACACCATATAATAGAATAGAATATGCTTTATTAAGTAGACCAATTTTTTAAAACAAGTTTAACAAAATAATAAAATTAAAGTTACAGTAACAAAAAAATTGTGCAGATCGACTCCACTCATTCCTTGTCCAAGCAACGAGCCTCGGTCGTAAAATTTTATTGCTTTTTATTGGCACTTTGTAATTCTGACTTTAAACCATGCGTGTAAGGTTGAATTTGTTTTATTATAGGTTGACCAGCGAACATCGGTCATAAAAATTTATTGCTTTTTATACGTAGCTTTGTGAATACAACTTCAGACAATACCTTTAAGGTTTAATTTACATTAATGTATATTTATTTCAACTAGAATTACGTCAAAACATTTGGCGACAGTTTTTAGAGAACTTTTGTATGGGATTGTGCATCTAGTTTTTTATTAGTGATCGATGAGAAAACTCGACATAAAAATAATCAAATTAAATTTTAATTAAATAATATTTGTAAATTTTATGCGGATTGATTACCTCTGCCTGGAAATATCAAGCAACTAAAGCGAAACATCAAAGACGTGGCGCACTACGGTCGGGACCTCGTCACATCACTCAGCTGTTATCACTTTAGTAGTCGATTATCACAACTTTTAAAATTTTATTTCGACCGATTGTGGTAATTATGCACAAACACTAATTCATCACTATGTCTACTTGACGACCACAAAGATGTTGTTCAATATGTCCGCCTTGTACCTCTATACATTTGCGACACCGGCTTATAATGTCTGAACGCACGCGTTGTTTATCAGATATTTCGGACTTTATTTTTTCAAAGGATGCGAATATTCGCATAAACATATTTTTTTGGAATACAGACTGCTTAAACGTACCCTAGAGATAAAAATCTAAAGGTGTGAGATCAAGTGATCGCGCCGGCCAGTTGACCGGTCCACCCCGGCAATTCTTCTTTTACCGAATTCAATATCCAAAAAAATTCTTACACAACGGGAGAAATGCGGTGGTACGCCATCGTGTTGAAACCACATGCGACGAGGTATAGATTTATTTCGTCAAGTTCATCGCTTAGTTCTTCTCGCAAAAAGCGTCCGTAGTTTTCACCGCTCATTGTGTGGTCAAGAAAATACAGACCAATAATTTTGTCACCTATAATTCCCGCCCACACATTAATTTTCCATCGGTGTTGAAAGTGGATTGGTTTATAAGAATGCGGATTAGTCGTTGACCATACGTGTTCATTATGAGCGTTAAATACACCTGTTCTAATAAAAAAGAACATTCATCCGTGAAAAGTACGCGGTTCAAAAACTCAGGATCTCCTTCAACCTTATCGAGTAACCATCTACAGTAATCCATTCTCGGCTCGTAGTCGTTGGGAAGAAGACACTGAACTCGACGATAATGATACGGGTGCTGGCCATCATCTTTGAGGGTTCTCCAAATGCGCATATGGTTCACTCCTAGTTCACGTGCCACCGAGCGCGTGCTCCGCGTCGGATCTTCCCCAAACATGTCGAGAATGTGCTCCGCGATGTCGTCGTCGTATATTCTCGGTCTTCCTGAATCTGTACGTTGGTGATCACAGCCATGCACACTGCCAGTATTGTACATACGAATATGAAGTCATTGGAACGTCATGGCTGACGGCAATTGTATATTTCGTGGAGTAGCAAAACGCTCCTCGTAAAGTCTCCGTGCTTCTGCATAATTGCAGTCACATTTCCCGAGACACATCAACATATTAAAATATTCCTCGTTTGAGTACGACATCGCACACAAGTCACTCACGGCGGATACTTAATTTCGCAATATAAAAAACAGATTCGTCCGGAAGAGAAAGTTAGTAAAAAAAAAACGGAAACAATCACCGATATCGTTCACAAATAATATAAAAAGCAAAGGCCCAAGAATATATCCTTGCGGTACGCCTGAGCTAATATTCTAAGTCTATGATGTATATACACAAAACAATGCCTCAGTGCTGTATTCTTAAATTTTTTTACACATTTTTTGAATTCTTCTACTTTTGGGAATATATGTAGTTTGGTGTATCCATTTCTAATCTAATTAATATATAACATAACTAATATTTCAGAAAGAAACAATTATCTCTACACTTTTCTTACAAATAAAATTCCCTCGCTATGAAATCTATCAAATATTTCACCTCATTCCTAACTAGCGCCACCCAGGGCCGAAAAAGTCATGGATGTTCCTTCCTCATATGTACGATCACACCGGGTGACACTCATAATTTGACAGTTGTTCCTCTTCATTTTTATGATTTAAGCAGACCATTATACAGTACGTAAGGATACCAATGCTACAATATTACAAAAGATTTTCTGTAAAGCCTTATCACCTCTATAGATATATAAATATAATGCCGCCGTGTATGGCACTATAGGTCCACCGATTAGGGCGGGATGGGTTGGAGGTGGGTTTGCTATTCGCCGGATGATCTCAAAGTTGTTGCAGATTCTGTCGCAGATGTGATACATCAAGGAATGTAACTTTTTATTCCATCATCTGTGGTGCCCATAGAAGGCAGATCCCAGCCATGGTTTCGTCGCTCCTGTAAAATTGCATCTCGCCATAAGCAGGAGTACTATGGAGCCTGGAGGGATGCATCGACGTCCCGGGATACAAACACCAGCGCTCTTAAAAAGAAGTATATTTACGCCTCAAGGTCCTACAAAAGACATTGCCAAGGCACATTTAAAGCACATCGGCAGAATTGGTGAGAAACTAGTTTGCCCTCCTTCGGGAACACGTGCATTCTGGTCTCTCGCTAAGGCTGTCCAAGGGAATATCTGTCAGACATCTCTTACATCTTTGCACAGGCAGGATGACTCACTGGCCCTTGCCGCAAATAGACGGTGCATGATCCGGCTGAAGTATATTAATGTTGGTGATCCACAAAGCTGCGGCCCATTACCTACGCTGTTTCTTCTCCATTATAAATGATATGTTGCAAACCAGTTACATTCATTGTTATGCGGACGACATTACTGGTGATGCTCTTTACACTGGCCATGCCAATATTTCTCAGGAACACGTATCGTATCAAAACACTCTTGTGTCTGAAGTCGAGTCTCTGCTAAACAAAGTTTTGGATTGAGGATGACTAAATCTAGTCCAGTTTCACCCTCAGAAGACACAGTTTCGCGTGTTTTTCGCTAAAAAGAACCCTTTTGTCGCATCTCCTCAATTTCAGGGCACTCTCCATGCTGTCTCAGCCCGTATCAGAATCTTCGTTGTCAATATACGAGTATCGAATGACGTAGCGCGGTCACTTGGAAGGCTAAATAGGCCTCTAAAAAGCTCAGCGTGCTCAGCAAAGCAGGTCAGTATTTCATACCGGCAGGTTCAGTCTTTCAGGGAATACTGTTCACATATCTGGCCTGTAGCACTCCAGTGTCAGCTCCTTAAACTCAACAGTACACAGCGAAGAGCGCCTCGAATTGTCGACGATCGAGTTCTTTCTGATCGTCTCGAATCACTGGCACTGGCGTGCATTTTCTATCGCTTTTACCACGGGGGGAATTGTTTGGGTTAATTCCAACCGCTATAATTCACCAACGCACGTCGCGATAAACTCACGATACTATTCATACTGGCAACGCACCTGCAAGGTGTGGCAGTTATTCGTTAACGGCGGTAGACATTTACAATAAAAAATAATATAGAAAAAGAAATTTAAAAAATATATTCAATATAGAGGACAAAAAAACTAATTGAAAGTAATTTATGCTTTAACTGTTGGTTCTAATAAAACCTCTGTCTCGGTCTGTTTGTCTAATAGACATGAGATTAATAGTGTGAGCGGAGAGTTTTTTGGATTCTTCTGCAACAAGTCTTTTAGAACTCATCTCCGACCGAACGGACAGTTTCAACTAGCTTCTCATTTACATCGTCCAATATATTGCAATTTTCTATCATGAATACAATATTGTTATTCGAACTCAAAGTTTTCGGGCAGTTTCGGGGACAGATTAAAGTAATATTTGTAGTTACTTTTACGAATCATAATACTTTTAATTTAACTTATTTTTAATTTGCATTTCGAATGCTTTACAGTACCCATCATTTCGAAGGAGAATCAGGTGTTGCTTCTCTCTTCTTCTGCGATTATTTTGTAAATTTTTATTAAGAAAAATAGGTAGGCACTCGTTCTATCGTAATCTATGGTAAATCGCAGTACCTTAGATAATGTATATTCACTCTACTCTTGAAACACCTACATTGTAATAAATATACCTTAATATACACTATTAAACAAATTTTGATAAAAATGCGTTTGTTATGGAAAAATCGTAAATCATAAATGGACTGTAAATGGAATGGACTGACGAGTAAGGGTAGAAAAGTACTAAGCGTTAAAACTCCCCCACTCATTCAAGCAGTATAAAGTACTGCGCAGGTAACTACTTTGTGCTTGGAATGTGAGTTTAGGTCATCGTCAATTGTCAATTGGTCATTGGTGAAGTGGTAATTCTTTCAGTATAATCAAAGAAGGTCATGTTGCAGCGAGGCTGCACTACATCGCATTGTTATGGGCCGTATTGAAGTTGGTTTAAAGCTTAGAGTATAAGCAAGCCATAGAGCGTGCGAGTTACATATACCTAACGACCTAGTTACATATGCCTACCGCACTTGCATACCGTACAACCCGCGTACCATCACGAAGATACTTACCATACAGCACCGCCTGCTAAGCAAATAGCAGCACGTCTTTAAACATGACTCAATTTACTCAACATAGTATTAAAACCAAGGTTTAAATGTTAAGATCATTCATTATTTCTGTGAACATACATTGTCACAGTAGTTATCTTGTAAGTTAGAAAATAAAAGTAATATAGGAAAAAGTCTTAGTCTCATTTCACATCAACACTCCCTAAGCTGCCGCAAACGTAAGTGGCGCAGTCGGTAGGATATTGTACGGACCTGTGGCAGAAACGGAAGGGAGTCCCAACCATTGAACCAGGCCTCATACATCGTATGCGGGATCCTAGTGGTTCTGCTAAACTTCGCACAAAGGCCTACATCGCGATTTTTTATAGAGGTCACGCTTCGCCTGCACGGTTGTTTGTATACTTTCGTGTAATGTCATGTAACTCATAATTACATATACTAAATAATGTTTGGCAATGGTCATAAAATTCCTGTGGTGTCCTACAAGGAGATGGGGCAAACGAGCAAACGGCTCCCCTGATGGTAAGTGACTACCGCCACCCATGAACAACTGCAACACCAAGGGAATTGCAAGTGCGTTGCAAGCCTTTTAGAAAGGAGTAAGCTCTTTTCTTGAAGGTCCGAAAAGGTGGGGTTCCACGACCTGCTTTCTTACAGGCCAGATTACACCATGCCAGACCAACAGGCCATGGGAACCGTCGCATCCAATGAGGTCTGCGGTTTCTGTCAGGCAAATCAGCCGCACAGGCATCCACAGGCCTGGCAGGATCCGGCCTCGCCTGTAATAACATGGGCCGTGGGACCCCACCTTAAGTCGTATCGGTCCGGAAAAATCGCCGGTGATAAACTATTCCACAAAGAGATCGTACGAGGAAGAAAACTTCTATTAAAACGTACAATGGTGGACCGCCAAGCATCCAGATGGTGTGGATGGTATCGGGAGTTTTGGCGCGATGTGCGTTCGTGAAATTTGGTGGCTGGGATTAATCCAAACAATTCCTCAGAGTACTACCCGTGGCAGATGCGAAAGAAAATGCAAAGGAAAGCAACATCTCTTCGCAGCGCCTGTGAATCGAGCTGATCGGAGAGGACTAGGTCGTCAACAATTCAAGCCGTTCTGCGCTAGATGCGATCAAGTGAAAGGAGCAGGCACTGGGGAGCCCCAGCCCAGAGATGGGAACAGTATTCCATGTGAGGCCGAATATGCGCCTGTAAAGTTGCAGGTGGTGCGCCGGCATCGAATACCATCCCCATCTGCTGAGCACGCCAAGCTTTTTAGAGGCCAATTTGGCCTTCCAAGTGACCGCGCTACGTCATTCGATACTCGTATATTGACAACGAAGATTCTGATACGGGCTGAGACAGCATGGAGAGTGCCCTGAAATTGAGGAGATGCGACAAAAGGGTTCTTTTTAGCGAAA
Organism: Parnassius orleans; assembly: GCA_029286625.1. Classification (NCBI taxonomy): domain Eukaryota; kingdom Metazoa; phylum Arthropoda; class Insecta; order Lepidoptera; family Papilionidae; genus Parnassius; species Parnassius orleans. Next base: position 166,393 of record JAGSMP010000083.1, read on the forward strand.
AACACGCGAAACTGTGTCTTCTGAGGGTGAAACTGGACTAGATTTAGTCATCCTCAATCCAAAACTTTGTTTAGCAGAGACTCGACTTCAGACACAAGAGTGTTTTGATACGATACGTGTTCCTGAGAAATATTGGCATGGCCAGTGTAAAGAGCATCACCAGTAATGTCGTCCGCATAACAATGAATGTAACTGGTTTGCAACATATCATTTATAATGGAGAAGAAACAGCGTAGGTAATGGGCCGCAGCTTTGTGGATCACCAACATTAATATACTTCAGCCGGATCATGCACCGTCTATTTGCGGCAAGGGCCAGTGAGTCATCCTGCCTGTGCAAAGATGTAAGAGATGTCTGACAGATATTCCCTTGGACAGCCTTAGCGAGACCAGAATGCACGTGTTCCTGAAGGAGGGCAAACTAGTTTCTCACCAATTCTGCTGATGTGCTTTAAATGTGCCTTGGCAATGTCTTTGTAGGACCTTGAGGCGTAAATATACTTTTTAAGAGCGCTGGTGTTTGTATCCTGACGTCGATGCATCCTCCAGGCTCCATAGTACTCCTGCTTATGGCGAGATGCAATTTACAGGAGCGACGAAACCATGGCTGGGATCTGCCTCTATGGGCACCACAGATGATGGAATAAAAGTTACATTCCTTGATGTATCACATCTGCGACAGAATCTGCAACAACTTTGAGATCATCCGGCGAATAGCAAACCCACCTCCAACCCATCCCGCCCTAATCGGTGGACCTATAGTGCCATACACGGCGGCATTATATTTATATATCTATAGAGGTGATAAGGCTTTACAGAAAATCTTTTGTAATATTGTAGCATTGGTATCCTTACGTACTGTATAATGGTCTGCTTAAATCATAAAAATGAAGAGGAACAACTGTCAAATTATGAGTGTCACCCGGTGTGATCGTACATATGAGGAAGGAACATCCATGACTTTTTCGGCCCTGGGTGGCGCTAGTTAGGAATGAGGTGAAATATTTGATAGATTTCATAGCGAGGGAATTTTATTTGTAAGAAAAGTGTAGAGATAATTGTTTCTTTCTGAAATATTAGTTATGTTATATATTAATTAGATTAGAAATGGATACACCAAACTACATATATTCCCAAAAGTAGAAGAATTCAAAAAATGTGTAAAAAAATTTAAGAATACAGCACTGAGGCATTGTTTTGTGTATATACATCATAGACTTAGAATATTAGCTCAGGCGTACCGCAAGGATATATTCTTGGGCCTTTGCTTTTTATATTATTTGTGAACGATATCGGTGATTGTTTCCGTTTTTTTTTTTACTAACTTTCTCTTCCGGACGAATCTGTTTTTTATATTGCGAAATTAAGTATCCGCCGTGAGTGACTTGTGTGCGATGTCTTACTCAAACGAGGAATATTTTAATATGTTGATGTGTCTCGGGAAATGTGACTGCAATTATGCAGAAGCACGGAGACTTTACGAAGAGCGTTTTGCTACTCCACGAAATATACAATTGCCGTCAGCCATGACGTTCCAATGACTTCATATTCGTATGTACAATACTGGCAGTGTGCATGGCTGTGATCACCAACGTACAGATTCAGGAAGACCGAGAATATACGACGACGACATCGCGGAGCACATTCTCGACATGTTTGGGGAAGATCCGACGCGGAGCACGCGCTCGGTGGCACGTGAACTAGGAGTGAACCATATGCGCATTTGGAGAACCCTCAAAGATGATGGCCAGCACCCGTATCATTATCGTCGAGTTCAGTGTCTTCTTCCCAACAACTACGAGCCGAGAATGGATTACTGTAGATGGTTAATCGATAAGGTTGAAGGAGATCCTGAGTTTTTGAACCGCGTACTTTTCACGGATGAATGCTCTTTTGTTAGAACAGGTGTATTTAACGCTCATAATGAACACGTATGGTCAACGACTAATCCGAATTCTTATAAACCAAGCCACTTTCAACACCGATGGAAAATCAATGTGGGCGGGAATTATAGGTGACAAAATTATTGGTCCGTATTTTCTTGACCACACAATGAGCGGTGAAAACTACGGACGCTTTTTGCGAGAAGAACTAAGCGATGAACTTGACGAAATAAATCTATACCTCGTCGCATGTGGTTTCAACACGATGGCGTACCACCGCATTTCTCTCGTTGTGTAAGAATTTTTTTGGATACTGAATTCGGTAAAAGAAGAATTGCTGGGGTGGACTGGTCAACTGGCTGGCGCGATCACTTGATCTCACACCTTAGATTTTTATCTCTAGGGTACGTTTAAGCAGTCTGTATTCCAAAAAAATATGTTTATGCGAATATTCGCATCCTTTGAAAAAATAAAGTCCGAAATATCTGATAAACAACGCGTGCGTTCAGACATTATAAGCCGGTGTCGCAAATGTATAGAGGTACAAGGCGGACATATTGAACAACATCTTTGTGGTCGTCAAGTAGACATAGTGATGAATTAGTGTTTGTGCATAATTACCACAATCGGTCGAAATAAAATTTTAAAAGTTGTGATAATCGACTACTAAAGTGATAACAGCTGGGTGATGTGACGAGGTCCCGACCGTAGTGCGCCACGTCTTTGATGTTTCGCTTTAGTTGCTTGATATTTCCAGGCAGAGGTAATCAATCCGCATAAAATTTACAAATATTATTTAATTAAAATTTAATTTGATTATTTTTATGTCGAGTTTTCTCATCGATCACTAATAAAAAACTAGATGCACAATCCCATACAAAAGTTCTCTAAAAACTGTCGAAAAATGTTTTGACGTAATTCTAGTTGAAATAAATATACATTAATGTAAATTAAACCTTAAAGGTATTGTCTGAAGTTGTATTCACAAAGCTACGTATAAAAAGCAATAAATTTTTATGACCGATGTTCGCTGGTCAACCTATAATAAAACAAATTCAACCTTACACGCATGGTTTAAAGTCAGAATTACAAAGTGCCAATAAAAGCAATAAAATTTTACGACCGAGGCTCGTTGCTTGGACAAGGAATGAGTGGAGTCGATCTGCACAATTTTTTTGTTACTGTAACTTTAATTTTATTATTTTGTTAAACTTGTTTTAAAAAATTGGTCTACTTAATAAAGCATATTCTATTCTATTATATGGTGTATATGTAATGGTTATATTATTACCTGAATGTAAATATTCTTTGGATAGGGCACCACATTCATTTAATAATGAAAGTAATTGAAACAGTCATAATTATTTATTTATTCTTTATATACAGCTACAAGTTCGACCCACAGATCTCTTAACTCTTTTGTGCTCTATCCACCAGATGAGAAGGAGGTAGAATCTACTTTGTTAAGTCTTAAAATTATTGTGCAACTGAGTGATTCTATCTCGCTGTTTTTCTTAAAGTGATAAAAGATATAATTATATTATCGCTTATCAACATCTTTAAAATTTGTTTTGAACAAGGATGCTTTCCAAAGATGTTCAAAAGGTCTCACATTACTCCTGTTTACAAGAGTGGAGCTCGAGACAGTGTCGAAAACTACAGACCTATTCTGTGCTGCCAGCTCTTTCGAAAATATTTGAAAGGCTATTGAATAACCGTTTGTAAAATTCTGACCAAATACAATATTTTATCAAGCTCGCAATTCGGTTTCAGAACGGCAGCACATAAGACGCGGAAAAGGCTTGACTGAATTTGTAACCAATAAGTTGGATCAACAAAAAATGTTTGGGTGTTTTTCTCGATTTAGCCAAGGCTTTGACACCGTCTCGATTCCCATTCTTGTACACAAATAGGAAAATATCGGAATTAGAAATTGGCCTTCTATTTTTAAAAGCTTCTAAAGTCACCGAGTGCAGAGAGTTAAGATTAAAAATTTCATCAGTTCTGATGCTAGTGTCACTTTTGGTGTCCCTGAAGGAAGTATCCTAGGGTCAAGTCTCTTTTTAATTTATATTAATGACCTTTGTCGTATGCCATTAATACATGGTAAATTATTCACTTATGCCGATGATACGGCTATAATATTTTATGGAGAGACTTGGGCTGACGTTCAGGTGATTGCTGAAAGGGGTCTCCAATGTGTGGCACAATGGCTTGAGGACAGCTTACTAACACTAAACGTATCTAAATCAACGTACTTACAGTTCCGTATTACCAATACTCCAGCTGTTGAGGATATTGAACTGATGGTACATTTTTGTGATCTAAAATCAACATACAAATGCTCTTGCCTTAATATAACTAGATCTAAAACTGTAAAATACCTCGGTATGTTGTTAGACGAAAAACTTAGCTGGCTCCCACACATTGATCTTATTTCATCCCGGACTCGTATACTTACTTGGACATTTAAAAAGCTAAGACACATTGTTGATTTTGATTTATTGTATAGTATACTTTACTTTAGCACAATCAATTATAGGCTATTGCATAATTGTCTGGGAGGATCGTGCAAAAGTTTTTTAATTAAGCTCGAAAGAGCACAAAGATGTTTACTAAAACTATGACTTTTAAAACTTATAGATACTCAACAAAATTATTATACAGCGAATGCAAGTTGCTGTCTGTCAGGCAATTATACGTTCAGAATTTTATCACCAAGCAACACGATCGCACCTACGACCCTGAGATCTGTCGTAATAAACGTAGAATACCCAACGTACTTGCACTGTTCAGATGTCGCACTGCATTTGCTAGACGGCAAAGCGGATCTCTATAGTACTCTATAACAAACTTAAAATTCTAAATTTCTATCCTCTTTCAAAACACGAGTGTAAAATTAGAGTTCGAGATTGGTTGTTGTCGTTAGATTACAATAATACAAAAAATTTATTAATTTAATTTATAGTTTAAAAATAAATGAATAAACAAAACAGGGAAGCGATTAATATGTGGAAAATTAATGTTAACGTTTCGGTTATGTTAATGCATAAATTATATATGAACTTTAATATTTATATATATTATATATTTAATATTTATATAAATATTTATATATGCATATATATGTATATATACACATATATATGTGTGTGCTCGTGTTGTGTATATGTATACTAAATATGTGTATAGTATAGATGTTTAGTATTAAATAAAATATACTTTATTATATTATAATTTTATTATATTTTTTATTTAATTTTGTAAATTTGAAATTGTTTACTTTTCTTTTGTTTCTACTGTAACAATGAAAACATGCATAGTTCTCTGAGTGTTACCTGTGTTACAACTCTGGGAGAGGCCGCTGTTCCTAAGATACAGACTCGTCTAGTTTCGAGTCAGAGACTTCATAATTTTGTGATTTATTTTGATAATTAAGAATTATTATCAAAATAAATTTATTATTATTATTATTTTGGGTATTTATATAGTATTCTCATCTGGTTGGGCTGAATAAATATTTTAAAGGAAATAATAAATAAACATAAATATATATTTAATATACTAACATAAATAAATAACTAATACATAAATAAATAAAACCCAACCAGATGGAAACACTGGCAGGGGAAGACCAAATGGCTGAGGGTTAGGGGAAAGGAGAAACCGGCGGACGATGCGGCGGTATCGAGGAGCACCGCCTTCTGCATTTGGGCTTGGAGCGGTCCGTCACGGAGTCCCAGTTGCCTCAGATGACCCGAGGCTGCCTGGGATTAACCTGTCGCAGAGACGACTACAGGTATAATTTCGGTCGGCAGTCCACCCCACATGTCAGTCATCTCGTGAGCCAGGTCCAGATATTTTGTTCGCTTATCTGTTTCAGCCACGAGGTTCTCGTCATACGGAATGGTAATGTCGACCAAAAATATCCTTGACTGTGCGCGCACCATCAGCACAATATCAGGCTTATTCGCAAGAATACTCCTATCTGTGATGATGGCCCGGTCCCAGTAGAGCCTGGAGCGGTCATTTTCGAGCACGGCTTCCGGCAAGTACTTGTAATGCGGCAATTTCCGGTCCACGAGACCGTATTTCAGAGCGAGCTCTTGGTGTAGAATTCTGGCTACTAAGTTGTGCCTGTGCAAGTACTCAGAGTTAGAAAGCGCCGAACAACTGGAGATGACATGCCTAAGTGACTCACCAGGATGGCAACAAGCTCGACAGATGTCAACGGTGCCATCCCTTAGGATGTATCTCCGATAGTTGTTGGTCTTAATAACCTGATCCTGTATTATTATTATTATTATCTTGTGTTAAAAATTTAAAGATATTGCTTGACAAACAACTTAAATCTAAATTCAATAGTTACTAAATATAAAAAGTAAGTACAGAAAGTTCTTGTAAAATCTAAGAATATTATTGTCCAAATTTTTGACGTAATGTTCATATTTACAGATGTTACAAAAAAAAAAACTGATAAGACTGAATAATAATGTTATTAATTTCCTTGAAATAAAATGAGTTTATTAAATAATCGTCTTTTCGATAGATTTTTATTTTTTTCCTTATCTTTTTTTGCTATGTAATGCAATCTTACTTTAAGGTACCGTTCGGTAATAGATTTTATTGTAATAAATCTATGATTATTATCGTGACACTTGGATGAAAATATGTCACCTAAAAATGATGAAAATACCTTGCTGCAAATTTGAGAAATATCGAAATACATACTTATTCAAAATTAAATCCATAAAATGTTACTATAATATTTAGGGAAACAGTAAAAAAGTCTCATTAAACAAAAAACAATTATACTTTAATAATAAAAAAATAAAAAACAACTTTTGGAGACGCAAAACGACGACAAATTGTGGAGACGCTCCACAAATGGAACAGAATCAACGCATGTAACTCGAACAATTACGACTTATTTTATTACGACTTAATTTAAAAAATGCCTTTACGATGATTTCTTGACGAAATATCAGTATTTACAATACAGTGATAACAATTAAATAATGTTAATATTAATACTTACCGAAAATATGAAAGTCCATCCTTTTTTAGCGTCCTGGATGTGTGATTTTTACACTTTTTAAACGAACACCGAGGCATGTTTACCGTCGGAGCATTCGAATGCTACTAGATTAAAAGCGCACCCAAATGTTCGAGTGGGCACTCATTCGGTGAGGCCATTTTTTGTCACTGATTGTGTATCTAGTTTTTTATTAGTGATCGATGAGTTTTCTGAAGTAAAGTTATTTCTATACGTTTGAATACTGGTTCTGTTAACGCACTTAACGGAAACCACAGGGTTTTTTATACATATTGTATATCAGTTTGTTTTTATCTGTATTTACCGGGTCGTTTTAATGGAACATTAAAAATTTTAATTTTAATTGTTTAGTACACTGACCCAATAGTAATATGTAGATAACGGTGTTAAGCTTAAATGTAATATTGTGTTTCATAATAGAATTATATTGTACAATTGTTTGTTATCCCAAATAAAGAGAAAAAAAATATATACTGGCGTAATATACATATTTTTTTTATATTCTACTTAGCCACCTGTGCTTCGGAACTTCGGATTATATTCCCAAATCATAACGATAAAACTTTTAGCGTAGTTAGGTATAGATATTTAGTAATGCTCCTCAAGCGCTACTAGACGACCGCGCATGAGACGTGATAGTACCTATAAATTCCATAGTATTTGATACTCACAACGGTCAATGCCCGATTCATGCTTGATGGCCGACGACATTGTCGCGATGGCTTAAATAGCGTGGTTTATCCCCTACAGCGTTATTCGTAGAAAAGAGGAACTCGTGGTTAAGTAATAGCTGCGCAGATCAATAGATCTGCGAAATTAAGTTGCACTTGCCGCGGTCAGTCCATGAATGAGTGACCATTTTCTTAACATACCGAGATTGAGAGAATAGAGAGTGCATCTGTATCCTCAGACACTTAGTGCACTTTACAAGATCATTATGTTTTTAAAATTCATGCAGCTAAATGATAATAAGTTTATTATTACTTTATACTTTTCAGGGACAGATGAAAGAATATAAGCATGAAGCATGATGAAGCCTCATAAACATATTGGCCTTTAAACAGAGCAATCTTATTTAACTGATTCCTACAAGTTTCCTTCCTTAAATTATTAAGTTTACATTCATACTTAAGTCGAATGTTAAAATAAACTTCTATAATCTATTTAATTATTAATTATTAAATGTTTGTAATTATCACAAGTAATACTTATATGAAAATAAAGCAGCCATTATGTTGTACTCCGTGTCCCCGTTTTTGTTTCCCCATCAAAACATTTTATAAAATTTATAAAATATAAATAGGTATATACTTAGTTAAGTCCTATCCTATTACCTTTACCTATTACCTATTTATATTAACCATTATCCTATTACCTATTTATATTAACAATATGTTAAAAAATAAATTCCGGGGAAACTGCCCACGGCAGTAAATATTTTTCTCCAAAGATCATAGCTCGAAAATACAACATTCTGATCTGATTATTGGGGAGTTTTTTAGATTTTCGGTAGTCACCTGGGATTTTATACATTTGAATTAAAATCCAACAAAAGGCAGGTAGGTTCAGCTTATTCCCAGGAACATGTTATATGAATATTTTTTAATTATTTTAGAACTATCATGGTAAAATTAAGTTAATTTTTGAAGTTATTCAACTTCATGCACTAAACAATTTTTTATAATCTTTTTACCGCTTCCTTAACAATCATTTTCAATAGTCCTTTTAAGTAAAATATACATCACTAGCTAACGCACACAATGACAAATCAAAATTGGTCACGCGTTTTCGGGCTGTCAGGTGGTCTATACGCTAGTATATTCTAAGTCTATGGATTGAACTCGCATATGTACCGTGTGTCTGTCAAGACTTAGTATTCATACCTCCCTAGCTATTAGTTTTTAAAGTTTGTGATACGAATATTTGCTATGTAATATAATAATCATCACTTGATTTAGAAAACAATTTACTTGATCGTTCGAAGTCTAGTCCTATTTTCTTTATATTTTTAGACTTATAATTAAGTAATAAAAATAAATAACTAAACAAAGAAGAGTATATCCATGTCGATTATTGCTAACATTGCGAACAAAATCACTATAGATTAAAGACGTCATGTCTTGTAAAGTAACGTCACAAACAATACAACTACAATAGGGATGTCATTTTTCTAGTAGATCAAAAGATACGAGCGTACTTACTCTCATATTTGGCATTGTATAAAGAGACCTTTACCGGTGGTACAGCCACGCTGCAGCTTTAGCTGTAGCATGGATGGGCCGGCTCGGACCGGGGCAGTACCAAGACCTCACAGAATACCAGCGTGAAGTAGAGGTTTACCTCTGCATTTCGCTTGGTGAATGCAGGTGGCCGGAGGCCCATCCCCCCCCCCCCCTCCCATAACATGGTAGCGGAATTCGAAAAGAAAGGACTACCCCAGGAGGGTACCAGCACCCCTGGTAATGGAGAATCCCTCACTGAGCATCCACGGTCAAGCTACCCTCTTCTTCCGGAGTGTGGGTGCTCAGGCTGCCCCGCGTATTCTGGAGGGGGGGGCAAAATCCCGCTCTATACTAACACTGCATGGGGCAAACAGAGCGATAAAACCATGGCGAACCCTGCCACGCTATCCGTGGAATTTTGCAACATCAGGGGACTTCACTCGAACCTAAACGCCGTCCACTACCATCTAGAGACGGCGAAGCCGGCCTTGCTCTTTTTGACCGAGACGCAGGTGTCTCCGACTGATACTTCGTACCTGTCCTACCCGGGGTACAAATTAGAACACTTCTTTGTGCCCCGAGCTGAAGTTTGCGTATACGTCAGGGAGGATATCTGTTCTCGACGCCTCGGCAGTCTTGAAGGTAAGGACCTGTCCATCCTTTGGTTGCGCGTAGACAGCGACGACCATCCCCGCTTCTACGGGTGCCTGTATAGATCCCATAGCGGTAATGCCGACACAGACCGACTCATCGACCACGTCAAAATTGCTACAGATTTCTTGCTACAACAAATCCCATCCGTAGAGATCGTGATACATGGCGATTTTAACGCCCACCACGCCGAATGGCTCGGTTCACGTTTAACCGATCATGCGGGGAAATCTGTTTATGACTTTGCCTTGGCATATGGTCTGACACACCTGGTAACTTCGCCTACGCGGATTCCAGATGTGAAGGATCATACACTTTCCCTGTTGGATATTCTGCTGACCTCTCATACAGACGGATATTAGGTTTCCGTCGATGCCCCTCTCGGCTCTTCGGACCATTATCTGATCCGGAGTGTGGTGCCACTCACGCTCCCCTCGCGGTTGCGTTCTGCAGGCTGCCGCCGTGATTGGCATTACAGGTTGGCGGATTGGGACGGAATGCGGTCTTTCTTTGCATCTTACCCATGGGGGCGGGTTTGCTTTTTGCCGGATGATCCCAGCGCTGTTGCTGACTCTGTCACTGATGTGGTGCTACAGGGAATGGAACTATTTATTCCATCATCTGTGGTACCCATCGGAGGCAGATCTCAGCCTTGGTTTGGTCGCTCCTGTAAGACTGCATTACGCAGTAAGCACGAGTGTTATCAGGCCTGGGCTGAGGCTTTGGCGGCTCAGGATGTAAACACCAGCATGCTTAAAAAGAAGTATAACTTCGCCTCCAGGTCCTTCAAAAGAGTTATTGCCAAGGCAAAGTATGAGCACATTGGCAGAATTGGCGAGAAATTAGTTCGCCTTCCTTCGGGAACCCATGCATTCTGGTCTCTCGCCAAAGCTGTTCAAGGGAGTTTCTGTAAGCCATCACTACCATCTCTGCACAGGGAGGATGACTCACTGGCCCACGCCGCAAAAGAGAAAGCCGACCTTTTAGGCTCCCTTTTTGCGTCCAACTCGACTCTCGATGACGCCGACCATCCCGCAGTGTGAGTGCTCTATCTTGATGTGCGATTCACACAGTGCTCAGTACGCAAAGCACTCCTCTCCCTGGACATACACAATTCGAGTGGGCCTGTCGGTTAGTTTGGACATAGCGAAGGCCTTCGATCGGGTCTGGCACAAAGCGCTTCTTTTGAAGCTTCCTTCCCATGGGCTTCCCGAGAAATTGTGCCATTGGATCACCAGTTTTCTGGCTGATCGGAGCATCAAGGTCGTAGTAGACGGTGCATACTCCGATTACAAGTCTATTAACGCTGGTGTTCCACAGGGCTGCGTGCTTCTTCTGCATATCAATGATATGTTGCAAACCGGTAACATTCAGTGCTATGCGAATGACAGCACTGGTGATGCTCTATACACCGGCCGTGACAATATTTCTCGGGAAAACGTCAAGTACCGGAACAAACTTGGGTCTGAAGTCGAGTCTTTGCTGAACAAAGTCTCGGATTGGGGGCGACTAAATCTAGTCCAGTTTAATCCTCAGAAGATACAAGTTTGTGCGTTTACCGCTAAAAAGAATCCCTCTGTCGTATCTCCTCGGTTTCAAGGCACTCCCCTTGTTGCCTCGGCCAGTATCGGAATCCTCGGCGTCGACATATCGAGTGAAGTTCAGTTTCGTGGTCACTTGGAAGAGAAGGCCAAATTGGCCTCTAAAAAGCTTGGCGTGCTCAGCAGAGCGGGACAGTATTTCATGCCGGCACACCGCCTGCAACTTTAGAAGGCGCAGGTTCGGCCTCACATGGAATACTGTTCCCATCTCTGGGCTGGGGCTCCCTAGTGCTAGCTCCTTCCACTTGACCGCATCCAGCGCAGAGCGGCAGGAATCTTCGACGACCGAGTCCTTTCCGATCGGCTCGATTCACTGGCGCTGCGAAGAGATGTTGCATCTCTTTTTTTTCCGTGGTGGACCGCCAATCATCCATACCATTTGAATGATTGGCGGTCCACCACTGTGCGATTTAGAAGATGTTTTCTTCCTCGCACAGCTTCCTTGTGGAATCGATTACCACCAGCGATTTTTCCGGACCGATACGACTTAGGGACCTTCAAGAAAAGAGCCTACTCCTTTTTAAAAGGCCGGCAACGCATCTGCCATTCCCCTGGTATTGCAGTTGTTCATGGGCGGCGGTAGCCACTTACCATCAGGTAAGCCGCATGCCCGTTTGCCCCCTCTCCTATAAAAAAAAGAGACCAAAGATGACCACTTGACATTTCTATTTCCACGCATGAATTACACGCAACATCTTTCAATAGATTTGTCTCTTTTGGCCTTATTTGAAAATAAAATTAGGAAAAGCGAGACAAGTATATTGACTCAATTTATGTAAAATTGTAGGTTCTAATTTCCTAGCGGTATTTCGCATTTAAATGCCTTTGTTTTATTTTCCGTAATGATTTGAAATGATTATTTAGTGTTTAAGGTACTAATGACGAATTGGGATATTTGAAGGGTTTTTAATATGCGCTTGTTGGTGATTTTACAATAACGCGTGCCACGAAATCGGTCTGATTTTACCAATTTTTCGCGATGTTAGTCTGCGGTAAATATCGTGTCGTAAAGAAAAATTACTTACGAAAGTAAATTTATCAACAATGCGTCATAGTTGTGAAGCCAAGTATTGAAGTGAATGCAATTATTTTAGAAAAAAAATTGCAAAACAACGTAAAATTTTCAATTTATAAATACACTTGCGTTCCTGCATACACCATTGGTTTAAATAAATACCTATATATTTCCGGTTAGATATTTTGCAGATAAGTCGTTACTAAAAAGCATTAATTTATTTAAATAGTTTTGAGAGTATTTTCTAACAGGACTTATACAGGGTTATTTTGCAATATACGTCCAAATTTGCAGGGAAGGTTCATAATAAGTAATATAGGTAAATGGCGAAGAAAAATTAATTAAAAGAAATCTCAAACATTCTGTCCTTTTTATCTTTTAAATTCAGAATGCGTGGTAATGCATTATTTTAACTGATTGTCATTCATAAATATCTAATGCCTACCATTTTACTACGCACGCACACAGACGTAAGGGTATCTAGGTCGGCAAAAAAGTTTTAAATTGAATCGCACACAGAGGAGCGCGCGTACGCGTAGATGTTGCACATAAATCACATTTAATTTGGGATAATTTCAAATAAAAGTAGAAGCCTTATTTACTCGTATTTTCAAAAACTGCAATAACGGTATATCATTATTTATATATTTGAACTAAATATAAAATTTGAATACTTTTTAAAAAATAACCCTGTATAGTTCATTTATATATATAATTATATAATTTTATTATTTACTCACAAGTCAAAGAAATGAGATACTATTAAACTTTATTTAAAAATTATCTGTTATTATTATTAGATTAAATTATACACCAGCAATATACACTTTACGATGAATACATTTTTAATGTGCTTTGTGTTAACTATTAAACTGTGAATTTTTGATCAAGCTTCAAAAACTGTTTTAGTTAATTTGATTACATTTCAACTATAGACAAACTCGTCAATATCTATAGTGACCATTGTATTTTAAGTTTTTATCAGTATCGAAGCTAGGTAGTAACGTATCGATAAAGGAAAGTTGCATATGTCTTTATCTTATCTCATCGTTCGTACCTGGTCATTTGGTATAGGATATAATTAAAAAAATTAAAATGTTTGGGATAGTTTCTAAGATTTCTAACCAATTAGGAAGAAATGTAATGAAAAATTTCATTAGAAACGGATCACATGGTGGAATACCAGGAGAGGTAAGCACATTTAATTACGTAACTACAACCTATATTTTATAGTATAGTTTTACGCAAGACTTTTATATTATGTATTTTGCAAGTTGCTCAAATAAAACATACGCATTACGTAATATCAACATTTTATTAATTCTTAAGAAATTCTCTTTAGGACAATGATTTTATGGCCTTCAAATTATTGGTTAGTTAGTCATCACTTATCTCACGAAGCATGGCACAGTTATGAGCTAGCATTATGATGTTTTTGTGGTAAAATATTGAACTATTATCGTAGGTACTTAACACTTTTTTAACCAACTTCAAAAAGAAGGAGGTATCAAATTCGACTGTATGTTTTTTTTGTCTGTGTTACCTCATAACTTTTTTCTAGGTGAACCGATTTCGATGATTCTCAAAGCTGGTGCTTCTCATGTGATCCCATATAAATTTCATCAAGGTTTGATCAGTAGTTTTTGAGTTATCCTTAATAACTTATATTAAAGTCAATTGATGAAATTTTATCACTTGTTTGGTCAAGTTATCAATGATGGTGTTCTCCTGGTCAAGCTGTAACAACAGTGATAACTTCTGAATAACCATAAGCTTAGCTTTGTAGGAAATATTATGGTGCCACAAATGTACCTACACCCAAACTTCCTCAGAACACTTGTCCTAATCAACCGTGCCTTGATGTACACATAAGCGAAATACAATAATATCGAAAGCAGATAAGAAAGCAGTCTGAGACAGGTACACGAGGATAATCACAACACAACCATACGTGTGCATGTAGTGTAGTACCAGATATTTTTAATTTTGTATTACTGTAAATAGATAATTAATGGAAACGTAATGTTTAAGCCAAGCTATAACAACATACAGCACCAAACGTCTCGCACCTTTTACCCTGCTCCCCATCGCCGGTCTGAGTAGACCGCCATCTATCGGAAGCCATGAGATCTTTCTATCGTTTCCTATAGTCTTCAATTTTTCAATACTCATGGGACGAAGTGGTGTGATGGATTTCTTGCACCGCCACCACCAAGCCACACTCTACTCATTTGTTTTGCACAACCAAGTGTCATGTAGGAAACTGTCAATAAGAGGCGTTCTTGTTGTTACTAGAACTTTTTTTTATAGGATAGAAGTTACAAACGAGCACACAGGCCACCTGATGGTAAGTGTTTGCTGTGACCCATATACATCTACATCTATCTTCGATTACGAATCGAAATGTTACCCGTGAGCACTAAAATAGTCGTTTGCAGTAAAAAGGGTCTCTGGTTCTCTACATTCACCACACGAAACACAGCAGCGTTAAGCTGCTATTTTACGCTGGTATTCTGTGAGAGCGTGGTACTTCCCCGGTCGAGCCGACCCATTCGTGCTACAACTATACTACTAATACAAATAGCCGCAGCATGACTCTCCCACGTAAACTTTAATTAGGTTTCTCTTATTCTAAACGACACTATATCACACCTCCCACTGACAAAACAGTAAATATTTAATGATGAATTTGAAAAGAGAAATGCTAAGAATCTGGTGGGAATACTCTCGCAGCTATCGAGTTCAAATGTATCTACTATAGCTCTAGCATACTTTTCTGATCTGACCCTTGTGATTCTTACCTGTTAACTACTAAAAAACAAAGAAAAATAAAGAGGCAAGAGTTTTGAAAGCAAAGCAGATGCACTGGCTGATTATAATAATATCCATGTTTTTAAGTTATATGAAGAAAAATTGTCACACAAATGAAACTGGTGTTTAATCATTTTATCGCGTTTATTAACTTATTTTATATTCCCGACGTTTCGAGTACTTTACAGCACCTATGGTTAACGGGGGGACTGAGGTGTTCGACGTCCCAATGTCATAGTTAACCACGGCTACCTTCAAATAATATTTCTTCCTGGTCCCCTTTCTTTCTTTCTGGCATCGCCCTAGTGGCAGAAAAAATCATTAAAGCCCTCATTATTATGGTTCGCGTTTCTGTCATCATACAACCCCTGTATGTATGTTTGATTTAATTTGACACAGAAAGTAGATAAATAGGAACAAAAAATTTAAAAAGTGCTGTACTTTCTACGTTTGACGTGTTCATTGATTTTCGATTTTAACTGTTTCCTATATCTTAAATATAGTCATGGCACCACAAAAGAGCATTTTCACTTACTCTGATATTCTATTCTCTAGATAATAAGTTGATAAAATTAGAATAGATGATATATCCTTTGATTATGTATTTTCAAAGAAAATATTAAATGCCTTTTATATATCAAAAATCCTTCAAGGCACCTTTTATTATTATTCAACTGTGTCAAAATAGGTTGTTAAAGTAAAACATCATCGGTAGATTTAATACACGAAAATCAAAATGTTTTCATAAAGCCGCGTATCGATTATGCGCTCCAAGAGGTCGAACAAAATGGATACCGCCTTGGAACGCGCGCCAAATTGTTCGTTGGAACGCTCAAACGTGGAGCGGGCCGTTCCATCTGGTGCTCTTTTTTACCGCGTATCAAAGTAGTTAAGTTTTGGCGCGCGCGCCAGTTGGGACGGTTGTTTTAATTATTTGTGAGTTCGTTGCGTTCCGAAGTCATTCATGGCGCGCGTGTCAGGAGCGCGTAATCGATATGCGACTATAATGTTATATTAATTTTTACATTAAATAAAAAATAAAATAAAAATGAAAAGCAATCGCATTCTTAAATATGGTCTTCAAAGAAGCATAAAAACCTATCATTAATAATTTGATTTTTGAAGTTTATTATTAAATTACTTTAGCACCTATGTTCATATTGTTATTTAATATTCCCCTAAAAGAAAATAATGGAATTACTTTGAAATAAATCATTCGTCGTGTTCCAGCCATCACAATTGCCATTTTTATTCCCTGCATACATTTTTCTTTTATAGTGGCGGCGTAACAGAAACTATTATCCCATTCCATCCCGTGGTTGTCGTAAGAGACGGCTTTGATAAAGCAAAAAGAACTTTTAGAAAAACTATATGGTGTTAGATAGATAGCTGTGTAGTGTGTATCATTTCGAATATGCCATATGTAATAAGATACACCCAAACTGGCGATGTGGAGCAGCGTCAAAAGCACGAAAACTAGCAGTTAAATATGATAAATATAAGTAAGCTTTTACAATGTACATAAACTGACTATTTAAATCACACTTTATATTTTCAGAATTTGCCATTTAACATCCACAATAAAACTCGTTTTACCTTAAATATGTTTTTGTACGGGGCTACTGGTTTCGGGGCACCTTTTCTCATTGTGCTGCATCAGCTTCGTAAGAAGTGATTCGGTAAGTACATACATGATACATTTTAATATTACAATTTATGCTAGCAATACATGATCGTTTAACTTTTCAACTATTAAATAAAAATATTTAATGAGTAGAAGCGCAAAAAACGAATTCTATACATATACTCATAGTCCACAAACTAATAAGAAGTCTAGTCTAATTTATGTTTTCCTTTTAATTATTTAAACAGCCGTTAAAGTCCACTGCTGAACATGGGTGTCTCCTGTTATAAGGAGGATTTCCCCTAATTGTCACATTTGACAGGTGAATTGACGATGACTAGATTCTCTTGAGCGATAGATCTTGTACCTTTCGCTAATTAAATTTAGAATAAAAAGTAGTGTTTCTAGGGTTATGGAGCAATTATTCTGATTAGTCCGTGCTATTCTAGCGCAATGGATTTCACATGTTCTCAAAATATTTTAACCCTCAGAAATTTCCGCCAAGCGCGTGGTAGTTGAGCAACAGCTATCACGGCTCCACTGGCTGGCACCAATAAAGGAACTTTGTACGCTGATGTAATGATAATATTTTTGGAAGTAAAAACTTCTTTAGAATCGTTGAAACGACTCGAAGAAACGAAAAAGCGAAAAGAGACAAACATATATACATCCATAATATTTAGCCTGCGAGAGAATGAGATAGAATACAGTATAAAATGTTCCTTATTATCTATAATATTAAATGTATAACATAATTTTTAAACTTGGTAACAATATTATTATAAATAAAAAAAGTTCGAAGTTCTGAAGTTTTCTGAAGATTTCACTTCTACCGCGTGTGAACCTAAGTCTATGGTGGGAACTGCACACGTTTTTTTTTTAAATTCTACACGGAGGTCCGGTCTGGTGGTACTGAAAAATTCGCACAAGTTCAGGGTGAACTTCCCAATAAATTTTGATAATATTTTAATTTATGAGGTGAATGCTTTGACTTTGAGCTTCGGACTTGGACGATTGGACTATCGTATACTGCCATCATTAAATCATTCTTTACAATATATTTTTATCCCTTTCATCAATTATCCCCACCGATAGAATGAGTCGTAAAAACCATATAATATGGTTTTTACGACTCATTCTATCGATAATTACATTTTAGTATAATAACATTGCAGGTACCTACTTACTTTGAAGCTTTGATCTATAGTGGTGCAAATCAAAGGTTTCAAGTGGATTGTCAGTAATGGAATAAATATAGTGCATGATCTACAATATCATTTTAACTAAACGTTAAAAACTAAATAAATAGTATAAAATTATGATTTGTTTTATTATACCTATTCTTGTAATTTAACTAAAAATACATAATAATGAATGCGTTCATGTTATTGAAAACTACTAATCGTAACTATATTTTTGTGAACACAGTAGTAACTTTCATTAAAAAAGTTACCAGAAGACTAGAGTAGAGCTTCCGAAAATCGAAATTTTTATAGTTCGAAGCAAAGAATACATCCTAGTTCGGAGAATTACAGATATTTAAATTCTAATAATGATGACTCCACTGGCTCGCATGTCCAATAAGTTGGGCAGAAATGTTATCACTAACTTTGTTAGAAATCATTCCCATGGTGGAATACCTGGAGAGGTAAGTTCTAATTTCAAAATTTTAGCTATTACATAATCGTCATGTTTTTATCGTATGAATATACAATATTGTATTACACTCAGGATTAACCCTATTACATTTTCCTCATGCTTCTTTCTTTTTATATATCTCGCACAATTATTACATTATCTAGATTTTAAATTTAATTTTTCAATTTGGTTATATTTTTTCCAATAATGATTGTTTTTAAACTACTTACATAAAGATGGAAATTATCAATTCGACTATATTTTTTAATAGATATTTTACTATATCTCCGAGGTTATATAACCGATATGACTGATTTTTTAAAGTAAAAACTTTCACAGTAGTTAGGCATGGATTTTTATATAGAAGAATAAGAGTGACAATAGATCACACAATCTACCTAAAGTTTAGTAGATGCCGTGGCCCCTAGACACCTTCATTTATCTTTTTCAAAATTTAAAATCAATTTTCACACCTGAAGATAAAGATAGAATGCCTCTACACCCAATACCTCGTATGGTATCTGGTTCTTTGCACTCAACCATACGAACCACAGCAGTATTAAGCTTCTATTTCATGCTGGTATTCCATGAATGTGGTCCTTTCCAAGTCGAACCAGCCCGTTTGTGCTGTAAACATTGGGATTTCAAATAAATTGCTTCTCATCTCATGATTTCTCAAGTGATAAAGTCATTTTTTGAAATTAAAACATTAAATTTAATAATTGCCCAACTATGAACATAAACTTATAGCACTTGTCACTCAATTGTTTTCGTTAAAATATCTACTCTTCCTTATTATTGTATAATAAATTCAAAGTAAAAGAACTTTTTTAAAACAAGCTTTTATTTAAATGCGCTTAAAAAATAAAATAAACTTTTCCTTTAAAACTTTTACTATCAACTTAGATAAACTTTTCCTTTAAAACTTTTACTGTCAACTTATAACGTCATTACACAATTTATATGATACAAAAGTTTGTCGCGAGATTTAAGTACTCGTATTTACTTAGTTTGAAAATTTTTAAAATTAAAATCAATAAAATTCAAGTTATTTAATTTACTTGTTTATCTACACAGGTAAATCTCGCGACAAGCTTTTATATCATATAAATTGTGTAATGAGGCTATAAGTTGATAGTTAGTGTTTAGATAGTGACAGTTTTAAAGGAAAAGTTTATTTTATTATTTTTAGCGCATTTAAATAAAAGCTTGTTTTTAAAAAAGTTTATTTACTTTTAATTTATTTTTTACTTTTTAGTTATCGCTGGACAGATTTCTCAGTCTGTTCACCTCATTCAAAGCATCATTGTTGCAAGGTCCGGTACCGGTTAATTTCGAATAGTCTAGCTCTTTTCAGACGGATTTGAGCAACATAGGTTATGATCACCATTTTATTTTTTTAACTCTCATTAATATTCTCAGCAAATCCTTTCACTTGATACCCATATTGTAGGAAAGCATAAAAAACTTAGTCCGCCATATTGGATTTAGAGTGACGTCACTTTATTTTTCGAGTTATTCTCAGCAAGCCCTTTCATTTGATACCCATATTGTAGGAGTGCATTAAAAATAACTAGTCCGCCATCTTGGGTGTTCTGCCATGTTGGATTTAGTATGACGTTACACAGCTAACGATGCATTGTCATCCAAACTAAATGTGTATACAAAATTACAGCTCAATCGGTTGAAGATAGCTGCTTCAAAATTGAGTTGCAAGATTCCACCCAAACAAAAATAGTTACATTGCAAGTTAAATAAAAGCTTGTAAAAAATACCCTCCTAAGTTAGACCCCTGGAACAATTAAGCTACCATAATGCTCCAGTGCATGTTCATGGACTTCATATATCATCAATATATTTTTATTCCTCAGATAAGCAGGTTTCCTTATGATTTTTTCCTTCACTGCCCAGCATGTGGGCAAATTGCATTGAATCGTTTCATCATTGAATCATGAAATTCAAATAAAATTCTCTAGAAAAAGAAGATAGTTACGATAGAACTCTGAGGTGCAGGTGGAAAAACAAGAATAAAGTTAAAAACATAAACTTAACTATGACAAAAAAATGCAGTTTAATTGTTTATCATATAATTTTTGTTTATTGTTCATAATGTAATTCTCTAGTGAAATACTTAATTACATGTGAATTCAGAATGTACTCATGTTAGGTATCAAACACAATATGCATTATTCTATTTGCTCATTATTTTATTATTATAAATGTAATAAGCATAGTAAATTTAATTTACCGTACTTATTATTGTATACTTTAAATTAAAATATAAATATGTATATATACTTGTAGGTAGTTTAATTATAATCGAAATATACTTGTTAAGACCAAGAAATTTTTTGCGGATGAGTTACCAAACATGATAATATCAATATTAATCATCATTAAATTTTTTTGAAAATGGTGTTTCAATAATTTGCCATGCTGGATTTTACATGATGCCTCATTTGTCATAATAGGGTGAGTAGTTTAGAAGATCCGAGGGAACAGAAGAACATAAATACATACATACATATCCATATCATATAATATACATAGCCTGTGCAGATGGGGATGATGTTATGAGATTTTCAACCACTTAACCTATTTATGCCCTTATTCTCTTTTCATCAGTAAATATTTACACTGCATCTACTAATAATTTCTAATAGCTCATGTTTGTTTCAGAATTTGCCATTTGATATTGCAAATCGCTACAAGCTGACTGCTTTGTTTATTGTCTATGTGGGCTCAGGGCTGGGAGCTCCTTTCCTCATCACTCGTCATCAACTACTTAAAAAGTAAAATAATCATTAATATTACTAGTTTTAAAATCAAATTTTTTATCTTTCTTTTTGTTTTACTTTTTAATATGTACAATATGTATAAAAAACCCTGCTTGTCCATGACAGTATTTATAGAGGGCATTGTGATATATTTCTGTACATGTATATAATTTCAGACAATATATAAAAATTACCACACGAAAATTAAATTAAAGTTAATTAAATGGGGAAATTCACATGGCAACACACGCATGAAGGTGGCCTTTGGGTAAAAATATCACGTTCAGTCAAAGATTTTTAAGTACCATTGCCATCAATGGTGATGCCACATTTTAAAAATTTACAGGATTCTTAGCAAATTGTAGCATTGTAAAATATATTTTAAATAACAATAATATTTTTATATTTATCAATAATTTTTTGGTAATGTTTTTGCGCTTGATCTTTCGGATTGAACAGGATGTTTGGGTGTTTTTACATATTGTATGTAATACAGTATCTCGAAAAGTTAGATAACAAATTTTACTAAGTCTATACTTCAACCAGAATAAGAAGCATTTTTGACAACTGGTTATGGTGATGTGCTGTTTCAATTTTTTTTTAATAAATTCTAGTTGATAATTATAATAAAACACACATATTATCATAAATAGTGTACATGTTATAAATATAAACTGTCAGTTAATACAGAAAATAGATACTTAAATGCTGAAAATCCGTATGGTGATACCCGAGTTTAAGATATCAGTTTAATGTTAAATAAAAATTAAGTGGAGCATAAAAGTAAAAGCAACAAATGCACAGTCCATCTGATAAGGATAATTGTGGCAACTTCAGCTAAGGACTTACTGTCACATAGTTTGACGAAGATCTGACAGATCCATAGTTAGATCAAGATGCATTCCCGAGGGTTAAAATGGATCACCTTAATGGCTGATTTACACAGGGACAGTAACTGGCTCCAAATTCGAGACAAGTCAGTGCTGACCCGCTACTGGCATAATGTAAATTGTTTTGGAGTCAGTACAGCACTTTCGCGCCAGTGCTGACCAATATTCCTGCTTGAATATTTTGAAGTCAGTCGACTCCCCCCGCCACCCGCGCCAGTGGTATTAACTTTGTCTAAACGACGAAGTCAGTACTTGCTCAGTCGCTGGCGCTGCATTGTAGGGTGACGTCACGTCAACAACAAAAGAGAACCTCCAGTTTCTTTTCTATCGTCTATTCATTTTCTTATCAAAAGTCGTTTCTTTTTAAATATCTTCTAACATTTCCGTAAACTCTTTCAACAGCAGATAGGAACATTTTTTCTCAATAAATATTTCAATCGTTGTAAATTCTGCCGTTTCCGTGAATTTAAAGAAGTTACCACGACTACTGACTGCGTGTAAACAGTGCGAGTCAGTCTTCGGCGCCAGCACTGGCGCCACCCCGTGTAAATCAGCCTTAATGCTTAATTAGTCTTGGAATCTTACTATTCACCAAATCAAACAGTATTAAGTACTTTGGCAATGTGACAGTGTGATTATTTCATGTGTAGGTTACTGTCATTATAATATATATATAGCTGTAGTGTAGTGTAGGTCAAGTAAAGCGTCTTATACACAGTCCATCCTCCTGTACGTCGACATACATCAAGCCTATTCATTGTCGTTTTGCGTCGTGCGTTGTGCATGACCTTGGCGGGACGTACAGCAAGATGAACCGTGAATAAGACTCTTTAATTTGTCAAGCAATCCTTGTCATCATTGCAAATGTATAAAATGATTAAATTTTGTTTCTTTTTTAGGTAAACATGCACTTTATGGATTTGGAGAAAAGTATCCTTAGATTAAGATAGAAAAACGTATTAATCATAATAAACTTATAAATTTAACCTGTATTTTATTCATTCATTCATTACAGCCCTTCACAAGTCACCGTTGAACATAGGCCTCCCCCATGGAACGACACAAAAAGGACAGTCCTGAGCCACCTGTATCCATCGACTTCTTGCATGTCTCACCAGGCCGTCACTCCATCTAGTGGGGGGAGGGGGGGTGGGTCAGCCCTACACTTCGAGAACCTTTCTTCCCCATCGGTTGTCGGTTCTTCGAGCTATATGGCCGGCATTTTATTCAATGTGACATTCAATGCATAATCAATATTTTTGTACCCAATCAATGCTGAGGATCACAAGCTCCCAAGAATGTCGCCACACGCGACTAACCCTCACCATCTGCAATTTAAATGTTAATAATAAGGGGGTCGAGACATATCTCACGACATCTCACCAAGGGGAGGAGGAGGGTAGTAAAATCGTCAAAATCGCCTCACGTACTTAATGGATGCCCCCTAATCGTGCTCAAACAATAGATTCCCCATGTACATGTAAATTTCTCCCTCCTTTCATCTTTTCTGTCATTTTATGATCACTATTATGTCGTTTAAAGTTCCTACGTTGTCGTTTTTAGTTTATATTTTAGACTAGCTGCCCGTCGCGACTTCGCCTGTGTGAAATTTACTACCATTTCATGGGTTTTAATTTTTTTGCGCGGAACCCTAATTCTTTTTCTAAAATAAAAGTGCCATTGAAATCTGCCAGTGAAAGTCCCGTCAAAATCGGTCTAGCGTTTCGGAGATTAGCCGCAACAAACAGACTGACATACAAAAAATTTAAAAATTGTTTTTTTTTTGTTATTAGTACCGTATATACTTTCATATGCATTTAGTAAAAAGCTGTTATTTTAACGTTACAAACAGACACTTCAATTTTATTTATTTATATTACATATGAAATTAGCGTTTTGTCGTACTGACCACTTTGATCTGAAATATCTCCTCTTTGGTTAAGAATTCCAAAATAAATTAATTTAGCTGGTACATTTGAGTTTTGAAAACAATCATTCATTTGTTTTTTCCTCATTATTTTTTCTTTGGCGTCGCTTATTACCGCACAATGGAAAACATGAAATATCGGTATATTTACGAGTACGAGTTCTACCGTGGCACCAGTGCTGCAGAAACAGCTCGAAGGATTAATGATGTGTACGGCGCTGGTGTCGCAAAAGAAAGCACGGTACGTTTTGGTTTCAACGTTTTTATTCTGGAAATTTCGACCTTCAGAACCAACCCCGTGGACGGCCGGAGACCAAAGTGGAAAATGAAGAATTAAAGGCTATTGTGGAAGCGGATCCATCACAAAGCACTTCAGAGATAGCTGCAGGCTTCGGGGTAAGTGATAAAACTCTATTAATCCACTTGAAGCAAATTGGGAAAGTAAAAAAACTTGAACGATGGGTACCTCACGAATTGAGTGAATCGAACTTGCAAACACGCGTCGACTGCTGTGTTACTTTGCTCAATCGACACAATAATGAAGGGATTTTAAATCGAATCATTACTTGTGATGAAAAGTGGATACTGTACGATAATCCCAGACCCAGCCAAATCCTGCCCTAAACGAAAATTGAGTCAGAAAAAGTTACTTGTGAGTGTTTGGTGGACTAGCGCCGGTGACGTTCACTACAGCTTTCTAAAGTCTCGCCAAACGATTACGGCAGATATCTATTGTCAGCAATTGCAAACCATGAAGGAAGAACTAGCTGCTAAACAACCGAGATTGGTGAATCGCTCTAGGCCACTGCTGCTTCACGACAACGCAAGACCACACACTGCACAACAAACAACCACTAAGTTAGATGAACTACAATTGGAATGTCTGCGACATCCACCGTACTCCCCGGACCTTGCTCCAACAGATTACCATTTTTACCGGAATTTGGACAACTTATTACAAGGAAAAAAATTCAACTCCGATGCGGCAATCCAAACCGCCTTCAAAGAGTTTATTGTTTCTAGCCAAATGGTTTTTTTTTAGTAAAGGGATCAATGGACTACCTATGAGATGGCAAAAGTGCATAGATAAAAACGGTGCATACTTTGATTAATTAAATATATTTTACAAAAAAAATTACGTTATATTCCTCCCGTACAAAACGCCAATTTCATATGAAAGGAGCTAATATTATATGTTATTTATAGTGCATCTAGTCCACCGATTTTTCTCCTTTTCTTTGTTTCCTTTTTGGTAGGTTGTCTGGAAAAAATTGTTGTATAGCAAAAATACCTCTAAGCCTTTTATTTTCTCGCTATGTTTGTTTCTTGTTATGTTGTATGTTTTATTGATGTAGATACAGTAAAGAGAAATACATACCCGAAAACGAGCTTTCACCAATATCATATTTTTTATAATAACTATAGAACATAGGTAGTGATGTCGATTGTGTGTAGGCGTAACTGAATCTGACCTTTTTTACATGGGGAAATTTCTACGCATACCCGCCTCGCGGGGGCAAGGACGGGTTATGTCGGACTCGCATCGACTAAAACCACATGATGGTGTTTTACTTTCGCCACATATCGACAGGGCCACGGGAACGTTTTCGCACACATCCGCAGCCCCTCAGGCGGGGACCCGTTCGGGGGGAAACTAAGCTGACCTAAATGTAAAATTGACAGTTAATGAATTCGTCAGTAATATTGACTTGAATTTGCCTAGTTATCAAGTCACTATGGAATAAAGGAGAATGAGAAATCTGATGCAATAGCTAAAGATGCTGTACATAATGAACGAAAGAACTACCATGATCTGATTGCTCTATGTAAAGTTTATCTACAGGAATCTTAAAATGGACTTTGGGTAGTGAGTGATCAGGTCAAAGAGCAACAATAAGATTACAAAAATCAACCTGTTGTACCCGAAAAGC
The DNA here is from genome assembly GCA_029286625.1 of Parnassius orleans. NCBI lineage: Eukaryota > Metazoa > Arthropoda > Insecta > Lepidoptera > Papilionidae > Parnassius > Parnassius orleans. The sequence goes on from JAGSMP010000083.1 coordinate 192,418, forward strand.
CGTGGTTTTTCATGGTGTGTCGTAGTAAAACTACTGCAAGTATTATAACTCGAATACATTTATGACATCTGTGTAGTGCAGCTCACCTTGCACAAATGCGGATTATAAGGTAAGACCTCCGTGATCCATTATCTTATAAGATAATTATGCCGACTCGCCTCTCATGCATCCTAATTTATAATAAAAGTTATAATAAAATTAATAGTGCGCAAAAATATCGTAGTATTCTTTCATCCTTTACTATCTATAATCTTAATATTTACATATATCTTAATATTATTCAAAGCTAACTGATTTAAATTTAATTTTCTTAATCTCATTTAACCCTTGACCACCTAGCATACATTTTTGTTACACTACCACCTGCCATACGTCTGTGGGACCCAGGTCTTAAATTCATCTAAAGTTTTAAAATAAATGCGGAGGTATATTTTTTAATTATAAATCGTTTCAATATTTCTTAAATTCTTTATTAGAACATGAACAGCACAGAAAAAACTTAAATTTTAAAAATGTCTTCCATAATCAATCAACATCTCCTATTACTTGCTTATAAACTAACATATTTGGTAAATGAGATCTCCAAAAATAATCACATTTTATAGGAAACTAGTACCTAATGCTCTTTTCTAATTACTAAATAATCAGCCAGTTAAAAAAATCAGTTTAAAAAAATTTACATTTCCACAAAATTGCAGACCCTGAAATTATAATTTTTCACGGCAGCGAAAACACATCTTATTAGAGTACTCAAGGCAAATTGGTGATTTACATTCAAAACACATGTATTGTGTTTTGCGCTTTTTTGTGTAATCACAAGTTGTACAATTCTTGCGAACTGCCAGCCTTTCTTCAGCATTGCTACCAGTTGAAACTGATGGAGTGGCAACCTCGTTCCGCGTGAGAACGCGCCGAAAAGCGTTTCTTAAATCACGTTGCAGTTTCACATTATTTCATATTATTGACACGACGGTTCATATGCGGTCTCGTTAGTTGTTCAGCTAGTTTCTCATAAACTTGAATCTGCTTTCAATCTTCAGTTCTTCGGGTTGGACTGATAAGTTCACGACGTAGCAGTTTGAAGCTGAAATGTCAAGAAGTCGATAAAATACTGTCAAGGGCCATCTGCGAGTTCGACGGGCAGTAGAATAATTCGAACATCTCTAGTCTAGAATCCACTCCGTATTTCGTAGTGTTGTAGAAAAGTATAATTTCTGGCTTTTGAGTAGATTAATCAATATCTGGCGTGTGGTGCATACTTGAAATTGTAATTACTGCTTTATTTTGTTTTGGAACATACGATGAAATAATAAAATCTTTTGTAAAACCAAAAAGTGTAGAATCGATGTTTCGGTGGCGAGAAGCCAAAAATTCTGTAGGGATTTCTCTTTGATTTTTTTGAAGTGTGCCCACGCCCGTCAACTGTTTCTTTTTTAGTGAGTCTAAGAGCTCAATAGATGTGTACCAATTATCAGTTGTGACATTTCTGTTGGAACCTGCAATTGGAGGAATGAGACGCATAACCGCTTTAGTTGGTTTCTTTAGTTGCTGATATTCAGTTGGTAAGTTAAGTTCATCAGAATGTATCCTTTGTATAAATAGGCATTGAGTAAGTAGCCGGATCTTGCATCTGTAAGACATTGAATTTTAATCCCGTACTTAGCTGGCTTCTTTGGCATGAATACTTTAAACCTACATTGTCCCCGGAACGCAACCAACATCTATCAATACATGCGTAACTGCCGATTGCATAAATAGCCTAGCAACGGGAAATAAAGGAATCAAAGAGGTCAGTTATAGGTGCAGCTGCATCAACTTCACGTCGGGCCTGTCTGGTCGCCAAAACGTATTGAATTTTGTAATACATCGAGCCCATTTTTACTCATAATGCAGCGGTAAATTTCCCGACCAGTGCCGTCCGTACAATACCATGACGTGTAGTCCTCGTGGGTTTCTTTGAAGATTGCCGTATAAAACAGGAATCCAATAAATGCCTTCAATTCAATGAGGTCTAAATCTTGAACACAGTTTTTATTTTGATAGTTCGGCCTTATTTCATTTATCTTCACGTTAGTGTTTACAACCATTTTTTCAAGCATTTCGTCCGTAAACAAGTTTTGCCAAATATCTAGCGGAGAAGATGATGCATTTAGCTTACTCTGATATGTTGACCTTACACCAGGTGGTTCTTGCACAATATTATGATGTAACGTTCGCGATCGAGAGGAAGGAGTTACGGAAAACCATCGAAAGCGATTTTTACCGAAAAAGTTCTTTTTCCTTGGCCGCGATCGCATTTGTGATAGGGGCTTATCATCTTCAGATGAAAACGCTTCATCATCTGGTGGCATCGAAGATAAAGATTTTGACACAAAGAATTTTCCCTTTCAGCTGTCTCTTCACATTCGGAATCTGATCCACAACTTTCTTTTAACACATGATTCAAGTCTACGTAATAATCCACGTCGCTACATGAATGTAGCGCTACATGAACGCAGATGAAGAAAACATACCAAACGATGAATCGTTTGGTATGTTTTCTTCATCTGATAGATGTTCTTCTAACCACCGCTTAATATTTAAGTCGTTAGAACCCAATTTTTACCTAAACAAAAAATACCCTTACAAAAAAAACTCCGAGACCCTAAGCGAAAGTTTTTTACTCACCAGAGACAAACGAATGTGCGTCAAACCTCGACGAGCCGTTACGCGGTACTGAGGAGGGTAGTGAAAAGGTACATGAACCGACAAGTTCATATGCGACTCGGCGCAACAATATTTACGATTATAAATTCCACAATATCTGTGAGACGTATGGCAGGTGGTTATGGGTTAATAAGCAAGTTATTATTTATACTCTAAGGTCCACATCAATCCTCTTATTATTCTGTGGTCCACATCCTTTCAAATGTAAAAAAGAGGACCATCTCTGTGTATGAAAAAGTGTAGGTACGAGTGGACAAATTTTAAAGATAGCGCCAAAAATCATTAGCTTTACAAACTTTTCCCATTATTGTTCAATTATTTTTTTAAGCTTTACAAAAATAAAGACAATAAAATCACGAAAAAGTATTATCAAAAGCTTACAAAAATGAAATCACTCTCCCCGTTATCTAAGCACTTTCATAGGTTAGGTATATTTCCTGTATAGGACAGCTACTATGGTTACTAAACTCTTTGGGTTATATTTACTCATAGAGTTAGAATATACTGGCGTATAGACACCCCCCACCCCCTACCCCATCCTACGAATTTTGAGTATTATATATAAAAAAAATACTGACAGACGTATTTCAAATAACACATCTCAAAAATATTAATTATTTAAACTGCACCCATGTTGTTTAGAAATAAAAAATAGTTAAAGATCGCTCGCCTTATAACGTCGATATTACTTCAAATAATTAGAATTGGATTAAAATGTATTTGTTTTGTTCGTTAAAAATGCATTTTATGCATTTTTTAGCGGTAGTCGCAGAGAAGAGAAACTCGTGGTTAAGTAATAGCTGCGCGGATCAATAGTTCTGCGAGATTAAGTTGCACTTGCCGCGTTCAGTCCATGAATGAGTGACCATTTTCCGAGATTGAGAGAATACAGAGTGCATCTGTATCCTCAGACACTTGGTACACTTTACTCTGTTAAGATCATTATGTTTTCAAAATTCATGCAGCTAAAATGATAAGAAGTTTGTTATTACTTTATACTTTTCAGGAACAGATGAAAGAATATAAACATGAAGCATGATGAAGCCTCATAAACATATTGGCTTTTAAACATAGCAATCTTATTTAACTGATTCCTACAAGTTTCCTTACTTAAATAATTAAGTTTACATTCATATTTAAGTCGAATGTTAAAATAAACTTCTATAATGTATTTAATAATTCATTATTAAATATTTGAAGTATCAAACGTAATACTTATATGAAAAATAAAGCAGCCATTATGTACTCCGTGTCCCCGTTTTTTATTTCCCCATCAAAACATTTTATAAAATATAAATAGGTTATATACTTAGTTAAGTATCTACCTATTTATATTAACAATATGTTAAAAAAGAAATTCCGGGGAAACTGCCCGTAGCAGTATATATTTTTCTCCAAAGATCATAGTTCGAAAATACAACTTTCCGATCTGATTATTGGGGAGTTTTTTTTAAAGTTTATCGGTAGAGTCACCTAGAGGCATGTAGGTTCAGCTTATTACCAGGAACATGTTATATGAATATTTTTTAATTATTTTAGAACTATCATGGTAGAAACTCAGTTAATTTTTGAAGTTATTCAATTTCGTGCACTAAGCAATTTTTTTAAATCTTTTTACTGCTTCCTTAACAATCGTTTTTCGATAGTCCTTGTAAGTAAAATGTACATCACTAGCTAACGCACACAATGACAAATTAAAATTAGTTATATTATATCATATTAGCACTTGTAAGAAAGAGATATAGCTACCATAGACTTAGAATATACTAGCGTATAGACCACCTGACAGCCCGAAAACGCGTGACCAATTTTGATTTGTCGTTGTGTGCGTTAACTAGTGATGTATATTTTACTTAAAAGGACTATCGAAAATGATTGTTAAGGAAGCGGTAAAAAGATTATAAAAATTGTTTAGTGCATGAAGTTGAATAACTTCAAAATTAACTGAATTTTACCATGATAGTTCTAAAATAATTAAAAATATTCATATAACATGTTCCTGGAATAAGCTGAACCTACTGCCTTTTGTTGGATTTTAATTCAAATGTATAAAATCCCCAGTGACTTTACCGAAAACCCAAAAACTCCCCAATAATCAGATCAGAATGTTGTATTTTCGAGCTATGATCTTTGGAGAAATATTTACTGCCGTGGCAGTTTCCGAATTATTTTTTTATATTGTTAATATAAATAGGTAGATACTTAACTAAGTATATACCTATTTATATTTTATAAAATGTTTTGATGGGAAACAAAACGGGACACGGAGTACAACATAATGGCTACTTTATTTTTCATATAAGTATTACTTGTGATATTACAAACATTTAATAATTAATAATTAAATAGATTATAGAAGTTTATTTTAACATTCGACTTAAGTATGAATGTAAACTTAATAATTTAAGGAAGGAAACTTGTAGAATCAGTTAATAAGATTGCTCTGTTTAAAGGCCAATATGTTTATGAGGCTTCATCATGCTTCATGTTTATATTCTTCATCTGTCCCTGAAAAGTATAAAGTAATAATAAACTTATTATCATTTTAGCTATATGAATTTTAAAACATAATGATCTTAACACAGTAAAGTGCACTAAGTGTCTGAGGATACAGATGCACTTCTATCTTCAATCTCGGTATGTTAAGAAATGGTCACTCATTCATGAACTGACCGCGGCAAGTGCTTAATTTCGCAGATCTATTGATCTGCGCAGCTATTACTTAACCACGAGTCTTCTCTCTACGAATAACGCTGTAGGGATAAACCACGCTATTTATGCCCTCGCGACAATGTCATCGGCCATAAAGCATGAATCGGGCATTGACCGTTGTGAGTATCAAATACTATGGAATTTATACTATCACGTCTCATGCGCGGTTGTCTAGTAGCGCTTGAGGCATTACTAAATATCTATACCTAACTACGCTAAAAGTTTTATCGTTATGATTTGGGAATATAATCCGAAGTTCCGAAGCTCCGCTCAACCCTTGGGAAAATAGCATGATGCTATGAATATTGTACTAGTGTGACCGTGAGGCTGTGCGGTTGGTTAAGCTAGGTTATACATTTATTTTGGTTGATAAATAGATACCTAGTTGGGTTCATAATGGCTTAAAGAGGATAATCTCAAGATTTTTTTGTCTTTAATGTACTACAGTTTTATAATGTATGAAAATCTGTCTCTTTGTTTTGTTAGTTAAGTTTTGAAAGTTATATTTTTGAAGTCTTATTATAACAATATTTTACTTACTGGTACAAATAATGTAGAAATGACCTTTAATAAAATTGTTTTTATTCTACTTTTCTTTTATACTTCTCAAGAAAATCTTGCTGCAAATTGTTGAGTTCTTCTTGCATTCCAACCAACCCGTCCAATGAACCTTAACCACTTTTTCTAATTATAGAATCCGGAGGGAATCTGTTTGAAAAACGGCAAAATAAAATTACATTTTAGAACGCAAACCGAGGATTTATTTTCTTGTTGTGTAGGCAAGTCTATCGATTCATTATAAACATTCAAGATAAATATCGACATTAATTTTGATATAGTTGAGTCAATCCTAGCGTACATGTAAAATATTTTGTATAAAAATGTATTTACCAAATTCATGCAAATTATCAACAACGTGACTTTTTTCTTTGCAAAATATCACAATTAACAAAATAATTGAATATATTCTATATTTAAAACAGTATGTAACATAAATTTTAACAAAAATAAACGCGTCATAACATTGACGATGTCTTGAGAATTTACCTGTGATATGAAATTATCAGGATTATTTCTATTATTAACAGCACACTCACTCACGGAACAATTAACCATTTTGGAAAAAGTTACTTACTAAAATAACCACTATTATACTTTAAAAATTACAAAATATCTCGGAGCTATTTCTTGCGTGCCGAATTGTGCCGACCTTTTTTTTTTTTTTTTTTGCGGATGGAAAATCATCTAATGACGCCTTTCGCTGTGGGTGGAGCGGAAGGAGTGTCAGACTTTACTGACTAAAACCATCCGTGTTCCTTCAGTGCCCTTACGTTCCGGAGCCGCGGTATCTCTTTCGAACAGCCCGCAGCCCGGCAGGCGTCGGCCCTGCGGGCCCTTCACGCTGCTGACAGCTCTTTGAGGCGCGCGTGGAACAAAACGCGCCGTCGACACGGCTGTCGTCGTTAGACGGACGGACGGCGAGCTACCCATTGCTCGCCGTCCACAGGTCCGCGCCTACGGTGGTCAGGGGCCACGACGTAGCCCCCGACGCCCGGGGCGTCTCCGCGGCCGGGGCGAAAGCTGTTGCTCTTCTTCTCCTGCCACCTCCTTCGCTAGCATCACTGCTTCGCAGAAGGTGGTGACGGCATCCCATTCCGTCTCGCTCCGGACCATGGCTTCGACCAGGGCCGGACGCGAGAGGTCGCCGCCGCCTATCGCCGCTACGAGTACCCGGCGGTGCTCCGCCCAAGCAGGGCACACCTCCACGGTGTGCTCCACCGTGTCCTCCGGTCGATCCTCGCAGTGGAGCACCTGGCGTTTCCTCCCGCCCGATTCGGTGCAGGAACCTCCCGAACACACCGTGTCCGGTGAGGACCTGCGTCAGGCGGAAGGTGAGGACACCGTGGCGTCTCTCAAGCCACTCCTCAAAGAGGGTCTTATCGCCGCATAGTGGCGTGCCCAGCACGGGTTGCGACAGTCGCTCTTCCATGTCGCCATGAGATCATGCCGGAAGTCTGCTCGCTGCGCGACAACTTGCCGCGGCAGCGGGTTTCCCCGGCATAGTGCCTCCGCGCGCCATTCGTGCAGGCGCGCGAGACTATCGCCCAGATCCCATGGCGGCAATCCAGCAAGGAGGCTCGCCGCCTCGCGGGAGATCGTGCGGTAGCCGCGAACCATCTTTACGGCAACCACCTTTGGGCGCGTTTAGGTGGTGGACGGCAAGCCGCGCCAAACCACACGCCCACACCGGGGCCCCGTAAAGGCCATGGACCCACGATCCCGCGTAGAGCCTCCGGGAGGCGTTTGGCCCCAGGTTCGGCAGGAGCCGCCTGAAGGCAGCCCCGGTCCGTTCCAGTTTGGGAGCCAAACGTCGGAAGTGCTCAACGAAGTTCCATCGGCCGTCGAGGACGAGTCCTAGTGCTTCAACGTCGACTCGACGCCGACGGATACCCTCCTACCATCACTGAGGATCCCAGTGGTGGCCTGTTCCGAGGACCATGGGTGCATGGCCTCGGACTGCAGAGCCACCCGAGACCCAGTTGCCGGATCCTCTCAACGACTATCGCAGCCCCGCGTGTCATAGTTTCCGCCGCCGCCTCGTACGACCCCCCTGCCAGCAGTAGCGTATCGTCAGCGTAGCAAACTACGCTGACGCCGGTAAGGAGGTCGGCGCGCAGCACCCAGTCGTAACCGATGTTCCACAGGGGCGGCCCCAGAACCGAACCCTGTGGGACACCGCACGACATCTCTCGCCGGTTCCACTCACCGTTTCGACCGGGGTAGATGACGGCCCTGTCCGTCAGATAGTCCCCGACTATACGACGGAGATAGGTCGGCACCGGTGATACCGGAGTGCCTCCCCACGCAGCTCCAGGGCATGGAGTTGAAGGCGTTGGCGATGTCGAGAGACACCGCCAATACAACCCCTGGCCACTGCATCCCCGTCGTGAGGGCTCACGCGCATGATGGCGTCCACCGTAGAGCGCCTCTTGCGGAAACCAAACTGGTGTTCCGCAAGATCCGGCCCCGTCCCCGCAAGGTGCTCGGCGAGGCGGTTTGCAATTACTCTTTCAAAGAGCTTGCCCACCTCGTCGAGCAGCACCACGGGCCGGTATGCGGACGGAGAGTCCGCAGGGCGCCCCGGCTTCCGAATGAGGACCAGCTTCCCGTCTTCCAACGAAGCGGGAATTGGCCTCCAAGCATGCGCTTAGGAGCCCTCCAGTCGGGGCCTGAGAGCCTGAGGCCAGGACCCAGGCTTTGCCAGGCAAGCCATCGGGTCCTGGGGCGGTATTCCTGGCCTTGAGCCTACGTACCGCCACTCAGGTTCACCCGGTCCCTTCCGGGATGTCGTCGTCGTCGTCCTGGTGGTCCGCTTCCGGCACCGCAGGTGGCGGAGCCATAGGCGGGGCGGATGTTCCCCGCGCGCAGGGAACAGAGCGCTCACCACATCCTCCACGAGCTGAGGCCGGAGACTCTGCGTCAGGGGCCCAGGTGCGGAGTTTATCCGCACCATCTTGTGGCGGCCCCACGGATCTCTATCGAGAGTCTCCAGCATCTCCTCACGGCCCGATCCCGGGCCCGCAGGACAGCTCCGGAGGGCGGCCTGCTCTGTATCCCTCGTACAGCCCCGCCTCAATGGCTGCCGCATTCGGTGGACGAATGCGGAGCCTGCGATGCCTGGCGTACAGGTGCCGCGCGGCGACACACGCCTCGCGCAGAGACGTCAGCTCACGCGACCACCAATACACCTGACGCCGGGCACTTCCTGGCCGGACGCGGGCATTGCCACGTCACATATCTCGGACATGGCCTCCTGGAACCACCCTGCCTCATCATTGACGTCGGCAGGCCTGTCCGGTGATGACACCCAGGCCTGCACGATCGAGGCTTCCAGGAGGAGCTCCGGTCCAGCTGCTTCAGCGCCCAACGCGGACCACTCGGGGCCTGTAGGACTGGCGCGCTCGAGGGCTGGGTGGAGACGTCAAACCGGATGTACCGGTGGTCGGAGTAGGTCTCCACCTCCATGACACGCCAGTCAATGGCACGCGGCGACAGAGCGGGCGAAGGAACGAAATGTCCACCACCGACTCGCCCCGCATCCGCACACACGTGGGGACAGAACCCCGATTTAGGACGACCAGGCCTGTCTCCAGAGCCCAGTCTTCCACCATCCTACCCCGCACATCTGTACGACGAGAACCCGCCAAGTTCTTGGCATTGAAGTCCCGAGGACAAGTACGGGAGGGGATAGCCTGACGACGACTGCTCTCAGCTCTGCAAGAGAGTTGTGAACTCGGCGAGAGATCGGTTCGGGGAGAAGTACACCCCACAATGACGAACTCCTGAACCTGTGGCTACGCCCTGACCCTCCTGACACCTTCAGGGGTCGGAATATTACAAAATATCTAGGAGCTAATTTTTGCGTGTCGAATTGTGCCGACCTGTCATTCAAAATCGGTTACAGAATCATGAGATTTGGTATCCTTTTCATCTTGCATTTTTGTCATAAGGAATTTTTTTCTCCCTTGCACACTATGTTGGTCTATACGCTAGTATATCCTAAGTCTATGATAGCTACTATATTGTTGTCCTTATTCCCGTACCACCTAACAAGCTGTTTGGCATTAAATTTAGTGACAGACACTGCAACTGTCACGGAGTGTTTAATGTTTATTATTTTGTTTAAAAATTTATTTGCAAACAAAACTCGATAATTGTACGTTTTAAGTTAGAAAATAATTTGATTTTATACCATATCATAATGTCGTGCAGTGTTATGGGCTGTAAAAGCCGCAGTGAAAGAAAAATTTAAGGCATTATTAGAAGTACTATCTAAGACCTAGACTAATTTGTACCGTCAGTTACTTTATGTATCACAATGTTAGGAACTTTGATAGAAAATATGAGTAAATAAAAATAATGAGATCAAACGTCAACCTCGTGATATTCTACAAAACATATTTGCTATGACATTGCAGTGGGAACATTTAGTATAAGGTTTGGACTGAATCTTCTTGAAGCTGCCTTCCTCTCTTTTCTGAAAATGTAGGCCAATGTATACCTCTGTTACCCAAACATCTCTCAGAGTAGAATAATTCGATTTGCGTCATAGTACAGACCTACCCTTGAATTTGATCATCGATTCGTCCACGCTCCCACTCTTTCATGGGTCCCATGATAGCACTCATGAATTTTTTTATTGAGTGCATCAACAACAAGTCTGATTTTATATAGCTTATCTTTGCAGTTTTTGGGCATTTGAGCATTATAATTGCAGTGTAGATGTGATAAAATCATAGCAAATCTATCTCTTGGCATGTTGTTGCATATAAGTGGATTGCTCAGATCAGATGCCGAAGAATAATGGTCTGTACAAGCCGGTCGAGTATTGTAGCCCATATAGAAATTCATACCAATAAATGCTAAAAGTTCCTCCTTTTTTAGATTCAATACCTTGCCTTTCTGTGTAGCATAATGATTACTTTGGTATACAATCCTATCTAATGTATCGTCAATCAATACAAAAAATATATCAGTCGGTACAGTACAGTGAGCAAAACATTCTCCTTCTACTTCAGTATTTGCATTATATTCCGATATATTTGTCTCTAAGTTTCGTTTCTTATACTTACGGTTTAGTTCGACTACTTTCGATGGGGTAGCTCTAGGCATGGACGTATTTGTTGAAGGAAGAGCAATTTGGGGACTGGAGCTAGGGATTGGAGATGTAGACACCTGATCAACAGAACAACCTGATGGCACTTTTTCAAAGGAATTTTGGCTAAGACCCTCTCAATAGCCTCCTCAAAATAGTCATCGAAGCCTCTCAATGAGGGTACTTGAAGATCTTTTTCGACTTCTTCATCGGAAACACCTATTAGAATCTTCGCTACAGTCTGGAAGATCCTCTAACAACAGAGCTTCAATGTGGCCAGTTTCCTTAGAAATATCCATTACCGTACATATATAACACCAATGAAACAATAATAAGAAGACAAATATTGGTATATAACGAAACAAAGTCCCATTCATCGTGTATAATTATCATAAAATTCAATAAATTATAAGACCAAAAGTTTCTGACGGTACTTTTTAGTCCTCGTCGGATTTTATAAATTATACACCTGAAATAAGGTAATAATACATCATGTAAGTATTTAGAAATCTATTTGATAATATAAACTTACTATATAATCGAAAAAATTGAACTTACCTATGATATTATATTTTTAAAACTATAACTAAACCACCGCAAGGCGAACTCACTGAGTGCCTGACAAATTGTTACTTGCAGATCAAACTGATTCGTCGATTCTAGCGATATATACCGAATTGTGTGCTCTTATTGGCTCACACCAATCGTACTCTAAAGGATCGCCAGTGAGTTTAAGCACGAAGTGTTTGCGTATTCAATGTATTTGACGAAAAAGCAGCCGGTACTTAATAGTACCGTAAGGAAGGAAAGGGTTAAAGCGATGTTCACGGTCATTTTGTTCTAAAATTTATAATGATATTATCATTATTAGTGATATTATAACCTCAAACCTATGTAGCCAGCTAAAGTTTAGAATTACCCGAGGTACGACCTCATTACTAAACGTAGTGATTATATTCTCTTTGCTCATCACTTACAATTACAGTGAGAGTACCTAATGTATTATACTACATACTTACCATTGTGTCAATATACCTGTGCTTATTATGTCATTCAAATTTATTCATCTTGATGTTCTTTTTATTTGTCAGTTTCCCAATTGATTCGGAAATAAACAGAAAATGACTTTTAGCAGCCGGTAAAAAGAATTGGGAGCCTACTAAATACTGTTGACTTTGCTCCAGGCACTTTGAAAAGAATTTATTAGTCCGAGAAAGGACAAGAACTGAACTGTTTCGTGATGCACTTTATACAATAAAGGTTTGTTTGCTTAAATATGGTCGTATTTTAAATCTTCTAACTGTGTTTTTTATGTAGTAGATGGTTAACTAAAGTGTGTAAGTATAATAGGATGGACTATGTTAGGATAAAAGGGAATTTAAAAGACATCATTTCTTTTACATCGAATATATAGAAGAAAATTGAATAATGTAACACATAGATAAATAAATATGTAATATGTTTTTCCAGGAGGATGTTGCAAACATAGAAGGACCTGAGCCTGATGATTTAAGCGTGGCCGACTGTTTTTTTTAATATCACGCAACACGCACAGACTAACTAGTAGATTCTACCCGAATATAATATCTCGGTCAAACAGTATTGATATGTCACGGACACGTGGCACGGGTAGACTAGTATATTTTTTTAATAATTTTTTTTTTGACTTGGATGCTTGTTCTTTCAAAACTTTAGATAAATATAGAGACAGATTTTCATACATTATAAAACTTTAGTACATTAAAGACAAAAAAAATCTTGAGATTATCCTCTTTAAACCATTATGAACCCAACTAAGTATCTATTTATCAACCAAAATAAATGTATAACCTTACTTAACCAACCGTACAGCCTCACGGTCACACTAGTGCAATATTCATAGCATCACGCTATTTTCCCCAAGGGGTTGAGCGGAGCTTCGGAACTTCGGATTATATTCCCAAGTCACAATGATAAAACTTTTAGCGTAGTTAGGTATAGATATTTAGTAATGCTCCTGAAGCGCTACTAGATGACCGCGCTTGAGACGATATAGTATAAATTCCATAGTATTTGATACTTACAACGGTCAATGCCCGATTCATGCTTGATGGCCGACGATATTGTGCCGAGGGCTTAAATAGCGTGGTTCATCCCCTACAGCGTTAGTCGTAGAGAAGGGAAACCTGTATGGTAATAGCTGCTCGTACCAATAGATTTGCGAGATTAAGTTGCTCTTGCCGCGGTCAGTCCAGGAATGAGGGACCATTTTCTTAACGTACCTAGATTGTGAAAATAGAGCATCTGTATCCTCAGACACTTGGTGCACTTTACTATGTTAAGATCATCATTATGTTTTTAAAATTCATGCAGCTAAAATGATAATAAGTTTATTATTACTTTATACTTTTCAGGGACAGATGAAAGAATATAAACATGAAGCATGATGAAGCTTCGTAAACATATTGGCCTTTAAACAGAGCAATCTTATTTAACTGTTTCCTACAAGTTTCCTTCCCTAAATTATTAAGTTTACATTCATGCTTAAGTCGAATTTTAAAATAAACTTCTATAACGTGTTTAATTATTAATTATTAAATGTATGTAATTATCAAAAGTAATACTTATATGAAAAATAAAGCAGTCATTGTGTATTCCGTGTCCCCGTTTTTTATTTCCCCGTCAAAACATTTTATAAAATATATTAAATATAAATAGGTATATAATTAGTTAAGTATCTACCTATTTATATTAACAATATGTTAAAAAATAAATTCCGGGGAAACTGTCCACGGCAGTAAATATTTTTCTCCAAAGATCATAAAACACAACTTTCCGAATCAACAAAATACAACTTTCCGATCTGATTATTGGGGAGTTTTTTAAGTTTATCGATAAAGTCGTCTGGGATTTTATATTTGAATTTAAATCCAACAAAAGGCAGGTAGGTTCAGCTTATTCCCAGGAACATGTTATATGAATATTTTTTAATTATTTTAGAACTATAATGGTAACAATTCAGTTAATTTTTGAAGTTACTCAACTTCATGCACTAAACAATTTTTTTAAATCTTTTTACCGCCTCCTTAACAGTCATTTTTCGATAGTCCTTGTAAGTAAAATGCACATCACTAGCTAACGCACAATGACAAATCAAAATTGGTCACGCATTTTCGGGCTGTCAGGTGGTCTATACGCCAGTATATTCTAAGTCTATGATCCTACCCATGGGGGCGGGTTTGCTTTTTGCCGGATGATCCCAGCGCTGTTGCTGACTCTGTCACTGATGTAGTGCTACAGGGAATGGAACTATTTATTCCATCATCCGTGGTACCCATCGGAGGCAGATCTCAGCCTTGGTTTGGTCACTCCTGTAAGACTGCATTACGCAGTAAGCAGGAGTGTTATCAGGCCTGGGCTGAGGCTTTGGCGGCTCGGGATATAAACACCAGCATGCTTAAAAAGAAGTATAACTTCGCCTCCAGGTCCTTCAAAAGGGTTATTGCCAAGGCAAAGTATGAGCACATTGGCAGAATTGGCGAGAAATTAGTTCGCCTTCCTTCCTTCGGGAACCCATGCATTCTGGTCTCTCGCCAAAGCTGTTCAAGGGAGTTTCTGTAAGCCATCTCTACCATCTCTGCACAGGGAGGGCGACTCACTGGCCCACGCCGCAAAGGAGAAAGCCGACCTTTTAGGCTCCCTTTTTGCGTCCAACTCGACTCTGGATGACGGGGGAACACACCGCAGAACATCCCGCAGTGTGAGTGCTCTATGCCTGATGTGCGATTCGCACAGTACTCAGTACGCAAAGCACTCCTCTACCTGGACATACACAAGTCGAGTGGGCCTGACGGAATCCCGGCAATTGCGCTGAGGACGTACGCTCCATAGTTGGCACCGGTTCTAACGCATCTTTTCCGGTACTCCTACTCCCTAGGCGTTGTCCCGAATTCATGGAAGACAGCTTTCGTGCACCCGATCCCTAAAAAAGGTAACCGCTCTGATCCGTCCAACTACAGGCCTATCGCCATCACCTCCTTGTTCTCGAAAATAACGGAGTCCATTATTAACTGCCAGCTCATGCGGTACCTTGAGGAGCACCAGCTGATTAGTGACTGCCAGTACGGTTTCCGTCGGGGTCGCTCAGCTGGTGATCTTCTTGTTTACCTAACACATAGATGGGCGCATGCGATCGAGTCCAAGGAGGAGGCATTGGCCGTTAGTTTGGACATAGCGAAGGCTTTCGATCGGGTCTGGCACAAAGCTCTTCTTTTGAAGCTTCCTTCCCATGGGCTTCCCGAGAAATTGTGCCATTGGACCACCAGTTTTCTGGCTGATCGGAGCATCAAGGTCGTAGTAGACGGTGCATACTCCGATTACAAGTCTATTAACGCTGGTGTTCCACAGGGCTGCGTGCTATCACCAACGCTGTTTCTTCTGCATATCAACGATATGTTGCAAACCGGTAACATTCAGTGCTATGCGAATGACAGCACTGGTGATGCTCTATACACCGGCCGTGCCAATATTTCTCGGGAAAACGTCGCCGAGTACCGGAACAAACTTGGGTCTGAAGTCGAGTCTTTGCTGAACAAAGTCTCGGATTGGGAGCGACTAAATCTAGTCCAGTTTAATCCTCAGAAGACACAAGTTTGCGCGTTTACCGTTAGTTTGGACATAGCGAAGGCCTTCGATCGGGTTTGGCATAAAGCGCTTCTTACGAAGCTTCTTTCCTATGGGCTTCCCGAGAAATTGTGCAATTGGATCACCAGTTTTCCTGCTGATCGGAGCATCAAGGTTGTAGTAGACGGTGCATGCTCCGATTACAAGCCCATTAACGCTGGT
Organism: Parnassius orleans; assembly: GCA_029286625.1. Classification (NCBI taxonomy): domain Eukaryota; kingdom Metazoa; phylum Arthropoda; class Insecta; order Lepidoptera; family Papilionidae; genus Parnassius; species Parnassius orleans. Next base: position 208,316 of record JAGSMP010000083.1, read on the forward strand.
GTTCCACAAGGCTGCGTGCTATCACCAACGCTGTTTCTTCTGCATATCAATGACATGTTGCAAGCCGGTAACATTAATTGCTATGCAGATGACAGCACTGGTGATGCTCTATACACCGGCCGTGCCAATATTTCTCGGGAAAACGTCGTCGAGTACCGGAACAAACTTGTGTCTGAAATTGAGTCTTTGCTGAACAAAGTCTCGGATTGGGGGAGACTAAATCTAATCCAGTTTAATCCTCGGAAGACACAATTTTGCGCGTTTACCGCTAATAAGAACCCCTTTGTCGTATGTCCTCAGTTTCAAGGCACTCCCCTTGTTGCCTCAGTCAGTATCGGAATCCTCGGCGTCGACATATCGAGTGACGTGCAGTTTCGTGGTCACTTGGAAGAGAAGGCCAAATTGGCCTCTAAAAAGCTTGGCGTGCTCAGCAGAGCGGAACAGTATTCATGCCGGCACAACGCCTGCAACTTTACAAGGCGCAGGTTCGGCCGCACATGGAATACTTTTCCCATCTCTGGGCTGGGGCTCCCCAGTGCCAGCTCCTTCCATATGATAGCATCCAGCTCAGAGCTGTTCGAATCGTCGGCGATGGAACTCTTTCCGATCAGCTTGACTCACTGGCACTGCGAAGAGATGTTGCATCTCTTTGCGTATTTTATCGCATTTACCACGGGGAGTGCTCTGAGGACTTGTTCGGACTAATTTCAGCCGCACAATTTCACCATCGCACATCGCGACAAAACTCGCAATACCATCCAAACCATCTGGATGACTGGCGGTCCACCACTGTGCGATTTAAAAGAAGTTTTCTTCCTCGCATAACTTCCTTGTGGAATCGACCAGCACCAGAGATTTTTCCGGACCGATACGACTTAGGGACCTTCAATAAAAGAGCGTACTCCTTTTTAAAAGGCTGGCAACGCATCTGCAATTCCCCTGGTGTTGCAGTTGTTCATGGGCGGCGGTAATCACTTACCATCAGGTGAGCCGTATGCTCGTTTGCCCCTTCTCCTATAAAAAAAAAGTTACGAAGATCCAACTCGAGTTAACTCGATTTATGCGCAATTCGAGTTAACTCGTATTGACCCATCACTAGCATAAACCACATGACATGAGTAAATTACTCATGTGCACTCATGTGAGGGTATTAGTAGGAGTGGGTAATATCACTTTTGCATATCATATCGAAACTATATATCGATATTTGATATCGGATTTCGTAACACTATATTGTCTGCAACTATATATTGACGATATTATGCCGTTCTAGTATACCTCGCATAGACTTAGGATATACTAGCGTATAAACCAACATAGTGTGCAAGGGAGAAGAAAATTCCTTATGGCAAAAATGCAAGATAGAAAAGGATACCAAATCTCATGACTCTGTAACCGATTTTGAATGACAGGTCGGCACAATTCGGCACGCAAGAAATAGCTCCGAGATATTTTGTAATTTTTTAAAGTATAATAGTGGTTATTTTTAGTAAGTAACTTTTTTCCAAAATGGTTAATTGTTCCATGAGTGACTGTGCTGTTAATACTAGAAATAATCCTGATAATTTCACATATCACAGGTAAATTCTCAAGACGTCGTCAATGTTATGACGCGTTTATTTTTGGTTAAAATGTATGTTACATACTGTTTAAAATATAGAATATATTCAATTATTTTGTTCATTTTGATATTTTGCAAAGAAAAAAGTCACGTTGTTGATAATTTGCATGAATTTGGTAAATACATTTTTATACAAAATATTTTACATGTACGCTAGGGATTGACTCAACTATATCAAAATTAATGTCGATATTTATCTTGAATGTTTATAATGAATCGATAGACTTGCCTACACAACAAGAAAATAAATCCTCGGTTTGCGTTCTAAAATGTAATTTTATTTTGCCGTTTTCAAACAGATTCCCTCCGGATTCTATAATTAGAAAAAGTGGTTAAGGTTCATTGGAAGGGTTGGTTGGAATGCAAAGAAGAACTCAACAATTTGCAGCAAACATTTTCTTGAGAAGTATAAAAGAAAAAGTAGAATAAAAACAATTTTATTAAAAGGAGTCATTTCTACATTATTTGTACCAGTAAGTAAAATATTGTTATAATAAGACTTCAAAAATATAACTTTAGATAAATATAGAGACAGATTTTCATACATTATAAAACTGTAGTAAATTAAAGACAAAAAAAAATCTTGCGATTATCCTCTTTAAGCCATTATGAATCCTACTAAGTATCTATTTATCAACGAAAATAAATGTATAACCTTAACCAACCGCACAGCCTCACGGTCACACTAGTACAATATTCATAGCATCATGCTATTTTCCCCAAGGGGTTGAGCGGAGCTTCGGAACTTCGGATTATATTCCCAAATCATAACGATAAAACTTTTAGCATAGTTAGGTATAGATATTTGGTAATGCTCCTCAAGCGCTACTAGACGACCGCGCATGAGACGTGATAGTATAAATTCCATAGTATTTGATACTCACAACGGTCAATGCCCGATTCATGCTTGAGGGCCGACGACATTGTCGCGAGGGCTTAAATAGCGTGGTTCATCCTACAGCGTTAGTCGTAGAAGAGGAACTCGTGGTTAAGTAATAGCTGCGCAGATCAATAGATCTGCGATTAAGTGTTCTCTTGCCGCGGTCAGTCCATGAATGAGTGACCATTTTCTTAACATACCGAGATTAAGAGAATAGAGAGTGCATCTGTATCCTCAGACACTTAGTTCACTTTACTGTGTTAAGATCATTATGTTTTAAAATTCATGCAGCTAAAATGATAATAAGTTTATTATTATTTTATACTTTCAGGACAGATGAAAGAATATAAACATGAAGCATGATGAAGCCTCATAAACATATTGGCCTTTAAACAGAGCAATCTTATTTAACTGATTCCTATAAGTTTCTTCCTTAAATTATTAAGTTTACATTCATACTTAAGTCGAATGTTAAAATAAACTTCTATAATCTATTTAATTATTAATTATTAAATGTTTGTAATTATCACAAGTAATACTTATATGAAAAATAAAGCAGCCATTATGTACTCCGTGTCCCCGTTTTGTTTCCCCATCAAACATTTTGTAAATATATAAAAATAAATAGGTATATACTTAGTTATGTATCTACCTATTTATAATAACAATATGTTAAAAAATAAATTCCGGGGAAACTGCCCACGGCAGTAAATATTTTTCTCCAAAGATTTTTAATTCCCGAAAATACATCATTCTAATCTGATTATTGGGGAGTTTTTTAAGTTCTTCGGTAGTCACCTGGGATTTTATACATTTGAATTAAAATCCAACAAAAGGCAGGTAGGTTCAGCTTATTCCCAGGAACATGTTATATGAATATTTTTTAAGTATTTTAGAACTGTCATGGTAAAATTCCGTTAATTTTTGAAGTTATTCAACTTCATGCACTAAACAATTTTTTATAATCTTTTTACAGCTTCCTTAACAATAATTTTCGATAGTCCTTTTAAGTAAAATATACATCACTAGCTAACGCACACAATGACAAATCAAAATTGGTCACGCGTTTTCGGGCTGTCAGGTGGTCTATACGCCAGTATATTCTAAGTCTATGATACCTCGAGATGAAAATCGACCCCATAGTTATTTCGATACCGATTTCGCAACGATTTTTGACTAAGTGGATACTGACTCAATACTCGGCTAGGTACGTACATCATATATAGTGTATCCTACTATATGATACTTAGAGTGACTAGGTACTATTATGATAACTAGAGTATGAACTATGTATTGCATACAATATACAACTAAACTAATAGTCACCTTTAATGGACTGTCCTTCATACTTTTATCAGTTTGGGACTGCCTGCAATATTTTCGGATTTGAAAAAACCGTGTTTTATTGTTTTAAGAGTTAACTAGATCATTTCCGTATGTATACGTATAAATGTAGATACATATACCACCTTACTATAATAATGCAGGCGTATTTATCAGTGCATTTGCTGATATGTATATTTTACACTATATACAATCGTTTTACAAAGTTAAGCAGTACAAAGTTAAAATTATTTTTTTGTTTTATTTTTTACTAACTACTAAATATTTATATTGTTTATCTATTAGAAGTTAGACATTATTCAAATCTGTGTTTGTTAAGATTAACATTTAAAAATACGAGTTAAAGTTTCAATTTAACTAAATTAATAACTGTACAGTAACTACACACAAATTTACACTACAGATTTATTAAATACACCGTTATAAATGAGTCACAAATTATTTTCTCAGTCACAAAATTATTATAAACGAGATTTTTTTAAGTTTAAAATGTACTTGCTGCACTATAATACAATATAGATATACACAAATAATTATTTACACTTATAATGTGAGTCACAAAATTAAATTAAACAAATAAACTCTGAAACATAATCAAATTATTAATTTCAAAACTTCCAAAACTAAGGAGGAACAACAAATAAATGCGCTCACTCGATATTTTACCTACCGTAAAAAGGGGTGATTAGGGATGCAGGGGTGAATAGGGACAAACTCAAGTTTTTTTTCTACTCACTGATACTCCAGCATACAGCCAGATTATCAAATGACGTTGATGTTTTTTTTTAATCGAGGATTATTTTTTCTTTATTCTGGCAACATCTAGTATCTAAAATGTCAATAAGACAGAAAAAACGTTAGTTAAAGTGAACACTATTGAAGCGCCAAAATTTTGTTCCGTAAACATTTAAATTTTAAGATAATAAATACCAATTTCGAGTGATGCTGATGGATTAATTTTATCGTGTTATTGTTCAAGAACCCAAAAAACTATAAAGGTAAGTTAAACACTACATATTTTCGATTTAAATGATAATTTTTTAAAGGACCTGCAATTATTGATAATTTTGGGGTGACTAGGGACGTGTGAGGAGAAGAAGAGACAATTAAAGGGTGATTCAGGACGGGAAAGGGGTAATTTGGAACGGATTAGAGGTGATTCAGGACGAGTGAGGGGTGAATAGGGTCTACTTAATAGGGTTGTCAAAAATTACTTTGGTCTCTTATTCGGTTATTTAAGAAAAAAATATTTATATGCTATATCATAAAAATCATAGGAGGAGTATTTTATTGCATATAAATATTCAATCATAAAACGGTGTTAATAATAAAAACGTCAATCTTTCTTAAATTAATGCTAAAATTAAGTAAGCGATAATTAACGATTAGAAGTAGGGCCGGCAATGTTTATTTTATTTAGAGAGTAAATGTACATGCTCAATAGGTAATTTGTGTACATCATATTTATACAATTAATTTCCATTGTTTACAGAACACTATCATGCCTCGCATTTATAATCTAAGCCAGGGTGTAAGAAGTACAAAAAGTATGATGAGTAAATAATTAAAAAAGCTCTCGAAGAATTGAATTCTAATCACGTGTCTATAAAATCTGTGGCCGACAAGTATGGTATATCAAAATCAACTCTTCATCGCCATACAAATAAAAATATAAAACGCCCTGGTGGCCAAACAGTGCTAACACCAGATATAGAAGATCTATTAGTAGAAAACTTAAATATGTGTGCAGAGTGGGTTAAGTTATTACGAGAAAGTTTTGTTTTGTTGATATTGATATTTTTATTATGTGTTTTTATTTCAATTTTATTTAGTTGATAAAAGAAGCAAAGTAGTTGATATAAGTCTATTGTTCATCAGGATAACATGGCAATAACATAATTTTGAAAAAAAAATCTGCTATTTTGTTTGCTGACTGTATTGCTGATCTCATTAAATAAATACTTTCCATACTATATATTTGTTTTATTTTGCATTATTAAGTGAAATTGAAAACCTCATTTTATCATGTTGGGTAAAAATCTGTGGCAGCCCTAGCTGAATTCCCGATTCACCCCTCTTTCGTTCTTTTTCACCCCAACCACGGGGTGAGACGGATCGGCATATTTTTCTGTTTTCTCGTAAAACCTACATTTTATGCCGAAAAGTTCTAAATAATAAAAGTTTCAGCCACCGGAAGGAATATTTAAGTAGTATTCAGTACCAAACAAAATGATAACATGTTAAAAATCTGCCCTAAACCTTGAAATCGTCCCTATTCACCCCGTTTTACGGTACGTGAAACTAAAATAAAATTCTTCAAAAATACTTAAATTTTCGCTCCTAATTTCTTTGCTCTCTAGTTCAAGGCCAAATGTTAACAAGTGCTACAATATACAAATGCATTGCAATCATTACTACCCTTAGATTAAGGTCAAAAGTTGAAATTTCATAAAACAATCGCGCCAAAATATCAAGAGAATCGAGTCTGCTCGGTATTCATTCGTAATACGGTATCGGTTTGACTTCGGATTTCGATACTACTGCGATACAATATCGTTGCAAATCGCGATCGGTTGTTGAGTACAAGCAATATAGTGTTTCACCCGATATATAGTTTTTGGCAATGACCTCTATATATGGACTGGCTATACACCGTGACATAATGAGGCGATTTGATTTTCGCCATTTTGGCGCTGACAGCAGAAGTGAACGTCCAAGGAACTAATAATAGAGGTAAGACAGTGTGACAAAACATATCGATAAAAATTCTATACCCAGGCCTACCCGTAAAGTTCATTCTATTTAGGAATCATAATAATATAATGCTATAAAATAAATAAATGTATCAATTTATACCTAGGTCTTAATTGATACATTTTCATTGATAATCAATTCAAGATAATCATTTTGTTTCGAACGCCAATTCACAATTTTTATGCTTTTTAGCCATAATTTTAGTCTAGGTTCAGTTGGAAACCTGTTAATTAATAAACATTTGATAATTATCTGTTGTCGGCGACTTTGGTTGTTAACAGATATGGGTAGAAAAAAACATCGATAAGTATTATAGACAAGGAACTCGACAACCCTATTGAATTTTATTGTTTATCAAAACTCAGTAATTTAAAGCCAAACATGTTGGTATTTACGACACCTTTTGGATCTTTGAGATCTCCGTCACAGATTTTGTTTTCGATGAGTTTGTTGCGATTACGAGGGGCATCATGTTTGATTAGAGGTGCGGGAGAAGGTGAGGAGCTGACAGCACAGATATTTTTAATCTTCTGTGTCAAGGATAAATTTGGTTTATCAGTTTTTATTATATGTAGTGTGCTGTATGATAATAAAAATAGGTTCTGCCAGTCTTGAGTACAATTGCTTATGTAACATTTCTGGATTAATTGTGACAAATGTGTAGCAACGGTTATTCGAGCTACTCGAGGGATTCTTTTAATTATCGGTATACTATTTTTCAAATGGCTAAGATATGTGTGGAAAGGAGTTGAATCGTTGACTACAAAAGTAGGCGCACGCGGAATAATGGGGTGGAGGTTTAAAGGTGAACTGTTTTGGCTAATACATTTCCTGTGTGTTTTTGTAGTGTGTATGTTGAGGCCTTTTAAAGATTTGAATGACTTGTTGCACTGTGTACATGCATGGGTCGCGATCGACGTGCAATCACAAGATTGGGTCACGGACTGCATTCACAGCAGTTAAATACAATCACAAAAAAGAATAACTTAAAACAAATTTAAAAACACAATAAAGTAACTTAAAAATTACACTGATAATATAAAAAAGTCAAATTCAAAATATGACGGCTGCTGGTTTTGGTAACAAGACGCATGCGTCGTTACGTAGGTGCGTCACAGGACGGTCCCGCAACCGTACGCTGCAGTGCTCTTGGTAAAGAGTAATTGTGTTCAACAAAATCCCCATGCGCACATATGAAAAATATCCCGACAAACTCTTATATGCAGGTCTGAGCAGTCAGGAAATTAATTAATTCTAGAAACTTCGTTAGTGAAAAGTAATATGTTCTCTATTTTTAAGAACATATAGTTCGTACTATATGTTCTTAAAAATATAATATAATAATAAAAACAGGGGGATGAGTCGCTCGCGTCCGTAGGCTTCGACCACCTAACCCTAGGCCCACCCTACACGTGTCCCCCGGGTGGTGCTAAACAAGCGACATAGCCGAAAGTACAGAATTGGCTCCTCGCCGTGTGGTAACGGCGTAAAAAACCCTACTTTCGCACCATGAGGCACAAATTAAAAGAAATGGCCCCAGCCCGGCGCCCTTTAATGGGGCAGGGTGCGAAGAATCTCCGGAGGAAAACCGGTGACGAGGTTCGCCACCCGTCACGTCCTGTCTCCCGGAGGGACGAAAAGTGGATTGCGGAAGCCCGTCTGGCTACGCTGAATGTATGTGGAGCAATGAATGATAAGATGGATGAAGTATGCGATATGATGTATGATAGAGGATTAGATGTCTTGTGTAAATGAGACGAACGGAAGGAAAGGATGCCACTACACATGGCATGTATACCGCGTACTGGTCTGGGGTAGACGAGACAGAGCGGGTATGCCAGGGAGTCAGTATCATCCTTTCAGAAAGAATGGGTCAGTCTGTGGAAGAGTATGAATGTGTAAGCTGAGACTGCTATGGATACGAATGAAAGTGGGCTTAAAAAGTTGTTTGTTCTAGGGTCTACGCCCCAGACATGTCTAAGCCACTTATATCCGAGAACAGTTTTGGGAGATGGTAAGGATGGTGCTAATGAAATGTAAGGAAAATGAAAATATTGTTATATTAGGAGATTTTAATGGAAGGGTCGTTTGGTGATGAAAGTATAAATGAGAATGGTGAAAGCCTCCTCACCGTATGTGTGGAAAAGAATATTTTTGTGACGAACACTTTCTTTCGTCATAAGAAGATTCACATGTATACATGGGAAAGAGGTGATGATAGAAGCATGATAGATTTCATAATTGTGGATGAAAGAATGAGGAGCGCAGTGGTAGATACAAGGGTTTACCGGGGGTCCAACGTAGGGACGGATCATTACTTGGTCTTATGCCGAATTAATGGTCTATTCAGACGTTGGCGGCATCGGACATCTGTGTCTACCACTGCGTTACAGCGTATAAGAACAGAGAGGTTACAAGATGAAGGTGCAAAAGAGAAGTACAAATGTAGACTGAGAGAAAATATAAGTGGTATGGATGAATTGTGTATGAATGATTTAGACTTGGAGACTGTGTGGTATAATGTCAAGAAAGGTTTGGTGGATGCAGCTACCGAAGTATGTGGTGTAAGTAAGAGAACGAATGAAAAGAAAAATAACACTTTATGGTGGGATGATGAGGTACGAATGGAAGTAGAAGCAAAGAAGAGAGCATGGTTAGATTTACTAGCAACCAAGGCTAGTTATTCTAGCGGTATGAATGATGATATTGAAAGAAAAAAGGCAGTCTTTAGACATCTAAATAAGAGAGTAAAAAGTAGTTGAAAGGAAAAAGCAAGAAAGAACGGATAAGAATGATAGAAGAATATCGGATAACTTCCAGGCAAATATTAAAATGTTCTGGAAACTCGTAAGAACTGCCAGGGGACATTCAAAACAGCCTAGAATGGATGCTATACGAGACCAGAATGGCTGTATTCTGAATGACGAAGTGTCGAGTTTAAGGAGATGGAAGAATACTTTGAAAGCGTGTTTATGGTGATGAGACGTTTGAATTAAATGAAATAGAATTCCGAAACAAGAGGAAGATAGAGATAAGTAGATGAAATAATGAAAGCAATGAAAAGTATGAAAGCAGGTAAGGCAGCCGGATATGATAGAGTATCACTCGAAATGTTAAGGGCTGGAGAGAGAGTGTGCAGACCTGCTGTACACCTTGTTTAATTTGTGTTGAACTTAAGCGGGTACCGGAGACTGGTGCAAATTGATAGTCCCACTATATAAAAGAAGGATCGCAGCAGGACTGTAAAACTACCGTGGTATCAGTCTTCTCTAGCATTGTGGGAAAACTGTATGCTAAGGTACTAATTGAAAGAGTTATGAAAGATACTAATGGAAAATTTGGGATGTGCAAGCAGGATTTAGAAAGGAATGGGATGTACGGATCAGGTCTTTTCCATGCATGATCATGAAAAGTTTTGGCCAAAACCAAAATTTTTTGTGCGTTCGTGGACTTGGAAAAGGCTTATGATAGAGTGGACAGGGATGTATTATGGCAAACACTGAACTTATTTGGGTTGAGTGCTGGGTTGATACAGGCATTGAAGTCTCCCCGTGTGGAGTTGCCAGAGCTCCCATCAGGCGCGTCCCCAGGTGGCGGATAGGGGAACACCACCCAGATATGGGTGGTAGCGGAAAACGCCGCGGACCAAAACTGGCCGGGGTTGGGCGTCCCAATAGTTCTATTAGGACTAGAAACGCCCGGGGCTTAATGCCCTAAGAGAGATGGGCCTTCACAGGCTTGTCGTTGCTCCCGGTATCGCTCTTTGATTAGAGCGGACAGGGATGCAACACACGCGGCGATGTGCCAAGCGCACCATGCTGGGTGACGCCGCGCGATGTGCCAAGCGCACCGATTCCGGGCGACCTCTGTGCGGCGATGTGCCAAGCGCACCTATGCCGGACAACTCGTAAACCCACTAGGGCCTGGGCCCCCAGGGTCCGCGAGAAGACAACCTCTCAAAAATAACGCTAATCCTAAGGTCTAAGGTGCCGATGGGATGAATGGCTGGGGAGCCCAGTCCCAAGCCTATGGGAGGGATTCAGGGACCACACCCTGTAAAAAGGAAAACTATGACATGCAGTGCGACAAAAAATACTCCCCAGGGTGGTCCCGTCAACCCTGTTGTTGGCAGAATCCACCCCAGTAGCCTAATCAGGCTCTGTGGCAGCCCAACGTATCTGGGGGCAATCCGCTGCGGCGATGCGCCAGCGTTAACGGGCCCCATAACAACAGTGGGCCAAACTCAAAAAAGGAGCCGTGTCGGAAATATCGACACGAGACAAGCGTGGGCGTTTAAGGCGACCTAACACCACGAGCAGTCAGGCCGGTGAGAGCGATGCGGATGGTGGGTCTGATGGTTCGTTCGTGTCGCTCACATCGGTAGGAGGTCGAAAACGGAAAGCGAAGCCTCGGTACGTCGGTTGTGGCGGCTAAATTCTATGCGGTCCCAGTTGCAGCCTCTGGAGGAGAGAGTGCGACAGGGCGGAAACAGAAGAAGACCTTTTGATCCTTCCGTAACGCCCACTAACACCAGGGCGAAGAAGAACCTTCCGGGCCCAGAAACGTTGGCCGTGAAATGCGTTCTCATGGAGATCTAGAGCTCGGTCAGCAAATTGATTTTCATCTCAGGTTCTCGAAAAAGTTGCCGATCGATCCCGTAACGTTAAAGGAGAGTTTGTGCGTGGCATAAGGTTGGCTGTACGTAACATCAAAGCTGCGGCAGAAGAACTCGCGCGAAGGACCGACTCAAATGATAACGTCGCCAGGCTGGAGAGAGAGAACACACAGTTGCGTTCCCAGCTTACCAGTCTTTCGACTAAGACCGAAAGACTTACACAAGAAATTAGCCTCCTCCGCAAACAAATGCAGGAACGATCTACCTTGCCAAAACAGATAGCATCCAAACCTAGGAGCGAGAAAGAGGCTGGCAGACATGGGGCTCTAATTGACAGGAAGCTGAAGGCCTTCCATGCAAGATTGATTCCTGAAAGGGCATCAGCCAACCAGCAGCTGACACCGCGGGAACAGCTGCCAGCGTCAATGAGAGCAGGACGTACGCAGTCGCAGCCACTACCACCACCACCGCAGCCGAAAAGAAAGAAACGAAGGGCAAGAAGAAAAGGAGCATTCCCATCTGCCGGTGGAGGATCTGCCTCAGTGGCTGCCCCCACAGCCGCACAACTCGTCACCGCCGATATTAAGCTCATGGGCGAACGTGGCAAGAAGGCCAAAGCAAAATCGGTCTACAAGTGGCGAATGCTCCTTCTCCAAGAAAAAGAGAAGGAAAACTGAAATGCGTACACCAGCATCGGCGGCAGTTACAGTGACGTTGCCTAAGGACTCTGTGTGCTCTATGCCAATGTAATGGGGAGGCAAAGGCCAGGATCAATTGGCAGAGTTGGGAATGAGACTCCGTTCATAAAAAGCGAGCTGTAACAGGGGCTTACTTCTCGAGATTGCGGGACATGATTGCAACTCAAAGGCGGACAAGCTGGCAGCGAAACTGCGAGTCTTCTCTGATCTGAACGTCCGAATTAGTCGCCCAATTAAAACGCGCGACGTTCGACTGAGAGACCTTGACGACGCTGTCAGCACCTGTGAGATAGCAGCCGCGATCGCCGAGTTGGGTGGTTGTTCGGTGACGACATCAAAGTTGGTGACGTCCGCCGAACCCCACCAGCATGGGGACGTGCTGGATGCGGTGCCCGATAACGGCGGTCCGAAAATAATGGCTGAAGGACGGGTACGGATAGGCTGGGGTTTCCGCTCGGTGGAACTGCTGGGCCCAGGCCTATGCACTGCTGAATGCCTCGAGAAGGGACACGTGGGCAGTAAGTGCCTAACGAGGCAGACAGAAGCACCCGTTAGCGCCTGCGGCGAACGGTCATAGAGCGAACCAGTGCACTGCGTCGGCACTGAAATGTCCGTTTGCTCCGACCTCGGCGCCCCTCAACCATAGGTTAGGGAAAAATGCGCTCAACCTGCAAAACGGGGTGAGCAAGAGTAAGTCCTCTCTCACTCCCTCCAGCGAGACAGTCACAGCAGCACCTGTTGCGGCTGAGCTCCGACTCGGCAATGGAAGTTGCTGAGACGTAAAATTCACGCCCTTAAAGTCTCCAGGGCAACCTGAACCACTGCCGCAATGCACAACATCTGCTTATGCAGACCATTGTGGAGTGGCGGTTTGCCTGCAGTAATAGAGCCCCATACCGTCCCCGACCATCCTCGCTGGTTCGGCGACGAATTGGGCTCCGTAGCCATCTACTGGGGGTGGTGATGGTGCTCCACCCGTCCTCCTGCAAAGGGGCAGGGCTTTGTTGCAGTGCAATGGGGCACCCTGGCTATAGTGGGCTGCTATGTCTCTCCCAACAGGACCCTCGCCGACTACGAGGAGTACCTGGACGAGTTGGCGGATTGCGTGCGCAGGTGCTTACCCCGTCCGTTGATCGTCCTAGGAGATTTTAACGCCCATAACAGGGCTTGGGGCAACTCTAGGGACGATCCAAAGGGAGAGACCATAATGGATTGGGCGGCTGGTCTGGACCTTCGACTATTAAATCGGGGGTCTGAGAGTACATGTGTGCGGTGGCAGGGGGAGTCCATTGTAGACCTTACTATTGTAGGTGACATTGTCAGACCACCGTCACATCGTGTTCGATGTCGCACTTCGCCACTTCGACAGTAATTCCAGTCGTCCAGAAGGCAGCCCACCGCGGCGTTGGTGTCTCAAGCGGCTTGACCGAGACAAGCTCGAAGCTGCCGCCATCGTCGCGGCCTGGCCAGAAAAAGCCGAAGAGGTTCCGCTCGATCCGGAAGTGAAAGCGAACTGGTTCCGGGCTACGATGGCGCAAATATGCGACGTCTCGATGCCTAGAACCAGTCGTCCTAAGCGCAGGGCGGTGTACTGGTGGTCGGCAGAAATTGCACACCTTCGTGCGATCTGCTTGCGGGTCGGCGCCAGTACACAAGAGCCCGAAGAAGGCGAGCTCCACGAGGAGATAGCCAGACTCTACGGGCATACCGAGCGGCTACAAAGGCGTTACAAATTGCTATATCTAACGCCAGGTCTCGGTCCTGGAAAGAGCTCCTAGAGGACTCAACGAAGATCCCTGGGGCGACCGTACAGGATGGTGCTGGGAAAACTCGGCCCTGGTCGTTGCCCTTGACGAAACTCTCGATCCGGACCTGCTGGGAAGAGTGATCGGCACGCTTTTCCCAGAGGACCGGGCAAGTCCTCAGGTCACTGCCGTCGTCATTGGAGTGGCATGATGAGATGGAGGTGACCGTGGAGGAGCTGGACCGAGCCGTTAGCCGCTTGAGAGCCGAAACACCGCACCGGGGCCTGACGGAATTCCTGGTCGGGCTCTGGTGCTGAGTCTGGCTGCCTTGGGGGACAGGCTAAGACAGCTGTTTACCGGCTGTCTGCGGAGTGCAAGTTCCCACAGCATGGAAAAACAAGGTTGGTCCTCTTGAAGAAGAAGGCAGGGCCGCCGATTCTCCTCTGCGTATCGTCCCATATGCCTGTTGGACGAGATTGGCAAATGTTCGAAAGGATAGTTGCCACTCGGCTCAACGGACATCTGTCGCGCGTCGGTCCCGATCTGGCTGATAGCCAATTTGGATTCCGACGGAGCGTTCCATAGATGCCACTATGCGCGTCCGCTCCCTGTCGGAACAAGCGGTATCCGAGGGTGGTGTGGCGTTGGCAATAAGTCTTGATATTGTCAACGCCTTTAACTCTCTACCCTGGGATACAATAAGGAGACACCGCATACCACCAGGTGCCTGCCTACCTGCAAGGCGTAATTGGGGACTACTTGCGCGACAGGTACATTCTGTACATGGGGCAAGATGGTAGGAATATCCGGAGGGAGATCAAACGTGGGTTCCACAGGGCTCAGTGCTGGGTCCGCTACTGAACCTCGCGTACGATGCGGTTCTGCGTGTCGACCTTCCTGCTGGCGTAAATATGTGATGCCGACGATACACTGGTGGTCGCCAGCGGGGTCACCTTCGAGGGGACCAAGGAGCCGCTGAGCTTGGGACGGTCGTCGTCGCCAAAATCCACGAGTTGGGTCTAGAAATAGCGCCTCATAAGAGCGAGGCCTTATGGTTTCACAAATTACCTCGGAGCAGAGACCACCCGACTCGTGCGTCTACATGGGTGGGTCTGTAGTCAGAGTGGGGCGGTACATGAAGTACCTGGGCTCCACCTGGACAGTCGCTGGGGCTGAAGAGCACTTTGAGCGCCTAGTCCCCGGATTGAGAGGGTGGCGGGTGCTATGCACAGACTGCTGCCCAATCTAGGGGACCGAGGAGAAATACGCCGCCTCTATGCGGGGTAGTACGGTCCGTAGCCTTATACGGGGCACCTGTGTGGGCGAAGGCTAGCCATCCGGCGCTGTAGATCTAAAATCTACAGTGTCCAGCGGAGGGTGGCTACGGATCGTGCGAGGATACCGTACGATATCGTTTGAGGCGGCAACAGTCCTGGCTCGTTTTCCACCCTAGATATACTGGCGGATATGGATGCGAGGTGTACAACCGAATCCGCATCCTCCGTCAGAGAGGTGGCAGTGAGCCAGATGAGGCGCTCGAGTCTGTAAAACGGCAGGAGCGCAAAACGCCTTGGCGATATGGCGCTCGACTCAACGAGGAGCGCTATGCCCGCAAACGCGTTATTGGCGCAATCCTGCCGGTCTGAAGCCTGGATGCAGCGACGAGTAGGAAGACTCACCTACAGACTTACACAGATAATTACCGGGCACGGGTGCCGGTGATTATCTGTAAGATCAGACGCGAAGCGACGGCGAACTGCTTCCACTGCGGTGGACAGGACCAGGACTCTGCGTCCCATACGCTGGCGATATGTCCAGCTGGGAACGAGGCGAATGATCCTGGCAAACCGGGTCGGTCGGGACCTCTCCTGCCAGCAGCAGTCGTGTCGGCGATGTTGAGCGGGACTCGGCGTGGGGCCGTAGCCACCTTCTGTGAGTCCGTAATGGTCCAGAAGGAGGCTGCTGAGCGGGATCGGAGGAGGAGATCCCACTCGGAGACGACGCCATCAAGGCGTTCGTCACGGCCTCCTTTGAAGATGGTGTTCCCCACCAGGGGCCTCTGGGTTTGCAGGCGTTTGGGCGGGGCCTCGAACGCCTAGTAACAACCCCGAGAGGACGATGGCTCGGAAGTGGTCCCGAGACATCGTGATAGCACTGCGAGGGTGCTGGGGTAGTAAGTTCTACCCTTGGACGTGCTTTCAATAAAGCAAAGCGAGAAAGGGCCCCGGTTGCGTTCGAACGGAGATCCCGGACCTTCATACACGCTGATGGAGACCACCGTGGGGTTTTAGCCGGTAGGAGTCCGGCATAACCTTGAGGTTGCCCCCGCAGCCAGAGGAATCCATGAGGATTTCCCCACGAAAAAAAAAAAAGGCATTGAAGTCTCTGTATAGGGACTCCAGTGCTTGTGTCAGGATCAACGGGGCCTACTCGGACTGGTTTGGCATCCATAAAGGGGTCAGACAGGGCTGTGTGGCTTCCCCGTGGCTGATCAACCTATTTATGGACAGTTGTTTGGAAAATCTGAAAGTTAAAGAATGCGGGTTAAGAATGGGTGAGTTAACCGTCAAATGCCTTTTGTACGCCGATGATCAAGTCATACTCGCGTCGTCGGCGGCCGAGTTGCAAATGATGGTTACATTAATGAACGTTTCATTAAAAGAAAGGAATGAAAGTGAACACAAGTAAGACGAAAGTTATGGTCTTTGAAAGAGAAGAAAAGTACAATATGTGAAATAAGAATAGAAGAATTGGTCGAGCAAGTAGATGAGTTTGTGTATTTGGGATGTGTATTTAGCAGGGATGGTAGGTATGATAAGGATATAGAACGACGAGTGAACGCAGGAAATAAAGTAAATGGGACTCTACACTCTGTTGTGGAGAAGTCAGAATGTGTCCAAAAAGGCACGTATGGCAATTCACAATGCTGTGTTAGTCCCTACTTTAATGTATGGTAGTGAAAGTTGGGTGTGGCAGAAAGAAGCACGAGTAGAATAAATGCTGTAGAAATGCGGTCATTAAGGGTATGTTAGGGCTGAATCTGAATGACAGAGTAAGAAATTGTGTGATAAGAGAAGAGTGTGGTTTGCAAGATAATGTTGTGACCAGGATTGAAAAGGAATGCTTCGGTGGTTTGGTCATGTAGAAAAGAATGAATGAGGAAAGAGTGACAAAGCAAATTTATGTGGCAGAGGTGAACAGCAGAGTCGGAAGGGACGCCCTAGATGAAGGTTTATGGACCAAATTGGCGATATAATGAAAATGGGCCAAATTAAGATATCCTAACCGACGAGCGTGTATGCGTGAGTGTTTGTGGCGTGAGTGTTTATGTATTATTATGTATATGTATAGTTCGTACTCAAGTGAATGGTGAGTAACATAATGCCTTTCTCTTTTATATTTTATTAGCCAATCACGCGAAAATTATTGAAATGGTATACAATTGCCGGTACACATTTCTTTCTTGCGTATGTGTGAGTTTGGCGACAGTGTTTCTGCTACAAATTATGTGTTTTGCTACATCCTCTTGTTTTTTATATTCCGTGGTATAGCCAGTCCAGCGTGCTTGTACATAATAGAGGTCAGTGGTTTTTGGTCAGGCCGATATCGGTTATACGATATGAAGCAATATATAGATTCAATAACTATATACGTTTTGTGTCGCCCACTCCTAGTATTAGTGTTCTGTGCTCACTGCTCACTGCCAGTGGTGCCAAGTTAGGCAATTTTTCGCCTTTTAGGCTATCTCGAAGGGTGTCGGGGCGACCAAAAATTGTGATTGGTGACTGGTCGCAATTTAGGCTACTTCGGAAAAAAACAAGGGCGCTTTTTGGCTATATAATTCTCTCTCTTATTAAGTAAGTAAGTCTTTATAATAAAAATGCGTGTATAAAAACATATGTTTTTGACACAGAGAAATATCAAAAAATACTAGATTTAAAGGTATCAATGACCTAAGAATAAGAAGTCTTTTTAGAGATAAGCATATAAACAGATAGCGAAGTATATATATATATATATATATATATATATATATATATATATATATATATATATATATATATATATATATATATATATATATATATATATATATATATATATATATATATATACTTCCATCTGTTATCTTATCTCTAAAAAGACTATATATATATATATATATATATATATATATATATATATATATATATATATATATATATAAAGTGCTTTAAATTTTATTTTTTAAAATTATAAATAAGGGATCTACGTTTAAAAATAGCCTTTATAGGCTAACCGACAATTCAGTAGGCGATTTTAGGCTACATTACAGAAAAAAAAAATTTGGCGAATATAGCTACATTTTTTAATTTTTGGCGACTCGGAACCTTGCTACATATCTTCTTATCTATGCTCGGAACGGTCTAGACTTGGCAACACTGCTCACTGCTCAACTGCAACTGCTGGAGTTTTGGCGGGAACTTGATCGGCGGCGGTTTGCTGCTTTTGTATTATTGTTTGAATAATGGTTTGAAGTGGATTTTGATATGTAAAAGTGGTGCGATTTTATGTATTAAGTGTCTGAGCATGTGAACTATTAGTGGAAACGGTGAAACAAGTGCTTTGATGGTGATGTGATTCTCAAGATAAGGTGTCTACCTGCTTAGGCGCCTTGAGATACCATCGCCAACTGTCAGCTGTCTGCTGACTCAAGTTGCCGTCAAAATCTCCCAAGGGCTGCTCAATGTGACGCATCAACATATTGTGAAGCATTGTAGGATAGAAGCTATGAAGGATAAATAAACATTTGGGAAATTATAATAAACCGAATAAAAATACCTAAGACTTGGCCTAAAGGTCTAGATACCAGGCCATAAACTCCAAAAAAAAAAACTGCAACTGCTCATGTGGTATAAACAACACAACTTATATTCTATTTGAACACAACAATTAACAACAATATCAATATTTTTTGAAAGTGCGGTTTATCCACAGGCACAGAGTATATTTTTATAACCAAGGAGGATTTATCCACAAACTAATAAGAAGTGCTAGCGCAGATTTATCCAATAATTTCTAATGCTAAATCTATCTCACAAATTATAAAGATGTTAGTCTATCCATAACACTTTACGCCAATGAACTTTCAGTTTTTAATAGAGGATATGAATATGATATTACATGTTTATTTTAGGTTAAGATTATGATAAAAGGTGATTTCTATCAACGGCTTAAAAAGGTTTTAATATGTCTGATACTTCATGTTACATTCTCGATAATGGAGGATATACAGCTAAAGTCGGTTTCTCTTATATGGTTCCTAAAATTGTGCCTAATTGCATAATGAAAGCAAAGTCTGAAAGACGGCGTCCTTTTATTGGATCACAAATTGACGAATGTAGAGATGCATCAGGTCTTTTTTACATTCTACCTTTTCAAAAAGGTTTCCTCGTCAACTGGGACACACAAAAGACAGTTTGGGATTATATATTTAGTAAGGAATGTTGCCCAGTGAATTTTAGTGATGTTCCTCTTATAATAACAGAACCTCTATTCAATTTTTCATCAATTCAAGAAGCTATGACTGAAATTTTCTTTGAAGAGTATGAATGCCAAACACTTTTAAGGGTTAATGCTACTGATTTAGCCGAATACCATTATAGAAAGTTGCATAGTAATGAAAGCACTTTGGTAGTTGATTCTGGTTACAGTTTCACCTATATAGTCCCATATATAAAAGGAAAGAAATATAAAGAAGGTATCAGACGAATAGATGTTGGTGGTAAAGTTTTAACAAATCATTTAAAAGAAATATTGTCGTACAGGCAACTAAATGTAATGGATGAGACCTATGTTATAAACCAAGTAAAAGAAGATTCTTGTTTTGTATCACAAGACTTCATGGGTGATATGGAAATTGCCAAAAAGAAGGGTATGTTTTAAAATATTTAAGATTTATGTACTTACATTTAATAATTTTTAATAGCTTTTACCTAGGACGTTGTCAGCATAGGACTTTAGGAAATGTTCAAATCTATAATAGTGGTCTTTAGGCAGTTTATAATTCAATTTTTTCATATATAAAATAGAAGTGACAAATAAACTTGCAGTCTACCTGATGGTAAGTGGCTACTGCACTGACTGTCTCGTTGGTCTGGTGGTCAAAAACACAACTGCTGATCATGAGGTGCCAGATTCAAATCCCGGGCTGGGTTTAATAGATTATGATGTGTTGAATATAAATATTGACTCGGTTCACTATAATTTGACTAATATATCATAATAGGTATGATAACACAATATCATCAAAGTGGTATACTATTCTATATGCAAAAATTGTCTAATACACCATTTCTTATAAGTTAAATCTGTATTAAGTTAATCTCTAGTAAGTCCATGGATACCTGCAACCAACTTCATATAAAAAAGGCTACAGATGCATTGTCACCTCTGAGGACTAAGATAGAATGCCACTGGTTCTCTATACCCTTCAGACTTGGTGGCAGAAATTAGTAAGAGGGTAGTAGCTACCCCAATGGACTCCTAGGCAGAAAAGTTTCCACCACTAAAAACAATCTAATCATTCAAAACCACTAAAGTCAGTTCTTTCTGTTATGTCATAAATGCAAAAATGTAAATTATGTCCAATATGGAAAAATGTAAAATTGTCAAATAAAAATTGAAGATCTATTAATCACAATAAAGTCATATAAAAAAGGTCTTATCACCTTATCTTTTAACACTCAGGTTTGTTGTAAAATGGCATTGAAGTAAAAAATATGTTGAACACTGGTTTTGCATCAAAACTTTAAAGAGATCGAAAATAAAGAGTAAGGAGCTTTTGAGTAAATTTGCAGACCAAAAATTTTGGTCCAAATTTTTTTGGTAAACCTTTTATTCGTTTTTAAAATTTGTTCGAAAGTTCTGTATGCTTTTCGGATAAATTATAGCCCTGATCACTCCTGTTATTGCTCTCTAAGTAAAACAAAATTCCTGTATTTTGTGCCTCTTCTAAACTATTCTTTTCTTGCATTTGTTTTGTGATAATGTTAAGGACGCGTTTGCAAAATTGATAGGTATAGAATCGCACTATTACATTGACACGGGTCACACACACACAGGTGTACGCTGCGGATAGCTCTTGGTGTGAGTATCGTAATCAAGTAAAAACATTTTGATAATTTGAAAGATTGATTTTTTTTTCTCATTTCTATACCTACAAAATATATTACATACAATCTGAATAGCTGCTCCAGAGACTGCTGGCACTAGAAGCCCACTACTAGCAGTGAGATGGTGGCTGTGGACTTTGGGCTGGTTTTGTTAGTTATGATAAGACTTTAGCCGGACTTAGTGAAGTGACTTGAAGGTATACTTGGTGACAGCTACTGGAACTCCTCGACGAGTAGTACTAGGTGTGCAGTTTGGGCTTGTTTTGTTAGATATTATGAGAGCTTACCTCGGACTTGATAGAGTGACCTGATGGTGTACTTCGGTGACTACTGCTGGAATTCCTGGGCCGAGTAGAACTAGGTGTGCTGAGTTTGGGCTCGTTCGTTAGTTATTATGAGACCCAACGTCCAGGCTTGATGGAGAGACTTGATGGTGTACCAGTGACTACTGCTGGAATTCCTGACGAGTAGAACTTGGTGTGCCGAGTTTGGGCTCGTTTTCTTAGTTATTATGATACCTAACCTCCAGGCTTCATGGAGAGACTTGATGGTGTACTTAGGTGCTTACTGCTGGAACTCCTGGACGAGTAAAACTATGTGTGCCGAGTTTGGGCTCGTTTTGTTAGTTATTATGAGACCTAACGTCCAGGCTTGATGGAGAGACTTGATGGTGTACTTCGGTGACTACTGCTGGAATTCCTGAACGAGTAGAACTAGGTGTGCCGAGTTTGGGCTCGTTTTGTTAGTCATGATGAGCTACCTCGGACTTGATAGAGTGACCTGATGGTGTACTTCGGTGACTACTGCTGGAATTCCTGGAAGAGTAGAACTAGGTGTGCTGAGTTTGGGCTCGTTTTGTTAGTTATTATGAGACCTAACGTCCAGGCTTGATGGAGACTTGATGGTGTACCAGTGACTACTGCTGAATTCCTGGACTAGTAGAACTTGGTGTGCCGAGTTTGGGCTCGTTTTCTTAGTTATTATGATACCTAACCTCCAGGCTTGATGGAGACTTGATGGTGTACTTAGGTGCTTACTGCTGGAACTCCTGGACGAGTAAAACTATGTGTGCCGAGTTTGGGCTCGTTTTCTTAGTTATTATGATACCTAACCTCCAGGCTTAATGGAGAGACTTGATGGTGTACATAGGTGCTTACTGCTGGAACTCCTGGCCGAATAGAACTATGTGTGCCGAGTTTGGGCTCGTTTTGTTAGTTATGATAATAATTTACCCCCGAACTTGATGGAGTGACAGACACACCTAGTTCTACTCGTCCAGGAGTTCCAGAAGTAGTCACCAAAGTACACCATCAGGTCTCTCCATCAAGTCCGGAAGTAAAGTCTCATCATAACTAACAAAACGAGCCCAAACTTGGCACACCTAGTTCTACTCGTCCAGGAGTTCCAGTAATGGTCACCGAAGCACACCATCAGGTCTCCATCAGTCCGGAGGTAAAGTATCATCATAACTATCAAAACGAGCCCAAACTTGCACACCTAGTTCTATCGTCCAGGAGTTCCAGTAATGGTCACCGAAGTACACCATCGATCTCTCCATCAAGTCCGGAGGTAAAGTCTCATCATAACTAACAAAACGAGCCCAAACTTGGCACACCTAGTTCTACTCGTCCAGGAGTTCCAGTATGGTCACCGAAGCACACCATCAGGTCTCTCCATCAAGTCCGAGATAAAGTCTCATCATAACTAACAAAACGAGCCCAAGCTCGGCACATCTAGTTCTACTCGACTAGGAGTTCCAGTAGCAGTCACCGATGAACACTTTCAGATCACTCCATAATTATTTATATATATAAATCCCACTTACTTTCAGCGAAACAAAATATTATAACAAAAATGTGTGATTATAAAAATAATAATATTATTTTGCCTTGTCAAGTACCTATGTGTATGTGTATCAAATTCGAATATTTTGTGTATGTACAGCGATCTTTTTTCCTCTGCTGCAATCAGGCAGGCGATACAGTATCCACTCATGAAGGCGACCGAGCGCGGACTGAGGTTTCATCGAAATTTTTGTACAATAAATCAAAACAGGCACCAAAAATAAAATAACCCTTATTGCAATCCATTATGATTCATCCGTATTAGCAAAATATGTGAAAAAATAAGCATCAGTTTTTTTTTTTTTAAGACTATTTGTGACATTTTGATAAAAGTAAACACCACTATTTTTATTGAATATGTCTGCCTACTTATAGTATTTTAGAAATCTTAATATATGTTGATAATAGAACAAAATGTACCTAAACATGAGCCGGTATCGTTAATTTTGTAGAAAATGGCTAGGAAGATCGTATTTACAATATAAAAACTATTATTTTCAACAAAAAAGTCACCACCATTTGAAGATGAAGAACCATTCTATACGTGGTAGCAATTAGCTATGTTTCATTTGGTTTAGTTTTGTCACAAAATGTACCGAAAAACAGCATAATTTCGCCCGATTTGCAAACGCACCCTTAATAAACTATTCTTCTAGATTCTTTCTTTATCAGCCTATAAAAGTCTACTGGTATAACAAGCCTCGTAAGCTAAGTAGTGGATTCTCTTACGCCGCAACTACATGTCAACCTCCACGTTATATGGTGTATTTGTTATTTACTTGTATTTCATTCATTTAAATATCAATGACTTGAGTTGAATATCTACTCATGATGTAAATGAAATTTATAATATAGTCAGTTTGAAGAGACAATTTGTTTTGAGTGCTATGAGGGTCGACAAAATCGATCCTAATAGAGCACCATTTTAATATTAGTGAGAGTCTTTATGCGCCACGGGCGGCCACATCTTGCATGGTCATCCATAGAGCTGAATTCTCTATACCTCTTTATAGTATAATAGACTAAGTTCCGGATACATCCTAAACTTAGGATTTCATTCGTATTTTCCTAGTTTGAAACAACGAGATTACACTCGCACGCAAATTTTCCGTCCTAAGCACTTTGGCACAATTTTCACAAAGAATGAAAATCTAATATAATGAGTATAAAAATGTTATTTTTATTTAAAGTAAATATTTTATACTACAATTTGTTGAAAATTCAGCAAAATTTTATAATCTGGCAACACCACTTTCCTTATTTAACCCATTCATTGCCACTAACATACCATTTGCGTTGATCAAGATTACTATGTCATGCCACCAACGCACCGTAAACATTGAGTCACTTCTTGAATTTTTTTTTGGCATTACTTAAAAACAGTAGAAATTTATTTAAAAATTTGTCAACATTCACAGTTAGAAAAAAAAAAACATCGAAACATGGAACACTTGGTTGGAACGAAGTTCCTTTCGTAGTATATAATTATTGATAAACATAATTATATTATTGATTAACAAATACAAATAAATTATTTACTAGCATCTATTAAAATGAAGTGTCATTTAAAATAAAATAATATTTCTTTCATGGCAAGATAAGAAAAAGTGCGAGGGAGATGGATATTATTCCATCTCGCTTCCTTATAGCCGCCAAATCCATACCGTCCGATAAAGAACTTTGTTCCAATAAGTTTTAAATGTGGAAACACTGATGGTTTTTGCTTCATACTGTCAGTCTTGTTTTGACAAAGAAAAAAAAATTGGTTGAGAAGGTCTATTTTGAATTTGAAATAATTTGAGTTTTATCAAGTGTTCATTATATATTTGTGCATTAGGAAAAGGAGAAGGAGGTAAGCAATATTCTTAATTTTTTTCATTCTTTTCCATTGTTTCATCGTGTATTTGAAAAATAAAGTCACATGCATGCATACGGTTCGTTCATTGCCATAGCAGTAAAAATCTTTATTGGATAGTTTTATGCATTATGCATGAGGAACAAATCACGCCAAAATTTATGCATGTTTAGTATTTTTTAATCTTTTTTACACTAATAAAGTTAAATTTACTATTCGTAATCTATTTTATTTTATAAGCTGACCGTTACATTTTACAAATTGAAAAATGTAAGGTTAAATTATGAACCCACAGATAGAAACTTATTGCATGCCTTAAGCGCAAAGCGCGTAGGTATGTTCTACTAGCGCCTAAAAATCAAGATTCCAACGTTTTGTCGCATGAAATTGTATGTAACAATCATATTGAATATATAAATGATATATTCAATATGATTGTTAGATACAATTTCATTGTCAGAAATATAAATGATCGTTGAACTTATAATTTTTAAATCGATTAATTGCTATTTTTACATAAAAAAGTGGTTTTAGTGGCTTATGGTTTAGATTTATCAAATCCGCATGGAGGGGTAAACACTATAACTTGAAAATATCAATTGTTTAACTCAATCTATTTTTTAATCTCTTCATGGCAGTTTAATTTTGTTTTGTTTAGTTATAATTAATTTTTTTCGGCTGAGAAATCCCGAAATTTTCGGTGTTTTGAGCAGCCTTGTTTTTTAATACTTTTTTTGTAATTTATTTTACTAAATACACTTTGCATTGCAACTTTGCATTGCCTCACGCCGCGCTCGGCCGGCGTCGTGAGTGGATTACTGTATCGTTTGCTTATAGCAGCGGTAATAGGCAGCAAAAATATCGATCGCTGTAGAAATATAAAATATTCCAAAAACCAAATTTGATACATACTTGACCAAGGTTATTATTTTTATAATTACAGATTTTTATTACAATATTTTGTTTCGCTAAAAGTACGTAGGATTTATAAAATATACTTATACATACCGGCAGACGAAATGTAGGGCGTCCCCCCACTAGATGGTGTGACGACCTGGTAAGACATGCAGGTGACTCGTGACCGTGCTTTGTAGCATTTCTTGGGGGAGGCCTATGTTCAGCAGTGGACTTGTGAAGGCCTGTAATGATGATGATGATGATGATACGTCTTGAACTTTTTGGAGTGATCTGAAGGTGTACTTCGGTATCTGCTACTGGAACTTCTCGACGAGTATAACTAGGTGTGCCGAAATTGTGCTCGTTATGTTAGTTATGATGAGACCTTACCTCCAAACTTGATGGAGTGACCTGAAGGTGTACTTCGGTGAATGCTACTAGAACTCAGCGAAGAGTAGAACTAGGTGTGCCGAGTTTGGCCTCGTTTTGTTAGTTATGAGACCTTACCTCCGGACTTGATAGAGTGACCTGAAGGTGTACTTTGGTAAATACTACTGGAACTCCTCGAATAGTAGAACTAGGTGTGCCGAGTTTGGCCTCGTTTTGTTAGTTATGATGAGACTTTACCTTCGGACTTGATGGAGTGACTTGAAGGTGTACTTCGGTGACTGCTACTGGAACTCTTTGACCACGGAGCAATTTTTGCTCCGTGTCTTTGACGAATAGAACTACAATTTACATTTTTTTTTCACGATCATATGAACATTATAGTCATTTACTTTTGGATTTTCCAAGCTTTTTTTAAATTGAAATTTGACATAAAATTATCGGTAAATTGGAAGTATAGTAATAATTATAAGGTTTTTAGTGAAAACTTGTGTGTATTTAAACTACTTTTAAAAATTTACGTATAATCATGTTATACGTAATTTTGTTAATGCGCTTAAGGCATGCACAATTGGATTTAACGATAGTTTATTTTAATTACTGCCACAGTGGTATTTATGTACCCAAGGCCATTCGTCCGTACGCCGAAATCTTCCTGGTAGTGCGTACATATCGACTCTTATATTTGCGAGCAGATTTCTACTAATACGTAAGTGTATCCATTTATATATCTTCAAACAAGTTTCTGCTTATACCTAATTACATTTTCATTAAATATTCATTATGAAATAGATGCTGGCAGTGTTCACGAGTCTCCTTAGCATGCTTTTGTAAATAAACTATTTTCATTAAACGTAAGATTAATCTTTTCTCAATGCACCGGTCATAACCTTTCTGTTTTGGACACCTCAGTACCCACGGCAGGCCTCTGTCACTCTTGCTACCTGCGTGAAATAATTACCTACAATCGCGAGGCGCCACCGGGATAAACGGGGTAAAAGTTTTTTAACGCTGTTTACATAGTTTTTTGTACTCGTCAAAATAGTTTTTGTTTAGTGTTTAGTACATTTAGTTATATATTGTTGAAAAAGTTTTAATGTAATTTAAGAATAATATATATGTATATTACCTATCTATTTGATAAATTATAATGGCAAAACGTCGTTCCTACTATAATTGTTGCGTGGATGGATACTTAATGAGCAAACAAAAGGATTCAGATATATCATATTTTAAGTTACCGAAGGATAATGGTAATGAAATATTTCATTTTTTTGTTAGATAGGTACTTAGGTATAGCGAAAAAAGAATTAAGTAATAATTTAACTACAGAAGTAATACCTAAGTACTTTATTACAAAACTTAGTTGAAATTTACTTCACTATCCAAGTACCTACTTACATACCTATACTTGTCTTTTGTAATTAAAATATTTTAAGTTATAATAACACAAAATACTGAAATCAAAACTTTGTTTAGAAGATTTTTAACTAAGTACAATAAGATCGCATTTATGTTAGGAATCGTATTTTGGGTTAATTTGTTGTTTTCACTGTCTACCTATTTCTTCCGAGCCAAACATCGCGATTCCCGACGAATGGCCTTGCAAGTTGCATGCGTTGGTCATCACATAACTCACATAGTAGCGGAAATATGGTCGATCATAGTCAGAATAGGTACTTTACCTAAGTAACTTACTTACAATATCACAATGTATTTTTTACTCTTTATTAACAGCCGTTAGTAACCACGGAAAGTCCGTCGTGACGTAGGAAGGGGAAAAGATGCAAAGTAATCCGGACACTCGCGCGCAGCGATAGAGTTTTATTTAGCTTGCTTACGCGATTTATCTGATTAATAATAATTATTTAGGCTATTAAAACGTCGGCAAGCAGTCAACATCAAAGGAGTGCAACTTCTTTACGTAGTACTATTATCTATTCTGTGCCCACGGTAAAAATAAAGTACATGAACAATGGCTAGAACACACTTAGGTCCGAATAATAGAGAACTTGCATATATTTTATTTATTTCATCTTTAAAAAGTACGCGAAAACTAAAAATAAAAACTGTAGTTGTTTAAAGATGGTTACTGTTTATGTAAAGATTTAAATGATTTTTTTAATTTACAAAAAGTAATTTTTCGTTATTTTTAAATTCTTATAACTCTCATATTAGTTAATGAAATAATATTATTTTTGCACCTTTAGATTCGTATTTCCATTCTCTTTCGTATGATATATCAGAAATTCAGATTCCAGTCAAATTAATGTTCTCTACTTGTACCTAGTTTTTGTGTAGATGATGTATAAAAATATTGTAATTACCTATCTGCTAATTTCTATTTGTTGTAGGTTAATTTCAGAGAATTAGAAAGAATACACAGAGGTATATTTACTGCTACATCATTACATTATCTACAATGGTAATCTTGCTGGACGTGGATGATTACTTCGATCGAACAGACTTCTATTTATACATATTTTGAAAACAAAATTTAAAATGGCCATGGACATTGACGCATTTTATAAAACGTGACTTATGTTTTGGTTGTGGGCACAGTGCAAATTTGTATTCACTGCCATATTTTATTCTTACTAATGAAGACGATATATTAAAAAAATTGTTTTTAAGCAACTTTATTTGGTGCCAAATATGTAATTTTTCTGTTTATGAACACTATCCTGCCGACGAATGTTTTATTGGAACGAATTCTTCCTTATCGGACGGTACGAATTTGGCGGATGGGGGCTAGGCGAGAAAATGTGTAAGATTTTTCCGTCACGACCTCTTCTGACGTAGTGTAGACGGCCTTGGCGGCTATAAGGAAGCGAGATGGAATAATATCCATCCATCATTTTATTTTAAATGACGCTTCATTTTAATAGACGCTAGTAATTCATTTATTTGTATTTGTTAATCAATAATATAACACGTTTATCAATAATAATATACTACGAAAGGAACTTCGTTCCGAGTATTCCACGACACTTACGCATGTTTTATTTTGTAACTAACCAATTGTGACAAAGTACTTACTAAAATAAATAATCAGCTTACTATAATTTGGATATTTTTCTGAGGTGGCTCCCAAAATAGAAAAGGTTCTTCATTTCATGTTTTTTCTGAACAGATTGATTTTGCTTACTAACTCACAATGCCTCAGTGTCGCGGTGGAAGAAATGGTCATATTACGATTGAGTGTTTTCTATAAAAACCAAAAAAGAATGTCAGTACACTTTTATACGATGAAACGAAGAAGCGATATATTATTAGAGCTAGCTTTAAAGGAAGACAAGCCGGTGACTTTTCGGAAAAAGGACTCACTGGCCTGTTTCGATTTTTGGTAACTTTTATGTCATTTTTCAGGTTTGAAACCGTGACAAAAGAACATATAACAACTAAACCTTCCTTCAAAAGAGTTATTGCCAAGGCAAAGTCAGAGCACATAGGCAGAATTGGCGAGAAACTAGTTCGCCTTCCTTTGGGAACTGGTGCATTCTGGTCTCTCGCCAAGGCTGTCCAAGGGAATTTCTGTAAGCCATCACTACCATCTCTGCACAGGGAGGACGACTCACTGGCCCACGCCGCAAAAGAGAAAGCCGACATTTTAGGCTCCCTTTTTGCGTCCAACTCGACTCTTGATGACGGGAGGAACACACCGCCGACCATCCCGCGGTGTGAGTGCTCCATGCCGGATGTGCGGTTCTCACAGCGCTCGGTTCGCAAAGCACTCCTCTCCCTGGACATCCACAAGTCGAGTGGGCCTGACGGAATCCTCCCAATTGTGCTGAGGACGTGTGCTCCGGAGTTGGCACCGGTTCTAACGCGTCTTTTCCAGTACTCCTACTCCCTAGGCGTAGTCGAAATCATGGAAGACAGCTTTGTCCAACCGATCCTAAAAAGGCGACCGCTCAGACCCGCCCAACTACAGGCCTATCGCCATCACCCCCTTGTTCTCCAAAATAATGGAGTCCGTTATAAACTGTCAGCTCATGCGGTACCTTGAGGATCACCAGCAGATTAGTGACCGCCAATACGGTTTTCGTCGGGGTCGATCAGCTGGTGATCTTCTGGTCTACCTGACTCATAGATGGGCGGAGGCAGTAGAGTCCAAGGGGGAGGCATTGGCCGTTAGTTTGGACATTGCGAAGGCTTACGATCGGGTTTGGCACAAAGCGCTTCTTTCGAAGCTCCCTTCCTATGGGCTTCCCGAGAAATTGTGCAATTGGATCACCAGCTTTCTTGCAGATCGGAGCATCAAGGTCGTTGTAGACGGTGCATGCTCCGACCAACGCTATTTCTTCTGCATATCAATGATATGTTGCAAACCGGTAGCATTCAATGCTATGCAGATGACAGCACTGGTGATGCTCTATACACCGACCGTGCCAATATTTCTCGGGAAAACGTCGCCGAGTACCGGAACAAACTTGTGTCTGAAGTCGAGTCTTTGCTGAACAAAGTCTCGGATTGGGGGCGACTAAATCTAGTCCAGTTTAATCCTCAGAAGACACAAGTTTGCGCGTTTACCGCTAAAAAGAACCCCTTTGTCGTATCTCCTCAGTTTCAAGGCACTCCCCTTGTTGCCTCAGCCAGTATCGGAATCCTCGGTGTCGACATATCGAGTGACGTGCAGTTTCGTGGTCACTTGGAAGAGAAGGCCAAATTGGCCTCTAAAAAGCTTGGCGTGCTTAACAGAGCGGGACAGTATTTCATGTCGGCACAACGCCTGCAACTTTACAAGGCGCAAGTTCGGCCTCACATGGAATACTGTTCCCATCTCTGGGCTGGGGCTACCCAGTGCCAGCTTCTTCCACTTGACCGCATCCAGCGCAGAGCGGCTCGAATCGTCGACGACCGAGTGCTTTCCTATCGGCTCGATTCATTGGCGCTGCGAAGAGATGTTGCATCTCTTTGCATTTTCTTTCACATTTACCACGGGGAGTGCTCTGAGGAATTGTTCGGATTAATCCCAGCCGCCAAATTTCACGAACGCACATCGCGCCAGAACTCCCGATACCATCCACACCATCTGGATGATTGGCGGTCCACCACTGTGCGATTTAGAAGATGTTTTCTTCCTCGCACAACTTCCTTGTGGAATAGTTTACCACCAGCGATTTTTCCGGACCTTGAAGGTCCCTAAGTCGTATGACTTAGGGACCTTCAAGAAAAGAGCCTACTCCTTTTTAAAAAGCCAGCAACGCATCTGCAATTCCTCTGGTTCCCCTGGTGTTGCAGTTGTTCATGGGCGGCGGTAGTCACTTTCCATCAGGTGAGCCGCATGCTCGTTTGCCCTCTCTCCTATAAAAAAAACATCTAAAAAAATCTAAGCGTGCCAAATTGCGTTTCCTTGCATCACAATATAATCATTCTGAAAAATTAGCTGAGCCTCTTGTCAGTTCATTACATGAGTCCTGTGTATCCAAATATGTATGTAGAGATAGGGATGACTCGCAAAGAATTTCAACTTCATCACCTATTCCGCATCATTATAAACATATGTCTTTTTAAAGTCAGGAACCATCAAATTGCAACTTAGATATACTAATAGAACCCCAACCTTCCTCGAGTAAACATTCACCTTTGTTATATTCACCTCCAGCCAATGAAAACCTTTCCTTTTTAAGAAGCGGTGTTTAAACAAAAAGAGGAATGAGCCTGATTATTCTATTCTATTCATTGACTAATTTGGAAGAGAATAGTAAGGGTAATGATGACCTAAAGAATAAAAAAATATTCATACGGCAGATCTAGATGAAACATTGCGAGATTTAGATAATATGGATGAAATGAGAAATATATTTGAAGAGGAAAGGAAGATAAAGAAGAAAAACCGAAAGCAAAACTATTGACTGAAGGAGAACTTATTAAGATGCTGGAATTGGAAGATGACGATATAGAAGAAGAAAGTGATCAGGAAAATGTATCAGATGATTGCTTATATTCTGACGCAAGTGAGCGAAGATGCGACGCAAGTGAGCGAAGATAATAGTATCAATTTTAACGAAACATTACAATTAACTGATGATGAATGGAAAAGTGAACGTGATCCTACTATTCTACCTATACATTTTGATGGATACGAAAAAAAAACTTAAAATATTGCCTGAATTAAATGAACCATACGGCTATTTCAAATTGATTGCTACTGATGATTTTTTTACAATGTTAGTCACAAAGATTAACAATTACGCGTTTAAATTATTGTCGAATATACTAGATCCTAAAAGCAGACTGAGACTATGGAAAAATGTAACTGTTCCAGAAATTAAAACATTTTTGGTATTTTGTTTCACATGGGAACTATCAAACTAAACCAAGTCACAGACTACTGGAAAAAGCACCCACTGTTTAATTTACTAGCTTTTCAAAACACATGAGCAGAAACAGATTTCTGTTAATAATGAGATCATTAAATTTTGAAGAAGACTTGTCCGATAATAGGCTGTCAAAAATAAATAGTTTAACTGTAACCAGCGAATGGGAAAAATTTACTACCCGTCTAAAAATGTGGCCATAGATGAATGGTTTTGTTTCGTGATCGTTTAATATTCCGTCAATATCTAAAAGGCAAAAAGCATCCCTACGGTATAAAACTTTATATCCTAACCGACGAATATGGGGTAATTATGAAGATTATTGTGCTTGGGATACTTTAGTGGAAGGTGCCAATCACAATGTAAAAGTGGTTTTATTTTAACAAGGGATATTCCGTTTATATGGATAACTTTTATAATTCTGTAAATCTTGCACACAAATTATTGACTCTTAAAACATATTGTTCGGGTACTTTACATATCAATAAAAAAAAAAGAAGTCTTACAAAAAAATAAAACGTGGCGAATTGATAGCAAAATTCAATAGTAGTGGTATTTGTGTTATGAAATGGAAAGAACATGGGTGGTATAGATTATGAGGATCAAATGCTTGCATATTATTTATGTGAGCAGAAAACTATACGTTGGTACAAGAAGTTCACGTGTTCCAGCAAATGTTATATAATTCGTACACGCTGCACAACATTTTTTCGACGAAGATAAGTTTCTATGATTACAGACTTGATATCATAATGAAATAGTTAAATATTGATGTAGAAGATACAACGCGGAGCTCAGTTCCAAAAAACCAAATGCATGTTCTTTAACAATGTTCTCGTACAAATGATGGCAGAAAGAGAAAAATTTTACGACGTCGGTGTAGACTGCTGGGTTTCAAAAAAAGTCAGAGAAGATACTTCATATTTCTATCCAGATTGTCTCGAACAATACGGGTTTTGTTTGAACGATTATTTCAAAGAGTACCACAACTACTAATTGTTTTTTTTTTTTTTTTATTGTTTACTTACCTACGTATAATAAAATAGTCAACCCACTCAAATGGTCATGCAGAGAGGTATTTATTGGGTGTCGTAAATGTACCAATATATAAAGTGGATATGTATACATTAATCAGATAGGAGCAAATATGCTAAATAATTCTAATATTTAATTGTAAACAAACATAGATTATATGCATAAAGAATTCAACGGCAATTATATTGACATTCGAACATCTCTCAGAACATGTTGCATGATACTATTCAAACTTCAAAGCAAACGGTGTGTTGAATGGCACTTGTGATTAAATTTCTCTTATCGGTGCCACCACCACGTATGGTGTGTTTACCATTTTTAGATGGTTTTTGTAATTAAAAAACACATTCGATTACGCCTTTTCTATTGTAAAAAAAATATTAACTGGCACCCTGGTGATGTTTTTACAATTTAAGTAGCAATGAATGGGTTAAACATATTTTAATTTAATTTAATTAATTAATTATTAGTTAATTGAATTAACTTTTAATATTTTATGTAAACATTATTTATATATTTTTTTCTTTGTTTTTATCAATACAAAATATATTTTATTATTACAGGTTCTGAAAATACAATTGTTAAGGACTATGTTTTACCAGATTACACAACAATCCGCCGTGGATATTTACGTGATATTGTAAAACCCGATGAGGATTTGGAGCAACAAACTTTACGTCTTAACAATGAAAGATTTTCCATACCAGAACTTTTATTTCATCCTTCTGATGTTGGTATACCTCAAATGGGAATACCAGAAGCAATAATAAATTCAATAGATGCTTGTCCAGAAGAAAATAAGGAAAGTCTACTAGAAAATATAATATTGTATGGTGGAAGTACACTTTTTCCAGGTTTTAGAGATAGAGTATTTAATGAAGTCCGAGCATTTGCACCAGATCACTATGATGTCAATGTTACTCTTGCTGAAAATCCTTTAACATATGCATGGGAGGGTGGAAAACATATTTTTAGAGATCCTGAATTTTATTCATTTTGCATGACAAAAGAAGAATATGAAGAGGAAGGAAGAGCATTGGCATTTGAAAGATTTGATATATAACGGCGAAAACGAGCTAGGAAATCTTCGGAGTAGATTCCTAGCTCGGTAAACTCATGTTGGCTTTTTCGGGAGTTGTAAAGATTTAACAGAAAAACATTGATAGGACTGCTGTGGGTTTGCATGATGTGGATTTGTGAATTTTGATAATTATAAAATTTGTATAATAATAATACATACATACTTTATATTTGTATCTTAAAGACTTTTTACTTAGACAATATAATGTATATAATTTATACATATCCTATATTAGATCTGTACAAGACCTATCTGTGATTCTAATATATTTTTTGAAAAGAAAATAAGTTCCGAGGACTATAATATAAAGGATACTGAAATCAAATATGTGTATTCACAATTCACGCAAAAACTACTAAATATGTTTTCGTGAAATTTCTTATGTGGGCGAATGACACCACTTAACTTAAACACTAAGCCCGGCCAGTTTAATTATTTCAATAGTTTTTATCACATTGTCTACTCATATTGAGTATTATTCATATTACTCAGGCATTATGAATACATAAACATAAACACTCACGCCTGTCACCCAGAGGGGTAGGCAGAGACTACGGACTTCCATTTGGCACGATCCTGGCACACCTCTCTCGCCTCCTTTATATCCATATATCTAAGCATCCACGCTCGTCGGTTAAGGGTACTCCTAATTTGGCCCATTTTCAACATATCGCCAATTTGGTCGATAAACTTTCGTCTAGGGCGTCCCTTTCCGACTCTGCCGTTCACTTCTGCAGCATAAATTTCCTTTGTCACTCTTTCTTCGTTCATTCTTTCTACATGACCAAACCACCGAAGCATTCCATTCTTAATCCTGGTCACAACATCATCTTGCAAACCACACTTTTCTCTTATTACACTATTTCTCACCCTGTCATTCAGATTCAGCCCTAGCATACTCCTTAATGACCGCATTTCTACAACATTTATTCTACTCTCATGCTTCTTCTGCCAGACCCAACTTTCACTACCATACATTAAAGTAGGGACTAACACAGCATTATGAATTGCCAAACGTGCCTTTTTTGACACATTCTGACTCTTCATAATAGCGTGTAGAGCCCCATTCACTCTATTTCCTGCGTTCACTCGTCGTTCTATATCCTTATCATATCTACCATCCCTGCTAAATAAACATCCCAAATATACAAACTCATCCACTTGCTCAATCAACTTTCCTTCTATTCTTATTTCACATAACGTTTTACTTTCTTCTCTTCAAAACCATCACTTTCGCCTTACTTGCGTTCACTTTCATACCCCTTTCTTTTAATGACCAGTTCATTAAATAACCATCATTTGCAACTCAGCCGCCGACGATGCAAATATGACTTGATCATCGGCGTACAAAAGGCATTTGACGGTTAACTCACCCATTCTCAACCCACATTCTTCAACTTTCAAAGTTTGCAAACAACTGTCCATAAATAGGTTAAACAGCCACGGGGAAGCTACACAGCCCTGTCTGACACCTTTTTGGATGCCAAACCAGTCCGAGTAGACCTCGTTGATCCTGACACAAGCACTAGAGTCCCTATAAAGAGACCTTAATGCCTGTATCAACCCAGCGCTCAAACCAAATGAGTTCAGTGTTTGCCATAACACATTCCTGTCCACTCTGTCATAAGCCTTTTCCAAGTCTATGAACGCACAAAAAACTTTCTGGTTTTTGGCCAAAAACTTCTCCTCAATCATGCGCATGGAAAAGACTTGATCCGTACACCCCATTCCCTTTCTAAATCCCAAATTTTTCCATCAGTTTCTTCCATAACTCTTTCAATTAACACCTTAGCATACAGTTTATCCACAATGCTAAGCAAGCTGATACCACGGTAGTTTTTACAGTCCTGCTGTGACCCTTTTCCTTTATATATTGGGACTATAACGGCTTTGCACCAGTCTTCCGGTACCCGCTTCGGTTCCCAACATAAATTAAACAAGGTGTACAGCAGGCCTGCCACCACTCCCTCTCCAGCCCTTAGCATTTCAAGTGATACTCTATCATATCCGGCTGCCTTACCTGCTTTTCATTGCTTTCATTATTTCATCTACACTTCTTCTCTCTACCTCTCTCCACTTCTTTCGGAATTTCTATTTCACTTAATTCAGACGACTCTTCACTCATAAACACGCTTTCAAAGTATTCCTTCCATCTCTTTAAATTCAAAACTTCTTCATTCAGCATACAGCCATTCTTCGTCTCGTATAGCGTTCATTCTAGGCTGTTTTGAATTTCCCCTAGCAGTTCTTACGAGTTTCCAGAACATTTTAATATTTGCCTGGAAGTTATCAGATATCCTTCTATCATTCTTATTCGTTCTTTCTTGCTTTTTCCTTTCAACAACTTCTTTTACTCTCTTATTTATAAGTCTAAAGTCTGCCTTTTTTCTTTCAATCTCATCATTCATACCCCCAGAATTACCAGCTTTGGTTACCAGTAAATCTAGCCATGCTCTCTTCTTTGCTTCAACTTCCATCCGTACCTCATCATCCCACCACAACGTATTATTTTTCCTTTCATTCGTTCACTTACTTACACCACATACTTCGGTGACCGCATCCACCAAAACTTTCTTAACATTATTCCATACAGTCTTCAGGTCTAAGTCATTCATACATATTTCATTCAAATCACTAATATTCTCCCTCAGTCTACATTTATATTTCACTTTCACACCTTTATCTTGTAACCTCTCTATTCTTATACGCTGTAACGCAGTGGTAGACACAGATGTCCGATGCCGCCAACGCCTGAATAGACCATTAATTCGGCATAAGACCAAGTAATGATCCGTCCCTACGTTGGACCCCGGTAAACCCTTGTATCTACTGCTGCGCTCCGCATTCTTTCATCCACAATTATGAAATCTATCATGCCTCTATCATCACCTCTTTCCCATGTATACATGTGAATCCTCTTATGGCGAAAGAATGTGTTCGTCACAAAAATATTATTTTCCATACATACGGCGAGGAGGTCTTCACCATTCTCATTTACATTTTCATCGCCAAACGTTCCTAATATCGTTTCTTAACCAGACCTCTTCACCCCAACCCTTCTGTTAAAATCTCCTAACATAATAATATTTTCATTTCCCTTACATTTCATCTACACCATCCTTACCATGTCCCAAAACTGGCTCTCGGATATTAGTGGGCTTAGACATGTCTGAGGCGTACACCCCTAGCACAAACAACTTCTTTACGCCCACTTTCATTCGTATCCATAGCAGCCTTGGGCTTACACATTCATACTCTTTCACACATTGACCCATTCTTTCTGAAAGGATGACACCGACTCCCTGGCATGCCCGCTCGGTCTCGTCTACACCAGACCAGTAAGCGGTATACATGCCATGTGCAGTGGCATCCTTTCCCTTTCATTTCGTCTCACTTACACATAACACATCTATATTCCTCTATCATTCATCATTTCGCATACTTCATGCATCTTATAATTCATTGCTCCACATACATTCAGGGTAGCCAGACGGGCCTCCGCAATCCACTTTTCGCCCCTCCGGGAGACAGAACGTGACGGGTGGCGAACCTCGTCGCCGGTTTTTCTCCCAGAATATGAATAATGGCCTATTAATCACTTGGTCCATTACATATCCATTCGAAAATGCCGTCGCCAAATTTTACGGACTGGTTTAGGGGCAGAGGTAATACTGCTCGTATTACCAATGCTTGGGGCTGCTCACCAACTCGCCCAACCTACGTGGTGAGTATATCCTTGTAAAATAGTAGCTTGTTAAAAGTGTTTAGGCAAGGTGTAGAATTTAAACAAAAACGTGTTTGAAATATAAAAGTTATTATAATATTTAAAAAAAAAAAACAGGTTTTACTTTCATTAATTTATTAGTTCAAAATAAGGCATACATTTTGTCCCATACACTCAATACTGACCGCAAGCGCCTGTCTTAAAAGTATCAGCTCAATGCATAAAACATATTCTAGAAACATTAAATTCAGTAACGTTGTTGATATTTTTATTTATCTGTGTTATTGGTTATATTTAGATAATAATGTGTCATGTAATAATAAAACATTTACGATATAACTGCATTAAGCCCTTTTGAGACTATATATCTGCAATAATACGAAACTAAGAATAATGTTGACGTTCAACATTATGAAAAAAAAAAAACAGGCTGTTTTTAAAATGTTAATATGGTAAAATATTTTAAAGCATACAAAATTACTTAGCCTAAGAAATTTTATGTAAAGAAATGAAATAAACGGCAAATGCATAATATTTTATAGACTGAAACAAAAATCGCAGAAAATGCAGTTTACATGTTATTTGGTCACTGCAATATCTAAAATTATGACTTTCATCTATCAAATAAAATAAACATCATGGAAAGTTTTCCTACAAAATATCTTAAAACATTTACAATGCTAATTTAAGTTAAAAATTGACTATTTTTTTTATTTTTCTTAACATACTTCAAAACTAGCACATTGATACTAAATTTTTAATACTGTCCTAATACTTAAGGATATTACTTACAAATTGACATTAAAATTATTGTTCTTAATTGCATAACTCGAGAGTTAGGGCTGTTTGAATATGACCTTTTCGACGGTCCCAAACCCATGTAGAGCTACCTGCTACATTGAATAGGGTTTATGTGACAAGGACGAAAATGATTTGTATATTATTATTGGGGCGGTGAATAAGTAGGACAAAAATCATGTTTGACCAGCTCAGGTATCGAAGATAAATGTTTGTTAGATCAGTTGTCCTCCGCTCTGAGTTGCGATCGCTACTATTCCGTTCCGTTTTGTGAGCTATTCCTTCACCGAGATATCCTGCTGAGTTTGTTGTAGTTTGCAGTGACTACGTACTTTTCGGATAAAAACATGTCTAACTATTCGTCTCATCACATAGCTGACATGCATTTCGTGTATGACAGATGTAATGGAAGCGCTGCTGCCGCCGTACGAATGTATCGTCAGAGGTATCCCGACCGGCCTACACCCAGTCGACAAACTTTGTTAACATTCACTTAAGATTGTCGCAATATGGCATCAAAGGCCGCCAAATGAACGCTCCGCATAGTGTCAGTGCAAGCAGAAGAAGAAGTTCTTCAACTTATTTACCGAGATCCCAGGCTCAGTGTAAGGCGAATAGCAATGATGCTGCATTTGTCAAAATGGGTTGTGTGGAAAATTTTAAAACGCGAAGGCATGCATCCGTACCATTTTCGTCGCGTGCAAGATATTCGAGAGCCAGACTATGCTGTGCGAGCCACTTTTTGCTCGTGGTTCAACGGTTGTGTGACGTCAACCGAGGTTTTGTAAAAATCATGTGGACCGATGAGGCGACATTTACAAGAGCTGGTATTATAAACCATAGAAACCAGCATTTATGGATGCAAGAAAATCCAAATGCAGTAAGGCCCGGTAAATTTCAACATGAATTTTCAGTAAATGTGTGGGCGGCTATGATTGACGACAAATTAATTGGACCAATTGAATTACCAAATACAATGAATGGCCCAAGATTTTTAGATTTTCTAAGGAACACATTTAGAGAAATCATGGAGGAATTACCAGTGATCAACCGAAGGCGCATGTGGCTACAGTTGGACGGTGCACCTGGTGTGCTTTTCTTAATGAAAATTATTCACCATGGATAGGACGTGGTGGAACGGTAGCTTGGCCACCTCGCTCTCCGGATTTAACACCTCTGGATTATTTTTTATGTGGATGGATGAAGCAAAGGGTTTATGCTACAGTCCCAAATAGCAGACAAGAACTGCTCGACAAAATAATGACGATTGCGGATGACATAAGATCCGACATAGTCTTAATATCAAGGGCCACACAACAAATGGCTGTAAGGTCAGTGGCCTGTCTACAAAATAGAGGTGGACATTTTGAACAATTATTAAATTAATAATAATACTTAATGCCATTAAAAGTTTCTTAAAAGTTATAGTGTATTTTTATTTAATCCATTATCGAAAATTAATAGCGCTTAATGAGGCTCTACATACATAACCCACGCAAAAGGGTCATATTCAAACAGCCCTAACTCTCGAGTTATGCAATTAAGAACAATAATTTTAATGTCAATTTGTAGTAATATCCTTAAGTATTAGGACAGTATTAAAAATTTAGTATCAATGTGCTAGTTTTGAAGTATGTTAAGAAAAATAAGAAAACAGTCAATTTTTTTACTTAAATTAGCATTGTAAATGTTTTAAGATATTTTGTAGGGAAAACTTTCCATGATGTTTATTTTTATTTGATAGATGCTATTTTAACCTTTTAAATAACATTTTTTTACATCTGTAGGACCTTCCTGTCCAGAGAAATCTGCATCTTTTGGCAGAGGTATCTACAAGAATAAAAAAAATTTAATGGCGGCCATTCCGACAGGAGGGGGGTAGACCCCCATATATGGGTGTTTTCGTCGATGAAATTAGGTATATTTTGTAACCTTAAATTATCGCTAGGTCGT
Organism: Parnassius orleans; assembly: GCA_029286625.1. Taxonomy (NCBI): domain Eukaryota; kingdom Metazoa; phylum Arthropoda; class Insecta; order Lepidoptera; family Papilionidae; genus Parnassius; species Parnassius orleans. Next base: position 249,024 of record JAGSMP010000083.1, read on the forward strand.
GACCAGACACACTGTATAATTCACTATTCATTACAGGCCATCAAAAGTCCAAAGCTGAACACGGGCCTTCCCCATAAATTGTCTATCAGGAATAGTTGTCATGCTTGGCAGGTGGATTGGCAACAGCAGTTTATTTGTTATTATTGAGTTGTAGTCAGTAAGATGCAGCCTGCCCATCTCCTGTTTCAGTTTCCCTCTGTCAACTCTTACGACACCAATGGAATAATATGAGGTTGTGAATTCTTTTACGCCGCCACTACAGTTTAAATACAAAACTATTTATTTTTAAGTAAATCATTTTACATTAAGTTTATTCGGTACAATAGACACACAATATTAGCAAATAATTATACTTTGACTTATAACAGCTAATGAGCTTGGACATTGGGCATTTTTTAAGCCATAGGAAGTGTTCTTATATCCTATACCAATTTAATTTTCAGTCCAAGTTAATCTTTACGTGAACTTTTTATAACTTATTGTTTTAGGAACAAAATAACTTCAAAAAAAAATGAACAGATAGCGGATTAATATGACACTACGTCCATCAGACAGTGTGCAGTGCGATCACTGCCGGACTGAACACAGAAAGAGAAACGCAAAGACACATTGCTTGTAACTATTTTATAAAACATAAAACAATTACTTAAAAATAAGTTGAGTAGGCGAAAGTAAAAAGTAACCAAGTTCTGTATTTAAATATGATACATTACTTTTATTAATTTTACCAGCGTAAGTTGGTGAGTAATGCAGATTTTTTGTGGGAAGATCATTTGAAGAGGTTAGTTAACAGTATTTTTTTGTGTTGAGAGTAAAAACCTCGTGAATTGAACAGGGCGCAGCCGTACAAAGTTTGGTGCATGCAAGCGAGGTAAGGAAGAGGGCAATTAACCGGTTAAACCAAGCTTTGTAAAGCTTATTTTAATTGGTTAATTGTTACTACCTAAACCTAAATTTGTGAAAAACCGGTATTCCGCAAAAACCGGTAAGGTACAACCTTTAACCGAAATCGATTTCGGTTTGGAGTCAATGACCGAAACCGGTTTAGAATTTGAACCGGTTTCCGAGCTCTGGTTGAGAATTGTTTAAAAACGTGTTCAGAAATAACAGTGTTCTAAGATATGTAAGGATTTATTATTTATAAAGGACACATTAACAAAAAAATTTTGCATCTTCACCTTTGATTAAATCAATTTAATGAAAATTTGTTACTTTGATTATATTTTGAAAGGAAACAAAATTATTTCTCACCTGTTTTCAGCCAATGCCAATGGGATTGATTCTAGGGCATCTGCAAACCCTCTGAATGAATACTGGTCAAGGGACGATAGTTTGTCTGCGGCACGAGCCACCGCCAGTGAGCACGAAATTTCTGCAGCACCTCCACCATATACAACACGCGAATCCTAAATTAATTAAAACAAATTTAAAACATGAAAAAAGAATCAATAGAACTAAATAGTTTTCCTTCAATTAATGGTTATTGTTAGAAATACATACTTTCATTAGTATAATTTGATGTCTGCTTGGCTAAAAGGTAGTAAGGAGCAGGACTTCGCAGCCTTTGAATTGCATATATTTTAAATATATATATTTCGTATTTGGTGTTTCAAGTAGTTATAGCTACTATATACATTATTTGTATAAATACAAGAAATTAAATAGGCACAAATTGGAGTTACCAAGACAGCACTTATATTAATGGCACGCAACTCTACCAGAAGCTGTCAAACGAGGTGAAAGAACATAGCACTATAGCGTTATTCTAAATGTCCCTGTTACTTAAAAATTTATGGCTCTACAACATCCTTAAAGAGGCTTATGTTTGTCTGATTACTATTATTTAGACAGTGAACGTCTAATATTAATGCAATAAATAAGGTATTTTATTTATTACTAGCGACCCGCCCTCGCTTTGCCTGGGTGGGATATCTATTTATATGTAATCATTTAGATTTTTTTATCCATTTTGCAATTGCTCAAAACTTCTCCAAGTTTTTCGGATAAAATATAGCTCAGATCACTCCTGGCATGGCTCTCTATCTGTTCGTGAAATTTCATAACAATCGGTTCAGCCAGCCAGGAAGATAAGCCCGGACAAAAAGACCGACAAACAAAAATATTACAAATGGTTATTCGTATCTGGTATGTAAGTAACTGTCTGAGCATTACAGACAGACTTGAATTTTATTCATATGTATATATGAAGTCTGTCAAACGTAGTCCATATAGTCCAAGTGGGGACCGTCGAAAAAGGTTGATCATCTGGAATAAATAGAAAAATATACTTTTTTCTGGTAGTCTGGCGAGTTTTGGTCAAATATTAACGTACCAGATCAATTTTATTAAAAGAAGAACAAAAACAAAATTTTTGACGTTTAATTTGTTTCTTATATCTTACTAGCTGGTACCCGGCGTGGTGCAGCCGCAGATGAAGTTGGTACGATATGCGTGCTTCCTACTGTAAGTTAATTGTACTATGCTTATAACCTTCCCGGTAGCGCAAGCAATATGTTGACAAAGTTTTACCGCAATCTGATGAACGGTATGGCAGCGCATAAAATACGAACAAACTACAATCAATTTTATATATTAGATATGTACCATTAGAATAAATATTTTAAGGGTGATCTGACAAACAGTTGTGTCAAGAATAAGGACAGACGCGAATTTTTATTTTTTACTGAACCAAAAAAAAAACAAAAATTTTATATATCAATTTTGCAAAAAAATTTATAAAACAAATATTGTGGACAAGTTACAAACCGCTGGTTTATTATTTAACAATTACCCAAAAAATAAAAAGGTATATTTTTCTACTTATTCCGGAAGATCAACTTTTTTTGACGGTCACCGCTTGGACTAATACGCATCGTCTTTGTTTTGGGTAGTTGACACCAGGCTGCAAATAGTGCACAGTGAGATGACAGAGTACACAGTGATATATGAGTGAGATATGGAAGTGGACCTGCACGAGGCTGCGCACGATGCAGAGCGCGTCGTGCACGGAGCGCTTGGCCTCGTCCACGATCATGCGGTTGCCGCCGCGCACCAGCACGGTCACGGCGCGCGAGTTCGAACACTGCTCTATAACCAGCATCTCGTCTTTGCTCGTGCCGAATGCTGCAAAATTTAATTATTGCTTAGTAAAAAAACAGCTAACCGTGTAGTGTCGTGTAAAGCCTTGTACGGACTAAGCGTTCCAATTAGACGTGCGCGCCACGCCGGCGCCGCCGCGCCGCGCCGACTTCGGGACGCGCCGCCGCCGCCGAGACATTCTCTCGGCGCGCCGAAGATGGCCGAAGCGCGGCCGAGCGTTTACGAACGTATGGCTGGCGGGAAGAGCGGGGCGCGGGGAGGGTAAAGAGGCGAACTTCTCTCCTCTCACCAGTGTTGCCATATGTACGGATTTGTCCGTACGCGTACGGAAATTGGGCATGCTGTACGGATAAAAGTTGCGTACGGATATGCGTACGGATTTCTTATCTACCGATAAGTTTCAATATTTTAGAAAGCTACACGCACGCACAACTATTAATTCGTAATTAAAAATAATAATTTATTATTTAATCTACATTATTTTACTAAGCACTATACCCCGTCCAGAATCAAGAGAGCATTTTTGCCATACTAAATGGTGGTTTTCTTATAGTGAAAATTCTCTCTTGATTCTGGACGGGATATAAGTGCGAAGTTCATCTGCATTATTCTCCTATTGATGAAAACCTAATTAAATTACGAAACCAACTTTCAACTGAGACTATCGAAGGTCTTCTTCATACAAAACAATTGATACACCCTGTTTTAAATTTGAAATTAGTGCAGAAAATATTAAAAAATTAATAAAGACGTACATAAACAAAAATGTTAGTATTTTTACTTTATTTCATACAGATTTCTTTCAAATTTTAACTTTTCCATGCGTACGGACTTTGTACGGATTTTTGTTAGATGTCCGGATTTTAGTCTCGGCTGTATGGCAACACTGCCTCTCACCGTGTTGTCATTCGTTCGGTTCGGTCGCCCGTCGCCCGCGCCATTTTATACTTGAATTGCTTTGACGGAGGCACGGAGGTTATAGTGCACATTTACGATGGCTTCAGCTTTGGCTACATTTAATAAAACAAAAGTGAAACACTTTCGATATCAGTTTTATAGTAAATAATATTTATTTAATAAAATTAGTAACTTATAGCTATTTTGCTAAAAAATTGTTTTAATTTTATTTTAGAACTAAAATGGCAAACCGAGATCAGCAAATCGAGTTATGGTTATTGAGGAAGATGAGGACATTTTAGAGGGTACTCCATGTTCTGATGACGAAGAGTCGGATCACCTAGAAGTCCAGGGCGAAAATACGGACTCAGAAGAAGATGGTGACCATGATTTAGGTGAATTTGAGTTGAATCAAACATTTGCTAGTTCCGCAAGCCCCGCACACGTTTTCACGGATGAGGACGAGGTACCACTTTCAAATTTATTTTACCAAGGTGTTGACAATACTAGATGGCTGAAAGAACAAGTTCGTTCTCGACGTTTGATGCGCCAACACAACATCGTACGTGTATAATCAGGTTCTCGAGAAATAGCGAAACGAAGGCTACTTCTCTAGATTGTTTGTCTCTATTTCTCGATGATGAAATTAATATGATAACGGATTCCACAAATAAACGTATACTAATTGAGCAAAATAAATATTCAAGGGATAGAGATGCGAAAATAACTGATGAGTTAGAAATAAAAGGACTATTGGGCATTTTATATCTCTGTGGGAGTGTAAAATCTGGAAGGGAAAATATCTTGCAGTTGTTTGACAGTAAGAAAGGGACCAGGATGGAAGCTGTTTATCTTACAATGAATGTACAAAGGTTCAAGTTTTTGATGAGAAACCTTCGTTTCGATGATCCTACAACGAGAGCGCAATGGATAATGGTTGACAAGTTGGCACCTATTCGTGATTTATTTCAGAAAATTGTCATAAATTTTCAAAAACATTATACACCAAGTTCTGAACTGACTTTAGACGAACAATTGATAGCGTTCAGAGGCAGGTGCCGATTTCGGCAATACATTCCCAACAAGCCAGCGAAATATGGGATCAAAATATTTGCCCTGGTCGATTGTGAACGCCCATACACATACAATTTGAAATATATGGAGGCAGTAACCCGTCCCTCCGGTAAGCAATAATCGGTTTGACGTAGTTCTGAGAGTCACTGAACGATTCATGGTGAAAATAGAAACGAACAATGGACAACTGGTTTATTTCTCTCAAGCAGCTAAGAAGCTTTTGAAAATAAAACCACTGTCGTTGGTACAATTAGAAAGGATAAAAGAGAGGTACCAAGGCATCTCAATAACTACAAACAGAACTGAATTTTCGTCTTTGTTTGGTTTTCATGAAAACACTACCTTAGTTTCATATGTGCCAAAAGAATAAGGTTGTATTACTTTTGTCAACTGTACATATGATGGTTGTATTGACGAGAGTTCTGGTGACAAACGAAACCAGATATTATTACATATTATAACCGAACAAAGAATGGGGTAGACTTAGTGGACAAAATGTGTTCCTTGTATGATGTGGCCAGAAACTCACGGCGATGGCCGCTGACGGTTTTTTTTAATTTGATGAATATAAGTGCCATAAATGCTTTATGCATATACAAAGCAAACAATGGACTAATAAAAGTATTGCGTCGAGAGTTTCTTTCTGATATTGCGTTGGGTATGATGAAACCTTTGGCTAGTAGAAGAATGAGTACTGATTGTATACCGAAGATCCTCAAGCTTAAAATAAGCGATTTTTTGGGTATTCCATTGGACGAACAACCACAAAAAGTGGCGAGTTCTCCTCGTGGAGGCGCGCGTGGTCGCTGCTTTTTGTGTGGAAGAAAACGTAATAAAACCACGCGTATATCTTGCCAATTATGTGGGAAATTTACTTGTCCCGACCATTGCAAGTATATGTGCAATAGTTGTTATGAAAATCATACCTAAGAATATTTTTAGTCTCTCATAATTATAGCTAATATCAAAAGTTGATCTCAGAAGCAAAGAAATTATAGTTACTCGTTCGTAAGTTCCTAATTTTAATTAAAACCCTTCTTTTTTATTTATTTTTTTGTTTTATTATGTAGGTGATATTATGTCTGTTACTTTCAATAAAAATATGCACCCAAAATATTGGTATTATTATTATAAATTTTCATTGGCAAATGGATGACACACGTCATCCGCGCGACCTCTTATGATATATTTATATGCGCGACCGCTCTAGGGTTAATGGTATGTAAGTAACCGTCTGAGCATTACAGACAGACTTGAATTTTATTCATATGTATATATGAAGTCTGTCAAACGTAGTCCATATAGTCCAAGTGGGGACCGTCGAAAAAGGTTGATCATCTGGAATAAATAGAAAAATATATTTTTTTCTGGTAGTCTGGCGAGTTTTGGTCAAATATTAACGTACCAGATCAATTTTATTAAAAGAAGAACAAAAACAAAATTTTTGACGTTTAATTTGTTCTTATATCTTACTAGCTGGTACCCGGCGCGGTGCAGCCGCAGATGAAGTTGGTACGATATGCGCGCCTCCTACTGTAAGTTAATTGTACTATGCTTATAACCTTCCCGGTAGTGCAAGCAATATGTTGACAAAGTTTTACCGCAATCTGATGAACGGTATGGCAGCGCATAAAATACGAACAAACTACAATCAATTTTATATATTAGATATGTACCATTAGAATAAATATTTTAAGGGTGATCTGACAAACAGTTGTGTCAAGAATAAGGACAGACGCGAATTTTTATTTTTTACTGAACCAAAAAAAAAAACAAAAATTTTATATATCAATTTTGCAAAAAAATTTATAAAACAAATATTGTGGACAAGTTACAAACCACCAGACCGCTGGTTTATTATTTAACAATTACCCAAAAAATAAAAAGGTATATTTTTCTACTTATTCCGGAAGATCAACTTTTTTCGACGGTTACCGCTTGGACTAATACGCATTGTCTTTGTTTTGGGTAGTTGACACCAGGCTGCAAATAGTGCACAGTGAGATGACAGAGTACACAGTGATATATGAGTGAGATATGGAAGTGGACCTGCACGAGGCTGCGCACGATGCAGAGCGCGTCGTGCACGGAGCGCTTGGCCTCGTCCACGATCATGCGGTTGCCGCCGCGCACCAGCACGGTAACGGCGCGCGAGTTCGAACACTGCTCTATAACCAGCATCTCGTCTTTGCTCGTGCCGAATGCTGTAAAATTAAATTATTGCTTAGTAAAAAAACAGCTAACCGTGTAGTGCTGTGTAAAGCCTTATACGGACTAAGCGTTCCAATGTACGCGTAGTCGGTTACGCGTACACAGGAACGCTAGTCCGTACCTGCAGCAACGTGTATGCAATTACACATATACGTATACAATCACCTGTACGCGTATTCAACATACATTGATTACGCGTACATTGGAATGCTTAGTCCATACAAGGCTTAAGAATATCTACTAATCTATATCGTCCGTGGGTGTCGTAAGAGGCGCCAGAGGAAACTGGAGATGGGCAGCAACATCTTCCTGATAACAACTTTTAAGAAACTACCGCACCGCTTTACTATAAACGGGGCAGACTCTACATGCCCTGAAAACATTGTAAATACAATAATTATAAATTTACCCCTATTTAAGGGACTAAACAATAGTCGCGTAAATAGGGGTTAAAATTTTGCTTATAAATATAATCATCATTCACTGATGAATATACTCTTATAGATTGTCTCATATTGAGGATAGTTACGACGGTTGGCAGATGGGTTAATAACCACAGTTTCTTAGTAGAGATGTCAGTTGGTGTCAGCTTGCTAGTATTGCTGTTGCCTATGTCCTGTTTCATTTCCTTCAATCACCTTTTACACACCCAAGAGATGATATGGGTAGTGGATTCTGTCATGCCATATTAAAGAAGATAAATGAGGAGGGGCCTCTTTAACACCTGATGTCTTCCCCTAAATCAGACTTAGAAGTAGTTGTGTACTGAAAAGAAGTAATTGTGATTTATGACTGACATAACGCATGAACAGACAAATCATATTTGGCAAAGGAGTAGTTAGTTCAGACTCAACAACAAAAAGTTTCTGGAGTAGCAACCTTGTACTGGCAAGTGTAGTGTAGGCAGATCTCCCACTTAAAGGAGTGTCAAATATACAGGGTAAAATTGAAATCATTGACATCTTAAACTAAGAGTATACTCATGATACAACTTATGTTGGGACTAAAATAAAGCAAATCAAAAGCTACATACAATATTGCAAGTAATGAAAACTTTAAAATAAAATAAGTGATTTTTCAAGTAACAATTATTACAAAAACAAGAAAAAATATATAACAAAATAAAAAATAAAAATTAAAAATTCCGTCACTAAAATCCTCATCATAAAATCGTCGTTAAAAGGCTCATAGTCCAGCACGAAGTAAGCATGTGAAATTCGGTGGACAAAAAGTTACTAGTTTTAGCTTATTATCAAGAAATAAAAGATTAAAAATGTAGCCGATTAAGAATCAAATTCAATAACATGCTTTTCATATTATTTAATTTTTCAGAAAATATAATGTATACAATATTACATTTAAAAAACGAGCACGTGAACATCAATTTTTTCCCTGTTTATTAAATTATAATTTTTTAATACCAATTAAAATAAAGTATTTTAAAAATCCATTCGATTACGAATTTAATTGGGTATTTCATGTATGCGCTTTTTTTTCCGAGCATAAACTATTTCAAGAAGATATCAATTCTTGAGCGTCAAAACCGTGTCTAAAATACAATGTTTTGTCCAACCTGGCCTTAAAATATTCTTCAATTTAAAATGAATAATAGAGGCAAGGAATGCTGCTTGCCTATGGCATGCTTTTGTCAATGAAACCGACCAATAGAAACCATTTTCGAGAATAAATTCGGTAAAAAGTAGTCCAAGTATAATATAAGTTTTTCTAGTTTGGCAATCAAACAAACCCTTGACGTGGAAATAAAATGAAATCTCTATATCAGAAGCAAAAGTTAAAATTTCGTTTGTTGTATTTATTATTTATTTGTTCATTATTTCAAGTTTACTAATATTTTAAAATGAGGTTCCTATAATCACAGAAGCAACGGCGAAAGAAACTATACAGATATAATTTTTAGTATTAATTTTTAGACTCATAGGCAATTAAAAATGTTCTTTAAATAAAACTGTAATGATAGTTTAAGGAAAATTGTTGCAGTCCATTCAGCGTATCGATGATTTGCTGATTAAAAAGATTGTTAAATAAGAAGATTGACAGTGGCACTTACTGATCTCGCGCACCAGTCCACAGGAGCCGAGCTTGTCGGGCGTGAGCTCCTCGAAGCGTGGCACGATTCGGCCGCCGGTGGCGATCGCGATCAGCTCCATCTCAGGCCCGTGCACCCAGCGCACAGCCGGCAGACCCTGCGACATCAGCAAGTGGTTCGCCTCGTCGTCGAACCCCCACTGGCAGATAGCCAGAGTCGCGCCGGCGTCCTGTAATTTATATTTTAACTATTAATATGCAGCCTATCCCAATTCATTTTCCACTAATGCAAACAATGTTAAAACACTAATGGATTAAGTAAGAGTCATTAATAGTTTGACATAGGATTTTAGAATATTTAATTTTGCTCATATTTCAAAATTAAAAATGTGAACTTTCAAACAAAATAAATATAATTTAAAAATAATTGCAACACTCTATAATATAATTTGAATTCATCTTCAAGAGCGGCAACATAGCTTTCTTCATTTTTAGGCACAAATTATGAACCATCGACCACATTCATCTATACCAAGTTCAAAAATTAATAAAATAAAATTCTCGTACTACTGAATGTATTTGATTGATGTTTTGTGCACAACGCTATATAAGTTGTATAATGTGTAGTTTAGGAGCACAATTTGTGTAAATATTAGAAAAGGTACATATTTACTACACAAGTCCAAAGATTGAACCTATCAATCATATCCAATGTCACATTTAAAATAATGAGATCGGATATAGCTTTAGAAGAGCCAAAAATCAATAATTTTGCCTCCTGCTAGAGTTTAAATCTGAGAACACTAAATCACAGGTTCTCCTTTTAAAGTAATATAATAAAACCAGTCAAGTGCGAGTCGGACTCGCGCATGAAGGGTTCCATACCATCGTAATACATGTTTCTTAGTAGGAGAGCACCCTTTAATTTTTTATTAATTTTAATTTTTATTATTTGTTGTTTAGTGGCAACAGAAATACACATTCTGTGAAAATTTCAACTGTCCACGCTGATAGACAGACGGACGGATGGACGGAAAGCGGAGGCTTAGTAATAGGGTTGCGTTTGTTACCCTTTCGGTACGGAACCCTATAAAGTTAATATTGGAAGAGTAATCCAGCATAGACATAGCAGATGTCAATACATAATTATGTAAGGTTCTTTCAAATATATACTTTTAAATACTAAAACATTATGAGTTATATATAATAATAGGTTAGCATTTTAAAAATCATTCATGGATACTTCAGAATAGTTTATGTGATTTCACTATTGGATCAAAACACTATGTGAACAACTAAGACATCATAAGTATCCACAATTACCTATTTTCTACAACTTCAAAAAGGAGGAGGCACTCAATTCGACTGTATGTTTTTTATATGTGTTACCTCATAACTTTTTTCTGGATGAACCGATTTCGATGATTCTTTTTTTTATTTGAAAGCTGGTGCTTCTCATGTGGTCCCATATAAGTTTGATCAAGGTCTGAATAATTTTTGAGATATTCTTAATATAATTTACATTGAAGTTGGTTGTACAAAATTTTAATTTTAAATTATAACTTATTGTAATTAAAATATCTTATCCTCTTTTATCTATATTTATATTTTCATTCTGGCGCGCCTACGTGCTGTTTCCGAAGGTCATCACGAATCGTCTCGCATGTGGAATTGACGATTTCCAGCTTCCCAAATAAGTCGGTTTCCGAAAAAGGTACGCAACACACTCTTTAAAAAACCAAAGACCAAAAAAAAGAGTACAAACTACAACTTCAATACGTCGAAATTTGGCGCGGTGGAGGAGGGGGGGGGGCTACAATCCTTCAGCGGTATTCCTTGAGGGAGGCCTATGTGCAACAGTGGTCTAATGATGGGCTGTAATAATGATGATGATACTTTTAAGTAATAAGTCTAGTTTTACACGTTTTTAATACTAGCCATGCAATTATAGATTTGAACATGACTCAACATAAAAATAAAATAATTTCAAGATTTATTTTATATATTTTAATTAGGTTACAGTCATAATAGAGTAGAAAGTTCAACCCAATATTATTTCATTAAAATCGTGGAAACAAGATTAAACATTTTGGACACGCCAAAATGGCTGTCTATCTATTGTTAAATATTCAAATTCTCCACGGGACTTATCTCCGTATGTAACTTGCGAATCGGAGAATGTCGGGTGTTTCTGCCTCTCGGCCATTACGCTGGGGTTTTTTGAATGTCTGTGGGTAATGGTAATGAGCTCCTGATTTCTCGTCATCTTCTACGGATCTATGGGATGCATTGCTCTTTTTGCATCCCACGCGTGTGTTAATAAAATGGTGTACCAATGAACCTACACAACTACTATACTATATAATATGTCATAAGCGCGATCAAGAATTATCGGCAGTATCCTGGTGATTATGCTTGGGAACCACAGAAGATGGCTTTGCAGCTGTTGGAGTCAATGTTTTAATGATTTGCAAGTGATACAGGTAAGGTCGCTGAATACGCAATTACCCGCTGGACCTGTTTGTGTAAAAAATTACATTATATATTCTGCTTAAACCACCTGCCATTTCGCAATATAAAATAGCCCCACAATGTGTAGTCCTCACGGGCCACACCATATATACCAAATTTTGCTATTACTATTTCACTAACCTTAACTTGGCGCACCATCTCCAAAAACTTATCGTGTTCATATTGGCGCAGTTCGCGGTATTCCTCTACAGAACCAACTTGTAATTTGTGCGTGGTTTTCGGCTTTGGAGGCTCAAATGGACACGTCAGAATGGCCAATTTCACATCCTGCAAATAATATAAAATAATCATCAAACAGAATAAAACTTATTTTCAATTCTAAACAGTTCCCTTACTTACTTTTAGCACTTTTGGCATCTGTGGATGACTCATTGTCTTGTCAATGACCACACCACGTACAAGCATTGAATCCTCCATACGACCTCCTACTTTGCCCTCCACTTTGATAAGCTCAAAATTGACGTCGCGTTTCTCTAAATCTGCTACTGACAGCACTGCCTAAAAACATGTTTTTGGTATTATATTTTGTATATATTATGAGTTGAGTATATGGGATGAGTCGCTCGCGTCCGTAGGCTTCGACCACCTAATCCTAGGCCCACCCTACACGTGTCCCTCGGGTGGTGCTAAACAAGCGACAAAGCCGAAAGAACAGACTTGGCTCCTCGCCGTGTGATAGCGGCATAAAAAATACCACCAACTACTTTCGCACCTGAGGCACAAAAAAAAAGAAATGGCCCCGAGTTCCCGGCGCCCCTTTAATGGGCAGGGGTGCGAAGAATCTCCGGAGGAAAACCAGCGACGAGGTTCGCCACCCGTCACGTTCTGTCTCCCGGAGGGGCGAAAAGTGGATTGCGGAAGCCCGTCTGGCTACACTGAATGTATGTGGAGCAATGAATGATAAGATGGATGAAGTATGCGATATGATGTATGATAGAGGAATAGATGTGTTATGTGTAAATGAGACGAAACGGAAGGGAAAGGATGCCACTACACATGGCATGTATACCGCGTACTGGTCTGGTGTAGACGAGACAGAGCGGGCATGCCAGGGAGTCGGTATCACCCTTTCAGAAAGAATGGGTCATTGTGTGAAAGAGTATGAATGTGTCAGCCCGAGACTGCTATGGATACGAATGAAAGTGGGCTTAAAGAAGTTGTTTGTTCTAGGGGTCTACGCCCCAGGAAGTCTAAGCCCACTTATATCCGAGAGCAGTTTTGGGAGATGGTAAGGATGGTGCCAATGAAATGCAAGGGTAATGAAAATATTGTTATATTAGATTTTAATGGAAGGGTTGGTGTGAGGAGGCTTGGATATGAAAGGATATTGGGAACGTTTGGTGATGAAAGCATAAATGAGAATGATGAAAGCCTCTTCACCGTATGTGTGGAAAAGAATATTTTTGTGACGAACACTTTCTTTCGTCACATGTATACATGGGAAAGAGGTGGTGATAGAAGCATGATAGATTTCATAATTGTGGATGAAAGAATGAGAAGCGCAGTGGTAGATACAAGGGTTTACCGGGGGTCCAACGTAGGGACGGATCATTACTTGGTCTTATGCCGAAATAATGGTCTATTCAGACGTTGGCGGCATCGGACATCTGTGTCTACCACTGCATTACAGCGTATAAGAACAGAGAGATTACAAGATGAAGGTGTGAAAGAGAAGTTCAAATGTAGACTGAGAGGAAATATAAGTGGTATGGATGAATTGTGTATGAATGATTTAGACTTTGGAGACTGTCTGGTATAATGTCAAGAAACACTGCACACAGAGGATGCAGCTACCGAAGTATATGGTGTAACTAAGAGAACGAATGAAAGGAAAAATAACACTTTATGGTGGGATGATGAGGTACGGATGGAAGTTGAAGCAAAGAAGAGAGCATGGCTAGATTTACTAGCAACCAAGGCTAGTCATTCTAGCGGTATGAATGATGATATTGAAAGAAATAAGGCAGTCTTTAGACATCTAAATAAGAGAGTAAAAGAAGTAGTTGAAAGGAAAAAGCAAGAAAGAACGGATAAGAATGATAGAAGAATATCGGATAACTTCCAGGAAAATATTAAAATGTTCTGGAAACTCGTAAGAACTGCCAGGGGACATTCAAAACAGCCTAGAATGGATGCTGTACGAGACCAGAATGGCTGTATTCTGAATGACGAAGTGTCGAGTTTAAGGAGATGGAAGGAATACTTTGAAAGGCGTGTTTATGAGTGATGAGACGTTTGAATTAAATGAAATAGAAATTCCGAAAGAAGAGGAAAGAGATAGAGAGATAAGTGTAGATGAAGTAATGACAGCAATGAAGAGCATGAAACCAGTTAAGCAGCCGGATATGATAGAGTATCAGTCGAAATGCTAAGGGCTGGAGAGGGAGTGGTGGCAGACCTGCTGTACACCTTGTTTAATTTGTGTTGGGAACTTAAGCGGGTACCGGGAGACTGGTGCAAAGCCGTGATAGTCCCAATATATAAGGGAAAAGGATCGCAGCAGGACTGTAAAAACTACCGTAGTATCAGCCTTCTTAGCATTGTGGGAAAACTGTATGCTAAGGTGCTAATTGAAAGAGTTATGAAAGATACTGATGGAAAAATTTGGGATGTGCAAGCGGGATTTAGAAAGGAAATGGGATGTACGGATCAGATCTTTTCCATGCGCATGATCGCGGAGAAGTTTTTGGCCAGAAACCAAAAGGTTTTTTGTGCGTTCGTGGACTTGGAAAAGGCTTATGACAGAGTGGACAGGGATGTGTTATCGCAAAGACTGAACTCATTTGGGTTGAGCGCTGGATTGATACAGGCATTGAAGTCTCTGTATAGGGACTCCAGTGCTTGTGTCAGGATCAACGGGGCCTACTCGGACTGGTTTGGCAACCATAAAGGTGTCAGACAGGGCTTTGTTGCTTCCCCGTGGCTGTTCAACCTATTTATGGACAGTTGTTTGGAAAATTTTAAAGTTGAAGAATGCGGGTTAAGAATGGGTGAGTTAACCGTCAAATGCCTTTTGTACGCCGATGATCAAGTCATACTCGCGTCGTCGGCGGCCGAGTTGCAAATGATGGTTACATTAATTAACAGGTCATTAAAAGAAAGGGGAATGAAAGTGAACGCAAGTAAGACGAAAGTTATGGTTTTTGAAAGAGAAGAAAGTAAAACGATATGTGAAATAAGAATAGAAGGGGAATTGGTCGAGCAAGTAGATGAGTTTGTGTATTTGGGGTGTGTATTTAGCAGGGATGGTAGATATGATAAGGATATAGAACGACGAGTGAACGCAGGAAATAGAGTAAATGTGTCCAAAAAGGCACGTATGGCAATTCACAATGCTGTGTTAGTTCCTACTTTAATGTATGGTAGTGAAAGTTGGGTGTGGCAGAAGAAGCACGAGAGTAGAATAAATGCTGTAGAAATACGGTCATTAAGGAGTATGTTAGGGCTGAATCTAAATGACAAAGTGAGAAATTGTGTGATAAGAGAAGAGTGTGGTTTGCAAGATGATGTTGTGACCACGATTAAGAAAGGAATGCTTCGGTGGTTTGGTCATGTAGAAAGAATGAATGAGGAAAGAGTGACAAAGCAAATTTATGTGGCAGAGGTGAACGGCAGAGTCTGGAAGGGACTTTATGGGAAGAGAAAATTTATCGCCCAAATTGGCGATTTATTGAAAATGGGGCAAATTAAGAGTACCCTTAACCGACGAGCGTGTATGCGTAGGTATATGGATTGGAGGAGGCGAGAGAGGTGTGTCAGGATCGTGCCAAATGGAAGTCCATAGTCTCTGCCTACCCCTCTGGGTTACAGGCGTTAGGGTTTATGTATGTATGTTATGAATAAAATTTAAAAGTTTTATTTATCGTATGACGTAAAATAGCCAACACAGAAAAAATAAATTGATAGCTTCCTTCCATTTATTTTTATATTTTTAAAGTTGTTATACACTTTTTATGAGGAAGTGGATGTTCTTAAGCGCCAATAACCATATTCTGTATGTGATCTGATGGATTGTTTAATGAATCCTGATAAAGTTTCTCGAAAGAGTGAAGCCAAAACAACTTTATCACAATTCATACATATACAGTCATCATCTTTTAAAAAACTTTAAAGTTAGTAAAAGGCCGCAGTAGTTGCGAAAACATAACTCTGAAACCTACTGGTCAAGTCAACTGACGAACTGACGAATTACAACAAATATAGGTTATCACTGCATTACATCTACGAAATTTTACTCTGGAGATTTTAGCAAGACAATTAAGTTTAAAATGTTGGCTATCAGATTTCCTTTTATCTTGGAGTATAACAAGTAAATAAAAGAAATAAATTATGTGTTAAAAAAGTATAGGTTATGTTATAATTCATAGAAGTACTTAAAGGCATATAGCATCCAATAACTTATTTTCGAAAAGTCTCACATGAATAATTTAATTTTGACTTTAGTTGAAAATGTAAAAAATCTATAATCCTGCCTGTATTTTAAATTAAGCTGCTTCGATAACCTTCCACCCTTCCAGCTCATTCAACTGTCCAAATGTTTTTTCACTAAATTTAATGTAAAACCCTCAACGTAATAGCCAGTTATTTTGGCCATGTTGTAGAAATAATGTAACAGTAATTATTGAGAAGGTTACTTTTGACACAGAGAATAGTCCTTAGAAATGGTCTATAGAGAGCATTCCTCAACAATGCTGCTATAAATTCTTTATCGCAAAAAGCTAGAAATGATATACTGTATAGACAAAAATGTATGTAGGGTTAAAAATAAAGGTTTTCTATTAAACAATGAAAGACATGGCTATAATTAAATTGAATAAATACGGTCAGGGTGCTTAAAGAAATAAAAGTTTTAGATTCTATGTGTTTTAACAAAAAATATGAACTTGTAAAATAATTTAATGACTTTGGATATTATGGTACTTTTTGATGTTTTTTCTCATCATTGAACCCAATAAAACCATAACGATGAAGTATTGTTATGTGAAATTATGTAAACAATAATATATTGCCTACATAGTGAAAGATACTAAATAAATGATGTGTATGATCCAACAAAATTTAAATTGATCTATGTATAAAAATTTATGTTTGTTTGTTCGTATTTAATGCACTGCCATACCATTCATCAGATTGCGGTAAAACTTTATGAACTTATTGCTTGCACTTTCGCGAAGGTTATAGGCATAGTACAATCAACTTACAGTAGGTGGATTGTGTATAGTAACGACAAATTTATTTGAAAGTTATATATCATTGAACTTCGAAAATTATTTGGTCTGCGGCAGCAACACGTTGGTACTGTACTGTTTGAGAGGAGATTTATGTTTGGTTTGAATAATAGGTTTATCAACAATTAATTTTTTTTCAGTTGTATTAGGATGGTGCTACTACCCATCTAACTTGTTTCCCTCAGTCACCTCTTACGACACCCATGGTACAATATGGGGTAGTGGACATTCTTAAGCCATCACTACACAGTTATTTTCTTAATATTAAATAATATTGAATGACTATTGTATTCCTATTGTCTGTTATTGAATTGAATAGTAATATATTTGTTTGTTACATAATCCTCAGCACTGCAACTATAATATGGATGTTTTGTTTTATAGGATTAGTAAGTAAGTAGTTGCTGTGGCCCATAGACATCTATATCTATCCTTGATTACGAATCAAAATGCAGATGCGTTGTCACCCGTGAGGACTAAGATGGAATGCCTCGTTTCCAGTAAAAGGGTCTCCGGTTCTCTACACTCACCATACGAAACACAGCAGCATTCAGCTGCTATTTTACGCTGGTATTCTGTGAGAGCGCGGTCCTTCCCCGGCCGAGCCGACCCATTTGTGCTACAACTATACCAGTAATATAGCTGCAGCATGGCTCTACCATGTGTAATGTATTATTAACCGATTCGTTGCGGAATCAATTTTCGACAACTTTTAGCTGTGGCGGCGAACAAATATTCAGTGACACGCCTGGCGTGTCAAGCGCCATAGAAGTTGATGACACGCCTATTGTGCCATCAGCCATAGTTTAGACAGCCATAGTTTAGACCTAATTAAGTTTAGTTGACATCAAACATCAGTTGCAAACGGAAGGATATTTGTTTTTAGTGGGTAACTACGTGTTTTTCTACGTGTTTTCCTTGAAATTGAGAGTGACTTTTTTTATGCAGAGATTACAAACCTTTGCACTATTTTTTGTTTTATAAAAAAATCATTTATCTACACTAATATTATAAAGAGGAAAGATTTGTTTGTTTGTTTGAATTGAATAGGCTCTGAAACTACTGGACCGATTTGAAAAATTCTTTCACCATTAGAATCCTACATAATCCCTGATGAACATAGGCGATAGAATATTTTCATAAAAGTTAGGGATCCGTATGAAAACTTCGCTTTGATATCGCGTACGCTGCGGAAACTATTGACAATAGAGCAAAGTGATATACTACAGTTTTATACAGGACATCAATATCTACAAAAAAGTCTGCGATATCATATGTTTAACTATTACAGTTATGCCACAATAACTACTTTTTCATTTTAAAATATGCAATAGTAACGCCGAAAAATCCTTATATCGCGTACGCTGCGGAAACTATTGACAATAGAGCAAAGTGATGTACTTCAGTTTTATAGAGGACATCAATATCTACAAAAAAGTTTGCGATACCATAAGTCTAACTATTACAGTTATGTCAAAATAACTACTTTTTCATGTTAAATATGCAATAGTAACGCCGGTACAAACTAGGCCACATTATTCGTACCTTGGTATTAATCCTTATATCCTTATATCCAAATAAATCACTTTGTATTCAAGGCTATATCAGTACCTGTACCATGCATAACCACTAATTACGTTAATCATGTAATTTAAGTAACTTTTTTCACTTTTTAAATCTTTGTTAATTAAGCAACCGTCCGTCATGATGTCTCTCTAGAAGTTCGCATGTCGCGAGCCGCAGACGCGTGATATACGCGGGTGAAACCGCGGGGCACAGCTAGTATAAGTAGGTACAGCTAAATCACCCTGGAAAACCTTGGTTTTTATTAAATTAAATTTTCACCTACCTAATAATAACATTTGTAAATATCAAACAATCAAGAACCTTAATTTGGAAAAAAATAAGGTTTATGATTCATTGATATTTACAAATGTTAAATATTATTTAATGTTATACAAATGTAAAAGTAAATTCGATCTGAAAACGTCTAATTAGTAAGAATAGCAAAACAAGTGTTTTGAAAAGGAAAAAAACGCCGACGCTGTACAGTGGCGGATGACCAAAAGATTATTTATTAGACTTGTATTCCAGAAACTTATTTACAACTTAAGTTTGTGAGCGATCGCAATGAGTGCTATTATTTGTTACTTATTAGACTATTTAAAAAACCCACACAGTAAAAAGAGTACCATGCACAAGTTAAAAAAAGGTTGTCAACCCCTAAAAATTTCAAATTCTCAAAATTTCCAGAAACGAAGCTGTAGGCATGAACTACTTGCAAAATAACGAATATTTTGTTCTGGATAAATCTTCCAAAAACGCAATTTGAGCGAGTTATAACGATTTTTAAAAAAGACACGACTCGCGTGTCATAATACACCCACACCTCAAAATAATACAAAATAACCATAAAGTATAAAACTTACATCTACAGCCATTTCTGCCATCAAACGATGGCACTTCACAACAACTTTGCTGCCGAGAGTTGTCATTGCCACTTTTATAAGATGCTCACGCGTGTTCTTGTTCACTGGGAATGCTTCACTAATAGAGTCCAAATGTTCTAAAGCTGCTGCAGCGGCCAATTCAAATCCATCAGCAATACGAATGGGGTGAATACCTTTGTCAAGTAAGACAGCTGCTTGTTCCAGTAGAGCACCTGTTAATTAAGCAATAAATAAATGTTATAATTTCTAGGATTAACAATATTTGGTAAAACTATAGACATCTGGTACTCGCGTACCGGAGTGAGAGTGGGAGGAGAAGGGTTCAGTGGAAGCTCCCCCTCCACCCTTCCCCCTTTGTGGAAATGTATAGTTTACGAGTAGTAATTTTTTTGTAAAATCATAACTTTTTTACGAAAGAATATTGACTACACTACTTCTGCAATGGCTTCGGCACTGTGGGAAGTGCAGCCCCTTTGCCCTTGCGTAGCAAATCACAGGCACCCGGGTAAGTCGGGGCTTTCTAATTCGGTTTTAGTACAGATTCGACCTATCATATCTATAAAGTCAGGTTGACCTAAACTCTGCTATGATAGTGGTAAATGAAACAATGTAATATGAATTGTTATATTTTTGTTTTCTGAAAAACCTCTTGAACGCTCTCCAGTGCGACTCAATTTGTTGTGTATGAGTCCCATCTTCAGCCACAAATGGATTGTCTGGGTCACAGTAATTATTTTTTTTATGGGTAACCCGTTTCGTTATATACAATTTTTAGTTAGTGAAATTTATTTTTATCGTCATTAATTCAAAACACATTACCAAAATCCAAAAACAGTGTAAAAGGTTCAAGCTTAACCCTGACAAGTCTCCTAAACTGAAAACATAACTAAAATCAAGTACCGGACATCTATAGCCAACCAAAATATTTGTAAATATACCATTTCACATTAAATATTCACTAAGAAATAAAGGTTATTTAATTTTATCAGCAAATTTTCGGAGTGTATAGTGATTGATTAGCTGGGAGATTTCTGCCATATTCCTGGTAATAAGACACATTTCAAACCAGAACTTGTATTTCATGTGTATATTTACATAACCACAAAATGTATACTCAATACAAACTTCAACTACATACATATATATTAAATTTACCTGCCAAAACAACAACACCAGTTGTGCCATCACCAATCTCATCATCTTGACTTTGTGATAGTTGCACCATAAGTTTACCAATCTGGTGTTCTACATCCATCATCTTCAAGATTGTTGCTCCATCATTTGTGACTGTGACCTCACCATCTTGAGTAACCATCATCTTGTCTAGGCCACGTGGACCCAAAGATGTTCGGAGTGTGCTAGCTATTTGCTGGGCAGCTTGAATATGAGACTAAAATAAAACAAGAAGTCATGTAAATAGAAATTATTTCACAAAAAATTTTTTTTAAATAAACAAAACCTTGAAATTTTACCAATATAATATAAGTTACAAAATAAACACTGCATAATAAATTCGATCATTAAGCTATGTGCACATGTGAATTACCATCCAGCTTCAACATTAGTACATAAAAAATGTGCAGCGACATAACAAATTGACAGGTTTTAAAAGCTGTGACAAGACAAAATATTGATCTGATTTCAATAGGCCGATAGTGTTACAATTACAGTGTTTAACGAGGGGCTGCTCATGAGTACAAGCCATTTTTACTGAAAAACATTTGTTCACAACAAAGTGTTCCTATGTACTTAGGCTTTTACCTCTTTTTGATTTTTTTAAGTACTGCATATTGGTTAAATTACAATTAATAGAATCTCAATAATATTATGTAGTTCATAAAACTTTCATAAATATTAATCTTTATCAAATGCTTCTTTCAGTTTTAGTAAATATATAATATAGGGTGGGCCATCTGTTAGTCCTTTTTTCATTTGTAAATGAAACACACATTTTGAGGTGAACAGTTCATTTTTTTACTGACAATGTAAGGTGGTTCTATGCCATTTATGCATGAAAAACAATATCTTTCATACGCCCACCACGGCTTCGTCTACAGGCCTGCATCCGAACTTCAAAATTTTCATGACTTTTCAATAAAATCGGATCAATGACCTCAATTTCAGCTCGAATGTTGTTTTAAGTTGATGAATTGTTTGTGGATGATTGGCATACACCATACCTTTCACCAATTTAATCAACTCTTGGCTCTGATTATATACCTACATGCCTATAGTTTTACGTTATTATAATCAATCAAAATTCTTTTATTTTAATATGTTTAAAGCTTAAAAATATATTGTACGAATAGTATTATCTGATCGTGTGAAAACACCTGTTTCTTAAAATGTGAAATACTAAAAGAAACTTTAATATTTTTGTAAATTTACAAGATAGGTTGTGTTGAATAGAATAAATGGTAAGTTATATTATGATTTCCTCAGGATATAATTTGATTATCATAAAAAATACGATGAATTTCAGAGGTACAGATAAGATTGTAAGTAAACATATAAGAATTATTACATTACAATGCGGATATTACATGAAAATTATAAAGATTTATTTATGTAACCTTATTTAAGATTTTGGGGAATTATATTAAAACAAGTACCTTTAAAGCATCGATACCGGTAAGCCGTTTTTGTCTTTCTTGGTCCCTTAAAATTATAAATGGACGACCAAATTCGTCAAATGCAACAGTTCCTGGAAACATAGCCATTTGTACGATTTTCTAGTCACACAAATTCAAGATGCAAGCAGATATAGTTTTCACTAGTTTTTATTTTCGAATATTTTTCTTATTGTCCTCGACCAGAATCCTAATGAATTTTTGACAGATAACAATTGACAATGACATTTGATTTAACAATAAGAACAGTGTGACCATCTTTAAAATACAGATCCTGCCTTACTTTGGTTAAAAAACTGCCAAATCCTGCAAAAGTCTGTAGTGAAAATGCCTAAATACTGCCAACTTTATTTACCATTGTAAAAAACTAAGAAAAGTAAAAATACACATTTAAATGGTATATTTTTATTAAATTAAAATTAAACATATCTTTCGTTGGTTTGAATGTAATGCCGATTGTATTACATTCAACCATTCCCTGCTCACCAATGCCATGTTTAACGTGCAAGATAGACGCTACATGTTTGTTTATAGATCTGTTTCGTGTTTTTGTCTTAATTAAATTAATTTGAGAGAATATTCTTTCGCATGTTGAATACACTCATATTTTTTTGATGTTAACTAGTAGCGACATGCTCCTTTAAAGCGGACAGCCGGGATGCCAATTTGCAGTTTCAGAGTTTAGATCATCTTTAGCTTTGGAGATCCACGATGAAAGTAAAGGATCTTGCTCCGACTCCGCTCTATACGCCCTTTCAAATTTTCGCTTCACCACCACCACCTTTAATATTACTATCATCCACGAAATATTATTAACAAGATATCGCTAACAAGATTGTGAATGGAATGGAATCCATGGAATCTACTATGATACCAAACTAAAGTACGTCTCTTCTATGAATGATTGAAATATTAACCATAAACTCGTGTTTATGAATACTCGTTTTAAGATTATCAACTTTACAAACATGTTTATTGAATGTGATACAAACATGATACGAGAAGTATTGGGAAATCCCCGACATGCTGGCGAACTATCTAGGGTTGCCATTTTCAGCATTTTAAGTAGAGATGGGTCGAATATTCGTTTCATTTTCGGTATTCGGCATATTCGGCAGCTTTACCGAATATTCGTATTCGGCCGAATATTCGGCTAAATCACCGAACATTCGTTAAAGTGGTACTCAAAGTGTCCACTGTATTGAAATGTACGAACATATATGTCCACATGTCAGATGTAGCCGATAGACATTAGGCCTTAGATAGCTCATCTTGAATGGTGCTTTTCAATTATTCATACAGTTGTGGAATTACTGTTTCACCTGTACATTTTCGGCTCGGTATTTGATATTTGGGCTTTACCAACTGCATAAGTCGATTAAAGCCTTTATCTTCGACTATAGAAGTTGGCTGGTTATCTATTGCTATCACTTCAGCAATTGAATTTGTAATTGGAAGTGATCTGAGGTCGTCGATTCGCCTTTTGGAAAAAAATTTAAAATTAAAATTTTGTACAAACGTCTTCAATATAAATTATTAAGGATAACTAAAAAACCATTGGTCTGACCTTGATCAAATTTATATGGGACCACATGAGAAGCACCAGCTTTCAAATAAAAAAAAGAATCATCGAAATCGGTTCACCTAGAAAAAGTTATGAGGAAACACACATAAAAAAAAGAACATACAGTCAAATTGAATACCTCCTCCTTTTTGAAGTCGTTAGATACATTTTTTTTTTTATAGAAAGTATTTTTTCGCAAATCGTACATTTCACTTTACTTTGGTCGTCAGTTTCTCTGAAATAAGTCTAAAGAGTAGATCTCCTCCTGCCACTCATTTTTATAATATAATAATAAATTTTCACTGAGAATAACACAACGAAACCCTTTTTTTCTCACAAAAACAGTCAAAACATAAACACGTGCCGGCAATTAGCTCAGTACTACATGATGCAATAACATGTACGTAACAAGTTTCGATATGAATTGGTTAAGTACCGAGGTGATCCTGCCGAATAATGTTTGGCCGAATATTCGCTTCGGTAAAAGTTTTACCGAATTTTCGGCCGAATATTTGTATTCGGTGAAATCCATATTTGGCCCATCTCAAATTTTAAGTTGCCATAATGAAATCTATTTTAAATACCCCAATACTGCCAAATACTGCCAGGTTTTATAAAACGTTAACCGATCATGTCAAAGGCTAAAATAAGACGCCAATCCTGCGAAAATGGCAGGAACCTGCCACATATGGTCACACTGAATAAGAAATAAGTAAAGTGCAAGTTTTGGCGGGAACTTGATCGGCGGCGGTTTGCTGCTTCTGTATTATTGTTTGAATAATGGTTTGAAGTGGATTTTGATATGTAAAAGTGGTGCGATTTTGTGTATTAAGTGCCTGCGCATGTGAACTATTAGTGGAAACGGTAATACAAGTGCTCTGATGGTGATGTGATTCTCAAGATAAGGTGTCTATCTGCTTAGGCGCCTTGAGATACCATCGCCAACTGTCAGCTGTCTGCTGACTCAAGTTGCCGTCAAAATCTCCCAAGGGCTGCACAATGTGACGCATCAACATATTGTGAAGCAGTGTACTATGAAGAAAATTATAATAAACCGAATAAAAATACCTAAGACTTGGCCTAAAGGTCTAGATACCAGGCCATAAATTCCAAAAAATTAGAAAAGTGCTGCCAGGTGCCAGCATTTTTTAAAATTAAGATTTTTGGCTTGGATGCTTATCCTTTAAGCCATGTCTTCATTATAGTCGGGATATTCGTTTTTATAGATTTTTTTCGTCACAATTTTCTGATGCGTCACATTGGGAAGTTTTTGGGAGATTTTGACGATAGCTCAACCCAGCGGACAGTCTATGTCGACAGTCACTCGAGTTCATAAGGCACCTAAGTGATCAAAATAAATTGACGTTTATATCAACATAGAAGCACTTGTTTCGTCGTTTTCTCTAAAAGTTCACATGCGCAGACACTTACTACATAAAATCGCATCACTTTTACGCCCGTCGACAGACGTGTTAAATTAAAAGCAAAGAGTATAGTAAGTATAAAAATAAAATGAAAATTATACACGGTCCATATTGACGTTCGTCCCGCCAAGGTCATGCACGACGCACGATGCAAAACTACAGTGAATAGGCTTGATGTACGTCACTTGACGTACGTCAAGCCTACTCATTTCATTTCGTGCATGACCTTGGCGGGACGAACGTCAAGATGGACCGTGTATAAAACGTTTATATAAGTTAAAGCTTTAATCATAGAGTAATTAAATACATAGTTTTGCATAGAGGGTACAATTTTACATAAATTGAGTAGATATATTTGTCTCGCTCTTTATAATTTAATTTTCAAGCATTTTAAAAAGAGGAACTATTTAAAGATGGTGCGTGTAATTTATGCGTAGAGCTTGAATGACAAGTGGTCATCTTTGGTCTTTTTATACTCTGCCGAATAAGAGAATAAGTACACTCATATCTTCTAACTTATTAGAAAAATAGCATCCCTAGTGCAAATTACATACATAGTGGTAGTATTATATGTGACGTTATTTCACAAAACAAGAAGTCTTTAATGTATAGTGATTTCGTTCTCATTCTCAATGTTAGCAACAATCAACAGCGATATACTCGTTTTAGTTTATTTTTTTATTACTTTATTATATGTCTAAAATATAAATCAAATAGGACACTGCTTCTTTGAGCCCTTCCCTTTTGATCAGTATAATCTTACCCCTTTTTCTTTTCTTTTTTATTCTTGTTTTTGTTATTGAAACGAATTTTCTTATCGGACGGTACGAATTTTCGGATGGGGGCTAGACGAGAAAAAGTGTTTAATTTTTCAATTCAGTTTGTATTCCCACAGACGTTCCTTAAAATTGCTCTTCTCTTATTTGTTTATCTTGAGTCATTTCAATATGTCTGTACGTAGGTCACTCAATAAGTTTTGAGATGCTCGAAATTTAAAAATGGAACGCACCCGTGTTATATGTTTCTAAAAAGCAAATTTATTTAAAAATAGAACTCCATAAGCCAATTGTTCAATATTAAAAAAAAAACAAAGTTCTATTAATTTTCCTGCAACGCTTCCCGCGCTTTTCATTTAAAACGATGGATCTTAACCGTGAACATTTGCGCGCTATGATCTTTGAGAAAATATATATACTGCCATGGACAGTTTCCCCGGAATTTCTTTTTTAACATATTGTTAATATAAATAGGTAGATACTTAGTTAAGTATATACTTACCTATTTATATTTTATAAAATGTTTTGATGGGGAAATAAATAATGGGGACACGGAGCACATAATGGCTGCAATTAAGCAAGTAAGTAAGTATTACTTTAGATAATTACAAAA
This sequence comes from Parnassius orleans, assembly GCA_029286625.1. Classification (NCBI taxonomy): domain Eukaryota; kingdom Metazoa; phylum Arthropoda; class Insecta; order Lepidoptera; family Papilionidae; genus Parnassius; species Parnassius orleans. The sequence continues at coordinate 275,568 of JAGSMP010000083.1, forward strand.
AATTTATAATTAATAATTAAAAACAATAAAGAAGTTTATTTTAACATTCGACTTAAATATGAATGTAAACTTAATAATTTAAGTAAGGAAACTTGTAGGAATCAGTTAAATAAGGTTGCTCTGTTTAAAGGCCAATATGTTTATGAGTCTTCATCATGCTTCATGTTTATATTCTTTGATCTGTCCCTGAAAAGTATAAAGTAATAACAAACTTATTATCATTTTAGCTGCATGAATTTTAAAAACATAATGATCTTAACAGAGTAAAGTGCACCAAGTGTCTGAGGGTAACATCAGCACTCACACATATGATGCACTCTCTATTCTCTCAATCTCGGTATGTTAAGAAAATGGTCACTCATTCCTGGACTGACCGCGGCAAGTGGAATTTAATCTCGCAGATCTATTGATCCGCGCAGCTATTACTTAACCATGAGTTCCTCTTCTCTACGACTAACGTTGTAGGCGATGACCCAAGCAAGCTATTAAGCCCTCGGCGTCTAATGCGCGGGCGTCTAGTGGCGCTTGAAGATCATTACTAAATTATTAATTATATATATATTATTAATATATTATATCTAAGTACGCTAAAAGTTTTATCAGTATGACTTGGCAATATAATCCGAAGCTCCGCGCAACCCCTTGGGATAAATAGCGTGAGGATATGAATATTGCACTAGTGTAACCGTGAGGTGCGGGTGGTAAAGTAAGATTATACATTTTTTTGGTTGATAAATAGATACTTAGTTGGGTTCATAACAATCATTTTTTATCTTTGATGTACTACAGTTTTATAATGTATAAAAATCTGTCTCTATTTTTATCTAAAGGTATGAAAGCTAAATTTTTGAAGTCTTACTATTATATCAATATTTTACTTACTGGTACAAATAATGCAGAAATGGCTCCTTTAAATAAAATTGTTTTTATTCTACTTTTTCTTTTCCGGAGGGAATCTGTTTAACAAATGGCAAAATAAAATTACATTTATAGAACACAAACCGAGGATTTATTTTCTTGTTGTGTAGGAAGTCTATCGATTCAATATAAACATTCAAGATAAATATCGGCATTAATTTTGATATAGTTGAGTCAATCCCTAGCGTGCATGTAAAATATATTGTATGAAAATGTATTTACCAAATTCATGCAAATTATCACCAACGTGACTTTTTTCTTTAAAAAATATTAAAAACAACAAAATAATTGAAAACTTTCTATATTTTAAACTATATATAACATAAATTTTAACCAAAAATAAACGCGTCATAACATTGACGACGTCTTGAGAATTTAATTGAGAAATGTGCAATTATCAGGATTATTTTTATTATTGACACCACATTCACTCGCGAAACATATAACCATTTTGTAAAACTATTAATTATAAACATTTACACTATTATAATCTAAAATATTACAAAATATCTAGGAGCTAATTTCTTGCGTGTCGCATTGTGCCGACCTGTCATTCAAAATCGGTTACAGAGATTTGGTACCTTTTTCTATCTTGCATATTTGCCATAAAGAATTTTCTTCTCCCTTGCACACTATGTCGGTCTATACGCCAGTATATTCTAAGTCTATGCTTATTACACATAATATCTATATCACTGGTTGTTTTGTTGTTTTGCTTTAAAATGTTTTAATTAATTTTTTTTCCTAACATTATATGTAAATTAATATTTTAATTATGGTTTAGCAGTGTTTACCTGAAAGTAATTGTGCAATTAGTATAAAACCTTATTACACATTTGGATTTAGTATGTTAAATTGTAACAATTGTAGGTAGACCTATTTTAAATAAATAAATAAATTCTCATTTATTATTTTCAAACATTTTTCGTCGAACATCAATATTATATGAAAATCTACAACAGCATCCACTTACCATTAGGTGAACTGTGAGCTCGTTTGTTACCCAAATTCTATAAAATTTATTTTTTCATATGATACGAAGAATGTTCAGCTAAGGAACCCTAAAAATAAAAAAGATATTAAGAAGTTGAATAAGGGTGCACCCTTATTCAACTGCTAAGCATACCTTTGCCAGTCAGAAACATATCGATTAGATGTTATCGATAGTGTCAATCTGTACAAAAGTGAGGTTAGAATTAACAGGATTTCCACGTATTTGTGACCATTTTTAATTCAATTCCCATGTATTCCTAACATTAATATTATGAATTGTGATAATTTTTCTCTTCCATTTGTGCAAAAATCGTTTGTACTTGCTTAAAAACAAAGCATTTGGACAGCTCAACATTTCAATCGTACCTACGTATTAAATGTATAATAACGAAGGATTTCTGTTTGAGGTGAGTTATATTTAATTAATTACGTCTATTTAACACTAATTTTTACTTTAAAATCCGTGTTTTGGCGAATACAAGCGGGATTTATTTTGTTCACAAATGACGTTAGGCTGGCACAGGCCGATAGCGTGTACGTGAATGGTCTAGCCTGTCTTTCTCGCTCTAACATACGCGTCCACTATGCTCTATCTTTTTTGCATTACCAATCTATTCTAACGTTAGTTTATACTAAATATATGGAACGAATATATACAATTTATCATTATTATTAAAAGTTTAAGCAATAATATTGTAAGCTGTTCAAAGTAAATAAAGTTCATAAAAATATGTATTTTTAATATTATTCCATAGACTCCGCTATGTAATTATAATTGATTAAAATATACACCTGAAAAATTTATCGCATTTGTTGAAATGCTTAAGTAAAAATTTCGAGAATACTTTGATTTTGAAATTAACATTGTTAGAATTGAAAGTGTTATATTAAAACGTGTGCAAAATTGTATATGTCATGTGAGTGGTTTCTATTAGATTAATTTAAAAAAGGAAACTTTTTATTACATTTAACATTTACCATTCAACTAAAAGGCACAACAAATTAATGAAAAATAAAAAATATGGAAATAAAAAAATAAGAGGAAGTAGCAAAACGCATAATTTGTAGCAGAACCACTGTCGCCAAACTCACATATACGCAAGAAAGAAATGTGTACCGACAATTGTGTACCATTTCAATAATTTTCGCGTGATTGGCTATTAAAAAATAAAAGAAAAAGGCATTATGTTACTCACCATTCACTTGAGTACGAACCATATGATCTTAAAAATAGAGATCATTTTACTTTTCACCAACGAAGTTTCTAGAATTAATGAACAAATTTAGCTTCTTAACGTTAGATGTCGCAATAATAAATTCACACTATTATAGACACAATGACAATAGATATAACGTTGACATTGCCCTACCTAACCTATACTGCTACGTGAATGATGTTAGTGATGTAGTTACTCTCCCTGAAAGTGATCTGGCTTATATCGATATTCATTGTATGATTATTATCATGGATATGAAATGTATTGACTGAAGAAACAGAATTGAAAAAAATATGATAAAATGAGTAAAATTCAAAATTTATTGGAAATTGTCTTGATGTATTACGTATATCCCCGTAATTCATATAGCCGGCATATAATTAATTGTCTTTAATGGAAATTTATTGATTGTTAGCTAAATTATCATTTATGAAATGGAAACAAGGAAAATAATAAAAAACAATAATTTTGCAATTGTTTATTGTCATTGAAATAACACATATTTGTTAAAAATTATCGTTTTCACACTTTAATATTAAAGTGTAGACGATAATTATTTCAGATGTAGATCATGATATTAAGATCACTTTTATTTCAGCTTCTTTTCATAAGTCGTGAGTACTACTAAACTACTTACTTACTTCTCTGGCTTAGCAACCCTAACAAAAGTTCATTCATAGGGTATCATCCTATAATTTCGTATATTTTCATAGACATCCAGTATTTGCAAATTTTCATTAAAATGTTAGTGAATGAACACGGTGGTGTTCATTCACTAACAAATTCAAAACACGGACGGTGATAAAATTTTATCGAAAACTTTAATATCGGCGTAGTCACAACACTATGGCAGCTATTTTTATTCAAAATTTATTTATAGATAAACCTTAGTATAACGAAATAAGGTTGAATATAACTTGTAATAAAGGCAATTTGATATTTTGTCCATGTTAAGTCAAGTTTCTATACAAAAAAAGGAAAAAATTACACGTGCCTTTGGTACGAAACACCTCCATTCAAAATATGTTTCTTTTTACTTTCGTTTTTACACTCCAATATTGCCCAAAATGGCATATTTTCGTATATATTACTTAAGCAGCGATCCGTCAGTTCGCAACAATTTGAGCCTGGGACTGACAGTCAATTACGCTGTACTGTCACTAATTCTGACTCGTCTGCCCCGCCCACTTTGGGCTTCCTCTTGTTTTTTATATTCCGTGATACAGAGGTACTCTTTCCTGTATAGGACAGTTTTATTTAGTTTGATACATATTTGTCTATGGTTTTATTATACTGTGTTTCTAGTTAGTAAATTGTCTAGTTAGCACAGAGTACCTTTGTATAAATTGAAAGTTAGTTGATGATTATACTCTTTGGGTACCTACTCTGTGACTACTTCTTCATTTCTGTCAAAGTGTCAAATCGATTAATTTTGACGGTCTTTTCTGTTGTCTTTTCGGTTATAGTGTTCTGTTAAGAAGGTAATAAATCTTTACAATTGTGTGAAATCATGGTGTTTAAGCGCATAAGACAATCCATTTTCGTATTATAAGGAATAATACTAAGAATCTCTTTATTAATTTTTGTGTGTGACCGGCAAAATAAAATTCTATCGCCCATTATTGCGGGCTTAGGCTCCGCTAAATAAACATAATAATACTGTATTGCTTGTTTCAATTTTTTCTATTATTTCTGGACGATTGTATGTATATTCTATATTTTGACTCAATAATAATTATTTTTATATTACAAATTTCATTCTTTGATTGTAGCCCTTAGCTGCCTGTAGTCGTCTGTATTATTCATATACACACATAGTGTGACTTAATAAGTAAACTACCTATAGTATTAATGAATTTTTACGAATGTGTATATTATAAAGATCAACATATATATATATATATATATATATATATATATATATATATATATATATATATATATATATATATATATATTATATATATACACAATAATAATAATCTTTTATTTAAATAATAGTACAATAGTAAAGTGAAGACTGATCCCCAAACTAGACAAGTCTGTATCTTAGGGATCAGCGGTCTCTCAGTGTTGTGACAACGGTATTTTAATCTTAATAATTAAGTAACTAAGCTTAACATTTTTAGGTAACTATATAGCTATTTAAATGTATTTATTTACAACTAAACATAGACTATAACTTAATGCGACTAAAGTAATTTATATTTTATGTAATCATAGGTATATTAAAATTAGTTTGTAAAGTGCAATTTGTAATATATATATATATATATATATATATATATATATATATATATATATATATATATATATATATATATAATAATAATAATCTTTTATTTAAATAATAGTACAATAGTAAAGTGAAGACTGATCCCCAAACTAGACAAGTCTGTATCTTAGGGATCAGCGGTCTCTCCCAGTGTTGTGACAACGGTATTTTAATCTTAATAATTAAGTAACTAAGCTTAACATTTTTAGGTAACTATATAGCTATTTAAATGTATTTATTTACAACTAAACATAGACTATAACTTAATGCGACTAAAGCAATTTATATTTTATGTAATCATAGGTATATTAAAATTAGTTTGTAAAGTGCAATTTGTAATATATATATTATATTATATATATAATGTTTATAATTTATAGGGCTTTTAACATCCTTTGAAGATCACCAAAAGAAGAAATCTCAAAATGCCAGAACTCACTGAATTGGACAAAGCAACTGCATCCATGACTGAAAAACGCAAGGAGGAAACTGCATCTTCTGATAGTGATTCAGATGACACTATCCCTGAACTTGAAGATGCAGGTTTGGGCTTATTAATAATTCGAAATAATTTTTTTTTTTCAAGTCTATGTAATTAAAAATTATAGTTCCTTGATGTTAAGTTGATAATTATGAGGATTTTGATATGAACTAAAGTATTTTTGTTAGTTTAAGACTTGTTTTAATCAAGGGCCATATTGAAGAAAAAAAAGTATAAAATTTATTTGTTTTGTATTTAATTAGCTCACTTTAATAAAGTTACAAACTCACATTTTAGAGGGTTATGGATCAATTAGTCCTCCAAGCTGTACTAGTGCATGTTGGCAGACTTCACAAGTCCTTGAAATATTTATTATTTTAATAGACATGCCCATTTTCTCACAATGATTTTCATCACCGCTGAAAATGTATTAAATTAGCACCTAAAATGCCAATCCAGCCGTCGCACCCTTGAGCCGAACACGGGCAGTCACGCGCGGTCTGTGATCCCGCAACATTATGTGTCTCGTTTCAATAAATGAATTAATATTTTAAGTCATTGAGTAGCACATCATTAAAATGAAGTCTTGGTAGTGTAAATGATAATAAAAACAACTTATTTACTCATTATTTCTTTAATTTGTACATAATAAAACAAAGGTCTATATAAACTCAAAGATTTTCTTCTTGGACAAAAATCAACGTTGCAAATCCATATAAACAAAACAAAATGAAATTTTCTTTATTTATTCCTAATAACTAATAGACATACTATAATAATAGTAGAGATCAATCAACATTCATCTTCAATGGCACCATGTTATAGGAACTCTAAAATCACATTTATTTTTTAGATATTTTTCATGAAACTGTAGTTATTACCTAAATTCTAATAAAATAAAAAAGGAAAACAAAATAAATAAAAACACTTCTTACAACTATTTAGGAGTACTACGATAACCTATATATCATCAGTACCCATTACATCTGCTGGAGATGTACATTCTTGGCATATAAAAATCGCATGTTCTAGACACATGTGCTTACCGCATTTGAACTTTACTTTGTTTTTCGATTCTTTTTACTATCACAATAGTGACCTTCTATTGTTAATAGTTTAAGTAAACTAATCAAAATAAATTCGTTGCGGACTCAGAGACCGCGCACGACCGCTCGAAGGTTAACAATTTCATTGGTACTATCAGGGATCAAATTCAGGTGTCACTTTGAAATTTATGGCAAGTGCTCAGCTTCTAAGATACCATTACTAAGTTATTTATTAATTGAAATTATAATATTTATTCAGGTGCCCCAGGTGCAGGTGGAATCACTAACCCAATCGCTGGCATTGACATAGTCTCCAAAGCGAAGCAATCAAGAGGAGAAAAGAAGGCACGAAAAATCATGAGCAAGCTGGGTCTTAAGCCGGTTAGTATATAAGTTTGTCTATTATAAATTAGGCCTGAATCTTGCATTGTAAATTATAAAAGTAGACTGTACTTAAGTACAAATTATGCCCTATGCAAGGGGTTCATTTACCTTATCATTGTGAAGATTGTTTTGTGCTTTTTCAGGTACAAGGTGTAAACAGGGTGACAATCAGAAAATCAAAGAACATCCTGTTTGTGATCAACTCCCCAGATGTGTACAAGAACCCACACTCTGATACTTATATTGTATTTGGTGAAGCCAAGATTGAAGATTTGTCACAGCAAGCAACTATGGCAGCAGCTGAACGATTCAAGGCTCCTGAAAGTGCCGCTTCTGGCAATGATGCTACTGCTGCAGGCACTGTAAGTTCTGGTTATTTTCAGAATCTACTGCCTCATAAATTAATCAGATATTTTAATTAAATGTTTAATTAGGCTTCAAAGAAGTCATCAGTTAAAATCCCTAATTCAATATTGAGGGCTCTCTTTTACATGTGCTGATTAAAGATCCAGTATTTTTTTTTATAAAAGTCCATTTTTAAATAACAATTGTTATTTAATAGCTGACATATTAACAAACATTATTAAATGGTCATTTGCCACTACATTATCATTCCAAACTCGATGGATATTGAGGTAACTCTGTTCTCTTGTTATTGGGAAACTCTTTTTGTTAACTGTTTTATTTATACCTTTTGTTACACAATGAATTTCAGTATGTGTGCTATCTTGCAAATTAATAGGTAGAATAGAATAAATTAATAGAGCGGTGGTAGCTAAGAAGCTAACCGCTTGCCGTAAATTTCACAGTAAGCAAGCAAACCTGGCTTGATTCCTTGATTCGTTATTGCTGATTTACCACATGCTCAGCGGTTAAACAAAACATTGTGAGCAAACTTGCAAGTCTAGGAAACAAAATATTTCGTGCAAACTCCTATTGGAGCAGTGCAGACTTCATAAACCTCTCAAAACTTAGAGGCCTGTTCCCAGTAGTGGAAGAGGTATTAAGGCTGTTCCTTTATTTTACAAAATTGTTAGTGTCATTATTATATTAGCATGTTAAATTTAATTTTTCTTATTTATCCAAATTAAAACTTGTTGGTTTTCACATCTTATAATCCTTTCCTTCTTAGGTTACATCCTAAACATGTAATTGTTTTCTAAATATATGAATATCTGCATACATTCCATTCCATATAAAATGACATACATTTGACTTGACTTATAATTTTAACAATAAATGAGATGGGACTGTGCATCTATAGTAATATTATAATGTTATAATATTGGTTTATAAGTATTTTTATTTGGTTACTTTTTATATAAGTAGTATTTTTGTAAATTTTATGATTATTTAGATCTTTATATCCATCCATCCATTCATTACAGCCTATAATACTCCACTGCTCAACATAGGCCTCCTCTATTACCTCATAAGGGGTTTGCTATAGTTGCCACATTTGAAAAGTGTTTAGTAGTTGAACATTTGAAAATTTGGGAAAATACGACCGCTCATCTGTTTCAGTTACCCTCTGTTGCCTCTTACGACACCCTAGGGATGATATGGGGTAGTGGATATTTTAACACCGCCCCTACATAGTTAGATCTATATATATACTTATTGAAACTAATCATCATCATTACAGCCTATCAAAGTTCACTGCTAAAAATAGACCTGCCCCATAGGTTACCTGTCAGGGAATATTTTTGTGTGTCCAAAGTGGCCACTCTTGGCAGGTAGGCGGATTGGCAATTGCTGTTGTTTTATTAATATCTATTGTTATCAGGAAGACGCTGCTACCCATTTCCTGATTTAAACTAATATTTTCTATTAATTTTTAACAGACAGTAGCTCCTATAGCAGAAGAAGAGGATGAAGAAGGAGTGGATGAATCTGGGGTGGATGAAAAAGATGTGGAGATTGTAATGTCTCAAGCAAATGTCTCGCGGGCAAAGGCTGTACGAGCATTACGCAATAATCAATCAGATATTGTTAATGCTATTATGGTTTGTATTACTTATTCATATCAAAAATTAATACAACTTTTTTTTACCTTATCAATATAAAAATATGTTGATACAATTATTTTTCTCACATGTTGTTGCAGCTGATCATTGCTGAAACTTGTGATAACTCTTATGATAACTTAGAAAATTCCCAGAGTTATTAGGTTTTTTACATCATCAATATCATTGCAGCTCATCACAAGTCCACTGCTGAACACAAGTCTCACTGAAAGAATGCCAAATCATGCCTGGGTTTTGTTTACAGCTATGTTAAAATTTAATGTTATGTTAAAATAGGCAAGAAACAGGCATTAATTAATTGTAACGATCATTGCAATCAAATTGTTTTATAGTTCACGGTGAGTTAAAACCACGTTTAAGGCACGCTCATGCGTGGCTTAACTTGCCGATTATTGTACGGTATGTTTTACTTATGCCACACATAAAATTTATATTTTAAAAAAATTAACATTTATTGAAACAATATAAATACAGAACAATAAAACTTTAATTAGTAACATCTATTAGAATACTTTAAATTACAAAGAAATCATTAAATCATTTGATCAAGAAATATAAAAAAAATACTTGACATAAAGTCATTTAAATTTTTAGTACATTTTAACTTGAACTGTATTTCTAAAGTACAATTATTAAAAACACAATAACTATTTACCGTCATATTACAATTGCTAAAAAAATAAGTTGTGAATTCAGGTTTGATAAATCATTTACATACATATCAAACGATGCCATAATAAAAGTATTTCGGCTTCACAGCCTACCGTAGAAATTCATAACTATTAGTAATTCCTCTAATGACACAAATTTTTCCCTTTTTTGAACAAATTTACAATTATCATCGTAATGTACCAGTGGTTAAAAGAATTCCTAGAGTGCGAGGATGCAGCTTGCTAAAGCATTGTCATCGCTATTCAAAATTGTTTCACTAATAGTGAAAAAGTTGGCAAAATTATTTACTTTGTGTATTCCATTTTCATTTTGATAAAACAATAAATAAATCAATTACGTCTCAACTAAAAGAGACATCTTTTGAAAATTTAGATTACCCAATTAATACTCATTTATCTCGACCACGTCCTAAATTTGATTAAAAAAAGTAGTTGAGTCGAAAGTAATGGATGGCGACTTAAAAATGCATCCATTTTATTCTCAGGCGACATCCTGACTCCTCGTAATGTCGAAACTCTTGAAAGCCTTCGTCAGAAGCATCCTTGATCAATCCTTCTCAGGGTTTACGCTGCCTCCCAAGACTTCTATGCAACCTTTAAAATTTCTGAAAAGACTTTAGAAGCAATTATGTCATTTTCGAATGGCTCTGCTGGCAGCATTGACGGAATTACGCCTCAACATCTTAAAGATCTTGTAAGCGCTTCTGCCGGTGACGCCGGCGGAGTACTTCTTAATGACATTACAAAATTATGTAACTTTATGCTTTCTGGCAATGTTAATCCAAATTTCATTCCATTCTTATATGGGGCAAGATTATGTGCCTTCAAAAAAAAGGATAACGGTATCCGTCCTATTGCCGTTGGTTCCACATTTCGACGCTTAACTTCAAAATTAGCTTGCAGGCACATAATCTCTAACCTTAAGACAAAATTTCAGCCTACTCAACTCGACGGCTCCGTGGCTTAGCAATTGAGTTGCTGCGCTAAGGGCCGCGGGTTCGAATCCCGCACGGAACAAGTATTTGTATGGCCTACAAATAATTGTTCCAGGTCTGGATGTTTGTCCTTGTGCAATTTATGTTTGTAAACTGCCCCACGATACAGGAGAAAATCCTAGTGTGGAGTAACGTTTTTTTTTAAAAAAAAAAAGGCTTTGGCACTAGAGGTGGCTGTGAGGCGGCGGTACATTCAGTGCGTACATTTTTATCAAACTCTGATGCAGATGTTCTTGTGAAGGTTGACCTAAGGAATGCTTTTAACTCTATCGATAGGGTAACCCTGCTGAAAGAAGTGGCTAACAATACCCTCGAAATTTATCACTACGTTTGGCAATGTTATAGTCAAAATACTAACTTGTTTTACGAAAATCATGTTATCGATTCTGCAGTCGGTGTTCAGCAGGGTGACCCATGTTGACATCATGTTGATATTTTAGATCGCTCTCATCATTTATTATTCTACAATTTTTTAATTAAAAGTGGTTTTAAGTCACTTGTACTATAAAATAATGTACAATACACGGAACTTAAGTAACCGATTATTAAAACGTGTAAACTTCACATTAATGCACTATTATTTTCAATTTCTTGTACAGTATTTTGCCTAAAATATTATTTATTTCATTGGATTACTTTTTAATTCACACATTTTTATTGTTTACAGGAGCTGACAATGTAAACAATTAGTCAGAAGATTACTTATTAAATGTTCTTAGATTATAAGTCTCTGTGTTATCTATGCTGGCTTAACATAAACACATAGTTTTTGTTCATGTCAGTAAACTAATTATTATTAATCCGGAAGATATCCCAAAGTCAGATCTCTGTTTACGGAGGTCATATGAGTATTTTCATGTATTATGAGTGGATATGGGAATGTAAATAGTGACTCCAAAATACATTAAAACAATATGCTGTCATATGTTTGTGTTATTTTTACCTTTTAGCCCTACTAATACAGAGGAAAGTTTTTACTGAAAACAAACTGTTTTACGTGGTAGAGCCATGCTGCAGTTATATTACTATTATAGTTGTAGCACGAATGGGTCGGCTCGACCGGGGAAGGACCACGCTCTCGCAGAATACCAACGTAAAATAGCAGCTTAATGCTGCTGTGTTTCGTATGGTGAGTGTAGAGAACCGGAGACCCTTTTTACTGAAAAGAGGCATTCTATCTTAGTCCTCACGGCTGACAACGCATCTGCATTTAAATTCGCTAACGGAGATAGATGTAGATGTCTATGGGCAACAGCAACCACTTACCGTCAGATGGACTGTGTGCTCATTTGTCACCCTTATTCTATAAAAAAAAACCTGGTTTAAAAATTTGTTTACTACACAGTTATCGTTTTAAACTGTTATGCATTACCTTAATGCCCAAATACTCAAACACTACCGTAAAATGGGGTGAATAGGTACAACTTTCAACTTCTACACTGTTTTTCTTACATATCTTGTATACAAGCTGATAATAAAACACTTTTTATCAAATAATAATGCTTCAAACGAGTAAAAAAATTATTTGTATTTTAGAAAAAATAAGGGGGTAAGGTTTACATAGATATAAGATAAATTTCTTATATCTATGCACGTTTATAATAAACGCCTTTTTCTTTATTGTCATCAAAATTGACACTAATTTAAAGGTTGCCAAAATTAAGGAAAAATGTTGGCAAATAATAAACACGTTCCCGAGCTGTAGACAAACCTAGAGACAACTTTATCAAATAAGCAGACTTGTTTCCATTCACCCGCGATTTCTATTCACTATTTCACGGTACTCAATTTTAAGATGTCGTAAGTCTCCTGGTGTCACAGTCACATTGACTTTTCTGTATAGGACAGTTACTATACTTTGCATTGATAGCCCGAGGCTAAACGGCGTCTTGAGTAGCGTTTCAGTATTTGGGCATAAGTCTTTTTCTTTCCAATTTATTTGAAATTTATTTGGAATACCGAAAAGTATTGTTCATCGAATTTTAAAGCGATACGAATATCACTTTCATTGCAATTTTCTAGGCACTGAAAACAATAGAAGGTTGCAATGATGTGGATGAAATGAAAGACAAGCTCGTGGAAACTGTCCATGCGGTCGGAGCTAAGTTCTGCAAGACCCGCCACAGAAGAACACAAAAACTTTACGATCACACTCTGAATCTCATGGATGTTAGACGGGCAATGAAGCTGCAGTTTTTAGTAAATTTGACAGCATACAGGCAACTGAACAGACAGATCTCCAAATGCATTCAGTGGGACTTACTCAACTTTAATACCGCTCGAATTGTAGAAGCGATTGAGCGGAACCAGGGTTCTAAAGTCTTTCTCAAGATTTGTCTGCCAGAAAGAGCCAACTGTCGAAGCTGAAGAGCGAATGTGGCAGCATCGTTCCCGGAACATCTGAGATTTTGAGTGAGATTGAGAGGTTCTATGGGCAGCTGTACATGTCATCGTTGGAGACACACGCGAATGATCCGAGAGCAAGTCTTATCCGACATTATTCCGATGATATTCAGGAGAATGAATTAGAATGGCTCTCCAGCACCTTAAAAACGGCAAGTCTCCGGATGAGGATGGAATTACAGCAGAGCTTCTGAAAGCGGGTGGAAAACAGGTACTTGAAGTTCTTCAGAAGCTTTTAATTCCGTCCTCCATGGTAGCATTACTACGGGAGCTGGATTTTTTCATTACTGGAGCAGAAATGCGGTGGTCTTGTTCGTCAAGAAAGGCGACAACGCTCTCTTGAAGAACTACAGACCGATTTCCCTTCTGAGCCCCGTCTACTTGCTGTTTTCGAGAGTCATTACGAATCGTCTCGCACGCGGACTCGACGTCTTCCAGCCTCCCGAACAAGCCGATTTCCGAAAAGGCTTTAGCACCATGGACCATATACCATTCGGCAAATTGTTCGGAAGACCGAGGAGTACAATCTGCCACTTTGTCTTGCGTATGTGGACTATGAAAAAGCCTTTGATTCCATCGAAATTTGGGCGGTGCTGCAGTCCCTTCAGCGGTGCCAAGTTGACTGTCGGTATGTCAAAGTGCTGAAGTGTTTGCACAGTAGGGCTACCGATGGCAATCAGAGTACATAACCAGAGTACGAAACCTATCCAACTGCAGAGAGGTGTAAGACGGTGACGTTATATCCCCAAAACACTTCACCGTTGCATTGGAAGACGTTTTCAAGCTACTGAACTGGAAAGCATACGGTATTAACTAGTCTTGTGTAGTTCGCGAACGATGAACGAATAGAAAACGTATCTTAGCACTGTACTGTACTAGAAGAAGCGTTTCCGAACGCTGATTGTTAATCTTTTTTTTTTTTTTATAGGAGAGGGGGCAAACGAGCCTGCGGTTCACCTGATGTTAAGTGACTACCGCCGCCCATGAACAACTGCAACACCAGGAATTGCAGATGCGTTGCCGGCCTTTTAAAAGGTAGGCTCTTTTCTTGAAGGTCCCTAAGTCGTATCGGTCCGGAAAATCGCTGGTGGTAATCGGTTCCACAAGGAAGTTGTGCGAGGAAGAAAACATCTTCTAAATCGCACAGTGGTGGACCGCCAATCATCCAGATGGTATGGATGGTATCGCGAGTTTTGTCGCGATGTGCGATGGTCAAATTGAGCGGCTGGAATTAGTCGAACAATTCCTCAGAGCACTCCCGTGGTACATGCGATAAAATACGCAAAGAGATGCAACATCTCTACGCAGTGCTAGTGAGTCAAGCCGATCGGAAGAACTCGGTCGTCGACGATTCGATCCGCTCTGCGCTGAATGCGGTCAAGTGGAAGGAGCTGGCACTGGGGCCCCTGCCCAGAGATGGGAACAGTATTCCATGTGAGGCCGAACCTGCGCCTTGTAAAGTTGCAGGCGGTGTGCCGGCATGAAATACTGCCCGCTCTACTGAGCACGCCAAGCTTTTAGAGGCTAATTTTGCCTTCTCTTCCAAGTGACCACGAAACTGCACGTCACTCGATATGTCAACGCCGAGTTCCGATACTGGCTGAGGCAACAAAGTGCCTTGAAACTGAGGTGATACGACAAAGGGTTCTTTTAGCGGTAAACGCGCAAACTTGTGTCTTCTGGGATTGAACTGGACTAGATTTAGTCGCCCCAATCCGAGACTTTGTCCAACAAAGTCTCGACTTCAGACACAAGTTTGTTCCGGTACTCGGCGACGTTTTCCCGAGAAATATTGGCATGGCTGGTGTATAGAGCATCACCAGTGCTGTCATCCGCATAGCAATGAATGTTACCGGTTTGCAACATATCATTGATATGCAGAAGAAACAGCGTTGGTGATAGCACGCAGCCTTGTGGAACACCAGCGTTAATAGGCTTGTAATCGGAGCATGCACCGTCTACTACGACCTTGATGCTCCGATCAGCCAGAAAACTGGTGATCCAATTGCACAATTTCTCAGGAAGCCCATAGGGATGAAGTTTCTAAAGCGCTTTGTGCCAGACCCGATCAAAGGCCTTCGCTATGTCCAAACTAACGGCCAATGCCTCCCCTTGGACTCGATCGCCTGCGCCCATCTATGTGTTAGGTAAACAAGAAGATCACCAGCTGAGCGACCCCGACGGAAACCGTACTGGCGGTCACTAATCAGCTGGTGCTCCTCAAGGTACCGCATGAGCTGGCAGTTAATAATGGACTCCATTATTTTCGAGAACAAGGAGGTGATGGCGATAGGCCTGTAGTTGGACGGATCAGAGCGGTTACCTTTTTGGGGATCAGGTGCACAGCTGTCTTCCATGAATTCAGGACAACGCCTAGGGGTAGGAGTACCGAAAAGACGCGTTAGAACCGGTGCCAACTCTGGAGCGCACGTCCTCAGCACAATTGGCGGGATTCCGTCAGGCCCACTCGACTTGTGGATGTCCAGGAGAGGAGTGCTTTGCGTACTGAGCACTGTGTGAATCGCACATCAGGCATAGAGCACTCACACTGCGGGATGGTCGGCGGTGTGTTCCCCCTGTCATCAAGAGTCGAGTTGGACGCAAAAAGGGAGCCTAAAAGGTCGGCTTTCTCTTTTGCGTCGTGGGCCAGTGAGTCATCCTCCCTGTGCAGAGATGGTAGTGATGGCTTACAGAAATTTCCTTGGACAGCCTTGGCGAGAGACCAGAATGCACGGGTTCCCGAAGAAAGGCGAACTAGTTTCTCGCCAATTCTGCCTATGTGCTCTGACTTTGCCTTGGTAATAACTCTATTGAAGGACCTGGAGGCGAAGTTATACTTCTTTTTAAGCATGCTGGTGTTTACATCCCGAGCCGCCGAAGCCTCAGCCCAGGCCTGATAACACTCCTGCTTACTGCGTAATGCAGTCTTACAGGAGCGACCAAACCAAGGCTGCGATCTGCCACCGATGGGTACCACAGATGATGGAATAAATAGTTCCATTCCTGTAGCACCACATCGGTGACAGAGTCAACAACAACGCTGGGATCATCCGGCGAGAAGCAAACCCGCCCCATGGGTAGGATGCAAAGAAAGACCGCATTCCATCCCAATCCGCCGACCTGTAATGCCAAACACGGCGGCAACCTGCAGAACGCAACCGCGAGGTGAGCGTGAGTGGCACCACACTCCGGATCAGACAATGGTCCGAAGAGCCAAGAGGGGCATCGACGGATACCTGATATCCGTCCGGATGAGAGGTCAGCAGAAGGTCCAACAGGGAAGGTGTATGATCCTCTACATCTGGAATCCGTGTAGGCGAAGTAATCAGTTGTGTCAGACCATATGCCAAGGCAAAGTCATAAACAGATCTCCCCGCATGATCGGTTAAACGTGAACCGAGCCATTCAACGTGGTGGGCGTTAAAATCGCCAAGTATCACGATCTCTACGGATGGGATCTGTTGTAGCAAGAAATCTGTAGCCATTTGGACGTGGTCGATGAGTCGGTCTGTGTCGGCATTACCGCTATGGGACCTATACAGGCACCCGTAGACGCGGGGATGGTCGTCGCTGTCTACGCGCAGCCATAGGATGGACAGGTCCGTACCTTCAAGACTGCCGAGGCGTCGAGAACAGATATCCTCTCTGACGTATACGCAAACTCCAGCCCGGGGCACAAAGAAGTGTTCTAATTTGTACCCCGGGCGGGAAGAAAATATCAGCCGGAGGACACCTGCGTCTCGGTCAAAAGAGCAAGGCCGGCTTCGCCGTCTCTAGATGGTGATGGACGGCGTTAAGGTTCGAGTGAAGTCCTGATGTTGCAGAAGTCCACGGATAGCGTGGCGGGGTCGCCATGGTTTTATTGCTCTGTTTGCCCCGTGCAGTGTTAGTATAGAGCGGGATTTGCCCCAGAATACGCGGGGCAGCCTGAGCACCCACGCTCAGGAAGAGGTAGCTTGACCGTGGATGCTCAGTGAGGATTCTCCATTACCAGGGGTGCTGGTACCCTCCTGGGGTAGTTCTTTCTTTTTTAATTCCGCTACCATGTTATGGGGGGGGGGGGGGGTTGGGCCTCCGGCCACCTGCACTAACCAAGCGAAACGCAGAAGCAAAGCTCCTACTTTACGTTGGTATTCTGTGAGGTCGTGGTACCGCCCCGGTTCGAGCCGGCCCATCCATGCTACAGCAGAAGCTGCAGCGCGGCTCTACCACTGTTACCACTAGTTATGAGTAACACCTTCTACCACTGTTTCAATAATCGGTCTAACAGCTCTTTTCGTACACCTAAACTCGCAATACGGCAGACCGCGCGTGCGAGCGAGTACGTACAAGAGCAAGCGAATGAGAGAGTCGGTGAGTTGAGTATGTCATTTGGACAAGAGCTGACGAATACCTTTATGGAACCATTGATCAAATCCGTTAAAATGAGACGTTATTTTTTTATTTTCTCATGTTATGGATATGCGATTTTATTTCATTTACTTTAATTATTTTTTCAACACTAATGTGCTTTAGACTTTTATTTTGACCAAAAAATTATCAAGTGTGTGTGTACGAGTAATAATACAACATTACGATTCGAGCAGATATTGAACGACTGAGACTGAGACTCACTGACTGAGATAACCATTCCATACAGATTTTACAGATAGATACATTTTAACTGCTTAGTAGTACTGATAACCGAATAGAGCTAATAGAACTAATAGAACGAACTAGTTCACTGTCCGTAATGAACTAGTACGGAGCGATCTTAAAATGCCCGAGCAGGCACAAGACTAGTATTAACATCGACGGCGAGTACATCACTCATCTTTGATTTGCCAACGATATAGTCCTTATGGCAGAATCGCTGGAGGACCTAAGCACTATGCTCAATGAACTCAATAGTGCCTTCCAACGGATAGGTCTTAAGATGAACATGGACAAAACAAAGATCACGTGTAACGTACATGTCACACCTATGCCGGTAGTTGTTGGGACCACTAAGCTCGAAGTTGTTGACGAGTTGACGACCTGGGACAAATAGTCCGACTAGGTAAGTCCAACTTCGACCGAGAGGTCAATCGACGGATTCAACTCGGCTGGGCAGCGTTCGAGAAATTAAGACACATCTTCTAGTCAGGTATACCTCAAAACCTGAAAAACAAGATTGTATAACCAGTGTGTGTTGCCAGTGATGACTTATGGGTCTGAGACGTGGTCCTTCACTGCTGGCCGTATGAGGAGCTCAAGATCGCTCAGCGAGCTATGGAGAGGGCTATCCTCGGGGTTTCTCTGCGTGATAAACTTAGAAATGAGGATATCCGCAGTAGAACCAGAATAACCGACACAGCCCAACGGCTCGAATAGCTCGAAGAACCGACAACCGATGGAGAAAAAAGATTCTCGAGTGGCAGTCTCGTACCGGTAGGCGAAGTGTAGGGCGACCCCCCACTAGATGGAGTGACGACCTGATAAGACATGCAGAAAGTCAATGGATACAGGTGGCTCAGGACCGTGCTTTGTGGCATTCCTTAGGGGAGGTCTATGTTCAGCAGTGGACTTGTGAAGGGCTGTAATGATGATGATGACGAATATCATCCGTACCATGTGCAACGAGTACAAAGTTTGCTACCTCGTGACTACGCACCCATGATCGAGTTTTGCAGAACAATGTTGGCGAGAAATCGTGAAGGATCTTCACACTGCAGTTTCTTAACAAGATTTTATGGTCAGATGAAACTACCTTTAAAAAAGACGGTTAATTATTAAACTTACACAACCTACATAGAAAATCCACATTTAATGCGTGAATATCTCTCCCAATACCAATTTAAAGTAAATATGTGGACCGGAATTTTAAACGGACAAATAATCGGACCATTTGAGCTGCCTGGAAACTTAAATGGCGACAACTACCTTAATTTTTTACAAAATCATTTGCTGAATTTATTAGAAGACGTACCACTCAACATCTTCCGGGATATGTGGTTTCAACAAGATTGTTGCCCAGCGCATTATTCTCGTCCAGTACGGGATCATCTAAACACAGAATATCCCCGTAGGTGGATTGGACGCCTTAGCACAATTTTATGGCCTCCTCGTACTCCGGACCTAAATCCACTTGACTTCTTTTACTGGGGCTGCATAAAAGAAAAAGTGTACTTGAAACCAATACAAAATCTAGCCGAACTACGCTGCAAAATAGCTGAAACATCAGAGGAAATAAACTCAAGGAGATACGCACGATTAGTGAAAAGATCTTTTGTAAGGCGATGCAGAGCCTGTATTCGTGCCGAAGGCAAACTATTGAACATTTAATTTAGTTTTAAGAAAAAATAAATGTATTAGAATATTTCCTAGTGTTTCATTATTGTTAACTTTTGCCATAATACGACAATAGGGCATCAATTCTGTCTATAGAAATAATCCTGTCCATATGCACCAACTGCTTCTGCAGCACTCCAACAACAACAATTCAACAGACAGACGATACGACAGAACAACAGACGACAACAACCAACGGATTCATTGCCCAGCGTGTTGGCGAAGCCATATCCGCGATCACACGCACAATCCCCAGAATTGTAGGCGTAGTTTTATGAGAACGCACTAGGTAGCCCACCACTGCCGAGCCACTGGCCAAATACTTCCTAAGTAATATAACCATAAAATATATTATACTAATGTTAAAACGAGATACGATGTTCAAAACAAGCAGATTATACTATGTACACACCTGTAAATAATTAGCGTTATTTTAGCAGCTGAATTGTTTTCTAAAATACAAGAACTGAATGAACGGTTGACAATAAATTCTTTGCGAAATTATGTCTTTATTTTTATTTTGTATAGTTACTTACACTAGTTGAATATTTTCCAATAATAATTGAATATTTAAGCCTCGCGAATGAACCAACATTCGTTCTGTAGCTGCGAATAAAAACGTGAATAGACCAACGCAACGCAGCGTCGATCTTGGTTTTATATGAGGTATATATAGCTTGCGTCTAAGGCCTAGGCCTAGGTATTAATTGATACATTTATTTATTGTATGGCATTATATTAATATGATACATAAATAGAATGGACGTTACGGGTAGGCCTGGGTATACAATTTTTATCGATATATTATTAGTCTTATCGCTATTATTACTTCCGTGGACGCTCACTTCTGCTATCAGCGCCAAAATGGCAAAAATCAAATCACCTCATTATGTCGCGGTACATCATAAAGATATAAATATACCTAAAGTGAGTGCGGTATATAGCATAGACTTAGGATATACTAGCGTATAGACCAACATAGTGTGCAAGGGAGAAAAAAATTTCTTATGGCAAAAATGCAAGATAGAAAAGGATACCAAATCTCATGACTCTGTAACCGATTTTGAATGACAGGTCGGCACAATTCGGCACGCAAGAAATAGCTCCTAGATATTTTGTAATTTTTTAGAGTGTAATAGTGGTTATTTTTAGTAAGCGACTTTTTCCCAAAATGGTTAATTGTTCCGTGAGTGAGTGTGCTGTTAATAATAGAAATAATCCTGATAACTTCACATATCACAGGTAAATTCTCAAGACATCGTCAATGTTATGACGCGTTTATTTTTGGTTAAAATTTATGTTACATACTGTTTTAAATATAGGATATATTCAATTATTTTGTTAATTTTGATATTTTGCAAAGAAAAAAGTCACGTTGTTGATAATTTGCATGAATTTGGTAAATACATTTTTATACAAAATATTTTACATGTACGCTAGGGATTGACTCAACTATATCAAAATTAATGTCGATATTTATCTTGAATGTTTATAATGAATCGATAGACTTGCCTACACAACAAGAAAATAAATTCTCGGTTTGCGTTCTAAATGTAATTTTATTTTGCCGTTTTCAAACAGATTCCTCCGGATTTTATAATTAGAAAAAGTGGTTAAGGTTCATTGGACGGGTTGGTTGGAATGCAAAAAAGAACTCAACAATTTGCAGCAAACATTTTCTTGAGAAGTATAAAAGAAAAAGAAGAATAAAAGCAATTTTATTAAAAGGAGTCATTTCTACATTATTTGTACCAGTAAGTAAAATATTGTTATAATAAGACTTCAAAAATATAACTTTCAAAACTTTAGATAAATATAGAGACAGATTTTCATACAATATAAAACTGTAGTACATTAAAGACAAAAAAATCTTGAGATTATCCTCTTTAAGCCATTATGAACCCAACTAAGTATCTATTTATCAACCAAAATAAATGTATAACGTAGCTTAACCAACCGCACAGCCTCACGGTCACACTAGTACAATATTCATAGCATCATGCTATTTTCGCGGAGCTTCGGAACTTCGGATTATATTCCCAAATCATAACGATAAAACTTTTAGCGTGGTTAGGTATAGATATTTAGTAATGCTCCTCAAGCGCCAGTAGACGACCGCGCATGAGACGTGATAGTATAAATTCCATAGTATTTGATACTCACAACGGTCAATGCCCAATTCATGCTTGATGGCCGACGACATTTTCGCGAGGGCTTAAATAGCGTGGTTTATCCCCTAAGCGTTATTCGTAGAGAAGAGGAACTCGTGGTTAAGTAATAGCTGCGCGAAATTAAGTTGCACTTGCCGCGGTCAGTCCATGCATGAGTGACCATTTTCTTAACATACCGAGATTGAGAGAATAGAGAGTGCATCTGTATCCTCAGACACTTAGTGCACTTTACTGTGTTAAGATCATTATGTTTTTAAAATTCATGCAGCTAAAATGATAATAAGTTTATTATTAGTTTATACTTTTCAGGGACAGATGAAAGAATATAAACATGAAGTATGATGAAGCCTCATAAACATTGGCCTTTGAACAGAGCAATCTTATTTAATTGATTCCTACAAGTTTCCTTCCTTAAATTATTAAGTTTACATTCATACTTAAGTCGAATGTTAAAATAAACTTCTATAATCTATTTAATTATTAATTATTAAATGTTTGTAATTATCACAAGTAATACTTATATGAAAAATAAAGCAGCCATTATGTTGTACTCCGTGTCCCCGTTTTTGTTTCCCCATCAAAACATTTTATAAAATATATAAAATATAAATAGGTATATACTTAGTTAAGTATCTACCTATTTATATTAACAATATGTTAAAAAATAAATTCCGGGGAAACTGCCCACGGCAGTAAATATTTTTCTCCAAAGATCATAGCTCGAAAATACAACATCTGATTATTGGGGAGTTTTTTTAGGTTTTTAAGTAAAGTTAAAAACCTAAAAAAACTCCTAGTACTAACTTAGTTAAAAAGTAAAGTCACCTGGGATTTTATACATTTGAATTAAAATCCAACAAAAGGCAGGTAGGTTCAGCTTATTCCCAGGAACATGTTATATGAATATTTTTTAATTATTTTAGAACTATCATGGTAAAATTCAGTTAATTGTTGAAGTTATTCAACTTCATGCACTACACAATTTTTTATAATCTTTTTACCGCTTCCTTAACAATCATTTTCGATAGTCCTTTTAAGTAAAATATACATCACTATCTAACGCACACAATGACAAATCAAAATTGGTCACGCGTTTTCGGGCTGTCAGGTGGTCTATATATAGCCAGTCTAGCGTACTTGTATATTTTTTTAATTAACATTTTTGTATTGCATGCCTGTCCTTTAAGCCATGTCTTCATTTATCTCAGTATCAAGACTTGATACTATATTTTTATTTATTATTATTATTATCACTAAGTGATAATAATCCTTTATAGTACACTACTTCAGAATATGTTGATGCATTGCATTGCGTAGTTTCTGGGAGATTTTGACGGAAACTTGAGCCAGCAGACAGTTGGCGATATCACTATTGCATTTTCAAGCGATCTGTGTAATATTGATAAAATACATTATATAAGTGCAAAATACATAGTGATTTATATACGTTTATATACTCTTTGATTTACATTAGCAAGTCATGCCCTATATAGTATATTATCTATAACCAAGATTAGCTTGTTACATATTATTTATTTTAAAGTTGGAAAAATTTACTTTGCCAATATCCGCTCAATAAAATAAAATGATGTGTCTTACCTAGTTTGAAGAGCACCTCCCGCCCTCCCTCAATTGCATTCACTATCCCCGTCACCACTAATCCCAGCACCACTACTCCCACCACCTCTACACTAGGAAAGACACACCACCGACGACAATACGAAACGTGTTTCGCCTCTACACGAGGCATCTTCAGGTGTAGTAGACTCTACGGTGGCTCACCGCTAAGTGAGTGGCGAGCCAAAAACAGCTGCTATTTGTAAGACTCGCCGACGCAACCGCTCCCTATTTAAGGAGCGAGTGACCGCGTCATGCGATAAAATATGCGACCAATCACCACCTGACGTACGCAGCCGCCTGATTCCGCGCTGCGAAACGCCCGCCTATTATCCAACCACGCAACCAATCGCTGATCACCGTGAAGGTGACGAACGACCATATATATTACATGGATTGCATTACATTCAAACCAACGAAAGATATGTTTAATTTTAATTTAATAAAAATATAACATTTAAATGTGTATTTGTACTTTTCTTAGTTTAATACAATGGTAAATAAAGTTGGCAGTAATAGGGCATTTTTCACTACAGACTGGCAGAATTTGGCAGTTTTTTGGTGTTATCTAACGCTTTTATATATTGCTTTATTCAGTTTCAGTCAGTTGTTTAGAGCACAGCTAAGTTAAAAGTTACTAGAAGTTACAACACAAAGAAACTGTGCAGCATACCGCATTCAAATGCTGACATCGAACGTGTGTTGAGTTTAATGAATGTTGTTAAAACTAAGTTGCCAAATACATTGCACTTTAAAACAATTACCTAATGCCATTTTAATTGTTCCTAAAGGACTAACTGCTGTTGACAGCAATTGCTATAATTATAAATCGATATCCTGCGAAGTATTGGTACATTGGAAAAAAATTGCCAGAAAAAAAAACTTTATGTTGTTTTCTTTATTATGATGATAACGAAATTAAACGATTCGGTTGAACTTCGTTTGTGTTTTTTATTATAATTTATAATTCAATAAAAACTGTAGGTAGTTAATTTAGCGCGAAATCTAGCGCTTTTTTAAAGCGCTGTTTTCATGAAATTAGCGCTTTTTGTGTCGTCTTAGCGCTGATTGAGCTTTTTGATCTGCCAGCACTGATTTTAAAGATGATCACACTGCAGTCAGCACACACACAGACTAGGAGTTTTGGCGGGAACTTGATCGGCGGCGGTTTGCTGCTCCTGTATTATTGTTTGAATAATGGTTTGAAGTGGATTTTGATATGTAAAAGTGGTGCAATTTTGTGTATTAAGTGTCTGCGCATGTGAACGGTATTAGTGGAAACGGTGAAACAAGTGCTCTGATGGTGATGTGATTCTCAAGATAAGGTGTCTATCTGCTTAGGCGCCTTGAGATACCATCGCCAACTGTCAGCTGTCTGCTGACTCAAGTTGCCTTCAAAATCTCCCAAGGGCTGCACAATGTGACGCATCAACATATTGTGAAGCATTGTAGGATAGAAGCTATGAAGGATAAATAAACATTTGGGAAATTATAATAAACCGAATAAAAATACCTAAGACTTGGCCTAAAGGTCTAGATACCAGGCCATAAACTCCAAAAAAAAGACACAGACTAAGGCCCAATTTACACTGCCGCGGAACGGAATGGAACCGAATTTTTGTAACGAAATTGTACATAGTAAAATGAGTTTTATGTTTATCGTCTTCCGTGGAATTCTCGAGAACGCAACTTCTTTTATCATATCTAGTTTGCATGTTACACAATTAGAATAAAATTAATTTTACTAACAATTTCGTTACAAATATTCGCTTCCATTCCAATCCGCCGCAATGTAAATTGAGCCTAATATGATGCTTAACTTAACAGTCAGTGACTCAGTGATTGTATTGTAAACATGTTAGTTGTTGGGTCAGTGATAATTAGTTAAAGTGATTATTATAAGTCCAAAGTGCGCATAGTAAAGAAGTTAATTGTGTATTTTGTGTTTGTGTTAAAATGTCTCTTGAACAGAAGTTCAACGCTGCTGTGAATGTTATCAGGAGCCTCCCAAAAAGTGGTGAGTTTTTATTAAAACTTTTTTCCAATCTACAACGTTCATAATATCTATATAATTTCGTACAGTTTACTCTCTGGTCATTGTGATTTAAATAATGAATTTTTTTATTAAAGTTTCTTTGTTTTGTATTTTATTACCTTCTTTATTTCGTATTGTATTTTGTGCTTTTATCAGAGATATTCCACGGTTAGATAGAATATATCATGGATTTTATGCGGGCCATTAATATACCTAACTCTATGACCCTCTACAAAGATTGACCTAAACCCTATATCTACTGGTATTTTAGTCTTTTGTTTGTTCTATAGAATATTCACACAAATTATGCTATATAGAGTATGTTCAGATTTAGCAACCGTTTTAAGTCAGTCACATATTTGGTCCCTTGGTTGCATAAAATAAGAATATTTCTAAATTTATCAAGGCTATTAAAATATAAAATACATGTATATTAAAATTTAAAACACCTTTAAAAACATAAATTCAAAGCATACATTATTAAGCAAAATTAATTGTGAAAAACATAATAAAAACAATTTAAATGCGTTTTTTTCTATCTGTTTAAATTGCTTCTTTATTATAAATTGATTGTATTAAAAATGATCCACAAAACTAAATCAAATGGTCTTAGTTTATATCTAGGAAATCAGAGGATACAGTCTCCGAGTGCAGCTTATTTTTCTGTTAATACATGACCCGCTCAACCAGATTTCTCAAGCATGCGGGTATAAAGATCATTGTGTGTTATCATGAGATAGAGGGAAGAAAACTATGTTAGAATTTTTTTCTAAGAACTGCTGATAGTTTTCTCCTGCTTTGCATTTTGATAGCTACTGTCGAATGTGCTCAATGTGCTATTTCATTTGTTTTTTCATTTGAAGGCTTTAGTATTCAATACATGTGTTGACTGATTTTGTGTTCGGTTTTGCAATGAAAGTGGAAATGCAGCTGTACAAGAGTATTGAAATAGTTTCTCCAACAGGCCTACGCATTAAACTTTTCTTAACCTTTAACTGTGGACGCGCGGTGGTCTCACAGGCCGCTTGCAGTTTGTAATTTTCATGTTTTCCCTATCTCCTCGCATTTATGGCGCTCAGTAGCTTTAGTTTTAGTGGTGAAACGTGTGTTGAGGTGGGAAGTTGTGTCGCCGGCTGCAAATTAGATGAGTTATTTTACTTTAAACTTCGACCGTGGTCTGTGGGACCGTACGTGCACGTTTCCTATATAAAAAATCTTGATGTTTTTTTTTCTTTTTTGGGTTTTTTTCATTCAAAATGTCAATAAATAGTACTCAAAGTGCATCTACATAAAAACAAACGTCAAGGTCACTGCTGCAACAGCGTGCGAACAAAATTAGTCGAGTCGATGAATTCTTGACTTATGTCGTATCAATGCTTATGTTCTATACAGTCAACATTCGGCCAAAAATACAAAAAGAGGTGATTTTCTAAGAATATTGCACGATCTTTAGTCGTTCCACATATGCAAAGACGTGCAGTAAAGCCAAATATTGCAAATAAACTAAAAATAACACTGAAGCGAGTTTTAGGGTAGATATGCCTCCAGACGAACCTCCTACTCAGGAGACTCACTCAAATCGAAAAACATTTCTTCTTTGTCTCGTATAACTAAAGAGGAAGTCCAACTATGCTTGTATAAATTGTAAACAGGTTATATGTTTACAGTATTCCAAGTATTTATATGTGTATTTATATGTGTATTTATATGTGTATTTATATGTGTATTTATATGTGTATTTATATGTATATTTATATGTATATATATATGTGTATTTATATGTATATTTATATGTGTATTTATATATATATGTATATATATATATATATATATATATATATATATATATATATATATATATATATAAGGAATGAGTTGATGACTTTCCTTACACCCCCCATCATGCCGTGAATTATTAATTATATAAATAAACCATAAGCTTTTTTTATTTATAGATTCTATCTCCATAAATGCACTGTTTTTCAAGCTGATGCAACTAAAGCAAGCAACTTTAAATCTAAACTTTATAATAACAACAGTAGTAAAGCCACATGGTAGCTTTTGCTGTCGCACGGATGGGCCGGCTTGAACCGGGGTGGTACCACAACCTCACAGTATACCAACGTGAAATATAAGTTCACTTCTGCATTTCGCCTGGTAATTGCAGGTGGCCGGAGCACTATGGGAAAGCCCCATACAAAACCGTATCATAACTGTTTTTAACGAAAGTAGTTGTTACGTGATGAAAATTATAAATTAATATACTATTATAAATAAAGTTTCTTTTTAGGTATTTTTATTTTATTTTATATGTTTAACATAAGTACGAGGGTGGATTGAAAAGTACTCGGCCTAACACAGATCCATTCAATTCTAAAAATCAAATCTACCCACATTATTTAGTTCAGTTCAGACTAATTCATTGTGTGAAGTTCGAAACGTGTGCGATAATTAGTTGTGATTTTATAAATTTATTAACAAAGTAATCGGACATAATTTCCGCGAATGGAGCAAATCGAGCAGCGTGCCGTCATTAAGTACCTCCATAAGAAGGGGCTATCATCAAAAGCCATCCATGATGACATGGTCAGTACATTAGGCGATTGTGCTCTGTCATATTCATCCGTCAAAAAATGGATAGCAGAATTTAAGCGTGGTAGAGAGTGTGAAAGATGAACCCCGCTCTGGAAGGCCTTCGACGTCAACTACTGACGAAAATATTAAAAAAGTACTTGATTTAATAATGGGAGACCGCAGATTAAAATTAGAGATAGCCGAGATTATAGGCATCTCTTATGAACGAACTCA
Source organism: Parnassius orleans (assembly GCA_029286625.1). Classification (NCBI taxonomy): domain Eukaryota; kingdom Metazoa; phylum Arthropoda; class Insecta; order Lepidoptera; family Papilionidae; genus Parnassius; species Parnassius orleans. The sequence goes on from JAGSMP010000083.1 coordinate 303,918, forward strand.
AAACATCATTGTCAACGAGTTGGGTTTCCACAAGGTGTCTGCGAGGTGGGTTCGTGACTGCTTTCAGTTGAACAAAAGGACGCGATTGACTATTTCACGCGACTGTTTGGAGTTATTTGAAGCCGATGCAGATGGTTTTGAATCGTTTTGTTACTATGGACAAAACATGGGTTCATTACTGTACACCGAAACAAAACAACAATCAAAACAGTGGAAGACCTGGTTCACCACCCCTAAAAAGGCTAAGTCGATTTTGTCGGCAAATAAGGTGATAGCTTCAGTATTCTGGGACTCGAAAGGTGTGATTATGATTGATTATCTTGAAAGGGTCAGACTATAAACTCTGATTACTACTGCACCTTACTACGTCGTTTACGAGAAATAAAAGAAAAACGTCGAGGAATGCTCAGAAGAAAAGTCCTGTTTCATCAAGATAACGCCCGTGTTCACGTCAGTACAGTCAATGGCTGAAATTCACAACTGTGGCTTTGAACTGTTACCGCATCCGCCGTATTCACCTGATCTGGCACCATCAGACTTCTTTCTGTTCCCTAACCTAAAAAAGCACTTGGGAGGTCAAAGATTTTCGACAAACGACGAGGTCAAAGCAGCTGTAGACGCATATTTTGACTCTAAGGAAGAATCATTTTTTTTCAACGGTCTAAATGCTTGGAAGGGGAGGTGGCAAAAGTGTATTGAACTTGATGGTGATTATGTAGAAAAATAAAAATATTACTGATTTAGTATGTGTTTATTTTCTTGGTTAGGCCGAGTACTTTTCAATCCACCCTCGTATAAAAGAGCATCAAATCTTAGTCATGTTTGATTAGATGATTTTGACGAAATACGTTATTACGATTCAATGCCACATTACTTGAAAGTTTTCCATATAAGTATATAAATAAGTATTATACATTTTTGGAATGCTTAAACAAAAAATAACCAATATAGTTTAATATGGTATATTTTTACACTTTTTTTTTTTAACAAGAGATTTACCTCTTACCGATGCTTGCCGATGTCAAGGTATTTATTGCATTAAGATCTTCACACATTACTCTCTCTTAAAAAAAAATCTCTTACTTCCTCCTTTTTTGATACGGATCCAAAATACATTATGAGATAAAAAGCAATTTTTTCAAAAACTTATAAGTATATTTTTTTATAAAATAGTATGGATGACGGTGTATTTACAAAATTTATTGAAATGAGATGTTAAACAGTTCTCCAGACCTAATTTACCTGTGGTCAAAAAAAAATTATGTCTTAAATTTGATATCTATTGTAGTGAAATAATAATTTTTCAATAAAGACCCCATATATCCAAGTATATGTATGTAAAATTACAGCTTAATTCATTTTGAAACAACTGAAATATGAACTTTCGAGACGAAACACACCCAGTTTTCCCATAGTGTAGAGGCCCAATTCCTCCCCTCCCCCCTAACGTGGTAGCGGAGTTAAATAAAACACTACCCCAGGAGGGTACCAGCACCCCTAGTGACGGAGAATCCCTCGCTGAGCATCCACAACTAAGCTACCCTACCCCGAGCATTGGTGCTCAGGCTGCCCCGCGTATTCTGGGGGAGGAGGGGTGAAATTCCGCTCAAGACTAAAACTGCTCGGGGCAAGCGAAGCAATAAGACAAAGGCGACCCCTGCCACGCTATCCGTGACTTTCTGCAACATCAGGGGAATTCATTCAAACCTTAACGCCGTGCACTACCATCTGGAGACGGTGAAGCCGGCCTTGCTCTTCCCCGCGTCTACGGCTGCCTCTATAGGTCCCATAGCGGTAATGCCGACACAGACCGACTCATCGACCACGTCCAAATGGCTGCAGACTCCGTGCTACAACAGGTCCCATCCGCAGAGATCGTAATGATCGGTGATTTTAACGCCCAGCACGCTGAATGGCTTGGTTCACGTTTAACTGTTTTTGAGTTTGCCTTAGCATATGGTCTGACACAACTGCTTACTTCGCCTACGCGGATTTCAGATGTAGAGGATCATGTACCTTCCCTGTTGGAACTTCTGCTGACCTCTCATCCGGACGGCTATCAGGTCTCTGTCGATGCCCCTCTTGGCTCTTCGGACCATTGTCTGATTCGGAGTACGATGCCACTCACGCTCCCATCGCGGTTGCGTTCTGCAGGTTGCCGCCGTGTTTGGCACTGTAGGTCGGCCGATTGGGACGGGATGCGGTCTTTTTTTGCATCCTACCCTTAGGGACGGGTTTGCTTCTCGCCGGATGATCCCAACGTTGTTGCTGATTCTATCGCCGATGTGGTACTTCAGGGAATGGAACTATATATTCCATCATCTGTGGTGCTTATCGGAGGCAGACCTCAGCTATGGTTTTGTCACTCCTGTAAAATTGTATCACGCCATAAGCAGGAGTGCTACCGGGCCTGGGCTGAAGCATCAACGTATCGGGATGCAAAAACCAGCGCTCTTAAAAAGAAGTAAAATTCCGCCTCCAGGTTCTTCAAAAGTGTCATTGCCAAGGCAAAGTCAGAGCTAATCGGCAGAATAGAGACGGAAGACGTGTGCTCCGGAGTTGGCACCGGTTTTAACGCGTCTTTTCCGGTACTCCTACTCCCTAGGCGTAGTCCCGAACGCATGGAAGACAGCTTTGGTGCACCCGATCCCTAAAAAAGGCGACCGCTCATATCCGTCCAACTACTCGCTTATCGCTGTCACCTCCTTGTTCTCCAAAATAATGGAAACTATTATTAACTGCCAGCTCTTGAGGTACCTTGAGGATCACCAGTTGATTATTGACCGCCAGTACGGTTTCTGTCGGGGTCGCTCAGCCGGTGATCTTCTAGGTTACCTAACTCATTGATGGGTGGAGGCAGTAGTCGGCAAGGGGTCTAAACTAACGGCCAACGCCTCCCGTTGGCCGTTAGTTTAGACGGTGCATGCTCCGATTACAAGCCCATTAACGCTGGTGTTCCACAAGGCTGCGTGCTATCACCAACTCTGTTTCTTCTGCATATCAATGATATCTTGCAAACCGGTAACATTCATTGCTAAGCGGACAACAGCACTGGTGATATTTTATACACCGGCCGTACAAATATTTTTCGGGAAAACGTCGCCGTGTACCGGAACAAACTTTTTTCTGAAGTCGAGACTTTGTTGAACAAAGTCTCAGACTGGGGACGACTAAATCTAGTCCAGTTCAATCTCCAGAAGACACAAGTTTGCGCGTTTACCGCTTAAAAGACCCCTTTGTCGTATCTCCTCAGTTTCAGGGTACTCTTGTTGCCTCAGCCAGTATCAGCCAAATCCTCGGCGTCGACATATCGAGTGACGTGCAGTTTCGTGGTCACTTGGAAGAGAAGGAGAAATTGGCCTCTAAAAGCTTGGTGTTCTCAGCAGAGCGGGACAGTATTACATGCCAGCACACCGCATGCAACTTTACAAGGCGCAGTTTCGGCCTCACATGGAGTACTGTTCCCATCTCTGGGCTGGAGCTCCCCAGTGCCAGCGCCTTTGATCGTATCCAGCGCAGAGCGTTTCGAATCGCCGGCGACCGAGCTTTTTCTGATCGGCTTGACTCACTGGCACTGCGAACAGATATTGCATGTCTTTGCGTATTTTATCGCATTTATCATGGGGAGTGCTCTGAGGAATTGTTCGGACTAATTCCAGCCACTTAATTGCACCATCGCACATCGCGACAAAACTCGCGATACCATCCATACCATCTAGATGATTGGCGTTCCACCACTGTGCGATTTACAAGAGGTTTTCTTCCTCGCACAACTTCCTTATAGAATCGATTACCACCAGCGATTTTTCTGGACCGATACGACTTAGGGACCTTCAAGAAAAGAGTCTACTCTTTTTAAAAGGCCGGCAACGCATCTGCAGTTCATAGGCAGCGGTAGTCACTTACCATCAGGTGAGCCGCATGCTCGTTTGCCCTTTCTCCTATATAAAAAAATCATAGCTTTATATTTACACTGTTCCTATTTTAATCTATATACAAAATGTGAAACAAACAGGATATGACAATCTACTAAATATAAGGTATGTATGATAAGTTGATAAGGCAGGGATCAAGCGTCAAGTTTTTAACCGTCATCAAAAAAAGGAGGAGGTATGCAATTTGATTGTATTTTTTTATGTGTGTTCTAATAATTTATATTGAAGTCGGTTGTACAACATTTTTAATTTTACCACTTTTCTGTTGTCTTAGATTTGCGCATTAGGAATTTAGATACCGAATTCCTTTAGCCTAGAGCCTTCCTTTTTTTCTATTAGAACTTTAATACTTTAAGTACTATCAGTGACGCTTTCGTGAATGTACGTCAGATGGACGAAAACAATTTCATTGCTATTGAGCTACAGGCAGTGGCAGCCTCATACTGGTAGACGAAGTGTAGAACGTCCCCCTACTAGATGGAGTGACGACCTGGTAAGGCATGAGGAAGTCGATGGATACAGGTGGCTCAGGACCGTGCTTTGTGGCATTCCTTAGGGGAGGCCTATGTTCAGCAATGGACTTGTGAAGGGCTGAAATGATGATGATGAGCTACAGAGCCTTCCAAGAATAAAGGGGATAAGTCTTCATAGAGAACATCCATCACCTAATTACACAACAAAAGAGAGTCCATTTTATCAAAAGACAGTATTATTACGAGCACACCTCAATGCGTTCTTCGATTTTTCCAGGTGTTAGTAAAGTCTGATATTTTACAAAACTGAATTCAGATTTTATTACGAAAAGTAGCGCGACTTTATTATTACAAACTTTTTTAAGAAATACTTAACGTACCTAATAAAAAAAAACAAGTGTCAAATTATAAGTACTAACTTTTTCTCTCTTTTTATGATATAATATATTATGTTGTATGTATTTTTAATATGCTTTTAGGAAAAAAAAAACAAAAAACTTTTGGCGTTGATTCCATCCATTACAGCCTAAAATAGTCCACTGCTTAAAAAAGGCTTTCCGTATACATACATATTATACAGGGGCGATTCTGCTATCGCTTGGCAGGCGTGTTGGCAACCGCATTTTTTATAATTTTGAATTGTAATCAATAATTAAATAATAATAAATCTATTTTGAAATGTAATGTGCACGTATCGTAATCGGTAGTATATGTATACGTCCCACTGCTGGGCACAGGCCTCTCATTTGTGAGAGGGTTTTAGGGCAAGGAAATGTCCGCCGCGCTGCCCCAATGCGTGTTGGCGAACTTCACATGTCTTCGAAATATTTTTTTTTGATTTCTCAGACATGCAGGTTTCCTCACGATGTTTTCCTTCACCGCCGAGCATGTGGAAAATCAGCACTTAAAATTGCAATTAACAATTTCATTGGTGCCGGCGGGGATCGAACCCGGGTTGCTCGCGTACTGTGAAACTTACAGCGAGCGCTAACCATCTGAGCTACCTCGGCTAATCGGTAGTATAAACGTATTTTTGATACAGAATCAGAATATGACGATACTTTACGATATGCTGCGTCCCATCCTTAGTCCGTTTTTCCTCGATCATCAAACTCATGCTACATACCGCCTCACGATCTGGACAAGTTTGGATAAAAATACATTTGATTTCCTTTCCAACATGTTAGTTTCAGTTTCTAAACAGTTCTAGTTACTACCAACGCTACTACCACTCGTGAGTGCTGAATTCCGAGCAAATCACGAAAGATGACATGACTGAACAAAAAGAGAGTCTCGGTAGCGCAGTGGCTAAGCTAAGTGAGCACTTGGTCTTGACGTTGTGGGCCACGGGTTCGAATACTGCACGGAACAAATGTTTGTATGGCCTACAAATCATTGTTCCGGGTCTGGATGTTGGTCCATGTGCAATTTATGTGTATAAAACGTCACCACGATAGAGGTGAAAATCCAAGTGTAAGGTGACATTAAAAAAGACGGAAAAAAGAAGAGGAGAGAGCTGATAAGGCACTAAAAGATACGCGTACAAATTAGAATTGAAAGAAAAGATACAATGATCGGAGGAAAATTTAAAAAATTCTACACATAACGTTATGCCTATACGCTAACACAATACGATGTGGTTAAGTATATACTATGGACGCGTTTTTGACACGACTCATTTAGTGATACGTTATGGCCGAAATGGGTTGCTTTTGGATGACGTGATCGTCCAATATGTGCGTCCTGAAAAATGTTTTGTATGAAATGCGTGCGGTCGGGTGCCCGAACATGGAAAACCTAATTCAAAAAAAATCATTGTGTTAGCGTATAGGCATAACGTTCTTTATGAGTATACACTACAAATTTTCCTCCATAAAAAAAAAACATTTATTTTATCAGTTTTTTAACTACACGAAAAAATACTTCATGTTTTTCGAATGGAATATAAGCCTAGATTACCCCTGGCATTGCTCTCTATCTGTTCGTAATGTTTCATCACAATCGGTTCAGCCATTCCGAAGATTACTCCGCACAGACAGACAGATATGTAAAATTTAAAAAAATATATATTTAAATTACAAAAGAAAACAATATATATTTTTTACAATGATTCAACTTCCTGAACTTGGGCAATTATGAATTAGTTTACATCACATTTAGTGCCCTTTAAGAAGAGCGTTTTGCGTTGGTAATGCGGTCACAGCAATCAAATAGCAATTACAAGCTCGGTAAAACATACTCAACTTTAAAAAAACTGATCTGAAATGTTAAAAGCGTTATTACGACAGAACTCTGCATCCTTTTGCGGACACAATTATATTCACCTGGTTTATAGAGATACCGTTGATGTGACCATTCCGAATTGCTAGAATTTTTCGTTATGTTTAAAAAGGCAAAGATATTCCATCAAAATATTAAACAGTTAAATAATTTATCACGGTGCACTTTTTGTTTAACGATTAAAATCTTGTTTCTTCTTATTAATGTGTAGGGAATTATTACTAATTTATATTTAATGGTATAATTACATACAGTTAAATTTACGAGTGAAGCGTGATATTCTTGATTTAAATTATTTTTAACAGCAATCGGAGTGACGACCTGGTCAGAGATGCAGGAAGCCGATGGATACAGGTGGCTCAGTAGCTCAGGATCGTGCTTTGTTCACATCATTGCGAGATTTGTCCTCACTTCTGTATACTAAGCATATGCTAATCTCGTGTGAACTTGACCAATGACGTGAAGTATGTAAAATAGTAAAGATGGCGACAGTTGCAAGTTTTATCAATATTTTATCCTGGTTGATGATGGTTTCATAGATTGTCACACCAAAATTCAGTGCCAAATTGAGCAAAACTATACTACACTACACATAATATGGAATCACCTCGAAGACTGTTTCTGTGTTTCACGTGAAAGTGAAACGTAGGTTATTGAAATTTGGATTTTTTTTAAATGTTGCTTCCCTAACACAGACGTGATATTATAATTCGAATTTTCGAGTAAAGGGATTAATTTTAGGGGTAAAAAGAAGTTAAAAAAATATTTTCATGGGTTACCAATTATGTTTTGAAGCATAAAACATCAAATCTAAATAAATAATAAAAGCAAGGTGCAACATTTCTTGCCATCCTATAATTAATTGTTTAATTTAATTTAGTATATTCCTTTTAAAAATTGCTGCCTCTCACCATATTCCAAAAGTATTTTCATTTTACCGTAGCAGCTTTTTTAGTTTTTTAGCTTTAGAAGAAAATTAAGCGTTATTATTAAGTATTTATTTTAAACATTTTTGGAAAAAATGTGTTTTCCATAGAAAAATCTAGAAGTTTTTGTGCCGGATGATGAACTAGCTAACACTCCACCTGATGCTAAATGGCTACAGCAGACCATCGATGCCTGCAACCAACTTGAAAAAAAAGGCCACAGTGCGATAAAAAATCATGATGCATGCATGCATAGCGTTCGACTACTGTCGTGAACCACTCCTAGCACAGCACAAGCATTTTAAAGCTTACTTGAAGTGGTTGACGGGAGTATTAGTAACTTTAATAGCGTTACTAATATTCTTTAAAAAATGTACATACGTTGTGTAACCAATAAGTAATAAAAGCAAATATAATACATTTGTATCCAGTCCTTGTACCGATGAAAGTGAAACAGTTTCATCTTCGCACCGTTTGCGAAGTGGTCTTTAAACTGGTTTTGGAGTGGTTACGCAACCAAATGGCTCTTGCCAAGGGCAATATGTATGTTATTTATTTACATGTATATGCTTCGTAACTGTACGAACTTTTTGTAGAGTATATAATAATCATAGCAGATTATAAGCATTATTTACTTGTTACAATGCTTTACGCCACGCAGAAAATTGTTTTGTATGGGACAATGGCTAGATATAATTTATTTTGAAAATACGATTATTTAAAAGTAAAATGCAAATATTCCAATTTTAAATTTCTTTCCACATTTTTGACGGTTTCAAATATCGCCTAAAACCGATTTAATCGTTTGATAGACTGCAAATGACATTATGGATTAAAGGCATCGATCACTAATAAAAATTAGTGATCGATGATTAAAGGCCCTTCTATGCCAATTGTGTGCCGCTGGTATAACAAATATCAACAAGGTGCAGAAAGAAGTGGTCGACCTTTGACTCGGACCTCTGCTACGGAGAGAAACGTGTTATTAGTGAGAAATGTAATCGAAGGGAATGGGCGAATTACGTACGCGATCGGAAGCTTTCACGAGATTTTACACGAACACCTTTGCGTGAGGAGATAGTTTCGCATTGGGTGCCGCACAACCTCATCGATGCTCAAACCAAAACAAAACAAAACTGAAGGAGACGCGCGTGAAATGGTGCCGTAACATGATTACTAAATGTATAAAGGGTCGTCTCGGCTAATTTTTTTACATTATTACAGGCGATGAATCTTGAATTTATGAATACGATCCAGAAACAAAAAAAACCGTCGACGGTTTGACTGTTTCAAAATGAACCAACACCTATCTAAAGTGATCGAGAAGCGCAGGGAAGATTTTGATGTTTAGTTTTTATTTTTATTTTGACGGGATGTCTGGTCTTTAGTGGTATACTACCAAATACTTGCCACAAGTGTTCTCTGCTGTGTGCGATTGAACACGAGGCTGGCTCCGCGGGCTTCTGTTTCACCATGACGACGGACCCGCGCTCAAATCGTGGGACTTCTAGACTGCACACTGACTAAGTTTTTGGGTCACCTTCCTTAAATCTCTCATTTATCACCGTGTGACTTTATTCTCTAGAATAAAAATCAGTTGAAAGGGATTTATTTGTCATCGCCGATGCACATGTTTGGGCAGGTCGTAGAATAGGAAGTGATCTGAAAAAGTGTTTCGATAATTAGAATAGACGCATACAGTTTTATTTACATGTTGGAGAGTTCTTTGATAATATTTAATAATAAAAACTTTTTTGAATTTGTTAAACTTTCTGAGTAGTCCACTTATGTCTTGATAAATACTTTAATAATGAATTGTACACTACTTGTTAAGGCGCTCATAAATTGGCTAATTTCCTGGACATTTCTGCTAGTTGTGTGGCTGCAATTGTACTATAGACGTTACTCGTCAAGCTGCCGTCTATATCGCGTAACGCAGTGCAACATTTGCTGCAATATCATAATAAGGCCCGGCGATATTGAAGTTATAGTTTGATGTAGCCACACCGCGTTCGATGTCTATCGGGCTAGATTGCAAATGATTGCAAGCGATTTCCGTTACTTAATGTAAGAAAAAAACGGTCGAATGCCATTACCTTGCAGAGTGATAAGTTACGACTTTATTATTTTAGGAATTTCTGAATTGCAATGAGGTCTACACATAGAAAATTTAACTAATAAATTCAGCTCATCTGCTCATGCTGTTGAAAAGATTCGTCAACTAATGGATGTAGCTCCTGTTAGCTTAGTGTTACTTTAATTACTTTCACAGCATAATGTCTTACGGTTTTTATTGTGATGACATGCACCTGACGTGAAGACTGTTTTGATTTTGCAAAAAGGGGCAAGTCGTGCTATTTATAATTCGCTTGCGTGAATCGTAAAGGGAACTGCATGGAGAAATTAATATTCTAACTTTTACAAGTTAGTACATAATAATATATGAAAATATTATGTAGATATATTTTTTATTGCATCGTAGAACACACTTTAGTTACCCATGACTGTTATTGTTTTCCATTCTTTAAGTATATTCCTATTGTAATGTTAATTTAAAAAAATAAATTAAAAAAGCATACCTTCGGAGATTTTTTTCGCCGTTCCTTCTCCGGTCAGAGGAACCTTATTTATAGACTGTAATAGATGTAAAAAAGTGACATTTGGCAATCGAAATTTTATTTCCTTACGCAAAAGAAATAAATAAACGCTTTGATAATTAATGCAATATCGCCATAAAATATTTGTCTTCTTGTACTATTGTAAATTCACCACGTGCCTATAACGATTTTTTTGTTTTTTTTTACTGGTATGTGCTTTTGTTTGTTTGTTTATCATAATAACGCGGTGAAATTAAAATATTATAAAGAAATCCACGTCCGTCCTGAATTATGGGATGCGCAAGGTAGTATTAGCTTCCTCTCTTCTTTTTATGTTTTTTCAGCTCTTTTTAGGTTTGTGTAGGTGTAATAATACATCAAGTTAAATGCTGCCGCAAGATCAACAGCCTCAGTGACCACCATTTTGTGTTACTCTGCTTACCTTACACGTCTATGAACTCAATTTCTCTGCGATACAGTTGTAGCAACGTTGCCGGAATATATTCTGCAAGTTGTTGCATAATAACGTTGTAGCAAGAGTATCGCTGGCAATATTGCTTGTTATCAACAAGATGCAATTTTACAGCTCTTTCATGAGCCATTTAATGCAAATATGTTTAAGTGTGTATCCACAAGGTACAATATTCGTAAGTTAAGATTGACTGTACTTATTTGTTGTTGAGTATGTATATACAATTTCCAGATTATACTTTGTAAGTATACAATTTCCAGATTATACTAAATAAGCTAACTAGCACCATAATCCTTAATTGAATTCATTTATTAAGAGAACCCATTGGATGGGATGGGATGAGCTAATTCGTCCCGTGGGTGTCGTATGGGAAATTGACATTTTTTTATAGTATCCGATATAGTTATTAACAATCTCTTTTATGCCAGACGTAAAAAACCCAGATCGGTAATTATATTCATTTATTCATATAAATATATGACAAATATTCATTTATTTAGTCCCTTCGCGGTTAGCGGGCGCGCCCTCAATAACTTATCAAAGTATACGAACGCGTAAGGGATAAACAAATATTTTAGTTGATTTGCCTTTTTCTGCCCAAAAGTCCGTCTATGTTGATACTACCCTCCTATTTACAGTTCATGTACTGCTGTATTTAGGTTTGAAGGGTGAGGGAGGCAGCATGATTTGTATAGACATTTGATTTAGTCCTCAGGGGTGAAATTCTCCACGAATGAAAGAATCCACGGATCGATAGTATCTACAGGAAATTTTCAAACGTATCAGTAAATATCTAGTTTTTAAGATTTTGTAAAATTTGCCGACAAAAGTGCATAGTATTTGTATGTTTCAACATACTAAATTGAAAGATGCGACTAATATATAATAGTATACACAATACCAATATGTATATACTAATACCACAGAAAAAATAATAGTGTGTATTAACATACTCATACATATGTATATTATGTAGAACTTTATCACTTGACCTTAAAATGCAATGTACTCGTACTTTGAATACAAAAGATTAGTTCGAGACAGCGAGACAGTTAGCTTGCAAAACTGTTTGCGGCGCGATAATATATCATTCAAATACGAAACATAGCATTCACTCTTTTAAACAAAGAGACGCTTTTTATAATATTATTAGCGATCCGCCCCGGCTTCCCACGGGTGATTTCTGGGTCCCGACAATAGCGCCGCCTACCACCACCACCGCCCAAATGTGCATGCGTCTCGCTCGCGCTTCAACTTTCATTCACTAGCCATTGTAGCCTACGCCGTTTAAAATAATATCACCTATTTACAGTTTTACTTTTACGCAAATGCCGTAGGATGAATTGCTTTTATGTATTTTTTTTGATTTTCAGAAATTTTGATCTTGCTGTGTACTAGCAGCAGCAAAATTAATAGCCTTAAAAGTTTTCTTAAAATTTTTATTTAAAAAATAACTATGCCATAGGTATCTACTTTATTCACCTATTCTCAGATATCATATAAACAATAGGCGGCTTCAATTGTGAATCTAAACCATCCAGGGTCACAAAACATTTCATCAAAATCGGTCGAGCCGAGTTTTAGCGAGACTATCATCATTACAGCCCTTCACAAGTCCACTGCTGAACATAGGCCTCCCCCAAAAAATGCCACAAAGCACGGTCCTGAGCCACCTGCATCCATCGACTTCCTGCATGTCTTACCAGGTCGTCACTCCATCTAGTGGGGGGACGCCCTACACTTCGTCCGCCGGTACGAGGCCGCCACTTGAGAACCTTTTTTCCCCATCGGTTGTCGGTTCTTCGAGCTATATGGCCGGCCCATTGCCACTTCAGCTTACTAATCCGTTGGGCTATGTCGGTCACGCTGGTTCTACTGCGGATAACCTCATTTCTAAGTTTATCACGCAGTGAGACTTCGAGCATAGCCCTCTCCATAGCTCGCTGAGCGACCTTGAGCTTCCTCATCCGGCCAGCGGTTAAGGACCACGTCTCAGTTCCGTATGTCATCACTGGCAACACGCACTGGTTGTACAGCCTCGTTTTCAAGTTTTGAGGTATACCTGACGAGAAGATGTGCCGTAATTTCCCGAACGCTGCCCAGCCGAGTTGAATCCGTCGATTGACCTCTCGGTCGAAGTTGGACTTACCTAGTCGGACTATTTGTCCCAGGTAAACATACTCGTCAACAACTTCGAGCTTAGTGCTCCCAACAACTACCGGCATAGGTGTGACATGGACATTAAACATGATCTTTGTTTTGTCCATGTTCATCTTAAGACCTATCCGTTGGGAGGCACTATTGAGGTCATTGAGCATAGTGCTTAGGTCCTCCAGCGATTCTGCCATAAGGACTATATCGTCGGCAAATCGAAGGTGAGTGATGTACTCGCCATTGATGTTAATACCGTATCCTTTCCAGTCCAGAAGCTTGAAAACGTCCTCCAATGCAGCGATCTAACAAAATTAGCGAGACTAACGGACAGCAAATGATTTTTATACTCGTATATATATTATAACTAGTAGGTACCCGGCGCATTGCTGCCGCAGGAGAAATAATTGTGAAAATATCGTTTTGAATTTGGAGGAAATATTTAATTGAACAATGTAACTACATTGTTCAATTAGGAATGATAATACATTCACTGCAGTTGAATGATACATAAATTTCAAATAAATTTGTTGGTACGATACGCGCGCCATCCACACGTAAGTCCTATGTTTATAACCTTCGCGTAAGTGTAAGCAATAAGTTGACAAAGTTTTAGCGCAATCTGATGAACGGTATGACAGGGCATAAATACGAACAAACAAATATTTTAGTATATTAGACTAGCGATCCGCCCCGGCTTCGCACGGGTGATTTCTGGATCTCGACAACGCGCCACCTACCGGATTCAATTGTGTATATAAACCACCCACGCACTCAAACGCACACAAAAAAATTCATCAAAATCGTTCGAGCCATTTAGGAGTTTTTGTTTGTATTTTATGAAACCAAAATAATTACATGTAAAAAGTAAAAACAAGTAAATAAGAAAGGCAAAATAATATTACTATACTATCTACTTAAAGAAGATCGTTGTCGTTGACTTGATAACAGCTTTAAAAAATTATTAAACGAGTGGATAAAAAATTTGTTGTCGACTGATAGCTATATTCTATAATACTGACTAAAACATCCGCTATCGCTGGTTACGTTTTAGTGATCTTTTTGGGGAAACCGAGGGTTATGTCCGTGCGATTGAAGATCAAGGTATTAAGATCAACAATTATTGGAGATAAATCCTAAGAGGTGACACCGTCGACTCGGTGAGTCCCTTACACGTGTCATCTTCGGCTACACTAGGAACTGGCTCTGAAGTACTGTCTCGTGAATCAAACATTGCCTTATTATAAGTACTCACCGGAAGCCGTGTTTGTAAATGACCGCGCCAGGCTTTGTTGAGACCGGACCATCAATATAAAAATAACTTATGTATATACAATTACTAGCGACCCGCCTCGCCGCGTACTTCCTTCTGTCGTGTGGTGGCGATGTAAAAGAAGCCTTTTATCTTATTTCGTCCAGTGGTAAGCGTATAATTACTATACGCTATGCTATAATAACTGGAGATGACGGAAAGCTCTTGTGGCTTATAATAAATAAAGCTGTAACACGTGTTGTTATACGTGGTAGAGCCATGCTGCAGATATATTAGTAGTATAGTTGTAGCACCAAGGAGTCGGCTCGACCGGGGAAGGTCCACGCTCTCACAGAATACCAGCGTAAAATAGCAGCCTAACGCTCCTGTGTATCGTATCGTGAGTGTAGGAAACCGGAGACCCGTTTTACTGGAAACGAGGCATTCTATCTGCACATCTGCAATTACATCGCATTGCAATGACAACGCATCTGCATTTAGATTCGTAGTTGAGGATGGATATAGATGACTATAGGCCACAGCAACTACTTACCATCAGGTGGACGGTGTGCTCGTTTGTCAACCTTATCCTATAAAAAACACTCAGTTCGTTGTTGGCGACCTACTTCAAATGTATGCATGAGATTGCACATCGTAAGGATTACGGCGATAGAGGGGATCGTGGGCTCTTGTCCAAATGTGAATTATTTTTGGACTGATGAAAATGAGGATGAAATGGGATTTATGCTTTGATTTCTTCTTCCCACTCTTGAGTCTGCAATGTTATAAGTAAATTATTTGTAAATCATAGCCTCTCTCTTATCTCTCTCTCATCTTATTCCTCGTTTTTAGATAGTCGTACCCAGCTGGTTTACTTAGATAGAGAGAGCACGATATTTATCCCTGGGTGGTGCTTTTTAAAGCGATCGATAGTAAAATTAACTTACCTAAAGATCTTTAACTCACTGGTGAGTCGACAACAGGTAGCTGCCTACATATTTCATGCGAAACACTGACTTTTATTACAGTATTCGATTAATTAAATTGAATAACTGATGTCGCATCACTAATTTATTTTTATTTTTGGTCAAATAAGTTATAGTAATCAATAAGCAACCGTAAGTCAGGGGCTGGGCTGAGTCACGCTATTATTCCGTGATCAGAGATGATCCTGTTGTTTTTCACATGACTATTGTTATAATAAAAAAAATAGTATCATTCTCATTTTATATTGTAATATAGGTAGTTACTTTGTTCATAATAAATAGTTTAAAGTACATGTTGGTCTTTTTTGAGTCTTATGGCTGTGTGAAACTATCTATATTTAACCGTGTAGTAGCGGTGCATGAATATCCACTATCCCATATCGGGTTGTGGATGTAGTAAAAAGCGACGGAGGAAAACAAACCAATAAAAAAAATTGCGGTTGCCGACCCGCCTGCCAAGCGTGACAATTATGGCAAATATCCCTCTTATGGGGTAAACGCTAGTTCAGCAGTGGACTGTAGCGGTATCTTCTAGGCGAATATTTGGTAAAATTGTTAAATTTAAAGTAATGAAAGCGTACATAATATACTCAAAAAAATAATTCTGTATAATATATGTCTAATATATTCTATATAACTCGGCAACAGCAGCATGATAGGAAAATAAATTTAAAAATATTTATGCAGATAAAAAGATAAATCGCACAAACTGCTCAATATATTCACAGAAGTAATTATTTCTCGCGAAATGGTTCTCGGGTATTCATGTGGAATCTTCTCTCAGCCGCAAACGGAGCAATTTCCAATTGTGTTTCAGAATTAAATTTTATCCTACTTATGTGGTGTTTTATAATTTTTATATTTTACTTTCTCCTATAAATATATAAACGGCAAAATAAAGTATTTGTTTGTGTTCGATCGACACCGAATGACCTGCGGTTGCGACCGATGACCGATAGGATCGAGCTGGATTCAAAGATAATAGAGTATTGAAATCCAAAATGATCATGATGTCTAGCCTATCTAGACGGCGGATACTGGCTGGAGTAACCACCGGGTGCGAGCTCTTAAAAAAGAAAACGCATATATAAAATGTGTTCCCAACATGATCTAAAAATAACATGCGTTTTCATTTTGATATAAGTTTTATAAGATTTCATTATGGAATCTGTGCAAGGTACCTACACGATTTAGTCACCTTAATTTTTTTTCATCGAGCCAATCATTGTCATTCGCGTTTCTGTCTTCGTTTTGTTCGTGTGTTCAATTTTTTTACATTATAGTAGACTTAAAGGTACAAAAAAGTACAGTAACGTTGAAGTGAAAGTATTTTGATCACGCCCATGGCTGTACGTTGTGTATTTGGTCGAATTTCGGTTATAAACGATACTGGTAATTATTAAAATAACACAATAATATTTTGACGTTTATTCACTGGCAAGCAAAATATTTGCATTATTGTTATCTCAACTGCACTGTAGATATAAGGGTACTGATATAATTATGTATGTTTGTATGTAATATTTATGTCGTATGTAGTTTATTCACTCCAGGTAATGATGTGTACCAAATGCAAAATCAGTTTCCGGTAGCTTATAAGTATTTTTCTTTGAAACCGAAGATTCACAGGTGAAAAACCGGTTTCGGTGGCACTGATGAGACGAGAAAGTAATAAAAACGATTCCATAAATAAAAATAAATAATAAATAACACCAAGGAAATTCTCAAACGTTTATTAGTCTACTGAACTGGAAAAGAGACGCTGCATGTGTTTGCATTTTCTACAGCATAATATCACAGGAAGTGGTCCGAGGTATTGTTCGGATTAATTCCAGCTGCTATACACTGCGACAGAACTCTTGATTACATTCACATCATCTCGACGGTAAGCAGTCCATTAACTTGCGTTTTAATTCTTGTACTATTATTTATTCTGTGGTTTTACGCGATGATCAGTCACCATCAGGTGAGCCTTATGCTCGTTTGTTTAAAAAAATCATATGGCGAGATGGATTACTGAGGTCACTGGCAACGCATAGATTATTAAATGCTAAAGGAATAAGATGCTTATTTTCATCCAAATAAGGACGAAAGATGTTTGTTGGGTTATCCAGAACATACTTAATACTTATTGATGGCCGTTGCATTTGGCGGCATTATAAACATCTTGCGTTGTTTTATGATGGTGTTTCCATAGCTTATAGTAAAGGTGTGAAGTACAGGTATTTTATAAAATAAACGGTGAATAATCGGTTCTCACATTAACCGGTTTTTCACTGGTTTTTTATGTACCGGACATACCAGCTCCAGGTTTTTTTATTTACTTTGCAGATCGTAACTCTCTTATTTTAGTTATAATAAGATTTATTATATTAACTAACTACCACTGCACTACACCGTGAGGAAAGCTGGTGTCTGAGAAATATAAATATTTGTACATATTTAATAACTGGCAACAAGGCATTCGATTTCAGTCCTCAGGCTGAGGGTGACATTTGATGTATGACACATCGACGTTTTGATTCTAAATCGAGAACAGATCTATGGCATCCACTTACTATAAGGTTGGCCTGCTGGTTGGCCGTTATTCTTAAAAAAAACAGTTAAAGCACATATGAAGTCCGCCATTACCAGTGTGCACCAATGTATACCAATGGTAGCGCGGCGCAATCTTCTTTACTCTCAAAACCCTTAGAAAATAGAGGAAGGCGGTGCCCCGTTGGACGTATTATATTGGCTGTTACTTTTTTTTACTTTTCATATACGATATTGGTACTGAAGACACATAAAATACTATACATAATGTATGTGCCGTAATATTTTGCTGTCTATAAAATAAAGTTTCAACCTAAATACGCCTTACTGCTGGGCACAGACCTCCTCTTAATTTTGAGAGTATGTTACAGTCTACTCTATGTAAGTATGTTATGTCTAGTCTAGTTACTCTTTTGAGTTATGACACTATATAGCTATTGATGATGGCAGAGGTCTGATAATGGACCTAAACACGATACACTTACCACGCATTACAGTGCCACAAACAATTTGAACTTCCAGAAACAATCGTTCGTGTTTTTGAAAAAAAAATCTCTGAGAATTAAAAAGTAATTAACTCATTTGTTAGGTGTTATGACATCTAATGCACATGATCGTCAGTTTCCTTACTTTGATATTATGATGATGATAGTTAGGTTTAACGAATTGCATGCTTCGACTGGTACTGATCATACTTAAATTAAAAAACAAAAACTTCGTTCCGAATTGCTTCGTTCTATGTGCTAGATTCATTTGCATAGTTTACTACACACACACACACACACACACACACCCTCTCACACACACCATTTTGTTTAATGTTGTAACGTCGCGTCATTTACATAACGCTATATTATAAATGCAGTCTGAAGGTTAGGTCCCCAGATTGACAGCGCATTTGTTACTTGATTATAATATTACTGTTTTTACGTAAATATGAGCGACTGCTGAATCGTGATTATAACTCATATTGATTATGAAGAAGCAGTCAAGCGTGTATCGGATCAGGGATAAGAAAGGAGCTCGTTGCCATGGACTAACGCTTATTGTCCGAAGGTTAATGATAATTATAAAACCCTGAGTTGTTTCTTTGATTGCAATTTAATTGTATTATAAGAAAATGCGGTTGCCAATCCGCCTGCTAAGCGTGGCAACTATAGCAAATATTCTCTCTATGAGACAGTCTACAGGGGAAGTAGTGGACTTTGATAGGCTGTTATTGATTATATTGATATATGATCATTTTTTCTAATAGGGTAAGGGTGACAAACGAACACACAGTCCATCTGACGGTAAGTGGTTGCTGTGGCCCATAGACATCTACATCCATCCTCGATTACGAATCAAAATGCAGATGCGTTGTCACCCGTGAATACTAAGATGGAATGCCTCGTTTCCAGTAAAAAGGGTCTACGGTTCGCTACACTCGCCATACGAAACACAGCAGCGTTAAGCTGCTATGTTACGCAAGTATTCTGTGAGAGCGTGGTCCTTTCCCGTTAGAGCCGACCCATTCGTGCTACAACTATACCACGTAAATAATATAAGGTGTTTGTCATACTCGCCGAATGCCCCGTCCCGCTGCACTTCTGAACAGAACACTCAGTCTTTACACTATGTTTAGTAACGAGTAAGCTATTCTGTGGTTGCTCTCGCTTTACAGCTAAGAGTAATATTTTATCTATCCACAAATTGCCCTACTAGAGATAGAAATTTCACATTTCATGTCAAATTTCTATCTATCTCTAGTAGGGTAAATCGTGGATAGATAGGATATTAATTTTAGCCGTTAATGGCGTTATAACATCATTCGCGGATGACAATTTTGGCGCTTTTGCTGACGTACGGGGCCCGATTTACCCACAGGCTAACTAGGCTGGAGCCTAGGGCGCATGGCTCGAGGAGGCGCTGAGCTTGCCTTTGCAAGCACCACTTATGTACCTACGGAATAAAATTTGGTATAATATTCTCAATAAATAATAGAGTAAGTGCCGCAATTATTTTATTTGTTGTTCTTTCTTTATTTTTGGTACAAAACAAATAAATATATTATAAAATAAGACTGAATTATTTGGTGCCTTTAGTCTTTCGTTGACTGATTGGACGTGATTCAAAGATTTTAAACTGCTCAAGCTCTCTTCTCTACCTCTCACTTTATTATAGTGCTTTGCAAAGGCTACCCTAGGAAACTTCTATCAGCCATCTGTTCCATCTCTGCACATGGAGAACGACTCACTGGCCCATGCCGCAAAGGAGAAAGTCGATCTTTTAGGTTCTCTTTTTGAATCCAACTCGACTCTTTATGACGGGGGGTACACACCGCCGACCATCCCCTGGTGTGATTGTTCCATGCTGGATGTGCGGTTTACACAGCGCTCAGTGTGCAAAGCACTCTTGTCCCTGGTCGTCACCAAGTCGAGTAGCACTGATAAAGTCCCTCCTATTGTGCTGAAGACGTGCTCCGGAGTTAGCACCGGTTCTAACGCGTCTTTTCCGGTACTCCTACTCCGTAGGCGTAATCCTGAACTTATGGAAGGCAGCTTTAGTGCACCTGATCCCTAAAAAGGCTATCGCTCAGACCCGTCCAACAACAGATTTATCACCATCGCCTCCTTGATTTCCAAAATAATGGAATTCACTGCCAGCTCATTACATTACCTTACCTTGAGGTACCTTGAGCACCACCGCTGATTACGCTTATATACGCTTTGGCGGTCATTAATCAGCTGGTTCTAGTTCTAATCTTCTAATTTACCTGATCCATAGATGAACGGAAGCAGTAGAGACCAAGAGGAGATCTTGGTCGTTATTTTAGACGTAGCGAAGGCTTTCGCTGGGCTTTGGCACAAAGCGCTTCTTTAGAAGATTCCTTCCTATGAGCTTCTCAAGAAATTGTGCAATTGGATCGGATTGGATCGAAGCAATAAGGTCGTAGTAGACGGTGCATACTCTGACTACGAGCCTATTAATGCTAGTGTTCCACAAGGCTGCGTGCTATCACCTACGCTGTTTCTTCTGTATATCAATTACTTATATGTTGCTGTTATTGGTGGTAACACTGGTGATGCTTTTTACAATGGCCGTGCTAATATTTCTCGGGAACACGTCATCGAGCATCGGAACAAACTTGTGTCTGAAGTCGAGTTTTTAATAAGCAAAATCGGTTTGAGGACGACTCTAGTCCAGTTTAAACTTCAAAAGATATAGGTTTGCGCGTTTACCACTAAAAAGAACCCCTTCAGCCACCATCGGAATCCTCGGCATCGGCATATCGAATGACGTACAGTTCCGCGGTCACTTGGAAGGGAAGGCTAAATTGACCTCTAAAAAGCTTGGAGTGCTCAACAGAGTAGGACAGTATTTCACGCCGGCACCGGGAGTGGTTGAATAGTAATGCGCCAAGATTGACGCCTCTGCGTTATTGTACTTAAGTTATTAATTTGATTATTTAAGTATTTGTAAACAATAGGTAAGCGATAATGAGGGCATCCACGACTTTTTCTGCTACCAGGCGGCGCCACTAGAGAGTGAGGTATAATATTTTACAGATTTCATAGCGGGGAAGTTAATTTGTTCGGAAAATGTAAAAGTTATTGTTTCTTACTGTACTATTAGCTATATTTTATAATAATAACATTAAAAACAAATAAACCAAACCACAGATATTCATAAAAGTAGAATAATTAAAAAAAAAAGTTAAAAATTTACAAAATATTAAAGAGCAAACCACTGGGGCATTGTTTTGAGTATTAATATAATGTTTTAGAAACTGATAAACTTTTATTAAAAAACAAATTCTCACTTAAATGACATTGTGTAACAAAAAACTTTACCTCAGTGTCAACTAGCGACATCTGGTGAGCAGAAAATTATTAGCCCTCATTATAACGTATGTTTTAGCTCAATAAAGCTTAGGTAGGTACGAATTTATGAAACGATGTTTTTAATCAAACACAAAAATCTAATTAATTTACTCCCTAAAAACCATATTATATATAATTGTGGTTTTGATTGCTTGATCGCAGTTTTACGTACAAGATATTTCAATCTAATATCAAAATATTGTTTAATGACATCCATTCGTTTTTAATAAAATCGTGAACATTTACACGTAATTGCGTAGGTACTTACATAAATAACTGCCGAAGCTAGAATAGAATCATTTTTATTCAATATAGATTACAATACATAATACTTATTGAAAGTCATTTTTTACTTTCACCACTGGTTCGCAAAAAACCTCTGTCCTGTGAAAAACCAGCAAGAAACCCAGCGGAACTTTTTTTTTAAAAAGCACAATTTACAATATAATATTTTATTATACAATAGTTATGAAAACATTTAGAAACAGCATGGTAGCGATCACCTCATTCCCAGAGATTATTATCAGTCATGTACTCTTTAGTAGTATAATAACCCTTACTAGACAATTTTTGCTTAATAAATAATTTAAACCTTTTGATAGAAAAGGTCTGCATATTTTCTGGGACTTTGTTGTAAAAGCGTATACATTGCCCCATGAAGGAGTTACTGACTCTTTGGAGTCGAGTAACTGGTATAACTAACTTGTGCTAGTTCCTAGTGTTTACAGAATGTACATCACTATTTTTAATAAAACTATTTTTGTTTTTGTGTACATACATTAAATTCTCGTAAATATATTGAGAGGCCAAAGTTAATATATTTATTTCTTTAAATTTTTCTCTAAGGGATTCCTTCGGACCTAGGTTATAAATTGCTCTTATGGCTCTCTTTTGCAAAACAAAGATAATTTCAATATCAGTCGCATTACCCCATAGCAAGATTCCAAATGACATTATGCTATGGAAATAACTAAAATAAACTAATCTAGCTGTTTCAACACATAGTTTTTAATCTCTTTAAAATAATTATAATCTTACTTCAAATTTAAACACTGGTATTGCACCTCCAACCAGCGTGCGCAGTCTACCTTTGCTTTCAAAAATGTACGAAGCACTGATGACTGCTCGCAAAGTGGCGCCCATACGAAAACAATGGTATCCTAGCAGGTTTGCCTCTTCGAGTCTTTGATGCATCGAACAAAAAACATCGATGTTTACTCGATGTTGATGAATTAACAAAACATCGGATTTATTCGATGAATCGATACTTTACATTGAGTGTTTTAATACATCGATGTATATCGTTCATCATTATCGCGTTTAGTTCATTCCATTTCCTTCGGTGTTTGCTGTTTTTTTATTAAAGCGTAAGTAATTACACTGTTTTTAATTGTTATTTGCTTGTATTTCTTGTAACAATTTTTATTCAATTTATAAATATATCATTTCAAATACTTTATCGTTCACGTGTGAAATAAAGTAGTCAGAAGTAACTGAAAATGAAATATAAAGTGTGAGTTATTACCATAAATCATGTAAAAAATACAAATTTTCATATCATACAAAGTCCAATGTGTGAAATTTACGTTTTATGTTATAATATAGATATATCGTTAATATTACGGCGAATTTGCTTTTAACAAAAATGGTGTTGGTAATAAAGTATATACCCATAAGTATATATATATATATATATATATAAGTATATACCATGATTGATTTTTATTTAGTAGATGTAATGCGATATCGTTATAATCATATCATATTATATTTCTTTTCTTTATATTTTATTGGTAGTTATTTGAGTGTAGTAATTTGGTATTTTATAATTTTTATAGATATGTAAATTTATGAAATTTTTCCATAAACTCTTTTCGAGCCCCATGAAGACACAAAATGTTCACGTGTGTGTACATACATTTTCAGAAATATGGAGGAATTTGACGAAATATGGCACGACTCGGTCGATGAATATTGGATATCAGCGACGGAGGGGAAGAAATGTTTTTATATAATGTTGTTGTCATGATATATCGATATTTATTTTAGAGTATCGAATTCGTATCAATTTCGATATATTTTAAAATGATGTATTAATCGACTAAACATTAAGCAACAAAAGCAGCTACAAAAGCATTTATGTGCTGTTGTCGATTTTTTTTTGTCGTCCAACCATCCATAATAAAACTTTATAACTCACGGTTATTTAAAAATAACACTTTTCCCCAAGTCTAGTTGCCTCTTACGAGACCCACGGGATCGTATGGATATTCATACACCGCCACTATACGGTCATTGATAACCTCTCAAAACATTTTATTTATCGACCACGTCTTACCATCGTCGTTTCTCTAGCGCTCACTTGACCTTCATACAAATAATTCGAAATTTTAACTGTTGATTATTTTTATTTTTGTATAAGAACATAGTAATGACTCCAAGTTATATTTCATCATCATTTAAAAAATTGTCTTTGGCCTGAACTACTATACTCTTTGGCTTGACCATAGGTCTGACTGAGTTGGTCCAATAAAATGTCGACGCTTGAGCGGTTAAGGGGTTATTTGTAAAACATAAATAACCACTTAACAAAAATACATAAATAGAACCTATCCAGGCGAAGCCGAGTCGGATTGCTAGTATTTAATAAAATGAAATCTAATATTATTTAGTTTATCTACGGAGTTACTATTAACTGATAAAAACGTGTCTTGTTTAGTACGAAGCTAAATGAAAGCTGTCTGCAGCCATCCAAAACAGGGTTCCTTATGGTAAACGAAATAAAATTCGCACATATCATCACTTGCCTTATTCATGGACGTAATTGATATAAGTATAGCATTTTCTGTTAAATCAATATTTCACAAATAGCACACACAGCCGGCAGTTCACTAACAATTTTTTTATAAAATAAGGTGAAGGTGCAAGGTCGGGGCTATAGGGCATGTGACCCAGTAATTCCACGTCTGACGTCGCCAAGTAGTCGATTGTTTGCTTGGCGGTGTGCGATGAGGCGTTGTCGTGGTGAAGGAGGATCCTACTGCGAGGTCGTTTCTCCCGAACTTTTTCCAAGACAAGTAGCAAACAATTGTTAGTGTACCACTCTGCGGTAACTGTTTTTCGATCCTCTAAAACAATTGTTGCGTAATGACCTGTCCTTCCGAAGAACGATGCCACCATCTTTTTCCCCACGCTTCGACCTCTCTTCACTTTAGTTGGCAACTCCTCGGAAGGAAACACCCAGACAGCAGACTGTCTCTTAGTTTCAGGATCATAACAATAAATACAGCTTTCGTCACTCGTAAGTATGTTGAACACATTATTTGAGTCACCTCCGTTAAATCTTTGAACCATTTCACGACACAATTAACACGAAGGAGTTTTTGGGCCTCTGTCAAATTATGAGGTATCCACCGGGCACAAAGCTTCCTGACCGCTAAATGTTCATGGAGGATTTTGTGCACTTGACTCATACCGATGCCTAAGCTTGTCCGAATCTGCTGATAAGTCACTCTTTTGTCAGTCTTTATCATACGCCGCACAACACTGATGTTATCTTCAGTCGTCGCCGTAGAATGCCGTCCCTCACGTAGATCATCATTCATCATCATCATTAAACTCATTAAACCAGTTATAAACAGTGGCACGAGATGGGGCTTCATCGTGAAAGGCCAATCGAAGTCTATCATAACTTTCTTGTTAGCTTAAATGACATCGAAAGTCATAAAAAATCATTGTACGAAAATTTTCTCGCGTTAATTCATGCTGACGTGACATAGACAACTTTCAATTTGCCGCCAAATCGTAAACAAATGACAAATTAATAAAATACATACACAATAATATTGGCAAAGAGTTCCATTTTCAAAATCTGAACTTATTTTTTTATTATATCGTTTACAAGTGGCCAGTTATAAAAACTTTCAGTGTCGCCCTCGTATAGTTAAGGCTCTATGTTTACTTACATTTTTTTAATGGGATAAGGGTGACAAGCGAGCATACAGTCCACCTGATGGTAAGTGGTTGCTGTGGCCCACTCGCTATTATAATATGATATGACACATTAACGCATTCTGTTGATGGCTTTGTAGTAGAAGTAGAAGGTCAATTTTTTTATAGAATTAGCACTTAGACTTTTTTGACCGGCAGACTAGCGGAATGACATCACCTTGCAACTCCCACACTACTTTGAATTCCTTTGAATATTAATTTTAATTATCAATTGTTGGCTTTTTATTAGCCTACTTTAAAAATAAGTTGAGGTTCTCAATTCGACTGTATGTTCATTATATATATATATAATTTTGATTCGCAAACGAGTATAGGTGTAGATGTCTATGGGCCAACAGCAACCACTTACCATCAGGTGGACTGCGTGCTCGCTTGTCACCATTATCCCATTAAAAAAATTTAAGTAAATATAGAGCTGTGTTTCGTATGGTGAGTGTAGCGAACTTCCGAAGTCGGGGTTAGAGGCTTCAATTCTTCTATACACTATGTCTAGGCACCGACTACTGTAGCTGATATTATAAAGAAATTATTTTCTTTTTAGCAATGCAATCGGATTTTCATTGATTTCATTCCGTGGGTGTCGTAAGAAGCGACAGAGGGAAACAAATCAGGAGATGGGCAGCAGCGTCTTCCTAATAACGGATAAAAAAACTGCGGTTGCCACGCTACGCCACGGTTACGCTAGCCATGCGTGGCAACTATGGCAAATATTCCATTAGGCAATCTATGGAGGAGGCCTATGTTTAGCAGTGGACTTTAATACACAGCCTATTAACGGTAACGGTATATGTGATTCAATATAAATTATTGTACTTAGGTACTTATGGATTACTAATTGTTCTAATTAAGTAGTTATCAGTCATAAGATTTAGTAATGTTCATAATATTTGGTTAGTTTATTCATTTTCTATACTGTCTTATTCCACCTTGACTATGTTAAAGGTGGCTTAAAACCAGTTACGGTTACTTAAAGTTGTTTATCGACAACTATCTATGTAGATTCAATACGGTATTGTAAAATAACACTTACTACTCTGTGATAAGATGGTGAAGGGTAAGAAGCAATTTACTAGTATGAGGTTCTTACTTTTGTGATCGATCGAGTATAACCTTGATGGCGTCAATTGTCACCCTTGATATGCGTCAGATGTTTCGTATTAACTTAGCAATAAAGTGTTTTATGGGAGAAACAGACTAATCCCACGTACGCAACGTATGCGATGCAACGCTCCCACGTCGGTGTGCACACTTGACCTACGTATGCAACGTACGTTTGTCGTCAGACACTCTTGTCACTTCTTAGCGGACGCACGAATACAAACTTATAGCATGTATTCTGATTCTGGGAGTGAGTTTGAGAATGATTTACTTCGTCTGATGTTCATAAATGAATATATCCACGCCATAAAGAAAGAAAGAAAAGTTAAGAAGCGAAGATATTGGGTACATGAAATAAATAAACCAAGAGAGGAGTTTGGAGAATACCATACATTAGTTAAGGAACTGAAAAATGATGTCGGGCGATTTTTTTCTGAACTTTCGAATGATAAAAGTGCAGGAGATTCATAAAATCATTGAGTGATATAAAAAAGAAAATACACATTTACGGAAGTCTATTGCTAGCAGAGAAAGACTCGCAGTGTGTAAAATTAAAAACTATTTTCCAATAACATTTAAAGATATTCAGCTTTTTGTGTCGTCTGAAAAATTACGACGCATTGAA
Source organism: Parnassius orleans (assembly GCA_029286625.1). Classification (NCBI taxonomy): domain Eukaryota; kingdom Metazoa; phylum Arthropoda; class Insecta; order Lepidoptera; family Papilionidae; genus Parnassius; species Parnassius orleans. The sequence continues at coordinate 331,122 of JAGSMP010000083.1, forward strand.
TTCCCTTTCTTAAATATATATACGAGGATACTTTAATGGCCCAGGGCAGGATTATGGTCCACGAATGTGTGCGCAAGCACATATGCACTTTTTATTCCCTCCTCTCATAGTTCGATGGGACGGTAAACTGACACGAATATAGAGAGATCACACTCAAAACCAACGGCTTTGTACGTTATTTCTGAAGCACAGGGGTAAAATACTCCGGGTTGCTACTGAGACTTTCTTGATAGAAAACCCATTTGATTTTGGGCACGATCGCACCTATTACTCAAAGGTTAAAGAACTGTCCTTGGTTGAGTTTAGTTTCAATTTTTATTTGTTTGCAGGTAGAGGCATAATATGGATACTTACGTAATTTACTTCATTTAATTGTAATTAAGTACCTAATTCTTGTTAGGCATTGGATTATAGTTTACATTTAAAATATTTTTTTAATATTAAAGGCAATAAGGTGCCTCATTGCAGTACGAATAATTGGTGATTGAGCTAGCTTATATAGGGCAATCTCTTATCTGTTGTATAGGAACCAATTGTTGACTTGATAAATTCAGAAGCAAATGCGTTGTGAATTTTGTTGATTTTTACAATATCAAACTCAAGCGTATAGTTTACCCAATAATATTATAAGTACAGTCGTACCGCCTTACTGAATCGATGAGCTGTTCATTTCCCATTTTGGCAACAAAACACGTGCACGGTGCAAGGTTCTATTTGTTTATGACGTGCTACGCGTAAGTTCTAGGAACACACTGGTCATACGCGTGGGATTACGTACAAACATCCCCTCCACCTTCCCACGCCGAGATCAGTCTGTCTCTATCTTTATCGTTAAAAAAGATTACTGTTATTTTTATAATTCATGAATACGTGATATTATATTACACTACATTTTAAAATTTTATGTTCTTAAGTACCTTTGACTTTTTATTTTTGCCAAAAAAATAATTTTTTGATGTTGCTCAATCAGGTGGTATGGTGTATTTATTCGTTTACAGGATTATATTATAGACCCAGAAGGACTACTTAGATTTTATTGAAAGTCAAAATTAAAACTTTTTATTCAATTAAGGCTCGCATGTACACCGGTTCGAAAATAAGACCTTCTCAGATAAGTACCGGCTAGAAACCCTGGGATTTTGATTTTTTTACAATACCGTGTTACCATTTGAATGATTTCAAATGAATACCTTTTTTAATATTTCTATTTTATAAGTATTCGTTTATATTATTCCTTATCTTTGGCTCAGGACCGTACTTTGTGGCATTCCTTGGGGGAGGCCTATGTTCAGCAGTGGATTTGTGAAGGGCTGTAATGATAATGATAATGATTATCTATTTTAACAGTTTATTTCCATTTTACATGCATCATTGTCCTCAATATATTGATCTATTATATAGTAGGCCTTGTTTGACGGTATTCCCATAATAAGTTTTTAAATTTTATGATTTATTGACAAAGTTTGGAGAATTTGTTTGTTTTATTATTTACATTTAAAACAACCATGGCCACTTCCTAATAGCCAGAGGACATAGCAAGTTAGCGACCAAGTCGCAGGTATTTCTATATTTAAGTCTAAGGTAATGCAATCTCGTTCTCGCGAGATCTCGAAATTGCGAAATTTCGGCCATATTTACCGAGATTGATCTCGGCTCGAAATCAGACGAGATTTCGCGAGATTTTTGCGATTGCAAAGAAGCATAAAAATGTGTGTTGTGTAGCGCGCAGGTGCGCGAACTGACTGACGGCGACGCGCGGATCGGGCGGTGCGGTGCGGTCGGAAGAAAATACGGTTATACTCAACTTAGATAAGGTCTTCCAGCCTGTGAAACTAGCTGTAGAGGTGTTATGTCATCGCGAATCTGACTTGGCTATCGCAGAAATCACACTTCGCTTTATGATTCGTAAGCTAGAAGAACTGAAAACGCCACTGGCAGAAAACCTAGCTGGCGCCCTCAGGAAGCGCATTTCCGAGCGAAGAACGAATGTGACAGCATGTTTTGTTGTACCTTAGAGATCCTGCTAAATACCACGAAGATTCAGAGGAGTTTGCCAATGATGAAACTTTCAAACTGCCCCCGAAGCGTGTTGTTCGAAGTGAAATTAAATCACTCATTGAGCGATTACATTCGCAACACAGTTGTCAGGCAACTAAAAATTTTAAGAAGTTAGAAGTAAGAAGTTGCTGGAGACAATGATGATGACGACATTCCTCTTTCATCATTTATCGCCAATTCCATGAAAGCGGAGGCAGAAAGGAATATTTCATTATTATTACGATTTTATAATTAAGTATTTTAATAGACGTTAACTAGCGAATCTAATTTTGAAATTTGTTATAATCTTAAATGACTAAAGAAGAGGAGAGAGGACTGATTTGTTAATTAATGTAGGTTACTACTCGGTGCAAATAAATGATTAAAATACATTTCTTTTGAATTTTTATTTTTTTTCAAAACGCCTGATCATATTATGACAATTTGTAAATTATTTCGCCAATCTCGCGACATCTCGAAATTGGCGAGATACCGCGAGATCAATATCTCGCCTAAGCTAAAATCTCGCGAGATTGCATTCCCCCTTTATTCTATATCGTCGTGTACATGGATGTAAAAAAAACGAACATAACCTCATCTAATCATGGGTGAAGCCTGTAGGTATCTATACATATAATAAATCTGTAGAAAAGTCGTATCTGTAATTCTAATATATTCTTGAAAAAACAAGTCCAAGGGACTAATTAAAGGGGTCTGCAGCCAAATTAGTGGTTTTTAGAATTTTTGTCTGTCTGTGTATTCCGGATTCACGCAAAAACTACTGGACTGATTTACATGAAATTTTGTATGTAGGTAGTTAGTAACTTGGGGCGACTTATAGGCTACTTTTTATCCGATTACGGAACTTCGAAAAAAGAAGGTTAAGTATTTTCCTTACATTAGATGTTAATTTTCTATTATAACTTAGTTATAGGCGGTATGACTGGTGTTTTTCAAATAAATACCATATTTATAAATAAAGATTAAAATATAGTTATAGTCTTGGTAAAATAATTTGAAACTATACTGATTTATTATCAAAACAGCGCCATCTGTCATCAAATGGAAAAAGTAGTATATTTTGCCTTCAGTTACATGGTTATAAAGTAAATAATATAAATAACTTACAAAAATTTAAATAATTAGATTTTTAAAATTATTTAAAAATTCTAACGTTTAGTTTTTTACTATTTTTGTTATTTTATTTTATAAGTGTAATAATTTCAATAGATAAAAATGACGTATATCAAAAATATGAAAATTGATAAGGTTTTTCTTAGAGTATTTATAATAGCTTGCTTATTCAACACTAAGAGATTTTTATATTGTTCGCTTCTATCGCTGATATTACTAGATAGTATAGTTTTGGCTTTCATTATATCATCTAACAATAGCGCCATCTACTTACTTCTAAATAAACTAAAATGGTTAGTCATGATAAAATTAAATAATAGAATGCTACTGAATATGCGATGTAAATAGTTGAAAATTCGTTCGTGGCATCGTTGGATGTGTAATTACTAGGTAGGTAGATTTGGTCAACAATCATGCAAAAGCTTAGTTTCAGTTTTTATGAATTGTATTCAAACAAATACGAGGACCGTGTAGTTCGCCATGAGATTTCATCATGGCACGGGAGCAAAACGTGTACGATTCCCTCGCGGATGAATCTGTTGATTGATGTAACATGTATGTAAGCTGCTACTTTTATTTCTTTTCATGGGGCAATATATGCAGTTTATATTTCATTCATATTTTCGGGTGTGTTCTTTTTGTTTTTACTCTACCGTAAATATTAAGGGTTGTAAAGAAGAGTAGAACTCATTATCGTCAGCCTATCAAAAGTCCACTAAAATTAACATAGGCCTCCCCCATAAATTGTCAAGTGGCTGGATATTTGCTATAGTTGCCACGCTTGGTAGGCGGGTTGGCCACCGCAGCTATTATTATTTTGATCTGTTGTCAGGAAGATATTATGCTGCCCATCTCCTGTTTATTTTCCTATGTCGCCTCTTACGATGGGACGATATGAGGTGGCAGATTCTCTTTCACCGCCACAACAAGGCGAACATTATTTTACTCTCGTTCATGAGTTTAGTGCTTCCCACGTTCACTGTGAATAAAATGTATAAGGTATAAAACAAATTTTAAGGATTTTTTTTGCGTTTAATTTAAACTTTTTTAATTTCCGATGTTTAGGCACTTTACAGCACCCATGGTAACGGGAGGACTGAGGTGTTTGACCACCTGATGTCATAGTAAGAATATAATAGAATAGATGCAGTAGTATTAAAGTTGGTAAAAATTACTGCAGTAGTATGCTTGGGTTTGAATTTAATTTTATTAATTATGGGGTCCTTAGCAGATGGTAGCACTCAGCCATCTTCCCTATTAAAATTATGATGTTTTTGAATTTCAATAGCCTCGCGAATCATCATTGGTAGGAATCGGTGTTCTAATGCAAAGATTTGTTGTCTATTAGATCCGATATAATGGTTGGGACGATACTAAACATATCACTGACATTATGACATGACATACTTTAGACTTCCCGGAGCGTCGGTGCTTCACATTAACGATATGTTCCTTTACGCGGGTTTTTATGGAACTTTCATCCAAAGATGCGTACAAACCCCCTCGTAAAAAAAGTTAAAATTAAACGTCAACAAAATCCGTGACATTAGTTTTATTCCATGTGTAGTATGTACATTATTATTAAACTGCATTTATGAAATTTTGAAGTCTACTCGAACGTAAAAAAATATCCATATCTATTTTATGGTACTAATCTATATTAAATAGGACCAATGATATAAATAAAATATTTCAACCAGACATTATACCGTAAATTGATAGAAGACCATGAAATTCATCATTATTTTGTTAAAACTAAATTGACTTTAATTATGAATGAATGTAAAGAGTAAAATGTAAATAATAATAATATATTTTGATTCCAAGACAATTTACCTTTCTTGTGGATACATCGGAAGACACGCCCGATATAAAAAACAGTAGGTGTTTCTAAACATATACATATATGCACGTGTTCCTGTATCTATTATATATGTGCCAAATACAAATCATCTACGTCTAATAGTTTTTTAGAATTCAATAAAAATCTTTGACAGACATAGAGACACAGACACCGAGGTGACTCTAAAAGTAATCGAATTTTGCTAAATTTGGCACGGAATAGCATTTAATGACGTTTCTAAATTCAAGTTGACGCGAGCGAAGCCGCGGGTAAAATGCTAGTAATACAATAAGTGTCTAAGGAAACCGTGAGGGATCCCAGATAAAACAAAAATTTTACCACTATATTAAGCCTCAGTAAATTATGTTTTAAGTTAATTGTGAATAACTGAACAACTTTGAGTCAAACTCCTTTTTTTTAAATGATCTTATTGTATATATTTAATATACAATTTCTACTCCAAAATGTCATATACATTTATATATTTCAGTACTAACACATTTTAAAAGATCGCATAATACATTTCACCAAAAAATGAGTAAAGTACTAAATTTAGACATGTAATATTTTGTTTTATTAATTAATATGTTTTGCTTGTTTAAAACCTATTCTTGCTTTTACGGCGTAATAACTACCAGTTTCGTCATAATATCTTCACATTGAAAGTTTACTAGTTTGGAATCGCAATCGGAAGCGACATATAATTAACAATATCCGATTTATTGCTTACTCCGTGAGTACCTAACAGTACCTAAAAAATATTATTTTGTAAGAAGCATCTGTTCCACTTTTAAATATGATCCCTTTAATTTTTTTTAAGTAAAACAGTATATAATATGTACTTAATACCTAATCATAAATAAAGCATCTAATAATTTAAACAATTAATCGTCATACTTGCAACAGAGATGACACCGTGCTTCGTGATAACGCCGGCAGGTGACCTTTTGCTAATCCTCTACATTTACATTTCAATTACATTACAATCCTTTACATTTGGTGATACATAAAAAACGTTTATTTTTAAATAATACTAGCGATCCTAGCGGCTTCGCACGGGTGATTTCTGGATTTCGACAACAGCGACACCTATCGGCTATCGGGTCCAATTGTGAATCGTTTAGATCATTCAAGGACCCACTCAAACACACACAAAAAAATTCATCAAAATCGATCGAGTCGTTTTAGAGTTCTTGCGAGACTAAAGGACAGCAATTTATTTTTATAATATAGAGATATCAAAATGATAAGTAAATGGAGATGAAACTACGTCAGTAAAAGATATATTTTTTTAAATATTATATTATCTGACATAGTTTTAAGAACTTACTAACAAAATATGGACGGTCAATTTTATGTTTATTTTTGTAATACACATAATATATTTTTATTTTATATAATGTAAACCCCATCATTTTTAACAACTTCTATTTTAAGGAAACTGACTGTTAATAATACAGCAACAAATACAGATTTCCCCACTTTTAGGAAAATTGACCCTGAAAAACTGACAGCACCGTTGTCAAATTGTTAACAATTTCCAACAAAGGTATATTATTATATAATATGAAAATTGTGGGTGATAAATATTTATCACCAATGAACGCATGGTAGGTTTTCTTGTTATTTTATAAGTTTTCTTATCTAGTTTTTGCATGATTTCGTTGTAAAAATAACATGATTAGAGTTGATAATGCCACCGATTGTCGAACCTTGATGTATTTGCGCGCGTATCTCGCGTATGACTAACAAAATTGTAGGGCCTTGGGTGCCTTACAAATTTTCATTGCAACATTTGTCCGTATTATTTTTAAGTGCGTGTCCGTGTAGAGACGGCGAAAAATAATAAAAAAACTACGGTAGCCAACCTGCCTGCCAAGCGTGGCGACTATGACAATACAATTATTACAAATATTTCCCCTATGCGACAATCTGTGGGTAGCGAGACACTGATATGATGATTCTATATCATATCAGTATCTCGCTACCCATAGTACTGAATGTCGTTACTATCTATATTTTAACATTACGGTCACCTACGACGTCGCTTGAATACCCCGACTACGAGTAATAAGTGATTATTACTAACAGTGCAATGTGTAAACAAACATTAGTAGCCAATTCAAGTCTTGCCACACTAATGCTACTTTCTCTTTTCATTGCAACGGCACTTAGGAAAGAAAAGATTTGGACATCGCTTCCATTTAGATAACGGTAGCCTTAGGGCTACGCTCACCTCACCGCTTGTGAATGAGGAAAAAGTACTGCATTGTATCGCTAAAAGTATTATATTGGCCACTTTATTTTTTTATCTTGACTTTAGTGTATTAGTAGGTAAGACTCCATTGCAATTTATTAGAACCGTTCATTCAGGTTTGATAAAATTATATCGCTATAGAATTTCCTTGGTACACTTGATTGTCGCTTTGGGGTTTAGTAAAACATGATAATTGGAAATATTTATAAGAGTGTTATTAAATTGTTTGATATAGAAAACATATTTGGGTTGTTTTAAAAACTTTAATATGAAATATATTTGCGAAAAATCATGTTAAAACAGTACTTTATTATGATGATTCTTTTTGAGTCTTGATGAGAGTTTGCTTGTGTAAGCAGTCTAAAGAAAATCTATAAAATATTTGCTCATAGAACTTAACGTCATCAGTTTTGGAAATACACAAAAAAAATCCCACATTTTGTTCCCGGACTCGAGACTGTCCATTAGTAAATAAATATTTTTTTTATCAAAAAGTACAAATGGACTTTAAAACTAAAAAAATATATTTTCCACATAATAGCTCCTGAAGTGCTAAGTCATAGTGTATCGAAGGTTTAAAGCATCGACTTCAGAAGTATTATGTGGAATTAATTTTTATTTTTATTTTGAAGTAGGTGCTTTTTATTAAAAGTTTATTTATTTTACACTTTTTTTGGTCTAAGGAGTGCAAGGTAACAACTTAAATGTCGTTAAAATTATGATTAAATTCCTCCTTCAAATTTATATGGAACCACCCTTAAAGAATACCCTATTTAGAAAAGAAGAATAATTTAATTCGATTCGATTGTTTCCGAAAAATTCGTCAACATACATAAAAACCGTATGTTTTTCGTCCAATATATAACCTCGAATATATTACGCTTAAATAATGACAGCCTTTAACTATATGTTATTATTCATTAATAAACGTACTTTTTTAAAATGCGGAAAATACATAATCTTGAAGAGTACAATGTATCAAAGTACAATACTCTGTGACATTTGACCTTAATGTGTTAAACTTGTTCTTGGAATCTAATATGGTAAAATAAAAAAAAAAGCACGTCTCAATATTAAGTCTACGTCTATTTTAATCTCAACCAAATGTAATGGAAATCTACTGAATATTGCTGTCTGTGCTATTGTACCGGCACGGCGACGCTACGTTTGCGTAACTCGTCCGATTAGGCCGGTATTCAGAGACGAGCTGGAAACTTCACAATGTCAAAATTTGCGTAACATAATATGGTCCAGACTTAGGCCGATACCTATTCAGAGACAATTTCGAGTTTGGAACTCGAAACTGCGTGTGGAAATAGTTTAATTTTAATTGTTTAAACAATACCCTATCTGAGTTAACTATAGGTTTATCGAAGCTAAATACACTATAATCCGCCAATTTACTACTTCCTGACTAAAAAAAAACTCAAGTTTACTTCTTCCTCACGAGTGTTCAATATCTGAATAGGCATTTTGCCATTCACCGGTCTCGCTTACTTCGAACCAAAGAATACCTCTTTCAAATGTGTAGATACAAAATGCAACGTTTCACATCTTGGTTCTAATTTTATGTACCTATTACAAGTTGCATTCGGTCGTAACGTAAAACAAGTTTCAATGTCCTTATTAAATAACCTTATATGTCTAATTCTAAATTTAATTTCTATTTATATTTTCTTAAAAAGTCTGTGCCTAAAATTCCACCACTAGTGCAACATAAATCCTTAAAAACATGAAACTTGTGTATAAATTCTTGATCCATAAAAGTCAACCTCAAATAAACATAACCCACCGAACAAAGTTCACCACACACTCGGTTCATTTTTATTTGCCCTATTTGGAATGGAATGTTTTGTTATTGCAACTTCTCATACTTCACCGCGCTAAGTTATGCTCCCGTATCAACTTCCCAATTACATAAGCTGTTGGTAAGCGATAATTGAATTGAATTATAATAATTATAATGACATATTTCAACATGATTATTATTGTTGTTCACGAAAAAACTGACTAGATTCTAGGAGATTCTAGATTGTAAGAGCTGAAATAATAGTACTGAGATTACCATTTCGCAAACCAGTGCTAAACTGTTTGATGGCCACGTTTTCAACTAACGGTTTTAAAATTTCACATTTTTGTGAATCCCCGTCGGCTTGCGAAATAGTTAACTCTACAAATAAATGTTCAATTTCCTTACCATAGTCCTCTGTGTTGCTCTGGTTTTGCGCACACCTCAATAATTGTTGTTGTAAGGCTGTAAAAGACTTTAGTTAACAGATGTTTTTTCGTATCATCAACAAGCTGTTCTAATGTATCGTACTTTTGCAATAATCTGAGTTTTGCACCCTTCGACAACCTGGTTTTCAGTATAAAATTCACAAGTATTGACTTTGATTTTTCATCTAATAAAGAACTATACATTTTTATAGAAGACATTAGTTGCTTTGTAACTTTTTCCTCGTCATTCATAACAGGCAGCAAAGAAACTGCAGTTTTTAAATTAAAAGACTTCATATTTTCATTGACTAAAGGTGGGCTACTCTTTTTTATCTCAAATAAATTTCTTATTTGGTCACTATACTTATTTATCAAAATTTACTCATTCTGACTTACATCTTCCTCTAATTTAGTGGTTCCAACAGCTCCCACTTTTCGTCGCTGTGGTCCTATTTGTATTTTCTTATCTCTAACAATATATTATAATATTTTTCAAAGCTTTCTGCCATGTATTACAAAATAATAATAATAATATGCGATTATAATATTATATATACTATACCTAGTCCTCTAATAAGTCCTTTTCATAGATCCTAATGAAATACCTACGTCGTGTTACATATTGTTATGTTTACGTTACCCTCGTTTTGCTTCGCTACACTTTCACTTACACTCACTTGTTTACATAGTTTTTACGTCTTCTTGGTTCTCCTGGTCTCCTCTTGTCTGCCGGCGCCAAAACCAACTGCTCGACCTTCGCAAATTATTCTCCAGGATTTCCCTTCGTATCCACTGCCGGTGACATTTGGCGTAAATACGGTATTCAAAATACAGAAACACCAGTACTAAGATTGTACACATCACTCCCAGGATCCAGGTTGTGTAATTGACGTGATATTTCAACTACTCCAATGAAGATGAGTTATCTCCTCAGCTAGCATTTTGAGATATATAACTATTTGTTCCTCCTTAGATTTCTGTTGTCCCATTTTGACAATATTTATTATGCGGTTAACACCGAGTAATAATATGATGGAACACATAAATTTATGTGTTTCCATCCTCTAAAACAATATTTATATTGTTTTAGAGGCACAAGTCCACACTGTTTACAATTACACTTCCTAAATTAGCGATCGGAATCTAGCGCGAACCCGATCGCTTACTGGCGGGTCGCCATGGGCGACGATGGGCGCGTGAAGACGAAATAAGAGATGATAATCGTAGCATACTCCCATGTAATCTGCTACTAAATACAATAATATTAATACTAATTCGGTTACATGTATGTTGGATATTCTTATCTATTACTATATATGTACTACTGCACTACAACATAATACATTACACTGGAACATGCCACTTAAAACCTCATGGGTCAAAGTGCGTCATGTGGCCACCTTACTCCCGATGCTACTGTATACTTAAATAATGTTGTTTGATTACAGTTTTACATTTTTTCAATTGACACATGTGTACTTACATCTAAGATTTCCTTTGGTAGTTGGAAATAACAAGTTTGTTACAAATAAAGAGTAATACGTAATACATAATCCCTTTTCCGCATACCATATTGTATTTTTGTTCTTAGGTAATGCATAAACAGGTTATTTTTGTAAACTGCGTAAATGCTTAGGGTGACTTGTTTTAATTAAAACTAATTATTAATGGTTAGATGTGTTATTATTGATACCAACGCATCTTTCGAACAAAGTATCAAGCATAAAAGTTTTTTTATTGGATAAGGGTGACAAACGAGCACACAGTCCCCCTAATATTAAGTGGTTGCTGTAGCCCATAGACATCTACATCTATCCTCGATTACGAATCAAGATGCGTTGTCACCCGTGAGCACTAAGATAGAATGCCTCGTTTCAGTAAAAAGGGTCTCCGGTTCTCTACACTCGCCATACGAAACACAGCAGCGTTAAGCTGCTATTTTGCGCTGGTATTCTGTGAGAGCGTGGTCCTTCCCCGGTCGAGCCGACCCATTCGTGCTACAACTATACTACTAATATAGCTGCATCAAGCCTCTACCACGTATAAACGAAGATGCTGTGTCGTGCTTTAGCAGCCGACCCATTCGTGCTATAGCTGCCTGGCAAGTAAGATTTTGATCTTTAAAATTTTCATAACGGATACAGAACGTTGATTTAAATAGTTCTGATGATAATTTGAAATTCAATAGCGACTATCATGCAAAAAACGCATCGCAGTGGAAAATAACCAAATGCGAGACATTGAACCCCTTCGAGTTGACTACAAGCGCACCGAGCTGAAATTCCTTTTGCTTAACAAATAGTTCATAATAGCAGCCAATTAGCAATCTTAAATGAGGGCTTAAATAATAATTATCCACTCACCAGATGTCGCTAGTTGACACTGAGGTAAAGTTTTTTGTTACACAATGCTTTTTAATTGAGAAGTAAGTTTTAAATAAAAGTTTATCAGTTTCTAGACTCCACTATTGGTATTTTTGGTACTACTTACTTGTGTGAGAAAACGTTTTCTAAGATGAAGTTCACAAAGAATGTTTACTGATCTAAATTAACCGATGAGCATCTTAAATCTCTTTTAATAATTGGTACAAGTAAAATTGATCTAGAGTATTATATTAATACACAAAACAATGCCTCAGTGAAATGCTCTTTAATTTCTTGCACATTTTTAACTCTTTTTTAAATTTTTCTACTTTCATGAATATCTGTGGTTTAGTTTATTTATTTTTAATATAATTAATATAAAATATAACTAATAGTACAGAAAGAAACAATAACCTTTACATTTTTCGATTTCGAACAATTTAATTTCCCCGCTATGAAATAGCTGTCAAATATCATTGACTCAACACGATGATAATTTTAATTAAATTTAAAATAAGTCGTCCAACTCTGTTTCAAACAATACTCGCTTTTTTTATTCAAGTGTGGAAAAGTTTTTACTCGCTACTTCGTCCGCGTGGAACTTAAAGAAATCCGCAGATTTATAGTACAGGCCTTTAGGCAAAAATTTGGCAAGAAATTTCTTCACAATCGGTTTAGCCATTCGGAAGATTAGCCCGGACATGCAGACAGACAGAATTAAAAAAATATATATTTTCATGTCCTAATAGTAACCAAATAGCCACCTGAGCTTAATAGAAGCCAGTTATTTCGACAACCAGACACTTCAAATTTATTAAAAATATGTCATCATCATTATCATCATTACAGCCCTTTACAAGTCCACTGCTGAATATAGGCCTCCCCCAAGGAATGCCATAAAGCACGGTCCTGAGCCACCTGCATCCATCGACTTCGACTGCATGTCTTACCAGCTCGTCACTCCATCTAGTGGGGGGACGCCCTACCTGCATTTCGCCCGCCGGTACGAGGCCGCCACTTGAGAACCTTTTTTCCCCATCGGTTGTCGGTTCTTCGAGCTATATGGCCGGCCCATTGCTACTTCAGCTTACTAATCCGTTGGGCTATGTCGGTCACTCTGGTTCTACTGCGGATATCCTCATTTCTAAGTTTGTCACGCAGAGAAACCCCGAGCATAGTCCTCTCCATAGCTCGCTGAGCGACATTAATCTTTCTCATACGGCCTGCAGTGAAGGACCACGTCTCAGTTCCATAGGTCATCACTGGCAACACACACAGGTTGTACAGTCTCGTTTTCAAGTTTTGCGGTATACCTGACAGGAAGATGTGCCGTAATTTCCCGAACGCTGCCCAGCCGAGTTGAATCCGTCGATTGACCTCTCGGTCGAAGTTGGTCGAAGTTGCTCCCAACAACTACCGGCATAGGTGTGACATGGGCGTTATACATGATCTTTGTTTTGTCCATGTTCATCTTAAGACCTATCCGTTGGGAGGTACTATTGAGGTCATTGAGCATAGTGCTTAGGTCCTCCAGCGATTCTGCCATAAGGACTATATCGTCGGCAAATCGAAGGTGAGTGATGTACTCGCCGTTGATGTTAATACCGTATCCTTTCCAGTCAAGTAGCTTGAAAACGTCTTCCAATGCAGCGGTGAAGAGTTTCGGCGATATAACGTCACCCTGTCTTAGTATAAGGTAAACCTCGTCGACACACTCTCAATCTTTACAACGTTGTTAACGAGAGACTTGTGGAAACTAAATCCGACACCTCCTTGGGACAGATGGTCGCCCTCCCGGTGATAGAACAAGTTGCCGGATTCGAGGATTACCATGTCCTCTCCCTCTTTTCGGACCTCGGATAATCCTGTAATATTCCACCGCAACTTGTCTATCTCTTCTTCCAGCTCCAGGATTTTCTCGTCAGTTCTCAGGGTGCGTGCGTTATATGTTGCTAGGTCGAGTCGTCTTAGGTGGGGGCCGTCTCTTCGTAACTTTATTCATATTGCCATAGTTGCCACACGTGGCGAGCGGGTTGGCAACCGCAGTTTTTAAATTGTTGTTTTGCTGTTATCAGAAAGATGCTGCTGCCCATATTCTGCCTCAGTTTCCCTCTGTAGCCTCTTACTACACCCACGGGAAGATATGGGGTAGTGAGTATTCTTACCCGCCACTACACGGGAAAAATAAGTACAGGTTATTAAACTATGTATAGGTAGATTATTAGAATATTTTGGTTATGTCTTTAATGTCGCACGCAAACAGACAAAAGTGCTTAAAACATGTTGGATTGTCTTTCGAAAAAAAAAATTGTGTATTGTAAGTCCCATATTATACACGATTTTTTTTTAAATCGTTTGTTTAAACTCGACTTATATAAAATATTGCTGCTTTTAAGTATATTGTATATTTTTAGACGTAACGCTGTTTATCATTTCGTTTATTACTCGTTTTTAATCACTCGGTCACACCGCATTCTCCTATTTTAATATGTTATTTTAATTTTGTTATTTCATTGTTAATAGGTTCATACCAGCCCAGCAATGAGCTGATGCTAAGGTTCTACAGTTACTACAAGCAGGCGACGGAGGGGCCATGCGACAAACCGAAGCCAGGTTTCTGGGACGTGGTCAACAGGTCAGTGTCTACTGTCTATTCCATTGTATATTGTTTCCTTTCGAAACTGCCAATTGTCATTGACACTTATAGATGTTGTGTAAAATATAATAGAATATAATATTATGTATTTCAAAGAAAGGATTCAATAAGAAAAACGGTTATGATAAGACGTCACTTAAAATTAGACTACTAAATATTTTAGTTTGAGATATGAGCCATCACTGGGAGAAGGAAGAGATAACGACGACAATGCATTATCATTTAAAGACTGCCTCGTTGGTCTAGTGGTCGTGAAGTCCTGAGTTCGAATCCCAAGTCGGGCCAAAATCAGCCAAAGTCAGAGTTTCGATTGCCACCTTCGACGACTCGACTAGGCCACAGTTATCGTACGCACCCTGCGGATTTAGATAGACAAGTTGCGCTGGGATATTATACAGTGGGTGTTCAAATTATTATACTCAAACCATGAAATTAGATTTTTAAGTTTAAATTTCTTTAAGTAATAAATTTAATCTCATAACTGGTATTATTTTTCACTAGAGCTTATAAAACTATTTCTGAAAATAATTAAACATGTTTTGTGTAAAAGTTAATTTAATTCAAGTTTTTTACAAATTAATATTTCGTAAAACCACCCTTTGTGCAATAACTTCTTGAAGTCGACGAGGCATGCTGTCTATGCAATTTTTGATATTGTTTTAATTCTGGGGTGTTAAACCAAGCTTTGATTATCTTCTCAATCAGTTCTTGTTTATTAGTTATGACTTTTCTTTAGCTATTTCATTTTCTATGGGTTTAGATCTGGAGAGTTACCAGGCCATTCCAACACCTTTATCTGATGGTCATTTAGAATTTTGTCACTTTTTTGCTTTATGACATGGGGCTGAGTCGTGCATAAACAGAAAATCCTTATTAGGAAACCATTCTGATGTCTGTGGATCAGTTTTTCTGACAGAACTTTAATGTACTGATCCTGCCGCATGGTGTTTCCACTATGTAGAGGCGTCCGTTACCCTTTGCACTGATAACTCCCCAGATCATTATGGATAGTGGATGCTTCACTCTCTACTATACAGTCTTCTTTGAATTTCATTTGGTCTCCTACGAACAAACTGCGTATGGTCTTGCAAGATCTGGATACTCGACTCATCAGAGAAGCAAACCTAGAAATCCCAAACATGATCAATTCACATTGGTAAAGACATGTCCATACAGTGAAACAATACAAAATACGTTTAAAATACAATATATTACCTTATCCCAGTCTTCTGCAGTCCAGTGTTTATATTTTTTGCAAACTCTAGGCGTTTCAAACGCATGACAGGAGTCAATTTGGCTTCTTCAATGGTCGACGGCAGGAAAAGTTTTATTCCTTCCATCTTCACGTAACGTCATGTCGGACAGAGTCACCCAGCTCTTCGAGAATATCTCCAATGACTTTTCTGGGTTTATTCGATTTTCTATGGTTATTTGCCGAATTTTCGCTCATCTCGAGGCGTAGTGATGCGTTTGCGTCCACATTTTCCGGAACGTTTCGGCGTCATGGACTCTTGTTGCACAGCTTTACTGATATTACGCACTGTTGATTGAGAAACCTTGCACATTTCGCTATTTTCCTTTGAGAATATTTACAGTGTTGTAGCAAAGTCTTAATTTCAGTTTTCTTTTTGAGACACGTCAGAACGCTTCCCATCTTCAAATCTATTGAAAGTGAGGTTATGTTGATGAAAAGACGAATTTTAAAATAAAATATGTATTAGACAGCAAAAACAGCGAAATGCAAGAAGAATAATAAGTAATTACAAAGTAAAACCAATAAAACATACCTTTACTGAATAAATCCTTCACTTAGTTATAATAAAGACACAGAGAGCACGTGTTACAGAAATGCAAAATTGACAACAAAACAAAATGGCGGCTATTACAGTGTTGCCTAGTTAAAAGTAGACAATTTTAGTGTTGTAAACTATAAAGCATAAAATTATTAATCATTTTCAATTTATTTGATTGAACTAAAACCGTCGTTGTAAAGTATAATTGGTTTTAAGTACTAAATAAACGGAATAAATATGTTGAGTATAATAATTTGAACACCCACTGTATAACTATCTGAGGATTAGGAGATGCATTAAGGATATCATTATACGGCGTTAATGGCAAATTTCAACGCACAACTGGGCACAAGAAAGGACGCCATCTTTTTTTGTGTCCAATTTTGTGTTGAAGCTGCAGATAGGGAAATTTGGAATAGGGCTATGGAACCCATGGGGCCAACAGCTGGCCGACTTTATAGAGGAGGAGGAGGACTCTTTATGAACTCTTACTTCCGAAAGCGGCCTACAGAAAGTGGACCTAGTCATGCCCTGACGGTTCGACGAAAAATGAAATTGTCTTCATTATGACAACCAGACGGCAACTGTTCACTGATGACTCTATGATGGCGAGGGTTAAAAATGGTGGCGATCACCAAGTGGTGAGGGTCACATTGAATTGAACTTTAAAATTATGTTGGAGAAATCACGTCTAATTATGTCAACGTTTCGTCCCTCGTGCTGTAATCCAAAGCCCCTAAAACTTTCAGCCCGTATCACAAAATCATTTTCAGTGCCTCGAAGATTGCAGCACAGTGGATGATATTAATGACAAGCTCGTCGAAACTGGCCATGCGGTCGTAGCTAATTTCTACAAGACCTAAAACTCTCCGAACACACACTTGATCTCTTGGCTGTTAAACCAGTCTTTAAAGCTAAAACTATTAAGATTCTAAATGAGGTGCAAAATAAGTAAATGATTTTGATTTACGAAATCATGGTGATCATCATTCCAGCCCTTCATAAGTTCACTGCTGAACATGGGCCTCCCCAGGCCCCAGGGAATGCCACAAAGGACGGTATATGCATCATATGCATCCATCGACTTCCTGCCATGTCTTACTAGGTCGTCACTCCATCTAGTGGGACTCCTACACAAAAATGAATAAATAGTAAATCAACGTAAATAAACACAATTATGATATGAAAATAAATTAATATTGTCATTCCTTGGGGGAGGACTATTAAACTTGTGATGTGCTGTAATGATAACGTGGCAACTTTAAGTAAATGTTATATATTTTGTAAATACTTGCCTAAATTTAAAAAAAGAGAAGAAAGAAGAAAGTAAATTCGTAAAATTTTCATTATAAGTAACCCATCTTCATTAGGATAGGTTGCGATAATAAGAAAGAGGAGAAGAAACGCCAGTAACAATTTTTTTTTAAGTTATATTCTTAATTCTAATATTTTCTTGGTATTGTCTTTTCTTGATAGCCGTCATATTACCGTGCACACAACGACATATCAACTAATTTTCAAATTCCCTTGGCTTTTTCTGATCACATCATCAAATAACTAAACTTGGTCCGTCAAGTCCATTGTAATCCCGTAATCCAAAATTCAAAGCTTTTTGTTCTGCCTTAGCTCCCATGTCACGAAATAGCTACTTTAGTAGGCATATCATGAAATGCCGACACCAATATAGCTATTTTGATAATTGAGCAACAACATCAAATGACCATCAGGTGGGCCGTGTACTCTTTTGTAACTTTACTTCTATAAAAAAAGTTATCTACCTGATTATACGATATGCCGACGACACAGCCATCATTTAAAAATATTATGAATTCAAATCATTAGAACATTTTAACATATAATTATTATTTCTTTGGTGTTTCAGAGCGAAATGGGAGTCATGGAACAAACTAGGCAATATGACAAAAGAAGAAGCAATGCATGCGTATGTGGACGAGTTACATAAGGTATTTTTTTCTAACTTTTAAAATTATGAGTCATGTTTTGTAACAATTTATACTATATATTATATAGTATATTATAAATTATGTTTATTTCACAAATGCGTACATGTTTTTAGATAGTGGAAACTATGTCATACAACTCAGACATAGCCTCATTCCTGTCGGTGGACGAAGACGACCAGGGTTTCCCCAATAACGACCTCGAACTAGTTGCCGGTGATGTACTCGCACGTGTTCGCTCCGAACACAACACTCCTGTTTGTAAGTACCCTATTAAGTTTAGACTGCAAACCATCCATTACGCGACAACTGAATATTTATAGACTATTAATGACAGTTTAAAGTATTAATTTCATTGATATTTATGTACTACGCACTAGATTTCGCATTCCGAACATTCATTATGTTCAACTGAACTGTACTGCAATCCGTACACCTTACTTTAGTGTCATTTACTGTGGCATCAATATTCATGCAGTGTGGATCGGCGATAATAATACGAGATTTCAAATTAAAGTTTAAACCTTACGTAAATAACAATTCAGTAGTCAAGTAAGTAAAATTTTTTGTTGTTCAAGTGAATATTTATTCAGGTAATAATATCGTAAAATTTTACTATCTACCGCGCATGCGCGAAGACATAGAGTAGCGCACATTTTTTGTTTGGAATAGCTTCTCTAGTATACGTAGTACATATAACTCAATGATTAATTTAGTTTTATTTTTTACTTGAAGATATCTACATCCATAGTTACTCGCGGTAGCAAGAACCGGTTATGTCGGATTTGTACCTACCACATACAAAGGTAGAAAATATTGAACTATGCATGCCGAGAAGCAGCATTGTGATCAGTATAACCACACGTGGTAATTTTATAATTTTTGCGTAGATATTAGGCGGTCTGGGGTTGACTTTGAGAGGCATATTTTTAACTAGCTGTTCCCCGCGACTTCGCTCGCGTGTAATTTAGGTTTTTAATTTTTTTGCGCGGAACCCTAATTCTTTTTCCTAAATAAAAGTAGTCTAAATTACTCCTTATAACATCAGCTGTCTGCCAGTGAAAGTCTCATCAAAATCGGTCCAGCTGTTTCGGAGATTAGCCGGAACAAACAGACATACAGACAAAACAATTTAAAAATTGTGTTTTTGTTATGTACTGTATATACTTTCATATGCATTTAGTGAAAAGCTGTTATTTTGACATTACAAACAGAGACTCCCATTTTATTTATTTGTATAGGTGTGAGTTATCTACCTAATGTTTTTTTTATAGGATACGGGTGACAAACATGCACACAGTCCACCTGATGGTAAGTGGCTGCTGCAACCCATAGACATCTACATCTATCCTCGATTACGAATCAAAATGCAGATGCGTTGTCACCCTTGAGGGCTAAGATGGAATGCCTCGTTTCCAGTAAAAAGGGTCTCCGGTTCTCTAAACTCACCATACGAAACACAACAGCGTTATTGTATTTTGTGAGAGCGTGGTCCTTCCCCGGTCGAGCCGACCCATTCGTGCTACAACTATACTACTAATATAGCTACAGCATGGCTCTACCACGTGTAATCTACCTGATGGTAAATTAATACAGCAGGACTGCAGCAGCCCATGGACACCTGAAACAAGCTCCATTAAAGCCACAGATACATTGTCACTCCTGTGGACTAACGTGAATGCATCATAGTATATATACGGTTTCTTTTACCTTTTTGGTTTGTATTGTAATGTATTTACAGCATAGTCACCAGACATAGACATTACTGTTATTGATTTCCCATTATTTTTGAATTTATAAAAGTTTTTAATGGGAAAAATTTTACTTCGATAAGGCGGTGAAATATTTGTATAAAGAACCCATCGATTCTCGTTCCTAGGATTTGTATAGCAGATGTATAAATAAACTTCCATAAAAGTGGCAAAGTGCCTCAACAGTAAACGGCTGTTTCTTTCATCTGTTTTAGAAAAAAAAACTGTTACAATTGTTGGAGTGTTACCCTAGTATGTAGTTAGTGTCGTCACTATTTTTTCCTCTACTGAATATACATATCTCATAGAACATTCCTGGAAAAATTATTGAATGATAGTTGAAATCGCATTAAAAAACGCGGCCGGGCGACAGCTTTTTATACCATTGTAGAGATTATAAAATGATTTGAAATATTTTCATCGATTATATGTAGCGTGCATTTTTTATACTATGTAGCAGTGATTACAAAATTATTTCAAAATCCATTCATCTATTGTTTGTAGCGCGACGTTTTCTTTTGCGTTAGAATACATCATAAGAATACTCCACCTGTCTGTACTGTTCACATTTCCCACTCATTTAATATGTGCGAAAACCATCAGCTGACACACTTTCACAATTACTTGAATTGATATCGATTTCATCGGATCATTCAATGATATCGATTTCATTCGGATATTTTAAAAGATATTGATAATAATCTTAAAATAGCTATAGATAAAAATCTAAATTTAACTTTAAATACAACAGCCGTCCAGGCTGCTTTACCTATAAAAATTGGTGGTATTGGTGTGAGAAATCTTTCTAGCGTTGCATTGCCTGCTTTCCTTGCTTCCGTGCATAGTGTCAGTGACTTGTAACATAATTTTAAATAATAAAGTAGACCTGTGCTTTGCTATGGAGGCAGGGCAGAAATGGCGACCGCTCTGTCCCAGCGAAAATGTTCCAGTGGAAGTTAACCAACAAAAACAGTGGGATATTCCGTTGGTACAGAGCGTGCAGAAAGATTTGTTTCATAATTTCCATAGTGACCAAGATCAGGCACGACTTCTAGCTGTTTCGACTAAGGAATCTAGTCACTAGTTACACGCTTCACCATCAAGTAATCTCGGCACATTACTTGATAGGGAAAGCTTACGCATCGCCGTAGGAATCCGACTAGGAGCGGCGATTTGTCAACCCCATCAGTGCGCCTGTGGTAGCAGCGTCGATAAGTTTGGGCTCCACGGTCTTTCATGTAAGAAAAATGCTGGTAGGTTTTCACGGCACGGTTCTTTGAACGATGCCATCCGAAGGGCTCTTGTCTCTATAAATGTTCCCTCGGTTTTAGAGCCTTCTGAATATTTAGAGACGATGGCAAGAGACCCGACGGTATGACATTGGTCCCTTGGGAGAGAGGTAAAGCCCTAGTGTGGGATGCTACTTGCGTAGACACTTTGGCGGCCTCTCATCTCAGGGATACCTCGCTTAGAACCGGGGCGGCATCAGAGGCAGCTGAACTGAGTAAGTGGCGCAAATATGAGTCTCTGAGAGATGACTACATATTTGTGCCATTTGCTGTAGAGACTATCGGTCCGTGGGGTCCACGTGCGGTGCAGTTCCTAAAGGAACTCTATTCGCGACTGGCCGTTGCAGCTGGTGATAAGAGGGCTGGTTCTTTTCTCGCTCAAAGGCTAAGTATAAGCCATTTAGCGAGGAAACGCAGTCAGCGTTCTTGGCACGACACCACGGGGAGTAGGACTGTATGATAATTAAGTTATTACTTTTAATTTTTTTTATTATAGTTTTTTTTAGTATTGTATAGTAACTTGTGTTATTCAACTATGAGACCCATCCTGCTATTGGATTTTTGTTAAAAATTTTAATATAAAAAAAATCTTAGTTTGTTTTCTAAAAAGTATTCCACCTCCGCATAATGATTGCTAAAGTTAGTCCAGGAGGAATCGGCGCATGAGTACTGAAAACTATTCCACCTCAATTTTTTTATGCGATTCTTTTCAAATTGTCCTACTGATGATATAAATGCATGTTGCCATGGGGCAACTCGGTGCCATATTGCTTATACCGATTTTTTTTCAATTACAAGGAATTTTTATTTTCAAACGGGGCAATTTTTTTTATATTCTTTGATAAAATACGAATAAAAAAGGTCCAATGACTTTTTACGATAAAGTTAATATTTTCGGAGTTATGAATTTTTAAAAGTTTCTAAAATCCCAAGTTCGGATACTTTTGATCCATTAAAAATATACAAAGAAAAGAATAAATATCTTACAGCATATGCTGCAGAACTAAGTTTGCTAGGAAGTTTAGCTATAATGAGGGCCCCATTGAAGCTTTGCGTCAACTGTGATTCCAAGAACAATTAATTCAACAAGACACAGCTCCTCCCCATTTAAAAGCACATTGGTATTCACCTGTATAAATATATATATATGTGTATATATATAAATCGTTTTATTACCGTTTAAAAGCAAATTATTGACGTTAAACCAGTGTACTACTTTTGATATAGCATTATTCACTTAGTCATATTTTAATTACTGCCTTTTAAGTCGGAAAATCAATGAAGTACCTAACATCAGCAAATAAACTGATCGCATTAATAACAACTATTTGCGTTCTATTGTTTAGATATGTTGTAATAAGTTAAAGCGCTATGTTTCTTCCACCATAATGATGTAGCTTCGTGATTGATGTCTCATGGTGAACACAGTAAAGCCTTAGAAAGATCACAAAATATACCAAAAGCATCCTCTGAATTCTCCCATGCACAGAAAATATTATGTTTAATCAGCCCCCCTTGTGAAACCAAACTGATATGGAGCAATTTATTTACATTAAAAAAACTTAACATTTGATTTAGAATAATTCAGCTCAGATCTAGAATAATTCAATAAGCATAATAATCATTATTGATTATTATGCTTGACATATTTACTGGTTTAATTGATATTCTTGTTAATTTGATAATTAACCGGTAATCATGTTTATCAGTTGCAAGAACTAGTAGGCTTAATTACAAAATTAAAAAAAACGGTGGATTTTGACGGCTCCGTGGCGCAGTGGCTTAGCAATGAGTTGATGCGCTGGGAGCCGCGGGTTCGATTCCCGCACGGAACAAGTATTTGTATGGCCTATAAATAATTGTTCCGGGTCTGAATGTTTGTCCTCGTGCAATTTATGTTTGTAAACTGCCTCAAAGATACAGGAGAAAATCCTAGTGTGGGGGTAAAGTTTTTTAAAGAAAAGATTTAAAAAAAAAGATTAAATGATTTAACTCTGATTTATTGCATTGCTTAGTGGTTTTTTAAATGCTATCACTACAAAAAATCACTATAAATATTCGTAATGCTTGTTTATAAGATAAATACATAAAAAAATGTCTTAACCCTATTAGCAATTTACAGAATTTGCATGATGCATTTAACTTTTTCTGTTACCGGAAATTGTCACCATAGTCAAAGGAACCAACAATATCACCGTTATATTTTGTTATTTCTCGGGTTGAAAATTCAAATCGGCTTTAAAATATTTTAGTGTTTTGTAAAAGCTGTGGGTTTCTATTTTCCTAACTCCTAGATAAAAAATATTGTGATTTCTTATTTTTAACCGAATTCAAAAAGGAGGAGGTTCTCATTTCGAGTGTATGTTTTTTTGTATGTATGTTACATACAAAAAAACATATCTTCGCAGATTGTGAACCAATTTTGATGATAATTTTTTTATTAAATAGGTTATACAAGGGTGGTCCCATATAAATTTGGAGAAAAATTTCACCCCTAAGGACAGCAAATAAATAACTTCTTTTTTTAGCAATTTTAAGTCGGTTTTTACTTTTTGTTAAAAGTGATAATTATTATTTGTAGTTCTATTGTGTTATGCTTCCGTAAAATGACGTTACAACTTGCGTAAATCTTATGTTAATGTTATAATATATTTGTCATCAGGTTCACGTTCAGTAAGCGGCGCGTCATCACCAGTTCGCAGCGCGTCGCCGCCACGGACACGACACGACTCTGACGACGAGTTCATAGATACTGTTGATGTTAGTATTGTTCGTTGTACGTTGCCGGCTAGATTTCATCCATTACAGCCTATAAAAGTCCAATGCTGAACATAGGCCTTCCCCACATAGGGGAGATTTTGCCATAGTTGCCACGATTGTTTTGAGTTGTTATCAGGAAGATGCTGCTACCCATCTCCTGTATCAGTTTCCCTCTGTCGCCTCTTATGACACCCACGGGACGATATGGGGTAGTGGATATTCTTACACCGCCACTCCACGGCTCGATTTGGTTCGTCGAAAAACGATATTTGTTAAGCCGGCTATACATGTTGGCCGAGCGAAGGCGAGTACCAACGTATAGACAGAACATTTCACTGGCCTCGCCATTGCTCGTCGTCGCTCGCCTAGCTGGCCGAGTGCAGGCGAGCGACGACGTGTATACGGTTCTTTTGGCGTTCCTTGCCACCATTCGGGATCGCTCCACCACGCCTCGTCTCACTTCGGAACACTGTCGGTTTTTCTGCACAAATCAAAGGCGCTCGTCTGCACTCGGCAATTCGTGTCCACATATTAGTTGGCCACGTCAGTATGTTCAAACATTCAAACTTAGCCAACATGTAGACTGTAGCACTCGCCTGGTATCAATTTGCCTACGCTCGCGTTGGCTGAACCTTGGCCAACATATATTGCTGGCTTTAGATCCGAGTCGAGGTCTATATCTGTTAAAGAATTTAGCTGAGTTGCGATTACCTCCCTCCTTTTAAAGTTATACCTCGTATTTTTCTTATATGCCTCTCCCATAGTAGAGAGAATTTGTCGTAATCGTCACGACGGCCTGTGTAGTTCATATCTGGCGCAATTGAGATGGTTACAACGCCATCTATCGGAAGTCATGAGACTTTGACATTTGCCATATTGGCCACTTACGACACCCATGGGATGAAATGGGACGATGAATTCTTTTATTATTAAAACCTAAATTTCCGAATAAAATCTTTTGATGCGATATACCAAGTCTTTATCGACTGATTTAGACAAAGACGACTTGGCTAGCAATTCGAAGTCGAAGATTGGATAGTTTCCTGTAAGGTATACCTGTACGGCGAAACGTACATATTTCACAATGACTTTTATTATGTATTTTAACGCACTTAGCACTTTAACGCGCCAATACTCGGCGAGTAGTGCATTTCAAGCTTCACTTCAAGCATTCGTTTTCCATATCATACTAATGTCATATCAAATATATATCATATCATAGCAAACTGTATATAATTTATATCATCTATCATCAAGTGTGGGAAATACATCCAACAATACCATTTGTTAATTTCAGAGTGAACCAGAAATACAATCGCAAACACAGAGTGCTCCCCGATTGAGTAACGGACATGCGCACCAAATTACGTCTCAGTTAACGCGTAAGTTTTTTTTTAAATTCTTCCACTTACTATATTGTGGAAGCTTTTTATTCCTTTCTACTGGGACTGAGCTGTCTATAGCAACTAACTTAATGCTACCGAACCATTTTGCAATTATAGGCTGTACAAATACTTGTTAATTGCGAATTGCAGATGCGTTGCCGGCCTTTTAGAAAGGAGTAAGCTCTTTTCTTAAAGGTCCCTAAGTCGTATCGGTCCGGATAAATCGCCGGTGGTAAACGATTCCACAGAGAGGTCGTACGAGGAAAAAAACTCCTTGTAAAACGCACAGTGGTGGACCGTCAAGCATCCAGATGATGTGGATGGTATCGTGAGTTTTGTCGTGATGTGCGTTCGTGAAATTTGGCGGCTGGAATTAATCCGAACAATTCCTCAGACTTTTTATTTTACATACGTAAAATGACCATGAAGCACATAAACCCAGAACAATTATTTTTGGCCATGTAAATACCTTTTTTGTTGCGGAATAAAATCCGCGGCACGCAATACTGAAGCTAAATGCTTAGCCGCTTTGTTGCTGAACCGTCAAGTTTACATTTACATTGCTATGCATTAATACGTAAAGGATTGTGGTTTACGTGAGGAACTCATGCAATATTATTTCAGCCTCGAGGCTTTACGTTTAGTTAAAAAAGGAAACGATTATATTATGCTGTTCCGTTCCTACGTATTAACAGTTGATATTTGCAGATTTTTATCAAAATCAATGTCTGCAAAGTTATAACTACCTATGCTATTTGGTGTGGTTAGCGTTAAATTTTAGTTAATTAATTTACATAACGTAAATAAAATATTTACTTAATTGAAAAATAAAAGGTAATGTTATATAGCCCTACTCTCCGCTATATAGTGTCATTCTTGCTGGGTTTCGTCGGTGAATGGCCTATACTCAGCTTTTGGTCGAGAAAAGAACTAGTCTTCTTGTCACCAGTGGCGACGAAATGTCAGGGATGCATTTCTTATAGTAGCTTTAACACACGCGAACCCCACGGACCAATATGTCTCTACAGCAAATGGCTCAAATATGAAGTCATATTTTAAAGTTTCATATTGACGCCATTTTTTTTTACTTGGCACTGCTGTCTTCCGGTCTGAAGAGTATAGAGAGCTAGTATAATTACAGGTGGTGAGGCATTCCATCTCATTCCTCAGAGGTGACAACGCATCTAGCCTTCTTTATTTGAAGTTGGTTGCAGAAGTTTATGGGGTGCAGCGGCCGTTTACCATCAGGTGGACTGTTAGTTCGTTAGTCACTACAGTTTAATAAAAAAAACTATAGGATCCATTTCGGAGGGTGGGCGTTAGAATAACATGACTTAATTAGGTACGAATTATGACATTAATGAGGTACGAATAGAATTTAGAATTAGAATCTTTTTTTCCCTTTGATTACGTGTGGGTCTTTAAAGTATAGGCTTTTGTTGTTACTGTTGGCAGGTCTACCAGGTTTCTACGTGGTAGAGCAATGCTGCAGCTATATTTATAATATAGTTGTAGCACGAATGGGTTGGCTCGACCGGGGAAGGACCACGCTCTCACAGAATACCAGCGTAAAATAGCAGCTTAATGCTGCTGTGTTTCGTATGGTGAGTGTAGAGAACCGGATACCTTTTTTACTGGACAAGAGGCATTCCATCTTAGTCCTCAAGGCTGACAACGCATCTGCATTTTGATTCACAAACGAGGATAGATGTAGATGTCTATGGGCCACAGCAACCACTTACCATCAGGTGGACTGTATGCTCGTTTGTCACCCTATTTCTATAAAAAAAAAAAACAAAAAAAAAACAGGCGATTTACTACTTAGGGCTACACACCACTTACCAGTTAGGTGGGATTGTAGTCAAGCACTGACTTAAAATAAGTAAAACAATTATTTGAATGCATTTTAACAGGAAAAATATTTAAAAGCAAAAAATAGCGTCCTAGACGCTAAACGTATCTGCACCGGCCGCTCGTTCGAGAGGCTTGTAAACTTGTAATACGGGCGCTTATAGTGCTGATACTTTATCCGTTACTTCTCCCGCACCGCGCACCTTCCTCAGGAAACGACTCAGTTAAGCAGTAACACCATGATCTCCTTGTAACGTCGAACAGACGTTAGAAAGTCTGTGTATTATTAAGGCGACACATCGAAAACCGTTGAAGCGGGCTATCGCCGGACTGACCCGAGTGAAACATAATTTCTATAAAAACTTCAAAAACGCCGTAATAAGGTCTAAAATTGCGTAGCGCCCGCGACGTTTAAGACCGCTTAGAAATCGCTTAGAATCTTAAAATATTTTTAAAAAATTATTGATTTAAGTAATCAAAATAATGAGCAAGTAAATTACAAAAATTGATGTTATGAACGTATTTGAGTGATACCCAAGTTTTCGTTGTAATTTCAACTATAGTGATTTTTAGAGGTGTTTTCGCAAATAATTATAATCGAGTCAAAATTATACAATCGTGTTTTTGAACAAGCAAATTCAAGATAAAGACATGAATTTACCTATATCAAAATTCCAGTTTCGATAGTCGTGTCATCCTATACTATTCGATGAAAGGAGATACAGTTTTTCGCGGTGTCGCCTTAACTCTATTAAACATACCGATGATCAGTTGAACCTGCAACGGCAAATCACGGAGTTTCAACAAAATTGAGCGATGTGCAAATAGAAATCGAAACCCTCAATAAACATATTCACAAGTTGAAAATGAAATTGCAAGACACGAATTCATCGCGTTCACAACCCTCTATTAAATTGACCCTACACCGGCTAAAAAAACGATAACAGGAAAAGAATATTTATCTACGGATCACAACAGTGTGTCGGCCTATCCTCGGCCTAATTCGATCAAGAGAAAATACGTCGTATGAAAAATATACTTTCACATCTCAAACGAAGCCTAATGCTCTGACTATAGATATTTTAAAAGACTGTCATAATGTTGATTTAACGCCCAATGATAAATTAATATTATGTATTGGTGAAAATGACTACGATAAAAAAATATTGTTATCCCAACTTCGGAAATTCTTAAATACTTTTAAAAATAATGACATACTCTTATTGAATGTATTTAAAAATAAGTATATTAATATATATGACTTAAATAATAGTATAAAAAAAACATGTAATGAATTTAAAAGGTGCCATTTTGTGACATGTATAAATGAAACTATGTTTGACATGTGTAATTCAATTAATTTTCTTATTGACTATATTGACTACAAAAAAATGTATCTTGATGTACGTGAAATAAAAAAGTTGATAGGACGTGACAATAATCCAATTACACAAAAAAGCGGCGTTAACATATATCCTAAAGGAACGATTCCTTATTATTTTAAGCGTCAATCCACATTTGAAACTACTGCTAAAACAGAGGTAAAAAAACCCAAACCCAAACATCTTATTACTGACTTCTTTCCTATAGACAATAAAAAGAGTTTTTTTCGAGTCTCTAACATATAAATCATTTACAATCATGCATCAGAATATAGCGAGCATACTTGCAAAGAAAGACTTACTGGAACTCACGCTGGAGGAATTGCGTTATTCAAATATAATCTTGCTTACATGAGTGATTTGCTGGATAGAGATTTGGATAAATACGCTATAACAGTACTGCCAGGTCTTCCAATATTATTTCTACGCAACCAGGTTTCTAATATTACTTTTGTCATTGGCGTTAAAAATATATTTAACGGATTTCCTTTAACTTTTAAGAGCTTTGCGAACATAATGATTTTTTTCAGCGAACATAATGGTTCAGTCAACTAAAAAAATATTGTAGTTGGATAAGATGAGATTCATGATCCCCATTTAAATATGCTTAAAACAGTATTTGTTTTTAATGAGTCCTAAAGTCCGGGCGCGATTTGAATGGGATAGAACGTTGTCGAAGTTTGTTGAAATTGACAGTTCTAGAGAGAAGTAGGGGTAGGGTAATGAAGTTCTATGTATTTAAACTTATTTATTAGTACGATCACTCATTAGATTACAATACGATTACTCATAGTATTATATTATATTTCTTAGCTTTATTTAGTCCTCAATTAACTGCACTATCTTTTGAGAACATTTTATAAATTTACAGCCTAAACTATACTTTTTTTTATTTCAAAATCTTACCGTTCTTTCGACTTATATTGTCTTAAAAATCACAAAAATAACAAAGAAAATTATTATACTATAAATACAAGCAAAACCCCACATTAAATAACACGTCTATCATCTCGATCTATGACGCGCTTTTCCCGACGCTACAGCAGACGGGTGGCCAGCGGGTGTCTCAGTTCCAAAAGGTTGCATCCTATTCTGAACGTGCGAGGATTATATAACATCATTTATTCAATAATATAGTAAACAAAAACATCAACAAAACACTGAGTTTTGTAGTTCAGAAGGAGTGTAACACAACACAATACAATACTCTTTATTGTACACCAACGCAAGATTAATATAACAAATATACAAATATTTAGGGAAAACAATATGCGGTATTATTGCTTGTTACACGGCAATTACTTTCATACAATCCAAGAAAACAATAAATAAAAGGAGGAGAAAGATGAAAGGGTAGTGTGCACTTATGCACTAAAAAGACAACGGACTATGTGATAGATCAGTGACCATAAATAAAACTTTTATTTCCGTTTATGGTTCATAGAGAGGTTAGAGAGACAAATCATGTCTCTTAATCTGTTTCTTGATCAAATTTGAGTGTCACGTTTAATCGATATCGTTTACCGTGTAAGGGCCGTGTAAGAATCCACTGCCCCATATCATTCCGTGGGTGTCGTAAGAGGCGACAGAGGGAAACAAATTAGGAGATGGGCAGCAGCGCCTTCCTAATAACGATTAAAAATAAAGTACAACAATTGAAATTTTAGGTATTACTATAGACGAGGATTTGCTGGAAAATACATATAGACCATTTGTGTAACAGAATCAACCAGTTTGTATATGCTTTAAACGTGTCAGGAACGTAACCGACAAAAGACCGCTATTATGTCCTATCGAGCTATATAGAATCGATTTTGCGTTACGGCATCCTACTATGGGGCAATAGTACGAACAAAATAAAGTATTTATAGCCCAAAAATGCATAAGAGCAATATGTGGAGTTTTACCTAACGTGTCCTGTAAACCACTGTATAAAAATCTAGGATTGGCTGCTACTACCATCACTTTACATTTATGAAGTTGCGGTTTTGTACATAAAAATACAGAATTATTTAATAAAGTAGATAATTTTAGATTGAGAGATCCTCACAGAATGATATATAATGACATTCCGTCGGATATGCAAAAAGTTGCTCTGTATGTGTGTCAAAATTTATAACAAGATTCCTAGAGTAATTAAATGCTCAATATCAATATGTTTAAAACACAGGTTACATATGGCTAAGTCAGAATAACTTTACAGCATTGATTCGTTTCTCTGTACCATAAATTAATATAGCTATAAAATTTTAATTTATTCAATTTTTATTCGTAATTTTAATGTAATTTTATTCGTAATAGTATGGATTGACATGTACATAATTTAATTATGACATTCTTCATTCAATATATTATTTGCATGCTATTTTCATTATGGCGAAACATATGGTCTCTGTCAAAATTGTACCAGCTTATAATACTGTGTTTCTAAGCAAATAAATAAATAATTATTATTAATTATTATAACAAATTAATGTGATTCTCGCCTGGTTGGCATCATTATAGATTTATTTCCCGACTATATGTAAACACATAACTGTAAATTTACACTCGAAACTGTAAATTTATTTAAAATTGTTAGACATGTTATAGAATTATCTGTCACAAATTCGCTTATTATATAGAGAAAAAGGAAAAGGAAGCTCCGAATTAGTACAAATTAACCATGTGTCGCAGATTTGAAAGTACTAGAGCAGCTGCCGGGAGCCTTGGCACGACTTGAGGCCGACGTGGCTGCTCTGAGGAAAGCTGTTGAAGGAGACCGCAGGCTTCTAGACGTAAGTTCCTACTTCCTAAGGCTTCTCTTTTAACTTTTCCGTTTTTATTGTTTTGTTTCTCTGTCTAGTTTTTAGATGTGAAGCAAGAATTAGAAAATGAACGACAGTACTGCCAGGTCTAATATAATAAAACAATCTTGCTTACATGAGTGATTTGCTGGATAGAGATTTGGATAAATACGCTATAACAGTACTGCCAGGTCTAATATAATAAAACAATCTTGCTTACACGAGTGATTTGCTTGATAGAGATTTGGATAAATACGCTATAACAGTACTGCCAGGTCTAATATAATAAAACATAATCTTGCTTACATGAGTGATTTGCTGGATAGAGATTTGGATAAATACGCTATAACAGTACTGCCAGGTCTAATATAATAAAACAATCTTGCTTACACGAGTGATTTGCTGATAGAGATTTGGATAAATACGCTATAACAGTACTGCCAGGTCTAATATAATAAAACATAATCTTGCTTACATGAGTGATTTGCTGAATAGATTTGGATAAATACGCTATAACAGTACTGAGGTCTAATATAATAAAACATAATCTTGCTTACACGAGTGATTTGCTGGATAGAGATTTGGATAAATACGCTATAACAGTATTGCCAGGTCTAATATAATAAAACATAATCTTGCTTACACGAGTGATTTGCTGGATAGAGATTTGGATAAATACGCTATAAGTTGAATTAGTTAGTGAGTACCGTTTATCTAACAAGGTCTCTTGTCAGTATTTCTATTTTATTTACAACTTTCGTCGTTAAAGCTATTTTCACATTAAATAAATAAATCAGCATCTTGTTTTTTTCGTTTGAAATGAAATCGTAACGTTATACGTCAGGTTTCCAATATTATTTCTACGCAACCAGGTTTCTAATATTACTTTTGTCATTGGCGTTAAAAATATATTTAACGGACTTCCTTTAACTTTTAACAGCTTTGCGAACATAATTATTTTCAGTCAAAATCAAAGAAGGTTCAGTCAACAAAAAATATTGTAGTTGGATAAGATGAGATTCATGACCCCATTTAAATATGCTTAAAGCAGTATTTGTTTTTAATGAGTCCTAAAGTCCGGGCGCGATTTGAATGGGATGGAACATTATTGAAGTTTGTTGAAATCGACAGTTCTAGACAGAAGTAGGGTAGAGTAATGAAGTTCTACGTATTTAAACTTATTTATTAGTACGATCACTCATTAGATTACGATACGATTACTCATAGTAGGTATTATTATTACGAAAATACTAAAATGTTCCATGTTTATTATTATATTATATATCTTAGCCTTATTTGGTCGTCAATTAACTGCACTGTCTTTTGAGATCATTTTATAAACTTACAGGCTAACTATACTTTTTATTTATTTTTTTATTTCAAAATCTTACCGTTCTTTCGACTTATATTGTCTTAAAAAACCACAAAAATAACAAAGAAAATTATTATACTAAATACACCCACTTTAAATAACACGTCTATCATCTCGATCTATGACGCGATTTTCCCGACGCTACAGCAGACGGTGGCCAGCGGGTGTCTCAGTTCCAAAAGGTTGCATCCTATTCTGAACGTGCGAGGATTATATCACATAATTTATTTAATAATATAGTAAACAAAACATCAACAAAACACTGAGTTTTGAAGTCCAGAAGGAGTGTAACACAACACAATACAATACTTTTATTGTACACCAACGCAAGATTAATATAACAAATATACAAATATTTAGGAAAACAATATGCGGTATTATTGCTTGTTACACGGTAATTACTTTCATCCAATCATACAATCCAAGAAAACAATAAATAAAAGGAGGAGAAAGATGAAAGGTGCACTATAATAATTAATGATAATAAACTTATGTACTAAAAAGACAACAGACTATGTGATAGATAAGTGACCATAAATAAAACCTTTATTTCCGTTTATGGTTCATAGAGAGGTTAGAGAGACAAATCATGTCTCTTAATCTGTTTCTTGATCAAATTTGAGTGTCACGTTTAATCGATATCGTTTACCGTGTAAGGGCCGTGTAAGAATCCACTACCCCATATCATTCCGTGGGTGTCGTAAGAGGCGACAGAGGGAAACAAATTAGGAGATGGGCAGCAGCGCCTTCCTAATAACGATTAAAAATAAAGAAACTGCGGTTGGTTAACCGCCTGACGAGCGTGGCAACTATGGCACATATCCACCCTATGAGTCAATCTATAGGGGAGGCCTATGTTCAGAAGTGGACTTTAATAGGCAGTAACGGTAACGGGGGCACTATATCACTATATTTACCATCAATAAGGGGTTAGTTATTTGTTGTTTATGTTAAGAATGAATTGACACAAAAATGTTGCCAAAGTGAAATCACTGGCACGGTATTTGTACTATAAATAAAGAATGTAGTAAACTTATATTTTATGGTGTACAGTAAAAGTAGCGCAATAATCGGCTATGTGTTTATCTCTGTATAAACCCTTACTGTTAAATGACATAAAAAGATGAAGCATTAAGTGCCTGTTTGCAAGAGTTAAGGAAAGAAGGCATGAAAAATATTCACTAATTATTATCAAAGGAAGTCTTAGTAAAGTACAAACTTGCATGTTTCCAATGAACAGTCCGGCTTTATCACGAAACTAGTCAGACAAGGAGTCTTTTAATTTTCTAGACATACATGATTAAATTTCATTTTTAATTAAACGGCCTTGTACTCTTTACGAAAGTTATCCTAAGTGTATTATAGTCGGATAGCTTGTTTAGATGCTGCGAGCAGGCACTATAAAAACTTTTTAAGATCGACTGCTCACGGGCAATGAGTTTTATGTATGTAGCATGCGTGTTTGTAAACCAATTGTGACATATATATACTAAATGTCGAGTGTATATTGTAAAAGCAAGCGATGTTGCAAAGTCTAGATGCACAATTCCTTTTCTGTGTCGTCGATCTAAAGAAGTCTCAAATTTATATGTGACCATATAATGTGAAGTCACTGTGGTCTTAAATGTTATAGGGTTTTATGGTTTTATTCTATTTTTCTTTTTATTTTCCCCGCTTTTAAATAGTTTTCGTTTTCTGATTAAATAAATTGCTTATTTTACTAAGGACGTGTCAAGACTTCAAAATTGTTCAAACACTGTGTGTGTTCTAAAACTTACGAAAGTAAGAAATATTATGTAAGAATCATTGCTAGAATCATTGTAGTGTGTATAATGATTTTCCTTTCAAAAATATTTCACGTTTTACTCATTTTATGTTACGGTGTTAATCATTATTTCGTTCCTGTTAAATTTTTCTTTATTTTAATATAAATGTAAAATATGAAATATTTTGTTGGTACAAATATAAATGTAAGCATGATTCACGGTAAAAGTTTAAACAGTTTTTGATCAAAATCATTTTTCTAACGGTTTAAAAGTCAAAAGAGATTTTTTTAACCTTACTTTCGACATAACGACTGAGATCATTATTATTTTTAAACTGGCATGGAACTATTTGCAGTCTCTTTTTTTTTTCATTGAGAAATTCCCTACGGGACAAGGATGGGTTAAGTCGGACTCGCACCGACTACAACCCCATGATGCTTCACCTTCGCCACAGGCCAGGCCGCGGGACGCATTCACTGGCACAGAATAACTATTTTAAAGTATCTGCGGCTCCGTAAACACTGAAATAAAATCACCGTGACGAGGCATCCCAAAATATATTTATAATGTAAAATCCAGTTATTGCTCATTTCATTGCCGAATTAGTTCCTCTTATAATGGAATCGATGTGAACTTAAAGAATTTAATATTGTTGTTACCTGTTTTTTTTTATTATTGTAATTAAGTTAGTTGTCAAATTATATTTTCAATATTACTTTAGGGTAATTTTAGTTTTATACTGGTTATGTGCGTAATTGTATGTGATATTTAGATAATAAATAATCGTAGTTATTTGTGGTGAGTTTTATTTAAACACTTTGTACCTACAACCAAAATGAAAAATATGAACGGATACTTTGACATTGTATTAATAATGTTTTTGCATAAGAGGTAGTTACGAAAGGGCTACCACAAGTTCTATCTTTTCTACCGACTTCAAAAAGGAGGAGGTACTCAATTCGACTGTATGTTCTTTTTTTATGTGTATTACCTCATAACTTTGTTCTACGTGAACCGATTTCGATGATTCTTTTTTTATTTGAAAGCTGGTGCTTCTCATGTGGTTCCATATACATTTGATCAAGGTCTGACCAATAGCCTTAATAATATACATTCATTTTCATTGAAGTCGGTTGTACAAAACTTTTAATTTTTAATTGTATATCTAGGGTTCCTAAGTTTTTATTTTATGTAGTAAAAAAATATAAATTTGGTTATTATCTGAGCCCTTAAACTCTCTCAGAAATGAGAGAAACTTGTTCTCAGCTGTAGAACTGCATAAAGGCTCTAAAATCTATTATTAGAGTATTTATGAATAAATCGCCTAAATGCTTATGAAATTTTTGCTATCAATTACCTTACTAGTTTACGGCGAGCGTGGCTAATATGCATGCTGTCTGATTTAACATCGTATGAGAAAGGGATGGACTCAGTAAAAAATCAGAGGAGCTAGTGCGCACGCACATGTTTCTTTAGCGCTCAGTTGTGGCTTAGCTACATCGTTGTACTTAATATTACAGTATGTAAAAGATTTGATTTTGGTTAAAAAATGCCGTCGGCGCTGGGTGCTGACGGTGCAAGGATTCACATAGTTTTCTTAAATTTACGCGAATACAACTACGAGGGCGACACTGAAAGTTTTTAGAACTGGCCACTTGTAAACGATATAATAAAAAAATAAGTTCAAATTTTGAAAATGGAACTCTGCCAATATTATTGTGTATTTATTTTATTAATATGTCATTTGTTTACGATTTGGCGGCAAATTGAAAATTGTCTGTGTCACGTCAGCATGAATTTAACGCGAGAAAATGTTCGTACAATGATTTTTTATGACTTTCGATATCAACAAGAAAGTTATGATAGACTTCGATTGGCCTTTCACGATGAAGCCCCATCTCGTGCCACTGTTTACAACTGATTTAATGATTTTAAACGTGGTCGCACTAATCTCACCGATATTCTGCGTGAGGGACGACCTTCTACGGCGACGACTGAAGATAACATACATCGGTGTTGTGCGGCGTATGGTAGAGACTGACAAAAGAGTGACTTATCAGCAGATTCGGACAAGCTTAGGCATCGGTATGAGTCAAGTGCACAAAATCCTCCATGAACATTTAGCGGTCAGGAAGCATTGTGCCCGGTGGATACCTCATAATTTGACAGAGGCCCAAAAACTCCTTCGTGTTAATTGGTGTCGTGAAATGGTTCAAAGATTTAACGGAGGTGACTCAAATGATGTGTTCAACATACTTACGAGTGACGAAAGCTGGATCTATTGTTATGATTCTGAAACTACGAGACAGTCTGCTGTCTGGGTGTTTCCTTCCGAGGAGTTGCCGACTAAAGTGAAGAGGTCGAAGCGTGGGAAAAAAGATGGTGGATTTACTCGTTCTTCGGAAGGATAGGTCATTACGCAACAATTAATTTAGAGGATCGAAAAACAGTTACTGCAGAGTGGTACACTAACAATTGTTTGCCACTTGTCTTGGAAAAAGTTCGGGAGAAACGATCTCGCAGTAGGATCCTCCTTCACCACGACAACGCCTCGTCGCACACCGCCAAGCAAACAATCAACTACTTGGCGACGTCAGACGTGGAATTACTAAGTTACCCGCCCTATAGCCCCGACCTCGCACCTTGCGATTTTTATTTATTTCCGAAAATAAAAGAAAACTTCGAGGAAAACGTTTTATAGACGCCGAGTAAGCAGTGGCTGCGTTTCAAAATGCCGTCGAAGAGACCCCTAAGAACGAGTGGGCAAAGTGCTTTTCTCAGTGGTTCCATCGGATGCAGCGATGTATTGATGTAAATGGACACTATTTTGAAAAGATATAATAAAACTATTAACTTGCTAGTTTGTTCAGTTTTTGATTTTCTAAGAACTTTCAGTGTGACCCTCGTAATATGAATAAAGATGATTAATTTATGGTTTTATCAATATGCGAAAAATAAAAATTAAAAGTGCTAAAATAAAAATTTCATCAAGTTTATTCGTCTATTTCAATTCAAACAAAACCCCCGAAAACTGTCATGTTTTGTTTATTTTATAATTTTACTGTCACCAATTTAGGAATTTGACCAAATCGCCTTGCGCTCGTAAATTTCACCGTATGCGAGCAACACGGTTTCGATCCCCGCGGGCAATTGTAATTGCTTAGTAATCCACCACCGTGCGGTTTTTTAGCAATTTAATGCTAAAATAATTTTTAATTTATTCTTTATTAAACATTAAAACAGATGGAAGCATAAGTACAATATCATATACGGTTTTGTGATCTCATCACTGTGAAAGATTTCTTCCAAACAACCGTTGCGTTCCACTATGCAAACAACCCGGATTCGATTCCCGTCGGTAACAATGAAATTGCACAGCTTTACTGCGTGCTCAGCGGTGAAGGAAAACATACTGAGGATACCTGTATGGCTGTGGAATAAATAATTTCAGTCATGTGAAATCCGCTAAAACAATTGAACAGATGTATGTCGAAAAAGACAAGCAAGCATCATTTTTACACCTGCATCCTGCAGACATTTTTTTTATTTCTATCGTTTGGTAGACTAACAGTAAAACGCGTGCATGTGGAACAAATTGAATTGAATTGAGTGAATTCGAAAAGTTATATACGATGAACACTTCGAATATTCGTTTATATTGGCATAAAATTTTGGATTTAACCCAATAAAAACCTTGATGCCGATGAACCGGTATGAGGCCATAAGAAGAAAGAGAAAGAACCAACAAGACCACCAAGATTACGACCTTAACACAAGATTATACGGGTTATAGATCAATTAAACGAGATTTTTCGTCAATTCCGATAGAGCAGCGCCTCTGAATCCATCCATTCATTACAGCCTTTAAAAGTCCTCTGCTGAACATAGGACTCCCTCATAGAGGGATTTTGCCATAGGTTTGATAAAAAATAAAACAAAAATGAGATATTCTGTGACATAAGATTGTACAATAGTATAATAAGAATACACAAGACGTTACCGTATCGGAAGTGGTACCGTCATATGTGGTATCTTTACTTTCCGTGGGCATCTTTACCGAACATAGCCTATACTAAATCCCATTAAATTTTTTTTTTGTATGTGGCAGTTGACGCAATTTTAGACATATTCGTGGATTTTAAAATAAATTGTGGTATCCTAAAAAGATTTTCAACTGCTAGCAACTTCCTTAATTGTCAAATTAGTGTGCTTTTTCATTCTATGTGGTCAATTATGTTCGCAGCGTCATTGTATAAAGATTGGTATTTCTTACAGAAAATCAAAGTGCAGGTAAATGGCTTATATTGAATAGTATATGATATATTGTTATTAAGGTGTATCGCAATGCTTCAATCCTATAAATTTTCTGTTTATTGAGTTATTGGAAAAGGTAATGTTGCTTGAGGTTAGGTAAAGTTTTTCTATGGCTAAACTTTACCTATGGCTAGGGTTGTCAAATTTGGCACACGTTAGTAATCTGGTTTTGTGTGGTAAGTGTTTTAAGATTTTGTTCAGTTATTCAGAATAGCAACTTTAATATAATACCTATCGATTTTTTTCTATTCTTTTAATATTTAATATTTTGGTGTGAAAGAAATATAGAAGTAACCAATTTGCCTGATTACTTATTTCAGATATATTCAAGATGCCTCCAAAAAGCCGTGTCAAACTAAGAAATAAAAGACGTTGGGGAGCGCCTGGTTACAAAAATTAGTTTGAGATGCTATTATTGGCTGTTGATTTACTCAGAAACAAAATACAACTTTTTACGAAACCTTTTTAGGCAGTTTTAATTTCTAGAATAGTTTTTGTTACTGTGTTTACGAGTACAATAGGTATTAAACTGTAATGCATAAACAAAATTCCCTAATAATAATTAAAAAGAAATGATTTAATGTTTGATTATTTTTTGACAACCCTGATGACATCCACCCATTTCTATAATAATTTTGAAATTCTTGGGGCAACTTTACCTATGTATTGGTAGCGCTTACTTAAACTAAGATGGTGGCTTCAAAAATAAATACATCGCTTTTTTAGCGCAAGGACCATTGGTAACTTTACGTCGCGTGCACTCTGGGACACACATTCAATGCAAACTGTAGGCCAGGTAAAGTTGCCAAAAATGTGTCAATTTACCCGCTCATACTCTTGGTTATTATAGCGATTCTTTGTGAGATTTAGTAGAATTCAATGTTTCAACCAAAAGAGACACCTTTTTTACAAAATAAATCAATAAAAACTTAAATAACTTATTTCGTATAGATTGAATAGTCAAAAATTATGGTAATGTTGGCACAGTTGACGGTATTTGCGCCTTTTTTTTCTTATAAAAAATTGCATAGCAAAGAAACTGCTGAACCTTGGACAGTTTCGGAGTATTTCGCGGAGCACTGACGCGTGTATGGCAATCGTTTGCGGTGCAAGATTCTTCATTAAAACGGCACTACACAATAATTCTGTACTAAATATCTATATGAACCTTTATGTCTAAATGCGCAAAACTGTTTTAACTGTTTACACACAATAGTATTCTTACCGTGGTATAAAATCCTTTTTAGTAGATATAGGTAGGCGTTGTCTGTAATTAGTTGCTAAATGCATAGCAATGTATTTCTACGTCAGTAATTTTTTTATAAATTGTATATTTTTTGAGCTATAACATTTTTTTCTTTATTTTTCCCGTAACATATTTTACTGCTCATTTAATATTTTTAAATAAAAAAAAGGCATTGAAGGGTTAAAACGCGGATACTTGTCAAAATTTTGACTAGGGAATGGGTCCGCCATTACAATAACTCCCTACTGGGAAGCTAATAAGTGTTTTTACCAGTCACCTTTAATTCAGCTTTGCAATATATTAAAATTTGCCAATAAAATGTCACACGCTTCAATTATTAACATTTACAATTTGCGTAAAATTTTAATGCGGATCGTTAACATTTCCGTGTAGTGGCTACGTAAAAGAATCTACTATTCCATATAATTCCGTGGGTGTTATAAAAGGCGACAGAGGGAAATGAAATAGCACATGAGCAGAAACATTTTCCTGATAACAAGTAAAAAAAAGGCGGTTGCCAACCCGCCTGCTAAGCCTGGCGACTATGATAAATATCCCACCTATAAGGCAACCATATAATACTATAGTTGTATGTATTACAGTATTCTATGGAGACAACTATGAGGTAGGCCTCTGTTCAGTAGTGGACTTGCCATTATTTTTTATCTTAAGGCAACACCAAATTTTCATTTCATTTAAATAAAAATTTAAAACTTCGCTTTTCAGTTATAATAATTTCCATTTAATTTTTAATCGAAGATAAACTAAGCACAAACAAAAATCAATTTATCAAAAAAAGGTATTCGATATTTCATGAACTGAAACATTGTTGCATTAAAGGTAAACTTAACAATAAAGTAAAAAACTAACATGGCTCGTTAGGAACTTAGCTATATACAAAATAAGATCACAATTTTAATATCTTAAATTACCAATAAAATAAATATACAACAAGTTTTTGTACTTGTAAAAAAAAAACGTGTTAATAAAAATCGTAACAAAATCAAAATGTACCAAAACTTAAAAACAATAACTGTAATAATATTATATGCTTATTAAATCTATTGTTACGTACTTCCTATCTTTCTAATTACAAACATTACTAAACTAATAAACTTATATAGTGTTTGGAACATAAACTAAAAATACTAATTAACACAACTATTGTTTCTTACAAAAATTTTACGTGAGGTAACACTTGTATACTAAATTTTCATTTTTAATTCCCTACTTTATAACTATATTATAAAGCTTGTGACTAACTACATTAAATGCAATATAATGACACACTGATTAAAACATTCTGCGATTTAATTTATAATAATGATTATTTTGGAAACAGGTTGTCAATCCGTTATTATTTATATATTATATCCTGTCAGGTCAAAGTAGTCATAATAGACAGGAAAAAAAAACAATACATTAAAACAACTTGTGAAGTTACAATGTAGCTAATAAGGTAATAAAC
Source organism: Parnassius orleans (assembly GCA_029286625.1). NCBI lineage: Eukaryota > Metazoa > Arthropoda > Insecta > Lepidoptera > Papilionidae > Parnassius > Parnassius orleans. The sequence goes on from JAGSMP010000083.1 coordinate 372,753, forward strand.
ATCAATTAATTGTTTTATAATTTATAACAAAATATGTGAAAACACTTTGGTGGCTGACTTAAATATTAAATGAGCCATAGACAGCATTACAAAAAATTCTATGAAATACCTACCAATAAGTTTTGCAAAATAAAGACTAAAACATCAAGTGTTTTTGTTTGATAATAAACTAAAGGTACATACATGTATTTACGCACACTAGCATTTATTTCATTTCATTATTTATTTCATACACTTAGATAAAAAATATAACACAGCACAGTGCAATATTGATCAAAAAGATGTCCATGCAGAACCTTAAATCAATTACTTGAAAAATAAATAAAGAAAAGCAATCCGGGTTCAGTCACTGATCACCTTTTTATTAAAATAATTAATTTTTGTTTAATATGGAAAGACGCCGATGAACGAACTGTTTACCACGTTCATTTGTAATGTTTTATTAAAAATGAACTCATTAACGTAGCCTTAACTCATTAGAGCGCAAATAATTTTATTGGGGAAGCGATTACTGTTAATTTCGTTTCCATTCATAATGTTAAATGGGAATGAATGGCAAACATGAACTGTATATAGATTTCTAAAATTTACGCGAATACTACACATGGAATAAAACTAATTTTACGGATTTTATCGCTTTTAATTTAACTTTTTTAAATTCCCGACGTTCTCCCGTGACCATGGAGGGTGCTGTAAAGAGCCCGAAACGTCGAAAATTAAAAAAGGAAAATTATACGCGATAAAATCCGTAAAATTAGGTTTATTCCATGTATATAGATGTTTAATAGTATATGTAAAGTATGAATGTAAGTGCTTTAGTGTGCTTAAGTTCAAGATTTAAAAATTATTATCGAGTACTGTCACGGTACAAAGTTAACGTAGTAAAATTGATCGCAGTGATGTAATAAAATAATGAGTCCTTTGTTGAGCAGCAACGCGTTAGTTTGATTGTAACATGTGATTACGTATTTCTAGTTACATATTGCTTATATTAGGGCCGTCAAATGATCGCTAGGTTGTAAAATTTTAGGTTATAAATACTAATGTTGTGCTGGGGTGGATAACGCTAAACACATGAAGTAAGGCTCGCCCGCCTTAGTGAGATAAAAATACTTTACCTGCAATGAATACAAATAAAACATGGAAGTATTTATCACCTCCAAAAATTATCCAACACAAATTGTGCTGCGGTAGGCGTGGCTTACCAATGGCGAACGAGTTTAGTTCGAATACCCTCACTATCATAATACTGATTATTACATAAAACGCCCCTGGTGACGAGTGACGAGCACAATGGCGACATATATAAACATTGTAAGCAACTTAAAACTGTCGGGAAAAAGGTCAACTATTGACTGCGCGTAATAAAATTTATTAAACTATTATTTAGTCAGCGATGGAGTTTAAATGTGTGTTTGTTTGAAATATTGAGCCATATTGCGAGCTTAATTCCCTTTGTATTCACTGTTACGTTGGCTTTGGAGTTGTAATTATACATTTTAGTTGAAATAGTAGATTTCAATGCCAGTACCGCTCTTGTGAACAAGTTACTCGGTTGTGAAAATGTAAAATTAGCTTATTTTAGGTAAACAAATCAGCTGACTGACTTTTATTCGTTCTTATATTAGAAATGAGAGATATGATCATGCAAAGCATGCAAAGCATGAGCTGATTCATCGCTTTCGTTCTTTAAATTGAACAGACTACTTACAAGTTTTAATAATTAATAAATTCAGCAATGAAACATAAAAAATCTGATGTCTATTTGTTGCCACAATGTAACAATATTTTACAAATTTATAACTTCTGATCTAAAATAATACTGTGTAAAATATTAAAATGTATATTGATTCGTAATCGTAACGGCAAATAAAACATATTTTTTTCTTTCTTTGTTTCATTTCTACCTGAAGAATAAATGTTAATATAACACTCTTAAAATGCAGTTACACTTAAATTGGAATGCTTAAAATACATATTTAGTACGATAACAGAATAGTCCTTACTACTAGATGCTTATACTTTGTTTAACGTAGCTTGGGTTCTGTGAAAGGTGAAAGATTTCATAACGAATCAACATTGTAATCGCTTCTTTCTTAATATACACATTTCAACTTTATTAATGTAGACATAACTATAACACCTATGGCTTAAAAAGGGGACAAAATATGATTTGTCAAAGCCAAGTCATTCGCACAAAAACTTTTAATGAGGCAAAATAATTGACTATATATGTAGGTATAAGATTGTGATTTAATTGATCATAACTGATTTGCTTTGATATTTCGAAATAAAAAATTATAAAATCATTTGAAAAAATAATAACATCATAGTCGCCATTATGTTTCGATTATTACGAGAGCATCTACCTTGTATGCGTAATGTGATCTTTTGGAGTTCTACCATGTTTGTTTTAATAGCCTTTTCGTTTGTTATTTTTTGTCATTTTCACTGTTGCAGTCACATAAATTATATGGTCTCAAATCAAAGGTTTGTATCTATTTTTTATTTACTTTGAACGAAAGCGTTTTTTTGGCTACCCTGCTCTAAACAACACGACACAGCTATTAAAATATTGTGATTATTTATTACAAGAAAGTTGTGCTCATGTCACAGTTGAAAATTGGAAGTGTAGTTAAAATAACTAAACGCGCTATCCAAGAGGATTAGGCCCGAGATGCACTCCGTCAATTTTATAGACAACGAAATAAATATCCATTTGAAAAATTGCTACAGTGATTCCGATCTGGATGAGAACGATGATAGCATATTATAATGTGGACATTTATTTAAACATTTAATGCTTGTGTGAGAAAAAGTGGTCTATTCTAGAAAATCGAAAAATTAGAGTACAAACAAGCTACCGGATTAGCTTGAACGATCGAATTTTCTCATAGTGGTATAACCCTAAGTAAATATTTTTGACAGCTGTCATACCGACCCAAGCTAGATTTAACAAGGTATAGAGCACCTATTAAATTCCCGATTTAAATTTAGCATTGCATAATTGGACGCAGTTACACAAAAAGGTTTGTGTCCCATAATAAATTACTTTGTTATTTACGTTTGAAGTTAGATTGGTAGTCAAGGATGGTTGGCTTCTTTTTGTAATTTTTCTTATCAAACTTCAACTTTAAATGTTTTTTTTTTACCGCATGAAACTATGTTATAGATCTTAATTACTTTGATTTATAAAACTCATTATTGACAAGAGTATGGTGAGTGGGTTGGATCTTTTATGCAGCAAAGTTGAAATTCATGAATTGAAATAATTCAATCGCAGAACATACTTTAGCAATCCAATTAAAATTAGGAGAAATAATTATCACATTATAAACTAAAATATACGGAAATCACTATTACAAACTATTGCCGAACATCATTCTGTCATCATAGAGACTCAATCTGTTGCTTTCGCTCGCTCTGCCCTTTTGGAGAGCTCTGTCCCTCCGAGCCCTTCTTACTGCTACTGGCAAGTCCCCTGGTGTTTTGACCCGGCCAGCAGGATTTTGCAAGTTAACACTCCCGGAAGAGGAAAATATTTCGCTGACGTGCTCTAAAGAATGCTGTCGCTTTATCGACAAAGATTTTAAAGGTGGCTTAGGAGATTTAGGACTACGCTCGGCTTCGTTGGGAGCAGGCGTTAAGAATTTCAAATCGTTCGTGTCGATTTCCCCATTCAGAGCTGCCAGATAAACGGGATTATCGCCGCTATATCCGTTAACAGCGTTTTCCTTGTCGTTCGGATCACTGAATTCGTTGTCGAAGTTCGCGTACTTATTGTGGTATTTGTTGAAGCCGAAATCGCTTTTCGTTTGACTTGCCTCCTTAAGCACTTCGTTTTGAAGGCGTTTCTTGTCACTTTCCAGTTTCGGAATGGTCTGCATAGTTATTTTGGAGCCTCCGTTCTCAGATAGCAACATTAGATGTTCGTCTTCGCTGCTTGAACAGTCCGAATTCATATCGAAGAGACTGTCGTGTTGTTCAATGTGATTTGTGTCTATGTATTGAAGTTCCAGATTTATACTAGCTCTGGAAGATCTCCCACTGTTAGAGGAGTTAGAAATTATTCTATTGTCACAACTAAGTCGTTTCTTAGCTGTAGAATCTTCAGATTCTGATTGTCCAGCCTTAAAGTTGCTCTGAGAAGACATGGAAGTATGAATCGAATGTTTGTTCAAACTTTCGGAGCTGCCTCGTGACGTCTTGCTTCGGTTCGCGAAGTCGGGTGGTTTCGCTTTTGGAACAATAACGGCGAATATTTGATTTCTCGAATCTTTTTCGTCTCTCGTTGGCAACTCTTTGAACACTTTGTCGGAACGGTTTTCCGATTCCATCATCATAGTCGGTGACAATGTTCTGTTAGGTGGGGATAAGGTACATGGTCCTTCAAAGTTGTATGAGCTACCTTGACTTAGAACTAGATTAGTTGGTCTATCGAAGGTTATGTTACAAGGTTTGTCGATTAGAGACGTCCTTGTTCTTCCGTTCTGCAATGACCTATTAGCTGAACCTTCGGCGATCAATTTCACTTCGGTCTCTAGTGGTTTTGGTGTTCTGCCGAGCTTTCTCTCGAAAAACTTACGTATCCCCCATTTTGGCTTTTCGGTTTTCATGTCATGTAACAGGTTTGTTTCTTTGGGACCCCTGTCTACATCATGAGAGCTGACATCATTAGGTACATATTCCAAAGGTCTCTGGTAGGAACGTATTTCATTGAATCTATCGGAGTTTTCCTGAGCTAAAAGACGGCTATGACTTATCCTTGCTACGGACAGACAATTCTCTTCTATATTTTGAACTCTGGGCACTTCACTGGTGTTTATATCTTTAAGGCTTTTGTGTATAAGCTCGACTGTGTGCGTCTGCGTGTTTGTGTGCGTGTTACGTTCGATACACGCATTCCGTCCGATATGTGGCTGAGGGTAAAGTAGGGGAGTGCTGACATCGCCATTTTGTTGAGTTGCCGTGCAATTAGAATTTTTGTCTATTTCCGGGAGCGACGGGGCGTTAACATCTGTTGGAAATGCAGATCTTGAAGTAAATAGTAATTAATATACGAATCCTAAAATTATTTTGAGAATACATCAACAGAAATATACTGTTTAATTTACTTTACATTGCCGTAAGTCAGCGGCGTAAAATAATTTGTCACCCTATCTGGTCAATCTCAAAAATCGACAAAAGCGAATTTAACAAAAAGGTTGTAGTCATGAAAAAAGACCATTGAATTCCCACTTTATATGTGCCAGTTGAAAACAGTTGAAAACGGGAAATTTCAACTGGAATACCAATCGACCTGCTAAACGTAGAGACTGGTAATTAATTCAAGTAAATTATTCCAACTGTGGGAGAGGCCCATGTCCAACAGTGGACTGTTTAAGGATTGGTGATGATGGTGATAAAATATATTTTGTATTTTGTGTTATTATTATCACTAAAACGGGTCTTTCATTAACCTACATTAGTTACCAAAGTACTTTTAAGATAAGATAAAGATATTATACTAACCTGGTGGGTGCGGGTGCAAATTATTATCGTGTATGACGGGTCCTTGCACGAGCAACATCATTTTGAGTTCAGCCATTCGTTCTTCAACACACACTGCTGTTAACCTGTAATAACAATAACACCTTGATGATTAAGATGAATTATTTTTTATTTCATCAGCGTAACCGAGCGGTTCAACTGATGGCAAGTGGCCACAGAAGACTAGGCACCTGCAGCTACTACAAAGAAGTCTTACGGGTCCGTTATTACCTCCGAGAACTGGCAAGGTTTAAAACCGAAGGAGCACACTTTCACAGAAAATCGGCATTAAATGGCAACATAATGCTGCTGTTTTCGCATGGTTACATAGGTAGGTAAACATAGGCCTTCCCCATGGATTGGCTCATAGGGGGGATATTTGCCATAGTTACCACGCGTGGCAGGCGGGTTCGTAACATCAGTTTTTATTTTTAGTTGCCAATACGAAGACGCTGCTGCCCACCTCCCGGTTGGTTTCCCTCCGCGACAACCGCGGAACGAAACGGGGTAGTGGATATTCTTACACTCTCACTACACGGGCACATTTCGCATGGTTAGTGACAAGAATTTGATCTTACTCCTCAGGGTTGACAACATAAGTACATTTTTATTTTTTATCATTGACAGATGGTCTACGGCATACACTTATCATAAGGTGGACTGTATACTGTACGCTCATTTTGCACTTATATAAAAGTAATTACAATCAGACTCTTATCCTCCAAGCAAGAAGACAATAGTTATTACATAGGGGTATAAATAAGAGAGTAGTGCCTACAAACCAAAGCATTGTCAACTGCAGTGAAAAAAAATGGTAAATTAAAAAGGCATACCTTGCTTCAGCATCATGATCCCAGCACTCGTCACATGTGTCGGTAGCGATCTTTAGTGCGCGGGCTTCAGGCACTGGTCCCTTGGGGAGTGGTGGTCTTGCCTTGTTGCGGGAAACTAGACTCTGTGTCAGAGACATTTAAGATTACGTAAAGAGAACACATTAAAAGCTATTATGATATTTCGATAATTTAAAAAAAACACATAGGTATAAACCAATTTAAATTATGATTGGATCTTATTTACATGGAACCACTGAGAAAAAATACTTTCGATAAAAAATAATAAGTAACTACTGTTATTTAGTGCAACACAATCTTTTTATTGTTCATAATATCCATAGCGCGAGTTGTCACAAAGATGTTTTGCTCGCTTGGACTAATGCATGGAATCATCAGTCTTGATTGACCGTGTAATGCTTTGCGTTACACCATCAATCTGGCAGTTTATTCTTGATCAAGGTCACGGACTAAACTGACGCCAAACTGAACTTGTAACCTACGTCTTAAGTGAAGGTAGTGCATTCGCCATGTACCAGGAAAGCAAAGGCGCATTAAAACATTTTCTCGTAGCTTCGGCGCCAGTGCTACTCAGCGACTCACCTACATTCTGCGCCAGAGTAGGCTGCGGCGGCAGGCCCAGGTGCCTCGGGGACGCAGTCCTTGTAACCTCTCTTTCCCTACACTCTCCTTAAATCCTGTCCCGTGTATGTGTAATATTCGCAATGTATCGGGAACACAGAAGTGTGCTGGAGTATCCGGTCGCAGAGTCACAACATCACGCACAACAATGGTGCTTGTATAACCCGCTTGCCCACCTGCATCTGCGACAGCATGGGCTTCGGCGGCAGATACAGATGCCCCTGGAATTTAGATTTAGTAGGCTCTTTGTCTCCCCTCTGCCTAAATCCATTTATGTGTAGGTGAAGATTCGCAATGTAGCGGAAACATATGTGCGCTGGATTATGCGGTCGCAGCGCTACAATGTCAGCACAAGGAAACCGCTCAACTGCACCTGCATCTGTGGGCTGCGGCGGCAGGCCCAGGTGCCCCGGGGTTTTAGGCCCGTATTAATAAACGTTACTCAACGACGAACTCAAGTGCGTAATCATTTGATACGCCCTCATTACGAAATCAGCATCTCAAAACCGTTGCTAATTAATAAACACATAAAACAGTATCTCAATACGCTGTACTTAGGAATATTGTTCTGTGACTTGCACTCAAGTATACACACTTGAGAGTCGAGTTTCGTTTATTAATCAATGTGGCACTCAGCTGATATCGTAAACCTAAACCGCATCTTGAGATATGTTTATTAATAAGATCATAACCTCAAGATTGTACTCAAGTGTGTGTACTTGAGCTGAGTAACGTTTATTAATGCGGACCTAAGTCCTTGAAACCTCCCTAACCCTAAAAACAAAATCTTCACAAAATCTTGTTCCGTGTAGGTGTAACATTCGAAATGTACCAGGAGCATATGAGTACGTTGGAGCATGCGGTCGCAGCGACACAACGTCAAGTACAACAACGGTGTCAGTACAACGCGCTCGCTCACCTGCATCTGTGCCAGCGTGGGCTAGGGCGGCAGACCCAGGTGCCCGGGGTCTCAGTCCTTGTAGCCGCCCTATGCCTCTCTCTTAATTTTGTTCCGTGTAGGTGTAACATTCGCAATGTACCAGGAGCACATAAGTGCGCTGGATGCGGTCGCAGCGCCACAACGCCATGTGAAACAATAGTGGCAGTACAAGGCGGCCGCTCACCTGCATCTGCGCCAGTGTGGGTTGCGGCGGCAGGCCCAGGTGGTGGTACGGCAGTGCGTAGGGCGGTGTGCGGCAGGGGTGCGCGCCGGCACAACGCCACAGCATCTCCCACAGCACCAGCGCCAACGCAAACACGTCAACTGCACACAGCGCCGCCCTAGCACCGCTCAAGTCCAACGCGCCCTCTAGTGCTTCAGGGGACAGATATCGAAGAGTTCCCGCCTGTGGATTCATTGAAATCAATTATCAATATCTAGTGTGTTCACAATAAGAATTAGACTTTAGAGTGTTTTATATGTTTAAACTAGCTGTCCCCCGCGACTTCTCCCGCGTGGAATTTACTACGATTTCATGGGTTTTAATTTTTTTTGCGCAGAATCATAATTCTTTTTCTAAAATAAAAGTATCCTAAGTTACTCCTTATAACATCAGCTATCTGCCAGTCAAAGTCCCATCAAAATCGATTCAGCCGTTTAGGAGATTAGCCGGAACAAACAGACAGACAGACAATTTGTTTTTGTTATTAGTACCGTATATACTTTCATATGCATTTAGTAAAAAGCTGTTATTTTAACATTACAAACAGACACTTCAATTTTATTTATTTGTAGAGATTTATAATTTTCAAATGGTTTAATTAAGAAGACTTGTATAAATTTATATAACGAACAATTGGGTATAATTTGGGTATAATTTGGGTATAATTATGGCTCCGCGCCCGCGCGAGCGCAAGTGCGTGCGTGCGTATGTGTGTGTGTGTGTGTGTGTGTGTGTGTGTGTGTGTGTGTGTGTGTGTGTGTGTGTGTGTGTGTGTGTGAGTGACTCCCGCCACCTATTAACAACTGCAACACCAGCAGAATTGCAGGTGCGTTGCAACGCCTTATAAAAAAGAGTAGGCACTTTTCTTGAATGTTAATTGTTCAGCTGCGTAGCAGATGGCTGCGTTTTCGAATCCTCCACTGAACAAGTATTGTTAAGGGGGATATAGTAACGCTTGGGTCAAAGAGCAGTGAGTAAAGCAATTCAACTGGTAGTGGAGTAAGGCTCTCACCTCTGTAATTCTGCTGGGCGCGGTACGGTCACGGCGTGGCGGTAATGGTTGCGCCAGGCCCAGATCGGCGAGGCGGGCTCTTCCATCGGCAGCGATCAACACGTTGTTGCTGTTCACGTCACGATGCACCACACACGGCTTATTACCCGCTGTAAAATTAAACGATTCTTTAACAATAATTCATTCATTCATTACAGCCTTCCATAGATTACCTAATAAGGGCGATATTTGCCATAGTTATAACACTTGCCAGGCGGGTTGGCAACCTCATTGTTATTATTTTCTAGTTTTTCTTAGGAACACGCTGCTGCCTATCTCCTGGTTTTATTTGGACACCCACGGGACGATATGGGTTAGTGGATCTCTTACACAGTGGCAACAAGGTGTCTTAAACACAAAAAAAAAGGACGTTGTCGATAAATAAAATGTTTTCAGAAATTATCAATTACCTTATAACGGCGGTGCATGAATATCCATAATATCATCTTGTGGATGCCGTAAAAGATTAGGGGAAAAAGATTAATTTTTAAATAACCATGAACATCGTTCCGGTTACGAAAAAGTCAAGGTGAAAAATCATCTCGACTTTGTCACGTTAGATAACTACTTGTAACATTAGAACGACTTATAACGTGACTTTATATATGCATTTTAGATTTAGTTAAAAGTTAAAGTTACAGCCTATTATACGTCCCAATATGGGGACAGGCCTCCTGTTATTTCTGAGAGGGTTTTAGGGCAAGGAAATGTCCGCCGCGCTGCCCCAATGCGTGTTGGCGAACTTCACGTGTCTTCGAAATATTTTTTTTCTTATTTTTCAGACATTCAGACTTCCTAACGATGTTTTCCTTCACCGTCGAGCACGTGGTAAATCAGCATTTAAAATTGCAATTAACAATTCCATTGGTGCCGGCGGGGATCGAACCCGGGTTGCTCGCGTACTGTGAAATTTACAGCGAGTGCTAATCATCTGAGCTACCACGGCTCAGTATTAAGTTTTATTTCAATAGTCGAATTTTTATTTTCTTCCTTACTATTATTTTTGAAATATATGAATTTCACCTAACCGGTCGGGATGGCGGTTTTTCTAAAAAAGATCGATTTTTCAAAGGGATTTGAATCGAAATCTGTTTCGCAAATAAATCGAGATTTAAAAGATCGATTAAAATTTATCTTCTTTGATTTACTTTTCGGGTTTGTATTTACACTACCAACAAAATACAACAAAGCGATTACAAACGTAACGTTTTTTATTCATTAATCCATTAAGAAGAGGCGAAAGAAACTTAGCACACAGTTATTTCGCGAGTTTTCAAATAATTAATTGAAAAACTGTAATTTTTTTACATGTTTGGGTAGCCAATTGTAAATAATTTTATGGTTCTTATCAAAACAGAAAAAATCGAATCTCGATTTCCAGGGTGAATAATGATCTTTTTAGAATAATAAATCGATAAATCGATTTCAGATCGTCATGCCTAGTCGGTGTATCGTTCTAATAGACGGTACACGTACCTTGTTACATAGTGGCAGCTATGGCAAATATACCTCCTATGAGGCATTATATGGGGAAGGCCTATGTTTAGCAGTGGACTTAAAATAGGCTGTAGTTATAAGATAAATGTAATAGTAGGAGGAAAAAAAAGACGGAACATTTTATTTTTATTTTATCTCGGCGGAAAGCGGGTGCTCCGTGCGATGTTTATAATAAAATGTTTATATTATTACGCTATCTTTGACCAACGCTATTTTTATTGAAAACAACTTCGCCATAATATTCACGATATATCGAAATTATAACATAAAACGTAATTTTCGCACATTGGACTTTGTGGAATATGAAATTTTTTTTTTTACCAAATTTTTAGTGATAACTCACACTTTATATTTAATTTTCAGTTCCTTCTGACTAATTTATTTCATTCGAGAACTAAATGTATAAAATTGTTACGAGACAAAATATAAGCAAATAAGTTTTAATAACAGTGTAATTACTTACTTTTTATATATATAAAAAAAACTAATCATCAAACTTTCTTTTGTACCTACTTAATTTTTTTAAATTAAAGTTGCCTCTTGCACTCACGCGGCGAAAGAAATAACAGACTTAAGTACGAGTATATGAAGTAAACGATAAAGGCGAAAACTCGTAATTTGAAGTACATTCTCTTAATTTTGAGAAGCGTAATTTAGTAACGAATGTAATACAATACAATAATACAATACAAAAAAAACTATTGGTAAATCCAATTGTGCATGCTTTAAGCGCATTAAAAAAATTACGTATAACATGTTTATACGGAAATTTTAAAAGTAGTTTAATTACACACAATTTTCACTAAAAACCTTATAATTATTACTATACTTCAAATTTTCCGATAATTTTATGTCAAATTTCAATTTAAAAAAAGCTTGGAAAATGCAAAAGTGCAGGACTCATAATGCTCATATGATCGTGAAAAAAAAAGTAAATTTTAGTTCTATTCGTGAAAGAGTTCCAGTAGCAGTCACCGAAGTACACCTTCAAGTCACTCCATCAAGTCCGGAGGTAAGTTCTATTCATAACTAACAAAACGAGGCCAAACTCGGCACAACCTAGTTCTACTCTTCGAGGAGTTCCAGTAGCATTCACCGAAGTACACCTTCAGATTACTCCATAAAGTCCAATACGTATCACAAGTCCACTGCTGAACATAGCCCCCCCCCCCCCTAGGAATGCCACAAAGCACGGTCACGAGCCACCTGCATCCATTGACTTCCTGCATGTCTTATCAGGTCGTCACTCCATCTCGTAGGGGGACCGCCCTACACTTCGCCTGCTGGTACGTATAAATATTTATATATAAATCTTACGTACTTTTAGCGACAAAATATTATAATAAAAATCTGTGATTATGAAAATAATAACCTTGGTCAAGTATGTATCAAATTTGGTTTTTGGAATATTTTGTATTTCTACAGCGATCGATATTTTTGCTGCCTATTACCGCTGCTATAAGCAAACGATACAGCAAATCACCCGGCCGAGTGCGTAGTAAGGCAGAGCAAAGTGTATTTAGTAAAATAAATTAATACAAGGCTGCTAAAACACCGAAAATTTCGAGATTTCGCAGCCGAAAAATTTTTTATTATAACTAAACGAAACAAAATTAAACTGCCATTTACATTCCATGGCTTCCCACATGATAGATGAAGAGATTAAAAAATAGATTGAGTTAAACAATTGATATTTTCAAGTTATCGTGTTTACCACTCCATGCGGACTTGATAAAACTACACCATAAGCCACTAAAACCATGTAAAAATAGCAATTAATCGATTTAAAAAAAATAAGTTCAACAATCATTTATTTTATCTTTCTGACAATGTGCTTTTTATATAATTTATATGTTCAATATGATTGTTAGATACGATTTTAGGCGACAAAACGTTGGAATCTTGATTTTTAGGTGCTAGTAGAACATACTTACGCGCTTTGCGCTTAAGGCATGCAATAACTTTTTTTTTAACGAAACTAATTCTAATAAAAATTTTAGAATTTTAGTTGTATAATTCTTATAAATAAACATGTGAAAAAGAATTGTTCTGAGCACTCTTATCTATTGTTTTGAGTAAACGTAGTGATTATATACTCTTTGGTTCTGTGGGGTTCTAAATATTACTACTCTTTGGCGGGGTCTACAAAATTATCACGGAGGAGACCGATGTGGACCGATGGGGATTGACAGATTAAGCGGTAAATGCGCAAACCTGTGTCTTCTAGGGGCTAAACTATACTAGATTTAGTCGTCCCCAATCCGAGACTTTGTTTAATAAAGACTCGATTTCACACAAGTTTGTTCCGGTACTCGACGACGTGTTCCCGAGAAATATTGACTACGACCGGTGTAAAAAGCATCACCAGTGCTCTCATCCGCATAGCAATGAATGTTACTGGTTTGGTTTGGTGATAGCACGCAGCCTTGTGTAACACCAGCATTAATAGAATTGTAGTCGGAGCTTGCACCGTCAACTACGAACTTGATGCTCCAATCGGCAAGGAAACTGGTGGTTCAATTGTAAAATTTCTCGGGAAGCCCATAGGAAGGAAGCTTCGAAAGAAGCGCTTTGTGCCAAGCCTGATCGAAGGCTTTCGCTATGTCCAAACTAACCCCCAACCCTCCCCTTGGACTCTACCTGCGCTCATCGTTTGCGCTATCGCTCATGTTTACCTTACACACGGTAAACAAGATCACCAGCTGAGCGAACCCGACGGAAATCGTACTGGCGGTCACTAATCAGCTGGTGGTCCTCGAGGTACCTCATGAGCTGGCAGTAAATTATGGTTTTTATTATTTTGGAGAGCAAGGAGGTGATGGCGATAGGTCTGAAGTTGAACGGGTCTGAGCAGTCGCGTCGGATCGTGTGCACCAAAGCTGTCTTTCATGAGTTGGGGACTACGCCTAGGGAGTAGGAGTATCGGAAAAGACGCGTTAAAATCGGTGCCAAATCGGGAGCACGCGTCTTTAGCACAATATGAGGGACTCCATCAGGCCCACTCGACTTTTTGACGTCCAGGGAGAGGAGTGCTTTACTCACTGAGCATCCGCGCGCGCAGCGAGCCCGCGCACAGCTCCAGCACCAGCAGCCGCTCCCCTGCACTTACTTGCGGTGTGCAGGTGCGCGAGCGCGGCGGCGAGCCCGTGCGCGAGCGACGCGAACTCCAGCCACGTGAGCGGGGCGCGCTCCAGCCGCGCGCGCAGCGAGCCCGCGCACAGCTCCAGCACCAGCAGCCGCTCGCGCGCACCGCCCGCGCCTCCCGCACCGCCACCCGTCAGCGGCGCGCGCGCCTCGCTGCCTGCACACACCCCATATAACTTAAATTTAAAAATTTAAAAACCCCCGAAACAAGAAGAACTGGTGATCTTTAAACGGCTGAACAAATTTTCTTTAAACATAGCTAAGAACACTCTGGATTAAGACATCTTTCAAACGAAAAATTTAATCAAAATCGGTTCATCACTTCAGGGCTATATGACGCCACAAACAGACACACAGATACACACTATAGACATATAACACCCCCCTGATTTCGTCGGGGTTTAAAAATGACGTGGTCGCTTCAAAGGTGTTTGTTATAATATCATCCATCCATTACAGCAAAAGACTTCTATCTATACTACTAGACGTGCTCTACGGCACAGGAAGCCGGGGAAGCGCGCGCTATTTGATTTAACCAATGAGCCCACGCGGTAGTAGTAAAGTGTGCTGTTATATAAATTAATTTATATGTATAAACTATATTAATAAATGTATTTACTGTTCATAATAAATGTCTGAAAAAAGTGCAGATCATTGATAAAAATGCAAGTGAGTAATAATGAATAATTAATCGAATAAATATTTCATTATTTAGCTTTTATAAATTTTGAAGTTAATTTCTGTCGCTGCTTCATTGATATTTTTAATTTTGATAAAAAAAACAAATCGCTTTTTTAGGATCTAATGTTAATGTTGCTTATTACCAACGTGAGATGTCAGATGTTACACATATGCGACTACTGTAAGGCACTCGTTTTTTTTTAACTTATTATAAGCCGGTGATCCCACCTGGTGATAAGTGGTGATGTGGCCCGAGATGTTCTTAGCGTAACAAAAGCCTATTCACTCATGCTTTAAAGACGCCAAATTGTATTCGAACGGAAAGAGAGTACAGTTACGTTCAATTCTCCGTAACTCGTGTAATCGACTGCGAGCAGGCGAAAAGACTAGTTCTTTGTTTTATAAAACACGAACTGATTTTGTTTAATGTAACTAAGAAAACGCTGTCATTATTTATGTAGGCACTTTGTCAACGTGATTTGAAAATAAAATGATAATACAACTGCGTAGCATTTTTACCGCATCAGCTACCCGGCCGCGACGGCGCAATCCACAGATGTGACACAGTTTTTGTTCTGAATTTCCGTTCTAGTAGTATGTACATATACATGGACGTCTTGGATTACAGCCTATAATTAATGTCCACTGCCGAATATAAGCCTCTCCCATAAATTGCCTCATATTAGTAATCATGAGGTCTCTGGTTCGAATCCCGAGTCAGGCTAAAATCAGTTTATTGGGTTTTTCTGTTAAGAAATTCTCAATAACAGCCCGGACTTAAGCTGTGTATCGATTATGCGCTCCAAGAGGTCGAACATTGGCGCGCTCCAGCCGCGCGAAATGGATATCGCCTTGGAACGCGCGCCAAATTGTTCGTTGGAGCGCTCAAACGTGGAACGGGCCGCCCCATCTAGTGTCGGTTTTTACCGCGCATCAAAGTAGTTAAGTTTTGGCGCGAGCGCCAGTTGGGACGGTTGTTTTCATCATTCGTGTGTTCGTTGCGTTCCGAGCTATGGATAACCAGAGTTGCCGTTGGATAGCAAAAGTCGCTTTTATCATAATAAAGCGCTTAAAGAAGATGCATGGAACTATGAAAGCGGCAGATGCTCGTACACGACCGAACACTGGAGCGGCTGCCGCTAGTTGATACACTTGGAACATTTGGAGCGCGTTCCGCGGAGCGCACTGGTCGGCGCGGTCATTCATGGCGCGCGCGCCAGGGGCGCGTAATCGATACGCGGCTTTAGGAAATTGGTGGTGTTTCATCCGCGTGCCTCGGAAAACGCGTAAAGCAATAGGTTCTGAGGCTGACGTCTCTGATCGTGACGAAAAATTTACGCTAATGAGCTAAAACAAGGAAGTTTCGCTAAATTACTGCATCTTATAAATAACTTACCGTAATATCGCAGTAGGTTTGGATGTGCAAGATGTGGTAGCCCATATATCGCAGCTTCCTTTTGCCATGCGGTGGCGTTGTTGTAAAGTTTTACTGCTACTGGTGTGGCGCCCAACGTTCCTCTCCACACTGATCCAAACTTCCCTTGACCTACATAAGAGACAACAATCAACATTATGTATAAATATTTATAAAAAAGTACTGATATGATTTTATTATAATGTTTATTATTATTGAAGTAAATATAAGTGATGAGGAATTAATTAAGTTTTTTCTAAACTTCAAAATCTACCACTACTAGTGGTAAAGTCAAACTGCAGTTATATTATAGCTGCAGCACGAATGTGTCGCGTTGACTGGGGAAGTAACATGTTCGCAAAAAATGCAATATAGTAAAATAGCAGCGTAATGATGCTGTGTTTCGTATGGTTAATGACGAGAACCAAAGGAACATTAATACTGAAAATAGGGAATTCCATCTTAGTCCTCAAGAATGAAAACTCATCTGCAACATGAGTCTTAATTGAGGTTATAAATAGGTGTCTATGGGCTACATAATCCACTTATCATTGGATGAACTGTGTGCTTATTTCTTTAAATAATCTAATGAATGAATACAGTTAGTTAGAAACAGTAAAGTACATAATTTATATAAACATAAAATTCATACAAATTTGAATTACGATTATTATACAATATATATATTTTATTCACACAGCCAACCCGATGGTAAGTGGATGCTGTGGTCCATAGACATATACATCTACTCTCGATTAAGAATCAATAAGATAAATGCAGAAGCGTCGTCACCCATGAGGACTAAGATGCAATGCTTTGTATCCAGTAAAAAGGGCCTTTGGTTCTCTCTACCCTCAACATATGAAACGAAGCATTGAGCTGCTATTTTATGCTGGTATTCTGTGAGAGCGTGGTCTTTCCCCTGTCGAGCCAACCCATTCGTGCTACTAATATAGCAGCAGCATGGCTCTACCATATATACCATACAAATAAATTATATTAAAAAATGAAAAATTCTCACCTATATGCTCAATAAGTGTAATATTATCGACACATAACAACCCAGTTGCCAGCGCGTCCGGTCCAGTTCCCATGACATCCCCTGGAGAAAATCACAGAATTGACATTTTAATTGGGTCAAAATATTGTAATTTATTGATGGCTCCTAAATCTTATGATCTAATAGTAAATAGGTTTTTGTCCAAAGATGGATGAATCATAAAATATTACAAAAATGGAGGGTATATTCGGGCTGTAAGAAATTAAATTAGGTTTTTTAACAATCTATTGATGCTGCACTGTACATGGACGACTCAGCTGCTAAAAGAGACAGCAGCAGCTCAGACTGCTCATTCATTCATTCATTATAGCCTATCAAAGTCTACTGCTGAACATAGGCCTCCCCATCAATTGCTTCATAAGGGTGACATTTGCCGTAGTTACCACGCTTGGCTTGCAGGTTGGCAATTGAAGTTATATCAAGAACAGCGTTTTCCTAATAACCCATCTCCTGGTTTGTTTCCCTCTGTCGCCTCTTCCGACAAATGTTCTTACACCGCCGCTACATTGTAATGGACTGATAATACCTATGAAAAATCATCCCATATTCACCTGTTTCCTCCTCGAAAACTAGATGGATTTTAATTTCTTTTTCAAGAACAATATAAGAACTATAGCGGCTATATCTGTATGTTTTTCTATTATTTTTTGTTTGTTAAATTTGTCAGCCGCATGTCTGACGACGGCGGTATAACCGAGTAGTTTTAGTAATTTTAGACGATTCTTAGTTTTTTAAACACTTGATTTATGGTGAAAACTAAACATATGAACATTGCAGGGGTAAAAATTATATCATAAAAAAATATCCTCTAGCGTTACTATCCACAGAGAAAACAGAAGAATATGTTTGTCAACTACATAAAAAAAAAAACAAAAGGATTTACTGTTAATATTGTCATCTTCAGTCCATAAACAGGCCTACAGTACCAAATATTTAAAACTTTAACCACTTTCTTCGACTTAATTAAGTTATATTTAAGTAATCTGTTCAAATCCATTAATTTGTACTTTCACTTACTCATGTTTTCGCAACAGGAATGTATATTATACGCCGTCACATTGCATATATAAACATTTTTAACATTACATAAAATGAGCATAATATCCAACCTTTTTCAACATCAGCAACATCGCTCAGATCATCCTTTGCAAGCACCATCTTCCTGCAGTACATGTTCCTACACATGATCGCTATGACAAGCACAGATACCAATGCTAATATGCCTGAAGCTATGATGCTTGGATATTTCGGACGCTGGGAGGAACTGCTCATTGTAGACTCGGCTTTTACAGTAACAGTTTCTTCTTTGATGGAAGCTAAAGCGAAATAAGAAATAAACAAAAATTATAAAAATAGGTAAATGATCAAATTTTTATTTAAAGGTTCAATGTCAATAAGTTGGCCACTCAGAAAGCTTTTTGAAACTAAAAAAGTTCAATGATTAAAGTTTTTGTTATTAAATCTTAATAAAGAACTCTCCACCAGCATCTACCAAAGATTCATGCATCTGAACCAATTTTTGAAACACTTTGTCTAGTCCTCCTGAGACACCTCTTCTGTGGCTTGCACGAATGCACTTAACCAGTATGGTGCCTAGGACTACCCTCGCTTTGAACACTGAGTGCGTGGATGTGCTGTTATGATTAAGCACTAACCCGAGAAGTTGCTTTATTGTCATAGCAGTGAAAGCTTCTGATAAGCATGTGTTGCTATACAGTTTGGCATTGATGCCTCTTTGATTTCGTAAAGAAATTGACAACAGATACCCCATTAAAGGGAAAAACTAGTGATCAAAATCTTTCCTGCGCTTCTTGATCTCTTTGCTTTAGTAGGTATGGATTCATTTTGAAACAGCCAAGCCGTCGACCAGAGCTTCTTTTCGGATTTGTACTGATAAATCCAAGATTTATTAACTGTAATAATGTAATAAACATGCCGAGACGAGCCTGCGTCAAATTTAGTAATCATGTCCGGTGAAGTTGTGCCGCACCCAATGCCAAACTATATTCCTTACATGAAAGCGTTTGGGTAAAATCTCATGAACACTTAGATCCAATCTGCAATATGAATCTCTTCATACATAATACATCTATCCTCTTCAAATAAATTTTTCACTGCTAGCATGTTTCCTTGCCTAATAACTTTTTTTCACAAAACTTTCTGCATGGCCTTTTTTCTTTAAACTATTCAATGATACGACATGAAAGAAAATTTTCGATTAAAAGAGAATTTTTACTTTGTAACAAAATTCAGCATAATACTTTAAACTCACTAAAATCAGCATTGCAGAAGCTCTTGGTACAACAACAGAACTTGCTCCCAGGTAGTCGTGCAGTTACCCGCGTACATTTGTCACAGCTATTATGACCATTTGATTGAGATGAACGCCAACAACCTATAAATAATGGTTAGCTTACTAGAATGTTTTCATCTAAAGCGCCTAGGTTTAAAAATTATTTTGTCCCCAACTTATTAGGAGTAAGTTAAATTTAATGCAATAAATTCCATAAAGTTACTGTCAGTTAAATATTCAAAATCACTGTTACTACTAAGATTTAAAGTTTTGAGTCTGATGGCATATAACATATATTAGTAGATAATGCCTT
Organism: Parnassius orleans; assembly: GCA_029286625.1. NCBI lineage: Eukaryota > Metazoa > Arthropoda > Insecta > Lepidoptera > Papilionidae > Parnassius > Parnassius orleans. Next base: position 392,370 of record JAGSMP010000083.1, read on the forward strand.
AAGGCATTAAGTACCCCCTTAGTAACTTTAAACCTTAGAATGTGATGATAAGCAAAGTGAGATGTTTGAGGCTATGTTGCGGCAGAGGCTGGCGAAGCACCAGAAGAAGAATTTTAAAGGTTTTCATAGTGTCCTTTCACTAGGTTCAGGGGGAAGTGGTGGGAAGTGACACGTTTACCCTCGCGCCCCTCCCTTAACCGACTATAAAGGCAACTCATTTCGTTTTTAAAGTACAACTCTGAAAATTGTTTTTGAATATGGAATTTTCAAACATGCATTAAAAAAAAACTATAAATTTCTGTAGGGAAGTGCAGCCTTCCCCCTGTTTGCCTTGCCTTTTAAAGCCTCTTCAAACATAGTAAAAGTAAACTCAAATTGAAGTTACAGCCTATTTCAATCCCATTGCTGGCCACAATTCTTCTCTCATTTACAGAGGGTTATGGAACAATTAGCTGGAGATGGACTTCACATGTCTTCAAAATATTTTTATTCCTCAGAAATGCAGGTTTCATCAGAAGTTCATTACCTTCACCACCAAGCCAGTAGTAATCAGCACTTAAAGTAGAAAATCAGCACTTAAAACTGCATTAAACATTGTCATTGGACCAAATCTGGGTTGCTGACACTTAAAATTTCATCTAACAAATTCATTGTTGTTGGGTGGGATTAAACATATGTTGCTCACATGTTTGACATGTGTACATGCTGCAAAAATTTTCTGGTGAACACGTAGCACCTGAGTTACCACCATATTTAAACAAGATTGAAAAGAACTTTATTGTTCTTATTGTAACATTATAAAATTCTATTTGTAAACAATACATATATAAAGGAATGTAGTGAAAACTAGAATTCGCTAAAAATACCTTGACCCAATACTGTAATATTTCCTTCCTTGTCTTGATGCCACAAAGTGTAGCAATATGCTCGAGGATCTGTACACTGTTCCACCTGAACTACTTCACCATTTGGCAGTGTTGTTTCAGAGAGAGAACCAATATCTGTGGAATAAATTAGTGTTCATACAAATACAAATAAAATATACTCATTAATAAAATAAAAACATAAACAAAAGGTATATCATCATAGATACACTTCGCCTAATCGTCAGCTTTCCACTTCCAAGTTGCAGGTTCTTGGATGTCGATTTTCCTCTTGTAAACATTTTTCATCACTGGCCGTTAAAACTAAATTTACTATTTTCTTTCCCCGGCTCATTTTGTAGCTTACACAAAAACCACAGATTTCTTTTTCACTATATAACTTGTGCAAAGTACTTTACAAGTTAATACATTTTATCAACTGACTGTGCTACGTAGTAGTTAACTCGAGAGATAAAATAGAACTAACTTTTTCTAATACAAAATGTATTTATATTGTACGAGCATGGGAAACTTGAACATAGTGGTAGTAGTGGGCGAATATTCAAAAATATGGTCATTAAGATTAACTAGCTATTCCCAAAACACTTTGAAAAGAACTTACTTGCCTGTCAACTTATCAGTAATTTATGGGTGCAAACAGTTTTAGCTTATCATCTAATTTATTATTTTGAAGGACATAGGATCCTTGGAACTAATCAGTGGTTTAAAAATGAATATATCTGCCTGTCAACTTATTGGTAATTTATGGGTACAAACTACTTTAGTTTATTATCTTATTTATTAGTGTAAAATTTCTTAAGACTAATAAGTGATTTACAAAGCATGCGCTTATTTATCTATTACTTATTATTAGCTAGTTAATGTACTGTTAATGTTGTTTTGTGTTTAGACTACTAAACAATCACAATTGACTGTGGTCAAATAAAATATGCTATGTGCATGTTTGTCACATAGCAGGTGTTAATTAACAATATTCTAGCTGCTGCACATAGCTTGTTTTAAAAAGTTGTCCTCAAAAGCACATAGCAGTTATTTCATACGAAAGATTGGTGAACTACTATTCCTAGTCAAAGTGTTAAAATCTCAAAAAAGTGCACATAGCAGATTTTGGTTTGACAACGACGATACACTTAGGGATCTATCCATCATTCACTGCATTATTTAAGATTGATAAGTGATGTATGAGTGATTTCTATTTGTATGAACTACAAACTTAATCAAATAACATATTAAAATGTCTCTATATTATATTTGGTTAGATTTGGAGTACATGAATTGTAAGAGGCGACACAGAAACTGATTCATTACAAAATAAATCATTTTGTCATGAAAATGATTTATTTTGTAATGAAAATAATATAGTCATTTTGATTTACTTCAAATGCTTGAAAATCTTATAATCAAATAAATAAATATTTAAACATTGGCATACTATTAATCCATAAGAGTTTAAGACATACTATTTATTACACTCACCAAATATTTCATTTTCAACCATTAATTGAGCATTTCTTTCCTCCTCATAAGGTGGTGTTACACTCATAGCTACACTGTGTATCTTATAAACACATGATATTGTCGGACCAGTTGTAGTAGGAGCATCGGTTACTATTATAGCTGCCTTAACTTTGTACTGCTTCACTTCATTTGATAATGCATTCTGGGTACCCAAATCTTCTTTACCAGAACTTATTGCATTCTTGTCAAATGAACCAACAAAGTCACTTCGAGAGTCCGAAGCTAGCAGATCTGAATCATCAGACCTGCTCACAAAATCGTTTGTATCTGAAATATCAACACTTCTTTTACCTATAGCCTTGGGATGATCTTGTGTTGGCCAGTATTCAGATAAATCTTGCAAATTGTTCCAGTGTATAGTCCTTCTGTGGTGATATTTAGTGAATGTCCTTACATAGTGTGCCGGCTTTAAATGATGAATATTGTTTTTAGAGTCTTGGGATTCTTGAGGCCGTGACGTTAATACTTTCGCCGTGAATATGAACAGAAACAGCACGACACATTTTAACAGTGGTGTTACTCTTTGGGTCAGCATTCCGTCCATCATTTTATTTGATTACATTAACAAGAATATGCATTTCATTTTGAACGAAATTGAACAAGTGCCTAGGTACCTATGTAATTACAACTTAGCAACGGCACTGCAGATTTTATTGATTTTTCATAACGCTATGAAATTCTCGAAACGGTGCACTTTCCCTATAATTTAATGGATTATGGATTTCATAACCATATTTTAAAGAAGCAATGTTACTGATTACGAATTAAAGTAATACGTAAGTTAGTTTGCTTATTTTCTCTTACATTTTGTAACGCATAATTTAATTGTATTTTATTTAACTTAGTGTAGAAACTTCTAACTTGAGAAATTATATTTCCCCAAAAATTAACAATTTACAACGACACTAACTGTATTTTAAAATTATTTCATTAATAATTTAGATCGATAGAATGTTGACAAACACATTTCATCACCCACCGCCCACCGATATCAAAGAGAATATAATCACTACGTTTAACCGATATATTCCGTGGAGACCATAGATAAATAGATAATAGATATGTAGCAAGCTACCGTGGTGGAGACCAAAGAGAATATAATCACTACGTTTAGAGACCAACATTCAGACCATAGATTTAGTAACTAACTATGGTTAGTATATCTATGATTAAGACATATTGACCATAGACAAATAAATATTGACCAAAGAGTAAAACAACTTATACACGGTCCATCTTGACGTACGTCCGCTGAAGGCCGCGGTGCTGGACGTAGCATACACACCACGGAATATAAAAAACAAGAGGAAGCCCAAAGTGGGCGGGGCAGGCGAGTCAGAATTAATGACAGTAGAGCGTAATTGACTGTCAGTCGCAGGCTCAAATTGTTGCGAGCTGACGGATCGCTGCTGAAGTATATATATGGTATATGCGAAAATATGCCGTTTTGGGCAATATTGGAGTGTAAAAACCAAAGTAAAAAGAGAGTATTTTGAACGGAGGTGTTTCGTACTAAAGGCACGTGTAATTTTTTCATTTTTTGAATAGAAACTTGACTAAACATGGACAAAATATCAAATTGCCTTTATTACAAGTAATATTCAACCTTATTTCATTATACTAAGGTTTATCCGTAAATACATTTTGAATAAAAATAGCTGCGATAGTGTTGTGACTACGCCGATATTAAAGTTTTCGATAAAATTTTATCACAGTCCTGTTCATTCACTAACATATTAATGAAAATTTGCAAATACTGGATGTCTATGAAAATATACGAAATTATAGGTGATACCCATGAATGAACTTTGTTAGGGTTGCTGCCAGAGAAGTAACTAAGTAGTTTAGTAATACTCACGACTTTGGAAAGAAGCTGAAATAAAAGTGATCTTAATATCATGATCTACATTAGTATCTGAATTAATTATCGTCTAAACTTTAAAAAGTGTGAAAACGATAATTTTAACAAATATGTGTTATTTCAATGACAATAAACAATTGCAAAATTATTGTTTTTTATTATTTTCCTTGTTTCCATTTCATAAATGATAATTTAGCTGACAATCAATAAATTTCCATTAAAGACAATTAATTATATGCCGGCTATATGAATTACGGGGATATACATCAAGACAATTTCTAATAAATTTTGCAATTTTAATCATTTTATCATATTTTATTTCGATTCGGTTTCTTCAGTCAATACATTTCATATACACGATAATAATCATATACTGAATATCGATATAAGCCAGATCACTTTCAGGGAGAGTAACTACATCATTTGCGTAGCAGTATAGGTTAGGTAGGGTAATGTCAACGTTATATCTATTGTCATTGTGTCTATAATAGCGTGAATTTATTATTGCGACATCTAACGTTAAGAAGCTAAATTTGCTCATTAATTCTAGAAACTTCGTTGGTGAAAAGTAATATGATCTCTATTTTTAAGAACATATGGTTCGTACTCAAGTGAATGGTGAGTAACATAATGCCTTTCTCTTTTATTTTTTTTAATAGCCAATCACGCAAAAATTATTGAAATGGTACACAATTGTCGGTACACATTTCTTTCTTACGTATGTGAGTTTGGCGACAGTGGTTCTGCTGCAAAATATGCGCTTTTGCTACTTCCTCTTGTTTTTTATATTCCGTGACACTCTCTATCGTGCGCGCATCCAGCGTGCTAGATTAGCTTATCTATGGTGCAAGATCGCAGAACACAATTACTCTCTACTGAGAGTGCTAGATGAAACATAACTTTAGTAGCGAAAGCACGCAATTTTTTTGTAATGCCACCAGTGTTGTCAAAACGCCAAAAGATGGGAATTCTGCTTGTGTTATCTTTAGAACACAAAAAAGAAGAAAAAAAAGGAAAAGATTCTGGATGAAAACAATCTATAAAAAACGTGCCCAGTATACACAAAGTAATAATATAATGCAAGATTTAAATGTGATAGATTTCCACACGTATCTCAGATTAGACAACGAAATACTACAAATGTTGTTGGAGATGGTGGGCCCTGAAATTCAACGTAGTGACACACCTATGCGAGAAAGTATTTAAGCGAAGGAACGTTTACTTTTAACTCTACGATATCTTGGAACGGGAGAAAGTTATCCAGAACTTATGGTTGGGCATACAATATCAACACAATCGATGAGTCAAATTATTCCTGAAACTTGCTTTGCAATTTATAAAGCATTAAAAAAAGATTTTCTCAAGGTAATGGAATAAAATTCTGGTAATTAAATACGTATTTATTAAAAAACATGTTGTTTATAACAGAAATGTTTTACAAATTCACTCTACTCATTCAAATATTAACAAGTTTTATATCACTAGTGAAAATCAAATCAACACTTATTCAAAAAGAAACATCACATAAAATTTATAAAAACAATTCTCATTTTTTAAGTTTATTTTTAAAATTCAACAGTTGTTTCAGCATGCTACTATTGTCTACGCTCTGTTCTTCAAGCGGAGTATCAAAAAATTGAGTGTTTGGGAGCACCTGCGATAAGTTTGAAAGTTGAACTGGTGTAGAATCCAATATTTGAATTTTATCCGAAGAATGTTTGGATGATGAATGAATAGAACTTATTTTAAAAGAATGTTTCCGTGGCAAAGTAATGTATGTAACCGGCGTGGAAGTGTTTCGTTAGGAAGATGAAGGAGTGGAACTTATTTTAACAGATTTTTTTTTGTGGCAAAGTAATGTATGTAACTGGCGTGGACGTGTATTGTTTGGAAGATGAAGGAGTAGAACTTATTTTAACATAATTTTTCAGTGGCAAAGTAATGTACGTAACCGGCGTGGAAGTGTATGTGGAGTTGTGAAATAGTAGACGTTAAGTGTTAAGAGATGGAGTATGACTCTGTGGCGAAGTAATGTACGGAATCTGTTTGGAAGAGTATGTGGAGTTGTGATGGTGGACGTTCAGTGTTTGAAGATGCATTGTAACTCTGTGGCGATGTAATGTTTGGAATTAGCGTTGAAGAATATGTGAAGATGTGAGATGGTGGACGTTCAGTTATTGGAGATGGATTGTGACTCTGAAGCGAAGTCATGCATGAAGTTGGTGTGCAAGTTGTGAAGTGTCGTGACGATGTAATTCTTTGGGAAATATCATTTAGTTGACTAGTTCTAGCCAGATACAAAACGTCTGACATCAATTTTTCAGCAAAGATTTTCTGATCGTTTGAAAGACTTTGTAGTTGCTGGCCTAAATATAAACCAAACATATTGTCATGAGTAATGTCTGTATTATCTGAGACCAAAAGTTTTTTTGCAACATTGACCAATTCCACTTGAATTTTAGTATTTCCTCGTTTCTTTCTTCTAATTTCACTCGAAGTTTCTCCGGTTACCTAAAAGAAAAAAAAATTGTTAATACTATTTGCGTAATTGTTTAGTTTCCATCATCTCCTGAGGAATGGAAACAAATAGCAGAGGACTTCCAAAGTAAATGGAAGTTTCTCCACTGCTTGGGTGCAATGGACGGGAAGCATATTCGTATCACGAAATCTTACTCTAGTGGTTCTAATTACTACGATTATAAAAAAAATATTTCAATGTCATACTTTTTGCCGTGGTTAATGCTAAATATGAATTCATCTATGTCCATGCTGGAATGAATGGTCAAGCATCAGATTCTGGCGTTTTAAAAAGAACGAAGTTTTACGAAAAACTTATTGATGAATCACTGAATTTGCCAGAAGACAGTATTTTGCCGTTTTCCGACGTTACGGCTCCGTATATTTTTATTGGTGATTCTGCATTTCCTTTACTGCATAATTTACTTGTACCTTATCCTTTTAAAGATAACGATTACGCAAAAAGAGTTTACAACTACAGATTATCTCGTGCCAGACGTGTATCTGAAAATGCTTTTGGTATTTTAGCAACACGCTTCAGATTATTTTACAAACCTATCATTACATTAATATGTGTATAATTTAGACTATGTAATATTGGCGTGCTGTGCATTATATAATTTTTTTCCCAAAATTATACATTGTAACTTCAGGCTCAGAAGGGCTAGAACCCAGAGCCGTAAAGCCAGTTATAAAAAAAAGCTGTCAATGTCAAGTTGATAGATGATAGTAGGTTAGTAGGTACTAGGTAGTTATAATTATAATAGCTGGTAAAGGCCATAGCGATCTGTTAAATTATCTCGGCAAATAAATTTAAAAATTGCCAAATTTTTACTGGCAGTATAGGTTTACTCTTTTTCTTATTTATAACTGAGTATAGTGTAAACTGTTTTAAATATGACTTCCCCGTCAGCAGCTGATGAGATAGATGAAGAAAAAGAGCGTGCCCATTTTAGAGCTGTAGTTACCGCTTTTAAATATTATAAGTAAGTATATTTATTACCTACCCAAATTACAACAGTAATTACAAGTGGTATATACGTACGCCTAGAAAGTTTTCGGTGGATTATTTTTAATTTTAGAACAAAGACTTATGCATAGTAACTAGTCTTTGTTCTATTGGATTCGTTATATACAATTAACCTATTTAGATATAGCAATAAGCTTTGTTTTTATCTAATAAACTTGTGGAACTTTGACTAATGTCCTCGGTGTTTTGGTTGTTTTTAATGTTTATCAAGCAAATCCAATTATTTTGTTTGTTTAATGCTAAATATATAGTAACTATCCAACATTTCAAGTGAAGAAATATAATCTTACAAAGCTTGAAAGGACTAATAAAGGCAACTTTCAAAGAAGAGAGGGTGTTGCATTTATTCATAATCAAGGATAGATGTAGATGTCTATGGGTCACAGCAACCACTTACCATCAGGTGGACTGTGTGCTCGTTTGTCACCCTATCCTATAAAAAAAAAGCGGCACCCCTGCAATGAAACAAGTGTTAAAAGCAGTTATTGAGAAAAAATATATATTCAAGATTGTTTGTAAAAAATCTTTTATATCAAAGCCAAAAGTGAGGGGGAGTGTAGGAGACAATGGAGTGAAGAGGAAAAATTTCTCCAAGGGGATAAAAAGCAAAGAACAGCATAACTTTTGAGATTTTTGAAGGCATTGGCATAAAGCGATAAAGTGAGAGAATACAAAATGCACAATCATTTACAACTTAAGTGGTAGAAACTGGAGTATAAATAAAATAAAACAAGGATTTACAGATATTAAAATGAGTTATTAAATAAATACATGATAAGTAGAAAAATTGATTGAGTAGTAAAATAGCTAAATGAGCAGTTTACATGTGGACAGTTGTCAAATTGCAATTGGCCTGTAAGAAATTTTAAACACACATACATATTTATGAATTTTGTATTTTTGACAAATTTAATAGAACTTTAAGCTGAGAACTGCCAAACTGCCCATTTATCTATTTTACTGGCCATTTAATTATTTATAAATGCATATAAATAATTATAAAAAAAAAACATTGTACCCACATAACATAGGTACAAATAGTGCATGAAAAATAAAATAGTAGGTGAAGTTGTACATGGCAAATGGGCTCCGATTTGCTATATTGTTAATGCATCATATGACAAAAACTACTTTTTAATAGATTATCATCAAATTTGACTTATTTAAATTGAAAATGTTTTGTCATTTTTTAATATTATGTTAATTAATTTACATTTTTCTGGAATGTTTTATTACATTTTTCTCATAAACTATGTATTTCCATAATTACATATTTTAGTGTTATCTTTTCTAATCCCTCCTACCATAAAATATGAACCCAATACTCACATATTCAAGGTTTGCTTGATATGCATTTCATTTAAGGTAAAAGAAATATATTAAGTACGCATGTACTTTTTAATGTACATGTAAGCATCTTTTGTTTTGCAGTGTTAAATGTGTATTGCATTGAAGGCCTTATAAAATGATTAGGTCCTTACCTATGAAATTAGCGTTTTGTTGTACTGACCACTTTGATCTGAAATATCTCCTCTATGGTTAAGAATTCCATATTCAAATTTATAAATTCATTTAGCTGGTACATTTGAGTTTTGAAAACAGTCATTCATTTGTTTTTTCCTCATTATTTTATTCTTTGGCGTCGCTTATTACCACACAATGGAAAACATGAAATATCGGTATATTTATGAGTACGAGTTCTACCGTGGCACCAGTGCTGCAGAAACAGTTCGAAGGATTAATGATGTGTACGGCGCTGGTGTCTCAAAAGAAAGCATGGTACGTTTTTGGTTTCAACATTTCCGTTCTGGAAATTTCGACCTTCAGAACCAACCCAGTGGACGGCCGGAGACCAAAGTAGAAAATGAAGAATTAAAGGCTATTGTAGAAGCGGATCTATCACAAAGCACTTCAGAGATAGCTGCAGGCTTCGGGGTAAGTGATAAAACTCCACTTGAAGCAAATCGGGAATGTAAAAAAACTTGAACGATGGGTACCTCATGAATTGAGTGAATCGAACTTGCAAACACGAGTCGACTGCTGTGTTACTTTGCTCAACCGACACAATAATGAAGGGATTTTAAATCGAATCATTACTTGTGATGAAAAGTGGATACTGTACGATAATCGGAAGCGCTCGTCGCAATGGCTGAACCCTGGAAACCCACCCAAATCCTGCCCTAAACGAAAATTGAGTCAGAAAAAGGTACTTGTGAGTGTTTGGTGGACTAGCGCCGGTGTCGTTCACTACAGCTTTCTAAAATCTGGCCAAATGATTACGGCAGATATCTGTTGTCAGCAACTGCAAACCATGAAGGAAGAACTAGCTGCTAAACAACCGAGATTGGTCAATCGCTCTAGGCCACTGCTGCTTCACGACAACGCAAGACCACACACTTCACAACAAACAACCACTAAGTTAGATGAGCTACAATTGGAATGTCTGCGACATCCACCGTCCTCCCCGGGCCTTACTCCAACAGGCCACCATATTTTCCGGAATTTGGACAATTTCTTACAAGGAAAAAAATTCAACTCCGATGCGGCAGTCCAAACCGCCTTCAAAGAGTTTATTGATTCTCGCCCCCATGGTTTTTTTAGTAAAGGGATCAATGAACTACCTATGAGATGGCAAAAGTGCATAGATAACAACGGTGCATACTTTGAATAATTAAATATATTTTACAAAAAAAAACTGACTTTATATTCCTCCCGTACAAAACGCCAATTTCATATGTAAGGACCTAATATTTTGAGGTTACTTAAACCCAAAGATATTTAAGTAGTAGTAGTAATAGACCGGACATCAGCAACAAAATGGTCACCTCTTACTTATGTCCTATAGGATATATTTCGGATTTGTGTCATTTAGTCTTAGTGACATTGTCAAAAGCTTAAAACGCATTCCTTTCCTAAATTAAAAAACTATTATTAAAGAAAATATGCCCGATAGTGCATTAAGGTATTGTAAGTCCCGATATGTAGCAAAAACTGAATGTGATTTCGGTTTATTGTCGCAAGTATAATGTATATTTACCCCATAATTTTTAAATTTTATTATGTAATAAGCGCCCTCTGTTATCTAGTAATACACCAAATGAGTTAGTGATTGACAACGTTTATCGATTGGTGTTATCGACAAAAAATATTATACAGGATGCAGATTTAATCATCTACAATATTTAAGGAGGTGAAACAGTAAACTATACTGTAACAGTAACAGTAATCCATACCAATAAAGAAATCGGGTGGGCCTATGTCGAGACACACGGCCGTTGGTTTTAACGTGAAACGTCTATGTCAGCCAGTACAACCGGTCAACAAGATAGCCTTCTTTTTAAAATTTTAATATAATTCTACAACACTAGGAGAATTGCAGATGCGTTGCCGGCCTTTTGAAAAGGAGTAAGCTCGTATCTTGAAGGTCCTTAAGTCGTATCGGTCCATAAAAATCGCCGATGGTAAACGATTCTTAAGAAAACTATTAAATCGCACGGTATTGGACCGCCAAGCATCCAAATGATGTGGATGGTAACGTAAGTTTTGTCGCGATGTGTATTGGTGAAATTTGGTGGCTGGAATTAATCCGAACAATTCCTCAGAGCACTCCCCGTGGTAAATACGATAGAAAATGCAAAGGGATGCAACATCTCTACGCAGCGCCAGTGAATCGAGCCAATCAAAGACAACTCGGTCAAGTAGAAGGAGCTCGCCCTGGGGAGCCCCGGCCCAGAGATGAGAACAATATTCCATTTGAGGCCGAACCTGCGCTTGTAAAGTTGCAAACGGTGTGCTTTTTAGAAGCCAATTTAGCTTTCTCTTCCAAGTGACCATGCTACTGCAGGTCATTCGATATGTCGACGCCGGAGATTCCGCTTTTGCCTGAGGCAACAAAGGAAGTGCTCTGAAATTGAGGAGATACGATAAAGGTGTTCGTTTTAGCGGTAAACGCGCAAACTTGTGAATTTGTGAAATAATTTATCATGTAATGACTTTTAAATTCAGTGCTTTCCTAAAATATGTTAGATTTTAAGTGTATTTTTTGTAAAAGAAACGAATTTGAAAAATATGGTGGCGCTCTCTTATTAGATTTGACGTTTCGCGATGTGCCTTCGACGTCGACCGACCAATCATATGCTATTAATATAGCGTCTAATGGACCTAGTGACGTCATCCAAGATGTCACCAATGTGACTGCTGTTTGAATTAATTCTTAGTTATTGGAAATTAAATATTTTATTTCATAACGTTTCATTTCATTCATGACGTTATTCATGACTTTTAAATTTATATGATTTTTTTGGTGTGATAGGAGTCATAATAAATAGATTTGTACAATAAAAAAGCATGCATATTCCCTATTATTATATCGTAAAACATTACAAACTAAGTAACCTTCAACAACATTATCGATACTTTGATGTCGAAATGGTAACATTCCTAAAACGGGTTTTTACCTTACACTTATTAGCGTCACCTACTGGGGAATAGCTGAAATGTTTTCCTAATAAATATTCAGCGTAGTTTTGTTATGTTTAGCTAGAGAGCGTCACACACGTGCGTGCTCAACATTTTTGTATGCAAATGTTGAGCACGCACGCAATATTTAAATCTCTTTGCTTAAACCATATTTAACAATTAAACTTAGTTTTAGAAATATAAATCTTTAAATTAGTTTGCAATGTTTTGCAAGTTTATTGTACTTTATTGCAAATTACAACTAAAAATCTGAAATGAAGCTCTTACGTAGAAACACTGTTACGTTTTAAACTTTACAAAATATTAGAGATAATATGCATAGCAAAACCCTATCTTACCTATGTCCCAATACACTTGAGTAGTTATTTATTAAATGTTTAACACTTTGTTTAATTTTAGATTATGTGGTTTGGAGAGATTACACAAATCAGAAAAAATTATATCCCTGCTTCCACACAACCATCAGAGGCGCTTAGAAAAGTACAAGACTTATCTAGCTAAATTTAAGAAATGTCTTGACATTAACAATAGTGTAGTCCATCTAATTATTAAGGATGTGGATACTATGTTTGAGAATGTTGATCATAGTAACGCAGATACATCAGGAACTAACGGCACAGAAAGTTTTGGTTGCAATTATAACAATTGTGAAATTACATCACTTAAACAACATAAAATGCAGCATGATGTTGAAAAGGTAAGTTTAATGGTAAATTTAAGATGACACAATTTATTCTGCTTTATGGTAATTACATTTGTTATCAATTTACACTCGACAATATAGGTAATACTACAAGTATATTTAAACGTGATAGAGTCATATATTACTGGTATAGTTGAAGCACGAATGGGTCGGCTCGATCGAGGAAGGACCACGCTCTTACAGAATACCAGCGTAAAATAGCAGCTTAACACTGCCGTGTTTCATATGGTGAGGGTAGAGAACAGGAGACCCTTTTTACTGGAAACTTAAAAAAAAGACCGCAGATTCTTGCCTGTTCTTCTCTTAGGTCTTGTATTTGGGAACCGGTGCAGATTTTGATGTTGATAAGAGGGTAAAACAAGCCAGAGGTGTAGCGTGGACTAATGTAGACGTGGGCAAAGTTGCATCAGCGAGGCCCCTTTTCTTTCGTTCCCAAGATCTACCCAATACCTCTATCCTAATCGTACCAAACATGCTTTGACACGACATACTTACTTGTAGCTATTAATTCCTTACAAGTCTCGTATTCCGTTAATCTAACGGTCGTGGTCTTTGAAGGTACTTACAACGACCTCGCAGTCGCACTTAAGAGAGGCCTCTTACGAGGCTCCAAACGAACACGCTTTTAAATTTGTGCCTTTTTTTTTCGAGCGTAAAAGTCTTCTTATTAGTTTGTGATAAAAGTGATCAAATTAATTAGTCATCTGTGGTGAAGTCTGGGGGCATTACATTTTAAGGGGCCTCACGAGGCCCCTTTAAGCGTGAGGCCGTGGGCGAGGGCCCACTTCGCCCACACCTAGCTACGCCACTGCCTGCAGCTATTCTAAGGACTTAACTCACAGTTGTAGCTGTACAAAAAATAACTTTGTACAACTGCAAGTGACATGCAAAGTTTAAATTTTTGATTGGTCATGTAAACGGTCATCAGGTACAGTCAGTGTTAAAGAATATAGTAAGAGATTGGAGTGCAGTGGGTGTGCCTGAACGTGAACAATGCTACCGGCCCATATTGAATGAGTTGGAGGCACGTTTTCCACTTGAAGAATTTAGGTATGCTTACATACATATTATATAGAAGAATTTATCATAGTTTTATAAATTTGTTAATGTGTTATTTTACAATGGATAAATTATTAGAATAATTATAAAAAAAACTCAAATTGGATAAGTAATAGATTTTTATTTTGGATTTTTGTGTTTGACCCTAATATCCAATTTAATGTTTTTCCAATAATGGTTTAAATGATTGAGGACATTTCTCATCAAACCTGAGAATAGGTGGTTCTCATATTTTTTTATATGTTATTTTCTAATTTAGCTGCTTGAAGTGTTAAATCTTTTTCAGTGACAGATCACAGATCAAGGTCTTAGTCCCAGGAGCAGGGCTAGGACGTCTTGCGTGGGAGATTGCTAACAGAGGTTACATGTGCCAAGGAAATGAGTTTTCTCTATTCATGCTCTTCGCTAGCAACTTTGTACTCAACCGTTGCCCTGATGTAAGTTTCATTTAAGCGCCAGTTCCCATTGAGTTTTCACAGCTGATAGATTTACGGTTCTTTTTAGATTTCGACAATCTATTTTACATAATTGTGCAGTTAACTAAATTACCATTTTAACATAACCATAAAATAAGTGCATGCAGGAAGTCTATAGATGCAGGCGACTCAGGACCGTGTTCTATGGCATTCCTTTTGGGGGGGCCTTTGTTGATGGCTTTGATAATGATAAAATAAATATGGCGGACATGAACGTTAAAACATAAAAAATAATGATATTAAGTATAATATTTATTAGGTATTTTTTTACATTTAATGTTTCGTGTATGGTATGACACAAAACCTAAATTTATTAAACATTAATATTTAATACTATTAGTTGTATATTATATATATTTTTTATATGAGAGGGGGCAAACGAGCATGCGGCTCTGCGGTTAGTGACTACCGCCGCCCATGAACAACTGCAACACCAGTGGAATTGCAGATGCGTTGCCGGCCTTTTAAAACTGAGTAGACTCTTTTATTGAAGGTCCCTAAGTCGTATTGGTTCGGGAAATCGCTGGTAGTAGTTGATTTCACAAGGAAGTTGTGGGGGAAGAAAACTTGTAAATCGCATTGTGGTGGACCGCTAATCATCCAGATGGCATGGATAGTATCTCGAGTTTTGTCGTGATGTGCGATGGTGAAATTGAGCTGCTGGAATTAGCCCGAACAATTCCTCTGAGCACTCCCAGTGGTAGATGCGATAGCAATACACAAAGAGATGCATTATCTCTTTGCAGCGCCATTGAGTCAAGATCGGAGAGAGCTCGGTCGCCGATGATTCGAACCGCTCTGCGCTGGATGCGATCATCAAATGGAAGGAGCTGGCACTGGGGAGCCCCGGCTCAGAGATGGGAACAGTATTCCATGTGAGGCCGAACCTGCGCCTTGTAAAGTTGCAGGCGGTGTGCCGGCATGAAATACTGTCTGCACGCCAAGCTTTTTAGAGGCCAATTTGGCTTTTTCTTCCAATTGACCACGAAACTACACTTCATTCGATATGTCGACGCCGAGGATTCCGATACTAGCTGAGGCAACAAGGGGAGTGCCCTGAAACTGAGGAGATACGACAAAAGGGTTCTTTTTAGCGGTAAACGCGCAAAGCGCAAAGTCTTATGGGGATTGAACTGGACTAGATTTAGTCGCCCTCAATCGGATACAAGTTTTTTCCGGTAATCGGCGACGTTTTCCCGAGAAATATTGGCACGGCCGGTGTATAAAGCATCACCAGTGCTGTCGTCCGCATAGCAATGAATGTTACCGGTTTGCAACATATCATTGATATGTAGAAGAAACAGCGTTGGTGATAGTGGGTTTAAGAATAGCACGCAGCCTTGTGGAACACCAGAGTTAATACCCTGATGCTCCGATCTGCCAGAAAACTGGTGATCCAATTGCATAATTTCTCGGGAACCCCATAGGAAGGAAGCTTTGAAAGAAGCGCTTTGTGCCAAACCCGATCGCAGGCCTTCGTTATGGTCCAAACTAGCGGCCAAGGCCCTTGGACACGAAGGTGTGTTAGGTAAACAAAAAGATCACCAGCTGAGTGATCCCGGCGGAAACCGTACTGGCGGTCACTAATCAGCTGGTGCTCCTCAAGATACCGCATGAGCTGGCAGTTAATAATGGATGTAATAATTTCGAGAATAAGGAGGTAATGGCGATAGGCTGTAGTTGGACGGATTAGAGGGGTTACCTTTTTTAGGGATCGGGTTTTTTAATTAAAATGGGTTCACTCTTGACCTCCATTTGGCCCGAGGGCAAAGATGAAGTCTACGATGGAGCAAGTTCGCCCAGGAGAAGCCTGTTAACACGCGCCTTGAAGAGGTCCAGGTTATAGGCACTCGGAAAAACAGACGCCGGCAGGCCATTCCACTCTGTGCTGTGGCTGGGGCTGTGCCCATTATAAAAGATGATTTGTAGCGCTTAGTGCGAATATTCGGAATGTCAACCAAGTGTGGATGGTAACCAAAAGTGCGTCTGGTACTTACTCCGATAGGCGAATGGAGATGGCGGTATGAGCTTATGAAGCTCATGGGCACACTCCGAAGTACAATCTGTAGAAGACCGACAAACAAGCAACTTGGCGGGGGTGAGCTAAGCTGTGAAGCTTAGTTTCTCCCATCTTTATGTCGGGTGCACGAAAGCTGTCTTCCATGAATTTGGGACTACGCCAAGGGAGTAGGAGTACCGGAAAAGACGCGTTAGAACCGGTGCCAACTCTGGAGCACACGTTCTCAGCATAATTGGGGGGATTCCGTCAGGCCCACTCGACTTATGGATGTCCAGGGAGAGGATTGCTTTGCGTACTAAACGCTGCGTACATCGCGCATCAGGCATAGATCACTCACACCGCGGGATGGGCGGCGGTGTGTTCCCGCCGTCATCGAGATATATACATATAGCTAAATTTAATTAATATTAATACTATTATTAGTTGTGGGTTTATATATATTAGTTCTATGGTGACCGCGTAAGAGAATCCATCGTAAAGCAATAAAGGGATATACCAGTAAGATCATATAGCTTTCGATAGATGGGGGATAACAATCTCGCTTACGCCAGGCACAAAGTACGTAGATCGGCGGCGTCGGAAAGTAGTGCCAAAGGTGCGGAACGACTGGTACTGTTATGACCATCACCGGTCAAGTGTGAAAATTAAGGCAAATCCTTTCTACAACGGGAAAAGTCTATGACGCAGTTTTTTCTTATAGAATAAGGGTGTCAAACGAGCACACAGTCCACATGATGGTAAGTGGATGCTGTGGACCATAGACATCTACGTTACATATATTCTCGATTAAGAATCAAAATGCAGATGCGTTGTCACCCCTGAGGACTAAGATAGAATGTCTCGTTTCCAGTAAAAAGGATCTCCGGTTCACTACAATCACCATACGAAACACAGCAGCATTAAGCTGCTATTTTACACTGGTATTCTGTGAGAGCGTGGTCCTACCCCGGTCGAGACGATTCATTCGTGCTACAACCATAATATAGCTGCAGCGTGACTCTACCACGTATATGCCACGCAGTACCAGTATGGTACGTCTCGCATCTTTGAAGCAGCTTCTTGTCACCGATCTTGGTATTTTACGTTTGGCGAAAACGACCAATTTTACCGCTATCTGTCGGAGGCCATAGATTTTTTCTGGCATTTCCCATAATCACCTCTTATTGAATACTAGACTACTGGAATGAAGTGAGACGAGATTCACTTACGACGCCAACATACGGCAATGTATAAGCATATAAATAAATTTACTTTTACAGGTGAACATGCATACAGTTCATCCATGGTTACATCAGTATGTTAACAACGTGACATGTGAACACCAGCTACGTCCCGCCACGTTCCCTGATGTCAAGCCTTCTGCTGACAAACCAAATTACAATTTCTCCATGACTGCAGGAGACTTTCTTAAGGTATGTGAAATATGTTAAGATATTACAATGCATTAAACATACACATGGTTTTGTGTTTATAATTCTTATATTCGTTAATTCATTATAGCGTATCAAAAGTTAGAGCTTCCCTCATAGATTAGAAACAACTTTTAATAACGTTGAAATAAAGAAAACAAATCCTGCAATGAAATAGCAAAACCTTACCTTAAGTATGTAAAGTGTGATAGGATTTTGTTTTGTTTTTGATTGCAGGATTTGTTTTCTATAAATTAATCCAAATAAAAGTTGTTTCTAATCTATGGGGGGAGCCTACATAGACTCTACTGCAATTCACTTCGCACTGTGTTTCACCGTGTAATGATAGCGTATGCACAAATTAAATAATAATAATGTCCTCCAGACCGAATTACGGTCACGGCGGACGGCCTCAACGAAGACTAGCCTTCGGCGCAGGACAGGATTATAGTGCCCAAGTGTATGAGCAAGCACAGGTGCACTCTCTATTCTCATAGTCACGATGGGACGGTAAATCGACACGACCGAAGAGACAGATGACGCAGGACCAACGGCTGTACGAAAAACTCAACAACTGATTTTTTTTGGCCCGACCTGGGATTCTGAACCCGGGACCTCATGAGTAGCGTCCGCGTTTACGACCACTAGACCAACGAGGCAGTCAAAAATAATGTTACTACGGCGTAAGGTATTATATTACTCTTTATCGCCCCTTAGCAGTAGACATTTCATAGGCTGTAATTAATGAAAAAATGTTTCCACCTTGTAGTGATGCTCGCCCCATAGGTGTAAGAATTGGAAAATACCAGAACGATATGGCCTTCGATAGGCGACGAGGAGCAGCTTGTAAGATACGAGAAACAGAGGCGTAGTGTGAACTAATATAGATGTGGGCAAGGTCGCATCAGCGAGGCCCATTTTCTTTCGTTCCCAAGATCTACCCAATAGATCTATCCTACCAAACATGGTTTGACTCGACATATCTACTCATATAGCTATTAATTCCTCACAAGTCTTGTATTCCGTCAATCTAACGGTCGCGGTCTTTGAAGATAGTTACAACGGTTTCGCAGTCGCACTTAAGGCATCTTGCGAGGCCCCAAATTAACACTTTTAAATTTGTAAAAATCGTAAAAGTGCCGTGACGCGTAGCTACGCCACTGATGAGAAACTTGGCACGTGTGGCATTCACAGCAAATTCGCCTTACGATGAACAGCAGTAAATTGTTTTCGGTATAATGAGAATAGGCTCTCTAACGTCGCCATAAGTATAATTTCATGCATATTATGAAAATCTGTTACCTGTTACGAGTATTGACAGTTTAATAGGCTTTATTGATATTTTTGACTGTTAAATTACATAACGTGGTAGAGCCATGCTGCATCTATGTTACTGGTATAGTTGTAGCACGAATGGGTCGGCTCGACCGGGAAAGGAACACGCTCTCACAGAATACCAGCGTAAAATAGCAGCGCTGTTGTGTTTCGTGTGGTGAGTGTAGAGAACCGGAGACGCTTTTTACTGGAAACGAGGCATTCCATCTTAGTCCTCAGGGGTGACAACGCATCTGCATTTTGATTCGTAATCGAGGATAGATGTAGATGCCACAGCAACCACTTACCATCAGGTGGTCTGTGTGCTCGTTTGTCATCCTTATGCTATAAAAAAAAACAAAGTTTATGTTTTCAATGTGCTCATATAATATATAAACAATTTAATAATATGATATAACTTCATAGGTTTACACAGAACCAGACGAGTGGAATTGTGTGGCAACTTGCTTCTTTATAGACTGTGCACCTAATGTTATTGAGTTCATCGAGCGGATATATACCATCTTGATGCCGGGAGGCTTCTGGATCAACTTGGGACCTCTACTGTATCATTACAGGTAAGCTAAATTTGGGATTCTAATTTTTAATAAACACAGCGATGGCGACACGGGAGCTCACAATTATCTTCATAATAATAAGAAATTTAAGGTGTTTAGAATTGTTGTGTTTCAGTAAGCACTAAGTAGGCATGTACTATATTTATTGCATATATACTCGTATATGAAACAAGTTCGGGCAAATGCAAGTGTATCTTTATTATCATCTTCAAAAAGCAAAGAAGAACCAAGATGTATTTATGTCGCTATCATTGTTGGTTAAAGGTTTGTTGATAAATGTTAGATTAAGGGACGAGAGTCTGGTGATTAGTCATACAGGTCTTTCCTAGTACTAACACCAGGCTCTCACAAATTAAAATGGTTATACCTCCAATAGTATTATTACAAGGCAATGTAAACTTGTGAGAGCAAATAAAGTAAACATTATTATTATTATTGTGGGCTAAAGTGGAATGTCATTTAGTCATATAGTGTAGTATCTTTTTTTTTAGAATAAGAATAACAAACGAGCACACAGTTCATCTGATGGTAAGTGAATGCTGTGGCCCATAGACATCTACATTTATCCTCGATTAAGAATCAAAATGCAGAAATAGAACTTAGATGGAATGCCTCACTTCCAGTAAAAAGGGTCTCCGGTTCTCTACACTCACCATATGAAACACAGCAGCATTAAACTGCTATTTTACGCTGATATTCTGTGAGAGCGTGGTCCTGGTCCTACCCCGGTCGAGCCGACCCATTCGTGCTACAACCATAATATAGTTACAGCATGGCTCCACCACATAAAAAATATTTTGTTAATCACATTCATTCTACAAACAAAGACATGCTTCTAAATACTGTGGTGTGGATATAATTGTGTAAGTATGTGGTAAATGTTTTTGTTTTTTATTTCAGTGATATGCCAACAGAAAATAGTATAGAGCCACCTTATGACATTTTACTGGACATTATTAGGGATGTTGGCTTCGATATATTGGTAAGTACCACCGTAAAAATAACTGCTTAGTTGATTATAATGTAAAAATTCAATGTGGCTACCAGTTAGCCTATTTATTTTATTCATAGCATTGCTTTATATGAAGTGTTTATGCAAAACTTATTATTTTTAAATGTCACTGTGTTTAGAGCGAATTTAGAATAAAGTTAAGAAAATGTAGAATTCCGAAATTAACTTATTTTTTTTGTAGTACTTACAATCATTGCTCGCAACTTTTTCGGATAGATTTTAGAATTCATAAAAATCTGAAACCATCACAAGTTTTTTTGTTTTCCTGATGACAGTGAACCTCATGCATACATTGACTCACTCCATGGTTGGTGGAGAGGTACGCTGCACTTGCCACTTTGAAATTGCCACTAAAAACGTTTTATAATAATTAACTGTCGGCTCTTCGAGCTTTGTGACTGACAAACTGAAACTTATTTGAGAACTAATGATTTTAGAATTTTATATTTCTTTTCTAATACTGAGGATGTCTTATTTAGCGTCATCATTATTAGCGTCAGATAGTGTTCAGCATTATTATCAAAGAATAACCATCTTAGAAATAAACCAAGGGTCTAGGAATCAAAGTCATCATCATCATTCATCATTACAGCCCATCACAAGTCCACTGCTGAACATAGGCCGGAAAAGTATGAAAGCAGGTAAGGCAGCCGGATATGATAGAGTATCACTCGAGATGCTAAGGGCTGGAGAGGGAGTGGTGGCAGACCTTGTCTGTACACCTTGTTTAATTTGTGTTGGGAACTTAAGCGGGTACCGGGAGACTGGTGCAAAGCCGTGATAGTCCAACTATATAAAGGAAAAGAATCGCAACAGGACTGTAAAAACTAGCGTGGTATCAGCCTTCTTAGCATTGTGGGAAAACTGTATGCTAAGGTAATAATTGAAAGAATTATGAAAGATACTGATGGAAAAATTTGCGATGTGCAAGCGGGATTTAGAAAGGAATGGGATGTATGGATCAGGTCTTTTCCATGCGCATGATCGCGGAGGAGTTTTTGGCCAAAAACCAAAAGGTTTTTTGTGCGTTCGTGGACTAGGAAAAATCTTATGACAGAGTGGACAGGGATGTGTTATGGCAAACACTGAAGTCATTTGGGTTGAGCGCTGGGTTGATACAGGCATTGAAGTCTCTGTATAGGGACTCCAGTGCTTGTGTCAGGATCAACGGTGCCTACTCTGACTGGTTTGGCATCCATAAAGGGGTCAGACAGGGCTGTGTGGCTTCCCCGTAGCTGTTCAACCTATTTATGGACAGTAAAAGAAAGAAGTTAAGAATGGGTGAGTTAACCGTCAAATGCCTTTTGTACGCCGATGATCAAGTCATACTCGCGTCGTCGGCGGCCGAGTTGCAATTGATGGTTACATTAACAGGTCATTAAAAGAAAGGGGAATGAAAGTGAACGCAAATAAGGCGAAAGTTATGGTTTTTGAAAGAGAAGAAAGTAAAACGATATGTGAAATAAGAATAGAAGGGGAATTGGTCAAGATGAGTTTCTGTATTTGGGATGTGTATTTAGCAGGGATGGTAGATATGATAAGGATATAGAACGACGAGTGAATGCAGGAAATAAAGTAAATGGGGCTCTACACTACTAAGTACTACTACTACACTAAGTCAGAATGTGTCCAAAAAGGCACGTATATAGCAATTCACAATGCTGTGTTAGTCCCTACTTTAATGTATGGTAGTGAAAGTTGGGTGTGGCAGAAGAAGCACGAGAGTAGAATAAATGCTGTAGAAATGCGGTCTATAAGGAGTATGTTAGGGCTGAATCTGAATGACAGAGTGAGAAATTGTGTGATAAGGGATGATAAACAGATGGCCGCGATTTTTTTCAAAAGGTACATTTTTTTGAGCCCCACCCAAATAAGTAAATTTATTTCACATTATTGCTGTTTACCTCGTTTTAAACTTCAAAATTACAATAATAACGGGCTTGTTGTTTCGAATTCGTTTACCAACACAGGCCGCTCGACAATATGCAGATCGGTCGAGCGACTGATCCGAGTTTGTATCCGAGTTCTCGCTGTCATTGAGCGATACTGTTATAATGTATCTATGTGTGTGTGAAATTGTTATTTTATTGTTTTAATTGTTATGTGTGAATTTTGTAGTGACAGACGATAGTCTTTTTGTGCGCAAATTTCCCCCCGCATAAAATGACAGACAGTTCTGTATCGGGAAAAAACACTATGGCTACTCTCATCGGGTCCGCCGGTGGCCCGTGTTACTCAATGATAAATGGTGAAACAAAGTGTTAAAAATGAAATAAAATGTGTGTATGGTAAAACGTAATTAAAACTTGTCGATGTTACGAATAATGAAATTAATGTCAAACACTTGTATAAGAGACACGAGACGTGATATGGTATTATTAGGCAATTCAATAAAATATTAACAAATCATAATTTGTACTTATTGCAGGAAGAACGTACGGGCGTGAAGACTAAATACGCACAGAATCCGAATTCGATGATGCAGCTTGAGTATGACTCAGTATTCTTCGTCTGCAGAAAGCCTTTCTGCTCTTAGAACTGTTAATTTGGATTATAATTGTATATATAGTATATTGCAGTTTATCAACGTGTAAGTGTTCATGCGAATACGCTCTATATGTCTGTTAAAAAAGAGCCTATTTTCGAGATTAAATGTTTTTATTGTTTTCTATAGTAAATGTTTCTATGTTATGTCATTAGGCGAGATATGACAACAGTATTGTGGTTTTTAAGAGACAAATTTAAAAAAATACGAAGAGTTAAATGTAAAGATGTTTTCCATAGTCCGTCAAATAAACAGATGCCGAAGTGTAATTAGTAACTTGAGACCTAATACTATCGACTGAATTATTAGGTGTACCTCCCACTTATATATAGTTGCTGCGTTCAAGAGTCGTACTTCTATATTTTCCTTGGTGTCAAATACCGTTGCGCGTATTGACTCCAGGCGGAGTAGGTTTTTTATAGGTTAAGGGTGATAAACGAGCACACAGTCCACCTGATGGTAAGTGATTGCTGTGGCCCATAGACATCTACATCTATCTTCGATTACGAATCAAAATGCAGATGCGTTGTCACCCGTGAGTACTAAGATGGAATGCCTCGTACCCAGTAAAAAGGGTCTCCGGTTCTCTACACTCACCATATGAAACACAGCAGCGTTAAGCTGCTATTTTACGCTGGTATTCTGTGAGAGCGCGGTCCTTCCCGATCGAGCCGACCCATTCGTGCTACAACCATAATATAGCTGCAGCATGGCTCTACCACGTATAAAAAACCGTGGTTCAGGTTCACCCGACCCTGACCCCATCCTCTTCGTGACTATTATTTTACCACGATTTTATTAACTCGCTTTCGTGTATGTCTGTTTGGGTCGTATTTAGTAATTGGTTTTAAACTAACTTCCTGATGAGCTAGAGACTTGTAGTTTTGAACATAGCTCAGAATCGGATGACTATGTAAGAACGTCAAAACGTGGTATATTAAAAAAATTATACCACAATAATTATTTTTCTGCACATTGGGTTGCGTTTCCGCTTTGTCTTCGCTTCAACGCTGCATCGAGTGGCGTTTGATACGTCAGTTTTTTTTTAAATTTTTATTTGGAATATTAGTGATAAATATAAATTGATGATAAATCAGCATTTGAATGTGTAACATTTCTTTTCTAGATGCAAGGGTGACAAATTAGCCCGCAGTCTACCTGATGGCAAGTGGATGCTGTGGCATATACTACTAAATCTACCCTCAATTAAGGCTCAAAATGCAGTTACGTTGTCACATCCCTGAACACTAAGATGGAATGTATACCATTAAGGGTTTCCGGTTCCCGTCACTTACCACACGAGACAGCAGCGTTATGCTACTGTTTCACGCTGGTATCCGTTTTTGTGTGTTCTTTCTTTGGTTGGTTCTTTCCCCGGTCGAGCCGACCTAGCCGTGCTGCAGTCATAATTTGCTGCAGCGTAGCTCTACCACGTATTACAAATTATACATATATGTGTTTATTCATATTCAAGCAATTTTGCGACGTAAGATGTAAAAATTTTGTCGAACATTATATTATCTGCTACTTTCAAAATCCTCAAATTGGATAATAGGCACTGAATGAAACTTAGCAAGTTCTCTCTATTGTCTTTATTTTAACTTCTGAACCAAACTACACACACACACGCGCGCGCACGCACATAGACACACACACACACGCACACACACACGCACACACACACACACATATATATGTATGCGTGTGTGCGTGTGTTATATATAACATTATATACCATAACCATATCCCAGCCTATCAAAAGTACACTGCTGAACATAAGCCAACCCTCTTAGATTGTGTCATAGGGAGGATATTTGTCATAGTTGCCACACTTGTCGAGCGAGTTGGCAACTGCAGTTTTTTATTATTTTAAGTTGTCATTAGGAAGATACTGCTGCCTATATCTTGTTTCATTTCCCTCTGTCGCCTCTAACGAGACCTACGGGGCGATATGGGGTAGTGGACATTCTTACACACGGTATACAAATAGTTATAACATTTAATCATAATAGACCCACCAGTATTAAAGCATATTCTAAGATTTAAAAAATCTACATATAGAATTATAAAAGATATATAGATTATATCGATTTATTAAACGACGTTCAAAATATCTTTATATTAATTGCATTGTTAAATAAAATCGATTGAGCAATAATGATTGCGTCTAACTTTTTAAATTTTTGTAAAGCATAAGAGTGACAGACGAGCACACAGGCCACCTGATGGTAAATGGATGCTGTGGCTCACAGACATCTACATCTATCATCGATTAAGAATCAAAATGTATATTGTTGTTACCCTGAGAACTAAGATGGAATGCCTCGTTATCAGTAAAAAGGGTCTCCGGTTCTCTACATTCACGAAACGAAGCACAACATTATTCTGCTGTTTTACGTTGGTATTCTGTGAGAGCGTAGTCCTGCCCCGTTCAAGTCGACTCATTCGTGATGTAGCTGTATATAGTTGCAGCGTACTCTAGCAGGAAACATACATCTCAAAGACTAAAAATAAGTAAAACTTTTTTTTTACATTTTGCATTTATAACCATCTGATAAGGGTTACTAATAAATATTAGAGTACATAGTATTTTTAAAATTTCGGAAATATTATTTTATAGATTATAGTCTACCTACTTGTTCAATGTTAAAATTATAGCATTGAAATGTTTAGGAAAAAGTTGTATTTTAGATGATAGATCCAAATAGTCATTTTGAAGTTCATGATAATATCACTACGAAGTGACGTTAATTTTTTTTAATGCCTTTTATAATGTAATATCTTCATAAATATCATTAGAGAAATCAAAACATTCTTTTCGCTTACATATTCCACCCAATTTCATTAATATTAATATTTTCATTTAAATAATTACTTATTCATATTTCACCCAACTTCACTAATATTAATATTTTCATTTAAATAATTTCACGAAAGATTTTTGTTTCTTGAAGATTAATATAAATTTTTAAGTTATCTTTACCTTTTAGTTTCGTTAGTACTATTAGATATTCTGTGATTACGTCTTTGAAACACGCGAGATGAAAGAAGACAAATTAATACTTTCAGAATGTAATTCAAGTTATGGTGCTGTTAGGGTAATCAATTACCGGAAACTCTTTCTTGAATTATATTATGTTAAAAACATTTGCGGAAATGCAATTGTATAAAATACATTTGCAAACCGTTGTGTTAGTTTTGTATTAACAATTTTTATGAGTAGGTACAGCTATTGATATAAGAAGTAAGAAGTCAGTCCCGTACAATTTTTTTGTCAAAAACATAAATATCCCAGCAAGTACCTATAAATTAAGTAAGTGGCGAAAACTGGTAAAATTAAACCTGATGTGAATGAAAAATACCATTATATTGTATTTGTTTTTAAACATCAGCCTTTAAATTAAAAAAAGACAACTTACTAAATTAATAATATAAAATGCCTTGCGTTTGGTCTTATTTCTAGACATGATAAATGTTTAAATATTTTCGGATTGGCTCACAGGGGGATATTTGTCTTAGTTGCACGCTTGGCTTTTTCCCTCTGTCGTGTCCGTCTCCTGATTTGTTTCCCTCTGTCGCCTCTTACGACACCCACGGGACGATATGGGGTAGTGGGTATTCTTACACCGTCACTACACGGTCATTTCAGTCCGAATTTTTGTTTTGACAATCCGCCCACTGATAAAAGCACACTAAATGGAATGAGCGCTCACTTGCAATTTATGCGTTCTTTTAGATAAACGCTTTCGAGCCGTCGATTGTGCATCTTATAGCATTATATTAAGTACCTTCATTTTTGTTTTAATGTTTGCAGTCTATTCCTTGCTTAGTTATTTTACTTTTCTACTGACAAAGACATATCGTCCTTATCCAATTCAAATAATGTTGAAAATGCCTAGAATATGTAATCTCTTGCATAATATTTACAATTTTATATGAAATTTGAATAGTAGAAAAATGCGCTCCCATTTTAATCTGACCTGACTTGTATTAGATGTCATTTAACTATAATCAATAAATGAGTTTATTCTATTTGTTCTTTTTGTAAGAATGTAAAATATAATCAAGATATTATGTCACTTACAGAGAATTTTTTGTACAATATGTAATCCACTGATTATAAAAATAGTTAGTTTCATA
The DNA here is from genome assembly GCA_029286625.1 of Parnassius orleans. Lineage (NCBI taxonomy): Eukaryota > Metazoa > Arthropoda > Insecta > Lepidoptera > Papilionidae > Parnassius > Parnassius orleans. The sequence continues at coordinate 419,915 of JAGSMP010000083.1, forward strand.
TTTTTTTTAGATTGACTTGAAATACTTTTAGATTGTATACTGGAATAAATTTACCCGATTTTGCTACCATAGAAACTAAAAATATGTAGCTGCAACACCAAACTGTATCCCCCTATTTTGTTATCATCAGTTTTCTGAATTGCCTCCCACAATGGAAGCAATAAAGACGAATTCACGTCAAAATCTCAGTGCCCGGTTCTTTGGGGAAATGGAGTTGCATGTTTACATTCATAAATTACATACACTTATTATAAACTAATGTCCCCCACGCATTTTTCTGTATGTATGTTCGCGCAAATCTCAGAAACTAGTGTAGGTATTTTCATTCGGTTTTTGGTAAGTTTACACGGATAACTTATCGAATACATTTTTGCAGATTACATAATGTTATGACGATAAAATCGTCGATAAAATCGAGAAAAATATTGTGCATCCTGAGAGATTCCACAGCATACGCTGCATTAAGTGATGAAGTATAATAATTAATACTATTTTTTAATGAATAAAGTGTCAACAATAGCTTGACACTCTTGCAGCTGGTCTACTGCTGGATACTGATAGAAATACCAATTATAGCGCACTTTTGAAAGGGGCTACCCGTTTCAAAGGTGCGCTATAATTGGTATTTCTATACTTAAATAATTTAGAGGTTGCTGCTCTGCGAAAAATATGAAAATTAAATCCGATTCCTACCAAACGATTTTACAAAATTATACCTCATTTCTTATTTGTCAAAATCAGTCAAGTTTGGGAGTTATGTAAACATATTAATAATTATTAAATTAAATGCACGTCTTATGCATTTTATTCAATATATTAAAATATATCGTATGATGTCTAGTGATGCTATAACTTTTTGGGAGAATTATTTTATTTTACGGTTTACATGTTCTCCAATTTCTGAACTGAATTTTTGACTTCCTATCTGTTGTTATAGTAAATTAAGATTTAAATGTTTACTACACGCTCATATGACCAGTTCGGAACGTCATTCCACGGAGCGCGCTCCGAAGCCTACGTGTGAAGGCTTCTAATGTTGCACCATATTTAATATTCTAAATTGTGGTGTATTTAAGATTATTTAAGAACAATTTGATGACTTTATTTAAATAAGATTCAAATTAGTCGGTTTGCAGTTTCAAATATATTTGATTTATAATATAGTTAATGAATGCGAACACTTTAGAAGTATAGTATATTATCTACTTTTTGAATATAAAAAAAAACCTTTACAAAAAGATAAGTAAAAGTTGGGTCTCACAGAGTATTAAATAAAATATATATAAGTATCTTTGAATATACATAAGCAAGCAATGTATATTCAAAGATACTTATAGTATTATTGTATTTGATACCTTGAACTGTATACATTTTATAAGCGAAATTTTCTTAAACTTTATTTTTGTGGTTATAACAAATTTTTAAAGAAACCCACATTTTATATATAAATAAGTATTAGTCAGTGCTTGATTACTTTACCACCTGATTGTAAGTGGTGATGTAGCCGAAGATGGTAAAGCACACTGACATAGCTTGCCTTCTGCTATCTCGGTCAGTGATATTATTTTGTAGAATACAAATTGTAATAGTTTTTGTTGTACTGCATAATATTAACATACGTAAGAAAATAAAGACTAAAGTCTGTCAGTATATTTGCACGATTGTTTACAGATCTATTATATATTTTTGAAGGTTGAACTGAAAGGAATGTTATAACGAAATGTTCATCACCATGAAATAGAAATATCGACTTGACGATACTTATTTCTATTTCATGGTGAGTAGTGTAATGATAAGAATTGATGAGTAGTGCATATTATTTTTCTAACTATTAAAATATGTTTTTGTTAAGAGGATTGAGATTAAACTGATGTAATTGTATTTTTGTTTTATTTTAAAGGAACCTTGCAGCGTGTTTTATTCGTGAAGCGACAATAGCCTAATAGCAAGGTACAGACCGCGAACTCTAAGGTCGTGGGTTTGTATTCACCATCCGACGACTGTCATGAACAACTAACAAAAGCATTTTAAGCTTACTCGGAATGGTTAAAGAATATGGGTGACAAACGAGCACACAGCCCACCTGATGGTGCGTGATATCTGCGCCCATAGACCTCCTCGATTAAGAATCAAAATGCAGATGCTATGTCACCCTGAGGACTAAGATGGAATCCTCATTTCCAGTTAAAGGAGTCTCCGATTCTTAGCATTAAGGACGCGTTTGCAAAATTGATAGGTATAGAATCGAACTATTACATTGACACGGGTCACACAAACAAGTGTACGCACGGTTAGCTGCGGGGTGGGAATCGTAATCAAGTAAAGCATTTTGATAATTTGAAAGATTGATATTTTTTCTCATTTCTTATACATACAAAATATAATTAGATACGAAATACGAATAGCTGCTCCAGAGACTGCTAGGCACTAGAAGCCCTCTACTAGCAGTGAGATGGTGGCTGTGGACTTGGGCTGGTTTTGTTAGTTATGATAAGACTTTAGCTCCGGACTTGGTGTAGTGACTTGAAGGTATACTTCGGTGACAGCTACTGGAACTCCTCGACGAGTAGTACTAGATGTGCCGAGTTTGGGCTCGTCTTGTTAGTTACGATGAGACCTAGCCTCCGGGCTTGATGGAGAGACCTGATGGTGTACTGGTGACTACTACTGAACTCCTGGACGAGTAGAAATAGGTGTGCCGAGTTTGGGCTCGTTTTGTTAGTTATTATGAGACCTAACCTCCAGGCTTGATGGAGACTTGATGGTGTACTTCGGTGACAACTGCTGGAATTCCTGGACGAGTAGAACTAGTGCAGACTTTGGGTTCATTTTGTTAGTTATGGTCAGACCTAACCTATGGGCTTGATGGAGAGATCTGATGGTACTTTGGTGACTACTACTGGAACTCCTGGACGAGTAGAACTAGGTATGCCGAGTTTGGGCTCGTTTTGTTAGTTATTATGAGACCTAATCTCCGGACTTGATGGAGAGACCTGATCATGTACTTCGTGACTATTACCGAACTCCTGGACTAGTAGAACTAGGTGCCAAGTTTGCGCCTGTTTTGTTAGTTATGATGAGACCCAACCTCTGGGCTTGATGTATAGACCTGATGGTGTACTTGGTGACTACTACTGGAACTCCTGGACGAGTAGAACTAGGTGTGCCGAGTTTGGGCTCGTTTTGTTAGTTATTATGAGACCTAACCTCCGGACTTGATGGAGAGACCTGATCATGTACTTCGGTGACTATTACTGAACTCCTGGACTAGTAGAACTAGGTGTGCCAAGTTTGGGCTCGTTTTGTTAGTTATGATGAGATCTAACCTCTGGGCTTGATGTATAGACCTGATGGTGTACTTTGGTAACCACTACTGGAACTCCTGGACGAGTAGAACTAGGTGTGCCGAGTTTGGGCTCGTTTTGTTAGTTATGATGAGACCTAACCTCCGGGCTTGATGGAAAGACCTAATGATGTACTTCGGTGACTATTACTCGAACTCCTGGACTAGTAGAACTAAGTGTGCCAAGTTTGGGCTCGTTTTGTTAGTTATGATGAGACCTAACCTCTGGGCTTGATAGAGTGACCTGATGGTGTTCTTTGGTGACAACTGCTGGAATTCCTGGACGAGTGAAACTAGGTGTGCTGACTTTGGGCTCGTTTTGTAAGTTATGCACGCTGCACTGCAGCTATAACATAGCTGCAGCGTGGCTCTACCACGTACAAAAGTTATAAAATAGCTTGCAGTAGCAATACTATTATTGCAAATCAGAATTATTTTGTTAAACAGAGTAAGTTAGCGACTTGTATGGCGTGAAATTTGGATATTGTATGGGAAAACGAATGAACCTTGAAAGAATGTATCTTAAATACATTATATATACATTTTACTATACACATTATGCTACATATATATAGCAAATTTAACTATTTTTTATTTTATCTAGAAGATGCTGCCGATCTCTTGTTTGAGTTTTCATCTGTCACTTAGGGCCATTCATTAATTACGTAAGAATGATTTTGGCGACCCCGTGTAGTGGCGGGTAAGAATACCCACTACCCCATATCTTCCCGTGCGTGTCGTAAGAGGCGACAAAGGGAAACTGATAAAGAATGTGGACTGATATAAAAACTGCGGTTGCCAACCCGCTCGCCAAGCGTGGCAACTATGGCAATATACCCCATGAGCGACGACTCAAATAAACGGCCCCAGTCTCGGCGGCCCCGCTATTCCTGGCTACGGTAGCGACCATGGTAACGGCGGGGCAGGGGTGCTAAGAATCTCCGGTGGAGGTTCGGTTGCCACTTTGAGGACTGACGAGAAGATCCTGGAGCTGAAAGAAGAGATAGATAAGTTACGCTGGAATATAATAGGACTATCCGAGGTCCGAAGAGAGGGGAGGACACGGTAATCCTCGAATCCGGTAACTTATTCTATCACCGGGAGGGCGACCATCTGTCCCAAGGAGGTGTCGGATTTATCGTCCACAAGTCTCTCGTTAACAACGTTGTAAAGATCGGGAGTGTATCTTATACCAGAATCACCAAACGGTATTCGCTGAAGGTCATACAGGTTTACGCACCAACCTCGGCACACCCCGATGAGGAGGTGGAGGAAATGTATGAGGATATCTCTAGAGCCATGCATCCTCCAAACCCACTATACGGTGTTAATGGGAGACTTCAACGCAAAACTAGGCACAAGAAAGAGCGGTGAGCTGAAAGTAGGGAAATTCGGAATAGGGCAACGGAACCCAAGGGCCAGCAGCTGGCTGACTTTATGGAGAAAGAGGACTCTTTATGATGAACTCTTTCTTCCAAAAGCGGCCCCACAGAAAGTGGACCTGGTCGAGCCCCGACGGTTCGACAAAAATGAGATAAGACTTCATTATGACGACCAGACGACAACTGTTCAGTGATGTCTCAGTGATCGCGAGGTTAAAACTGGCAGCGATCACCGAGGCACACTGAACCTAAACGTTGTTGAGAGGTCACGACTAATGAATTCAACGCTCCGTCCCCCTCGTGCTCTAATCCAAAGCCTCGAAAACTTTCAGCTCGAGTTACAAAATCGTTTTCAGTGCCTAGAAGATTGCAATGCAGTGGACGATATGAATGACAAGCTCGTGGAAACTGTCCATGCGGTCGGAGCTAAGTTCTGCAAGACCCGCCGCAGAAGAACACAAAAACTCTCCGATCACACTCTTAATCTCATGGCTGTTAGACGGGAGATGAAGCTGCAGTCTTCAGCAGATTTGACAGCATACAGGCAACTGAACAGACAGATCTCCAAATGCATGCGGCGGGACTTACGCAACTTCAATACAGCTCGTATTGAAGAAGCGATCGAGCGGAACCAGGGCTCCAAAGTCTTTGCCAGAGATCTGTCTGCCAGAAAGAGCCAACTGTCGAAGCTGAAGACCGAATGTGGCAGCATCGTTTCCGGGACACCTGAGATTTTGAGTGAGATTGAGAGGTTCTATGGGCAGCTGTACACGTCATCGTTGGAGCCACACGCAAGTGTGAGTAACGCTCCAAGAGCGAGTCTTATCCGACACTATTCCGAAGATATCTCGGACGTCAGTCTGAGCGAGATTAGAATGGCTGCAGCACCTTAAAATGGCAAGGCCCCAGGTGAGGATGGAATTACAGCGGAGCTTCTGAAAGCGGGTGGAAAACCGGTATTTGAAGTCCTTCAGAAGCTCTTTAATTCCGTCCTCCATGGTGGCATTACACCGGAGGCGTGGAGCAGAAGTGCGGTGGTCTTGTTCTTCAAGAAAGGCGACAACGCTCTTTGAAGAACTACAGACCGATTTCCTTCTGAGCCGCGTCTACGTGCTGTTTTCGAGAGTCATTACGAATCGTCTCGCATGCAGACTCGACGACTTCCAGCCTCCCGAACAAGCCGGTTCCCGAAAAGGCTTTAGCACCATAGACCACATACATACCCTTCGCCAAATTGTACAGAAGACCGACGAGTACAATCTGCCACTTTGCCTTGCGTATGGACTATGAGAAAGCCTTGATTCCGTCGAAATTTATGGTGCTGCAGTCCTTCAGCGGTGCCAAGTGGACTGTCGGTATATCGAGGTGCTGAAGTGTTTGTACAGTAGGGCTACGATGGCTATCCTAGTACAGAACCAGAGTACGAAACCTATCCAACTGCAGAGAGGTGTAAGACAGGGTGACGTAATATCCCCGAAACTCTTCACCGCTGCATTGGAAGACGTTTTCAAGCTACTGGACTGGAAAGGATACGGTATTAACATCAATGGCGAGTACATCACTCACCTTCGATTTGCCGACGATATAGTCCTTATGGCAGAATCGCTGGAGGACCTAAGCACTATGCTCAATGACCTCAATAGTGTCTCCCAACGGATAGGTCTTAAGATGAACATGGACAAAACAAAATCATGTTTAATGTCCATGTCACACCTATGCCGGTAGTTGTTGGGAGCACTAAGCTCGAAGTTGTTGACGAATATGATTACCTGGGACAAATAGTCCGACTAGGTAAGTCCAACTTCGACCGAGAGGTCAATCGACGGATTCAACTCGGCAGGGCAGCGTTCGGGAGATTACGACCCATCTTCTCGTCAGGCATACCTCAAAACCTCAAAACTAAATTGTACAACCAGTGCGTGTTGCTAGTGATGACATATGGAACTGAGACGTGGTCCTTCACTGCTGGCCGTATGAGGAAGCTCAAGGTCCTTCAGCGAGTTATGGAGAGGGATATGCTCGGGGTTTCTCTGCGTGATAAAATTAGAAATGAGGATATCCGCAGTAGAACCAGAGTAACCGACATAGCCCAAAGGATTAGTAAGCTGAAGTGGCAATGGGCCGGCCATATAGCTGGAGAACCGACAACCAATGGGGAAGAAAGGTTCTCGAGTGGCAGCCTGTACCGGCAGGCGAAGTGTAGGGCGTCCCCCACTAGATGGAGTGACGACCTGGTAAGACATGCAGGAAGTCAATGGATGCAGGTGGTTCGACCGTGCTTTGTGGCATTCCGTGGGGAGGCCTATGTTCAGCAGTGGACTTGTGAAGGGCTGTAATGATGATGATGATGATGATTTTGGCGATTTTTGACCCTCCTACCCTATGTAAGGGTACATAACATTTCTTGACCCTCCTCTTCTTACGTAAGATTCTATCTCGTTTTTCAGAACAATAAAATGTTAGAAAAGGATTAGTTACACTGACAGTTTGACGTAAATCAAAGATTTTATTTTTAACAGATAATTTAGGTTATAGGGGAGCGTGGGTATTGAGAGCCGTCGGGTAATGGGAGCTATGGTGATTGAACGGAACGCATGCACTTTAGCGATCGTGAGCTCGGCTGCTTCCGCCGACCATCGGCAAGCTTGACTTGAGGCGCCACAAGCCTTTAGTGCCACGCGTTGAGTCACAAGAAACGGTTGTGTGTTTTCGCCCGAGCTTATAGTAAACTGTTGATTTCGATCCCAAGGTAAGTGCGAAGTTGTGTTCTCATTTTATTTAGTTTATGCTTATTACATACCTAGATTGATTGCCTAACAAGTCCAATTGGTTAAAATGTCATTTAAAGTAGGATTACGTATTTTGTTTTACTTTTCAAATGGTGGTCAGTGGTAATGGAGCCTACACATGGCTCTCACTACCCGACATAGCTCTTATTACCCCATTATTATTTTCCAAGTTTTAGTCACTTGAGATGTCTACAGATATTTTCTTTTATTTTAGATGCCACGTAAGAAAAATCGGACAACCACAAAAACTTCTTGGACTGTTGATATGTTAGAGAATGCCGTGACTATCCTCAGAAGAGGAGGTATTTCAGTGTACAAAGTATCCCAGCAAACTGGCATACCTTACAGCACTTTAAAGAAGAGATATAATTTAGCAAAGGCTAACGATAGTAGCTATAAAACTCGCCTAAGCTGGGAAGACATACTGTATTCAGCCCTGCGCAAGAAGAAATCTTGGCTAACCATCTTCGAATTATGTCAAATAAATTTTATGGCCTAACTAGAGAACAATTCCGCAAAGTATACATGAGGTGGCTAAACAGCTGGTATTGAAAAAGATTTAATCAAGTCAATAAACTGCAGGAAAAGATTGGCGGATTGGATTTTTGCAGCGTCATCCTGATTTGAGTGTTAGAAAGGCCGAAGCTATCAGTATCAATAGAATCCTCGGGTTTAATAAGGCTGAAGTAACGCTTTTTTTTGATAACTTGGAGAGATTGATGGCGCAACACAATTTCGAACCTAATATGATTTACAACGTAGATGAGACTGGCATTACGACGGTCCAAGAAACTGATAAAATAATAGCTCCCAAAGGACGAAAACGCGTTGGATCTGTAACGTCTTGGGAAAGAGGCAAGACCATTACTGTGATATGTGCTATGAGTGCTTCTGGGTCTTTCATTCCTCCACTTTTCATATTTCCTCGACAACGTCACTCACCACAACTGGAAAAAAATGGACCGATGGGTGCAGTTTACAAATGTTCTCATAATGGCTGGACCAACGAAAATATATTTGTTTCATGGCTATGTCATTTTATAAAACATACTAAACCTACTACTGAAAACCTATTTTGCTAGTTTTGGACAATCGCAACAGTCACGCTACTCTCGAAGCTTGGAAGTTGGCAAAGAGAACCACGTTATAATGCTTACCATTCCACCACATACATCCGACCGTCTACAACCTCTTGACGTTGCTTTTATGGACCTCTTAAAACAGCTTACAATAAAGAGTGAAACTTATACATAAAATCAAGAAATTTGGTAAAAAGCGTACCATTACCAATGTTATTGATCCCCTAAGATGCCGTATTGCATTAGCAGGGCGACAAAGAAGTTTTCTCTGGATATCTTTGTAATAAAGTTAATAAAATTCTAAATTTTATCCACTATCACTTCACAAATGTCAAACTAAAATAAGGAACTGTCTAGTTACATTAAACTATGAGGATACTGCACACACGCACGCACACACACACACACACACACACACACGCTAGAATTAGGCTAAGAAACATGGGAAGGTGCTGAATCCTGACATACAGGTTATTACCTAGTTTAGATTCAGAGGCTTCGTAAGCTAAGGTAAGAGCATCAGTAAATGACCATTTAAGGCACAAACTTTCATTTTTAATGCTTAACCTTAATTTTCATGAATTCAATGAGTGTTTCCTTTGTAAACTCTGCAGTAGTCTTTAACGAAACAAAACCAGTGCTTTGCTTTAGTGCAATGCTTTTCGTGTAAAATTAGATTTAGTAGTTGACCATCTAACAAAGTAGTAGATGACCATATATTGCATCAGTAGATGACCATCCAGATGCTCAAGTTTTAATAGGTTTATCTACATATATAGCAGCTAAGTATTGAGCATAGGTAAATAAATAATGTTCATGTTTCAGGATTTTTGGATTTCACATATTAAGGGGGGGTTCGGGAAGTCTGTGTAGGAGTATCGGTTTTTTAAACTAGAGAGAGAGGGAGAAAGTGAACTAGAGAGACACAGAGGGATGGGAAGGGATAGAGAGGGTGGGTAGGAAAGAGGAACAGTTAAAAACGTAAACCTACGTGGACCAAGTCGCGGGCGTCCGCTAGTTTGTTAAATAAGAAGCAAATTACAACAACTTGCGTGTTATTTGAAATATAATAATAAAATCTACAACTCGTTAAAAATTACAAAGAAGTTATATAAAGGAATGTATCTCTGGAACATCAAACACATTTCTCGTTGAACTGGTCTTTCTTGGCTCTTCTATATGAGCAACTACTGCATCCCAAGGATAGTCAAGCACGTCTATATGATCCGGCCATTTCCACAATCGACCATTTGCTTTCATCGATGAGATTGTAGCAGTTTTTTTCATTGCTTTTAGTACTTTCCCTGGATAAAAGTTATTTTCGTACTTAAATATGACAAATTCACCATCTACTCTTTGAGGCGGTTTCAAACTCACAATGTTAGATTCTTGATCAGTGTCATTTTCTGCCTCTTTCACACTTTCTCCTGAAGAAACCACAGCATTCGAGTCAGAACTTGACGAAGAGAATCGGAGATTTTTCTTTACCCGCTTTATTTTGTTATGTTTTATTATTTTGAGGGCCTTGACTCTCTTTAGTGACTCTTTTTCTTCTTTCTTTCTTAGCTTTTCAGCAGTCCTTTCTATTTTTATTCGCTCAAGTTCTTTTTTTTGCTTCAATTTCCTCAGTAAATATTCCTGGTAACTTTTTCCTGAAACTATAGTAGGTATTCTTTCTTTAAGACGTGTTTTAGGTGTGTCCTTTTTGTTGTTGGTTTTGTAAAAGAAATGTTTCTTAAAGGGACTAGGTACATTATTTGGTACAGCGTCAGAAGTGCTAGCTGTGTATATACCGGAATTTAATCCATCAGCAACAGCGTTAGTTGAAGATTCTGGAATCTTTTCAAGCATACCGTTAGGAGCTGTGATGTCTAATTGATGTAGAGTGGTATCAAATATACCGTCAGCAACGCCAATTGCTGGCGATCCTGGTATCGGCATTAGCACTTCGTCACTAACAGTAATAGGCATTGCAGTTGCTGATGGCTCCATTGTGGTGTCCAAAACATCATCAGTATTACTAGAGGCTGGCGATTCCGATGCCAGCTTAAGTAGACTGTCTATACCAGTGATGGCTGACGAACTAAATCCTAGAAAACGCGGATCAGATAGCTGGGAATCATCCACGGTAACACCTAACGATCCAACCTTTTCCAATGTAGAACAATCGGATTCGATTTGATTCAATTGTTATAGCCTTTTCAGTTCATCTTTTGATTTTTCCCACAAATTGAATAAACGATAAATCAACCAAATCACCTGACTATTCACCCAATGTTGAATCAAAACGTTCTAGTTTTTTAGGATTGATAATATCGTTTAAAAATTGAAAGCCCCTTTTTAGATAATAAATTCGTTCACTGTTGTCCTGGATTTTGCTTCTCTCACTCTCAAGTGGGGTTTTTACCTTCAGCAGGTTCCATGGAAATAAGCCACATTTCCTGAAGCCATTTGCCAAAATTAATTTAGTTATGGTATTATCCATTACCTCGTGTAATAGCTTAGCTAAATCTTATTTCTTAAGTACGTGAGGCTCCTCATTTTTCATTTTATTAACCCTCCAAATTTGTACACGCCTCCTCCATGCTTCCTTTAGTGGTTTAAATACTGCCACATTCATGGGATGAATTAAATGGGTTGCGTTAGGATATAGTGCCACTAACATGATTCCCTTTTTTTCACAAAACTGTCTAGTTTGAAGTGATAAATGAGATATGTGCCCATCAACAAAGAGAATAACCGGTAATGCTATTTTATTCTTAATCAACCAAGGATAAAATATATCGGCAAAATATTCAAAAAATGCTTCACATGTCATCCAACCTGAGTCGGTTTTCCAATACCCCAGTCTGAAGGAAAGTTGTCTGCAATTTCTTGAGGTATCCGCTTATAGCTGAATACTACCGTGGTAGGAGCTAGGAACCGTCTGCATTTCCTGTTACCAACACAGTTAAACATTCCTTGTCGTCGGCATTTACCTGCTGGTACACATTTTTCACCTCTTTGCAAGCACTTTAGGTCCTTTTGGTGCCAAAAAAAAGGCTGTCTCATCGCAATTAAAAATTCGCGACGGATCATTCAGTATATCAACATAGCCACTATCTTCTAACTCAGCATACACACGTTTATACCACCCTAATAGTTCAGCACCTGTTACCCCGGCTCTGGACGCCGTCAAATTTTGTGATATCCTCGTAGAAATGGTTGGGTTCCTCCGAATAAATGCTTTTAGCCATGTTCTACCCGGTCTTCCATTTTTAAATAAGCCACATGGACGTTTTATATCCTTCAAGTATTTTTCAACACTTACGATTAACTGTTCAGTTGTCACCGGGAAACCCGCTTTTGCTGTATTTTGCACCCAATCGCATATGTTTTTCTCTTCTTCTGGTGTAAGAATTGACGCTGGGCCCATCTTTCGTTCCATTGGTGACTTCCCTTTTACTTTATTTGTAAGCGTTATTCTTGGTACACCAAACTTTTGCAGTATGTTCTTATGGGTGTCTTATGAAGACGAACATCGTTCACTGCTGAGAGCATTGCAGCTTCAGTATAATTTAGGAATGCGCCCTTTTCCCAGACATCTACAATGTCAAAATTGCTTTTAGATGTGATTAAATGAGAGTTTAATAATCAAAGTAAGAGTTCCTAATGAAAATTATAAGATTCTTAATAAATGTGGTTTTAATCGAAAGTTTTCCTTAGTAGGCTCCCATTACCCTGTTCTCCCTACTATTTTATTGTTATCAGATATAATATGTAGATTAAAGAGAGGGTTAAAGCCGCCTTTTTTTGAACAACATGGAAACTACACGGGATTTTAAAGTTATGAAATAATGTTATGTTTACATAAACGATCTGTGTCAAATGTCACTACATGAGGGCAAAATTTTCACATAATATGACGATGACACAGATTTCGTGTTTCGTGGAAAACCTGGGACGAAGTTCGACAAAATTCTGAAATGGGACTACATAGGGCTAACTTGTGGCTTAAATATAATCTACTCACCATAAATGTATCCAAAACCTCATTCGTTCAGTTTATTAATTCTCGAATAAAACAACAGAACGTGAATATTCGTATTCACACATGCAAATTCTTAACAAATCAACAATGTACATGTCAACCCATAAGTAAAACACCTACGGTGAAATATCTTGGAGTACTATTGGATGAGAAACTAACTTGGAAACCACATATAGACATGATTGCGTCACGAGTCAGGAAATTAACATGGGTGTTCAAGAATCTTAGGCATGTAGCCGACCTAGAACTTCTTCGCACTGTATATTATGCACTAGTTCAATCTGTCATTGGCTATTGCATCGGAGTATGGGGAGGCGCATGTAAAACACACATCATACACCTTGAGAGAGCTCAACGTTCTTTGCTCAAAACAATGACAGTTAAGCCTTATAGATTCCCCACCAATACCCTTTATGAGATGTGTCAAGTTCTCACAGTAAGGCAGCTATTTATTTACCACATTATCACCAAACAGCATGTTTCTAAACCTTATGACCCTAATAAATTACGTAACAAGCGTACAATTACCAATGTTATTGATCCCCTAACATGCCGTATTGCATTAGCAGGGCGACAAAGATTTTCTTTCTGGATATCTTTGTAATAAAGTTAATAAAATTCTAAATTTTTATCCACTATCACTTCACAAATGTCAAACTAAAATAAGGAACTGTCTAGTTACATTAAACTATGAGGATACTGAAAAATACTGAAATATTTGAAGCATATGTGTAAAATGCACACACGCACGCACGCACACACACACACACACACTCACACACGCTAGAATTAGGCTAAGAAACATGGAGAAGGTGCTGAATCCTGACATACAGGTTGTTACCTAGTTTAGGATTCAGAGGCTTCATAAGCTATTTGTAACCTCATATTATCTCAATAAAGATTATTATTATTTTCCGAATTTATTAGTTCTCTCTTTTAGAAGGTAAGTATATCTTCTGTAACACGGGCCAACGGTCAAGCGTTACAGAAAGGGTAAAATTTATGTTACATTCATATTATCTTGAATAGCATCATTTGAGAGAAATTTGCGAACAATTCTGCATGTATTAAGGATAACGGCTTTTTGCATAGTTATAATTCTAGGATTCTAAGGCTCTGATGAAGGTGCTTCGGTACAACACCTGTAGTAGAGAGCACTATCGGTACTATGAAGGTTTTATCTAGATTCCAAATACGAGTAACTTCTTCTTTAAGGTCTGTGTACTTATTAATTTTATCAGTTATTGATTTAAGAATATTATGGGTATTTGGAATAGTTACGTCTATTAAATAAGCTATTTTTGTGGATTTATTAATAAGTGTGATATCTGGTCTATTGTAGTGAATAGTTCTATCAGTTAGAATGGCGCGGTCGTAATACAATTTGGCGTTGGTGTTCTCCATTACAGCGTTTGGTGTATACTCATAATATGGTTTTATATTAGCTGTTATTAAATTATATTTTATTGCTAGTTTTTGATGAAGGTAGTAAACTACTTGGTTATGACGGTGTTTATAATCAGTTTGAACTAAATTAGAGCATGCCCCTGTAATATGTTGTATTGTTTCAGCTTGTCGATGACATTTTCTGCAAGTATCGGATTCAATATTTTCTTTTAGTATGTATTTTTATCATTTCTTATATTGATGACCTGATCCTGAATAGCCATGATGAACCCTTCAGTTTCCGGAATAAATAACCTAATTGTAACCATTTATTTGAGGCTTCAATATCAATATGTGCTTGTTCTAAATCATGTAGATGCCTACCATGCAGTTCTTTGCTTCTCCATCTGGCCAGTTTTTCTTTATTTTGTTCATCATTGTTAGTGAATTGTTTGTCTGTTTGTTTAAAATTAAGCGGAGTATAATTTGCGTTAGATTCTACTGTTGCTCTATGTACTTTACTCGTTGGCGATGTTTCATAAAAAAAGTTCCTCAAACTTTTTATTTCACTTTCCCACATTATTTTTAAGTCCAATATTCCTCTTCCTCCTTGCTGTCTTTTAATATTATATATTTCTATAGCAGATTTAAGATGTAAGTACTTATACTTTGTTAGGGTTGTCCTTGTTTTTATTTCTAGGTTTTTGACATCTGTAAGTGACCACTTGATGACTCCAAAAGAATATGTAAGAATAGGAACAGCATAAGTATTTATTACATTCGTGAGATTTTTAGAATTTTTTTTTTACATAATTTATTAATTCTTCTCATGTATTCCGTAGTCAGGTTCTTTTTTATTTCCAAATGGTTTATTCTTCTTGTATAAATCTTTATCCTCCATTGCTGTTATGTTCATTTCTTCGTCTATAGAGTACTCTCCGTGTGTTAGTTTTCCTTTTTTTATGTGAATTGTTTTGCATTTATCTAAACCGAAACTCATTTTTATGAAATCTATTTATGTAAACTACCCCCGCGATACAGGAGAAAAAAAAGAGAGGAAGAAAGACAGGTAATGAAATTAAGTTTATACAACCGACTTCAATATTAATACGCATTATTAAGGAAATCTCCAAAACTACTGGTCAGATCTTGATCAAATTTATATGGGAATATAAATAATAAGCACCAGCTTTCAAAAAAGAATCATCAAAATCGGGTCAATTAGGAAAAAGTTCTTCTTCTTCTACACACATAAAAAATACAGTAGAATTGAGTACCTCCTCCTTTTTTTGAAGTCGGTTAAAAATGGTAAGTAGGTAAATTATCAGAGTTTCAAAGACGTTCACGTTATTATAATCTAAATTTTTCTCGATGTTGCATATTAACCTTCCGCACATTGAACAATAATGTTCCCTCGGTGTATTCTACTACCAACTAATTAATATCAAAGGATTCGTTTTCTCACAACACCCAACCCTACAGTAGGTGCGGCCTTAGCAAAGGCGCGTAACAGGCTAAGTGATACAGACTCTATCACTTAGCCAGTTACGCGCCTTTGCTTATGTGACGTAAGGTGCATTTTGATTTAGTATTAAATCTATGCGTATACGCACCGCATAAATTTTTTTTTGGACGATTTAATCGGTAGGCTAATTTGACGAAGGTCATGTCGGTCGTGTAGCCACGTTGTAACTAGGTTTAAACTCGCAAGTTTGCTATCAGAGAGTGATCCTTCTGTTCTTGTACTATTATTTATTCTGTGGTTTGAGTAAAATAATATGCTATTGTGACCGAAATTATTATTGGATAATTTTTTTTAACAATTCAATACTATTGTTGCTTGAAAATAAAAGAAGCATTTTGTATATTCCAAATAATTAAAATAAGATTAATACGCGGGAAGAATGTACAAATTCTTTTATTTATAACATAAAATGGATAATAATGAACACATTTAAGATTTCAAAACTTTAATAAACAATAAAAATTTGTAAAATAAGATGTAAATCGAAGTGTACATTATAGAATGAAGAAAACCATTCGACATCCGAAATGGAATTAAGATTTATAGTAATCATAATATTAAATTTGGACTTACAAAATATTACGTAAGAATGGTTTTACTCCCCTACCCCCAAGATAAGGGCATGTAGAGATTTTTTTGACCCCCCTCCCCCTTGGGACCCTTACGTAATTAATGAATGGCCCCTTAAGACACTCACGGGACGTGTTTATACACCTTACTACTTGAATTACTATCAAAACGTGTTATCAATTTTATCTAAGTCTAATAATGAAAATAAAAAATGTTATGTAATCAGTAAGTGTTTTATTTAAATATTGTATAAAGTATCTTCCAATTTTATTTGTATCTTCATTTGAATGGTTCATCTTTGCATATGTTAAAAATTGTCTTCTCAGTCTCAGTAACTTCTGAGGGTTAACAATTTGAATAAATCCTGTTTCTAATGTACAGCCAGGATAATCAGGGAATTTAACATCTTCTAGATCCAGTTGTTTTGCTTCCAATATCTGTTTGGATATTAATTGTGTCACTTTATCCAATTCATACAGGAAATTTGTTGAAGTAAGTGGAGGCTAGAAAATAAATTGCTGTACTATAAATAACAGTAGCCAAATGTTTAAATTCAGAAAGTGAAGACAGCTGAAACTCAGACACATGCAATTTAAGCTTACTGTGTTGTTAACTGGAGTATTAGTAATGTTATTAGCATTACTCACATTAATATTTTTTAATATAGACTAATGATTCTATGGAATTTGAAATCTAAAAAAGCTATGCTTACATTTTGTGTGCTCATATTAGGAGGAGGTGGTTTCTTTTCAAATAGGACACTATAAACAGCCTCCAAATCTAGATTATCACTAGGCTGTACGGTAAAAAGTGGACTGTCCCATCTATGGTTAGAATTTGGTTCCTCAAACCTGGAAAATAAGATGTAGCAATTTTGAATTTCATAAACAAAAGATCACAAGACAACCTTTTTAAGTTTAGTGGTTATCAATTTGCATACGTTAGTGGTATGGGACTAGCATAATAAAATATGTCATATTACATATTACTTGTATTGTATCATAAGACGACTAAGTAGGATGCTAGAAAACAGTAATGATAGACATAGAATAACAATATTGTACACATCAAATAATATAAGACATAATCAAAGATGTAGGTGTTATTTAATGATTTTTTATACAGAGTTATTTTGCAATAACCGGCCAAATTTGCAGAGAAGGTTCAGAATAAGTAATATAGGCAAATGGTGAAGAAAAATTAATAAAAAAAATCTCAAACAATCTGTCATTTTTATCTTTTAATTCGTAAGGGTCACTCGGTAAGGTACCTTGTCGCGCGACTTCCCGCGCCCATCCCTTCTATTTACCGTTACACCGTTTAGTACCTACGTCCACTCGCCCGGCCGACAGCTGACAATGTTGACCGTGACCTCATTACGTATTATTATATTTATTAATAATTAAAATTAAATAACGTTACTATTGGATGTTTGTCTTTAACATGATTCCAATGAATCTGTAATCCTGTGAGGTACCCCTTTTATTTCAGCGTTGACCTTTCAAACAAGAAGTATGTATTATATTTTATAGGTAATGTAAATCTACTAGGTATCTTGGGCCAGTTTTTATCATGTTTCTATAAATGACTGTACACAGCCGAGGGAGAAAATCGGAAGAAAATAATATATACGAATTCCGATTATCCACCGTGTCTGGGAGGATAGATGAACACGCGTTTTCGAGTATCCTCCCTAGGGTGGATTTTGTAACCCGTCCTAACAATGACAATTAAACATGCAATCCACCTTTATCAAAAGATATCTACGCAAATGAGTGACTTGGGATTCAATCCATTTTTTTATTAAATTCCATTTTTTTAATTAAACCGAACTTACAGTCCATCTCATGGTAAGTGTCTTCTGCAGGACACTTGCAGTAATTTTTATACAAAGAAGGCTACAGATACAATGCCAATACTGACTAAGTTGGAATGCCTCACAGCCTGTAATTATACTGGCTCTTTATACTATACCCTTTAGACCGTAACAGAACAATGCAAGAACTGCTGTTTGACGGCAGAAATAGGTAGAACGCGGTACCTACCCTAGGGCTTTTAGGAAGACAAAGAGTCCTACCACCTAGTAAAAAATTAAAAATGATTGAAAACCATCATACTTCACAGCTCGTAAAAGTCCACTGCTGGACATGGGCCTCTGCTAATGTAAGGAATATTTGCCTTAATGCTTTTATCTTGATAATACATTGATTGCAGATACTATTCTTTTCTTCCATATGTTGCCACACATGGCGTAACTTAAATATTTGTAGTAAAATAAATATCGCAACTAACCTTAATTTTGTTAAGGCATTAAATACCTCCTCAGTATAAGGTATTCTTTTGCTACCTGAATTACTGTTATCTTCTGAACCACATTTATCTGTCTTCCTTAACCAGTGTTCATTATCTTTCCATGCCTCTTCATAGTTACGAATAGTGTAAATTGTACATTGTGTTGATTTACATGCTTTTGATGCACAATAAAGTTCATAACGGTAACCTAAAATAAAAAAGATTTCGAATGAATGCAGTTAAGCAATATAGACCTAACTCACATTTGGTGTCGAAAATGTTTTTAACATGCCAAAACAATGCTCAGAGTTCCTCCATTGGTAAAATATTAAAATATTTTGCATATACCTGCACAAATGAGAATCTTAGTAAGGTTCTTTAGTTACCAGTTAAAATTTACAATTTAATTAAAATTTCTTTAAGCTTGTTGTCAATATTGGTAAGAAACATAAGAAAGTGATTATCAAATCAAATCAAATTAAAAAAAAATCTGTGTATGTTCAAGAGCTACAAACCAGCCCACAGATCAGCTCAATTTGAACTTGCTTCTAGGTACGAGTGTACCAGTTGAGTTAGTGTATTATAGTGATTGAGTGAACTTAAACAAGATGCTAATTCTGTTATTATATGGTTTCAATCTCTAATTTTATTACTTATGAACTTATGATATAAAAGATTTTTTTTAATATGATACCTGGAGTATTAGTTAAACAATATAAATTATTTGTTTCTTAAACTATGATTTCAATTTGGAATAATTTAATACTTAGCACGGATATAGGAAAAACTATAGACATCCGGTACTTGCGTACAGGGGGGGGGGGGTTCAGGGGAAGTCTCCCTATCCTTCCCCCCTTGCAGAAAAGTATAGTTTATGAGTAATGATTTTTTTGTAAAATCATAATATCATTTTTTAGCAAGCTCCTGGCCCTTAGCAGCGCATGAGCACCTCTGTTCGGACGGGGGCTGCTCTCCCACCACACTTACATTATAATACTAGACCAAATTGACATACAGTGGACCTGGTAATCCGACAAACATTTTGCAGGGCAGTGTCAGACTATCGAATTTGTCGGATTATAGAGTACTGCCTAAGACCCCTATAGTCCGGAATTTTTATAAAAGAGTACCTTGTAAGTCCCTATAGTCCAGAATTTTTTATAAAACAGTACCTTGTAATCCGACAAATTCCAGGTCCAATGATAAAATTCTATATGTTATATATATGTACTATCTTCATCACATGTAGACAAATTCAAACTATCAGAATCAAAACAATACCCTACGTCGAGCACAATAGTGGTGGTGTGTACAAGTTATAACTTGTTCAATCATGCATTTGCTAAGATTGTCAAAAATATCTAATAAAAACAATAGACCATGTCGGATTACAGGCTGTGCCAGATTACCGGGGTCCACTGTATTTATTTGTTTCGCATTTTTAATGAAATTTATTTTATCATAATTAATTCAAAATGCATTTCCGACATCAAAAAACAGTGTAAAAGGTTCAAGCTTAACCTTGACTAGCCTCCTAAACTGAAAACATAATTAAAATCAAGTAAGGGACATCTATAACCAACCCCTGATATATTTAAAGCAAGTTCACATTATGGGATAGATTAATCAAAATATCAATTATTTAGGGTTAAGGAATCAATGTTTTAGATTAATCTGATACACTGATTGATTCAGTAAATCAACCCAAGAATCTACTGAATTAGACCGATTCATGTTGAAATCACTTTATCTAAGATAACAATATCGGCCTTAGGTTAGATATAAGACAATCTTAAGTTTAAACTCAAATTTCACAAAGACAAAATTTGTGCAACATAATATGATCCAGACTCAAACTTTGACTTTAGTTGTAAAGTTTGAGTCGAGATTTTCTCTGTACACCGGCTTAGTAGCTGAGTTGTGATTGTTACGGATGTGTTACCTTTAATATAATTACTGCCATCTAAAATTACTACATTATCCTTGCCAATCAGCCGGATGACTTCGGACTTTAAATATCCTCTTACTCTTTTTTCCTTTTGTGAATCCAAATATGTGGCATTCTTTTCATATCCTAATTTCGTTATTGCTTCTTCTTCAGATATTATTTCAACGTTTTTTCCATGTTTATTTTCGAAAAACTCTTTTAATTCTTTTGTTCTTGTAGTTTTGCCACTTGTTGGTGTTCCACATATAATAATTAGTGGCATTATAATAAATATTTTATTAACATAACCTAATAAACCTATATTTATGTCTTTGACGTTTATTATTTCATCTCAATGCTCAATGAATGCAATGCTCAATTGCTCTTTGCTCAAAGACAAAATTACATGACAACAGGCATAGGTCTTACATCATACAGCCTAGTCTGACCTTGAGACAACAGCACTATTGGAACATCGTTTTCACTAATAGTTTACATGCGCTGACATTTAATACATAAAATCGCACCGCCAAAACACTCTCCTCATAGAGTTTAAAAACTAAACTATCTTTTATTTCATAAAAAATAGTTTAGTTTTTAAACTCTTTACAAACATATTATATTCTATGGATCAGATCAGAAGGTGGATGAATCCGTAGACCACAAGTTTTTAAACCCGTAGACAGAGTAAAGGGGTAGTATGCAGACAAACAAAACTTAGTGATGTATTCGCTATTGATGTTAATGTCGAATCCTTTTCGGTCCATTTAGTTGGAAAACGTCTTTCAATGCAGCGATAAAGAGTTTCGTGGATATAACGTCAATCTTTTGCTAATACCAATAGTGCTGTTAGCTAGTTGGCTTTTATAGCTTTATCGGACTAGCTATATAGACCGCGCTCGTATATGTATATATATATATATATAAACTACTCAAAACAAAATAGGGCCCACCATGTTTTATAAATGAATTTTACAGATTCTTTTTCTTTTTTCAGTTTTTATGATTAGGAATGAATAAATTAAGGTTTTTGAAAGTGTGTGAACATTAACAAGAGTAAGTTTTGCCAATTTTATGGAATTTAGTCAAAATTTACAGTTTTTAGGAAAGTTTACAGAAATTATTGATTTAAGTAAAGTTTGATTTTGATTTTTATTATTGACTAAATCAATGAGTTTGATGGTGCTTAATAGCGAGTAGGTCCTCCTCTGTTCCGTATGCACTCTCTGAATCTATCTGGGACACTTTCAATCAAGTGGGTGATGTTTTCTCGGTATTCGCTCAACACAACTTTAGGGCGTTTATGAGCTCTTGTCGATTAGTCACATTACTGAAGTTCGATTTGAGGCTTCTTTTCAATTGGTCCCATAAATGTTCAATGGGTTAAGATCGGGACTCATGGCCGGTACGGTAAAATGTAATATTGGCTTCAGAGAGCTCTCTGGGTTGTTCGCGCTGTATGGGCGAGCATTGTCTTATAAAGACGAAGTTTTCACCTCTTTGTGAAAATGGGATGACATGGGCCGAATTATTCGATCGACATACCGGGAGGCAGTTATGGAGCCTTCTTCCAGAATTACCAGCTCAGTTTTACCGAGGTTATTCCAGCCGTCACCATAAAATTTGGACCTCAAAACGATCCGTTTCATGTATGCAAGGTTCTGAAAAACGTTCTCCTTCTCTTACTCCACACCGACGATCATCGCTGAAAACTTCACTTCGTCCGTAAAGAGTACATTTCTCCAGTTGTCCATTGTCCACCCGCATGCTCGCGAGCAAACCTCAAACGTGCTGCACGATGCGCTCTTGTCAATTTTAGACGAATAACACGAGATCTGGAACGTTGTCCGTCTTCATGGAGCCGATTTCGAATGGTTTGATCACTAATTCGTGTGCGTCGATTTTGTAAGACGCGGGCGGGAATCGTACGCTCTCGACGTGCAGTCAATCTGATATACCGGTCTTCCTTGACGGTTGTAGCTCGCGCCTTCCTGATCCAGATCTCCTCGCAACACTACAGTCTCTAGAAAGCGTTCCCACGCGTTTCGATAGCTCGTCGCGACATACCAAGACTTCTTGCCACTGATCTCTGAGATTCTCCCTCCTGAAGCATAAACACTGCTCTTGTTGCTGTTTCCACATCCATATGACGCCGAGAACCAGGCATAATGATCGCGAGTAACACCGAAATCAAGTCAAAATTAAAATAGTAGACGTGCGACTGAAACATTCAGAATGTGACTGAGGTACAAGTGACTGAGAATTTGAGTAATAAACGTTTTTGAGTACATCACTTTTTGTCACCCAGCATTGAATTCTGACTTGAAACATTGATAACGTTAGATAAACATGTAACATGATAAACAACAATACTTCGAAATGTTTAACTTCACTATTCTACAACCCAACAATTTTTTTAGACGAAATTCGAGATTAACTTAGAGTGGGCCTATTTTGTTTTGAGTAGTTTATATATATATATAGAGTAACTCTATATAACGACACTCAAGGGACCTTGCGTATTTTGTCGTTATAGAGAGTTGTCGTTAAATAGAACGAAGAAAAATCTATATTAGAAAATGAAAAGTTTATTTCAGACCAGTGTTAGTAATTACAAAAACAATTGTTATTTGGACGCTATTGCGTATAATCTAAATCTACTTGCCATGTTTACAGTTAGAAAGTCTGTGAGCAACTAGAATATGATACGATGAACGTATAGATAATCCATGACTCCTACTAACAACAGTCTACGATCAATGATGTGGTCGTTAATGACCGCTGCCTAACGTTAACACTGAAACAAACTTGATGAGCATGTTTGTTTCAGTGTTTTGGTAACTCCACCAGTGCTCATTGTGCACGTTGTAAATTCCAACGCGGGTAAATATCGACTCATCGCTACACAAAATGTTAGCGTGCGCATGGTCCTGCGGCCAACGACAAAACTCCTTGCGTGGTCCGGGGTCCAGCGCATGCAAAGCTTGCACGCGTGAGAAATGGTATTTTTACAGGATAAGGGTGACAAACAAGCAGACCACCTGATGGTAAGTAGTTGCTGTGGCCCATAGACATCTATTGGGATGTCAAACACCTCAGTCCCCCCAACCATGGGTGCTGTAAAGTGCTCGAAACGTCGGGAATATAAAATAAGTTAATATACGCGATAAAATCCGTTAAAACTAATTTTTTTTTTAAATGTGTAGTTTTCGCGTAAATATAAGAAATCATAATCTACATCCATCCTCAACTACGAATCAAAATGCAGATGCGTCGTCACCCGTGAGAACTAAGATAGAATACCTCATTTCCAGTAAAAGGGGTCTCCGGTTCTCCACACTTACCATACGAAACACAGCAGCGTTAAGCGGCTATTTTACGCTGGTGTTCTGTGAGAGATATGGATGGAGGTATGGATGCATATTCATTGAATGAAGTAGCTTCCATACCACATACTGGTTTACGTCAAACCGACGAGCGGCTTGCTTGGTGCTCCTTCTCGGGTGTCGTTGGAAGTAGTCCAATATGGTGTCGTTGGAAGTAGTCCAATGGTGTCTTCAAAGTGTCTTGACAAGGCTAGCGGCCTGCTACTGTCATGGCTGGGAAGCCGGAACTGGCCATGATCACGTAAGCGCTGATACGACAGTAATATTAAATCAGTGCTGGAAATTAAATGGCGTAGGCTACGATCGCAAGTAAATGAAAATTGTAAGAGCTATAATGAATTGATAAACAGTCTCTAATAATAATGTTTATGCCAAACGTATACTGCAACATCTTAGGCATGTTTAAAAGAACAAAATCAACTTATTTACAAACTACACTGATTGATATTTACAAGAATAAACTACATTACTGTTATTTACAAAAAAAAAAAAAAACTTTTTAGCGATATCGCAGTAATTGTTCAAGATGTCCACCGTTTCTTTCGAAACACATACTAGCACGTCTTTCCAAATTGTTTGTTAAACTTCGAAGCGTGTCTCTATCACTTTTTTTCACATTAAACGCGTCTATTATGCGCTGCTTTAAATCAATAACACTTTGTGCTTTTTCTGTGTACACTAATCGTTTTAGTTCGGCCCACAAATAAAAGTCTAGAGGTGTTAGATCTCGCCGGCCAGTTCACAGGCCCACCGCGACCTATCCACCTATCACTGAATTGGCTGTCCAGATATTGGCGCGCACAGATCGTTCGTAATGAGCAGGACATCCGTCGTGTTGAAAGTACATTCCTTGCAGATGGCTCAGAGGAACGTTTTCTAACATTGTGTCGATGACAGAACGTATCATTTGCAGATACATTACTCCCGTCAATCGACCTTCAATCCACATTGGACCAATGATATGGTCGTTAATGACCGCTGCCCAAACGTTAACACTGAAACAAACTTGATGAGCATGTTTGTTTCAGTGTTTTGCAACCATGGTTTGGTTTGTTTGGTACCATTTCTCACGCATGCAAAGCTTGCACGCGTGAGAAATGGTATTTTTTTTACAGGATAAGGGTGACAAACGAGCAGACAGTCCACCTGATGGTAAGTAGTTGCTGTGGCCCATAGACATCTATTGGGACGTCAAACACCTCAGTCCCCCCCGTGACCATGGGTGCTGTAAAGTGCTCGAAACGTCGGGAATATAAAATAAGTTAATATACGCGATAAAATCCGTTAAAACTAGTTTTATTTAAATGTGTAGTGTTCGCGTAAATATAAGAAATCATTATCTACATCCATCCTCAACTACAAATCAAAATGCAGATGCGTTGTCACCCGTGAGAACTAAGATAGAATACCTCATTTCCAGTAAAAGGGGTCTCCGGTTCTTTACACTTACCATACGAATCACAGCAGCGTTAAGCGGCTATTTTACGCTGGTATTCTGTGAGAGATATGGAGGTATGGATGCATATTCATTGAATGAAGTAGCTTCCATACCACATACTGGTTTACGTCAAACCGACGAGCGGCTTGCCGGGTGCTCCTTCTCGGGTGTCGTTGGAAGTAGTCCAATATGGTGTCGTTGGAAGTAGTCCAATGTGGTGTCTTCAAAGTGTCTTGACAAGGCAAGCCGGCCCCTGCTACTGTCATGGCTGGGAAGCCGGAACTGGCCATGATCACGTAAGCGCTGATACGTCACTAATATTAAATCAGTGCTGGAAATTTGAGGAGCAGGGATACCACCCCTGCGCAACGATTGTAGGTGTTCTTCTTCTGCGTACATTCGTCTCGCAACGTCTAAGTTTTCACCAGACAAGACATAAAATCTCACCATTGCTAGGTACTCGACTCGTATTGGTACATGTTTACGATAACTATCAGCGGGCTGCCGATACACACGCGGAAATATAAACAATACGACGTTACGCTAATCGCAGGTGACTGAAAACTGAAATGAGAGCACGGGGCGCAGGCGGGTATGAGCGGGCGGCACATGCGCCTGCGAAAGGACATCAAAGAGGCCTACGGTGGGTGCGTCGAGTGTCGGTTGGCTTCAATGGATAGCATCGCGTTAAAAATTCATTGATATTATTGCTGCTCGTAAAGTAAAATTATTTGATTTTCGATAGCTTTTAATTTATTTATTTCAAAACTTTTGTGTTCATTTTTTAGCATGGAAAGTTTACTACAAATTGGTAGAATTTATTGATAGATCAATTTCGTAATATATTAATGAAAAAAATTGTAAAATACCAGTGCCATAAGCTCCTATTCCGTTCACCTGTTACACCCTATTTTTTCCAGACGCATATTTTTGTCGAAAACGTAGTGATCGAGTTTTTCGAGCGAAATCCCCGCGCTAGCACCAATTATGCAGCTCGAGTTCAGAGTTAGCCAGGTGCCTCTGGAAACTACTGAATTCTTCTGGATTACGAGTTCCAAAGTGTTCCACGAATATGGTGGTATAAGTCAGCTGATTGGGATGAGATGCGACATTTTTTTGCATCCTACCCTTGGCGGGAGGTCTGTTTCTCTTCTGCAGATCCGTCCAGCTGCGCGGATGCGATAACCGATGTGTGGCGTCAAGCTATGGAGTATTTTATCCCCTTTTCTGACGCTTCCACCGGTCGGAATGCGCCTAAGCTGAAAAGCGTAAGCATTTAGCGTATCCTGGGTTGACGCTCGAAACTGCAAAGCTGATATTACTCGATGCGTGCAGATGTTGCCGGAAAATCTTCACAACCGGCACCCTCTTGTGGTCGAAAGCGAAAGAATGTGGAAATAAAATCAGTTCCAGTGATGACCCGAACAAGATTGACAATGACGGGTTTATTCTTGTTGAGAAGAGACGTCTGTTGAAACCCGTCTGTAAACAGCGTGGGACCGCCAAAATAAACGCGAGTACAATTCTGCGTGTTGCGGAGCCAACCATACAGCTCCACATCTCCCGTTTGGACAAAAGTACGTCGGGAGAAGACGTCCTGCGTTTCGTGGAAGAACGAAGCCAATGCCGCATTGACGATCCGATCTCTTTACATTTGCAGCGTCTGAAGTCTAATAGGTTAACGAACTTCAAATCCTACGTACTCAAGGTTCCTGCAAGTGCTGACCCTCTGGGGTAGTGTTTCGCCGATACAGGGACGCACCAAAGAAGAAGGTTCCCTAAATAGTGTTAAGCTATGTCTATATTTTATATATATTTTTAGGTTAAGGTATATATTGCTATGGGCCAATGTTCTTAGTTTTTAAGTCTTTGATGGCTGAAATAAAATTATTGTATTGTATTGTATTAGCTCCAAGGAGAGAACTTTCAACCAGGCCGCTGCGTCCTACAAAAAAGCATTATGGAAAGCTAGTCTCGATCGCATTAAACATATTGGCGCAAAACTCTCTGCCAGACCATCCGGCACTAGAGCTTTTTGGTCTCTCACCAAAGCGGTCGAGACAAACTTCTGTCGGCCTACACTGCCTCCGCTGGTAAAACTAGATGGCACACTGGTGCATACGGCTAAAGAGAAAGCGGACTTGTTCGCGTCTCTCTTTGCCTACAATTCACGTCTGGACAGTGGCAACAACGTTCCACCTAAATTGCCTCACTGCGGTACCTCTATGCCGGAGGTCCGTATCACAAATAAGGAGGTTCTTAAAACCTTGCGGTGTCTAGACGTGAATAAAGCTAGTGGACCGGATGGTATACCAGTTATAGTTCTAAAGGCTTGTGCACCTGAGTTATCTCCTGTGCTTACACGCTTGTTCCGCCTCTCATTTAGGACTGGAATAGTACCAACATACTGGAAGCTGGCCAACGTGCAGCCTTTTCCAAAAAAAGACAGTCGTGGCGACCCTGCCAATTATCGGCCAATCTCAATTACCTCCATACTCTGCAAGATTATGGAGCGTATATTGAACGCCCGCTTAATGGTATAGTGACCGGCAATACGGGTTTCGCCGAAATCGGTCAGCTGGGGACCTTCTAGCGTATGCCACTCACGCGAGGCACTCGAGAACAGTGGGGAAACACTTGCTGTTTCCCTTGTCTCGAAGGCCTTTGATAGAGCTTGGCACGCTAGCCTTTTGGGTAAGCTTCCAGCGTACGGCTTATCCCCTGATCTGATTGACTAGGTAAAGGACTTTCTGAGTGAA
Source organism: Parnassius orleans (assembly GCA_029286625.1). Taxonomy (NCBI): domain Eukaryota; kingdom Metazoa; phylum Arthropoda; class Insecta; order Lepidoptera; family Papilionidae; genus Parnassius; species Parnassius orleans. The sequence goes on from JAGSMP010000083.1 coordinate 447,821, forward strand.
CGGTCTCTCCGGGTCGTCATCGATGACTGCTCATCCGAAACAGCTGCAAGGAAGCTAGGAGTCCTTGCAGAAAAGCTAGGAGTGCGGCGATACTTCACGCCGGGACAGCTGCTTACTTTATATAAAGCGCAAGTCCGGTCGTGCATGGAGTATTGCTGCCATATATAGGCTGGGGCTGCAAAATGCCACCTAGCAGCTTTGGACTCAATGGAAAGGCTTATTGGGGACCCGAATTTGGTTAAAACCAATCTTACTGGCCTCGAACACAGGCGCAAAGTAGCCAGCCTTTCGGTTTACTACAGGATGCATTTCATGTTGTTGTTTATCGGGCGAGAACCAGTGTTGCCGCCGTGTGATCATAGATGGCGCCACAGATTCTCCGACACGGCCGTCTCTGACGACTCGCACGTCCTCGTGTGTAGCATCGATTAGTACACAGCATCGACACAGCTATTCCGTTTGGCCATTCTGATAACACAACTAAAACTAGTGACTACAAAGCCTTTACTCTCTTTTTTTTTTTCATTCAGATCAGAATGCTCAGAATCTCTACAAACTAATCAACCTTAGTCATTAAGCACAGGATTATAAAAAAAGTTTGTTACACACACATAGAGACACATTGAGAGCCGTGGTAGCTCAGATGGTTAGCGCTCGCTGTAAGTTTTACAGTACGCGAGCAACCCGGGTTCGATCCCCGCCGGCACCAATGAAATTGTTAATTGCAATTTTAAGTGCTGATTTACCACGTGCTCGTCGGTGAAGGAAAACATCGTGAAGAAACCTGCATGTCTGAGAAATCAAAAAAAGACATTTCGAAGATATGTGAAGTTCGCCAACACGCATTGGGGCAGCGCGGCTGACATTTCCTTGCCCTAAAACCCTCCCAGAAATGAGAGGAGGCCCTGCCCAGCAGTGGGACGTATATAGGCTGTAACTTTAACTTTTTTTTTAACACACACATATGGCAAAACAACATTTTCAAAAAACCGCTACAACGGCTCATCTCCTTTGTTACAACAAAAGAAAGGGTAACTCTTAAAAGCATGCCGTCGCTAATCTTGTCAGACACAGGCAAGGATAACAACATTTTCAAGCGCCGCTACAATGGCTCATCTCGCTTTCGCTACAACGAAAGAAAGGATAACTCCAGTACAGTCCAGTGGTGCTCCATTCCTTTCAGGGGTTCCAAGAAGCAGAGGCGTAGTGGACTAATATAGATGTGGGCGAAGTCGCATCAGCAAGGCCCTTTTTCTTTCGTTCCCAAGATCTACCCAATAGATCTATCCTACCAAACATGCTGATGACACGACATACCTACTCATTAATTCCTGACAAGTCTCGTATCCCGTCAATCTAACGGTCGCGGTCTTTGAAGGTAGTTACAACGGCCTCGCAGTCGCACTTACTCGTAAAAAGGGCTTCTTGCGAGGCCCCAAACAAACACGCTCTTGTGACGTTCTTTTTCGAGCGTAAAAGTGATCAAATTAATTAGTCATCTGTGGTAGAGTTTGGGGGCATCGCATTTTAAGGGGCCTCACGAGGCCCCTTTAAGTGCGAGGTCGTGGGCGAGCGCCCACTTCGTCCAAGTCCACGCCTAGCTACGCCACTGCCAAGAAGATTGTTGGTATATCGAAGTGCTGAAGTGTTTGTACACTACGGCTACGAGGGCTATCCGAGTACAAAACCAGAGTACGAAACCTTTTAACTGCAGATAGGTGTAAGACAAGGAGACGTTATATCCCCAAAAGTCTTTACCGTTGTATTGGAAGATCTTTTTAAGCAACTGGACTGGAAAGGATCACGGTATCGATATCAACGGCAAGTACGTCACTCACCTTCGTTTTGACGACTTTATAGTCATTAAGTCAGAATCGCTGTAGGACCTCAGCACTATGCACATTGAATTCAATAGTTTCTTCCAACGGATATCTAGATATGATATGAACAAGATAAAGTTCATGTGTAACTTCCATGTCATACCCATGCCAGTAGTTGTATGCGCGGAGCTGTTGACGAGTATGTTTACCTAGGACAAATTGTCCCACTTTGTAAGTTCAACTTCGACTACGAGGTCAATCAACGGTTTCAACATGTATGTGCACAAACACAAAAATAATTTTATTAGAAACAGTGATGCGCGTTCTGTCAATACTAGGAACAAGTACAAGCTAGTTTTACCAGTTACTCGCCTCCAAAGAGTCAGTGATTCCTTCATGGGGCAATGTATACGCTTTTATAACAAAGTAGGTGATCGCTACAATATTTTATTGTACACGATAATATCATATTGTAAATTAATGTTTAGAAAAAAGTACCGCCGGTTTCTTGCTGGTGCTTCCCAGGATAGAGTTTTTTACGAACCAGTGGTAAAAGCATAAATTACTTTCGATAAGTATTCTTGTAATCCAAATTGAATAAAAATTATTCTATTCTTTTCTATTCGTTCGGGAGATTATCGTACATTTTGTTACGTAAACTTTAAAACATGAAAACGATAGTGTATAACTAGTTCCAATCTTGACTACAAAGTCACTCAATTCCTCCCCTGCTGTCGCCGAGTCATTACTCAAACAAAATGTAAATGTCTGTAAAAAAGAATTTGCATTTCATAGAATATTATCAGGTGATATTGTAAAATATTTCAAAACTATTGATATTGAGAAAACAGCAGATCTATGGGGGATTTCTGTTAAAGTTATTACGTCTATAATAGACGCGATCGCACCCCAACTTGCTATTATTTTTAATGCTAGTATCGAGTCTGGTGTGTTTCCTGATTTAATGAAACATAGTAAAGTTATACCTATATTTAAATCTGGCAGTACATCGGACCCCATTAATTTTATACCTATTCTGTACTGCCAACACTTAGTAAAATTTTTGAAAAAATTATTCTAGATCAAATATTAAGTTTTTTTAATGTAAATAAATTACTCCATAACAATCAGTTTGGACTTATAAAGGGTCGCTCGACAACTGAGGCCAGTGTTGAGCTTATCAAACATATTTTCTGTGCATGGGAAAATTCAGAAGATGCTTTGGGTATATTTTGTGATCTTTCCAAGGCTTTCGACTGTGTTCACCATGAGACATTAATCAGGAAGCTACATCATTATGGTGTAAAAAATATAGCGCTTCCCAAGTAGATGGCAGCACCCATCCATCTTCTCTATTGAAATTAGGATGTTTTTAATTTCAATAGCCTCGCGTATCATCCTTGGTAAGAATCGTTGTTCTTTTGCGAGGAGGCACCGACGCTCTGGGAAGTCTGCAGTCTGTGAACATGTTCAAGATCGTCCCCGCCATTACATCAGATTTGATAGACCACAAATCCTCACAATCACAAATCCTGCTTGGGATCCTATAATTAACAAAATTAAATCCAAACCCAAGCATACCACTGCAAGACTTCAAGATACTGTAAGCTCATTCTGCGTAGATCGGACCAAAAATTAATATTCAAAAAATTGAAGGTAGCCGGGCTAACTATGACATTGGGACGTCAAACACCTCAGTCCCCCGCGTGACCATGGGTGCTGTAAAGCACCCGAAACGTCGGGAATCAAAATAGTAAAATTAAACGCGATAAAATCCGTAAAAATAGTTTTATTCAATATCTTTGTTTTGCAAAAGAGAGCCATAAGAGCAATTTATAACCTAGGTCCGAAGGAATCCCTTAGAGAAAAATTTAAAGAACTAAATATATTAACTTTGGCCTCTCAATATATTTACGAGAATTTAATGTATGTACACAAAAACAAAAATAGTTTGATTAAAAATAGTGATGTACATTCTGTAAATACTAGGAACAAGCACAAGTTAGTTATACCAGTTACTCGACTCCAAAGAGTCAGTAACTCCTTCATGGGGCAATGTATACGTTTTTACAACAAAGTCACAGAAAATACGCAGACCTTTTCTATAAAAAGGTTTAAATTATTTATTAAGCAAAAATTGTCTAGTAAGGGTTACTACTACTAAAGAGTACATGACTGATAATAACCCCTGGGAATGAGGTGATCGCTACCATGCTGTTTCAAATGTTTTCATAACAATTGTATAAAATATTATATTGTAAAATGTGCTTTTTTAAAAAAAAGTCCCACTGGGTTTCTTGCTGGTTCTTCCCAGGACAGAGGTTTTTTTGCGAACCAGGGGTAAAAGTAAAAAATGACTTTCAATAAGTATTATGTACTGTAATCTATATTGAATAAAAATGATTCCATTCTATTCTATTCTATTCTAGTGCGTTTTGCCAGTGATTTATGGATATGAATTATGGTTCTGAAGCTCAAGATCCCTCAGCGAGTTATCGAGAGGGTTATGTTCGGAGTTTCTCTGCGTGATAAAATAGAAAGATTAACCGACATAGTCTAACGGATCAGTTAGCGAAAGTGGCAAGAGCCGGCCATATAGCTAAATAATCGGCAACCGATGGCGATGAAAGGTTCTCGAGTGGAAGCCTCGGAACACTGGATGGAGAGTCGATGGATGTAGGTGGCTCAGGATTTTTCTTTTTGCCATTCCTTGAGGAATTCCTTGTTGTTAAGCAGTGGACTTGTGATGGGCTGTTATGATGATAATGATGATGATAAAATTTCAATACTTCAAGTTTAACATAATGATAACTATAAAATAAAAAATATAGATTTAAAATCTGATGGTAGCTCGGGTTAAAATTTTGTTAATTTATTGGACTTTCCTTTGTATTTATTGTTGATTTTATTCTTTGCAAATATTATTAAGAATTTATATTGAATACTATTATATATTTAAATTAAATTATAGACACATTCTAAAATGCTTTAAAATATTTCAAAAGAAAATTTTCCTGATTTATTCATTCACTTTGGAACATATACTCTACTTTGATTTGTATCACAAATATTAACTGGGTAATGATGCCGAAGAGTACAGCTTTAAAACGATTTCTTGTATGTGACCCTGACCTAAGGTCGAGTGGCTTATGTGGAAGTATGCTCCAGTTTCTTCATTCTTGGTATGCCACTTATTTTTTATGCGACTACATACTCTAATTGCTGTTTAAAATGATCTCGGTGACTAACAACATATCTGGGCTTTATTCACGTTTGGCGGGATATTTAATATAATAGTTCTTAAACTTAAAATTTCCAAGCATCTTGAAATCAAATATTTAAAAAACGATAAATTGATATAATTTGTTTCAATTATTTTTATATACTGTATAATTAGATGGAGCGATGGGGAAGCAAGGTTCTCGAGTGGCAGTCTCGTACCGGTAGGCGAAATGTGGGCCCCCCACTAGATGGAGTGTCGACCTGGTAAGACATACAGGAAGTCGATGGATGCAGGTGGCTTGGGACCGTGCTTTGGGGCATTCCTTGGGGGAGGCCTATGTTCAGCAGTGGACTTGTGAAGGGCTGTAACGATGATGATGATGACTGTAGAATTATTTACTCTAGAATTACTTTACATAGTGTAAAATTATTTTATATACATATCTTTACGTAAGTATAAAATAATTAGAAAGAAATTATCTTTATAATTACATTTACAACGGTCCAAAAATATTGTCAATAGTTCTGCGTAAGCTGTGAAGTTGAATGAATGATAATTGAAGTTGCTCTACTCTCTGTTTCGGTATGCTAGTGATGGAATCAAGACCAAGTATTAATCGTGTACTACACAGTTGATAACTAGATCGTAATCAGTTGTATCCGTGATCGCTAGACAAGAACATCAAATATTTAAGCATTTTTGTTATAAAATAAAATGTACAGAAATGAATGTCTCCCACTTACCGTAATTTAATGCTATACTTACAATCAATCTTATATTCCTGTAGTTCAAAGGCACTGGTAGATAATGACATATGATATCGTTCGTACAGCTACGGCATTGAGGTGTCCCGCGAAAGTTGCATTGCGTTTTGATCGATCATTTGCTCTTTATTATTGTTTTTTTTAATTGCGTGAGATAAGTGGATAATGTATTGATATACATGAAAGGAATGACACACTGTTGGGGATCAGATGTAGTTAAGAGTTAAAAAAGACCTACTCAGAATTTTTAGACAGAAAAAGAACCATACAAACTTCTGGATGTTGATATTACTATCTTTTTTTTAAATATTTTAATTTTCAAAACCTATACAAACCTTTTAAGTTAATTAGTACCGCTGAACTATTTACAAGTAGTTTATTAAAGAAAATTAGAAGGAAGGATACTTGTATTCATGTCCCTTAAGAGTAATTTTTTAATCTTCTTAATTGGAAGTATCTCTGGAGCTATAAGGCTATCTTATGCAATTATTAATTTGTGTCTCAGGTCAAAGTATAATTTATATTAATTTTGACTAGGAGTAAATTATCAAAGACACCTGTTATTGTTATTACTTTAGGATATAATTAATCCATTAACCAAACGTATTATTTTCTGTATATGACTCACAGCAGAGCACAGACCACTAATTTTTGAGAGGATTGTTTATGCAGATGATATGGTGTTGCTTAGTGCTTCAATATGTAGATTTAGAAAATAATTTGTGTTTGTGAGACATTCGCGGCTAGTCACGAGTTAAAATACAATGTAAAAAAGTGTCCTCTATTAATTTTCAGGGCCTTCTTTTGAATATATAGTAAAGTCCAACCTGAAGGACAATACTGACATCGAAAGGAAATGAAAGACTCTGTCGGCCAGTGCAAACGTCACGTTAACTTGCAGGTTTCCACGGTGCTAATGGGCTAGGGAGGTGAAATTTACTTTATTAGCAAATTTTATACCTCTCTGAACCGGTGTAAGAATATCCACTACCCCGAATCATCCGTGAGTGTCGTAAGAGGCGACAAAGGGAAATAAATCAGAAGATGGGCAGCAGCGTTTTCCTTATAACGATTAAAAATAAAAAAAAGCGGTTGCCAACCCGCTTGCCAAGCGTGGCAACTATGGCGAATATCTCCCCGTATGAGGCAATCTCTGAGGGAGGCCTATGTTCAGTAGTGGACTTTAATACAGCCTCTTAACGGTAACGGTAACTTTATATAAAAGAAGCGCATCCCTGGTGCGCAGAGTTCGGGCCTGTTTCAATAAACTTTTGAAATGTATAGGGGACCTACGAGTATAGATTGCCCATTACTTCACTGATTTAATATGCATACAAAATTATATATGGAGCAATTAGTCTGCCATGCTGTTCCAGTGCGTGTGGGCAGACTTCATTTGTCCTCAAAATATTTTAATTCACAGACATGCAGGTTTCCTCACGATGTTTTCCTTCAAATTAGAGCACGTCATAAATCAGCATTTAAAGTTACAATAAACAATTTTATTATTGCCGACGGGGCTCGAACCCGGGTTGCTTGCGTACTGTGTTATTTACGGCGAGTTTTAAACCCTTGAGATACCACGGCTCTAGTTTTGTAATAATATTTCAAAGTAACAATTCTTTCTATATTTTACGGCACAGAGGCGCAGTTGTTAAGCGTTTGACTGCAGCGGTGCGGGCCTCAGGCGCGAATCCCACACGGCACAAACATAGCAAGCATATTTGTTTATATGCAATTTATGATGTTATTGAGCTTAGAATCTGGAGAAATTTGCGGATTATCCTTAGTAAAACCAAAGAAGATTTTATAATAAATTTATAAAATAGCTTTGCAATCTTTAACCGTGGTAGAGCTGTATTATGACTGACTGTAACACGAAAGAGTTGTCTCAACCGGGTATGAATTACACTTTCACGGAATACCAGCTCAAAATAGTAGCATAATGATGCTACTATTTTCAAAATTAGAGACTCTTTTTACGGGTAACGAGGTATTCCATCTTAGTCAACGCATATGCATTTTGATTTTAATAGGTTAGATGTAGGTATCTGGGGCATAGAGATTGACGTCTTACCATCATGTAAAACGGGGCGCTCATATGCCACCTTTCCATTCTTAATATGATTACCACAAAGGTTCCGAAAAATGTCCTCCATACCGAATTTCGGCCACTGCTATCTGCACAAGACATGGTTATAGTGCCCAAGTGTATGCACCAGCACAGGTGCACTCTCTATTCCCTCACTCTCATATTTCTTTAAGTGCTTTTCGAGCCACGGGGATGTAACATCGCCAATTGCTACTCGTCAACGCCACTGGTACTGAGAATTTTTTGTCACAAAAATCCAATAACTGATTTTGAGATTCGAACCAAGGACCTCAAGATCATCAGTCGCGTTTACAACCACTAGACCAAAGAGACAGTCAAAAGATTCAGAGTAATGAACTACACACGACATACATTAATTAATATACATGATATAAATCTTAAAAGACCAAACAAATGTATCGTTTATATTACGGTACCTATTCTACAATCAATCATCGCTGTCTAACAATGGTAAGTTGACATGAACATACTCGGAGGTTTCCAAGCTTTTGTACTTTGTAGGATTTTGTTTTAGTTTTAGTCAATTTTATTTTAGTGTTTATTTAATGATTTCTTATATTTACGCGAACACTACACATTGAATTAAACTACTTTTACGGATTATATCGCGTTTAATTAACTTATTTTATTAATTCCCGACGTTTCGGGTGCTTTACAGCACCCATGGTCACGGGGACTGAGGTGATTGACGTCCCAATGTCAAAGTTAATCCGAGTACCTTCAGCTTTTTAATTATTAATTTTGGTCCGATCTACGCAGAATGAACTAACTGTGTCTTGAAGTCTTGCAGGTATGCTTGGGTTTAGTTTAATTTTATTAATTACAGGATCCCAAGCAGGTGGTAGTACTAGCCTCCTCTCTATTGAAATTAGGATGTTTTTAATTTCAATAGCCTCACGTATCATCCTTGGCAGGAATCGATGTTCTTTCGCGAGAATCTGTGGTTTATCAAATCTAATGTAATTTAATCCGTAAAAGTAGTTTAATTCAATGTTAGTGTTTGTTATTCGATTTTTATGATATAGATTTAAAATACTCCAAGTTAGCTTAAAATCTTGTGTTAGTTGTGTAGATAAAGTAGACGAACAATTTTATATTTAAAAATATTAAGAATTAAAATTGGCGAAGAAATCTTCCTCTATATAAAATGCTAACTATCTATAATTTTGTGACGCAATTCACGCTTATGGGTATACCTATAGTACTTAGTACTGAAAGTTTCTCGTACTATTATAACAAAGTTTTTATATTAATAAAGTAAAACTATTGATTTAAAATATGTACTAAAATAAATTATTTCGAATTGTCATAACTTATAAGATTATCTATCATTGAAATGCATCTTCATACGCCTTCAGTAGTTGAGGTTTGAGATTTCTTCGAATCTGAATTTAGGGTGGTGGGAATTTCCTGACTTTATTCCTACCTCTTCCTGTCACCATCTGACAACCAGACCCTTGGTAGTCGAAATATCACACAATTGAACCAAGAAATTTACTTCGTTGTTTGCAATGCGTACAGCCTTGGAATGGAATCATTTGCCAGCATTTGTCTTTCCATCCAATTACAATTTAGGTAATTTTAAGGCAACTGTAAATATAATATTCAAAAAGATATGCAAATAGATGGTAACTCTACTTAAAACAAATAAAATACTAAACATAAATTAAATTATCTAAGGATTTGTTTAAATGAACAATTCTCTTGTATAGTATCTGGCTTAATTATACCTACTGTAGTTTTAAAAATAATAATCTAATCCCAATAGGGGAGTGGCTTAAAACATTATTTTCACTTATCTATTTTAGATAATTTCAATTACAATTATACCTTAGCTTTTATATTTATTTTACCAATAATTTAAAACGTAATTAAATATAGGTTATTCGTGTACATTTGAATCTTGTAAAACAATTCTCTATGCATTATTACACGTATATGCTTCTCGCATATGAATCATTAGTATCAAGTTTATTTTTGGAGTGGACATGGATTAGAACCCAAGCCTCAGTGAGAAACTGACCGCTAGCTCCCCCCCCCCACATACACACACACTCGCAAGTTCTTATGTAAGAAACATACGTAATATATGTTATTTTTGGATTCATTTCAACATAAACGTCTCAGACATGCGAAGGAACTAGTTTATACCACATATTATTTATATATGTACCTATAAATTGTTGTGATTGTTACAATGAAGATTTTTAAAGATTTACTAGTTAATACACTGGTTAATCTACTAGCAAAGCGAATACCACATTCATATTCTTTATACTATGAGAAAATGTTTTAAATATTAACTAAAGTGTCTAAAACATAATTATACGGAACCTTTAGCATTATATTCTTTTAATTATGAGCAAGTGAACGGTGGCGTTTATATCATATAACCACCCGTGATTGACAAAGGTCAAATTCCGATGTTCGGAGTTTGAGTTTTTGAATTTAACACGTCAATTGTCAAATTTTGTAATTGGAATTATTTTTGAGGTCAATTGGCTGTGTATTTTTTAATATTTATAGCAAAGTAGAGTTGTATTTTATGTACATAAGTCCCATTGCTGGGCACAGGCCTCCTCTTATTTCCATGAGGACTTTTTAGCGATAATTATTTATAGACTATGTGAATTGTATGTGAATTTTCATCGTTTTTAGGCTGGTGAAGGCAAAATCACATACATATATATCGTCGTTGTCAAACCAATATCTGCTATGTACAAAAAGTATATTTTTGAGATATTAAAGAAAAAAGTTCTCCTGTAAAATTTAATATGAAGGTGAATTTTAAAAACCATATCAAGTTAAAGTCATAGATATCATACGTAATTTTATTTGTGTTTTGAGTATTTGGATTATTTACTCTATTTTATATTTTTAAAACAAATTATTTTTAGCACATAATAGATTTTAAATTGTCAATTATTTAGCACATAACAGGTATTAGTGAAAAATGAAAAATCAGACTTGAATTTTAAACAATCATAAAATGGATGGTAGTCTCGGTCTATAAATGGTTTTAATTCTTGTAATTGGTTGAACTTTGATTAAGTTATTTCTAATGACCTGTTATACAATGCCGAAGGTTCAGGGTAATGTTGAGGAAGCTGCCTACGTTGTGGCAAAATTGTGTACTCTTGTGGATGGCGAAGTTTGAAGTACACTTCACCAGTAGACTTATACAAAAATGCTCTGACATCATTCACAGTAGGATCACCCTTTCTTTTACCTGGTCAAATAGACAGAAAATTGGTGTTGAAATGCTCATAATCCTTAAAAAAATCAAAATGAACTACTCTAATATCATAGGGTTGTTTGGGCCGCGCTTGACGCATTCTTGAAATGTAATCTTGAGGTGCATAGTGGACACTGTCAACTTCCATCATAGTGTGTCCCTTTTCTAATATGATTTGTTCCACTTCTACCTTAAAAAATAAGCATAATTACTTAATGCACTTGCCAAAATCTTATTTCTGTTTTGGTAGTTACACCCATCACTAATTATTGTAATGTGTTTATAGACATTGCAAACTGTTTTAAGGTAATCAATTATACAGCTTGTAAATTCGTTGGACGTAACTCCTCCATCTGCTTCATGCCAAAAATAAATAATGACATCTCCAGTACGCAAGTTATAAATTGTAAAGTTATGACATTGTAGTTTTTGTTTATAATACAATGCACCTGCAAGCAATTTTGGTGCTAAAAGAACACTTTGCACGTCAACAGATATTACTAGGTGGTCTGGGTTACCCTTCAAGATTTCTATTGCCTTGTTTTTTGCACAAAGTGATTCATCTTTTTTCTGGATATGTTCATAATCCTCTTGCGAAATATGTTTTAACTGAAAACTAGTGCAGACATCGCATTGGTCCCTCCTTGGTTTGTGAATTGAAATGTTCTCTTTACTAAGTACACTTAAGAAGGTATTTCGTGAAACTGGCTTTTTGTTTTGTTCATTACACCATGTTTTATAAACCGCATGCATGTGCAGGCTTGATCGAAAAGTTGACTTTATGTAAATGCGCTTTGATGATGCCCGGCAATAGTGACTAGGCACTTTCGGGAGTAAATTGAGCCATTCGGACACCGTTCCTCGTGTACTTCTGGTGGTGGTCAAGACACTATGGTTACGTCCAATTAAAGTAGGGGATTCATTGTCATCTGCCATGACTGGCATTGCTGATGTATCTTTAACCCAGCGTAAGAAAGAATCACGTCCGAGATAAAGTGAAAAAAAACATTCGGCACACTTTTACTTTGGCATTTTGGGAATCAAACTTAGGTACAAAAATATCAAAAGCAGTTTCTTTCCTGTCAGTAATAGAATTATCACGTTTTCTTTGCTTACGGAAATAATTTCTTTTGGATACTAATCCTTGTACAAAAGCTTTTTTTTCACCCCATGAATTCATATTCCAAAACTTGACATGCAATGCAGCTCGTTTTTCTTCTGATACTAAACCACACATAAAACTATTTTTAGATTTTTGTTTTATTGCAGTATGATTACAATGATTTTTTTAAGATCTGGCTTCTTTTGGAATCCATGTATTGTTTACCCAGTAAACTTCTTGTTTAGTTGTTTATTGACGAAATATTGGAGTTTGTATATAAAATTTTTATATATAAAATTAAAAGTTTATATATAAAATGAGAGTGCTTATTTTTAAGCAATTCGTGTAACATTTCGAACACGTCGTGACAAAAAGTCCTTCACATATCAAAATAACTGTACCATCAATATTATGAGACCAAAAAGGTATTTGTGCTTGTGATTAATTAATCAAATATGTAACTTTATTTATAAGCTATATAATGCTTGCTAAATTGGATGGCAAAACACCCATCATTATGATCCACCTTTTAGTGAAATTACTGTCGGCTTCTTCTTGTGGCTTCTGATACGTTGATTAAAATTTTACACTTGTAAGTTAAGTTCGATCACAGGTCATTTCCCAACTTTCAATTTTAATCAACGTATCAGAAGCCACAACAGTTCATGATCTGTGATATATTATGTCGGCAAATCTTATTCATTCCAATAAACAGCATAGATATTAAAAGAGAAGAGGGTGAATGTTTTTTACTACAATATTTTTAAACTAGCGAATTGCCCCGGCTTCGCTTGGGTAGGATCTGTTAATGCGGCATTATTTAGATTGAAGAGAATTACTTAAGTCCGTTTTAAAGATAAAATATAGTCCAGATGACTCCTGATTTTGTTCTCTACCTGTTAGTTTCATTACAAACGGTTCAGTCATTCGGAAGATTAGCAGGGATTTGACATTCAGACAGATAAAAATTAAAAATGGTTATTCATGTCTTAATCGAATGCAAATAACCTAGTTAGCTCAATATATGGCAGATATTCCGATATTACAGACATACACTTCAATTTATTTATGTGTATAGATGTATAGATGCTATAGATTAATTAGTAGCATTAAATAATTAATTCTTTTTTTTGTGAAGGCGTGAATGTAATAGATATGAAGTGGTTGACAAGGTCGACTAACTGTCGCCCTCACGCTATTTGCGAAATTTGACACTTACAGATCATATGAATGTTTTTATCAGGACAAGCAATCCCAATATCCTTGCTGTTACTCTTAGAAAATAACAAACCAGATTTATACAAGAGGTATTACGTAAAGCGGTATTACGAAGTGATATATACTTATTTCTTTTTTTTAAACATAAATTATTTTCTCATGCCAGCTAAATAGCTATTCAATAACTGGGCATAGGTCTCCTTTACAAATGATATAGTATAGTATATAATAGATAAAAGACCGGTAAGATCTATAACGCTACTTCAGTAGTACGTATTGACATACTTAATATATCCTTGGAATATATGTATTTTCTATTCTTCGTCGGACTTAACACGTACACGTAGTGACGGACTCAACATGTCATCAGAATATAATATTTCATATTCTGAGGACGTGCTACCTAACATTTTTAATTTTTCACTCATTATGTTGTCATTTTACCGTAAAACACGTGGTGAATAATATGTATCGCTCCTAAATTATGACTAGATTTTGAAAGTTAAAAAAAATTAAGTTATATCCAATATTAGTCCCACAGTTAGGCACATGCCTATTCTCATTTCCGAGAGGGTTTTTAGGGCAAGAAAGTATGTGCCGGGCTACCCAATGCGTGCTTTTCGGAGTTCACATGTTACCGATTTATTTTTTATTTTTAGATAATATGCACTTAAAATTGCAATTAATAATTTCATTGGTGCGTATAGGGATCGAATCCGGAATACTCGCGTACTGTGATGTCAAATTTACGGCGAGCGCTAGTCCTTGAGCTACCACGGATCTGTCTATGGGTACCCACTAAAGTATTTGAGCTGCGATTAAAAGAGAGATTGCGTTGATGTCTTTTCCTGAATTTTTGCTTCTAAAAATAATTATCGACTCTACATAATAATATTGTTATGTAATAGGTGTTTTAATTCTCTTGCAATAATTAGTTTGTGTATTACTTTACTGGCTACTTTTTACCTACGCCTATAAAGGCCTCTTCCAAGAGAGGCATTCAACAATAGAGGAGAGACATGACAATACAACTTTAATAATAGTTTATATTTTGCTTCTAAAAGTTAAGGAAGAATATAAGGCTTTAAAAGCTGTCAGTCCATGTTTCAGGCAGTATATTCTGTGATGTAAGTGTTGTTAGCCTTGGCTTTTACAGCTTCATCTGACGAGCTGTATAAAAGAGAATGGTGATGATGATGATAATGATGATTCGATAATAAAAATCGAATCAACAATAAAAAAAATGAGTAATGAGTTTGCTTCTTTTTTCAGCAACGTGATATTCCACTATAAATTCGCTAGATAACTAAAGAACCCTAGTAAATACTTGTTGAGAATTGCTTGGACAGTTTTGACAAAGTTCACGAAAAACGTTCCCAAAATGTCCTATAGTACGATCGAAGTGTCCTTTTCAAAAATCTATGACAAAATTAGAGGTTTATGAGTACCGTGAATATACAGATACGTTCACTCGTTCTAAGTCCAACTATAAATGATATAACTCTTATATATCCATGCAAAAATCATAAAATTGTAAATATTTTAAAATTGTGTATGTTGAAACCAACTACTCGAACTCAGGACAA
Source organism: Parnassius orleans (assembly GCA_029286625.1). Taxonomy (NCBI): domain Eukaryota; kingdom Metazoa; phylum Arthropoda; class Insecta; order Lepidoptera; family Papilionidae; genus Parnassius; species Parnassius orleans. The sequence goes on from JAGSMP010000083.1 coordinate 462,882, forward strand.
GAGAGTGCGTCGGCAGCCCCTGACTGATCTTAAAATCCAGATATATAACTTTGTATTTGCACACTCTAAATTGAAATGGTAATTCCTATTACTAACGTGTTTAATAGCATTCGCGACTCCCGCGTTGGCGTACAACCAACGTGTGTGCTTTTAATTTGTTAACTCAATTTATTTAGTGTTATTTATTTTTCATCATTACATATAATGTTGAAGTGTGTTGTAATGTTAGTTTTTGGTAAGTTTTTTTATAAGTTATTATTATTTTATTAGTTCACACTAGCCAAGTTTTAACAACTTTAAAATTTATTTTTCTATCTCAAAATTCCAATTTTATTTCTACAAAAATTGATCTGGTACTGATTTGAAGCAATTTAGAAATGTTTAGAACTACTAGTGAAAATAAATATTTGTAGTAAATAATTTAATATTTCATATACACTGCTTGCACGTCGCGTCCTACGAGTTAATTAGATAAAACTAATATTATAATGCATTATTTAAAACTATGTATGTTTTATAACTAAATTAAAATATTAGTATACGTACTTTGTTTTTAAACTATTTATTTTAGTTTCAAATTTAAATTTTTAAATTTACTATATTTCTTTTTTACCTTATTACTTATACCACATGAAATATTTCCCCCTATTCTAAAAAACTATAGACAAATATTGTTTTAAATATATTTTGTATATTACACTGTATATGACTGGCCTTAGTCATATGAATATTTAATAATTAGTACTATAAATTAAATAAAAGAATTTAGGCCAAAATGTACTAGAAATCTATCTATATTCGATTTATAATCTTTAGAAAATTTTGAAAGAAAGAATACCTTGCTTTGTTATCAGTAAAATTACCTTTTTTATAGAATAAGGGTAACAAACGAGCATACAGTCCACCTAATGGTAAGTGAACGCTGAGGCCCATAGACAGCTAAATTTATCCTCGGTTAAGAATCAAAATGCAGATGCGTTGTCACCCCTGAGAATTAAGGATGTCTATGGACTAATGGAATGTCTCGTTTCTAGTAAAATAATCTCTGGTTCTCCACACTTACCGTAAGAAGCACAACAGCTTTATGCTGCTAATTTACGCCGGTATTCTATAACTATGGCATATGTAGACTACGAGCAATTTTTTCATTCTGTTTGGAAGGTATTTCATTCTCTTCAGTGATTTTAAGTTTATTGTCGGTAAACCGAAGTGCTGAAGTACAGAAACAGACAAAAGCGATTTTTGTGAAAAAGGGAGACGCAAAGTTCCTGAACTCTTAAACTCTACTTTGGAAGGATGCTTTTAAGTTACTGGACTAGAAAAGGCATAGTACTTATCGTAATTTATAGCGAATACATTACTCACCTTTGATTTGGCGATTATATACTTAGTTATAGATATACTTAGAAGTACGGAAAAGCTTTGAGACCTTAGCACCATGTCATAAAGTGTCTCCCAAGGGGCAGGTCTTAATATGAATATTGACATAATGAAGCTTAAGTTTGACGGACATATAACGTGACAGTTATTTTATACCAAGTTTCGCTGGAATTAGAAATACGACGCTCCGAGTTGTTCCCAAGCAAAACTAGGAAAGTTGTCGAACTAAGTAATTTCAACTTCAAACAGTTGGTCAATTGACAAGTTCAACTTGGCTGGGGAGCGTTTGGGAAATTATGATGCTTCATCTGGCCCAATATTCCCCAAAACCTGAAGCGTATATCAGTGTTTCGTTGTCAGTGATAACTTATAAAACCGAGATGTGATCCTTCATTGTTGGTCGTATGAGGAAGCTCGTAGTCGCTCAACGAGTTATGGAGAAAACTTTTTTGATATAATAAATTGTAAGATCACATTCTTTAAATGATATCTGTATTCACCAGTGAACTTGTGACAATTTGAAATAATAAAGTTTATTTAAATAAAATAAAAATATTATAAAAAGCGGGTTGCCAACCCGTTTGTCAAACGTGGTAACTATGGCAATTTTTTTTATAGGAGAAGGGGCAATCGAGCATGCGGCTCACCTGATGGTAAGTGACTACCACTGCCCATGAAAAACTGCAACACCAGGGGAATTGCAGATGCGTTGCCGGCTTTTTAAAAAGGAGTAGGCTCTTTTATTGAAGGTCCCTAAGTCTTATTGGTCCGGAAAAATCGCTGGTGGTAATCGATTCCACAAGGAAGTTGTGCGAGGAAGAGAACTTCTTCTAAATCGCACAGTGGTGGATCGCCAATCATCCAGATAGTATAGATGGTATCGCGAGTTTTGTCGCGATGTGCGATGGTGAAATTGAGCGGCTGGAATTAGTCCGAACAATTCCTCAGAGCACTACGGGGAGTGTAGATGCGATAAAATACGCAAAGAAATGCAACATCTGTACGCAATACCAGTGAGTCAAGTCGATCGGAAAGAACTCGGTCGTCGACGATTCGAACCGCTCTGCGCTGGATGCGGTCTAGTGGAAGGAGCTGACACTGGGAAGCCCCTGCCCAGAAATGGGAACAGTATTCCATGTGGGGACGAATCTGCGCCTTGTAAAGTTGCAAGCGGTGTGCCGGCATGAAATACTGTCCCGCTCTGCTGAGCATGCCAGCTGTTTAGAGGCCAATTTGGCCTTCTCTTACAAGTGACCACTAAACTGCACATCACTCGATATGTCGACACCGAGGATTCCTATACAGGCTGAGGCAACAAGGGGAGTGCCTTAAAACTAAGGAGATACGACAAAGGGGTTCTTTTTAGCTGAACTGGACTAGATTTAGTCGCCCCCAGTCCGAGACTTTGTTCAACAAAGTCTCAACTTCAGACACAAGTTTGTTCCGGTATTCAGCGACGTTTTCCCGAGAAATATTGGCACGGCCGGTGTATAAAGCATCACCAGTGCTGTTGTCTGCATAGCAAGAAATAGTCTTAGTGTATAGAAGAAATTGTATTCTTGTGAGGCAATCTATGGGAAGGCAAAAGATTGGCAGTAAGCTTTATAGTTTATAGGCTGGAATAAATGAACGGACAAATGAATGAATTTAATTAAAAAAGAAGTTTGGCTGAAAAGGAAACATGATTGTAATTAATATCATTACTGCATACGCAGTAATTTCAGGAGAGAAAAATAAATCTGTAAATTAAAGATTTACGATTTAAATAGAATGAAAGATAATGTAACGGTATACAATATACATGAATGGAATGTTCCTTTTCTTGAATATGTTATACCAAATATTAATGCTAAATGATTTCTAAGCTTTAGTAAAATTTAAAATAAACTAAAATTTTAAAGTAAACTAAATTATTTAATGAAATTATTATATGATTTTCAGCGGTAGTCACGACATCAATCTGTCAACAGCCAGACTATTACCATGACCTGCATTTACCACATGATCCGCCGCTGTATCCAGTGTATCATGACGCCCCAGTCACTCATTTCAGTTGCGCTGGACGAACTATAGGATATTATGCTGATGTACAGTCCGGGTGCCAGGTAAACATTATAACATAACATAAACACTCACACCTGTCACCCAAAGGGGTAGGCAGAGACTACGGACTTCCATTTGGCACGATCCTGACACACTTCTCTCGCCTCCTTTACATTCATATATCTACGCATCCACGCTCGTCGGTTAAGGATATTCTTATTTGGCCCATTTTCAATATATCGCCAATTTGGTCGATAAACCTTCGCCTAGGCATCCCTTCCAGACTCTGCTGTTCACCTCTGCAAATAAATTTGCTTTGTCACTCTTTCCTCATTCATTCTTTCTACATGACCAAACCACCGAAGCATTCCTTTCTTAATCCTGGTCACAACATCATCTTGCAGACCACACTTTCTCTTATCACACTATTTCTCACTCTGTCATTCAGATTCTGCCCTAACATACTCCTTAATGACCGCATTTCTACAGCATTTATTCTACTCTCGTGCTTCTTCTGCCAGACCCAACTTTCACTATCATACATTTAAGTGGGACTAAGACATCATTGTGAATTGCCATACATGCCTTTTTACACATTCTGACTTTTCACAATAGAGTGTAGAACCCCATTTACTCTATTTCCTGCGTTCACTGTCGTTCTATATCCTTATCATATCTACCATCCCTGCTAAACACACATCCCAAATATACAAACTCATCCTTTTGCTAAATCATCTCCCCTTCTATTCTTATTTCACATAACGTTTTACTTACTTCTCTTTCAAAAACCATCACTTTCGTCTTACTTGCGTTCACTTTCATACCCCTTTCTTTTAATGACCAGTTCATTAAAGTAACCATCATTTGCAACTCGGCCGCCGACGATGCAAATATGACTTGATCATCAGCGTACAAAAGGCATTTGACGGTTAACTCACCCATTCTCAACCCACATTCTTCAACTTTCAAAGTTTACAAACAACTGTCCATAAATAGGTTAAACAGCCACGGGGAAGCTACACAGCCCTGTCTGACACCTTTTTGAATGCCAAACCAGTTCAAGTAGACCCCATTGAACCTGACACAAGCACTAGAGTCACTATAAAGAGACCTTAATGCCTGTATCAAACCAGCGCTCAAACCAAATGAGTGAAGTGTTTACCATAACACATTCCTGTCCACTCTATCATAAGCCTTTTCCAAGTCCACGAACGCACAAAAAACTTTCTGGTTTTTGGCCAAAAACTTCTCCACAATCATGCGCATGGAAAAGACTTGATCCGTACACCCCATCCCCTTTCTAAATCCAGCTTGCACATCCCAAATTTTTCCATCAGTTCTTCCATAACTCTTTCAATTATTACCTTAGCATACAGTTTACCCACAATGCTAAGCAAGCTAATGCCACGGTAGTTTTTACGGTCCTGCTGTGACCCTTTTCTTTTATATATTGGGACTATAATGGCTTTGCACCAGTCTTCCGGTACCCGCTTCAGTTCCCAACATAAATTAAACAAGGTGTACAGCAGGCCTGCCACCACTCCCTCTCCAGCCCTTAGCATTTTGAGTGATACTCTATGATATTTGGCTGCCTTACCTGCTTCTTCATTTTCATGCTTTTTATTGCTTTCATTATTTCATCTACACTTATCTCCCTACCTCTCTCAACTTCTTTCGGAATTTCTATTTCACTTAATTCAGACGACTCTTCATTCATAAACACGCTTTCAAAGTATTCCTTCCATCTCTTTAAATTAGAAACTTCATCATTCAGCATACAGCCATTTTCGTCTCGTATAGCATTCATTCTAGGCTGTATTGAATTTCCCCTGGCAGTTCTTACGAGTTTCCAGAACATTTTAATATTTGCCTGAAAGTTATCAGATATCCTTCTATCATTCTTATCCGTTCTTTCTTGCTTTTTCCTTTCAACAACTTCTTTTACTCTCTTATTTATGTCTAAGGTCTATTTTTTTCAATCAATCTCATCAATCATACCGTTAGAGTTACCAGCTTTGGTTGTTAGTAAATCTAGCCATGCTCTCTTCTTTGCTTCAACTTCCATCCGTACCTCAAAATAATGAAAAAACTGCGGTTGCCAACACGCCCGCCAAACGTGGCAACTATGGCAAAATCCGCCCTTTGAGGCAATTTAGGGGGGAGGCCTATTTAGGGATGATGGATGGTGGATGATGGATGTTGATAAAGTTAGCCGTAATCGTCAATTTTGACGGATGGATTGGCAATCGAGATGCCAATTCCGATCTTAAAAACTTGTTACAACTACTATACGTATTTTTTTGATTACCACAAAAAAAGATGGGGAGCTGGATCATATGCCGCCACTCCATTTTTCGTTACAAATGGCATCTTCACCGTTTATGATTTATTACTAGGAAGACGACCTATATCAACTACATGACATCATTATCTCGTAATTAAGTTAGCATTTTTCCTAGATTCTATAGCGTCGGCAATGTTTTGTAGACTTTTCTGCAATGTACTATGTCCAGTTATTTGTACAGTTAATGCATTTACTTTTTACTTTAGAAGATTGAATGTTTTCGGTCTCGTTGGAGGTCACAGGTATTTGATAAATGTCTTAGTTATCTTTCATAAGATCCACGGGACATTAAGGAGAGAAAAATAAAAGAAAAAAGATACAGAGAATACGTTATCGCTTATTGAGATGATAGATTTAATGACCACCACACGTCTAATTATTTATTACAAATAGTTCTAAACTGAAAATTTAATATGACAAATAAATTTAAGGCATTTAATTTACAGGCTTTTCACTTTTGCTGGCATCAGCGTGTAATTAGCACGAAGCTCTGTACAAACGGTACTCTTTTCAATGAACAATTTCAGGTACGTGCTTTTTTAAATCAAGTTATTGTTAGTAGGACTTTAATTATTTTATACTCTTTTAGTTCACTCTTTACTATTAAATACAAGCTTCCCTTACTAATAAATATAATATAAATATGTATTATACTCGTCGGATGATACTCTCCGCCAGTTTTATATAGTGTATATTTTATTCCTCTGTCTTTAGTAATCCACTAAATAATCTGGGCATTCCATTTATGTCAATTTTGTTGATGCCAGCAGGAAACTGATCTGTCCACTAGGAATCGACCGAACTTCTTTATATTATGTGGTTCAACTTAATATATGCATACGCAGAATATTGGATAAAGTATATTTCGAAAACGACAAAATTCAATGTTTAAAGGTTTTTCATAATTTTTATAGCAATGTTTAAAGGTTATTTTAATAACTATTTAATTAATTATTCACTTAGAGTTTGTTTTAAAATAGATTGAAATTTGAACATCTCATGGATTACAAACATTATACTCGGGCGATTTTCTCGTTAACCAAAGATGCCTAAATGTTTGCCGATGGACAATGATATTTTACTATAATATATAATATAAAATATATATTATAATACAAATCATTGATTAAAACGGACTACCAAATTTTATTCAACATTTTTCATTTACTTGATTAAACATTTTTTATATTTTTCTCTTATGTTTTCAGGTGTGTGATCATTTTTACAATGTACGTTGTGGATCTCCATATGAAGACTTATAATGAATATTTTAATATACTTAAAGCAAGTTAAATGCAAAGTTAAAATTAGTAGTATTATTTGACCATGGTTTATTTATATACAAAGTGTGTCAAAATAAAACAACATTATTTATTTATAGTAATTTAATAAAAAAAATATCACAACACAGAGTATTCATATTTCTTTTTAAAATTGTTATATTTGTGTATTTGTCTGATATTTATTACAACTATGAACACTATGTAATTAAGGACTGATTTTTCAAACGTCAGATAAAAGTTATCATTCAAATAAATTATAAGATGACTGAATATAAAAGTGCAATAATTGAACTATTTTATTCATAGAACTGTAATTTTTATTATGTTTATGTTGTATTCTATAAATAAATTTTATCTGAGGATTGAAAAATCGGGACTTAAAGTTTTTCATTTCACAGATAAACAAACATTACAGTACAAAAAAATTAAAAAAAATTAAACAAAGTATCTATGTCATACTATGTCGATCTTTTAACATTTAGTCTACATGCTTACCATTTGAGTACACACGAGAAGAAAACTATTACCATTTCGTTATTAGTTAATATTGATATTGATAATAATTAATCGCAAATTGGCATTCATTAAGAATTATACAAGCTTTGCACGCTATCGTAAATTTACATTTTTAACGTTTAATTCTTATTTTTAATAATCCATTGACAACTTACTCTTTTCCCATTTTAATTCTAAGTACACTGATCACATTCACCTATTCAAATTAAAGTTACAATTTTTGTGTAGTTAACATCATCATATTTCGAAGAGATACTAATTTCAAAATAAGTAAGGTTTAAAAAATACGAAATAATAATGAAAATAAACACAAATTGAAACATAGCACTAGTAAGTCCTTATAACAAAAATATCAACTTAGATTTGTTTTGTCGTACACTATAGGCTAAGGACAGATTTTTCAAATATCAGAAAAAATAATTCATAGCATAAAATACAACATAAACATATTAAATATTACAATTGTATGAATAAAATTATTCATTTGTTTCGCTTTTATACTCAGTCCGATTATAATTTGATGGATAACTTTTATATGATGATTGTAAAATCAACCCTTAGATTAAGAAACAAAACTTTCATACATTGAGGAGTCCATTTTCTTATTACGTTGTAAGAACAAGTATGAAAATTCCCAGGTAAATATTGTGATGTTCTTTGTCAGCCCGTAAACAGTCTACTGCTGGAAATAAGCTTATCATTTAGGGGGGAGGATTTCTCATCAAAACACTTGGCAAGATGGTTATTGCATTACCAATTACTACTCCCCGTCGCCCGTGGATGCCCATAGGCATAGTAAGAGGTGACAGAGGAATATTAAACAGGAGACGGGCAGTTTGATTTTCCTGATAATAACACAAAAATAATAAAAACTGCTGTGTAGTGGCGGTGTATGAATATCCACTACCCCATATCATCCCGTGGGTGTCGTAAGAGGCGACAGAGGTAAACAAATCAGGAGATGGGCAGCAGCGTCTTCCTAATAAAGATTAAAAATAAAAAAGCGTGGCAACTATGGGCTAATATTCCCCCTATGATGCAATCTATGGGGAGGCCTATGATCAGCAGTGGACTTTAATAGGCTGTAACGGTAACGGTAATAAAAACTGCGGATGCCAGTTCGCCTGTCAAGCGTAGCAATTATCAGTATGTTAAGTGGTGGACTTTTGGTAGTTAGGTTGTAATAAAAGAATGAAAAATATAAGTATGAGATAGTTGTGATGTCTGCAGGCCATGAATCTTTGGCATTCTCCATAGTTGACTTTGCGGCCATGGGCGAGATGGATTCTCTTACATTGCCAATGCAGTAAATATTAAATCTTAAATTTTTAAACCAGTCAGAGCTATTTTAAATGTATAGGCAAATCGTCAGATTTGGAGGAGTTTATTTCCAGCATTGTCCAGCATTGTGTGGGTTTATGATAACGATAACGATTTTTCTGTTTTCTTCAGAACTCTACACGGTGTTTCTTTTATACATATTTGTTTGAATAAATCAACTATTATTTTTTAATTTAATTATATAATACACAAATATGTTCAATATCAGTTTCCTCCTCCTATTAAAACTTAAATTTTTTGCAAACATTAAATTTTAAACCAGTCAGACCTATTTTGACTGATAAAGCAATGCAAATAATAAAATGTATCAGCAAATTGTCACATTTGGAGGAGTTTATTTCCAGCATTATCCTTATTATGGGTTTATGATAATGATAACGATTTTTCGGTTTTCTTCGGAACTCTACGGGGCGTTTCTTTTATACATATTGGTTTGAATAAATCAACTATTATTTTTTAATTTAATTGATAAATTAATTTCATCATATAATACATACATAAATATGTTCAATATCAGTTTCTTCCTCTTCCATTAGAAAGCTCAGAGGCTTAAAACGTAAAAGCCAAGAAGCAAACCAGTACTATCACTTAGGAATATAGGAAATTGGACAAATTTTCCCAGAAAACAACTAAAATAAGTTGAATTGTAATTGATCAGTTTTCATATTAATGTTTATTTTTATTCTAAAATACTTAATAGGATCTTTGCGAGGCCTATGACATATTCTGCGATAAAACTTGCCGCTTGTTGCTCATGCCGCCCATAAAACTGTTATTAAAACAAACAACGAATAATATATGTATACAACATATGTAATTACTAGAAATAAGTTTTATTTGCTTCGGTGTTGGATATTTCTTGTATGGAACTTGTCCAATGTTCCTTGCCAACAATACAGTTCTTAAAAATAAACAAAACACACATTGTTTACAACCTAAATAATACAACCATGACGGAACACATCAAAGTCAGTGCACTTATATTAAGTACATGAGCCGAATCAGGATCGTCGTCCGGTATCTCATTTTGATTCATGACTCTGGCCATTTCATCTAGAATCCTCTTCTCCTCTAAAGCAAGAGTTGTTGCCTCATTGATTGTATGCATCAGCGGGTAATTGGTATATTTAGGTTCAGGCAAGCGAAGGTACAGTTTGTTGTTGGATACTACATAATATGAATTTTTGCGGTTTAAATTTTCAATACTTGCAGCTGTGAAAATTATAAATTTATAATGCATTTACAATTTAAAAAAAAATACTTAGTCTAGAATTTGTTAGAATTTTTCTATTTCTGTCTGCGTGTTATATGCTCTGACGAACAATTAAAGAAAGACGGAGCGCAGCTTGCATTCGATTCACAAAAGATTATTTGAGCTACAAACTTATATTCTAAATTAATTGACATTTGAAATATTTTCTGAATTATGTTTTAAGAAAAGAGTATTAATATCACTACGTTTTAGTTATGAGCTTACATATATTTTGACATATTAATATTCCATTCATTGACTTAGAATATACTGGCGTAATTCCATTGTACTTTTGACATTATTATTTATTTAAATAAAACTAGTTTTACGGATTTTATCGCGTATATTAAGTTATTTTATATTCCCGACGTTTTGAGTACTTTACAGCACCCATGGTCACGGTGGGGACTGAGGTATTTGACGTCCCAATGTCATAGTTAACCACGGTTACCTCCAGATTAAAAATTATTAATTTTCATGGTTCATACTGCGTAGATCGGAACAAAAATTAATAATTTTTAATCTGGAGGTAACCGTGGTTAACTATGACATTAGGACGTCAAATACCTCAGTCCCCCACGTGACCATGGGTGCTGTAAAGTACTCGAAACGTCGGGAATATAAAATAACTTAATATACGCGATAAAATCCGTAAAGCTAGTTTTATTTAAATGTGTAGTGTTCGCGTAAATATAAGAAATCATTATTATTTATTGTCCATGTTTGTTGAAATATTTCATTGTATAACATTGTGATTTATTATCCGTGTTTGTTGATTTGATTTAATGAATAATGAGATAATGTTTTAAATTCCATGATTTTAATAATATTGTAAGCCTTAATCTAGGCAGGTTGTGGTGATACTTAATTACTAGTATAATATTAAATCTCTAAAACCTACAACTAGCGCAATAAATGACTTATTTTATTCTATTCTATTCTAATAACATCGCAAACAAAAACATGGTTTTAGTTGCATATTTATGTGTCCAGCAGTTGACTGTTGCTGACATCTACATTTCTCCTCGATTAAGAATCAAAATGCAGATGCGTTGTCACCCCTGAGGACTAAGTTGGAATGCCTCGTTTGCAGTAAAACGGGTCACCGGTTATCTACACTCACCATACGAGACACACACAGTGGCATTAAGCCGCTATTTTAAGCTGGTATTCTGTGAGAGCGTGGTCCTTCCGCGGTCGACCCGACTCATTCATGCTACAACCATAATATAGCTGCAGCGTGGCTCTACGACGTATAAATTTATAAGTCCGTAAAAACTCACTGCTGGACCAGGACGTCTCGTTTTAGGAAGGATTGCCTTTATCGACGCATTCGCAGTACCAGACTTCTGGCAACACTGACTTTGCTGCCCGGCGTCGGTCTGGATATGTTACGTCTGATGTAAATAGGATGGTGGTGTTGGTTCCATGTATAGAAAGCTATCAGATTTTTTGTCATTTCCCATAGTTGCTTCTTACAACACCCGAGGCACGAAAGGGTGATGGATTTTTTAATGTTGCCAACACACTTACATTTAAATACCATTATACTAAAATATTTTAAATTATTCATTAATTATCAGGACGTAGTACTTACTTAAATTATGTCCAATCAATGAAATCGAAAGGTAAGTAAAAAACAACTTTTAATAAAAAGTAAAAGACGACTTCAAAGACTTAAAAATAATCCTCTTGGAATATTTTCTACAAAATTTATATGGAAATACTTTACCTAGTGTTGTAACCTCTGAAGTATTCCTATATAAATTTTGAAAAATATTTAATAAAAAAAATCATAATAATCGGTTTACTATTAACGAAGATATCGCGTAACATACATATTATAACAAGCAAGGTTAATACTATTAAAAAAAAAACCCGACTGCGTAAAAAATTACTAATAATACCCATTATACGATTATATAAGAACTTTATCACAACTTTATTTAAGTTTTGAAAATTTAAGCGAGAATGGTCGCTAACCAACATTAAATCGTTATATGTCCTAAATGGTAATTCAAAATGAAAAATGACTAGAGAAACTTATATATGATTTTCAAAGACCTAATCAATGATACCCCACCTAATATATAGTTCGTCGACTTTCATTTTTTTCTATTAAGCAATATGGAGTCTGGTTTTCGCCATATTGAATTTTGATTACTGTCATGTCTTTAGTGACATCCAAGATTAAAACAAATCGATTGACGAATAAATAAAATGTAGACATAGAATTATTTAAAATAATGAATATGGATAGTCTCACCATCAGGTAGATTGAGATATTTTAATGCTTTGGTCAGTACAGGGTCGTCGACGATTCGGTTGTATTGCTGTATGAAATCGTAATATGTGTCCGTTTCTTTATCACAATAACCCTTAAAGTCATCTGTGTCGATACTCCAGACCATGAGACCGCCTAGGTTATATTCCATGGCTGTTCTGTAATTATGGAAATAATAATAATAGTAGTTAATAATATATTTACAATCCACGTGCAGTAGGTTTGTCAATAGGCTCATCACGCGTCGATCGAAGCGTTGCTAGCAGTACTGCGGGGTTAGTAAAGTTGACTTTGTACATAATGGTTTTTCTGACATAGTATGTTCTCTGACATAATATGTTCTCTGGGTAACATGGGTGCTGGAAAGCACTCAAAACATCGGGAATTAAAAATAAGAACAATTAAACGCGATAAAATCCATAAAAGTAGTTTTATTCAATTGACTTTGTACAATTGTTAATGCTAATAAAAATAATAATAATGAATGAGTGAGACGTATCTCAACGTAAAATCGCGTATCTTACCGTTAATTTAATTGCATTTTTATACTTTTCTATTAGCGTTTACGATCATAGAAAGTCAACTTGGCTAATTGCATTGAACAGACAAACGTGATCGGTGCATGAACGACGTGTAATTATCAACAAGCAGAGAGAACCAAATCAGGAGATGGGCAGCAGTATCTTCCTAATAACGACTAAAAATAAAAAAAACTGCGGTACCAACCAGCTTGCCAAGCATGGCAACTATGGCAAATATCATATCATAAGTCCAGCAGTGGAATTTAATAGGTTGTAACGGTAACGGTAAGGGATAAAATATTTCGAGGACGTTCGCCAACACGCACTGGACTCAATATATGTAGCTCATGGTAAGTAGATGCCATAGCCATAGGTATCTACACCTATTGTGGGTCAAGAAGTTGCCAGAAAAAGGAATCACAAGTTCCTGTTACTCATCATAAGAAACACAATAGCATTATACTGCTATTTTACCCTAGTATTCAGTGAGAGCTGGTCCTTCCTCGGTCAAGTCGACCTGTTTAAGCTGCAGTGTGGTTTCCAACACTTATAAATAGTACACTTTAATAATAATGATGGTGATGGGTACTCACCTGACTTTTATAGCTATAGACCTGGTATTGTCGTAGACGATAACCCGTTTGTCGTCACGTAAGTAAGGCGTTGCTGATTGGTCATGCCAGTGGTGTGTCCACTTGGATGACTTGTTTGTTACTTCCATGCAGATCTGGTGAATTTATATATTTGATTGTTTTTTTATAACTTTTTTATTCTTGGTTGCTAGCCTTTTTATGAAAAGAATACTTAAGATAGAGTTACATTTGTCATATGATAAAGTGTTTGTACGCACCTCATTGTATCCCATGAAACCAGCTTCTCTAGTAAAAGGTCCCTTAAAGCCTGTTTGTTCTGTCGGAGTCCGTCCAAATTCAATATCTTGGGTGTCCTCCTTAAGAATGAAGTTGCGACCGTAGATGGGCAAGCCAAGGACCATTTTGTAAGGACTAATTCCTTTAGCTAATAAGTATTTGATTGTAAATTCCTGTATACAAAAATAAACATAAATGAAAATTGGTAAAACCTCGAGATACCAATTTTAATTTTAATTTAAATAATCTAGTTTTTTAATATTTTAAGCCTTAAATATTTATACTTTTGTTACGTTTTTTTAAATACAATAGAATATAATGATTTTTATTAATATAGATTATAAACATAATACTTAGTGAAAGTCATTTTTTTTACCATTGGTTCGGAAAATACCCCTGTCCTGGAAAAAACCAGCAAGAAACCCAGTGGGTTTATTTTTTTTAAACATATCACAACAATAATTTTGTATAATTTTTAAATGAATTTTAATAGAACCAGCATGGTGGCGATCACCTCATAGCAAGGGGTTATTTTCATTCATATATTCCTTGATATTATAATAATCTTTATTGTACAATTTTTCTTCAATAAAACTTTTAAACTTGTTTATTGACAATTTTTTTACATTTTCTGGGATTTTGTTGTAAAAGCTTTGAACATTGAATGCAATTATTGAAGCATATACATTGAAATTGCCCATAAATGAATCACTAATTCTGTGGAGTCTAGTAACTGGTATTACAAGCTTATGTTTGTTCCTAGTGTTTAAAGTATGAATATCTTTAGTCTTATCAAAGCTATTCATGTTTTTATGTATATAGATTACATTTTCATAAATATATTGCCATGCCAAAGTTAATTTATGTTTATTTCTTTAAAATTTTCTTTGTGGAACTCTTTACAATTTAAGTTATTAAATCGCCCATACGCCCCTCTTTTGCAAAACAAATATGGCTTCAATATCAGTCTCGCTACCCCACAGCAAAATTCTATAAGATATTACACCATGAAAGTAACTAAAATAAACTAATCCAGCTGTCGCAACATTGGTGGGACTTCTAATTTTTCTTACAGCATATGATGCAGAACTAAGTCTGATTGCTATTTTAGATATGTATGTGGGGCTCCATTTAAGCTTCGCGTCAATAGTAATACCAAGATAAGCAGTGGTATCCACAAGACTCAACTCCTCCCCATTTAAGAGCACATAAAAAATAACTTATACAAAAATTATTCAATATGTGTTCCGCGCGAAATAGTCTTTCAAAGGTTGTTTATGATTCACTAATAATATTGCTATGTGGTAGCGGTGTAAGATAATCCAACACTTCATTAGGTCCGGTGAAGTCCATAAGAAGGAAATATAGGAAATGTTAGATTAATTAAATAATTAATAATTAATTAATTTAATTTAGATCAAAAATACCCAGACTGACGACGGGAAGCAGTGCCAGAGGTGCGAGAACTCTGGTACTGTGATTGTCAATATCCCCGCCAATCGTAGCAGTTAAGGCAAATTCTCCTTAAACTGGAGAAGTTTATGTTTAGCAGTGGATTTTTTGGGCTGAAAATGAAGGAGAATTCCCTAATGAATCAACATCATTACTATTTGTACATTTAACATGTGTGAAGGAAAATCGTACCACACTAAGTTCATCGTCGTCGCTGGTACCTCTCAGCGGTGCATTAGCGCCAACTACTCCGTCCCATGTGCCGTGATAATCGTAACACATCATGTGGATGAAGTCCAGATAGAGACTTAGCTTGTGCAGTTCATAAGCTGCCTCCATGGTCGCCTTGCCAGCACCAAGTGCCGCTGTCAACAGGTATCCTTTAGACTCGAAAGCGTCTTTTAATTCCTAGAATAGGAAAAGTTTAGTCAGGATTTTTATTAATTAATTAAAAGTGCAGTTTTGTGGGGTTTAAGGAAAAGTGGAGATCTCCCACCGGGCAAGGTGTTCGGCCCGGGGAGCGGCCAACGGTCCGTGTGTTTGTACAGAGCTTTTCTATATATAGCTCAGTATTTCGAAACTTTTGAAAGCGTGATTTAGGCTTCGGTGCGTTTCTCTTGTGGCGCGATGACAGCGCTGTTACAAGGGAATCCATTACCATCTAATCCCATGGATGTCGACCGAGGGAAAGATCGGAAGGTTTTTGTGGCCTCCGAAAAAAATAATATTCCTCCTGGGATAGTCGGGTAAAATAAAAACGGCCATCATATAAATTTTAAATTTACTGTAAACGACTCTATATATTATTTATGTATAATTTAACGCAATAAAAACTTATTTGACTTTTGCATTTATATGAGTTTCACTTTATATTTATTACCTTTACGAGTAATACGAAGTTCGCTTTGTCTATAGGTCTGCCGTCTCTCTTTGCCGGATACTCCCAATCCAAATCTAAACCATCAAATTTATATACACTGCAACAATAATTAAATAGTAAATTAAAACAAAATACATTTGACAATTAACGTAGCTTTATATAATGTAAACAGTTAAGAATTTAGATATAATGAAAATCGAAAAGATAAAAACAATTTAATCCTTGTAAGTAACAAAAATACTTACTCTAGAAAAACGAGTACACTCTTAATAAATTTTGCTCTGTTATCCGGTGAAGCGGCCATTACGGAGAACTTACTAGAACCCTCATTCCAGCCGCCAATAGCGATAGTTACCTTCAGGTGAGGATAACGATTTTTTAGTGCAACAAGACCCCTGTAGCCAGCACTGCCGTTTTCTTTCTCTGTGTCATGCCAAGGATCTGAAATATATAAGAATGATGATTGGTGATGTTGCTGTTCCTCTGTCTGATTTCGATCACATCTCATCCACGCGGAGACATATCAGCGCCTGAGAGTTGCTATATGACCGCAAAGATATAATAGAAATGCGTGGCCTTTCCTTTTTATTTGATTAAGGATGTCCTTTTTTATGTGACCAACGAGTATACACTTCACCTGATAATAAGTGGATGCTGTGCCCCAAAGAAATCTACATTATTCCTCGATTGGACACGGAAATAACCCCCAGAGCTTAATAGAATGTAGTTATTTTGATATTACAGGCGGACACTTAAATTTTATTTACATGCATGTATAGATATACTAGACGGCTCGACAGACCTTGTTCTGTTTTTTCCGGTAGGTGGCGCGATGAGCTTTAAATATCAAATGTTAACTTTATTATTAACTCGTCCACAGCGCCTTCTATCGAGCCCAAATTTTGCGATTATTTTCGTGCCAACACTAAGTCAATATTGTGGATACGAGTCATCATGGTCCATAAACAAAATAATAATAATAATAATAACTTGACTAAATCGCCACCTATCCGGATCCTAGAATAGCTATAAATCATCGGATAGACAAAACAAAGCATTATGGTGAGAATATGAACTTAATGAGTCTGGATGTTCAGAAGTTATACAATCACTAACAAACGCATCAATGTACATATAATATATATAAAGATTAACAAACGAATTAACGAAGATTGGCGCGATGAGCTTTAAATATCAAATGTTAACTTTATTATTAACTCGTCCACAGCGCCTTCTATCGAGCCCAAATTTTGCGATTATTTTTGTGCCAACACTAAGTCAATATTGTGGATACGAGTCATCATGGTCCATAAACAAAATAATAATAATAATAATAATGGCGGATGTTGTCAAAAGTAAATGCAGTCAGCACAAAATCTTAAAAATAAATTTTTGTAGCATATGTTTCAAGTTACCAAATAACAAATTTTCAACGCAAATATATTTTACGATATCTATATAAATAAAACGTTAAAAATCTGTGCATAAGAAACTAATTTCAAGAAAAATGTATTTATTTTAAACTGACAACTGTCATGTAAGAAATTTTACAAACAGATTTATAAAATATTTAATTTAACGTTACATTATGCATCGAACGAGACGACAAATACGAATAAATACCGCCAATACTACTTTCGCACATGTAACATCGCCTACGGAGGACGACACATCCATGGAATGTAATCCTAGAGGCACAAGAAGAACCCCCGTACCATCTTTGAGGGGACGAAGAGCGCCACCGGCTGGCTTGGGACCTGAAGGAATTACTATCCTACAAGAGGACCCCGCTACTGATGGTGTGGTGCGACGACGCATGCGCTGGACTAAAGAATTAAATATAAGTGTTATGCGCGCGTACTATAAGGCTACCAAAGGAGGAACCAATCTTACATCTTATCGCCCTAAAATGCTGTATGAATTCCAACAGCTACAGCCCAACCTAACAAATTTAACTGCCCAAAGACTTTCAGATCAAGTACGTGTCATTCTAAGTCGTAAGATTTTGGACGACAGATTACTTGAACAACTTTGCAGTGAGTACTCAACATCTACTATCAATTCAATTCCTTATTCCCAACGAACACTTCCAGGTGAGAATGATGACTTAAATGTTAATAACAGTAACCATAATATAAATATTACTAACTTAGACAACGAAAAAGTAGAGCAAAATTGTTTTGATATAGATGTGAGTTCCCAGGACAGCGAATATATGAGAAAGACTTTCGAATGTTGCCTTCTGGAATATAAAAATACACCTATAGAAAATAGACCGAAACTACCTAAACTTCCTAACAACAAAAAAACTATATTAACAGTAGCATCAATGAATATTCTATGTAAAGATTATTTTGAAAAAATTAATTCAATTTTGGAAACTATGTCTCTTCTTTATTGTTGTGCCCATGTTGTATGTATGATAATGAAAATTCCTGTCATTTCAGTACATAATTTTAAGAAAAATAATACAGAACCTAAATGGAAACAAAGAATTCAAACACGAATTGACAATACTCGCAAAATTATAGGAAAACTAATAAGCTACCAAACAGGTAACAGACGTAAAAAAATAATAACTTTAGTAAATCAAATCACTAATGAAAATAATATTAGCCATTTAGATCCCCATTTTCCGGATAAAATTGCTGAGTACATTGATACGCTAAAACAAAAGTTAAAAGCATGGGCTAACCGTATTAGACGATATTCAGAAAGATCTAAGCGATACTTCCAGAATCGCACATTCGAAAGTAACCAAAAGTGGATGTATCGGTATTGGGAGAACACTACAACTAAAAGTTGCACTCATGGCAGCCCAAGCTTAAATGAATGTCTAAGTTTTTGGAAAAGTATATGGTCTAGTGAAGTTTCTCATGATGAAGACGAATGGATTCGTGCAACCGAACGTACGTATTCTAATTTGGCTAGCATGGGTTCTATTTCAATTACTGCTAAAGACATATACTCAATTACTCGTAGATTACACAATTGGAAATCCCCTGGACCAGATGGTATACACAATTTTTGGCTAAAATGGATAACAAGTAGCCACGCGCGTTTGGCTGCACAGATTCAAGAAGCCATAGAGTGCTGTGAGCTCTCGAGACTACTTACAACTGGTATTACCCACTTACTATATAAAAATGGAAACACCACGGAACCTAAAAATTACCGACCTATAACATGCCTTTCAACTGTATACAAATTAATAACTGCAATTTTAAATAACAAGATCTATAAACATTTGGAAAATAATAACATTTTTTCAACTGCACAGAACGGATGTCGGAAAGGGTCACGTGGTTGTAAAGAACTTCTTCTCATTGACACAGCTATTTGCCGACAAGTCTTTCGTAATCGCAAAAATATGTCTGCCGCTTGGGTGGATTACAAAAAGGCATATGACTCTGTTCCACATTCATGGCTAAAGAGAGTTTTGGAAATATATAAAATAGATGACAAAATTTGTAAGTTTCTAAGTAAATTAATGGGTCAGTGGAACACTGTCCTAAACCTACCAGGTGAGTGGCAAAGTAGTTCGATAGACTCAATAAATATTAAGCGGGGTATATTCCAGGGCGATAGTTTGAGCCCAACTTGGTTTTGTTTAGCCCTAAATCCTTTAAGCACTGCTATTGAGGAATCCGGATTAGGGTTTCGGTTTCGGAAAGAAAACTCACCCATCTCACATCTACTTTACATGGATGATCTCAAGCTTTTCACATCAAAAGAAAGTGATCTACTATTATTGTTGAAATTAACACATAGTTTCAACAATGATATTAGAATGGAATTGGAATAGATAAATGTGCTGTCATTAATGTAAATAGAGGCAAAATTAAAATTCCAATAATTTTGAAATTACAAATGATTTACATTTTAGTTCTCTTTCTGAAACAGAAACCTATAAATACTTGGGCATGGCGGAAGCGCTAGGAATTAATGACAAAAATATTAAAGAAAATTCAAAAGCAAAATTTAAAAAAGTTATCAAAAGTCATTTATCCGGCGGAAACAAAATTAGAGCATATAACTCCTGGGTAATACCTAGCCTCCTTTATGCTTTTGGTGTTACAAGATGGTCTCAAACGGAATTGGATGCCTTGGATAGACGAGTCCGTACATTAATGACTACGCACAGAATGCACCACCCGCGATCATCTGTCATGAGGTTGTATCTTCCAAGAAAAGATGGTGGACGGGGTTTATTAAACATTAAAAACCTACACAACCGTGAAGTATACAACCTCAGAGACTATTTTATTTAAAAAAAAGACACATCACGCATTCATAGTGACGTAGTGATTAATGACAAATCATTAACCCCGCTTAATATGTCGGCAAAGGACTGGCAGAGGCCTCATACTATGACTATAGATGAACGCAAAAAGGTTTGGAATGACAAGCAACTGCATGGTCGATTTTTTAAAACATTGACTAATCCTTATGTAGACATGGTTGCATCAGTACATTGGTTACAGTTTGGTGACCTTTTTGCAGAAACTGAAGGTTTTATCTGTGCAATACAAGACGAAGTAATTAAAACGAACAACTATCGGAAGTACATTTTGAGGGACGGCACGGTTGACGTATGTCGCGCATGTCACCGCCCTGGAGAGTCCCTCAGACATGTTATTTCCGGTTGTTCTAACTATCGAATGGTGAGTATTTGCACAGACATAACCAAGTAGCTAGAATAATACACCAGCAGCTTGCCATTAAATTTGGTTTTACTCAACAGGACGTTCCATATTATAAGTATGAACCAAAGCCAGTCCTTGAAAATAGAAGTGTCACGTTGTACTGGGATCGGTCAATTATCACAGACAGGTTTATAGTGGCAAATAAACCTGACATTGTGGTGGTAGACCGAACTACACGCAAGGCAATTATAATAGATATCAGTGTTGCGACGAGAATCTTGTGAAAGCAGAGAATGATAAAAAATAAAATATATCGACTTAGCTCATGAGATTGTCGCTATGTGGACGTTGATTCTACTATTATTGTACCAATAGTTGTATCAGTCAATGGGCTTATCGGTAAAAATATGGACGATTATCTGTCCAAGTTAGGTTTGGGCAAGTGGCTGAAGGGATTAATTTAAAAATCGGCCTTATTAAATACAGCTCGAATAGTAAGAAGGTTCCTATCTTTGGATGCCTAACTTCACCGATGGCTTAGGATTCCTCGCCGCGGTGGATAATAGCCGAAATAATAATATTATTTATATAGATTGTATTTATATTTATAATATTATAATTTTGTGACAATATATGTGATAATGTAATAATAATAACTTGACTAAATCGCCACCTATCCGGATCCTAGAATAGCTATAAATCATCGGATAGACAAAACAAAGCATTATGGTGAGAATATGAACTTAATGAGTCTGGATGTTCAGAAGTTATACAATCACTAACAGACGCATCAATGTACATATAATATATATAAAGATTAACAATCAAAAAACATATATACATAATATATAAAATATGTGCAAAAAATTATTATAATTTTAGATTCATTGAAATGAGAAAAATTTTGTATCGGTGCTTACCAAGACTTTTGATTCCCATCGTGTTCTCATCGAGACCTGCAAAAGCGTAAACAATGTGAGTGCACAGCGATGGCTTCAAATCTCCAAGGTCAAACTTGCCAAGGCCAGGACGGTAGGTAGCCCATGTGCCGATGTAGCATACCACCACTTTGCCATGTTTTGAACCTGAAAACAAATTTTAAATTTTGTTTATTACAACAATTAGGTACTTAAAAAAATATTATGTTTTTTACAGGTGGGCTTATAAAGAAGCAAAATTTTAATTTTGCTTCTTTATAAGCCCACCTGTTAATTAACCGCCAAATAGAAGTGCCTGCCGCTGTGTTCCAGTCTGAAAAGTATAGAGAGCCTGCTAAGAGAGAGGCTGTGGGGCATTCCATCTTAGCCCTCAGAGGTGATAAAGCATAATGTAACCTCCTTTATTTGAACTTGGTTGCTGTAGCTGTAGTTGTCACTTACCATCAGGTGGACTGTTAGTTCGTTTGTCACTGTGATTTAATATATAAAAATTGAAAATATATAAAATGTATCATTCAACTTCAATGAATTATCATTCCTAATTAAACAGTTAACATATAACTCTTCCAAATTTAAAACGATATTTTCACAATTATTTCTGCTGCGGCAGCAACGCACCGTTTACCAGCTAGTCTAATATATAAAAATTATTGATTGTTTGTTCGTATTTTATGCGCTGCCATACCTTTCATCAGATTGCGCTAAAACTATGTCAACTTATTGCTTGCACTTCGCGAAGGTTATCATAGTACAATTAACTTACAGTAGGTGGCGTTCGTATTGTACCGTCATATTTATTTAAAAGTTATTTATCATCATCATTATCATTCTTAACAATTTGCAATAATTAGGTTTCAGCTTTGTGAGAGACCGGTGCCTGAAGTAGGGTTTTGTGTAAAATCCTGTGTTACAGATCACCAGAACCCCAACCCGCGGACAGAATTAGTGGTATAATTAAAACTAATAAAAGCTATTGATATGACCAAACATAAACATGTTGACGTACGTTAAACTGCGGTACAAATCAGCTTTTATTTATTTTATTTTATTTTTAATTAACATAATTTTATTAAAGTTTAACTTGTAACACAACGCATGCTGTGATTGCCTATAATTATAAGAGCAGTTGATCATGTAAAATTTATATTACTGTAATGTAACCAAACATTTATTGCTGTTTCTTATGTTGGCAATCCAAATAAAAAAATATAAAAAGAACGTATAAAATGTTGCAGAAATTTTAAGTTTGTTTAAGTGGTGTGGTGTTGGTGTGAAGTGTTAGTAAGAGTGTGAGTGCAAACGTATGAACGATGCGATTTTTGGGAGTGTACGAGTAAATGTGTAAATATGTGTTGCGAGTATGGAGTTAGCGGCTATGAGTAGATATATCTTGGATTTAGGATTATTTAAGTACGGTCAAAAGGTTCTCTGTTTTTTTTATAATCTAGATTTTTTAAATAATTTTCTAATGTTATTTTATAGTTAAATTTTGTTTTAGGATATATATTAAGGATGCTATTTAATTATATATAAATATAGAGTGGGCTATGCTTGAAATAATGAGGAGATCCGGAGTAGAAACCGATATGGCTCGATTTTTTTCAGCCAGCTGAAATAGCTATCGACCGGCCATATATTTCTAATAATTTTGTCAATTAATGGGGAAGAAATGTGTGGCCTTTTGCTGGCTAGTAGAGTGTAGGTCACTCCAATGAGATGAAGTAACAAATTAATAAGGTCAAAGTCGCTGGATGCACGAGGCTTAGGACTGCGCTTTGTAACAGTTTTTGACGGAGGCCTTTGTTTAGTAGTAGACGTAATGATGACACTGCATGCTGATGTTTGCACACCAAATGTACGATTTTTAACAATTTTTCTAACACACTTTTAATAGCTTGACCTGCAATACCCACAAAGGAATGACGGCCCATGGGTTAACAGCAAAATTATAGCATATTTATTCAGCTTTTCCGGAGATTTAAACGAATTTACAAATGTAGTTAAAAATTAAAATTCATTGAATAATATTGTGTATCATTATTTAATAGTGGTACTGAATTTAAACACGTCGTGAACAGTACAAATATTGCCACCCTGTAGAGGATTTGAAAGCAAAACAGCTGCACAGAGGTTCCTCTTTTAAATATGCTTTTATTAGCTAGACTTGTATGTCTTGCATATAATGGTATGCATGTATGTATGAATGTATATATGTATTTATGTATGTATGAATGTAATAAATTTTTTATTAAGTTTTAATCCACTTCTGGACGTCTGAATACTTATTTTAAAATATTTTGCCGACTTCAAAACAAGGAGGGCGTTCACAAATCGACTGTATGTTGTTTTTTTGAATGAATGTTACGCGTGGTTATACTTCAGGGATGGTCACGTAATAATTTGGAGAATTATTCAGTCCCTAATAGTAAAAAATAAGAGATGAAGTTTTTAATGAATCTATTTAGACGATATTCTAGTTGTTACCTTGAGCTTGTGATATTTCTTAGTCCACTCAAAAGTGTAAAATATTAAATTTTAATATAATGTAAAAATCGACTTCAAACAACTAAAAAAGTAACATAACTTCTGAAGTCTGGGCTTTAATTCTCTACACACTACATCTTAGCCGAATTCTGAAAGCCATTTATTCATTACAGCCTGTCAAAGTCCACTGCTAAACATATGCCTCCCTATTGATTGCCTCATTAGGGGGATTCTAATGAGACAATGCATGAGGGGACATATGTTTGGGGGGAGGGGGGCGGGAGGAGGGGGTTACTTGCCCCAGTTACCACAATTCGAAACCGAATTTTTTATTTTCCGCAGCTGTTATGTGGAATTTTTTTATTTCTTTTTACCTTTTTGAAGTCGCCTTTTACTTTTTATTAACACTTACATTTTTCAGACTTTGAACCTGGTAAAAGACGCAGAAAGTCGATGGATGTAGGTGGCTCTGGATCGTACTTTGTGGCAGGAATGCCACAAAGTACGATCACACATGTGAAAGGTCTATGTTCTAACCGTGGACTAATGATGGGCTGTAATAATGATGATAACGATGATGATTAAGAACTGATGAAAATACAATATAAATTATTGTATTTGTGGCTATGACTTAGTATTCTTACTAAGATAATCACAGCTCATGCTTAATGCGTGATGTTTGAGATAGATTTAAACTCCATTTTTATTGTCTAATGCTTTATGAAGTATGCCAATATACAAATAACATAAAATAAAAATACAAAAATTAAGTTTGGAATATTACTGTTTTCTGTTTTTTACAATTTTTTTCTATAAATATGAAGTGACAAACGAACTTACAGTACACCTAATGGTAGATGGCTACTGCAGTCCATGGACACCTGCAGCCAACCGCAAACAAAGAAGGCTACAGGTGCGTTGTAACTTTAGAGGACTACGATGAAATACCTCGTTACAAGTAAAAGGGTCTTCGTCAGTCAACATATGAAACACAGCAGTTTTGCTATTTTATGCCTACACAAAATGTTTGTCACTTCAGCGTACTGATCTACATATGTAATTTATTCTTCTGCAATAATTATTCTCGTTACGGACTTAATTATGCAGGGAAATTGCAAGCATAGTCACCTTCGCCTAACGAGTGACTTTGAGCTGCGTCATACGGCTCATACGGTAGGACCACGTTTTCGTTTCGTAAGTCATCACTGGCAACATGTACTGGTTTTACAATTTCGTCATAACGCTGTCTAGCCGCAAGGAGGTGCCTCCTAACCATTCAGTGATCGTTGCCAGTTTTCACTCTAGCGATCACAAAAACTCATTGAATATTTTCCGTTTATTGGTCAGAATGAAGTCAAAATTAATAATTTCGTTCATTCAAATATTAATAATTTTAACAGAAGAATTACAATAGAAATATTTATATATGTATTAATGTCTATTAATGGCTTTGGATAAATATTCCGATAAAAGGTAGATTATATAAATACGATTACATTTTACATTTACGATTTAATTTAATCAAATCAACTATTTTGTCTGAGTAGTTAAACTCATAAAATGATATTTTTTTATAGAATAAGGCTACAAACGAGCATACAGTCCACCTGATGGTAAGTGGATGCTGTGGCCCATAGACATCTAAATTTATCCTCGATTAAGAATCAAAATGCAGATGCGTTGTCACCCTTGAGGACTAAGATGAAAAGCCTCACTTCCAGTAAAAAGGGTCTCCGGTTCTATACACACACCATACGCAGCACAGCAGCGTTAAGCTGCTATTTGCTGGTATTCTGTGAGAGCGTGGGCCTACCCCGGTCGAGCCATCCCATTCGTGCTACAACCATAATATAGCTGCAGCTTGGCTCTACCACGGAACATGGATCTTACAAGCTTAGCAATGCTGCTTCCCTCAAGTATTTAGGTTCAGTGTTTTGGATGAATTTTCTGCCACCAGTTGGTCACCAGAGCCGCATCCTCAATCTGTTGACACTTAGATATAAAGTTGGTGTATTACTATGATCTCTTATATGTGGAGAAAGTTTTCAAAATTCGACGCAACGAAAGTGTGCCATGCTCGAAGATTACAAAGGGTAGTGTGACGTTAATAGCCGCTTCGAACAATTGTTTACAATCAGCGGAGTATAAAATAATCACGAGCGTGAAATTCCGTTACTGGCAGTAAATGTACAGTAACAGCCATGGAGTATTATGTCGTTAGTGAAAAGGAGTGTAAAAAGTAGAATTATGACATTACTAATGTTGGATACACTTACTACTAAGTTGTGCATGCTAATTGGCACATTCCTGAAAAAAGTCTAAATTACAAAAGTTTAAAGCACGGTTCATTCGATCGTTAAGTTCGATCTACCACGTGTGCGGCGGTGAAGGAGTACATCGTGAGAAAACCTGCATGACTGAGAAAAAATATATTTCCAAGATATCTGACGGCGTGTTAACACGCACTGGAGCAGTGTGGCGGAATCTTTCTTGCCTTAAAACCTTTCAGTAATTAGAAGAGGCCTGTGGGACCTATGATTAGTAGGACAAACATCAACCTCCGGAACAATTATTTGTAGGTCATACAAATACTTGTACCGTGCGGGTTTCGAACCCGCGGTCCTTAGCGCTGCAACTCATTTCGAAGCCACTGCGCCACGGAACCGTTAAACGTACATGTCTCCGAAAATATTTAAAATTTCTCGGACATGCAGGTTTCCTCACATTACATGAAAGGTACAGTCGGGTGGGTGAGTGCAGGAAAGACACCCTTGCAATAATAATGTTGCTTTCCATTACTCGTAAGGATTATGGCTGCAACACAAATGTGTGGGTTAAAAAGTGAAATAGCAGCATAAATCAGCGATATAATCCATATTAGTTCTCAGAGGTGACAACGCGTCTATTTCATTCTTTATCGACCATAATGTAGTGTGTCTATAAGCCCCATCATCTTCTTGGATTGTAAGTTCGTTTCAGTAGCGTGGCATGGGTTTCTGCCACTCGAAGCCGCTAGAGCCCCTCATTTTCGTTAGTATCGTATATTACATTACATGGCATCCTTCCCCTCTTGCTACGCCACTGCCTCGCTTTTAACCCATACTTCTGTAAAAAACATGCTTGAGTGTCGTGGAACACTAGGTTGGAACGAAGTTCCTTTCGTAGTATATTATTATTGATAAACGTATTATATTATTGATAATAAATACAAATAAATGAATTACTAGTGTCTATTAAAATGAAGTGTCATTTAAAATAATATTTCTTTCATGGCAAAATAAGACAAAGTGCGAGGGAGATGGATATTATTCCATCTCGCTCGCACTATAGAAAGGGGGTCGTAACGGAAAAATCTTACACTTTTTCTCGCCTAGCCCCCATCCGTCAAATTCGTACAGTGTGATAAGGAACTCCGTTCCAAAAATTGACAAGTGCGAGTAGGACTCGCGCCCTGATGGTTCCGTATAAACTTAATTATGTATGTGTGATTGCCTCATTGGTCTAGTGATCGTAAACACGACTGCTGCTCATGCAGGTCCCGGGTTTGAATCCCAGAAAAAAAAACGGTAATTGAGTTTTTCTGTCAAGAACTTCTCAGTAGCTGCCCGGAGTCAGGAAGTTGGCGGTGTTTCACCCCCGGGTCTCGGAAAGCACGTAAAGCCATAGATCGTGCGCCTGATCTCTCTCCAGTCGTATTGGTTTACCGTGCCGTCGGACTATGAGAGTGAGGGAATAGAGAAAGCACCTTTTCATACACTTGGACACAATAATCCTATCCTGCGCAGATGGATAGTGTCCGCTGAGGTTGGCCGCCGTGACTGAAGTTCGGTATGGAGGACATTATTATTAATTATCATCATCATGATCATCATACAGCCCTTCACAAGTCCACTGCTGAACATAGGCCTCCCACAAGGAATGCCACAAAGCACGGTCCTGAGCCACCTGCATCCATCAACTTCCTGCATGTCTTACCAGGTCGTCACTCCATCTAGTGGGGGGGTCGCCCTTTACTTCGCCTACCGGTACGAGGCTGCCACTCGAGTACCTTTTTTCCCCATCGGTTGTCGGTTCTTCGAGCTATATGGCCGGCCCATTGCCACTTCAGCTTACTAATCCGTTGGGCTATGTCGGTTACTCTGGTTCTACTGCGGATATCCTCATTTCTAAGTTTATCACGCAGAGAAACTCCGAGCATAGCCCTCTCCATAGTTCGCTGAGCGACCTTGAGCGTCGTAGCCATCGTAGCCCTACTGTACAAACACTTCAGCACTTCGATATACCGACAGTCAACTTGGCACCGCTGAAGGGACTGTAGCACCGCCCAAATTTCGACGGAATCAAAGGCTTTCTCATAGTCCACATATGCAAGGCAAAGTGGCAGATTACTCTTACTCTCTGTCTTCTGTACAATTTGCCGAAGGGTGTGTATGTGGTCCATGGTACTAAAGCCTCTTCGGAAACCGACTTGTTCGGGAGGCTGGAAGTCGTCGAGTCTGCGTGCGAGACGATTTTTTTTTTTATAGGATAGGGTGACAAACGAGCACACAGTCCACCTGATGGTAAGTGGTTGCTGTGACCCATAGACATCTACATTTATCCTCAATAAAGAATCAAAATGCAGATGCGTCGTCACCCGTGAGGACTAAGATGGAATGCCTCTTTTCCAGTAAAAAGGGTCTCCGGTTCTCTACACTCACCATACGAAACACAGCAGCGTTAAGCTGCTATTTTACGCTGGTATTCTGTGAGAGCGTGGTCCTTCCCCGGTCGAGCCGACCCATTCGTGCTACAACTATACTACTAATATAGCTGCAGCATGGCTCTACCACGTACAAAATTCGTAATGACGTACACGATTCGTAATGACTCTCGAAAACAGCACGTAGACGCGGCTCAGAAGGGAAATCTGTCTGTAGTTCTTCAAGAGAGCGTTGTCGCCTTTCTTGAAGAACCAGACCACCGCACTTCTGCTCCACGCCTCCGGAGTAGTGCCACCATGGAGGACGGAATTAAAGAGCTTCTGAAGGACTTCAAGTACCGGTTTTCCACTCGCTTTCAGAAGCTCCGCTGTAATTCCATCCTCACCTGGGGCATTGCCGTTTTTAAGGTGCTGGAGAGCCATTCTAATCTCGCTCAGACTGACGTCCGGGATATTATCGAAATAGTGTCGGATAAGACTCGCTCTTGGATCGTTACTCACACTTTCGTGTGGCTACAACGATGACGCGTAAAGCTGCCCATAGAACCTCTCAATCTCACTCAAAATCTCAGGTGTCCCGGAAACGATGCTGCCACACTCGGTCTTCAGCTTTGACAGTTGGCTCTTTCTGGCGGACAGATTTCTGGCAAAGACTTTGGAGCCTTGGTTCCGCTCGATCGCTTCTTCAATATAAGCTGTATTGTAGTTGCGTAAGTCCCGCGCATGCATTTGGAGATCTGTCTATTCAGTTGCCTGTATGCTGTTAAATCTACTGAAGATTGCAGCTTCATTTCCCGTCTAACAGCCATGAGATTAAGAGTGTGATCGGAGAGTTTTTGTGTTCTTCTGCGGTGGCTCTTGCAGAACTTAGCTCCGACCGCATGGACAGTTTCCACGAGCTTATCATTCATATCGTCCACTGCATTGCAATCTTCTAGGCACTGAAAACCGTTTTGTAACTCGAGCTGAAAGGTTTCGGGACCTTGGATTAGAGCACGAGGGGGACGGAGCGTTGACTTCATTAGACGTGACCTCTCCAACTTAACGTATAGGTTCAGTGTGCCTCTCACCATTCGGTGATCGCTGCCGGTTTTCACCCTCGCGATCACTGAGACATCACTCAACAGTTGTCGTCTGGTCGTCATAATGAAGTCAATCTCATTTTTTGTCGAACCGTCGGGGCTCGACCACTTCCTGTGGGGCCTCTTCTGGAAGAAAGAGTTCATCATTAAGAGACCCTCTTTCTCCATGAAGTCGGCCAGCTACTGGCTCCTTGGGTTCCGTTGCCCTATTCCAAATTTCCCTACCTTCAGCTCACCGTTCTCTCTTGTGCCTAGTTTTGAATTGAAGTCTCCCATTAACACCGTATAGAGGGTTTTGGAGGAATGCAGGGCTCTAGAGATATCCTCATACATTTCCTCCACCTCTTCATCGGGGAGTGCCGAGGTTGGTGCGTAAACCTGTATGACCTTCAGCGAATACCGTTTGGTTATTCTGAGTATAAGGTACGCAACCCTCGTCGACACACTCCCAGTCTTTACAACGTTGTTAACGAGAGACTTGTGGACGATAAATCCGACACCTCCTTGGGACAGATGGTCGCCCTCCCGGTGATAGAACAAGTTGCCGGATTCGAGGATTACCGTGTCCTCCCCTTCTCTTCGGACCTCGGATAACTTGTCTATCTCTTCTTCCAGCTCCAAGATCTTCTCAGGGTACGTGCGTTGTATGTTGCCAGGTCGAGTCATCTTAGGTGGCAACCGAACCTCCACCGGAGATTCTTAGCACCCCCTGCCTCGCCGTTACCATGGTCGCCACCGTAGCCAGGAATAGCGGTGCCACCGGGGACTGGGGGCCGTCTCTTCGTAACTATCATCATGGGGGGATATTTGCCATAGTTGCCACGCTTGGCGAGCGTGTTGGCAACCGCAGTTTTTTTATTTTAATATTGCTGTTATCAGAAAGATGCTGCTGCCCATCTCCTGCCTGTTTCCCATTGTCGCCTCTTATGAAACCCGCGGGAAGACACGGGGTTGTGGATATTCTTAACCGCCACTACACGGCTAATTATGTATGTAGATGTGTAGATAATTCATCCATTCCGAGAATTATAGGTACGGTGAGTGCCGCACATTGCTCTTAAGGTTGTGAACGAGCCATATTATCACTGCAATGTGAGGCCAGCAATGTCAGCAATATTTATTAATATTCACCAATATTTATAGTATTGCCAGGCAATATAGTTCAGTTTTTTTACTGTTCTTGTTGCATTTTTAAGTATTTCAGGACGAATGTTCCTCAATCGAAAATACTGCAATATTGCCGGCTATATTGTTGTTTCATTTTACGTCATATGGGCATCTCTTTATAACATGACGTGAAATTTCCTACTATATGCGAGCTTTCTGGTGATTATTGTTTGCTTTTAATTTCCTAGCTTTACCGATGACTTCGTCTGCCAACAATTGAAACAAAAAATATCTGTAGTCCTATAATAGTGGTCATTGAGCAAGTTATTAAATTATCGAAAAACCAAACTATGCACTGAGATTTAAGAAAAAAAAAAATTAAAACCCTTGAAATCCAATCGTAATAAATTCCATGCGGACGAAGTCGCGGGGAACAGCTAGTTTTAAATATGGGAAAATGTTTAAAATAAAAATTTAAGATCATTTAATTTTAGTTGATAAGAGTTAAATTACTTTATCCTTTAACACTATGAGTAGCAAAAAAAGTTAAAAATCGATTTTGCATCAATACTTTCAGAGATAGAAGATACAGTGGAAGGAATTCTTTTTTATAAATCAGAAACTAAAAACTTTTGTCCGAAACTTTTTTATAAATCTCTTATATCTTTATGAGATAATCAATAATAACTATTTTTTATTACTTTTGCGGTTTCACAAATACATCTTTAATGTTTTTGGTATAAAATATAGCCTAAATCACCTGGCATTGCTTTTGCATCTGTTCGTGAAATCTAAGTCGCAAAAATATTTTTTTTTTGTGATATACTATAATATATATGTGATAGACATTGCTTTTTGTGCTCATGATTCTAATTCAGCGAGACTCTACCTACCTATAAGTTTTGATGAGTGTAAATGGTCGTATCTTTTGATTCCGTTGACATTTGTGGTTAGCTTAGAAGCTTCAATTTTGTATACCCCCAAAGGACCGTCGATCTTAGTATTGGATATTATTTTTAAACTAGGTACCTCTAATTGTTTCCAGCCGGTATTGACAGGCAACAGACGGACGGACGGACAACTGTGGATTCCGTTATTACCTTTAAGGTACGGAACCTTAAAAATGAACCTGTGGAGTAGGGGCGGGCCGCTCGTGGTATATTCGGAGTATAATTCAATAATAATGGCAGTGATTGGTATTCGAAATCTGAATCCAGTGGCATGAAATTCTACGAATATGAAATAAGAGCGAGCGAGCGGCCTAGCGGCCTAGCGGTTTCACTACCTGATAACTACTCTACGGCTGTAAGTTATTTGCATAATTTGTTTTCGAGTCTGGATGTTTTGTTATTTCTGTATCTCCGACACCAGTTATTGGGATCCTATTGCATAAGCGTTTTATTCCTTGCATTAAGAGGATACCCGGAGGGCATTTAGTCCATACAAACGTATTCCTCTGTTTTCTCAATTGATTATAAAAATATTATTTGTTAAAAAAAAACACGAGTAATTTTTTTTCACAATACAATCTTTATCTACAACTGCCATATTCCTAAGCTTTTTTTTTATAAATGAACTATTTTAAAAACTAGGAACCTTCTAAAATTACTAAAATTGTTCAGTTGTATGGTTACACTGCCGTTATTAATAGATAAAAAAGAAGAAGAACATACACATATACATATTATTATACTTCATATATTGTTTTTGGAAAAAATATATATATCGGTTCAGTTTCCGAGGAGAAACAGATGTATAGGGAATGATGTTTTCGTAAATTCTTATAGGTATAATCAGTTCGAGCTGCAATTGTCCCTCACGGCTGTCTAGCTCAGTCGTTTGAGCAAACGTGACAGCTATAGATCATTCCTGTTCTTCATTTCTCAAAGTCCGGATATTCTCCTCAATACGTACGCTTGTGGCATATTAATATCTCTTGCGTAGTCCAATGTTTCCGATTTTTTTCGGAAGGTGTCGCTCCGTTCATAATCCGGCTGAATAATATAATTATCATGATTGTATTAATTAATATTGGCGTGTGTTGGCAGCGTAAGAGAATTCATCTCCTCATTTTATCTAGGGGGTGTCATAAGTGGTAACCATGGGAAACACCAGAAAGATCTCATGGCTTCTGATAAATGGCAGTATAATTATCTCGTTCACGCCAGCCGTAAAATATCTAGACCGGGAGCGGTGTCTAAGGTGCCAGACGTCTGGTACTTCATTCGCCAATCAGCCTGGCATGGCGATTAAGGCTGAACGCGTTAACGGGAGACCTGGCCCATAACCAGCAGTGGCCTTTTGCTGGTTGAAGAAAATTGTATGAAATATGTATAGGATTAATTTTTTAAACTCAAAGTTTTTCAAACAGAGTGCTCGTTTTGTATTATGTGTTAGTATTTGCATACTTATGCTTGACTATTTTTATCACAAACTTTAAAATTTGTCGGCAGATTACAAATAACATGTGGAATATAACAACATCGTTAAAGCAAGTGGGATCTGGTTCACCTTGAAGTGTAGATACGGACCTAAATTTATATATTCCA
The DNA here is from genome assembly GCA_029286625.1 of Parnassius orleans. Classification (NCBI taxonomy): domain Eukaryota; kingdom Metazoa; phylum Arthropoda; class Insecta; order Lepidoptera; family Papilionidae; genus Parnassius; species Parnassius orleans. The sequence goes on from JAGSMP010000083.1 coordinate 496,555, forward strand.
AGTTTTTTTTTATAGGATCGGGTGACAAACGAGACAAACGAGCACACAGTCCACCTGATGGTAAGTGGTTGCTGTGACCCATAGACATCTACATCTATCTTCAATAAAGAATCAAAATGCAGATGCGTTGTCACCCGTGAGGACTAAGATGGAATGCCTCTTTTCCAGTAAAATGGGTCTCCGGTTCTCTACACTCACCATACGAAACACAGCAGCGTTAAGCTGCTATTTTACGCTGGTATTCTGTGAGAGCGTGGTCCTTCCCCGGTCGAGCCGACCCATTCGTGCTACAACTATACCAGTAATATAGCTGCAGCATGGCTCTACCACTGGTATAATTATATTTTTATTGTAAGTTCGAAATAACTTACAATAAAAATATAATTATTCTTTCTGTTTTATGTTAAAAAATTATGTTTTAAAGTTAATTAGGGCATGGAAATATATATATATAGGAGTGTTTTTGTTGAAGAATTGTAACAATCAACTTTTTTATCTGAGATAATACGGCATGTAGTTGTTTTGATGATAGGATCGTGACTAGTTTTAAGTTATAAGTTATAAGCTGCTAACGTATGTCACGTCATCGTTAATTGTCGAGTGTTATTATTACCCGAATACGACGGAGCCCAAAAGGAGGCTAATATTTTTTGCTGTTATGCATAGTAGAGCCGTGGTAGCTCAGATGGTTAGTAAATTTCACAGTACGCGAACAAACCGGGTTCGATCCCCGCCGGCACCAATGAAATTATTAATTGCAATTTTAAGTGCTGATTTACCACGTGCTCGGCGGTGAAGGAAAATATCGTGAGGAAACCGGCATGTCTGAGAAATAAGAAAAAAAATATTTCGAAGACATGGGAAGTTCGCCAACACGCATTGGGGCAGCGCGGCGGACAATTCCTTGCCCTAAAAACCCTCTCAGAAATGAGGGGAAGCCTGTGCCCAGCAGTGGGTCGTATATAGGCTGTAACTTTAACTTTATGTATAGTATTTGTATGTAGGTCTTTCTATATTTACCCGTGACACCATTGGAAGATCTCAATCGATTTGTGAAATTTGCGCGGTTGTATTTGTATATACAAGAAACGTCGTAACAACATTTTAAAATAATTGTGGCGAATATATGTATAGACTACCGTTACCATTCCCTATTAAAGTCCGTTTGCTGAACATAGTCCTCCACATAGATTGCCTCATAGGGGGGATATTTACCATAGTTGCCACACTTGGCAAACGGGTTGGAAACCGCAGTTTATTTTTAGTCGTTATTATGATTTGTTTCCCTATGTCGCCTCTTACGAAACTCACGGGACGATATGGGACAGTGGATATTCTTACACCGCCACTACACGGTATACTAAATATGTTAAAATTAATAGGTCTGCGGAAAAAATAAAAATGATATGTCTTTGTGACACACCGCCGTCGTGTAATGTTTACGCTTTCATAGTGTAGTAGTGTTGGGATTAGTGCATGCAATTGAGCGAGCAGGTGCTCTTCAAACTAGGCAAGACACAGCTAATTACTCGTAATTTTAAAATCAACACAACTGGTCTCGGAGCAATCTTGTTACCTAAAATACATAAAGAACATGTTCCTATTCGTCCAGTTGTCTCATATATATAGGTGCCCCAGCTTATTTACTTGCTAAAAAATTAAACTTCCTCCTTCGGGAGAAATCTGTTTTCAACCCAACTTACAGCCTTAAAAATAGTTTAGATCTCGTTTCCAAAATTAAAGATATTCATATTTCTCCTAAATCCATATTGTTATCTTTAGATGTTGATAGTCTTTGCACAAATGTCCCATCCCCTGACTGTTTGCGCATACTCGCAGATCTCTTTAATAAACGTCATCTACATCCCGGGGAAACAAATGATCGTCTTAACTTAACCTATCTCTGTATGAAACAAAACTATTTCCGGTTTAATAACCGTTTCTATCTACAAAAGAAGGGTTAGCTATGGGGTCCTCTCTAAATCCTCTTATGGCGGACATTTTCATGGATAATTTCGAAAAACAACATATAGTTGTCAATCAAAATATCTTGTATTATTATAGATATGTAGACGACATAATTATTTGCTGGACTGGCACAAGGAGACAACTGGATGTTTTCCTTAATAAAATAAATAGAGTCCACGATAAAATTAAATTTAAGCTTGAATTGGAACAAGATTGTTCCCTTAATTTCCTCGACTTAACAATAACAAGAAAAGAGTCGTTGCATGTTTTCCAAATTTACCGAAAGCCAACTCATACCGACACGGTCATCCCCGCGTCATCGTGTCATCCTTGGCAACATAAATTAGCCGCTTTTTATTGTTATATTAATCGTTTGTTTACTGTCCCATTAAGTAAAGAAAATTATTTAAAAGAGCTTAACGTAATTAATCAAATTGCGGTCTCTAATGGTTTTTCAGAAAATCTCATTAACAATTTAATTAAAAAGAAAGAAAAGCATGCCGTTCGCATTTCTCTGTACGCGGTTCAACCTCAAAGTGTTCGTCGATGTGTGAGCAGTTTGACCTACTTAGGCTCCATATCTGAAAAAATAGCTAATACTCTTCGACAGAGCGGCGTTTACGTTGCGTTCAGAGGAATATCTGTAATAATAAAGATAAGTTAGATATTCGTCAAAAGTCGGGTGTTTATAAACTTGTTTGTGACGAATGTCATGCCGTTTACGTGGGTCAGACTGGTCGCAACTTCGAGACACGTTACAAAGAGCATTTAGTCGCGTACAGGAATTGCAATTCTGATAAATACCATTTCGCTAAACATCTCTTGGACACTGGACACAACGACCGCTCCTTTAAAGTCTTACATACTTGTAATAAAGGCCTGCGACTGTGTGTGCTGGAGCAGTTGGAGATATTAAAAAATAAAAATAGTAATATTGCACTGCTGAATGAATAAACATATGTTTCTAATTCACCTCTATTAAACATCTTTAAACCTGCTCTCTAATAACGGACAGCCTCGCAATATGGTCGTTCGTCACCTTCACGGTAATCAGCGATTAGTTGCGTGGTTGGAGGGTAGGCGGGCGTTTCGCAGCGGTTTGTTATTAATTTAATAGCAGGCGGCTGCATACGTCAGGTAGTGATTGGTCGCATGTTTTATCGCATGACGCGGTCACTCGCTACTTAAGTGGGGAGCGGTTGCATCGGCGAGTCTTTTAAATAGCAGCTGTTTTTGGCTCGCCGCTCACTTAGCGGTCAGCCACCGTAGAGTCTACTACACCTGAAGATGCCTCGTGTAGAGGCGAAACACGTGTCGTATTGTCGTCGGTGGTGTGTCTTTCCTAGTGTAGTGGTGGTTCGAGTAGTGGTGCTGGGATTAGTGGTGACAGGGATAGTGCACGCAATTGAGGGTAGGCGGAAGGTGCTCTTCAACTAGATAAGACACATCATTTTATTTTATTGAGCGGATATTGGCAAAGTAAATTTTTCCAACTTTAATACATATATAATCCAGGCAGAAATTCACACCATATTACGTTGTTCGCTAATCAATCTGGGAAAACGCTACGTTAACCATAATGATAATGTTACTTACATATACACATTACAAATATATTTCTTTCTTTCTCAATTAATACTAAATAATGCAGTGTTTGGAGTCTCCTAGTAAGTAAAAAGAAATACCTGTGTCAGGAAGCTACTGTGTTTCGTATGGTGAGTGTAGAGAACCGGAGACCCTTTTTACTGGACAAGAGGCATGCATTCCATATTAGCCCTCACTGGTGACAACGCATCTGCATTTTGATTCTTTATTGAGGATAGATGTAGATGTATATGGGTCACAGCAACCACTTACCATCAGGTGAACTTTGTGCTCGTTTGTCACCCTATCATATAAACCTCATCTTCCTAACATATTAACCTCTCTTCCTAATAATATTATATATTGAGAATAAGCTGAGCAAGATTACCTATTATTTTTTATATGAGAGGCAATGAGCATACGGCTCACTGGATAGTAAGTGACTACCGCCGCTCATGAACAACTGCAATACCAGGGGAATTGCAGGTGCGTTGTCGGCCTTTTAAAAAAGAGTAGGTTCTTTTCTTGAAGGCCCCTAAGTCATATCGGTCCAAAAAATTGCTGGTGGTATTTGATTCCATAAGGAAGTTGTGCGAGGAAGAAAACCTCTTGTAAATCGCACAGTAGTGGTCCGCTAATCACCCAGATGGTGCGGATGGTATCTCGAGTTCTATCGCGATGTGCGATGGTGAAATAGAGCGGCTGGAATTAGTCCGAACAATTCCTTCGAGCACTCCCCGTGGTAGATATGATAGAATACGCAAAGAGATGCAACATCTCTTCGCAGTGTTAGTGAGTTAAGCCGATCAGAAAGAGCTCGGTCGCCGACGATTCGAACCGCTCTGCGCTGGATGCGATCAAATGGAAGGAGCTGGCACTGGGAAGCCCCAACCTAGAGATGGGAATAGTATTCCATGTGCGGCCGAACCTGTGCCTTGTAAAGTGGCAGGCGGTGGTGTGGTGTGTGTGTGTGTGTGTGTGTATGTGGCGTGTGTGTAGTGTGATTGTATGTGTATGTGAGTGTAGGTGCTTAAATGAGTTATCATTATTTTATAGCTATTACTTTTATTTTATTTAATAAACAAATATGTATTTAATGGATATATACTATTTAATTTAATTAAAGTGACGTAGAATATTTCTTGTGCTGTGGTAGTTTAATTTTTAAGATAGTCGGTAAGTATTTTTTTGCATTCGCGATAATTAAGCCGGTGAAAGTTTAATTTTTTGTTCAAGTTATTGTAAATACTTATATTTTGATTAAGCACTGTACAGTCTCTGAGCAAATTTAGATTTTACAATAATTTGTTTAATGAAGTCATGATTCCCCCGTTTTGTTCTTTTTTGGATATATGACGGCTTAATATGTGTTTTTATACATATTGACTCGCCATAAAACATATTATATACATAAATTAATCGTATGATAGTCAAGCAGCATAGCTGTCACTAAGTTTTGTCTTAGTGCTAGTAGTGCTTGACTGTCACACAGCACTATGATTAAAATTAATGACCTTAAAGCTAGTGGGAGACTGCATAGGACCCTAAATTCGCATCAGGAGCCCTAGGATAAAGTAAGAAAAAACTGCGTATTTTGGAAAGAATCCTCATCGAAAATTGCTTCTCTCCAAAATCTTGGGATTAAACAACTCGAGTATGTGTCGATTCATTTTATTAATTGTAGAAACACCTCCGCATAGACTAATCGCTTGCGGACCCTTAATGCGCAAAGGAAAAACTCATCTGGGCAACTATGTACTTACGTATCCAGTAGAATTGAAAATGCTCAAACCTAAGTACCTTTTTGTTAAAGAATAAGGGTGACAAACGAGCACACAGTTCACCTGATGGTAAGCGGATATTGAGTCTCATTGACATTTACATCTATCCTCGATTAAGAATCAAAATGCAGATGCATTGTCACCCCTGAGGACTAAGATGGAATGCCTCGTTACCAGGAAAAAGGTTCTCCGATTCTCTACACTAACCATACGAAACACAGCTGCATTAAACTGCTATTTTACGCTGGTATTCTGTGAAAGAGCGTGGTCCTACTCCGGTCAAACCGATCCCATTATGCTGCAGCCATAATATAGCTGCAGCGTTGCTCTACTACGTAAAAGAAGAACTCATTCAATTCATTGAAGATATGGGGCTTAGCAGTGAAATATAGGCTTAGCCGCGGTCACAATAGAATAGATCAACTGGTCGCAGTAATTAAAAAAATATACGTGTTGATTCATAGGCCAATTTAGCAACGTATTTTTAAGGGACACGTACTAATTAACCCTAAAAAGCATGTAAATTACACACAATATAAAAAAGTGAGGTTTTAGCAACCAACAAATAATAAATTAAGGTGTCATCAAAAGCGAAAGCATTATATTGTGTACATTTGTTAATATTTTAGGCACAACTGTATTGGCAAGGTCACTACGTTCATGTTGACTCATTACTTGACAGTAGGCGCTTTTTAAAATGTATGGGACACATTTGCGATCCCTATTAATTTAGCTACTTGAAAATGGTTTTAAGGCAAATTAATTTTTAATGCGTAGACTATAGTTACAATTTAAACAAAAAAGAGATAGTTGAGTTTGATTTCTGAATAAATAAAAGGCAATAACAAGAGGGGTAATTTAATATCACAACGATAACATATGTATTATTAGCAGGTGAATGCAAAATGAGGGGAAAATAACATCAACAGTTCTTGCTTATATTAAAATAATGTTCGACGGAAGTTCAAAAGTTTAAATGTTATTTAAACTTTTGAACGAAATAAATACATTTATTACACTAATTATAGAAACTGCAATAATTAGTGTAATAAATGTATTTATTTGTTTTGAGCGCTAATGTAAAATATTTTATTTCTAGATAGTAAAAGGAAAGTTTAGGAAGACAGCAGTGTTTTTATAGAATAAGAGTGACAAGCGAGCACACAGTCCACACTCCACAGATGGTAAGTTATTGCTGTGACCCCTAGACATCTACATCTACCCTCGATTAAGAACTGAAACGCAGATGCGTTGTTACTCCTGAGGACTAAGATGAAATGTGTCGTTGCCCGTAAAAAGCGTCTCCATACGAAACACCGCAGCATTATTCTGTTTTTTCGGTATTCTCTGACAGAATGATCCTACGTTGGTTGAGCCAACCCATTAAATTTAAATGGAAGTTTAATCGTAGTTTATTTCGTTTTTTGGCATATTCAAAACATTGTACTTTTATAAAAAAAATCATCTTAGGTCAGTTAAAAACATGACACGAACTAATAACACAGAGAAGTCTTCATACAAATAATTTTAGACGGGGCTTAAAACAATTTTTATACTTTTGTGAATGTGTAACTCGTAAGTGACACGGCGTGCATCTGCAACAGTATAGGGCAATGACCAACAGCGTCGATTCAAGGTAAGCTGTGGTTCTTAAAAATTCCTACGACTTTTAAGCTCTTTGAAGGACAATAATAACTAATAATTTTTCTCGGCGGCGCAATATATGAATGAACAAAATATTAAAATACTTTGTTGGAGTCAGATTCATCTTTAATAATTGCTATTATTTATTTTAATTATAAATAGTTTCATATTTATTCAGTTATTTAAATACATAATATATAATGTGTTATAACATTGTTCCTATTAGATTTACGGAAGTGGTTTGCCGTCATCTTATAGCCAATTATAATTACAATTTATTGCTTTATTCGTAGGCAATTTAGTTCATATTTATTAACGTATTACAAGAAAATGTATATTTTAAACCTATAGCAATAATATTATAATAATTTATTAATGATTTTCCTTTGTAACATAGTTAGCTACAACACAGTTTTCCTTGACTAATTGTAGTAATTATTAATTGTTCATATTTGTAAATTGTGTTTTATGTAATTTATTCATCTCATTTAACTGTTTTATACGGTCCATAATTGGTTATCGGTTATCAGAAAAATAAGGCCATTGTTATTGGTGAAAAAAAATCGCCAAATTTAGGTTTTTTTTTTAATTATCCGTCAAATATAATATCGCTCTACAAGATGCAGGAGTGTACAAGCTTGATTAAGAATGTGGTCTCTCTCAAATAGGATATACAAATAGCTGACGTTAAGCACTGACGTACCGGGAAGTCTGCAAGATGTGAACATGTTCTGAATCGACCCCACTATTACATAAGATTTGATAAACCACAAATCCTCGCAAGAGAACATCGATTTCTATCAAGCATGATATGCGTGGCTATTGAAATTAAAAAAGTCTAAATTTTATTGGAGAAGATGTCTGGGTGCTATCATCTGCTTGGTTTGTTACCTTTTGTTTAAGTAGTCACAAGGTGCAAGGAGGTGTAAAAACTTCTTCTCTAAACACCAACCTTCTTTAAACCCGGTACATTCTGTTAACTAATGAAGAAGTCTCTGGCGATCGAAAAGTTACTTTTATTCTTTATTGTACACATTATAAGATGATAACAATTTTAAAATATTTAAATAAGATGTACAAAGGCGAGCTTAACCTAATAAGAGTTCTCTTCCAGCAAATTATTTGGGAAAGAAAAATAGTGTTTTATGTATTGCAAGTAGGTAGCAGTATGAGTACTTAATAATGAACAAAATCATTGTTTAATAGAAACTGGCTATAATTTATTTTTAACAATTAACATATTTGTGTATAAATATAAGTTGTTTACAGGTTAAACGGAATATAATATTACGGAATTACGGAATGCGGTTTAGTCCATAAGCCTCGAATACCGATGGCACTTAATTTTAGTAGTGAAGATAACAAGCAAGCACACAATCCATCTGATGGTAAGTGGGTGTATAGACACATACACCTGTTCTTGATTAATAATCAAAATACAGATCTATGCGTTGTCAGGCAATGGACTTTTAAAATTCCGGAATAAGAGTTTTCTTATTCCGGAAATTTAAAAGTCAAATTTAAAAAAAAATTGTATAATCTTTTCATTTTTCAATTGTATCATCACTCTTTTTTCTTGCATTGTTTGAAATATGAACTAATTGTATATTGCATGGCTTGTGCAAATTTTCTTAAACTTTTTTTTTACTTTTATTTGGCTCCAACAGTTTCAGATTAGTTTTCTTTCTATCTTCGCGGACTTAAATGATCGGTCCACTTTGGGCATAATGGTTTACAGTGGATTTATAATTAAACTGGCGTGCCGCAAGGCGGAATTCTCTCTCCTATAATGGTGTCAGTTTTTAAAAGCTCTATCAACTCCAGTATAGATTACTAATACAATTTGTATGCAAACGACCTTCAAAGTGTTTGTTCAATCTGAAATCAACGACCTTCCTAACGCCATTTCTAAATTAAACGCTGACATGAAATCTGTTTATAACTGGTAATCATGTTTAGGAGTCTCTGTGAACTCTACAAAATGCCCGATCGATGCTCGTTGTAAGCTCAAGAATGCTCTTTTAAATTGATTGTTTTTAATATTCAATGATTATTGATCAAACAATAAGCTGGGGGATGCAGGTTACCGAAATATGTTGAAAAGTCATTAATACATTATTTTAATAATATTATACATTATTATATATACATTATTATAATATTAATACATTATTTTAATAATTTAAATAATTGGGGGATGAGTCGCTCACGTCCGTAGGCTTTGACCACCTAACCCTAGGCCCACCCTACACGTATCCCTGGGTGGTGCTAAACGAGCGACAAAGCCGAAAGTATAGACTCGGCTCCTCGCCGTATGGTAGCGGTGTAAAAGCTACCAACCCTTAATTCGCACCATGAGCCAGCAATTAAAAGAAATGGCCCCGAGTTCCCGGCGCCCCTTTAATGGGGCAGGGGTGCGAAGAATCTCCGGGAGGAAAACCGGCGACGAGGTTCGCCACCCGTCACGTTCTGTTCCCGGAGGCGAAAAGTGGATTGCGGAGGCCCGTCTGGCTACGCTGAATGTGTGTGGAGCAATGAATGATAAGATGGATGAAGTATGCGAAATGATGAATGATAGAGGAATAGATGTGTTATGTGTAAATGAGACGAAACGAAAGGGAAAGGATGCCACTGCACATGGCATGTATACCGCTTACTGGTCTGGGGTAGACGAGACCGAGCGGGCATGCCAGGGAGTCGGTGTCATCCTTTCAGAAAGAATGGGTCAATGTGTGAAAGAGTATGAATGTGTAAGCCCAAGGCTGCTATGGATACGAATGAAAGTGGGCTTAAAGAATTTGTTTGTGCTAGGGGTGTACGCCCCAGATATGTCTAAGCCCACTTATATCCGAGAGCAGTTTTGGGACATGGTAAGGATGGTGTTGATGAAATGTAAGGTAAATGAAAATATTATTATGTTAGGAGATTTTAATGGAAGGGTTGGGGTGAAGAGGTCTGGTTATGAAAGGATATTGGGAACGTTTGGCGACGAAAGTATAAATGAGAATGGTGAAGACCTCCTCACCGTATGTGTGGAAAAGAATCTTTTTGTGACGAACACTTTCTTTCGTCATAAGAAGATTCACATGTATACATGGGAAAGAGGTGATGATAGAAGCATGATAGATTTCATAATTGTGGATGAAAGAATGAGGAGCGCAGTGGTAGATACAAGGGTTTACCGGGGGTCCAACGTAGGGACGGATCATTACTTGGTCTTATGCCGAATTAATGGTCTATTCAAGCGTTGGCGGCATCGGACATCTGTGTCTACCACTGCGTTACAGCGTATAAGAATAGAGAGGTTACAAGATGAAGGTGTGAAAGAGAAGTTCAAATGTAGACTGAGAGAAAATATAAGTGGTATGGATGAATTGTGTATGAATGATTTAGACTTGGAGACTGTGTGGTATAATGTCAAGAAAGGTTTGGTGGATGCAGTCACCGAAGTATGTGGTGTAAGTAAGAGAAAGAATGAAACGAAAAATAATGCGTTGTGGTGGGATGATGAGGTACGGATGGAAGTTGAAGCAAAGAAGAGAGCATGGCTAGATTTACTAGCAAACAAAGCTGGTAATTCTAGCGGTATGATTGATGAGATTGAAAGAAAAAAGGCAGACTTTAGACGTATAAATAAGAGAGTAAAAGAAGTTGTTGAAAGGAAAAAGCAAGAAAGAACGGATAAGAATGATAGAAGGATATCTGATAACTTCCAGGCAAATATTAAAATGTTCTGGAAACTCGTAAGCACTGCCAGGGGAAATTCAATACAGCCTAGAATGAATGCTATACGAGACTAGAATGGCTGTATTCTGAATGACGAAGTGTCGAGTTTAAGGAGATGGAAGGAATACTTTGAAAGCGTGTTTATGAGTGAAGAGTTGTCTGAATTAAGTGAAATAGAAATTCCGAAAGAAGTGGAGAGAGGTAGGGAGATAAGTGTAGATGAAATAATGAAAGCAATGAAAAGCATGAAAGCAGGTAAGGCAGCCGGATATGATAGAGTATCACTCGAAATGCTAAGGGCTGGAGAGGGAGTGGTGGCAGGCCTGCTGTACACCTTGTTTAATATATGTTGGGAACTGAAGCGGGTACCGGAAGACTGGTGCAAAGCCGTTATAGTCCCAATATATAAGGAAAAGGATCACAGCAGGACTGTAAAACTACCGTGGCATTAGCTTGCTTAGCATTGTGGGTAAACTGTATGCTAAGGTGTTAATTGAAAAAGTTATGGAAGAAACTGATGGAAAAATTTGGGATGTGCAAGCTGGATTTAGAAAGGGGATGGGGTGTACGGACCAAGTCTTTTCCATGCGCATGATTGCGGAGAAGTTTTTGGCCAAAAACCAGAAAGTTTTTGTGCGTTCATGGACTTGGAAAAGGCTTATGACAGAGTGGACAGGAATGTGTTATGGCAAACACTGAACTCATTTGGGTTGAGCGCTAGTTTGATACAGGCATTAAGGTCTCTTTATAGGGACTCTAGTGCTTGTATTAGGATCAACGGGGTCTACTCGGACTGGTTTGGCATCCAAAAAGGTGTTAGACAGGGCTGTGTAGCTTCCCCGTGGCTGTTTAACCTATTTATGGACAGTTGTTTGCAAACTTTGAAAGTTGAAGAATGTGGGTTGAGAATGGGTGAGTTAACCGTCAAATGCCTTTTGTACGCCGATGATCAAGTCATATTTGCATCGTCGGCGGCCGAGTTGCAAATGATGGTTACTTTAATGAACCGGTCATTAAAAGAAAGGGGTATGAAAGTGAACGCAAGTAAGACGAAAGTAATGGTTTTGAAAGAGAAGAAAGTAAAACGTTATGTGAAATAAGAATAGAAGGAGTTGATTGAGCAAGTGGATGAGTTTGTATATTTGGGATGTTTATTTAGCAGGGATGGTAGATATGATAAGGATATAGAACGACGAGTGAACGCAGGAAATAGAGTGAATGGGGCTCTACACGCTATTATGAAGAGTCAGAATGTGTCAAAAAAAGGCACGTTTGGCAATTCATAATGCTGTGTTAGTCCCTACTTTAATGTATGGTAGTGAAAGTTGGGTCTGGCAGAAGAAGCATGAGAGTAGAATAAATGCTGTAGAAATGCGGTCATTAAGGAGTATGCTAGGGTTGAATCTGAACGACAGGGTGAGAAATAGTGTGATAAGAGAAAAGTGTGGTTTGCAAGATGACGTTTTGACCAGGATTAAGAAAGGAATGCTTCGGTGGTTTGGTCATGTAGAAAGAATGAACGAGGAAAGAGTGACAAAGCAAATTTATGTTGCAGAAGTGAACGGAAGACTCGGGAAGGGACGCCCTAGACGAATGTTTATCGACCAAATTGGCGATATATTGAAAATGGGCCAGAATAGGAGTACCCTTAACCGACGAGCGTGTATGCGTAGATATATGGATGTAAAGGAGGCGAGAGAAGTATGTCAAGATCGTGCCAAATGGAAGTCCGTAGTCTCTGCCTACCCCTCTGGGTGACAGGCGTGAGTGTTTATGTATGTTTATGTACATTATTTTAACTCTACTGGTTAACATTGTTGCTCCCATTTAAGATAAGGCTTTTGCTCGTACATTTACTTATTATATCAAATATTTGATTATGGTCTTATATATAATTTGACATTCAGATGAGTGTACCTTATCTGTCGATACATTCTTATTATGGCTCATGTTTAGCAGTGCAGTTAATAAGACTGGTTATGATAATGATATAATATTTCTTTCATAATTATAAAAATTAACTAAAACATTAAATTAAGTATGACTTAAATGTTAAATAGTAACTTATTTCTGCAAAAGTTGTTAATTAGTAATTTGATGGCCTATGATTGTCAAATAATTACTTTTTAATTAAAAATTGTAATAAATTACCGTTAGCTGTTTGTGTGTGTTTCTTCCAATATTAAATTAAATATTATAATAAATAAAAAGTTAACGGGTTGTCAAGCGTATCGATTAAGACAATACCTCTTTACGCCTGGAGAAACCCATGTGCAATGGATTATTTGCTGGTTAATTTGAATTGTTAATGTACATTGATTTCTGTAAATTCAAATTCATTTATTTGCGAGAATGTAGGTTTACAATAAAGTATGATCTTAAATTATATCTAATGGCTCATTTACATTCTACCACTGCATATGGTGTGTAAATATTTTATAGGTAGAAACTCAATTGTACATTTATGATTATTAAAAAACAAATTAATTAATTGATGTCAAAATTATAATGTAAATTATAGAGATAAATTTTAAAATTTCAGATTATGTAATAATTGTAATTGTTAATGTCCTTGTTTCTGACATTAAATTAGAGTCTCCTTTAGCTCTTATTGCTTGCCCACGGGCACGGATTGGTTGTGGCACATTATTTGTACAAATGATAGATTCCGACAGTATTCGGAAATTTTGCCGTGACCGAAAATCGTTAGGAGTACATCATCAGTAGCATTTATAACGATGCTCTCTATCTGCACTCTGTAGTATTCGCGACCGATGTTTTTCGATTGATTATACATCTACCTTTTATCTGTTGGTCGCCAAAAACTAGTAATTTAATACCATGTGGCATGTGGAGGTGTGTTCATCTCCTTTACACCTCAAAAAGCTATTATTTACTCTTGAATGCACGTGGTATTTGGAATTGACTTTATTTTAGAAGAATGTGGCTTGGCAGGCTGTATATCTTTTATGCCTTTAAGTCCGTTTGTTTAGGTGCCGTCATCTTAGCAATCTCTACAATCAAGTGGCAGTGCGTGCACTACTGTGTTCTAGTGTTAACGGTGACAGAGCTAGTTTATTTTTAGGCCGTAAGACATTTCGTTTTAATTATCAGTGGTGACAACGCATCTGCTGCCTTATTTTTTAAAGTTGTTTTTTTATATGATAAGGGTGACAAGCGAGCACACAGTCCACCTGATGGTAAGTGGTTGCTGTGGCCCATAGAATCAAAATGCAGATGCGTTGTCAGCCGTGAGGACTAAGATGGAATGCCTCTTTTTCAGTAAAAAGGGTCTCCGGTTCTCTACACTCACCATACGAAACACAGCAGCATTAAGCTGCAATTTTATGCTGGTATTCTGTGAGAGCGTGGTCCTTCCCCAGTCGAGCCGACCCATTCTTGCTACAACTATACAATTAATATAGCTGCAGCATGGCTCTACCACGTTTAAAACCACGTTTGTTTGCTTTTGTATATGGGATCTTATACTATTAAGTGTAACTATGACATTGGTAGAAGTCACGTATCGTCATTTGACTTTAAGCTTGTTTGCCAGTATTATAAAATCTTTAGTTATTTTTACGTAACTAAAAATCTATTTAGAAGTTTGATCGTTGTTTATATAGATTTTTTGTTTTGTACTCAAAATATTAATCATTTATAACTCATATAACATCTTTTGATATCTTATAATTTAATGTTCCCAGGACATGCACATGATAGAATTATATGGCACGAGCGTGAGCGCAAGCACTCTAGTGCACTCTTAATTTCTTCACTCTCATAGTCCGATGGAAAAGCAAATCGACACGACCGTAAAATAATTAGGCGCAACTGCTTTGAAATACCGCCAACTTCCTGACTCCGGGTTGCTACTGAGAATTTATTGACAGAGAAATCCAATAATTGATTTTAGCCCGAGCTTGGATTCGAAACCGGGACCACATGATCAGATATCGCGCAAACGACCATTAGACCAACGAGGAAGTCACGTACAACAGCTTGAAATAGGACACAAAAATCATTTTAGACGTGGTTTAAGACAAAATTTTATTGTTTTTGTGATTGCCTAACATGTGGACTTGCAAGATTTAAAATACACCTCAAAAGTGGTTAATATGTAATGTGTTTTATAATTTAAATGAATATTTTAATACCAAACATTAATTTATATAAAGTTTTATTTCTTAATTATTGCATACCCGATATGGGTAAACTGTGTTACATTTAATTGCAATGTCACCCGCAAATTGTACATACACAGCTTATTGGCAATAAATATTCTGATTCTGATTCTGATTCTGATTCTGTAAGTTGGGACACAGCGTGTATCTGTCAACAGTGCAGTTCAACGAACTACGGCGTCCATTCAAGGTAAACTGTGGTTCTTCACAATAAGCTACGACTTTTTAAGCTGTTTGAAGAAAAATAATAACTGAAAATCGTAACAATACTATAACGATATAAAAATGGAAAGTTGTCTGCTTCCTGCGACTAATGCGTGTGTCTTTTATTGTACTTATAAATGTAAACATGGAGATGGTTGGATTTAAAATTGATCTGGAAAGAGTGACGCATGAATGCGCGTCACAATGAGGGGTGTGTTGTTTTTTTTATATTAAGGCCATATTGAATAAAAACAACTTCATTTTATTTTCCTCATTTGAAAATATTTTATGTGATTACATCCATATCAATAATAATAACTTTTAACATAATACAAATAATTTTCGACGGTGGGATATTAAATGCGTGGTGTTGTCTTTTGTTGTAAACTTGAAAGCCTCTCATTAAAAGAAAATAAAAAAATATTTCATTTTCATCAAGAAAGAAGCCATAAAGTGAAGAAGAGGAAGAACTTTATGAGATATTTTTATTTAATTAAATCAATTGTATATTGATGTATTCAAGATACCGCCAAGAACATGAGAAGAATACTTAAGTTTTGTTGTTAAATGTGAAAAATCGTTGACCAAACAGATTATTTAACAGATTTTCTGTGAATAAAAATTAAATAACGATGCGAGTTGCACGCTGAATAATGTTGTCTGATATGTAGATAAATTTATACTATTGCTAAATACACACACTACTTAGCGTCTGCTTCGTAATACTCTTTACGCTTTCTCCTTGCAAAAATGTGTATCTGTTATCATTATACGTAATATGTTATGTTTTAAGTATTATACGAATAAGCAATCATGCCTTTCACTACTCACCACTCAAGGTCTGTCCATCCAAAGCCGATACCATGGCCATCAAAGAAAAAATCCACAGAATGTTCACCATTTTTAAAAGATTGTATGCGGGGTATAGATAATTTCACCAAAAGTAATTCAGGGAAACAATAAGTTTTAAATTTGGAACTGTTATTTTAAAATTTGACGTCGCCTCGCCGCGACATTCTAAACGACTGTGCTTGCCTGCTTGCTTGACATTTGCAATGCGTTTTGCTCGAGTACCGTTTCATTGACATTCAAATATGAACTCTATTTCTCAACAGTATTGTCCAAATTAAATATTTATATGGTAAGTAAGGTTGGTTGATTGGACTGGTCATGGCAACGATGTAAATTGAATCATATAGAACGCGGTAAGGTTTTTAAGTTACATTAAGTTTTTTAAGAACTGGTTTGCTTACAAAAGACGCCATGTCTATTTAACATCGAAAGTGATTTAGCCTGTTTGAAGCAGAAACCGAGATAGATCGTTAGATGGCTTCCTTTGCTGTGACTGATGAGTGGTGATTAATTAACTAAATTGGACAAAAATAATAAATTATATATAAAATAAAATAATATATACCCTGATGATGCTGTGAGGCGAAACCGGTTAGTTTCTATAATTAGTATAATAATAATTTAAAATAAATATTGTGAAACTGGTACAAGTGTTTATCCAAATCACAAAAACAAAAATAATAAAATGCCCGATTAGGGTATAAGCAGCTTGTTTACGATAAATTCCGGAGTACCTACAAACTACTCAGGAAATAATCGTTTGTGATTTTTTGTGATAAAACTCATATCATTTATTCATTACAGCCTATCAAAAGGCCTCTTCCATAGATTGCCCAATTGGTGGGATATTTGCCATTAGTTGTCATACAAAGTTGACGGGTTGGCAACCGAAGTTTTTAATTATTTCGAGTTGCGAATGATGATAAAGATGCTGATGCCGGTTTCCTGTTTCATTTCCCTCTGTCGTCTCTAGACATGTGTCATTCATTAATTTCTAGTGACTTGATCATTCAAGTATAGATCGTCTTATGAACCGGGACATTCGGGTCGATCATTCAAATGGATAATTTCGAGATTCAGTACTCTGTGATCTGTGAGATGCGCTCGATAATGTCGGTCGTCGGACATTACTATACACTTTGGTCGTAGGTCCTCTCAATCATTTGATCCGAAACGTTCGAAAAATGCGATTGCAATCATCAATACTTTGGTGCAACCCGGGTCAAATGGACGAATCATTCACGATTGACATATGTCTAGTCGTCTCATACGACACATACGGGTGATAGGTAGTGGATTCTGTTACGCCGCTACTACACGGCAAAGGATAATAAAAAAAATCTGCATTTAGTCATTTATTTTGTAACAATTGCACAATAACAATATAAATAAATCCAAGGAGATCAAATTAACAAGTAGTTTAAATTAGCTAAAAGAAAGCAATGGCAAGGTGTAATAATTTATAATTTTATATTTTTATATTTATATTTATTTCCCAAAAATACAATATATTAAGTACCTATAATACATAAAAAGAGCTTTAACAGCTCAGGAGCTCGGTGCTCATCTTAAACGCTAGCGACCCGACCTCAATCCTCCTTGGTACCTTAAACCTCGTTGCTTGCGGTTGCGGTCATTGTTGATGTGGAAATTCCCGAAACTAATTCGGTATTATAGACTATAATATTTTTGTGAGCTATATTTTACTGTATGTTTTAAATAATTTAGCTTACAATTGTCGGCCGGAGCTAACATTTTACTAAATACGTTGTAAAGTCATACTGCAGTATTATGGCTGCAGTACGGATGGGTCGGGACTACGCTCACACAGAAAACCAACTAAAATAGTGGCATAAAGTTGCTGTATTTCGTATGGTGACGAGATTCGGAGACCCTATTTACCGGTAACTAGGCGTTTTATCTTAGTCCTCAGGGGTGACAACGCATCTGCATTTTGATTCTTATCCGAGAATAGATTTCGTCGTCTTTAGATGTTTAATGGTATTTGATTAATGAGTCAATGCATACTTTTCATATCTGGTAAATTACTGTGTGCGCGTTTGCCAAGCTTACTTCTAAAAAAAGAATATTTTAACTATCGGGTTTGTATGTATTATGATTGTTCCCGAGTTTCTGTCAGGCGGCCTTCTTATTGCAAAAGTGTTTCATCAAATATGGGCAGACAAGGCCTTCGTGTTGCAAGTACACTTATGTCACCACCACTAATATGTCCTACTCAGTATAGAAGATGTTCCTGCGGTAAAAATCGGCCGTGTAATAAACCCGTCGTGCACTGTTTATCTGATAAATATAATATACTTGTAGGTGATTGCATATAATAGATATGAACGCTTTTTATTTTGGTGTCTTCGTGCAAGCCATAAAACCAACGTAAATGATCACATAAATTATAAAACTTTGTACAAAATTGAATCCGTAAATTCTCTTACGTCCTCCTGCATATTAGTATCTTAAAAAGTCAATAAAGCAGACATAATGGTAAATGATATTCTCTACTATAATACTTTATATAGTAAGCAATATCTGTATTTATTAATTTTATTTAAAATGCTTAGGTATACATATTTATTTTCACACCACTGTGATCCTTTATATTTATAAATAGTACTAAAAGTCTATGTAGTTAATAGACGGTGATATAACGCCTCTAATCCAGCCGGCAGTCACTTTAACGTTGTGGTAGATGCCGGGTTGGTGGTCGACGCCGCAGCCGAAGCCCGCAGAGGTGATACCAGCAAGGTAATATCGCCCACTGTCTAGAACAATTAGTGGTCCACCAGAATCACCTGGAGAAGAAGTATATTAATTAATAATTAATTTCATTCAAGGTGTTTGAACACTTAAAATTTTATCAGATGTATGTAAAATTGTATCAGATGTATCGTGATTGCAACCTATTACAACTGAGTAAGTGGCGCAAACATGAGTCTCTGAGAGATGACTACATACTTGTGCCATTTGCTGTAGAGACTATAGGTCCGTGGGGTCCACGTGCGGTGAACTTCCTAAAGGGACTCTATCCGCGACTGGTCGTTGCTGCTGGTGATAAAAGGGCTGATTCTTTTCTCGGTCAAAGGCTAAGTACATATACCATAAGTAAGGCACGATACCAAGGGGAGTAGGACTGTATTATAATTAAGTTATTAGTTTTAGTTTTTTTTAATTATAGTTTTTTTAATATTATATATATTACAAGTTTATTGCTGAACATATTATGGTTTCCTAAATTATTGCTACAAAACACGGATCCCGAATCTTTCGATTTCATGCATGAGTGCTATAATGTGTTAACTCATAAGAGATTTGCTACTCGAGCCTTCCTTCCGTAAATAAGTTGATAATTATAATAATAATCAATTTATTAGCTTTGAATAAAAATAAAATCGAATGACTTGGTGTAAAAATTTAATAGCCCTCTTCTGCCAATTATTTTATTTCGATATTGTACTATTAATGTCGTGTAAATTATTTACATATATTTATTTTCTCGTATAGGACATATTTTGTACGCTGTAATAACAAATATTCATCATCATTTCATCCCTTCACAAGTCCACTGCTGAACAAAGGCCTCCCGCAAGGAATGCCACAAAACACGGTCCTGACCACCTGCAACCATCGACTTCCTGCATGTCTTACCAGGTCGTCACTCCATCTAGTGGGGGGTCACCCTATACTTCGCCTACCTGTACGAGGCTGCCAATCGAGAACATTTTTTCCCCATCAGTTGTCGGTTCTCCGAGCTATATGGTCGGCCCATTGCCACTTCAGCTTACTAATCCGTTGGGCTATGTCGGTCACTTTGGTTCTACTGCGGATATCCTCATTATACACAGCTCGCTGATATAACAAATAATATGTTAACTTAATACGTGGTAGAGCCACGTTGTATGCCATGCATATTACTAGTATAATGTCCTCCAGACCGAATTTCGGCCACGGCGGCCAGCCTCAACGGAGACTAGCCATCGGCGCAGTACAGGATTATAGTGCCCAAGTGTATGCGCAAGCACAGGTGCACTCTCTATTCCCTCACTCTCATAGTCCGTTGGGACGGATTAGTAGTATAGTTGTAGTACGAATGGGTTGGCTCGACCGGGGAAGAACTAAACGCTGCTGTGTTTCGTATGGTGAGTGTAGAGAATCGGAGATCCTTTTTACTGGAAACTAGGCATTCTATCATAGTCCTCACGGGTTACAACGCATCTGCATTTTAATTCGCAATCGAGAATAGATGTAGATGTCTATGGGCCGCCACAGCATCCAGTTACCATCAGGTAAAATGTGTGCTCATTTGTCACCCTTGTCCTATAAAAAACACTTTTACTCAAAGTGCCAATTTCAACTGCACGCGTATGGTGGTGTACGATGGTGCTAAATTCATTCACCAGTCACAAACTGGTCACCGTGAACGGCACATTATTGTTAAATATATGTCTAGCAGTGGACATGTAACGGCTCTTTATGTGTAATGTAATAGAATTTTAATACAAATTTTAAAATATTATACAGCTTCATTTAACTTGTAAAGATATGATAAAAGTTATAACTCAATGATTTTTCAAAGTACAAATTGTTACAATATGATTGTTGGCTGTTGTTACTTCACCTAAACATGCATCTTGGTGTCCATCTGAGTGTCCAGCGCAGATCATCTCTGCATGTATCTCCACAGAGATCTGTTTACTTTGGTGCCAGTTAATACATTGCTCTGTACCTGTTAACATGAATATTCATAAATTAAATAAACGTCTTTAGTCAGCAGTCTTTAGATATTTGCGCATTGTTGGACCCGTAAGTTTTTATATTTTTAAGACATTGCTTAATGTAGCTCTAAGTGTTCGACATGTATTTATATATATATTGTCACATATTCTTACTTGTATTATATTTTATTTTTATGTATTTACGTAGTGCTCGTGAATTTTGTAATTTATTTTTATTTTTTTTATAGGAGAGGGGATATATAGAGGAGAGACAAGTGAGCATACGGCTCAGCTGATGCTAAGTGACTACCGCCGCCCATGAACAACTGCAACACCAGTGGGATTGCAGGTGCGTTGCCGGCCTTTTAGTACTTTTAGTTGCCGGTCATAGTAATTATATATAGTAGTTTCTTAAAGGTCCCTAAGTATGTAAGGATCGTAGCAAGTGGAAAGAAGTGGTCTCTGCCTACCCATACGGGAAAGAGGCGTGATTATATGTATGTATGTATGTATGTAAAGGTCCCTAAGTTATATCGGTCCGGAAAAATCACCGGTGGTAAACTATTCCACAGGGAGGTCGTACGAGGAAGAAAACTCCTAGTAAAACGTGCAGTGGTGGACCGACAATCATCATATAGGTACTTATTTGTATTAAATGTACGCTGAATTCTTGAAACTAGTTTCTACACTTATGGTTTCTTTCCTTTTTTCGTTGTCGAGTTAGTCGAAAAGTATCTCTTTTAAGAAAAAAAAAACTTACTTTCGTAGTATATTATTATTGATAAACGTCTGTTAAAATGAAGCGTCATTTCAAATAATATTTCTTTCATGGCAAGATAAGAACAAGTACGAGGCAGATGGATATTATTCTATCTCGCTTCCTTATAGCCCCCAAGGCCGTCTACACTATACTAAGGGTCGTGACGGTAAATTCTTTCATTTTTTTCGCCAAGCCCCCATCCGCCAAGTCCATACCGTGCGATAAGGAACTTCGTTCCAAAAAAAAAACATTATTGATATTAGATATATATAATTTATCATGTCTGCACTTCTTGTTTTGTAGATTATATTTTTCTATAGCATTTCCTTTCTCCATTAGATCATAGTCATTGTAAAGCAACACATACACCCTTACGTTCCTGAGCCACTTGCATTCATCGGCTGCTTTCATAGGGTGGATATTTGCCATCAAGAAGAAGCCGCTGCCCATCTACTGTATCTAATTTAAGTATGTTATTTAATCCTTATGTGATCTAATCACATAAAAATGTCTACTCTTTACATTACGGAGCTGCTTTTTCTTTCATTCATGATAAACATAGGCTTCCCCCATAGATGGTCTCATGTGGCATTTCCATAGTTGCCACGCTTGACGGATGGATGATTGCAGATTTTTATTATTTGTGATGTTATCAGGAAAATGCTCTTTTTTAAAGAATAAGGGTGACAAAACTATCGAGCACATAGTCCACCTGATAAGTAGATGCTGCGGTCCATAGAACTCTACATGATCTATCCTCAATTAAGAATCAAAATGCAGATCCGTTGTCACCCCTGAGGACTAAGATGGAATGCCTCGTTTGCAGTAAAGACTCTTTCTCTACACTATACACGATATATCACTATACGAAACAAAGCAGCATTAAGCTGCTATTGTACGTTGGTATTTTGTGTGGTCGAATCGACCCATTTGTGCTACAACCATAATATAGCTGCAGCATGGCTCTACCACCTATAAAGATGCTGCTGCCCATCTTCTGATTTATTTCTCTCTGATGCGTCCTAAGACACCCACAGGATGATATGGGGTAGTGGATTCTCTTACGCCGTGTAGTAACACGGCTTTCCCTTTTAAAATCATAAATATGTATCATATTTTGACTACGGTAATGGTAACTGTTAGCAGGTATCCGAAAGAAAATATTGTAGTTATCATTAAAATAATTTAAGTTCTTACGTAATAACTTTATAAGAGTTGTTATGTACCTATTGTGCAAATTAATTATAACTAGTTTATACACATAGTTACCTAATTAATAACATTAACGGCAATTAGTGTGTTCTTTTAATATTTTAATTTTCCCTGTTAAGCGAGTTGAACTAATTCAATAAGTGTTTCCAAATATATGGTATATTTCTCTGGTATATTTGAATCTCACGTCTATTATTTTATGAATGAGAGTTCTAGTGCGGTTTAGAGTACTTCATGCACGTAAATCATCATTCAAAATCGAAAAAAATAATAATAGGCTAGTTTAATCCAATAACAGTCACAATATGTCCGTGTAACTACGACTGGATCTGCGTATGCCCAGCGCAAAACCCAAACATGGCCAACGAGCTTTTTATTCTCCTTATTAGTCTGTGGGGGTATGCCGTTATCACCACGTTTGACGAGTGGAATAACGATCGTAGGATCAGATGTTTTGCACCTTGAACACTGCTTCCTATAGTCGGTCTAGATATGAGATAATTGTATCGCCATTCATAGGATGATCCTAAGATATTTGGGCTTTTACCTAAATCTCCTCTTACGATGTCCTCGGGATATGATGGGTTCGCTTATGCTACCAAGCCACTGCGACGCTGACGGTGCGCCGGAGTTAACTGGGAAATATACCAAGCTATTCCTTAAATTATAAACTTCACATGCACTCGATAGACCATGTCAGTTGACAAACAAGGCCAACATATGGCGAAACCTCCATTCCAATTAGGGCGATCACAAATTCCACTGAGTAATGGGAGGCATTACCAAAGCAGGGTATCGTCACTACGATCACCACCTCACCAGCAGCCCTGTGAGTAATGGCAATTTTTTCAAGACTTACATTAACCAACAAAACCTATGTATATGTCTCAAATGGCAAAATATAATTTATTTGTTCGACTTGATTATACAATATTGACGTAAAAAATTAAAATTTCATTTGTTATATTTAAGGTTTTGAAATGAGATTCCTCTGACCGGAGAAAGAACTTTCGCTGGAATCCAATTTTATAGTTTTTTTTTTGTATGTAGGTTACGCGATATCTTTACGAAAATTTTGAACCAATTTTGATGATTATGATTCTTTTTTTAATAAATAGGTTATATATACTTCAGGGATGGTTCCATACAAATTTGGAGAAAAATTCCAACCCTAAGGGTTGCAAAATGCCATTGAGATTGTGATATTCCTATGTCCACTCAAAAGGCTAAAAAATTAAATTTTAATAAAAAGTAAAAGTCGACTTCAACCAACTAAAAAGAATAAAATAATTTCACATTCTGTAGTCGGTGCTAAAACATAGTGGATAGAAGAATTAAAGCTCTGACTTTATTAAAAGTAAATTTATGCAGTTAATATTTTAGACGTGATATTTTGGAATATATACACTGCAGCTATATTATGGTTGTTGCACGAACGGGTCAGCTCGACCAGGGACCACGCTCTCATAGAATACTAGCATAAAATAGCAGCTTAATACTGCTGTGTTTCGTATGGTGAGTGTAGAGAACCGGAGACCCTTTCTTACTGGAAACGAGGCATTCCATCTTAGTCCTCAGGGTTGACAAAGCATCTGCATTTTGTAATGATTTCTTATATGTATTTACGCGAACACTACACATTTAAATAAAACTAGTTTTACGGATTTTATCGCGTATATTAACTTATTTTATATTCCCGACGTTTCGAGTACTTTACAGCACCCATGGTCACGGGGGGGACTGAGGTATTTGACGTCCCAATGTCATAGTTAACCACGGTTACCTCCAGATTAAAAATTATTAATTTTTGTTCCGATCTACGCAGTATGAACTTACAGTATCTTGAAGTCTTGCAGTTGTATGCTTGGGTTGGGATTTGATTTTATTAATTATAGGATCCCAAGCAGATGGTAGCACCAACCATCTTCTCTATTGAAATTAGGATGTTTTTGATTTCAATAGCCTCGCGAATCATCCTTGGAAGGAATCGGTGTTCTTTAGCGAGGATTTGTGGTCTATCAAATCTAATGTAGTGACGGGGGCGATCCTGTACATGTTCAGTTGTAAAGAATCGACGCTCCGGGAAGTCTGCAGTCTGTGAACATGTACAGGATCGCCCCGTCACTACATTAGATTTGATAGACCACAACTCGCTAAAGAACACCGATTCCTTCCAAGGATGATTCGCGAGGCTATTGAAATCAAAAACATCCTAATTATAATAGAGAAGATGGTTGTTACCATCTGCTTGGGATCCTATAATTAATAAAATCAAATTCCAACCCAAGCATACAACTGCAAGACTTCAAGATACTGTAAGTTCATACTGCGTAGATCGGAACAAAAATTAATAATTTTTAATCTGGAGGTAACCGTGGTGAACTATGACATTGGGACGTCAAATACCTCAGTCCCCCCTGTGACCATGGGTGCTGTAAAGTACTCGAAACGTCGAGGATATAAAATAAGTTAATATACGCGATAAAATCCGTAAAACTAGTTTTATTTAAATCTGCATTTTGATTCTGAATCGAGGATAAATGTAGATGTCTATGGGCCACAGCATCCACTTACCATCAGGTGGACTGTGTGCCCGTTTGTCATCCTTATTCTATAAAAAAATTGGAAAGCAAAGCCTATAAAAAGAATGTTACATATTTAACGTAGCTCAACTTACTAAGAATAGGAACGGTGGCCGATCGCAGCAAGTTGGTCCCAGTATGCCCACTGCTGGCATCGGTCTTACCCCAACCGGCTATAACACCGGATTTGCCTCGCAGTTCCAAGTCCAACTCCGGGAGGCAGATCGGCAAAATGTGTCCAGTGTATGTTATAGGCCTGGACAGCTTCAATAGGGCTATATCGTAGCGATCTGGCTGCGTCATCCGAAATTGGAACAGCGGGTGAAGAATTTTTTGGATGACCCTGTGTTTGTTACATAAAAAAATTGTAAATATTATTATTTTTAGACAAACCGGACATTTGACATAAAATACTAAAATATTTGAGGATGCTTTGATGATTAATGATGATTTAACTGTGGTAGAGCCACGCGGCAGCTTGTGCTGTCGCACGGATGGACCGGCTCGAACCGGGTTGATACCACGACCTCACAGAATACCAGCGTGAAGTAGAGGTTTACCTCTGCGTTTCGCTTGGTGAGTGCAAGTGGCCGGAGGCCCAATCCCCCTCATCAACATGGTAGCGGAATTAAACGAAAGACTACCCCAGGAGGGTACCATCACCCCTGGAGAATCCCACGCTGAGCATCCACGACCAAAAGCTACTCCATTCCTGAGCGTGGGTGCTCAGGTTGCCCCGCGTATTCTGGGGGGGGGGGGCAAAATTCCGCTCGCGACTAATACTGCTCCGCGCGACTAGCGCGACCCCTGTCACGCTATCCGTGAATTTTTGCAACATCAGGGGACTTCATTCCAACCTTAACGCTGTCCACTTCCATCTAGAGACGGCGAAACCGGCCTTGCTCTTTTTAACCGAGACTCAGGTGTCCTCTCCGGCTGATACTTCATATCTCTCCTACCCGGGGTACAAATTAGAACACTCCTTTGTGCCCCGGGCTGGAGTTTACGTATACGTCAGAGAGGACATCTATTTTCGACGCCTCGGCAGTCTTGAAGGTACGGACCTGTCCATCCTATGGCTGCGCGTAGACAGCGACGACCATCCCCGCGTCTACGGGTGCCTCTATACAGACAGACCGACTCATCGAACACGTCCAAATGGCTGCAGATTCCTTGTTACAGCAGATCCCATCCGCAGAGATTGTGATCCTTGGCGATTTTAACGCCCACCACGCCGAATGGCTCGGTTCACGTTCAACCGATCATGCGGGGAGATATGTTTATGACTTTGCTTTGGCATATGGTCTTACACAGCTGGTTACTTCGCCTACGCGGATTCCAGATGTGGAAGATTATGAACCTTCCCTGTTGGACATTCTGCTGATCTCTCATCTGGACGGATATCAGATTTCCGTCGACGTTACTTTGGGCTCGTTGGACCATTGTCTTGTCCGAAGTGTGGTGCCACTCACACTAACGTCGCGCTTGCATTCTGCAGGCTACCGCCGTGTTTGGCACTATAGGTCGGCCGATTGAGATAGGATGCGGTCTTTTTTTGCATCTTACCCTTGGGGGCGGGTTTGCTTCTCGCCGGAAGATCCCAGCGTTGTTGCTGATTCTGTTGCTGATGTGGTAATTCAGGGTATGGAACTTTTAATTCCATCCTCTGTGGTGCCCATCGGAGGCAGATCCCAGCCATGGATTGGTCGCTCCTGTAAAATAGCATCACGCTATAAGCAGGAGTGCCACCGGGCCTGGGTTGACGCATCAACGTCTCGGGATGTAAACACCAGCGCTCTTAAAAGGAAGTATAATTCCGCTTCCAGGTCCTTCAAAAGAGTCATTGCCTAAGCAAGGTCTGAGCACATCGGCAGAATTGGCGAGAAGCTAGTTCACCTTCCTTCGGGAACCCGTGCATTCTGGTCTCTCGCCAAGGCTGTTCAAGGGAACTTCTGTCAGCCATCTCTACCATCTCTGCACAGAGAGGACAACTCACTGGCCCATGCCGCAAGTGAGAAAGCCGATCTGTTAGGCTCTCTCTTTGCGTCCAACTCGACTCTGAATGACGGGGGGAACACACCACCGACTATCCCGCGGTGTGAGTGCTCCATGCCGGACGTGCGGTTTACACAGCGCTCGGTTCGCAAAGCACTCCTCTCTCTGGACGTCAGCAAGTCGAGTGGGCCTGATGGAGTCCCTCCCATTGTGCTGAAGACGTGTGATCCGGAGTTGGCCCCAGTTTTAACGCGTCTTTTCCGGTACTCCTACTCCCAAGGCGTAGTCCCGAATTCATGGAAGACAGCTTTGGTCCACCCGATCCCTAAAAAAGGCGACCGCTCAGACCCATCCAACTACAGGCCTATCGCCATCACCTCCTTGTTCTCCAAAATAATGGAGTCTATTATAAACTGCCAGCTCATGAGGTGCCTTGAGGATCACCAGCTGATTAGTGACCGCCAATACGGTTTTCGTCGTGGTCGATCAGCTGGTGATCTTCTGGTCTATCTGACTCATAGATGGGCGGAGGCAGTAGAGTCCAAGGGGGAGGCATTGGACGTTAGTTTGGACATAGCGAAGGCCTTCGATCGGGTCTGGCACAAAGCGCTTCTTTCGAAGCTCCCTTCCTATGGGCTTCCCGAGAAATTGTGCAATTGGATCACCAGTTTCCTTGCTGATCGGAGCATCAAGGTCGTAGTAGACGGTGCATTTTTTTTTTTATAGACTAGGGTGACAAACGAGCACACAGTCCACCTGATGGTAAGTGGATGATGTGGCCCATAGACATCTACATTTATCCTCAATTAAGAATCAAAAAGCAGATGCGTTGTCACCCTTGAGGACTAAGATGGAATGCCTCTTTTCCAGTAAAAAGGGTCTCCGGTTCTCTACACTCACCATACGAAACACAGCAGCATGAAGCTGCTATTTTACGCTGGTATTCTGTGAGAGCGTGGTCCTTCCCCGGTCGAGCCGACCCATTCGTGCTACAACCATAATATAGCTGCAGCGTGGCTCTACCACGTATAAAAATGCACTGATTACAAGCCTATCAACGCTGGTGTTCCACAAGGCTGCGTGCTATCACCAACGCTGTTTCTCCTGCATATCAATGATATGTTGCAAACTGGTAGCATTCATTGCTATGCAGACGACAGCACTGGTGATGCCTTATATACCGGCCGTGCAAATATTTCTCGGGAAAACGTCGCCAAGTACCGGGAAAAACTTGTGTCTGAAGTCGAGTCTTTGCTGAACAAAGTCTCGGATTGGGGGCGACTAAATCTAGTCCAGTTCAATCCCCAAAAGACACAAGTTTGCGCGTTTACCGCTAAAAAGAACCCCTTTGTCGTATCTCCTCAGTTTCAAGGCACTCCTTGTTGCTTCAGCCAGTATTGGAATGAGGATTCCAATACTGGCTGAAACACACATTTTCATCGTTTCACGCAGTTTCATCGTCATTTGGAAGATAAGGCCAAATTAGCCTCTAAGAAGCTTGGCGTGCTCAGCAGAGCGGAACGGTATTTCATGCCGGTACTCTGCTTGCAACTTTACAAGGCCGGGTTCGGCCCCACATGTAATACTGTTCCCATCTCTGGGCAGGGGCTCCCCAGTGCCAGCTCCTTCCACTTGACCGCATCCAGCGCAGAGCGGTTCGAATCGTCGACGACCGAGTTCTTTCCGATCGGCTTGACTCACTGCCGCTGCGTTGAGATGTTGCATCTCTTTGCGTTTTTCATCGCATCTACTACGAGGAATGCTCTGAGGAATTGTTCGGACTAATTCCAGCCGCTCAGTTTTACCATCGCACATTGCGACAAAACTCGCGATACCATCCATACCACCTGGATGATTGGCGGTCCACCACTGTGCGATTTAGAAGAAGTTTTCTTCCTCGCACTACTTCCTTGTGGAATCGATTACCACCAGCGATTTTTCCGGACCGATACGACTTAGGGACCTTCAAGAAAAGAGCCTACTCCTTTCTAAAAGGCCGGCAACGCATCTGCAATTCCCCTGGTGTTGCGGTTGTTCATGGGCGACGGTAGTCACTTACCATCAGGTGAACAGCATGCTCGTTTGCCCCCTCGCCTATAAAAAAAAATGCTGCGAGGAAGACTTACTGCTTTATATTACGTTTTATATAAATAGTATACTATTTTATCATATTTTATAACCATCTCAGAAATAAATGGTAGAGCCATGCTGCAGCTATATTAGTAGTATAGTTGTAGCACGAATGGGTCGGCTCGACCAGGAAGGACCACGGTCACATAAGCGTAAAATAGCAGCTCAGTGTAGAGATGGTCAGTGTAGAGAACCGGAGATCCTTTTTACTGGAAACGAGGCATTCCATCTTAGTCCTTTTTGATCCATTCCATTTTGATTCGGAGTCGAGGATAGATGTAGGTGTCTATAAGCCACTGCTCGTTTGACATCCTTATCCTATATAAAAAAAGATGAGGCCTAGGCCCAGCAGTAAGATGTATATTACGTAGGACACTCAATAAGTTTTAAGATATACAAAAAGTATTCTAGATACTATTAATATTTATTTTACATCTTTTCAAAATATTCTCCATCATGTTCTATACAAAGTTCCATTCACCTAAACCAACTCTGAAAACACTTTTGCCAGTCTTGATCTGACAGGTCGGAAATCGCTTCTTCGTAGGCAGCCACGGGTACTTCGGCGCTTGAAAAAAACTTGCCTTTTAGTTTTTCTTTGACTCTTGGGAACTAAAAGAAATCACAAGGAGCTAAGTCAGGGCTGCAGGGTGGGTGACTTAGAGTTTCAACACCAGATTCCTCAATAAATGCTTTTGTTCTAAGGAGGTATGTGAAGAGGCGTGATCGTGATGCAGCATGATTCGCCGAAGCCCGGTCTTTGGTCTTCTCTCCCGCACAGCTTGAAAAGCTTTGGGTAACGCAACTGTAGTATACCATTCAGAGTTGACTGACCTACAATTTTCCAGCATTGACGTCGACAAATGTCCGCTCCGCGAAAAAAAACTAGCCACCATTTTTTTGCCGACGTTGCGAGGTCTTTGCAGTTTTGTCGGTAACTGTCTTTCTGAGTAGACCCATACCGATGAATGCCTTTTATTTTCCGGATCATATTGATAGATCTATGTCTCGTCACCAGTAAAGATATCTGAAACACGCCTAGATGCCCCGTTATCAAAACGTAGACGCATTTCATGGCACCAATCCACACGAGTCTGTGTGGATTGGTGCCATGTTTTTAAAAAAAACAAAGAGTCTGTTTTTCGCTTTCGGAGAGCAAACGAGGGATCCATCGACAACAAAGCTTCCTCACTCCAAGATGTTGATGTAGGATGGTATGAATGCTCCCCGAACTAATGCCTACAATCTTTTCAATGTCCATATATGTGATTCGTGGGTCTTCTCGCACTAACATTTCAATAGTCCATACATTTTCTGCCGTTACTGCTGTTTGCGGGGCCCCGGTTCTTTAGTCATCTTGAAGATTAATTTCACCCCTTTTGAATTCAGCAAACCACCTAAAAATTGTTGCGCGTGATGGAGCTGAGTTCCGTAATGCTGATTGTAACCGTTGTAAACTTAATTGTTCGGTTAAACCAAATTTAAAATCATAATATATCATAGCGCGCAAATTTTCACGGTTAAGATCCATCGTTTTAAATGAAAAGCGCGGGAAGCGTTGCAGGAAAAATAATAGAACTTTGTTTTTTTTTTAATATTGAGCAATTGGCTTATGGAGTTCTATTTTCAAATAAATTTGCTTTTTAGAAACATATAACACGGGTGCGTTCCATTTTTAAATTTCGAGCATCTCAAAACTTATTGAGTGACCTACGTATAGGTCATTACTTTCTTTCACATTTATATTATACATGTATTGTCATTAATGATAATTGGTGAATTACACTAACTTTTAAAATTTAACTCAAGACTCCTGTCTTTACAAGCTGTGATTATTCTTTTATTTATGTAGATATGCACAAAACATTTTAATCTTAGTCTTATATACTTAATAGTTCCAAAAATCATACTCATACCCCACTTTTCGCGCGGTGTGCGCTCCGGCAGTGGTGTCATGAGCACCGAGCCACACGACGATGTCCCGAGGTCTGGCACGTGAGACGCAGTGAGCTGCAGTTGCGACAAACCAACGTGACACTATAACGCGATAGTGGACAACATTACAATTGTGAATCCTTTCTCTTTAAACGGTGGATGGGTCACACTTAGCTTGTTGGTAATTTTGTATAAAAGAAAAATAGAAGTAAGCAAAAGAAAAAGGGTTACTTATTTGGTTTTATGATACAAAAGGAAGGAATGTCAAATCATTGTCATCAATATCATGGTAGTGGCACGCTACAGCTCTATCATGGCTGAAAGATGAAAATATATCACGGCGTGAATGGGTCAGATCCATCGTGGAAGAACCACACTCTCACAGAATAATAATCTTCATGATTATTGCGGCCGTTCATAAGTCCACAAATGAACATATGCCTTATCCAAGGAATGCCAAAACAATAGGTCAGCTAGACCGAGTGTATATACATACCAACATAATATATAGAATACCAACGTAAAGTAGCTTAATGCATGAGTGTGTGTGAGGTGAGTGTAGAGAATTGGAGATTCTTTTTGCTGGAATCGAGGCATTCTATCTTAGTCCTCAGAGGTGACAATGCATCATCATCAAAAAATTCAGGTCCTTAGGGTTAATAATTCGTGTACCGAAAAATTTCTCCAAGCCTCTCCCGTTATTCCGACTATTGATCTTTTTATCTATATTATTATCAGATCTTTTCCATGCGCATGATCGCGGAGAAGTTTTTGGCCAAAAACCAAAAGGTTTTTTGTGCGTTCGTGGACTTGGAAAAGGCTTATGACAGAGTGGACAGGGATGTATTATGGCAAACACTGAACTCATTTGGGTTGAGCGCTGGGTTGATACAGGCATTGAAGTATCTGTATAGGGACTCCAATGCTTGTGTCAGGATCAACGGGGCCTACTTGGACTGGTTTGTCATCCATAAAGGTGTCAGACAGGGCTGTGTGGCTTCCCCGTGGCTGTTCAACCTATTTATGGACAGTTGTTTGGAAAATTTGAAAGTTGAAGAACGCGGGTTAAGAATGGGTGAGTTAACCGTCAAATGCCTTTTGTACGCCGATGATCTTGCGTTGTCAGCGGCCGAGTTACAAATGATGGTTACATTAATGAACAGGTCATTAAAAAAAAGGGGAATGAAAGTGAACGCAAGTAAGACGAAAGTTATGGTTTTTGAAAGAGAAGAAAGTAAAACGATATGTGAAATAAGAATAGAAGGGGAATTGGTCGAGCAAGTAGATGAGTTTGTGTATTTGGGATGTGTATTTAGCAGGGATGGTAGATATGATAAGGATATAGAACGACGAGTGAACGCAGGAAATAGAGTAAATGGGGTTCTACACTCTATTGTGAAAAGTCAGAATGTGTCCCAAAAGGCATGTATGGCAATTCACAATGATGTCTTAGTCCCCACTTAAATGTATGATAGTGAAAGTTGGGTGTGGCAGAAGAAGCACGAGAGTAGAATAAATGCTGTAGAAATGCGGTCATTAAGGAGTATGTTAGGGCAGAATCTGAATGACAGAGTGAGAAATTGTGTGATAAGAGAAGAGTGTGGTCTGCAAGATGATGTTGTGACCAGGATTAAGAAAGGAATGCTTCGGTGGTTTGGTCATGTAGAAAGAATGAATGAGGAAAGAGTGACAAAGCAAATTTATTTGGCAGAGGTGAACGGCAGAGTCTGGAAGGGATGCCCTAGGCGAAAATTTATCGACCAAATTGGCGATATATTGAAAATGGGCCAAATTAAGAATATCCTTAACCGACGAGCGTGTATGCGTAGGTATATGGATGTGGAGGAGGCGAGAGAGGTGTGTCAGGATCGTGCCAAATGGAAGTCCATAGTCTTTGCCTACCCCTCTGGGTGACAGGCGTGAGTGTCTTATGTAATGTATCTTATAAACTCAAAAAATAAGTCATCATCGCCACAGAAAACATTATATTATGATCCCTACCATTGAAATAATCTTAAGGTGCGAAAGGTTTGGTATTGTGATCAAGGCGATTACGGTAAAATATTCCAGGATAGTCTCTCTCAACTAAATATTCATAGTATGCTAAGTAAAAACTAAGATTACCTAGCACACCTCCACATTGGAACTCTGATATTCTGACATGTGCTTGCCAAGGAAACTCAGCGAATCTAGCTTCTCTTCCGCCTATTATTCTCTTTTGCAGCATTCGATTGAAAGGTAATCCACAATCCACCTGAAAATAACAAAAAACAGGTTGGTAAAAACTTTGCCGTTATACAATTTATTGTGCGTTGTCACAATATTTTTGGAGTATTTCACCTAATAGTGGCAAATCCCAAATTGATAAGTAGCTCCTGCAGTCAAAGGGCACCAGTAACCAACTTCCAACAAATGAATGCCACACATGTCAACCCTGAAATAATGGAATTCCTCACAGTGGATGTTCAGCTGCTAAGCAAAAGAAATAAGTATGGTAGCATAAGTGTGGTACTTATATTTACGTAGTAGAGCCATGTTGCAGCTATATTATAGTTGTAGCACGAATGGGTTTGCTCGACCGGGGAATGATCACGCTCCCACATAATGCGAGATGGTTATACTGCCATCTATCGGAAGCCATAAGATTTTTTGGTATATCCCATAGTCGCCTCTAACGATAGTCATGGGACGAAATGCGGCGATGGATTCTCTTACACTGGTAGTGGTACGCAGGCGGAATAATATGCAGACAAGGAGTCCTACAAACAATTAAAAGAAGCCAATATAATATTTACCACGCCTGAGCTACTACGGCTTTAAACTTACGACACAATTCACGAGCAACCCGAGTTCGATTCCCGCCGGTACCAATGAAATTGTCAATTGCAGTTTTAAGTGCTGATTTACTACGTGCTAAACGGTGAAGGAAAACATAGTGACGAACCTGCATGTTTGATAAATAAATAAAATATTACAAAGATGCGGTAAGTCCGCCAACATGCATTGAGGAAGGGCGGCGGACATTTCCTTGCCCTCAAACCTGTCACAATAAATGTGGAGGCCTGTGCACAATATTATCATATGATGCACATAGACGCTACTACCTTACAATAAAACATCAAACTGACGCCAGCATTTTAAGCTTACTTGAAGTGGTTAAAGGTGTTTTTAATGTCAGGTAGCGTATTTTTCTACTTTCATCAAGTCAATATCTTTGAAAAACAATTTATAATTTTTATAAAGAACTTTTGAAGTCGCAATAGTTAAAAAATATATTTTTTTTTAATTATTTAAAGGGTCTAGTATTTTATATTCATAGTAAATAGTAAACAAAAATGTACTTATATTTAATCAATTATCCACAGATTATTTATTTATTAAAACATACTAGTCTGTAGCTGAAGTAATATTATTCTTTATTCGTCTAACAATTGATTTTTCTAAATGGTATATACGAGTAAAATATCGTTAACCAAAGATTTTAATGAAGTAATAAAAATTCGTTTACCTGTGTATGGTCATCATCAGCGCGTCGTCTGAATACATTCGCTGGTACCACGTTTCTTTGAGGAACTTGGCGCAGCTTTGGTGGTATGACTTTGTATTTCCATTCTGATGATGGTATGCTTAAAACCAAATAAAGAACAATTTTGGAAATAAATTCTAATATTTCTTGTTTGTTTAATTTTATGTTAATTAAATAACTATGTACAAAAATTATCGCAGTTTTTCATTTCTTAAAACATCAATACCCAATTTAGGGCATGGACAGTAAGGCCGAAGGTGAATTTAAGCCCGCTATTGGACTGTTGCCTCGAATCATAATAGCAAAAGTATTTATTTTATACTTTGTTTAAGGGGTTAATGGGAAGATTAAAAGTATACATAGCATTACCAGTGTTTTATTGAATATTATTTTTATAAAAGCAATATATGAGTTAAACTTACATATTATCAAAGCTATCGCTCGTTTTGGTAGGGTCAGGAGGTCCACAACATGAAAGCAACCAACCGCTTCCGCAGCCTCTTAGCCGCGTGCCTCCTCGTAACCAACAGCTCAGTGACAGAGTGCATGGTTTCAGTTCAGATCCCACACTGCAAGTAGTTGGGTAACCGAAGAAAGATGCGAGCACGTGACTGGTCAGAGCTGTAATATTAAGCAAATTTTGTAACATTAGCTATTACTATATTGAAACTATTATGCTTGAAACTAAAGTACAATAGTATGGTGTAGGTTGGTTAACGTTTCGCACTCTTTGACCGTGTTTCCGTTGCCGGTCTGCATTTTTTTTTGTGTGGCACAACAGAACAGACATCTTTTAAAGAACAACATAAGATTTTGTGAATTTCTCTCGAAGTCGAATCTTGCGATACTCACGGGAGGATATAGTGTGATGCATTCTATGAAGCCGTTATAGTAGGGCAAAAATTTAACTCTATAACAAATATTATTTATATAAGAAATATTTATTTTGCTGTTACTAAAAACTGAAAGAAATTTTAAAATATTTTTTTTGTAATTTTTGAAATTGAATTTAATAATAATAAATTTACTAATACCTTCTACAGCTCCCGTTTGTCCTGTTACATTCAAAATCATCAGTGGAATTAAAACTTTTGTGCTCATCCGCCATTTTGTCGACCTTTTCTGTCGCCATTTTTTGAGTTTGACAACATTACATTTGTGTACACGGGAAATTCTGTAGAACTTAGTGGCTTCTGGATGTTTTATAAAAATCCATGGTGTATTTGTGGTAAGATTCACCGCTGACATGGCGCTTTTATAAAATTGTATTGTTCGGACATATCGTAGGTTTGTAATCTACGTGCTTTATTCAAAATTGAACCTTAAAAAAAAAAAAAAATTGTAATTAGTTAAAAAGTTTATAGTAGTAAAGACTTAAAAGTGTATATCTATTACAAATATTGTTTTACAAAATAAATTCGCTACTTTAAGAATATGCTTGCAATTATTAGATATATTTATAAAGCAGGAATAGAACAACCTCTTAGTAGCTGAGTAGAAAATCCTGAGAAGAGAAGAATGTTTGACTTAGAAGGGAAGATCATCTCACTCATGGCCGAGCCAAACATCATTGGAGAAATAAAAGCACACCGCCTCCAGTGGCTCGGTCTTTGTACAGCAAATTATATATATACAAATTATTATAGCATAAAGAGAGCATTTTTAAGTCGACCGGTTTCCGACGTCCAGTTGGACGACATAAATCTCGAGCGACCGGGGGAGACTGAACTGCGCGCGATTCAAGTTGGTGAATAATTAAATTCCAAATGTAAATAAATAAATAATAATAATAATTTAACATTCGTTATTTAAACAGGTATCTTTGCTTTGTATTATAAAATATAAATACATAGCTGTATGACCGTGTTTTGATATAAAATGATGGAACCAGAAATAAACTACAGCGACTCATATAGAACAATTCCACAATTTTTAACAGGTATATTATAGTTGCAGCTTGAATGGGTCATGTTTCATATGGTGAGTGTAGAGAACCTGAGACACTTTTTACTTCAGCGGTGACAACGCATCTACATTTTGATTCTTAATCTTGGTTACATGGACGTGTCTATCTATGGGTTACAGTATCCACTTACTATCAGGTGGACTGTGTGCTCGTTTGCCATTCTTATTCTATAAAAAAAGGAAAATAGGAAAGTTAGATATGAACAAAATTGAATAAAACTCCGCTATATTATGCTCAAAAATGCAAAAACCAAATTCAACAGACTTGAGATTTGGAGTAGCATTCCCAAACTGAGGTAATCGACTCTGCGCTCACTAGCTTCATTGGTCAGTGTGAAAAGTAAGTATGGGCAATATTTTTAAGTTATGCATCAAAAAGTGGATTTAGAAAGGCTGGTTAAATAGAAGAAGAATTTATTTGAATTCCATATCATCATCATCATCATCATCACAGCTCATTAAAGTCCAACGCTGAATATCCCTATAATCTATCCCCATAGATTGCCTCATATATATATTTAACAATAGGTTTAACAATTGCAGTTTTTTAATATTTTGAGTTTGGATAGCTTTAATTGGGATAAACTTAATTCGGATCGGATAGAAAAAAATATATCTTTTTTTTATAGGATAAGGGTGACAAACGTGTACACAGTCCACCTGATAGTAAGTGGTTGCTGTGGCTCATAGACAGCTGCATCTATCCTCGATTACGAATCAAAATGCAGATGCGTTGTCACTCCTGAGGACTGAGATGGAATGCCTCGTTTCAAGTAAAAAGGGTCTCCGGTTCTCTACACTCACCATACGAAACACAGCAGCATTAAACCGCAAATTTTACGCTGGTATTCTGTGAGAGCGTGGTCCTACACCGGACGAGCCGGCCCATTCGTGCTACAACTATACCAGTAATATAGCTACCACGTAAAAATAAATGTTAAAATCAGATAATAAAACTATTTGAATTTGAGTAATTTTACTGAGGTAGCTATTATGTGATACTAGCGGACCCGGAAGACGTTGTTCTGCACTTTGTGGTAGGTGGCTCGTTGAGTCTCATTTCGAATTCACTCCGGAATTTTTACTATGTAAATATACTGGTGTTAGATTTTGTGATTTCACTAAACTAACATATTATATTAATATGAATATGAGTTATTTTGTCATAAACATAAAATTTATTTATTACCTGACTACAGCATTACCCGTCAAATCCTAGCATAGCCATGAACCATCGTCTCGATAAAATAAATATAATGGAATTACTAACAAATTCTCCATGCCATGGTAGATCAGGGGCTAAGCGCTCGCTGTAAATTTCATAGTACGCGAGCAACCAGGATTCGATCCCCGCCGGCACCAGTGAAATTGTTATTTACAATTTTAATTGCTGACTTACCAAATGCTCGGCGGTGAAGGAAAACATCGTGAGGAAACCTGCATGTCTGAGAAATAAGAAAAACATATTTCAAAGTCATGTGAAGTTCGCCAACACGCATTGGGGCAGCGCGGCGGAAATTTCCTTGAGAGGAGGCCTGTGTCCAGCAGTGCGACGTATATAGGCTGTAACTTTAACAAATTCTCCAACTATTATATATTTGAAGTTTTCTGCTCTCTGGATTGTCCTTGTGAAATTTATGTGTGTAAACTGCCTCCATGATACAGAGCATAATCCTAGTGTAATCCTAACGTAAAGATAAAGATAAACAAAAGGACAGCCCTACTACGATTCACTAAATATACGCCAATATATGTCCAATAACTGGGCACAGGTTTCCTCTTATTTCTGAGAGGGTTTTGAAATAATAATGAATTAGTCCACCGCGTTGTTCCAGTTCGAGTAGGCGGATCTAACAATCATGTCCTCAAAATATTTTATTCCTTAAACATGCAGGTTTCCTCGCTATTATTTATTGCTTTACTCAAAATTTCAATTTACAACTAAAATTGAAATATGCACTTATTGCAATTCGCACTTAAAATCGTAATTAACTATTTCATTTGTATAGGCGTGGATCAAAATTTACGGCACGGGTAATGTGAAATTTACGGAGAATGCTGAGGACCTGAGCCACCATTCAATAATTAACTTAAAAGGTTAACATTTCAGATTTGAATATGATTAAAGTTCAAGTAAAATGCAGAATGTCAGTAAAGTAAAAGAAATGTCTGTCCCATAAAGTAAAAGAAATTAAGCCTTATATGCGATAATGATTTCTTCGCTTCGCTCTGATAACGAGGGTCAGGTTATCACTTTCACGTGCGCTAAAAGATGAAGTCGCTTTTACTGATCAGGTTGATTCTTTTGAAATGCTCTAAATTTTTCATAATTTTTTTTGTAAAATTAGGGTGACAATCTAGCACAAAACCCACCTGATTACAAGTGGATGTTGTGGCCCATATACATCTATATCTATCCTCGGTTAAGAATCAAAATGCAGATGCGTTGTCACCCCTGAGGACTATGATGGAATGCCTCGTATCCAGTAAAAAGGGTCTCTGGTTCTCTACACTCACCATACGAAACTGAGCAGCGCTGCTATTTTACGCTGGTATTCTGTGAGAGCGTGGTCCTTCCCCTGTCGAACCGACCCATTCATGTCACAACCATAAGATAGCTGCAGCGTGGCTCTACCACGTATAATTAATAGCGTGACGTCTGTAATCCCCGAGGGGATAGGCAGAGTCTATTTAGCATCGAGCTACTAGGGCCACGTTTAACTAAAAATGTGTGTATAGATGGTAAACTGTGAGAGAAGTCATAGGTAGCTAGGCAAGTATATCCCATTAGTCGATTTTTACGACATGCTAGGTAAGTAACACAGTTGTTACATTCTCTTTTGTTGTTTAAAATGCATGTAGTCATACAATTGAATGTCAGGTAATATCGGCAGAACTAATAAGTTTTCTTCTAAAATGCTTAGTGAATTCTACTAAGCATTTTAAATCATATCGTTTAGATAAAACAAAATTTCTATCTACAGTCAAAAATCATGCAGTTATAAATATTTACTTTTATCAGGAATTGCTAATATTTTAAAGTATAATTTTAAAAACACTAAATTAAGGCTTTAAATATAAATAAATAAGAATTCATTCAAGCTTCGTTTAAGTATGTCGATTAAGATTATACGACGGCCCACTAGCGCGGTGGTGCATATAACGCTTTCATTTTGTTAATTGTTATATCGGAGGTGTTACAGCCTGGGTGTGCTTACAGGCTATTAGGCCACGTTCACACGGCGACCATTCGATTCGATTTTTTCACGTATACGCTTTTACCGTATACGATGCAATCGTTTACACGGCAACCATTTGATTAGATTTTTTCGTATACGGTAAATCGAATGAAAAGCAACCAGTTGTATAGTGCGCGCCAGCATGGATCCACGTGTTCCACTACTTTTATATTGGTATTATAGACGGAGATGCAAGCAGCGTCCTAGGAGGTATTGGGTTGATCCTTTTTTAAAGACTGGTCCTCATCGAGAAAGAAGATTCGAAAAAGTTATCCTAAGCCTCAGAAATGACGAACATCTGTTTTTTAATTATTTCCACATGTCAAACTACCTTTGATTGATGATACAAAATCAATAAAATTTCTTTCCAAGCATTTTGGATGGCAATTTTATTTTCTTAATGGTCGTATGATTTATCCTATAATATCGGTCGACCTTCAATCAAGGAAATAAAATCCTAGTACAATATTGGTATTCTGTCTCCATATTGACAACCGACTGATGCAACGCACAAACGGCAACTGCGGGAACGCGCGAGTGCATCGAAACGATTTTATCGAATACAAGACGCAGTGGCGCTTATGTTTATGTTGTCTCGTTCACACGACTCGCCCATTTGAAAATCGTACCGTACGCACTCGCGCGCGTGCCCGCAGTTGCCTTTTGCATCACACAATTATATAAAAAAGAATGAACCCAATACCTCCTAGAACGCTGCTTGCATCTTCGTCTATAAAACCAATATAAAGGTAGTGGAACACGTGGATCCATGACGACGCACACTATACAACTGGCTGCTTTTCATTCGATTTACCGTATACGAAAAAATCGAATCGTATGGTTGTCGTGTGAACGATTGCATCGTATACGGTAAAACCGTATACGTGAAAAAATCGAATCGAATGGTCGCCGTGTGAACGTGGCCGCATTCTCTGTGGCAATTTCGTACGGTATATGGTAAAAAATGTATCTCGAACACGACGTTTTACCGTATGGACTTCATGTGAACAGTTTGACATATTGTCTACTGCCACTACTATGTTCGATAAAATCTAGTGTACGGTATACAGGAAAAGTATGGCCGTGTGAACGTGGCCTTACTGTCCGACAAGAGGCGGCCGAGTGAGAGTTGAAATATAATGCCTATAATTACAAAACAGCTGAAACGACTTTAAACGAAGACGAGCATTTTTTTATTTTGAGCTCGAAAAATTTGTTTTATGACCTTTTAATAAGCCTTTTAAAGATTAAGTAACTAAAGTCACCCTCGAAAGATTTGCCAATAAAGCTAAAGAAGTGAATTGTCCATTGTGATATGCACCTACAGTATTATATTGTTTTTGTTTCTATAACAGTCTTTCGATTTCAGTGATTGATATGAAACTTTTCAAGAATGCGAAGTAGAATTAATATTCTAAAATAATTTCAAATCCAAAACAAATTTCAATGAATTTCAAAACATCCTTTGTTTGTTGTTTTTTTATTATTTTAGAAATCGTTGCCATACGGTAGGAATCTCTGCCGTATCGTGAAAGCTTTTTATATACATAAATTGCACATGCATAAAATTCAGTCCAAAAGCTAATCTTTAGGCACTAGCCATCATTGAGAGAAAAGTTATGAATTTTCCTTACGTACTAAATAAAACATTGTAAGGTTTTATTTATTTAATCCTTTTAAAAACCTCTTCTATATAACATATGTCTCTGTTTTTTGATAACTGAGGAAAAGAAGGAAATGTTGCAGGGTCTATGCATGAGCTTTATTGATTTTCGATTTCATAGTATAGATTTTTTTTATTTCTTTGTTAAAGCAAAGTCCGGTTATTCTCTTCTGCCTTTCAACTAATTTAAAAGGAAGTGTCTGGTTTAAATTTCAACCGCATTGATACAAAGGCGTGTGTCCTACTTTCTTTAACAAGTCTTTGAAATTTTAACGCAATTGTTTCTTACTTAACGTTTTCAGTGCTTTTTACGATTTCAAATTGTTTAAAACCAGCTTTTCAAATGTTAATCTACATTAAAGTCATTGTTTTGTCCGTACAGTGTTTTTACCTTTCTCTTTACAATTATTTGCACTTTGGCACTTAATTCGGAATAGGGCAATGGAACCCAAGGGGCCAGCAGCTTGCCAACTTTGGAGAAAGAGAGACTCTTTATGATGAACTCTTTCTTCCAGAAGCGGCCCCACAGGAAGTGAACCTGTCGAGCCTCGACCAGTTCCATTATTATCCGACTTTATTATGACGACTAGACGGCAACTGTTCAGTGATATCTCAGTGATCGCGAGGGTGAAAACTGGTAGTGATCATCGAATGGTTAGAGACACACTGAACCTAAACGTTAAGTTGGAGAGGCCTCGTCTAATGAAGTCAACGCTCCGTCCCCCTCATGCTCTAATCCAAAGTCTTGAAAACCTTTCAGCTAGAGTTACAAAACCATTTCCAGTGCCTAGAAGACTACAATGCAGCGGACGATATGAATAACAAGCTTGTGGAAACTGTCCATGCGGTCGGAGCTAAGTTCTGCAAGACCCGCCGCAGAAGAACACAAAAACTCTTCGATCACACTCTTAATCTCATGGCTGTTAGACGGGAAATGCAGCTGCAGTCTTCAACAGATTTGACAGCATACAGGCAACTGAACAGACAGATCTCCAAATGCATGCGGCTAGACTTACGCAACTTTAATACAGCTCCAATACAGAACCAAGGCTCCAAAGTCTTTGCCAGAAAGAGCCAATTGTCAAAGCTGAAGACCGAGTGTGGCAGCATCGTTTCCGTGACACCTGAGATTTTGAGTGAGATTGAGAGGTTCTATGGGCAGCTGTACACGTCATCGTTGGAGCCACACGCAAGTGTGAGTAACGATCCAAGTGCAAGTCTTATCTGACACTATTCCAATGATATCCAGGACTTCAGTCTGAGCGAGATTAGAATGGCTCTCCAGCACCTTAAAACAGCAAGGCCCCAGGCGAGGATGGAATTACAGCTGAGCTTCTGAAAGCGGGTGAAAAACCGGTACTTGAAGTCCTTCAGAAGCTCTTTAATTCCGTCCTCCATGGTAGAACTACTCCGGAGGCGTGGAGCAGAAGTGCGGTGGTCTTGTTCTTCAAGAAAGGCGACAACTCTCTCTTGAAGAATTACAGACCGATTTCCATTCTGAGCCGCGTTTACGTGCTGTTTTCGAGAGTTATTACGAATCGTCTCGCACGCAGACTCGACGACTTCCAGCCTCCTGAACAAGCCGGTTTCCGAAATAGCTTTAGTACCACATACCATATACATACCCTTCGGCAAATTGTACAGAAGACCGAAGAGTACAATCTGCCACTTTGGCTTGCGTATGTGGACTATGGAAAGCCTTTGATTCCGTTGAAATTTGGGCAGTGCTACAGTCCCGTCAGCGGTGCCAAGTTGACTGTGGGTATATCGAAGTGCTGACGTGTTTGTAAAGTAGGGCTACGATGGCTATCTGAGTACAGAACGTGAGTACGAAACCTATCCAACTGCAGAGAGGTGTAAGACAGGGTGACGTTATATCCCCGAAACTCTTCACCGCTGCATTGGAAGACGTTTACAAGCTACTGGACTGGAAAGGATACGGTATTAACATCAATGGCGAGTACATCACTCACCTTCGATTTGCCGACGCTATAGTCCTTATGGCAGAATCGCTGGAGGACCTAAGCACTATGCTCAATGACCTCAATAGTGTCCCCAACGGATAGGTTTTAAGATGAACGTGAAAAAAATCATGTGTAATGTCCATGTCACACCTATGCCGGTAGTTATTGGGAGCACTTAGCTAAAAATTGTTGACGAGTATGTTTACCTGGGACAAATAGTTCGACTAGGTAAGTCCAACTTCGACCGAGAGGTCAATTGACGGATTCCACTCGGCTGGGCAGCGTTTGGGAAATTACGACACATCTTCTCGTCAGGTATACTTCAAAATCTGAAAACGAGATAGTACAACCATTGCGTGTTGCCTGTGATAACTTATGGATCTGAGACGTGGTCCTTCATTGCTGGCCGTATGAGGATGCTCAGGGTCGCTCAGCGAGCTATGGAGAGGGCTATGCTCGGGGTTTCTTTGCGTGATAAACTTAGAAATGAGGATATCCGCAGTAGAACCAGAGTGACCTACAAGCCCAACGGATTAATAAGCTGAAGTGGCAATGGGCCGGCTATATAGCTCGAACAACGGACA
This sequence comes from Parnassius orleans, assembly GCA_029286625.1. Classification (NCBI taxonomy): domain Eukaryota; kingdom Metazoa; phylum Arthropoda; class Insecta; order Lepidoptera; family Papilionidae; genus Parnassius; species Parnassius orleans. The sequence continues at coordinate 540,780 of JAGSMP010000083.1, forward strand.
ACCGATGGGGGAAAAAGGTTCTCGCGTGGCAGCCTCGTACCGGTAGGCTAAGTGTAGGGCGACCCCCCACTAGATAGAGTGATGACCTGGTAAGACATGCAGGAAATCGATGGATGCAGGTGGCTCAGGACCGTGCTTTGTGGAATTCCTTGGGGGAGGCCTATGTTCAGCAGTGGACTTGTGAAGGGCTGTAATGATGATGATGATGAGTGAATTTATTGCGGATATTTAGTAATTAGAAGGAGTTTGATGATGGCATGGAGTGACGACCTGGTAAGAAATGCAGGAAGTCGATGTATGCAAGTGGCTCAGGCCGTGCTTTGTGGCATTTCTTGGCGGAGGCCTATGTTCGGCAGTGGACTTGTGAAGGGTTGTAATGATGATGATGATGAATGGCTTTATTGCGGATATTTAGTAATTAGAAAGAGTTTGATGGTGGCATGGAGTGACGACCTGGTAAGAAATGCAGGAAGTCGATGGATGCAAGTAGCTCAGGCCGTGCTTTGTGGCATTTCTTGGGGGAGGCCTATGTTCAGCAGTGGACTTGTGAAGGGCTGTAATGATGATGATGATGAATGACTTTATTGCGGATATTTAGTAATTAGAAAGAGTTTGATGGTGGCATGGAGTGACGACCTGGTAACCAATGCAGGAATTCGATGGATGCAAGTGGCTCAGGCCGTGCTTTGTGGCATTTCTTGGGGGGTGGCCTATGTTCAGCAGTATACTTGTGAAGGGCTGTAATGATGATGATGATATATAATAGACTAAGTAAATCAATTATCATTTATACAAAAATATACTAAACCCATAAATTTCAAAAAGTGGACTATTGAGTACAAATGATGAAAACTCCCTTTTGATGATCGAGTGGGAAGTACTTATCAAACAGTCTTTGAGCCGTTCTGTGAACGGACGTTTCCGGATACGTTATAACCACGAGTTATATATAGGTAACGGTTGTATGGTGAGTCAAATGTCATAAAGCTAAATATCCCGAATGCACAAAGCTGTTCGTTCTTACGCATGTGCTTGTGCATACATATGTGCTTATTGGAGTCAGATCATATTTAATATTGTCTTTAGCTTAAATTCCTTTTAGATCCCGCCGCGCTAAAAAAAAAACGGCTATGTACCGGGGCCACTTGAAATAATCACGGCGCGCAGCACTTGAGTCAACCTTTTTTTTTGTCACCTTTGTTTGTTTACGTTTAAGAAGTTTGAGTTACAGTTCTTGAAAGCGGATAAGATTGTAGATGAATAGAAACAATAACAATGACATTGAGATGTTTATTTAGTTTTGTATAGCTCTTTGTTTCTAAGGGACCATGAAAAAGTGTATTTACTGCCAATAGATTTGGTTTGTTGAATGAAAAAAATTAAGTTTTTATTTTATTTTTATGTTCTCATAATCTATATAACATGCTCTTCCTAAAATGAACCGAAATTATGCATGTAATTATTATAATAATTTTACTTTTTCACTCGCAAAAATTTGCTTAAAGTTCAACCATAAACAGTTTAGACACGCATTTTTTTACCTCATTTTCAAAAATTTTTTGTAAAAATATTATAGCGTCTTCCTTAATTTTTTTTATACAATCATATAGATATAACATTTAGAAATAATATTTTTTATTTATAAATATACATACATGCAATAAACTATATATAAAAAAGCTAAATATTTCAGAAGGTAGATCTTATTTTAAATCTTGACCGTTATAAATTGTTCGCGTAGAGGTGTTTTGTTTTTCCTTTTTTATCAATTGAAACACAAAAATGTACTGTTGTTGTAACTTAAATCATTCAATAACATTATCTAGTAAAGATTGTTAACATTTCTTACCAGGTTTTGAGAGAAAATCCAACAAAAATCACAAACACAAAAAGAAAACAATTACGCAACTAACATCACCAACTACCCGAAAGTGACTGTCTATTATTTTTTAATTTGTCTATGTAGCCGAGTGAGTATAAAACATGGGTATACTCTTTAGTTCGTTCAGAATTGAATGAAATAGTTTTTAATTGAAAATATACTGTATTTTTATATTAATTAAGACGAAAATAGCAGCACGTAATGTGGACATGAATTCATGTCCGCGGTACTCAACGGTCACCTAAATCTGGACATGAATTCATGTCCACGGTACTTTAGGGGAACCTTGAGATATTGTTAACATAAATCAATTTCTTAATACATATGGTAAGGAGGTTTATGGAACTTCATACTAAATTTCACTGGATATTAAAAGTAGAAATAACATTTTGTTAACCCTATTAATTAATCTCTACTGGGAGTACCCACCTAAAATATATTTTGTAATATTTCCTTGTGATTTAGAAAAACATTTATTTGATTTAAAAGCATTTAAACATTCTTTGATAATGAATATATGGTTTGGTAAGTTTTAATTGTACATAAATTAAGTTTAACATGATGATTTTTAAAACAAACCTAAAATTTAAGTTTTTGAGTTTTATATAAGACTTGAGAAGTTACGAATTCAATATCAAAGAATATAAGAAATTTTCTTTCGATGGATGAATATTGTGTACAATTAAACGCGATAAAATCCATAAAAGTAATTTTATTCAATGTGTAGTGTTCGCGTAAATATAAGAAATCATTAATATTGTATACATTCTAAGACTGCTATCGAGCTTGGCACTCGTTGAGAAACCAACGCTTTATCGGCGAAGCTAACAACCCCGAACGTCGTTTAATTTGTACCGAAATTGTCCCCACATTTATGTTTTTGTGGGTTTCTATTACCGATGAAAATTAAATAATAAAACAGAATTCGTCCTAAGTGTCTTAGGACGAATTCTGTTTAAAAATATTCAACATAATTGAATCATGAAAACTGTTGGAAAAACTATTTAGGTTTATTCTAAACTATTAGGGTTTATTCGGAAAGATAATCGTATTGGCGGATGAGTGAGCTAACATACTAATTGTAATTGTAAAAATTATGGTGCAAAAAAAAACATGCCTGAGTGTCGTGGAACACTCGTTTGGAAGTTCCTTTCGTAGTATATTATTATTGATAAAGGTATTATATTATTGATTAATAAATACAAATAAATGAATTAATAGCATCTATTAAAATGAAGCGTCATTTAAAATAATATTTCTTTCATGGCAACATAAGAAAAAGTGCGAGGGAGTTGGATATTATTCCATTTCGCTTCCTTATAGCCGCCAAGACTGTCTACACTACGTCAAAAGGGGTCGTGACGAAAAAATCTTACACTTTTTGTCGCCTAGCCCCCATCCGTCAAATCAGTACCATCCGATAAAGAACTTCGTTCCAACAAGACACTATATCATATTAAATTCAATTCATTCATTCAATCATAACAGCCAACCAATGGTCCACTGTTGAACAAAGACCTCCTCCATAGATAGTTTGCCAAGCGTCACACCTATCCATACAATACGTAAGTATATTTTATTTTCCATACATCCATTCATTACAGCCTATCATAAGTCCACAGCTGGACATATAACTCCACCATAGATTGGCTCATAGGGCCGATATTCGCCATATTAGCAAGCTTGGCAGGCAGGTTGTTAACCGCAATTCTTTGTGTAATTTGAGTTTTGATCAGGAATACGCTGCTGTCATCTCCTACGATACCCACGGCATGACATGGTATATTAGAATCTCTTACGCCGCAACATCATATACATATAAATTGGTGGTAAAAGATAAATATCATTTAATCTTTTACCACCAATTTAAAATGCTCAAATAAAATTATGGGTGACTCTTGGCATAGTTTCTATATATAATTTACGACGCAGATAGCGTACTCTAAAATATTATAATATTTACATTAGACTCGCTTTTTATTGATTGGTTTAAAAAATCCATAGAATCAAATAAAACTGGTGACCAAAGCCAAAAATAGTTTAATAAATGCAATAAATAATTATAAAATACATTCTTTATTTTTGCGTTGTCTACTTTATTTTCCGCATCGCAGTATTAAATAAAAGTTTCATGATAAAGCAGCGCCTGAAATTGATGTTGTTATTTGACGGCTGTTAAAATCGGATATTTTATTTAATGCTTATTGATAAGAATGCTTAAAATATTTTATCATTACTGAATTTTCATTTTATCCTTTTATTCATTATTCAATTAAGTGTTTGCTATGAATCCTTAAATAGTTTAGTATTATTATTACGAGAGGAGTCTCGTATCTGATAGATGCCCCGGAACGCCTATATCAGGGCCTCTGTCAGGCTGGGTGCCGCGGGTTTGTACTCCATGTGCTGCCATTCTTAGTAAGTGCCGTTTTAAGTCGCTTGGTTTCTTGCCGATTCTTCCCAGGACAAAGGTCTTTTTTAAACAGTGGTAAAGCTTAAATGACTTTCAATAAATATTCTTGTAATCTATATTGAATGAAAATGATAAAGACGGTGTTTCGTCTGTTCTAGGAAAATAAAATGTGATTACAATATTAATATCGCATTCCTTATTTTGAGGAAGACAATTGAGAGAGCGGACAATTCACATCCAAAAGTGTAAGAAAGAATATATCATTTTCCATTATAAATTTCACTGCTTTTCCAAAGTTCCAAAAACAAAAAGGTACTACCATACGACTTATAAGTTTTTAAGTATGTTCACCGATTTCTCGTAAATTTTTATTAAATTGATTATACTTCAAGGTGGTTCAATATAAATTAAATTAAATCCTTAATAATAATAATTAAGGGCGGGAAAATAGAGGCTGAATTTTTAATTTAGCTATTTAGACGACATTGTAGTTGTTACCTTGAATTTGTAATATTCCTTAGTCCATTCAAAAATATTTTTTTTATAGGATAGGGTGACAAACGAGCACACAGTCCACCTGATGGTAAGTGGTTGCTGGGATCCATAGACATCTACATTTATCCGCAATAAAGAATCAAAATGCAGAAGCGTCGTCACCCGTGAGGACTAAGATGGAATGCCTCTTTTCCAGTAAAATGAGTCTCCGGTTCTCTACACTCACCATACGAAACACAGCAGTGTCAAGCTGCCATTTTACGCTGGTATTCTGTGAGAGCGTGGTCCTTCCCCGGTCGAGCCGACCCATTCGTGCTACAACTATACTACTAATATAGCTGCAGCTACCATGTAAAAAAATGCATAAATTAAAAAAACTTTAAAAAAGTAGAAACAGTCTTCAAAAACAAAAAAAAAAAATTAATTTTCACATAATAGCTTCTAAAATCGGGGCTTTAATTCTACACATTCATTCTAAACTATCTTAGTACCGACTTTAGTATTAGTTATGTGGAAATTATTTTATTGTTTTTGATTTTGGACGTTTTTAATTATACTTTAGAAGTTTTATTATTTAAATTAAAATGTACTTTGAAACGATGTAGTTAAGTTCAAAAATATTAAACAAAAAGGTACAGCTAATGTACGTCCCACTGCTGGACACACTCCTTTCCTCATTTCGAGAGAGTTATAGAACAGCTTGCTCATCATATTGTGTTCTAGTGCGTGTGGATATCACATCATGTCCTCGTAATAATACATTTATCAAACGTGTAGACGTCCTTACGATGTTTGCCTTTAGCGTCAAGATCGTAGTAAATAAGCACTTGCAATTGAAATTAAGAGAACTTAAACCGATTGCCGCAGAGTTATGACAAATACATTAATTTTCATCATTATAATTATCTATGTATGTCGATTTAAATGGAAATTAGGCAAGATTTCAAGTTTAATAAGGAAAGTTGCGATATTAGGTATAATTGGGTCGGTTCTGCCATCTTCATACATTTCTCTTGTCCTAACCTGATTGAACCAATCAAAGCAAATACTATATTCTCTTTGCTCTATAGTATACTCACTTGTTGACAAGATCAGCGCCTTTCACTTTTAGATCTAGAAACACTTTCACTCAGTTAAACTCACAAGAAACAAATCATGCTATTATATTTTATTAAAAACGAATATAGCCCTTTTATAAACCTTTTCACTTAAGATACCTCATTATATTAATGAGTTATGAATTCTACTTAAATTGGTAAGTTCTAATGTCGAATTCTACGAGAATAAGATGTTTTTGATTGATGAATAACCGCGAAATATAAACGTTAGTGTTTGTTTGTGTTCGTCAGTCTGATGCGGCGTTCAGAGCTTGACTGTTACTAGATTTCTCAAAACCAGTCACTGTAAGGCTGGTTTCACATCGATGCGCTGTCATGATATAAAAGTTCCAATTTTATAGCCGCGATGTTTCACCTTATCGTTACTAAGCGTATCGGAAATTATGTGGGAAATGTAACAGCCATATATTAAATCTGGTCATTAACCATACTCGTTTATTTCATATAAGTACCAAATGTGACCTCAATTATTTTCAAGGTAAAGAGTTCAATATTTTTTCATTAAAATTTGAGCCTTCCTAATAACGACTAAAAATAAAAAACTGCGGTTGCCAACCCGCTTACCAAGCGTGGCAGCTATGGCAAATATCCGCCCTATGAGGCAACCTATGGGGGAGCAGTGGACTTTAATAGGTTGTAACGGTAACGCAAACGGTAAAGTTTAAGTAAATACAGAGAAATGTTCTTTCTTTAACAACTTTAATGTTATTGTTGATTTGGATATTCGAATTCTACGAGTAACAGTTATTGCGAAGAACAAACCAGCAATCCACCTGATGGTAAGTGGCTACTGCACATGGACACCAGCACCAACCCCATCCAAACGGTTTGCTTCGTATTTCGTAATGCGTACAGCAAACGAGCGAAGCAATTAGGCGTCTGCCTTTCCATCCGATTACAATTTAGGTGTATTTAAGACAAGAGTGAATAAGACAGAACGATTTACCAACTTCGGCTTTGTCATCACTTACCACTAGGTGGGAGTGTAGCCAAACACTGGCTTATAATAAGTGTAAAAAAAAAAACAAATTTATACACTGAGATGAAATATTTTAATCTGTTATTCTGACTGATCCTTCAAATCAGAACACAGTATTGGAGGAGTGCTGTTTCGCGGCAGAAGAAGGTAAGTGGATCCCCGGCATAAAAGAAACCTTATCACCTATTTGCTATTAGAAGGGACACAGACAAAGTAATCCAGCTTCCGCTTTATCTTAAAGCTTTGTATAAATATCTACATGGCTAGCCATTAATATCATGCGCATCTATACCATCGTCCATAATACAGTTTTGATTATTAGAGGTGACAAAAATTAACTATTTAAGCACTAAAAATAAAAAGGGCGAAGCTTAATGAAAATTAATTTTGTTAATTTAATGAGAGAAATAAACAAAGTTGAATGCACGTTACAAATTATAATATTATGAAATGTTTTAGTATGTATAATTATGAAAATTGACTTTAAATAGCCAAACTTTTATCAAAGAGTCAAAATACTATATAAAATGTATTAATAGTTCTCTAACAAAGTGTAATACCACCTTTAAATCTCGAAGACAGCCTCCGGAGCGGAAAGTTGTAGATGGCTCTATTTTTCACATTCTTATTTTTTTAAATATAGATACGTAACTTGGATAGATATTAATATGATTAGTCAATTGTTGAGAGGCGTGATGGCTCAGGGGCTAAGCGCTCGCTATAAATTTTACGCGAGCACCCGGGTTCGATCCCCACCGACTCCAATAAAACCGTTTATTTCAGTCTTAAGTGCAGATTTATTACGTGCTTGACGGTAAACGTGAGAGAACTTGCATGTCTAAGAAAGTAGAAAAATATTTCGAGCATAGTATGTGAAGTCTTCTAATACGCATTGGTGCAGCGCGGCATAGCGCACTTCATGCCCTGAACCCCTCTCAGAAGTGAGAGGAGGTCTGTACTCAGGAATGGGACGTATACAGGCCGTAACGTAAGTTTTTAAACTTTTTTCTAAGTTGCTGCAAGAATAACTTATATGCCCATTTGTAAATCATTCTCGATTTCACTCGATGCAGAAAACTACAGAAATGTCAAAAGTAAAAAGAAATTAACATCATCATCAGCCTGTCAACATTTTACTGCTCGACCTTTCTCAAATTGGGCGGATTTAAATGTAGTATTTTAGATACTGTTACCCAACACTGTTTTGAGATAGTTATTTTGCTATTGGACCACAAAAGCTTTGACTCTGTCACATGTCTGGATATTTGTCAAATAGTTAAATCAAAAAGTTATTTTTTTTAAATAAATCTTTATACTCATAAACATTCAAAAATAACTTAATAGTACCGCTATTAAGTTATTTTTGAATGTTTTTGTATTTTATTGTAAAATAGATACATCTTCCCTCCCTCCCTCTCCCCTCTACCATGGAAGAGCTCCATGTTCTGTAGTAGACTGTAGACAGCATGATCAAGGAGAGAGAGAGAGAGAGAGAGAGAGAGAGAGAGAGAGAGATAAATGTTTTCATTCAATCCCCATGGAGGTAATGCTATATGAGAGGAAAATACTCTTAACAGAACTAGCTTTGCTTTCTATTTAGCCGATACAGCGAAAATCAAAAGAAAGCTGTTTTTAAAACTGTTTAAATCAATAATCTTTTAGTCAACTTTTTGACTAAGTTTGACTTTGAGCGTCAATTTCGTAACATGAACTAAAATTTGTATTCGCAGAAATGCGTTAATTCATTCAACTCTAGTTCAAAATCAAACTGATACCAGTAAACCTGTGTGTACTCAGAACGTTTTTTGATGGTTAGAGCTTTTACCTCATTAATACTATCATCCTTGATCTTTTCAAAGGTGAGGTTGACGAAAGTAGTCGAATGGCAGATTTAAGCCAACAACATTTTCATCATTGCGTGTCTACAGAATAAACAAAGTATGAAAGACGTATATTATCTATATACAACCATAGTTAAGAAAAAATAAATTTGCAGTCCCACTCAATCACTGTCGCTAATTTTTTAATATATTCATATTCGTCTGTCATATTTTTGAAACTTTCTTCTATCGACATAGCAAGGGATACGAAGCTGTGAGAAGGAGTGAAAGTTTATATCCTGCGAATAACAATTTCTGGCCTTTAACGAAAGCAAAATTATATTAAGCAAATATAGATAAATAAAATCCAATATTTTGTTAAAACCAAATTTGCATTATTTATAATTAGGTATTTATAATTAAAAGTCCATTGCTAAACTAGGTTTAGCTAAACTAGCTAGGCCTCTCCCGTAGATTGCGTTAATTGTTTCTTTTTAATATAAAACTGAAGTAAAAAAGGATCTACCAGGTGGACTACCTGATGTTAAATGTTAATGGCTACTGTAGCCCATGGACACTAGCAGCAATTTCTAATTAAACCTCCTCAATTAACAACTCTCCGTAATAATTAGACTGTAAAGTGTGCGAGTAATTGATGAACTAGAAAGCTTGTACTGATCTTTTAACTTATGGTTATGCATGAGATTAAATTTCTTTTAGTGAGCATTTTGTGCTACCTATTACTTGATTAAATTTGCAAATATATGTAATCGTAAATTTTGAGAAAGATAAAAGAAAAGGTAATAACACTTTTAAACATTTAATTTATTTGTTAGTTGTGTGTTTGTTTACAGTTATATGAGTATGATTATTTTTAAGATGTTATTGCTCTATGTTTTTATAAAACCAACGTGACAAACGAATTTACAGTGTAACTGATGGTTGAGCGTACATCTATTTTATGGTTGTATCTTGTGGATGGACCATGCTTTAACAGAAAATCAGCGTAAAATAGCAGCTTAATGCTGCTTGCTAATAATGCTTCATATGGTGAGTGTCAAGAACCGGAGACCCTTTTCTCTGAAAACGAGGCATTCCATCTTAAATCTTAGCGGTGGCAACGCATCTGCATTTTCATTCTTAATTGAGGAAAGTTGTAGATGTCTATGGGCCACAGTACCACTTACTATCAGGTTGCTCATTTATCACCCTAGTGCTATAAAAAGAGGCTACTGCAGTCCATGGACACCTTTTTTTTTACATGGGGAAATGCCTATGCATATACGCCTCGCGGGGGCAAGGACGGGTTATTTCGGACTCGCACCGACTAAAACCCCATGGTGTTCCATCTTCGCCGTGTATTGGCAGGGCCAAGGGAACGCTTTCGCACACATCCGCGGCCCCACCAGCGCTGGCCGCCCCTTGGCATCCCCTCCTCGGGGGAGGACTTTTCCTCCCCATTCTCCTTCTCAGGCAAGGCGCATCAGGAGCACATGGAATGCCTTCCTCCACGGCCTCCAATTCCACCTGCATAACGGGCCCCCCGGAGTCCGATACGTGGAGGCCATAGGAAAATCGAGCGCTCGGTAGCACCCGCATTGCCGCCCCAGCCGCGGATCTGGTCTTTGGCTCCGCCGCTAACCAAGTTACCGACACTCCTCTCCCCCGGTGGCCCCACCACCACCGCGTCAACGGTGCGGCCCCGTCAGAGTCGCGGAGGATAGGGCGAGTGGCGCTTCGCCATACCAGCACTCCTCTTCCCCCGCGACTCCACTTTGGCTGTAGGGGTATGGGAGAGGGCACCCCTCTCGCCGCAGCCCATCGACACACATCCGAAGTGGGCTCGCCAAGCCCACTCGGAGTGGCTACCTCGGAGGGGCCCTACACCACGGGCCAGCCAAGGGGTTCTTCTTTGTTCACCGCGGGTGACCAAGCCACGGCTACTAAGCCCCACCCCCTCCCCACCACGACAAGGCGGGAACCCGTTCGGGGGAAGTCCATGGACACCTGCAGCCTACTTTAAACAAAGAAGGCTACAGATGTCACCTCTGAGGACTAAGATGGAATGTCTCGTGCCTAGCCCAGCTTTATTAGTTCCATTTGGTATCTGCTGGGCACAGGCCTCCTTTGATTCTTGCGAGGCCGCGACAGTCAGTCAGGACAAAACAAACTGCTTCATAAGTAAAGATAAAGGACAGATATAAATAATTTTTAACATATTTCCTATCAGGGAAATATGTTGATATCATAGCGATGCCTATCAACAATGCATATCTCTGTGATTTCAACTGTTTTAGCGAGATGAAGAGGAAACTTTCAGGTGCCCGATACATCAGTAAAGAATATTAAAATGAACAACATTACTACTGAATTGAAATAAGATGCATATTAAATAGAGTTCTAGGTTTGGCAGTCGTTTGGAAGCACGTAATCTAAAATGCAGACGATAAAATATTATTTATTTGTATGTTTTCCTACTTGAATGACTTAATAAAATAGAAAAGAATAGAACATTAATGATGTTTTATTTTCGTAATAAGTAACGCCTGATTCTGTTAATTATAGAATAGAATAAGCAGAGAAAATGGAACAGAATAGATAATAAAAAAAAAAAGAATACGTTCATTTCTTGTTATCAAAGTTCAGAAAGTATGGCTGAAGTGACACGAAATAATGAAAAAGGCTTTGTTCTTATATCAGTTTATTTAACTTTACGAATAAAGTATATTATAAAACATTTATTGCAAAATACGTGTATATCCATTATATACATTACCAAATATTTTGTATTTCTTTATTAAATGCATACATATTGTCATAGCAGATATACTTACGTAAAACCTATAGTTAAATTAAAAATGATGACTTAGTGTTTACTATTCTTGTATTACTTAATCTTGTCTTATACTTATTTAATATTCTAGTTATTTAAATAAGAAAATGATTTTTCCCCCTTAAATAAATCAATGGTTATGTTTTTGATTGGATAGCTTCTAACTTTAAATAAAACAAAAATAACACACCATCGTGTAAATACTGCTATTTTTGTTGCTTTGCCCTGATATATCTGACTTTTCTGTCAATAAACGTATCATTTCATCAGTGATACCCTTTTCCTCCATCGCAAGGTGCATTATGTCGTCAATTGTATGCAGTAAAGCATAGTTTGGGGATTGGGATTCCGTAAGCCAAATGCGGTTCTTGCTTCTTGTGACGACATCTGTTCCGCCTGTTTGTCTATTTGTTTGTCGGTCCAGGTAAGCGGCTGCAAAAATTGGAGTAGTTTAATGATTTCTTATATTTACGCGAACACTACACATTGAATTAAACTACTTTTACGGATTATATCGCGTTTAATTAACTTATTTATTAATTCCCGACGTTTCAGGTGCTTTACAGCACCCATGGTCTGAGGGACTGAGGTGATTGACGTCCCAATGTCAAAGTTAATACGGAGTACCTTCAGCTTTTTAATTATATTAAAACCAAAATTAATAATTAAAAAGCTGAAGGTACTCCGTATTAACTTTGACATTGGGACGTCAATCACCTCAGTCCCTGTGACCATGGGTGCTGTAAAGCACCCGAAACGTCGGGAATTAATAAAATAAGTTAATTAAACACGATATAATCCGTAAAAGTAGTTTAATTCAATGTTGAGTAGTTTTATAGTTTTTATAGCTAACACTAAGTTTAAATTAAATTATTCAGCTTTAGTATATCATAGCACTGAAATCTTCTACATTAGTTTGAAACGTCAAATTCAAAACGTAATTGAGAGATTTCTTATTTTTTAAGTATAAAATCTGAACATGGGTAAAGAGTCTTACCACTAGGGAGATTACGGTTCTTGAGGATACCCTCTAATACAGGATTGTTGGCGATACGGTTATACCTTTGTGCGAATTCATGCAGAGTTGAATACGATACTGACACATAGTCCACCTCTTTCTCACAAGAGCCTTTGAAGTCATCTGTATCAACAGACCATGCCATGACCCCGCCAAGATTATACTCAACAGCTTTCCTGTAGTAAAATATGCTTTCTTTTACGTTCGTTGAAACTAAGTGTAACACGATAACAACGCAGAATATCAGTTAATAAATTTGCAGACGTGGCAACATACGTATTTGTATCGTATTTATGTCAAGGTTTTGTGAAGTTTGCAAATATACAAATATAATGAAAAATAAATATATATAATAAGCTCAAAAGAAATGAGTATTTTGTTTTGTTCAATATTTTTTTTTTAAAACTGTTGTAACATACAAATTTACAGTCCTCCTAATGGTCAGTGGCTACTGCAGTCTATGGACACATGCGGCCAACATCAAATAAAGAAGGGTATACAAGCGTTTTCACCTCTGAGGACTAACATGGAATGCCTCACAGCCTGTCATTATACTGGTCCTCTGTACCCTTCACTGTGGTTCCGTACTATTTGGCAGCAAATTTCAAATTCAAATTGCTATATTCTTTGCCAGGATTTTAAATTCACTGGACATTTCAAGAATGTCACAGAGCCCATACACACCATGTTAAGTAGGCAGCATGGTAAGTATATTAGACAATAGCATAACACTGGCAATAACGTTAATCTTTATCGCTTGTGCTTTGATTGGGTTTCGCTACTCAGTACTTTTTGCATAAAACATCAACAAAATTAACTTTTTTTTAATAGCATTGGGTGACACACGAGCACACAGTCCACCTGATGGTAAGTGGATGCTGTGACCCATAGACATCTACATTTATCCTCAATAAAGAACCAAAATGCAGATGCGTCGTCAGCCGTGAGGACTAAGATGGAATGCCTCTTTTCCAGTAAAATGTGTCTCCGGTTCTCTACACTCACCATACGAAACACAGCAGTGTCAAGCTGCCATTTTACGCTGGTATTCTGTGAGAGCGTGGTCCTTTCCCGGTCGAGCCGACCCATTCGTGCTACAACTATACTACTAATATAGCTGCAGCATGGCTCTGCCACGTATAGTTAACTAACTAACATTACAGATATTAACTTTCCTCCATTTTAAACACGGTTTTGTCGCAAGTGTATCATAAGAATACAATTAACGTAACCTATATAGCTTATCAAAAGTCCACTGCTGAATATACCTGGGCTTTTTCTATGATTGCCTCATGGAGTGGATATTTCCCTTAGTCGACATTCTTGACAGATGGGTTGGCAGTCGCTGTTTCTTATTTTATAGTGCTGCTGCGCATTTCCTGGTTTATTTTCCTCTGTCGCCTCTTATACGCGGTAGTGTATATTCTTACCACTACACGGTTAATTCTATGCGACCAACACAATTACTAGAATTTAGTTTGAAGGAAAATAGCAGACTGACTCTGTTACATAAGAATATTTCCAATATATTGAAAATCAATATAAAATGTTTAATTTAATTTGATTATTTATTTATAAAATGCAAATTATATTGTCAATATTAAAAAAATATAATAAAAAACCTAAAACTAATAACTTAACTATCATACAGTCCTCATGCTATCAGCACAAGAACGCTGGCAGCGTTTCCCCGCTGAATGGCTATACTTAGCCTTTGAGCGAGAAAAGAACCAGCCCTCTTATCACCAGCAGCAACGACTAGTTGCGGATAAAGTTCCTTTAGGAATTTCACCGCACGTGGACTCCACGGACCGATAGTCTCTACAGCAAATGGCACAAATATGTTGTCATCTCTCAGAGACTCATATTTGCGCCACTTATCTAGTTCAGCTGCCTCTGATGCCGCCCCGGCTCTAAACGAGGTACCCCTGAGATGAGAGGCCGCTAAAGTGTCTACGCAAGTAGCATCCCATACTAGGGTTTTACCTCTCTCCCAAAGGACCAATGTCATACCGTCGGGTCTCCTGCCATCGTCTCTAAATATTCCACAAGGTTCTAAAACCGAGGGAATATTTATAGAGACAAGAACCGTGCCGTGAAAACCTACCAGCACTTTTCTTACATGAAAGTCCGTGGAGCCCAAACTTGTCGAAGCTGCTACTACGAGTATAGGGGCACTGATAGGGTTGACAAATCGCCGCTCTAGTCGGATCCCTACGGCGATGCGCAAGCTTTCCCCATCAAGTAATGTGCTGAGATTACTTGATGATAAAACGTGTAACCAGTGACTAGATTCCTTAGTCGAAACAGCTAGAAGGCGTGCCTGATCTTGGTCACTATGGAAATTATGAAACAAATCTTTCTGCACACTCTGTACCAATGGAATATCCCACTGTTTTTGTTGGTTAACTTCCAGTAACAAAAGCACAGGTCTACTTTATTGTTTAAAATTATGTTACATAAGTCGCTGACACTATGCACGGAAGCAAGGAAAGCAGGCATTGCAACGCTAGAAAAATTTCTCACGCCAATACCACCAGTAGCTTGAGTCCAGGCTGTTGTATTTAAAGTTAATTTTAGAATTTTTTATAGCCATTTTAAGATTATTATTAATATCTTTTAAAATATCCGAACGTTTTCAGACTGGACTCGAGCGGAGTAAGTATGTAAATCTAGGTACAAAGGACCATATTTTAAAATAGTAAGAGCAAGGTGGGGGTTTAAATTATACAATTTATCAACGTGGTTTAACAACTGATCAAATCTTGTTTTTAAAACAGGTTTAATACTATCGAAAAACAACGGGACACCTAGCAGGTATAGCGATTCCGTGCTGACAATTTTTATTCCTAGAGAAATATGATGGAAATTTTGAATTAAATTGTCTCCATTAGAACTAGATAAATTATTGGAAAAAATATTTCACATTTATTGCTATTTGGTTCAAGACCAATATTTATAAAATTTCGAAAAATATGAGTAAGATCACTGAGGACGTCATCTGCTCTACCTCCCAGTGTACCGTCGTCCATGTACCAGACATTCAGCTTGGATTTCAAATTTGAAATAATGGGTTGAATTCCCAAACTGAAAAGTGCTGGACCTAGTGAGTCACCCTGCTGAACACCGATAGCAGAATCGATAATATGGTTTTCGTAAAACAAGTTAGTATTTTAACTGTAACATTGCCAAACGTAATGATACATTTCGGGGGTATTGTTAGCCACTTTTTTCAGCAGGGTTACCCTATCGATAGAGTTAAAAGCATTCCTTACGTCGACCTTCACAAGAACATCTGCATCAGAGTTTGTTAAAAATATACGCACTGAATGTACCGCAGCCTGACAGCTACCTCTAGTGCCAAAGCCTACTTGAGTAGGCTGAAATTTTGTCTTAAGGTTACAGATTATGTGCCTGCAACCTAACTTTGAAGTTAAGCGTCAAAATGTGGAACCAACGGCAATGGACGGATACCGTTATCTTTTTTTTTAAGGCACATAATCTGCCCCATATAAGAATATATATTATTATTAATATTTATTTATTGGAAAAATTACACACATCGACATACCATAATATATTTATAAATTTGAATTAAAAATTTGTGATGGGCTGTATTTAAAGGTATACTATAATATACAACACTCATATCTAATTTTGTCGCGGTTGTCCGCAAGGCTATATCTATTTTTAATTAGAATAGTTAGTAATGAATAAAAATTATTTAAAATGTAGCTCCACACTTACTTGACTTTAAGAGCAATAGATCTAGTATTGTCGTATGTTATCACGCGCTCACCGTCCCGTAGGTAGGGAGTAGAAGACTGTTGATGCCAATGACGTGTCCATTTTGAAGATTTATCGGTTAACTCTTTACAAATCTGGGTATAAATATTTTTTATCTATAGGTGAAGGTTACATGAAGTTAATTTATAAAATAGGTGATTTTCTTTACATTTGCTATGAGCTACAATAATTATTTTTATTTAAAAAGATAAGGGTGAAAACGAACACATAGATGCAATGACCCATAGACATCTACATCTATCATCGATTAAGAATCAAAATGCAGATGCGTTGTCGTTCCTGAGGACAAAGATAGAATGCCACTTTATCAGTAAAATACAGCAGCATTATTCTGCTGTTTCACGCTGGTATTCTGTAAAGAGTGTGGGCCGAACCCATAAATGGCACAACCACATAAGAAAATTATTTATATATTTCTTAGAATTTCAATGTAAAAATGAAAAATAAATAATTTTACATTAATGTGATATAATTATTTTTAAGTAACTATATTCTGAAAGTAAAATCAAGTTACGGCAAAACGACTTTACAATAGGAGGGTCCCAGGCCTCCTCTGATTTTCAAAAGGTGATTTTATTGCAAGAAGCCGCCGCTCTGCTTCAATGCGCGTTGGAGGAATCCACATGTGTTCGAAACATTTTTTTATTTCTCAGACTTCCTCAGACAGGTTTCCTCACAATGTATTCCTTCACCACCGAGTACGTGGTAAAACAGCATAATATACATATATACACGAAACATGTATACATATATCATCTTTCGTATAACACCTATTACTTTTTTGGGATTTATTATAGTTATTGGGGATTAATTACGGATCAGGTTATACAAGTTATGCCAATGTTAAGTAAGGTTTAGCAGTTGACTTAGAGTATCTATGGTTGACTATGATGAAGATGAAAGTATTGATACAATTTGAATTTTATGAGTTTTTTTTATTGTTGGAAGTTAATAAATTAATGCGTGTCAGTCAGTTGCTGTGGTGTGAAATATTTATATGAAGTAATATGTGAAGTATGTTTTTAGAAAAGCTAAGATCGATCTTACGGCCATTTTAGAAAGAAAGGTGTGATATAAAAAATATAATAATGCAGTTACTAAATAAAATTGCAAAAAAATAATTGATAATATATTGATATTGATAAATAATACCTCGTTATATCCCAAGAATCCATCTTCTTTGGTATAAGGTCCTTGGAATGATTCCATTCTAATTGGTGAGACACCAAATTCAACATCACGTGTTCCGGGATCACTGAGAATGTAACCATGTCCGAAGAATGGCAGGCCCAAAACTATTTTTCCGGGGGTTACGCCATGAGACAGTAGATACCTGAGAGTATAGTCCTGAGAAATATAAGTTTATGTAATAATGTAATTTTTTTACCACCCCTTATAATTCCACGGCTAGACACGAGTCTCTTCAGTTGTAAGAATCAGTTGCGATAATCGCCTGGGATATTGATACAGGTGGATTGGCAATCACAGTAACTGTTTAGTGATTTTAGTTCCTAAGCGTGATCATAGATGGCGCTGGTTGTCTGTTACTTCGCGCAGTTTGATTGTTTTTTTGTTTAAGGACCCTCGGATTCTTAAGGGTCATAAACATTTGGTTTGCTAGTACTGTATATTGAAGTTTGCATACCTATCTCGAACTACCTTGTCATACCTATGTATTGGGTTATACAATAACTGACGTCTGGTACTGCTCCTAATCGAGGTATTTTATATCTCGCATATAAATGGGAAGGCTACCTAATAGGAACAAGTAGAGATGGGTAGGGACGGTTGGAATCGTGGCTAAAAATGTGGAAAATACTAGCCTAAATTAATTCACTCTTTATTAAATGATATTTAAAAATCAATACGAGGCTTATAAGTGACCCAAATCTGATTACAGGCAATCTTACCCGTTTTAATTACAGGCGCATAAAAACCAATCTTTCGGTTTTCTACACGATACATTTCAGGAAGTGTGTGCAGGAATTGTATTACTAAATTCCTGCCTCTCCTTTCCACCATTGGACAACCAGAAGCTCGGCCAGTTTCCATCCCTTCGTTGTTAACTTAACACGCATTTAGACGAAACGCCTTGCTTCATCGTTTGTCAAGCGTACAGCAAAGGAGTGGAATAATTTGCTAGCAACTGTCTTTCCATCTAATTACAATGTAAGGCTTTTGTTAAGTGAAGTTAGTGTACTTTAACATCGTCGTCTGCGTCAACACTTACCATCAGGTGGGATAGTAGTCAAACACTTGCTTAGGATGGTTAAAAAAATACGGATCAACATTTGTTGCTTTTTTGTTTCACGAAATGTGTTCTAGCAGCAAAATGTCCAATGAGCAAGTTGTTTTAAATTTTCTGAATACAGTTGTAAATATCATATTTATATATTTAAAATCAAAATTCATATTAAGATTTTTATTTTTAGGTAGGCACGTGGGGGAAGGGAGAATACTCGTATGCAAGCTCTTATTATATAATGGATCATTGTCTTACTATTATATATATATATATACAGAGAGCAACTATTTATATTTTGTCCGCAACAATAAATTCGATGAATAATAATATCTTAAGTTTATTTATGTTTTTAGAATATATTTTAGAAAATATTTGCAACACTCAAAACCTTAAAAACTAAAACTTCCTACTCCACGCGAAAACGCTCCAGCATGGAAACGTAACGAGCGTACTCGGCACTATAGCCAAAAAACGCTTGAAGCTTTTGACATTAAGGTTTATTATTAAAATAGGTGATTACACATAATATTTAAATGCAAAAAATAAGATTTACTTACAACATTGAGGACGTCGTCTTCATTTATCCCATAAAGTGGAGCGTTAACACCTAAGATGCCTTCCCAAGACCCATGGTAATCATAGCATAGCATAATTATGTAGTCTAAATAGCGGTTTAACTGCGGAAGGTCGTAAGCTTGATCCAGAGTATATTTTGTGGCACCGAATGCAGCTATTAGAAAGTATGAATGAGGTATAAAAGCTTCTTTAAGTTCCTAAAAAGAAAGAAACTATTAACCAATCAGCTTTTGCTTATCTATACAAATAAATAAAATTGAAATGTCTGTTTGTAATGTCAAAATAACAGCTTTTTACTAAAAGCATATGAAAGTATAAACGGTACTTATGACAAAAAAAAAAACAATTTTTAAATTTTTTGTCTGTCTGTCTGTCTGTTTGTTCCGGCTAAACTCCGAAACGACTAGACCAATTATGACGGGACATTCACTGATTGCTGATGTTATAAGGAGTAACTTAGGCTACTTTTATTTTAGAAAAAGAATTAGTGTTTCGCGCAAAAAATTAATTAATTAATCCAATCGTAATAAATTTCACGCGGGTCAAGACGCGGGGAACAGCTAGTCAGAAATATATTAAATTATACTTTGAAGATGAAACAAAGCATTTGCTGAGACCTCAGACAGACGCGTTCTCATCTCTAAGGATTACGATGGAAATCCTCACAGCAATTACACTGACTCTCTTTAACCTTCAGATCGGAACACAGCAGTGTACGCACTGCTGCCTTTCTTCCCCATCCGCTGTACGGGCTACATGGTCGGCCCATTCCCAATTCAGCTTACTGTTGTAGCTCGCTGAGCGACCTTGAGCTTCATACGGTCAGCAGTGAAGGAGGATATAAAAATACAATCCAAAGAGTAATAGATCAATTGGTAACTTATATAATCTATAAATAATGGTAAATTAAAATCTGGTCTATGCGTGATTGTCTATTTTAAAAGCTTTTATTTAATTTGCAATGTATGTATGTTTGTTAGTTTAATCTTGCAACTGAATTTTAAGCAGTTATCCTCAACCGATTGAGCTAA
Source organism: Parnassius orleans (assembly GCA_029286625.1). NCBI lineage: Eukaryota > Metazoa > Arthropoda > Insecta > Lepidoptera > Papilionidae > Parnassius > Parnassius orleans. The sequence continues at coordinate 560,997 of JAGSMP010000083.1, forward strand.
CATTTTTGCATAAATGTTTATTTTAGATGACAATACATGTTTAACTAAGTGACGTCCTTCTAAATCCAATATGGCGGACCGCCCAAGATGGCGGACTAGTTATTTTTTATACACTCCCATGATATGGGTATCAAATGAGGGTTTGCTGAGAAGAATACAAAAATAAAATGACATCACTCTAAACCCAATATGGTGGACCACCAAAGATGGCGGACTATGTTTTTTTATTCACCCCCATGATATAGATATCAAATAATAGGGTTCGCCGAGAAGAATACGAATAAAATAACGTCCGTGTTGAGCTCTTCGAGGAGATGGTGTACTACTGCCCGACTAAACAATAAGGCTAAGCGGGGTCATGTCTTAACTAATATCGACCCACACCCTGAGCAAATTCTAGCGGCGATGAAAATAAAATTAAAATAGCGGTAAACAAGATGGCCGCCATACCAATTTTAAAGAGTTATAACTCGGCAAAGGTTTGGGATAGTTTGGTGGTGCTCGAACAAATGCTGAAGGGACCGACTAGGGTCAACTGCTGGCAATAAAAAAATTCAAGATGGCGGATCTAAGATGGTGATCAAAAACCAACAATGACGCATTAATGAAATGGACAGACATAGAAACATGTCCAGCTATAATTAAGAAATAAAAAATAAATTAATATTAAAAAAACATTTTTAAAAGCAAGATTTTATTTAAATGATCTAAAAAGAAAAAAAAAAGAAAATAAAAATTAAAAAAAAAACATCAATTTATTACAACAATTTATATGATGTAAAAGCTTGTCGCAACATTTACCTGTGTACATAAACAAGAATACAATATGTAACTTGATATTGACATAAGTAGTAATATAGGTAATTCTAAGAAAAAAAATATGTTTTTTTTATAAAATAGGTAAATGGTTTTACGTGGTAGAGCCATGCTGCAGCTATATTAATAGTATGGTTGTAGCACGAATGGGTCGGCTCGACCGGGGAAGGACCACGCTCTCACAGAATACCAACGTAAAATAGCAGCTTAATGCTGCTGTGTTTCGTATGGTGAGTGTAGAGAACCGGAGACCCTTTTACTGGAAAAGAGGCATTCTATCTTAGTCCTCACGGCTGACAACGCATCTGCATTTAAATTCGCTAACGAAGATAGATGTAGATGTCTATGGGCAACAGCAACCACTTACCATCAGGTGGACTGTGTGTTCGTTTGTCACCCTTATTCTATAAAAAAAAAAAATCTCGCGGCAAGATTTTATATCACGTAAATTGTATAATAAATAAATTGATGGGTTTGATTTAATTTAAAGTTTTTTTCTTCTTTTTAGAGCATTTAAATAAAAGCTTGTTTTTAAAAATGATTTTTCCTATTAATTTATTTAATGTAGTGTACAGTACAAGAGTGTACAAAGCCCGGCCAATACCTGGCCTAGATTTTATATGTATGGAACATTTTGAAACATATGATTTCTAAATTTGTGTATGCGTTGCGTTACCTTTATTAAAGATACAAAATTTGGTCGGTCTTCTGGTTTATCGTCTCTTGTTACGGGATACTTCCAATGCATATCTAGTCCATCAAAATTGTGTAGTCTGAAATCAAGATGTTTCAAATAGAAAATAACAAATTTAATGTCCTAATCTTCATCAATCCGTTAACAGTCACTGTTGATTCTTTTTCGGAGTGGGGAGGATTTGACGTAATCTTCTTGCTAGGCAGGCGTAGTAGAGATGGCAGTATCAGGAAGCACACAAAATTGACCGTATAAAATGGTTATACCGCCATTTAAAAGCGCAAGATCTTCCGAGTATTCTCGTTTTTAAATAAGTAAGGCTAACAAACTCTTGTTTTCAACACGATAAAAACACAACAAGAATGTAACTACTGCAACCAATGGACACCTGCAATAAACTTCAAAAAAGAAGGCTACATAGGCCTTGTAACCTTTGAGTACTGTCATGAAATGTCTCACTGCCTATAGTATTACTGGTTCTCCATACTTTTCAAACCCCAACTCAACATTGCATGCACTGTTGAACGGCAAAAATAGGCCAGAGAGTTGTACCTAGCCAAAAAGACTGCTGACCATGTAATGGCGGTGTAAAAATATCTACACCCCTTATCGGCGGTGGGTGTCGTAAGAGGCGACAGAGGGAAACTAAAACAGGAAATGAGCAGCAACATTTTCCTGATAACAAGCGAAAAAAAAACTGCGACTGCCAACCCGCCTGACAAATGTGGCAACTGGTAAAATCCCCTCTATGGAGCAGGCTATAGGGAGAGCCTATGTTCAAAAGTGGACTTTTGAGAGGCTGTAAAGATAAAAAAATATGTATAATTTTATGTATGTCTGTGCCTTGGTAACCTTCAGTCGCCTAAATAGCTTAACAATTTTTAAAGTTCGAGGTTTCGTTAGACTAGTATATTTATTTTATGGTAATATTACCAATTCAAAACTCGTAAAAAATAACAGTCGCTTTAAGTGGATATTGGCAAACGTTTTATTTATTATCGCACTATTGTTGGAATTTATTAAGAGTTTTAAGTTTATTAAGAGTTTTAATTTTTAATAATATTATTTTTTATACCGTTACCGTTACAGCCTATTAAAGGCCACTGCTGAACATAGGCCTCCCTCATAGATTGCCTGATAGAGGAGATATTTGCCATAGTTGCCACGCTTGGCAAGCGGGTTGGTAAAATCTCCTTACTGCTTAGCAGTAAAGGGATTTTACTCCTAAGGAGTTCGTTTGGGTAGACATCACCATAATTAATAGAATCAGGCGTTACTTTACAGGAATACATCAAATTAAATAAAAAAAAGATAGCACCATATCATCTAATTTAGCCGCCAAGCAACAGTTCATCCACTATTATGTTCCAGTTCGAAGTGTATTTAGCGGCAGTATAATTATCGGCTGTGAGGCGTTTTATGTCAAACTCAGAGTTGACAATGCATTTGTGACCTTTTTAACTTGAAAACAGTGGCAGATGTGCACAGGTTGCAGTAGCACATACACACTTAAAGTGCACCTCTCAAAAACATCCGAGGCCTGCACTGTAATCTCAATGCAGTCCACTACCACCTTGAGACTGACAAGCCGCACTTACTCTTCTTGACTGAGACGCAGATCAGATGTCCTCTAGATGCGGCGTACCTTAGCTACACTGGGTACACATTGGAGCATAATTTCCATCAGCGCGCCGGGGTCTGTGTTTAAGTCCGCAAATACATCTGCTGTAAGCGTCTCCGTCACCTTGAAGACTCCACTTTCTCTACGATCTGGGTATTGATAGACACAGGAATGGATAAAATTATTTATTCTTGTATCTACCGATCGTACAGTGGTGGCCAGGAGACAACTAGGCTATTTGAATACCTTAGTGAAGCCTCTTATGTGCCTCTAAATCGGAACCCTAATGCACAGTTGGTTTTTCAGGGGGACTTTAATGCCTGTCATCGGGACTGGCTGTTCCCATACCAGAAGACCGACCACGCTGGGAGAGAGGCGTGGAATTTTGCCTTGTCGCTGGGGCTCTCCCAGCTGGTACAAGAAGCGACCAGGGAACCGGATGTGGATGGGCACACAGCCAACTGCCTCGACCTTCTGCTGATGATCAATCCAGATAGGTACGGTTTTCAGGTTACCTCACCCATGGGAACTTCTGACCACTGTCTAGTGAAATCTGTGTCGTTATATTCCCCACCTAACTACGACTTCCACGGTGAGCGGCGAGTGTGGCGATACAAGTCAGCAGATTGGGATGAGATGCGGCATTTCTTTGCATCTTATCCTTGGCGGCAGGTCTGCTTCTCGTCTGAAGATCTGACGAGCTGCGCGGATGCCATAACCGATGTGATACGTGAAGCGATGGAGTATTTCATCCCCTTTGCTGACGTGCCCATTGATGGTAAAGCTCGCTCATTGTTCAACGCTGAGTGCGTTCATGCTGAAAAGCACAAGCATATGGCGTACTTATCTTGGGTCAATGCTCGAGACCGCAAAGCTCCGGATGTTAGCCTTAATAAGAGAGCCATTAACCAAGCCGCCAAGTCCTGCAAAAAGACATTACGGCAAGCCAGTTTCGACCGCATTAAACGCATCGGTACAAAGCTTTCTGTCAAAACATCTGGCAGTAGACCTTTTTGGTCTTTCGCCAAAGCGGTCGAGACAAACTTCTGTCGGTCTACACTGCCTCCGCTGGTAAAACCAGATGGCTCACTGGCGCATGCGCCTAAGGAGAAAGCGGACTTATTTGCTTCTCTTATTGCTTGCAATTCGCGTCTGGACAGTAGCAACAGCGTACCATCTCAATTTCCTCACTGCGGTACCTCTATGTCAGAGGTTCGTATTACTCTGACATAGAGGTACCGCAGTGAGGAAATTGATGTCTCGAGAACTTTGACAGAATTTGGCACGCTAGCCTTTTGGGTAAGCTTCCAGCGTACGGCTTATACGACCCCTGGTCTGATTGAATGGGTAAAGGACTTTCTGAGTGAACGGTCTCTCCGGGTCGTCGTCGATGGTTGCTCATCCGATCCTGTGGCGATTAACGCCGGTGTTCCTCAAGGGTCCGTTCTCTCCGCAACTCTCTTCCTGCTGCATATTAATAATCTGCTTATGCCCGGTATCTAGGTATGGGTATGCAGACGATAGCACAGTTGTGGAGAAATACCAACCAAGTGCCCGGGTCAGTCGGGATCAAATTCAGTCCGAAAGAGAAGCTATGGTTGAGCGTGTGAATCTCACACTACAGGCAGTCTCCGAATGGGGCGATGCCAATCTCGTGAGATTCAACACCTCCAAAATACAAGCGTATCTTTTCAACGCTAAAAGGAGCCCACTCACCCTGGCTCCTATGTACTTTCCGGAATGTATCCTTGGAGTACACTGACCGCCTTCAGTTGTTAGGGGTTGAATTTTCTGCGAAGTTCAACTATGGGTGGTTCATTGAGTCCAGAGCCAAAGCAGCCGCAAGGAAACTTGGTGGCCTTGCAAGGGTGCGGTGGTACTTCACGCCGGGGCAGCTTCTTACCTCATATAAAGCGCAAGTCCGGTCGTGCATCCAAATACTGCTGTCACATATGGGCTGGTGCTGCAAAATGCCACCTGGTAGCGTTGGACTCAGTGGAGAGACGTGCTAAGAGGCTCACTGGTGAACCTTGATTTGGTTGAAACCAACTTTGTCAGCCTCGAGCACAAGCGCAGAGTAGCCAGCCTCTCTTCTATAGGATGCATTTCGGTGAGTGTGCGCAGGAATTTCACGCTTTAATTCTTCCCTCTCCTTTCCACCGTTGGACGACCAGGTGGTAGGCGGGTCTTAACCCTTTGTTGTCGATATTTCACGCATTAGAACCAAGCGGCTTGCTTCGACTTTTGTAATGCGTACAGCAAAGGAGTGAAATAATTTGCCGGCGTCTATCTTTCCGACCGAATACAATCTGGGTGTCTTCAAGGCAAGAGTGAATAAGCTTTTGTTACGCTAAGACAGTGCGATTTACCATCTAAGGCTGCATCACCACTTACCACCACCTGGTGGGATTGTGGTCAAGCACTGGCTTATAATAAGTAAAAAAAAACATGCATGAGTGTCGTGGAACACTCGGTTGGAACGAAGTTCCTTTCGTAGTATATTATTATTGATTCATTTTAATTACTAGCGTCTATTAAAATGAAGCGTCATTTAAAAAAAAATATTTCTTTCATGGCAAGATAAGAAAAAGTGCGAGGGAGATGGATATTATTCCATCTCGCTTCCTTTTAGCCGCCAAGACCGACGACATTACGTCAGAAGAGTTCGTGACGGAAAAATCTTACACTTTTAGTCGCCTAGCCCCCATCCGCCAAATCCGTATCGTCCGATAAGGAACTTCGTTCCAAATTTAACTCGATTGTCACTTTAATTTACTGACTGGAATAATTTTAAATATTTTATACTTTCTTCTTACAATCTAGTCCAACCATTGGATGTCTGGAAGAGATTGCTGTCAGAAATAAGTCCTATAGCCTATTGAGTAATTTTTTTTAGCCCAAAAAAGAGGAGATTTATAATTTATTTGACTGTATGTTTTCTTGTATGTATTTTACGTATTTTTTTTTGCCAATTGAGAACCTATTTTGATGATTCTATCTTTATTAAATAGGTTATACTTCAAGAGTGAATTCATATTAATTTGAAGAAAAAATTCCACCCCCTAAGAGTGGAAAAATAGGGTATGAAATTTTTAATGTACTTCTTTGACAACATTGACATAAAAAATATTAGGTCCTTACATAAGAAATTAGCGTTTTGTCGTACTGACCACTTTGATCTGAAATATGTCCTCTTTGGTTAAGAATTCCAAATTTAAATTTGTAAATTCATTTAGCTGGTACATTTGAGTTTTGAAAACAGTCATTCATTTGTTTTTTCCTCATTATTTTATTCTTTAGCGTCGCTTATTACCGCACAATGGAAAACATGAAATATCGGTATATTAACGAGTACGAGTTCTACCGTGGCACCAGTGCTGCAGAAACAGCTCGAAGGATTAATTATGTGTACGGCGCTGGTGTCGCAAAAGAAAGCATGGTACGTTTTTGGTTTCAACGTTTTCGTTCTGGAAATTTCGACCTTCAGAACCAACCCCGTGGACGGCCGGAGACCAAAGTGAAAAATGAAGAATTAAAGGCTATTGTGGAAGCGGATCCATCACAAAGCATTTCAGAGATAGCTGCAGGCTTCGGGGTAAGTGACAAAACTGTATTAATCCACTTGAAGCAAATCAGGAAAGTAAAAAACCTTGAAGGATGGGTACCTAATGAATTGAGTGAATCGAACTTGCAAACACGCGTCGACTGCTGTGTTACTTTGCTCAACCGACACAATAATGAAGGGGTTTTAAATCGAATCATTACTTTTGATGAAAAGTGGATACTGTACGATAATCGGAAGCGCTCGTCGCAATGGCTGAACCCTGGAGACCCATCCAAATCTTGCCCTAAACGAAAATTGACTCAGAAAAAGTTACTTGTAAGTGTTTGGTGGACTAGCGCCGGTGTCGTTCACTACAGCTTTCTAAAATCTGCCCAAACTATTACGGCAGATATCTATTGTCAGCAACTGCAAACCATTAAGGAAGAACTAGCTGCTAAATAACCGAGATTGGTCAATCGCTCTAGGCCACTGTTGCTTCACGACAACGCAAGACCACTCACTTCACAACAAACAACCACTAAGTTAGATGAGCTACAATTGGAATGTCTGCGACATCCACCGTACTCCCCGGACCTTGCTCCAACAGATTATCATTTTTTCCGGAATTTGGACAACTTCTGACAAGGAAAAAAATTCAACTACGATGCGGCAGTCCAAACCGCCTTCAAAGAGTTTATTGATTCTCGCCTCCATGGTTTTTTTTAGTAAAGGGATCAATGAACTACCTATGAGATGGCAAAAGTGCATAGATAACAACGGTGCATACTTTGATTAATTAAATATATTTTACAAAAAAAATAGACTTTATATTCTTCCCGTACAAAACGCCAATTTCATATGTAAGGACCTAATATATACCTTAAGTCACTTAAAAGGGTAAAAAAAAAATTAAAAGTAAAAGCTGTGGTTGTCATTATTATATTCTTCTTTTTAGTTCTTTGAAGTTGGCTTTTACTTTATATTAAATGTTAACTTTTAGTATATTTTATTTGTATATGTTTTTGTATGGTGTGCTATATAGTATAATTAAATAAATAAATTAATGAGATAATTAATACTCACTTTAAAAACTCAACTACGCTCTCAATGAATTTGGATCTATAGTCAGGATTAGCAGCCATCTTAGAGAACTTTGAGGTACCTTCATTCCAGCCACCAACGGCTATTAAGATTTTCAGATGAGGAAACTTTTCTTTCAGCGCTACCAGGCTTTTGTAGCCCGCATTGCTATAGCCTTTTTCGAGAGCACTGTCTAAAATATATTAAATTATTTACTTCCTCTTCTTCTACATCAGTCCACGTTCACTGCTGTTGAAGATGAGTCTCTTTTGTTATAAGAAGGATTTGCCAAAATCGGATTAGCGATTGCAGTACCAGACATCTCGTATCTTTTACGCTGCTCCCACTTGTCGATCTGGGGATATTACGTCTAGCGTAAACGAGATGGTTATACTACTATCTATCGGAGGTTATAAGTTCTTTCAGTCATGTCCAGTAGTCGCCTCTTAATGCCAACAGGATGAAATGGGTTAAAGGGTTCTTTGGTTATGACCACACGGCATACACCTACGGTGTAGTATGTTCGTGCGGAATTTTGAACGATAAACAGAATATTTTATTTAAACATTTATTTAGAAACATTAACGACATTTAAATAATTTATGGAACTTTTAAAATAACTAATTGTAATTTACTTTTGGTCTAGAACCGACAATTATTCTTTCAATAAGATAGCCCGGGCGATAAAAACCGCATAGATAACAAAAGAGTTGGTAATGCAACAATATGAATGCGTTTCAGTGTTGAGCACAGACCTCCTCTTATTTTGCGAAGGTTATGGAGCAATTAGTGCGCCGTACAGGATGTGTTTACGGACTTCAGATGTACTCATAATATTTTATTCTTCGGAGTGCAGGTTTCCCCAGGAATAGAATAGAATAGAATAGAATTTTTTTTTCAATATAGATTACAAGAATACTTATTGAAAGTCATTTTTTCACTTTTACAACTGGTTCGGAAAACCTCTGTCTTGGGAAGAACCAGCAAGAAATGTTGCATGTTTGCATGATATTTTTCTTCACCGCTGAACGTGGTAAATTAGCACTCAAAATTGCAACTAACAATTTAATTGTTAATTTTAATGAAATTAACAATATAATAGTAAATTTTATTTTAAGGGTCGAAACTGGGGCGCTTAGTCTCTGAGTTAGCACACGAAAGTTAGAAACGGCTTTAAGAAAATATTATTAATATTTATGCACTTGTGATTTTATAAAATCACGTGCACACCTAAAAGATCTCGATTAATCGGAAATTTAATAACTCGTCAGCAAGGGTTTTTAGTTACATTCTTATTATGAAATTAATAATTAATTAGGCAAATCATTATCCTTTGTTGCATTGTAAAATGTCATTACAAGAGAAAAATATTAAATGCTCGGATCTTATGTACCTTTTGGAATTCTTTGCTTGCGCATGTTCGCGCGGAAGCAAAAGAAGCCCATGGACATCTTATTTACACCCGTTATTTCCAATATTCCGAGTAACGTTAATATATTAAAAATATTTAACTAAATGGTAATGCAAGAATCTATGATATCTAAATAAATAGGAGGAGCCTTCTTATATGCAGGGTAATTTTGAAAGAATAAGTAATATAGGCAAATGGTGAAGAAAAATTAATAAAAAAAATTTCAAATGCCTGTCATTTTTATCTTTTAAATTCAAAATGCGTGGTAATGCATTATTTTAACTAATTTTAGTGCGCAGGCACACATTCGTAAGGGTCGATTGGTAGGCAAAAACGTTGTTGCCCATAAATCACATTAAATTTGGGATAATTTCAAATAAAAGTAGAATCCTTATTTACTCGTATTTTCAAAAACTGCAATAATGGTATATTATTATTTATATATATAAACTTTAGTTTAAAATTTAGCTACTCTTTGAAAAATAACCTTGTATACTTGGATAGTAGTGTTTAGTAGTGTACTTTTGATAGGCTGTAAAAGCCTCTTGCATTAACTAATTACTTGCTTTTAGAAATAATTTGGTATTTTTTATTCTTACCAATACTTTTGATAGTCATCGTATTTTCATCAAGTCCGGTGAAGGTATAAACGATGTGCGTACACAACGCAGGATCCAGATCTATAAGGTCAAATTCTCCGGCTCCAGGGCGGTAAGCAGCCCATGAAGCTAGGTAGCACATTACCACTTTCCCGTGAGTTGGTCCTGCAAATAAGCTTCTTAGTTAAAAAAAAGTTAAAGTTACAGCTTACATACGTCCCACTGCTGGGCACAGGCCTCCTCTCATTTCTGAGAGTGTTTTAGGGCAAGGAAATGTCCGCCGCGCTGCCCCAATATGTGTTGGTGATCTTCACATGTCGTCGAAATATTTTTTTTCTTATTTCTGAGACACGCAGGTTTCCTCACGATGTTTTCTTTCACCACCGCACGTGGTAAATCAGCACATAAAACTGCAATTAACATTTTCTTTGTCTCATTTTCCGGCGGGGATCGAACCCGGGTTGCTCACGTACTGTGATAGCAAGCGCTTAGCCCCTGTGCTACCACGGCTCTTTTATCCTACTAATGCCCAAATACTCAAACGCTGCTCAATTTTAAGACGTCGTCAAGTCTCGCGCTGTCTCTATCACTTTAAGTGAAAGTGACTGTGACACCTTCACTTAAAGTGATAGAGATTTAACGACATCTTAAAATTCAATATCGTTTAAGTATTTGGCCATAAGTATCATATAATTATACATCTTAATCACAATAATTAAATAAAAAAAAGTTAAAACCGACTTTGCAATACTAATAAGAAAAAACAATTTTCACATAATTTAACAGCTTCTGAAGTCGAAGATTTAATTCTTCGATACACCATGTCTTAGCATTTGAACCGAGTTTAGAATCTAATAAATTGTGTACAAATTTTTTTAGTTTTTTTTACAGAAACAGATACAGAAACTTTTTATTCAATTTATAATCTATAATAAATAATACTTATTGAAAGTCACTCTTTTTTAATTTACCACTGGTTCGGAAAATAACCTCTGTCCTGGGAATAACCAGCAAGAAACCCAGCGGGACTTTTTTTTAAATAACAGCTTACAATCATATATGTTACACAATTAACAACACAAAACAAATTATTAGAAATAGCTTGGCAGCGATCATCTCATTCCGAGGGGTTATTATCATCCATAAATTCCTTAATATTATAATAACCCTATTTAGACAAACTTTGTTTAATAAAGTTTTTGAACTTGGTGGAGGTCAAATTTTGTATATTTTCTGGGATTTTGTTGTAAAAGCGTATAATCATCATCAGCGTATAGTAATCATCAACCCAAGAATGAATTACTGACTCGATGGAGTCGAGTAACTGGTACTAGTAGCTTGTTCCTGTTCGTAGTATTTACAGAATGAATATCACTTATTTTTGTAAAACTACTTTTATTTTTGTGTACATACATTACATTTTCATAAATGTATGGCCGAGAGAAGTTAATATATTCATTTCCTTAATTTTTTGTCTGAGAGACTCTTTAGGTTTTAAATCATAGATTGTTCTTATGGCCCTCTTCTGTAAAACAAATATAATTTCAGTGTCAGTCGCGTGCCCGCATAGCAAAATATGACATTATGCTATGAAAATAGCTAAAGTAAACTATGTAGTCTAGCTGTTTCAATACTGGTAAGATATCTATTCTTTTTTACAGCATATGCTGTAGAACTAAGTCTGCTTGCTAGTTTTGATATATACGAGTAGGGGGGCCCCCCATTTAAGCTTCGCGTCTAGTGTGATTCCAAGAAAAATGGTGGTATCGATAAGACTTAACACCTCCCCATTTAAAATTACATTAGTATTTAGATGTTTGACATTTGGCGTTATGAATTTCATACATTTCGTTTTAATGCCATTTAAATGCAAATTAATAACATTAAACCAATTTACTAATTTAGTTTATTTACTTCGTAGCATTATTTACTTCGACATATTTATATTTGTACTATCGACCCGGAAGAACTCATACTATTAATGACAAGTTTTTGCGTTCTGTTACTAAAATATGAAATAATAAATTTAAGAGCATCACTTCTTACACTTACTTTAAAGTAAGTAACACATTTTTAATTTTATCCCTTTTGTGTTAACTAAACAATAACTAGAATGTAATCTAAACAGTTAAACCTACATTAAAACTTTATTCCCTATCCCCCTATTATTTGGTATGGGAATTGTCTTCTAATTTAAATGGGAGCAATATTGAGGTATAATCAATCTATTTAATAAAAAAATATTTATAAAATCTGTTATCAATTGGCAAATATACATTCATGCAAAAAATACACTGGAATTTAGATTCTCCTCCTTTTTTATTTCATCATTATTATTTATGCGTTTCTTCTTTTGTAGTCGACGCTTTATCTGTTCTTAATGAGAATTCGGCATCACATCGGATTAAACTTATTTTTTTCATTTGATAGTATATACTATCAAAAAAAAAATGGAAAACTAATGGATTTCGTGTATACACACAAAACTGTCACTGCCACTGAACAAACACACGCACAAGAGCATTATGATACATGTTTGTAGAGGCTGAATGAATTGAATATCGCAGTACCAGATGTCCCGTATCTTTGACCCCCGTCGCCGGTCTGGTTTTTAGATCTGGCTTATTCGAGATAGTATATCGCTATTTATCGGAGGCCTTGAGGTTTTTAACCTTTCATATAGTCACTTCTTACGACATCTACGGAACGAAATAAGGTGAAGAAGAAGAATATGTGGTTCTAATTCAGTAGCCACCTTAGAGTGTAAATAAGCAAGCTAAATTCTCTAAGGTAGCCACTATGTACCCATCTGTTGGTTTAATTACGTGATTATCACCTGTTATGATTGTACTCACCAGTTGTATCACTAATGAGAACACACGCTGCTAGAAAAGGTAAAAGTAATAAAATTTTGTCCATCATCTCGATAAATGTATTTACTCGAGATGTTCTCGCAACTTCTTTCTAAGTCTGAAAAATCAATAAATTGTGGTTTGAAATAAGGATATAAATTTAAATAATAAAAATATTAATTACCACACTTTCTTAATTAACTCGCTTTCGTGTACGTCTGTTCGGATTGAATTTAGTAACTGATTTTAAACGAACTTCCCGATGAGCTAGAGACTTGAAATTTTGAACATATCTCAGAATCGGATGACAATATAAGAATATGAAAAAAAAGTGGTATATATTTTTTAACTTCATGGTTAATTATTTTTATTAAAGACAAGTAATAACTCTATACTTCATGTGACGTAGATGATGCGAGTCTCGACGATGGCAAATGTTAGGAAGATCATAGCTTGAGTCACATATCCATATAACTCGTCGTACATTATCGCCTCTAAAGACCGTGTCGTAGATTGGCATGAATAAGATTGCCAATTAGCGGAAAAGGTCAATGGTGAAGGTTGGCAGGCGCCGAGTTCATACTCACGCACTTAAACTCTCCACCACCAGTTTGTGTAGTTCGTTCGTTCGTTCGTATTTATCGTTTAATTTAATTGATTTTTTGTGTCGTATTTGTGGAATATTAAAATTATTAATTGGCTGGAATTTTACAGTTTGACTTTAATTTATTAAGTTATTCTAATAAAAATATTTAAAACAGTATGTTTGACTCATGTTTATCTATAAGGAAAAACCCGAATTCGGCGCAAAAGATGTCCGGATATAATTTATATAATTTATTATACAGACAAATACATATATACATAATATATATGCCGGTACACACACACACACACACACATATATATATGATGTTGGGTTGTTGAGGATATTAAAATAGAAGTAAAAGATTCGAGTATTCAAGCGAAGTCGCATACGGAGTCACTTGCGATAGGAAGAGACGTAGTCATACATTTTTAGCCCAAAAGTTTAACGAATACATGTTTTGCAGGCGCTCCAGTTTACTCTTCTGTCGCGTCCAAAAAATAGGCATCACTGAGAGAGAAATCGGGAAAATAGACTATTATTGTTAATACTATTGGACTTTCATTGTTAATAAGAGCTTTGCAGCAAGGAACTTTGAAGGCATTTAAAGTTCGTTCAATTATATTACTCTACTCTGTGAGTTCGTTTCTGCAAAATCGTCGTTCTAAGGAATGAAAAGTATAATTGATTTTTATTGCAAAATTTTTTAACATGTGGATTTGCATGATAGCACCTGATACACATGATAGCTTGCAATTGAAAAAAATGCTCAAGTTCTTAGCAGTCAGAAATACTTAATGGATTGAAGTTGATTTGTAGTATGATGAAATAAAATCGACGTAATTGAAAAATGGTTTATAAATAAATATATTTACTAGGTGATAATATTTATTATTTAATGTCTTACCACGAAATATTTAAATTTGCAATCATTTTCTATCCGCTACAGATTTATTATAAATTTAAATGTTTTCTAATATTATTCTTCAATGTTTAATTGCTTTGTTTAGATATATATTATCAAAAAGTTACTTTAATTACTGTTTAAAATCATAGCAATTCTAAAATAACAAATAAAAAGTGATAACAACATACCTTACTCTAGTTAATGGAAACCACAATCTAACTAGAAAACCTCAAGCATTATCAGTGATAAAAAATAATTAAAAAGATCTAACGTCGTTTGCCATCGTGAGTTACACTTGGACTATTTTATTCTAATTCTAAAAGTGTTGTTTGACGCTGGCAACTCGTTAATATTTTATAAGATTGAAAATCGTAAACTTGCTTTAAAACAAGGAGCTAATTTTAGATTCTCGTTTTAAATAGGAGATAGATTAATAATTTTTAGTTCTTTTTTATAAAAGTTTAGTGTAAACTGAGGTCATTATACTAGGATGATTAATAAGTTTTTGGAAACGCAATGTAACTCTAGGTGGTGGATAAAATTAATTATCCAGACCTGGAGGAGGCGGATCCAATTTATTATTTCGCGATACTGCAAATGTCCCTAAATTCGGGCTACAGAAATGACGTGAAGGAAGGCATGTGCACTCACCTGGACTGCTGAGCTGCCTCGTGTCTCCAGGGACTGAGTTGCACGTTGGTTGAATGACGGCTGTCTTCACACATATAACTTTTACAGACTTTCGCAAAATATAGTGTTATTGAAAATAGCTATACACTTTGTGCAGTTCTTGTATAGCTCAATATCTAAATTACACCACGGCGGGAGGCGATGACGCGAGATTTAAGCGATGCGATTAGTTGCGTGACTTGCGAGTTTGTGTGTACCCCGTTTTTACACACGAGTGCACATGCTGGGCATAAAAGGCGGTGGACAGGAAATCCGGCAATGGACATTGCAGTACTCTTTACTATTTTGGATAACAATTAACAAATCTCACAAGCGTTAGGCGGTAGTTGCAAAGTAACGCGAACATCCCCCCGGCCTTGAGGTATCCTCAAGTAGCGAAAGAAAATATAAACTAAAATATATAGCGGATAAATATTAATATAGTAGCGAAACGAAGCGCTATTATGACCTAGAAATTAAAATTAAATACATAAACAATAATGAAAAATTAACTTATAATATTTATAGTGTGCCTAATCATTGTGCTGGCAAAGGACACAGTTTGACAAGAGGGCGTTTTAGAGTAGAATTCTTAAGTTTAACTTGCGCAAAAGTAGGGTAGAGTTGGGGGTTCTAAATCAATTTACCTCGCTGCGCTCGGTTCGTGCTGCAGAAGACCCCAATTCTACTCGCCTATTACCCGATATGACGGCTCGAACTGCAGAATCCTATAATATTGTTTACTGAGCAATGCTCTGCTTCTTAATCTGACGGACAGACCGATCCAAATTAATAGCCCTGAATGCCATTAAAATATCAGTCAGTCGGTTCATTTTATTAACACCTAGGTAAGTACCTAATCAATAGATACCACGTTAGTTAATACCTATATTAATAGGTACCAAGTTAGGTAATTAATTAAAATTTAATAATTGACATTTATGTATTTGAACAATAACTATTAATTACTCGATATGACGGCTCGAACTGCAGAATCCTATAATATTGTTTACTGAGCGATGCTACACCTGATACATACAGACAGCTAATACACGACAGTTACAATTATTTAGTGCGAATCGTATAAAAAATGAAAGCAAAACCTTCGCGCGTTAGGGGAGATGTCTTTAAGTTGATACAGTGGTACAGTCACATGAGTAAAGGTTTTTTTACTCATGTGGTACAGTGGATGCTTTGTGACATCTCCCCAACAACGCTTAGGTTGATGTGATATTTATTATTTGGTACTTGGTTGGTTATATGGTTGGTAGTTTGGTAGGTTGGTAGTTTACCCACGTGATTATGTCTAAAGTTGCTTTCGGGTTGCCCAAGCCCTAATTACAATTAGAGAACATACATATGTGCATGGTTGACAATGGAACAAGAAAGTATGAGAGCGTTAGTGAATCGGGCCAATTCAACCAAAGCATCTCACACATGACCAGTCTAACAGTAGTTTAGCTTACAATCCTTATATACTTAAAGAATGAAAAACTTAGATAACGCGATGTAGGTCTTAATTCATTTTATACTGAACATCATAAGTTTTAAACCTGAATCCATATTGTGATGACCTCTGACAATGTTATATTGCTTGGAGTTCAAAGTTATTTGGTTTTCCTAAAGTATTTTCATTCAATATCAAAAGAAACCAATATAAGAAACATCATAGCTTATTTCTATAGCATAAATCCCATCTTTCTAGAATTTGGTCTCAAATGGCGCGACGTTAAGGCGCCGCGATGTAACTGAAACCCTTACTGTCAACATTAGGTAACATTAGGTACCATTAGGTAACATTAGGTAATATGAAAAATAGGCTCTATGTACTGTAATCATAAGGTCTATGCAGCCTAGAATAACAATTATTGAAATTTTATTTAAAATACATGCGCGTATGTGAACAAATCTTTATAATTTAGGTGTATAAATTAGTCCAGTCAGTGCTCCACGTTTTATTGTATTCCTTTCAATCTCGTAGTGACAAGTGTGAATAAATAATTAGTGATTTTTAGTGACAGAGCAAGTCGGATTAGCAAGTATGTATGTATTTTCTCCTAGTTTTTGTTACTTTTATTTTATCTTGTTTTTATGATGTTTGATGACGACTTTGTTTAGGTTCGATTCCCAGCCTGGTTGATAAAAACTTGGTTAACCATTATTATATTAACTTTTTTTTTGATAAAAATGTCACGTATCTCAGTTTTGCTGCGTTACGCCTTTAGCCTTTTCTTAGTTTATTAATATATTATTTATTCTATTTAATTTACTATTCATTAGGTAGGTAAGTATATGTCGTGTTAATGAAACCGTATATTTATAGGTCGACCAATCCTTTCTATTCGGACGAAGAGGTCGGTGCTGGAGCATCGGAAACACCAGCTCCTTGCACATCGAACAAGAAGAGCGAGTCTAGTCGGGTGAAAAAGGACTCAAACCCCGCCAGCCAAAACCCAAGAAGAAGGCAGTAGCGGATAAACGAACCGTTCAAAGCCTCTTTGGAAGCGATTGCGAATCGGATCTCGATGATACACCACTCCCACCGTCCGAGAAACGAAAATCCTGGGCACTGATTAACTCAGAGGTACTTGTTTTAAACTTTTTTTATTTATTACATACTTTCTTTATGCCTACTTATGTTTATGGTTATGATGAGCATGTCAATTCTGATATGAGTTGGCATAACTTTAAATCATTGGCTACTGGTATATGGAAAGATAAATATGCATGTTTAATTATTAACAAAGACTGCGAACTAGATAAGGGAAGGCACAGAAATAATTTGATGTATTTATTAAATTAGAATAAAATGATTACATATTACTGTCAGATGAAAACATTTTCACTCTAGCACAAACTATAAGAACTATCAGAAGTGTACAATATTGTCATACTTTAAAATGGATGTAGATATGAAAAAACAATTAATAAAATCACTAAAAAATGATAAAATAAATTAAAACAAATGAGGGAGGAAGACGACAATTTAGAACGTAAACGACGTAAAATACTGAAACCAATAACCAATCCATTATAGGCGATAGTTTCAAAAAATAAAAATAAAGAGAAAGAAAATAATCAAATGGAAGCTCCAGATGAGAATAATTATGATAACTTTTGTTCATGTACAAGTGATATAAGTTCAGATAATAAGGAAGAATTAAATGAAAGCATTTTCGATGAAGAAAGGGATAGTGACATACACGTTATTTATGGTATAAGAAACGAGGGAGGCAGGCTACTGATGGGAAACATTCCAATCGCAATAAAAAAAAAAACTGAAGACAGTTCAATAGTTGATATTGAAAATAAAAGCTATATCATTTTTTTATACATGGTAGAGCCATGCTGCAGCTATATTAGTAGTATAGTTGTAGCCCGAATGGGTCGGCTCAACCGGGGAAGGACCACGCTCTCACAGAAAACCAGCGTTAAATAGCAGCTTAATGCTGCTGTGTTTCGTATGGTGAGTGTAGAGAACCGGAGACCCTTTTTACTGGAAAAGAGGCATTCCATCTTAGTCCTCAGGGGTGACAACGCATCTGCATTTTGATATATCCTTTAAAACAAAAGAATATGAACAAATGTTTGAAGCTTTCCGAAATTTATTAGGTAAAAACAGCATTCCTAAAAATTTACAAACTGATTTAGGAACTGAGTCTTACAACAAGAAACTTAAGAATTTGTTCAATCATCTATACAAATAAATAAAATTGAAGTGTCTGTTTGTAATGTTAAAATAACAGCTTTTTACTAAATGCATATGAAAGTATATACGGTACTTATAACATAAAAACTATTTTTAAAATTTTTGTCTCTCTCTCTGTCCGTCTGTCTGCTTGTTCCGGTAATCTCCGAAACGGCTGGGCCGATTTTGACGGGACTTTCACTGGCAGATAGTTGATGTTATAAGGAGTAACTTAGGATACTTTTATTTTAGAAAAAGTATTAAAGTTCCGCGCAAAAACATTAAAACCCATGAAATCGTAGTTAATTCCACGCGGGCAAAGTCGGGAGGGACAGCTAGTTATAAAATAAATCATTACTCAACATATTCTACTAAAAAGCCTCTATAGTGGAAAGATTTATTAGGACCTTTAAAAGTATTATGTATAGACATTTTAGTTCAAAAGGAAACTATGTTTGGTAAAGACGCGACATTCTTTCGAAATTAATAGAAACATATAATGATAATGTGCATAGAACAATAGGCTTGAAACCCAATCAAGTAAATGCAAGTAATAAAGAACAGATATTGCAAAAATATAAAACGTGTTATGATAAAAAGCTAGTACAAAAAAAATTAACTTAAAGTTGGAGATTATGTACGTATGAGTAAGTATAAAAGAACTTTTGAAAAAGAATTTACACCAAATTGGTCGACTGAAATATTCAAAATTATAAAAATTCATAACACAGATCCCACCACTTATATCATAGAAGATGTTAGGAAACATCCTATATTGGGATCATTTTATATCCAAGAATTACAAAAAACTATACATCCTGATATTTACCATATTGAAAAGGTTATAAAAAGAAAGGAAATAAGCTATTCGTGAAATGGTTAGGTTTGACTTCTAATGAAAAATTTATTATTAATATTAATTTAAATTTATTTTGAATAGTAAAAATCAATTATTTGATTATTAGTGTAACAATAATGGTGCAGACATCAAAAATAAATACATATAAAAAAAAATGAAAAACAAAAGACTAAAAAAAATGTTAAAAAAATATTTAAAAAGGCGCTAGGATAAAGAAAACTTTTAAAAATATTGTTTCAATTACAAAAAAACATATAAAAAAGTTTAAGCCCCAATGCAAGAAAGCGGCTACAGATCTCGCTATGGCTGTTCCAAAAGTTGGTGGATTTTTACCGCTAATACCTATATTTGCTGAACTATCTGCTGCTAGAGGTTTGGCAGATGGAGCAGCTGGCATTTCTAAAGCAGTCAATACTATTAAATCTGCTAAGGAACGCATGCAAGAATTAAAACGACATAATAAGAAAATGGAAGCAATATGTATAAGAAAAGGACTATGTCTCAAAGAGCATGGTGCTGGTCTGGGAATTTATGTAAACAACAAAAAAACTAAATCATAGGCTACCCAAGAGAGCACTTACTAATATGGATATACTTAAATATAGCCAGGATATTCCATTTTTCAGAAAAGTGTTTATAAGGGATGAATTACCTAAGTATCCATTAAAAAAAGAATGTGCTATTATTAATCTTGACAGTTCTGAGAATGCTGTAACTCATTGGATAGTCTATGCAAAACTAGATAATTATGTAGAGTATTATGATAGTTATAGTAATTTGAAGCCTCCGAAAGAATTCATCAAATACATAGGACCAAATATATTTTATAATTATGATAACGAACAGAAACGTAACACATAAATGTGGACATTTGTGTTAAAAATTTTTAAAAACCTTTTGGAATCTTTATAGGTAAGTACTAAGTACTGTGTGTTTTGAATTCAGTTTTTCATAATGTCTTTAACTCTAACAATCACTGGTAATAAATCTATTCTCCAATCTGAATTTGTATCTCCTTTGTTATTAGATAGTAATTATGACTGTGGTTTACTGTTTTTTTCTACATTCAACTACATAAATGAAATCAATAATGTATTTGCCTATGGAAATAATAACACAGTAAAAATTCCTTATGGCATTTATGATTTATCTGCTATAAATGAATATATCAAATCGAATCAAAGACTGTAACATAATTATTCATCCAAATAATAATACTTTTAAGTGTTGTTTATTTTGTATTAAGCAATTTACTTTGGGGTAAAATATAGTATTGGTCCATTGCTTTGATTCTCGAAAGCGATTTTAGAAGCAAACAAATGGCATGAATCAACTCATCCTGTGAAGATTATACCAACGTCTGTGATACAAATCGAATGTGATCTCATACAGGGCTCTTTCACAAACGGTTCACCTACGCCTATAATACACGAATTCGCGCTTAATATTCCTCCAGGATATCAACTTATTGAAGTATCAAAAAATTTTGTTTATTTCCTCATAAAGAAAAGATATATTTCATCAGTAACAGTAAAAATTTTGGATTTAGAAGGGAAACTAATTAATTTTAACAACGAAAACATTCAACTATGTCTTCACCTAAAGAAATCAAAATGATAGACTTCAGTGGCAATCAGTGTATCTATAAAATTGAGAATAAAAAGAAATCCCAAATCATTACCGAGTGCAACGTTAAACAATCCAGACGTGAAAAGATAAAAAATAATAACAAAAAGTAATAAGGAATTTATTCGAGCTCTAGGATTTAAAATATGAGTATTCTAAATATATCAGATTATCCGCCGTTCGATAATTCTATCGAAAGTTATGAAACGCATACTTACAATCCTTACGATAATAGTTTTAATGAAAATGATGAAATAAGAATACCAATTTATCAACAATATTACTACTTACTACCTTCAGCAAGTGCAATATACATCGAGGGAAAATTCTGTGTACAAGCTAAAGATCCCGCTGGAGTAACCAAAACAAAAAAAGTTCATCTAAGTAATAATGCCATTTCCTTTCTATTTCAAGATATTAGATATGAAATGAATGGTGTAGAAATAGACCGCGTGAGAAATGTTGGAATAACAACAACAATGAAATCTTTTGATATGAGTAGTGGAGAAAATAAAGCAGCAGCTATATGAGGTTGGAACGTACACGGATTTCATGATCAAGACGATAGTTTTTGTGTCTTACAACCGTTAAACAAGCTATTAGGCTTCACAGAAGATTATAGAAAAATAATTATAAATTGTAAACATGAACTAATACTTAATAGAACTAGTACCAATTTAAACAGTATTGTGTCTGAAAAAGATGACTCGGTTAGATTAAGTTTACAAAAAGTGCAATGGCGTATGCCTCATATCAAGGTATCTGACCAGCAAAAGCTTACTTTAATAAAACATTTAGAGAAAGATAAGCCTCTTCAAATGGCATTTAGAAATTGGGATCTATATGAATATCCATTATTACCAAAGTCTACTAAACATACATGGTCTGTCAAAACAACTTCAGAATTAGAGAAACCGCGTTATGTTATTTTTGAACTACAAACTAACAGAAAAAATAATAAGTGCCATTTTCGATCATTGTAATTTGACAAATGTTACGTTATTCCTAAATTCTTACTATTATCCGTACGATGCTCTTAATTTGAAGTTTGATGAAAATAAGTATATTATATTATACTATATGTATGCTAGATTTCGTCAGTCGTTCTATAATCTTCCTGTTCCGTTGCTTGATCCTCAAACATTTAAAAATAAAACTCCGTTGTTTGTAATTGATTGTTCATGACAAAACGAAAATTTAAAATCAGGACATGTTGATGTACGTCTAGAAATTGAATGTGAAAAGGATATTCCAGACAACACTAGTGCATATTGTTTAATAATAAACGATCATCTAGTAGAGTACAGACCCTTAAGTAACACAGTATAAAAATATCATGAAATCTACGGCTATTGTAGATGTACAAGGATTCAAAAGAGATAATAACGAATTTATTGTTAAAGAAATTGCCATCATTTGCGATGATCAAGTTCAAGTTTTATTGACTCTACCACCTTTTCCAGTTCACAACCTTACATACACAGAAAGGAAACAAGTGAGGTGGATAGAACGGAATAGAAAAATTAATTGGAATGATGGTTTCATTCCCTATGACAAATTTTTAATGTACACACAACCCATCTTGGTTGACAAAACGATTTATTGTAAAGGGTTTGAAAAAGAGACTTGAATTAAAAATATATTTGATCATGATGATGTTATAAAATTAGAAAACGTTAAATATCCTAGTTTGTTAAGTTTGTATCAAGAATATAGGTTTTGCAATGATATTTTTAATTGTATTTATTATCCTATCTTTTAAAAATAATATAAGTGGTTATTGAAAAAAGTTTTTTATTTTCAAATACCTTATTTCTTTTATTAACTATCTGAAATATCTCAAAAATAAATCTACTAGTTATTGTTCAAATATATAAATCTCAATTATTAAATTTTAATTAAGTGCCTAACTTGGTGCCTATTAATATAGGTATTGCCTAACTTGGTACCTATTGATTAGGTACTTATTAATAAATTGAACCGACTGACTGATATTTTAATAGCATTCAGGGCTATTAATTTGGATCGGTCTGTCCGTCAGATTAAGAAGCAGAGCATCGCTCAGTAAACAATATTATAGGATTCTACAGTTCGAGACGTCATATCGGGTAACAGGCGGGTAGAATTGGGGGCTTCTGTAGCACGAACCGGGCGCAGCGAGGTGAAGTGATGTAGGACCCCCAATTCTACCCTACTCGCAACGCGTGCCATACCATCTCTACCAGGATACAATTCGGTAACAATGCCTAGAGGCCACTAAAGCGGTGGAGTATTATCCATGTCTATTAGAACAACTGTTCCTACAGAAATGGCAGTAGCATTCTTATTCCACTTTGCCCTACTTTGTAATGTATGTAAGTATTCTAATCTAAAGCGTTTCCAAAAGGACTGAACTAAAGAATCTATTAATGAAAAGCGTGATAACAGATTAATACGTACTTTACTTAAATCAGCGGTTGGTAAGCATTCAAGCGGTTTTAAATTTAGGAAATGGGCGAGCGTGAGTGCTGTAGGTTCCGAAGGATCACTACTTAATACATAAAGTGGGCGAGAATTTAAGATAAACTCGATTTGATAGAGTGTAGTAAGCGTTTCCTCATACGAGAAGATTTGCTTGCCTATTACGCGAAACAAATGGTTTTTATAACCTTAATATGGGATTCCCATAACCCCCCGAAATATGGAGCGCTTGGAGGTTTGAGTTTCCAAATAATGCGATTATCAGTGAGCACCTGTTTGAATCCCTTATTATGTTCTTCAGATTGCAAAAAGCAATGTAATTCATGTAAATATGAACGCGAGGCGACAAAATTAGTACCGTTATCGCTGTATACAAATTTATAAGGACCTCTCCAAGATATAAATCTCTTAAAGGCGTCTAAAAACTTGCCAAACTTAGATTCGATACTAGTTCTAAATGCACTAACAAGGCATATGAATAAACATAAATAAGCCTTCTACCACGCTTACGCGTCAATGTAATTTAAAGCGGGCCCGAAAAATCCACACTTGTGTGGGTAAATGCATTGCACTGCTCCGAGCGGCAAGCAGGCAAAGCAGACATCATAGGGTAAGTAGTTTTTGTCTAAAACAGACGTTATACCTATGAATGCAGTATCTAACTATGCGGAGAGCTGATAATATCCAATATTTCTCCCGTAATTAGTGTTGCCCAAAATCAGTCTTGGTCTTGTAGTCTTGGTCTTGTTCTTGCATTTTTGCAAGACCAAGGCCGCCTAATTTTAGCAAGACCAAGACCAAGACTGACCGTGCAAGATTTGAGCAAGAACAAGAATAAGCCTGCGAGACTCTTGCGTCTTGCAGTGAGTGTCGTTTCAGGGAGTATAGGAGTTCGGGTATGCGCTTAGGGACTCTATGAGGTGCAAAAAAATATATTAAAAAATTTTAGAAAATTGGACTTATGCGCATTACGAACAATACCATAAATATACATAGCGAATGAAAATTTCCATTAAAAGAAAAAAGAGTGCATCCCTAATTTTGACCATCGGCACTTTGATAGTGTGCGGCGTCTTGTTGTCGGCATCATCAAAGGTCGGATACTGACCTGTCAAAGAAATTTTGCAGCTATTCGGAGTACAAGGTCAAGATACACGCGCCGGCGGCTTCTATTGATATCGCATGCAATCGTCGCTGCCGCGCCGCACGCACTACATTTGATACAGTGAATAAATCTCTAGAATCACCAAGAAATGAAAAGAAAGTATGTGAATATGATGAAGATGAAGACGTAATGCTTCTGCAGAAACTGTATGCATGTCCCTCGACGTCATCTGGATCTGGATCTGGATTAAGGCTTAGTTATTGACGAGTTGGAGGAGTACCTAAGTAAACCCAGAGCCGCCAGCTCGGAAGACATTTTAGAGTGGTGGAGGATGCATGAGACAGAATATCCGACTTTATTGAAGATGGCCCGTGATTTTATTTCAATACCTGCAAGTTCAGTACCTGCTAAGAGATTATTTTCTAAAGCATCATTAGTAATTAAAAAACATAGAAATAGGTTAAGTGATGAGTCGGCCAGATGGTTATTTTGTATTTATTCTTGGTCAAAAGAGTTAATATAAAGTAACAGTAATATCACAGCTATTGTGTACTGTTATGTAATTTAATATGTATTGTATTTTATTTTTTATTTAAATAAATGGTAAATTGTATAAATCTTATAACTCTTTTATTCCATTTCATATAAGGTGAGGGTCTATCAATCTCTTTCTAGACAGATAATGTTCTTTAAAATATGTAATTAATTTGTTTTTTATATGTTTCAACCATGTTTTAGCACATGTAAGCTTATTAAATGTAAATGTTTATTAAGAAACAGACTGACTCCCGTGGCCGTGGGACACGGTAGATAGCTCAATTGGTTAGAGCATCGGCACGGATCGCTTAGGTCGCGGGTTCAAACCCCACCCGGTGTCAGTTGATTTTTCGAATTTCTCATTAAATGTTTAGACATTTACATATTAAATAAATTACAGTAAATACTACTTACGTAAAATTTTCCGTCGAAGCTACAAAGTTATATCTGCTTCTGCATATATTTTATCAAGTACAGCAACATTTAAACAGTGGAGCAAGCATAAAAAAATGTTGAAAATCTTGATCAGAAAACATAATGTCACAAGGTACAAATTTCTTGGAGTACGTCGGGGTAGGTACCACCTTCTCGCCTGCTGCTGCTGTCATTTAAATAAATGTAATATATAACGCTAAGGCCACAAATCAGGAACACTTCGCAAGAATCTGTCTTAGTTTGTATCAACCTCTTACCTAAAGCTAAGAGCCAGTATTACTGCAAATGCAGCATTGTATCTTAGTCTGTAGGCGTGTTTACACATCTGTGGTCTTTTTCCTTGAATTTGGTTACTGGTGTTCGAAGAAGAAACGCTCGTTATTTTTTGTTGTCTAATGATTAAGGTTGTAGAGTATTTCTCTATTATTTTATAAAATTGTAATAATGTAATTCTCTGGGTATGTAAATAAAACGGCGTTTTGTTGTAAAATTATAGTGATTTATTAAAGCGCTCGCGTGATAGAATTGCAAAAAAAACTGCGTAAACAATGCGTCTTTAAGTGTATATTTACATAATACATTTATATATTGGGGAACGAACTCGAGTGGTTCGTATACTGTAATATCTACGATGAACGTGTAGCGCCTGAGCTATCACGGCTTAAATAATTTCTAAAACGTAACAAATATTTTAAAATACTTATTTGTTTATTGTTATGTGGCTCTTTGTTGATAAACTTTTAAATATTTGTAAATGTCAATTCGAAACGTAGTATTTATTTTATACTCATTGAAATGATCAATTTAAATAAAACAAAAGTAACAGACCACAGTGTAAATGCTATTGACGTTCGTTGTTACGCCTTTTTTATTATCAAGAATGCCGACCATATCAGCCATAATCATCTTCTCTTCTATCGCCAGAGTCATAGACTCATCGATAGCTCGCATCAATGGATAATTTGATGTTGACTCGGTTGCCCATAAATGATTCTTGTGTGCGAATTCAGAAGCCTTGCTCAAACTGTCAAGTTTTTGCGCTGTAAAAATAAGGAAATGGGATTAGAAATGGGATCTCGACAACAACGGGTCCAAAATCATAAATCTAAACCATTCTCTAATTCAACAAAATCGGTCCAGCCGTTTAGGAGGAGTTCAGTCACATACAGACGGACAGAAGATTTATATAATATATAATATGCATGTATTATACATGTAAACTTTTTTATTGAACTATTATGTCTATTGATGAAAATTGCATCAAAATCCGTTAGGTAGTTTAGAAGATCTAAGCGTACAGACGGCGGGAAGCGACTTTGATTTATACTACATAGAGATAGAGAAGTACTAATGTTAGTAAGTATTGTTGATTATATCAACAACTAGTCAATCAGACTACTTGTTGAGAGCACAGAGAAAATATTTTAAAAACATCAAAAATGTTTTTAAAATATTTCTTATTTAATTTCTTTATTTTTATTAATTTCTAATATTTTAACGATTGAAATTAGATCCTGTTTAAAAAATTCAGGAAGTGTCAGAATCTGAATTAAGGCGTATTAAACATTCTGTAGTGGCAGCTTAATCTATTACATTTTATTATCCCGTGGGTATCGAGGCGTCAGAGGGATACTGAAACTGGTGACGGGCAGCAGCATCTTTCTGATAACAATTTAAAATAATAAGAACTGCGGTTGCGAACCCACCTACCAAGCGTTTAACTGTAAGATATATGCAGCAGCGTCTTCCTAATAACGACTAAAAATAAAAAAACTGCCGTTGCCAACCCGATCTAATCAAGGCGATCTATGGAGGAGGTCTATGTTCGCCAGTGGACTTTAATAGGCTGTATTGAATGAATGAATGAAAAGGAGCCGTAGTAGCTCAGAGGATAAGCGCTCGTCGTAAATTCACAGTATGCGAACAACCCTGGTTTAATTCCCGCAATGAAATTGTTAGTTGCAATTTTATGTGTTGATTTATCATATGGTCGGCGTTGAAGGAAAACATCGTGTAAAACGTGTATGTCTGAATAATTAAAAATAATTGGGGATATGTGAAGTCCAACAATATGCACTGAGCAGCACGCCGACTAATTTCTCCATATATCTCAAAAATGAGAAGAAACCTGTGATGGATAGGCGAAAACATTAAATAAGTTGGTTTGCGTTACAAATTCCACAAATACTCACCATCTGGGAGATTAAGATTCTGTAAAAGTCTTTGTAAGATCGGATTTCGGGCAATCCGATTGAATGTTTCTACGAAATTGTGTAGGGTTGAGAACGATACCGATACGTAATCGGGCTCCTTGTCACACAAGCCTTTGAAGTCGTCCGAATCAATGGACCATACCATTACTCCTGCGAGGTCGTATTCCATTGCTTTTCTAAAAAAAATAAGAAATGCATACGTATTTAATATGCAAGTTGACTTGCTTATGTTTTTATTATAATTGTATAATTAGTAACTGGTTAAGAAGAGTTGAAATATGCGCTAAATATACGACTATGTATATAATTTAAGACTTTAAACAATTAAAGTGTTTAAAGTTAATCGTGATGTACCATACCATCGTGATGTATTTACCATATAGATATAAAAAATCATAACATGTAATAATAAACAGCAGTAGTAGCTCAGGGGAAAAATTTTTACTACGAGGGCGAGTTCGATTGCCATCAGCAGGCATGCGGATGAAAACCTTCATAACTGAAAATAAAAAAATAAAAATTTCGAGATCATATCAAGTTCATCAGCCAGTATTAGGCTAACCTACTTAGGTGTACTCTTCCCTGCTACCCTCTAAAATAAGAAAAAATGAGACAAATGTAGACTATTACTTTCATCTCTATCGACCAGTCAAAGTCCATAGCTGGAGGATATTGAATGAGAAACACATATCGTACCTTGAGAAGAACAAAAGCATAAGCGTAAAAAGTACATTTTACAGGAGAGCGAAAAAACTAGTTATTTCTTAATATCTTTTTATTGAAGATACTGGCAATTTCGCCTTTTTAATGAAAAATTGCGTCGAAAAATACTCTTTTCATTAATATAAGCTAAAAGTAGAAGTTAATATTTAATTAGTTATTAACTTTTATTTAAATTACGCTACTCTTTATTAGTCTCTTTTTTTAAAGAGAAATGTATGAAGAGATACGCCAATGTTCTTTAGAAAATTAATAATTTTAGAAAAAATATTCGTGAATACATTACCATGGAATGGAATCAGTCTGAAAAGGAAGTAATATTATGCTTTTTTTCACTGAACTTATTTGTTGAATAATAAAAATAAGTACTCTTTATACCTTTTTTCTATTTGAAAAATATGAGAAGTATATGTGGTTAAAACATAAACATCTTTTCTCTCTAGATAATATATTCTTATGACGGAAGTATACTTTGTTATGGGAAAATTTGTTAATTATTTAATGAAATAATAAAAAGCATATTATTTTTAAAATCAAATAATTTTTATTAAAATAAATACCAGACCATGCCGCTATTTTTAATTGGCATTATAAACTTAACTTTTATTAAAAACAGCAATAAAAAAAATCTCTCACCTAAAATAAAATTAAAACATTAACGTTGTCTTACGTATGAAGTGAGATAATTTAGGAACTTTCCATGTGGAAACAACTTATTTTTATAAAAACTAAAACCACCATCTGACGTACATAACAAAATTAAAACCTATGAAGTTTAATAAATAAATTACAATTTAGTATTTGGAAACTGCTGACATGAAAACCACTTATACTCATAAAAATTAAAAACAGCATATGACATGGACTAGGATATTCGCGGTTAGGAATATGCACTACCCCATATCTTCCCGTGGGTGTCGTAAGAAGCGACAGTGGAAACAGCCAGAAGATTTTCCTGATAACAGCAACATCACAATAAAAAACTGCGGTTGCCAACCCGCTCGCCAAGCGTGGCAAATATGGCAAATATCCCAATGATGAAAGTTACTAAGAGATGGCCCCCAGTCCCCGGCGGCCCCGCTATTCCTGGCTACGGTGGCGACCATGGTAACGGCGCGACAGGGGGTGCTAAGAATCTCCGGTGGAGGTTCGGTTGCCACCTAAGACGACTCGACCTGACAACATACAACGCACGCACCATGAGGACTGACGAGAAGATCCTGGAACTGGAAGAATAAATAAACAAGTTACGTTGGCATATTATAGGATTATCCGAGGTCGGAAGAGAGGGAGAGGACACGGTAATCCTCGAATCAGGCAACTTGTTTTATCACCGGGAGGGAAACCATCTATCCCAAGTAGGTGTCGGATTTATCGTCCACAAGTCTCTCGTTAACAACGGTGTAAAAATTGGGAGTGTGTCGACGAAGGTTTCGTACTTTATACTCAGAATTACCAAACGGTATTCGCTGAAAGTGATACAGGTTTACGCGCCAACCTCGACAAATCCCAATGAAGAGGTGGAGAAAATATATGAGACACTGTGTTAATGGGAGACTTCAACGCAAAACTAGGCACAAGAGAGAACGGTGAGCTGAAGGTAGGGAAATTCGGAATAGGGCAATGGAACCCAAGGGGTCAGCACCTGGCCGACTTCATGGTGAAAGAGGGACTCTTTGTGATGAACTCTTTCTTCCAGGAGCGAC
This sequence comes from Parnassius orleans, assembly GCA_029286625.1. Lineage (NCBI taxonomy): Eukaryota > Metazoa > Arthropoda > Insecta > Lepidoptera > Papilionidae > Parnassius > Parnassius orleans. The sequence continues at coordinate 591,125 of JAGSMP010000083.1, forward strand.
CCCACAGAAAATAGTCCTAGTCGAGCCCCGACGATTCGACAAAAAATGAGATTGACTTCATTATGACGACCAGACGACAACTGTTCAGTGATGTCTCAGTGATCGCGAGGGTGAAAACTGTTAAATGTCATGTAAAAAAATGGTTAGAAGCACGTTAAGTTAGAGGGGTCTCGTCTAATGAAGTCAACGCTCCGTCCCCATCGTGCTCTAATCCAAAGTCCCGAAACCTCTCAGCTCGAGTTAAAAACCGTTTTCAGTGCCTAGAAGACTGCAATGCAGTAGACGATATGAATGACAAGCTCGTGGAAACTGTTTATGCGGTCGGAGCTAAGTTGTGCAAAACCCGCCGCAGAAGACCAAAAAAAATCTCCGATCACACTCTTAATCTCATGGCTGTTAGACGGGAAATGAAGCTGCATTCTTCAACAGATTTGATAACATACAGGCAACTGAACAGACAGATCTCCAAATGCATGCAGCGGGACTTACACAACTTCAATACAGTTTGTATTGAAGAAGCGATCGAGCGGAACCAAGGCTCCAAAGTCTTTGCCAGAGATCTGTCTCCCAGAAAGAGCCAAATGGCAAAGCTGAAGACCGAGTGTAGCAGCATTGTTTCCGGGACACCTCAGATTTTGAGTGAGATTGAGAGGTTCTATAGGGAGCTGTACACGTCAACGTTGAAGTCACACGCAAGTGTGAGTAACAACCCAAGAGCAAGTCTTATCCGATACTATTCCGATGATATCCCGGACGTCAGTCTGTGCAAGATTAGAATCTCTCCAGCACCTTACAAACGGCAAGCCCCAGGCGAGGATGAAATCACACCGGAGCTTCTGAAAGCGGGTGGAAAACCGGTACTTGAAGTCCTTCAGAAGCTTTTTAATTCCGTCCTCCATGATGGGACTACTCCAGAGACGTGGTGCAGAAGTGCGGTGGTCTTTTTATTCAAGAAAGGCGACAACGCTCTCTTGAAGAAATACAGACCAATTTCCCTTTTGAGCCGCGTCTACGTGTGGTTTTCGAGAGTCATTACGAATCGTCTCGCACGCAGACTCGACGACTTCCAGCCTCCAGAAAAAGCTTCCAAAAAGGCTTTAGTACCATAGTTTCGGAAAATTGTACAGAAGACCGAAGAGTACAATCTGCCACTTTGCCTTGCGTATGTGGACAATGAGAAAGCCTTTGATTCCGTCGAAATTTGGGCAGTGCTACAGTCCCGTCAGCGGTGCCAAGTTGACTGTGGGTATATCGAAGTGCTGACGTGTTTGTAAAGTAGGGCTACGATGGCTATCCGAGTACAGAACCAGAATACGAAACCTATCCAACTGCAGAGAGGTGTAAGACAGGGTGACGTTACATCCCCGAAACTTCACCGCTGCATTGGAAGACGTTTACAAGCTACTGGACTGGAAAGGATACGGTATTAACATCAATGGCGAGTACATCACTCACCTTCGATTTGCCGATGATATAATACTTATGGCAGAATCGCTGGAGGACCTAAGCACTATGCTCAATGGCCTCAATAGTGTCTCCCAACGGATAGGTCTTAAATGAACATGGACAAAACAAAGATCATATTTAATGGCCATGTCACATCTATGCCGGTAGTTGTTGGTAGCACTAAGCTCGAAGTTGGTGACGAGTATGTTTACCTGGAACAAATGGTTCGACTAGGTAAGTTCAACTTCGTCCGAGAGGTCAATCGACGGATTCAACCCGACTCGGCAGCGTTCGGGAAATTACGACACATCTTCTTGTCAGGTATACCTCAAAACCTGTAAACGAGATTGTACAACCAGTGCGTGTTGCCAGTGATGACTTATGGATCTAAGACGTGGTCCTTCACTGCTGGCCTTATAAGGACGCTCAAGGTCGCTCAGCGAGGTATGGAGAGGGCTATGCTCGGGGTTTCTCTGCGTGATAAACTTAGAAATGAGGATATCCGCAGTAGAACCAGAGTGACCAACATAGCCCTACGGATTAGTAAGCTGAAGTGGCAATGGGCCGGCCATATAGCTCGAAGAACCGACAACCGATGGGGAAAAAAGGTTTCTCGAGTGGCAACCTCGTACTGGAAGGCGAAGTAAAGGGCGACCCCCCACTATATGGAGTGACGACCTGGTAAGACATGCAGGAAGTCGACACCGCTCCTCGCACTCCCGCACATATTCGCGCTTAGCTCGGAATCCTTTCAAACAATTCTTAAGTATGCGAGCTTACGTGAATAGGACAGTTTTATTTTTAGGGGAACAAAGCCGTAATCGATATTATGCTTAGAAATTAAGACAATCACATTGCTTAATCAATCAAAGAGCTTTTATTTGTAAATAAGTTTATAACATAGTTAGTGGTAATCGCGTTAATTTGTGGGGAAAAATAATTTTGAACGAGGAAAATTTATGTTATAATGTTTACATGAATAACAACATTTAAAATTTTACGTCAAAAAAGGCTTTCAAACGTTTACTGAAATTAATAATTATATTTCTTCAGGTTTAAAAAGTTGTTAAGCTATGTACGTGAAGGTTATTTATTTATTTTCTGCGTAATCCATAAAACTACTTTTTTAGTCGATATATTTTTTTCAAAGGCAAAAATGCACAGATAATAAATTTTAACACTACTTCCTTAATACTTATAAGAAAAATCTGAAAAAAAATTGAGCTTTTGTAATTTTCGTTGCTTTTTTTGATGGCGTAAAAACAAACAAATCGACATAAGACCGCTTATGCTTTGGTTCTTCTCAAGGTACGATATCGCTTATACAAACGAAAAAATAATTGTGGATATTTTGCCACGTATAAAAAATATATAGATAGCTATTTATTTTCTTATTTTCTTTCTATACAAAGTTTCCTAATTTTTCTAATGCTTATTCTTCGTTCCTGGGCAATCGCAGTAAACTGATATGAAGAAAAATATCACTTTTGGTCGACAGCTATAGATACTCGTAACTATCCGATCAGCAGTGTTGCTCGTCTGTGCGCCTTTTTACGTGACAGTGAGACATTTTATTTTTCGATGCTATCTTGCGAGTAATTATTTAACAATTATTTTAATTTTTGTAACCTACTTTACTTTAACAGCTAATGATCTCGCGTTCTCGTATGTTATCACTTGATCTCCGTTGCGAAGGTAGGGCGTAGAAGACTGATCGTGCCAGTGACGAGTCCATTTGTTTTTATTATTAGTCAGCTCTAAACAAATCTGTTGATAAAAGAAAATTATTACAGAAAAAACAGTCAATAAAAGTATAGTCTTAAAATTTTGGCTGAGTGATGAAAGAAACGATTGTTAGGTTAAGACATGTCTTTGAAATTGAAAAAAAAAATGTTCGAGGACATGTAATATTCGTTAACATGCGCTGGACAGAGCTCCGGAATATTCAGTGCCTTAAAAACTCTCAGAAATAAGAGGAGGGTTGTGCCCAGCATTGAGACGTATGAAGGCTGTTTTTACCTTTCACTTCACTTAACCATAATTAATTAAATATTTCTACATGATTTAACATGTTTAATCATATGCATAAAAAGAGTAATAAGGAATGTAAAATAGTGAAAAGTTCTGTATATCATATAGAATGATGGATCCTAAAAATATAGGATTATTTGTTTTTGTCTGGATGATAAAACAATCTAAATTAACTTTTATTATAATTCTATCATAATTAACTTAATATTATTTTAGCTGCGTGGAGGCGGCATAACAGAATCCCTATTTCATCTCGTAGGTCTCGTAAGAGGTAACTATGGGAAACGCCAGAAAGATCTTTGGCTTCCGAAAGATGGCGGTGTAATCATCTCATTTACGCCAGACATAAAATGCCCATACTGGTGACAGGGAGCAGCGTCAAATGTGTTAGATATCTGGAACTGTGATCGAAAATCCTTTTATTATTTTTTAAAACCTAGTGTTTTACTAGACGTAATATACTCAACAAGATCCAGACTCTAGACCAAGAATTCCAAGTCCTTCAACAGAGTGATTGCCAAGGCAAAGTCAGAGCACATAGGCAGAATTGGCAAGAAACTAGTTCGCCTTCCTTCGGAAACCCGTGTATTCTGTTCTCTCGCCAAGGCTGTCCAAGTGAACTTTTGTCAGCCATCTCTTACATCTCTGCACAGGGAGGACGACTCATTGGCCCAAGCCCCAAAAGGAGAAAGCCGATCTATTAGGCTCTTTTTTTGCATCCAACTCGACTCTCGATGACGGCGGGGACACACCGCTGACTATCCCCCGGTGTGAGTGCTCTATGCCGGATGCTTGGTTTACACAGCGCTCAGTGCGCAAAGCATTACTCTCCCTGGACGTAAAATAGTCAAGTGTGCCTGATGGGGTTTCTTCCAATGTTCTGAAGACGTGTGCTCTTGAGTTGGCACTGGTTTTAACGCGCTTTTTCCGGTACTATTACTCTCTAGTCGTAGTCCTGAACTCATGGGAGACAGCTTTGGTGCACCCGATCCCTAAACCCAACTGGACGGATCTGAGCGGTCGTCTTTTTAGGGAGGAACTACAGGCCTATTTCAATCACCACCTCGTTCTCCGAAATAATGGAAACCATTATAAACTGCCAGCTCATGAGGTACCTTGAGGACCGCCAGCTGATTAGTGACCGCCAATACGGTTTCCGTCGGAGTCAATTAGCTGATGATCTTCTGGTTTACCCGACTAATAGATGAGCGGATACTGTAGAGCCCAAGGTGAAGGCCTTGGCTGTTAGTTTGGACATTGCGAAGGCCTTCAATCGGGTTTGGCACAAAGCTTCCTTCCTATTGACTTCTCGAGAAATAGTGCAATTGGATCACCTTCTCTTGCAGATCGAAATATCAAGGTCATAATAGACGGTGCATGATCCAATTACAAGCTTATTAATGCTGGTATTCCACAAGGCTGTGTGCTACCACCTACGCTGTTTCTTGTGAATATTAATGATATGTTGCAAACCAGATATTAATTGGTATGCAGATGATAGCACTGGTGCTACTTTATACACTGGCCATGCCAATATTTCTCGGGAATACGTCATCGACTACCGTAACAAACTTATGTCTGAAGTTGAGTCTTTATTAGGCAAAGTCTCGGATGGGGGACGACAGGTTTTCGAGTTTACCGTTAAAAAGAACCGCTTTGTCGTATCTCTTCAATTTCAGGGCATTTTTTGCTGCCTACTGCATCGGAATCCTCAGCGTTAACATATTGAATATTCATGTTGGCAAACTGCTTGCATTTTTACAAAGGGAAGGTTCAGCCTTACATGGAATACTGTTTTCATATTTGGGCCAGAGCACCCCAGTACCAGCTCCTTCCACTTGACCCCATCCAGTGCAGAGCAGCTAGAATCGTCGACGACCGATTATTTCTAATCGGCTCGAATCACTGGCGCAGCGAAGAGATGTTGCATCCCTTTGCATTTTCTATCACATTAACCATGGGGAATGCTCTAAGAAATTGTTCTGATTAATTGCAGCCGCCAAATTTCACCAACGTACATCACGAGACAAAACTCACGATACCATCCACACCATCTGGATGCTTGGCGGTCCACCACTGTGCTTTTTTCTAAGAGTTTTCTCCCTTGCACGGCTTCTTTGTGGAGTCGTTTACCACTAGCGATTTTTCCGGACCGACACAACTTAGGGGCCTTCAAGAAACAAGCGTACTCCTTTTTATAAGGCCTGCAACACGCACCTGCAATTACCCTGGTATTGCAGTTGTTCATGAGCGGTCGTCAAAACTTACCATTAGGCGAGCCGCATGCTCTTTTGCCCCCTCTTCTATATAAAAAAACAACGGGATGCAGCAACAAAGTTGCGAAACCAAGATTGCCAATTAAAACATAGTGATTATTCAAACTTTGGTAGAAATACGTGTCAGTAGTGGAGTCTTTACGGCTTGATGAGAATTAAGAGGATATACTTGTTGGAAGGACTCCTATCCTGCATAGGAATCCGGTTGAAACCCTTTTATCTATTTTGCCGCCAAAATAACAGCACTTTCCGGTCCAGAAGCCAGTATAAATACTGGCTGTGAGATTTACCATCTTAGTCCTCTGCGGTGGCAACGCATCTGTAGCGTTCTTTGTTTGAAGTTTGTGGCAGGTGTTCCAGGGCTGCAGTACCACTATGGGGACTGGAAATTCTTTTGCCTCTTCAATTTTTTTAAAGTAAATAAAAAAACGGCCCCACCAATACATGAGAAAACCATTTCGTATGTAGTAACAAATAAAAATAAAAATCTAATAATACCTCGTTGTAAGCCATAAATCCTAGTTCTTTAGTGTAAGGACCCCCAAACCCTTCACTTTTGACAGGCGTGCTTCCAAATTCTATATCTTTTGTTTCAGGTTTCTCGAGAATGAAGGTGCGACCGAATAGAGGCAGACCAAGAACTACCTTGCTAGCATTAACTCCACGTGACAATATGTACTTAATTGTGTATTCCTACGGAAAAAGAAAACTTTAATTTTTATGTAAATAACATAAACATACATTAGCTTAATCAAAATGTTATGATAAAATTGACGAAAACTATTTCTTGCTAATTAATTTACGAAATTCTGAGTTTAAGACTACTTAAAATTATCATAAAATATAATAGTAACGATAAAATTGCTTCATTGTTTTTTTATTGCTCTTTTAAATAAATAATTTTAAGCACTAAGTGCTCTTTAAAATAATTAACTGTTTTTTAGTTTTAAAATTTTATTGAAGAAATATAAAATGTATTATGCTAGGCAACATAATACTACTAAATTATATTAAAAATACTAGATAAATACTTGCCACATCGGATACATCGTCGCTGTTCAAACCCTTAATAGGAGCATTGACTCCGACTACACCGTCCCATGTGCCATGATAGTCGTAAGCCAGCACGTGGATGAGATCTATGTACCGATTCAGTTGAGGTAGATCGTAAGCAGCGTCCATATAATACTTGATTGCACTAATTGCTGTAGTTAGAATATACCCATGGGGCTTGAAAGCTTCCTTTAGCTCCTGATGAGGAAAAAAATATTTTTATAGTTACAAATGAGTTTATATATATATATATATATATATATATATATATATATATATATATATATATATATATTGTTTTACTACAAAGCTCTTAGATTTTTATGATATAAAATTAAGTTTTGAAAAAAAAAATAAGAATGATTTGAACATAAAAGTAGGGATAGGTAGAACAAACAATAAATATCTTAAAGCGACCAGTATCATTATCCTTCATTATTATTACATCCTAAACTCTAAAATCACTACATCATAAATTAATAAATAAATAAACATCCCTTCACAAGTCTACTGCTGAACATAAGCCTTCTTCTGCATCAATTTTCTTCATGTTTTACCAGGTCGTCACTCCAGTTTGTTTGGAACCATTCTACACTGCGCTTTTAATTATATTTTTTATATAATTTTTTGCTACTTCTAAGCTCGCTATCTCCAAAGGTATGATAAAGGTTACTATTATGTTTACATTGGATTAAGCTACATCAGATACATTTTTCTAAATGCCAATGTAAACTGTACACGAACACGAAAATTTGAGGAGCAAATAATGGCAGCTAATTCATTTGGAATACAATTGTACACAATGATTCTTGGAAACAACATTACCAGTTTGAAGGTAATCGGCTTACTGCTCAAAACCTTGTGCGGTCAATGAGGTGAATATCGGAATTCTATTTTAAGTTTGGCATTGGCACATTTTCTTTTAGGCCTACCTACGAGTACATATATCCAGCCATGCAGTTTAGAGCCGTAGTAGCTTAGGGGCTAAGGTGCTTGCTGTAAATTTAAATAAAACGCGAGTAACTCGGGTTCCATCTTCGCTGGCACTAATGAAATTAGTAATTGCAATGAAAATATCGTAAGAAAACCTGCATATCTGAGAAATAAAAAAATAATATTTACATAACGTAGAGACCACCATCGGCGACGGACACTTCCCTGCTCTAAACCCTCTTAGTAATGAGGGGCAGCCTATGCCTAGAGTTAGGACGTATGTAGGCTGTAATAATGTAATAAGTAGAAATGCTATTAAGTGGTTCGACAGCTATTTTAAGAACTGTTCCCAGCGAGTCGAATTAATAACAAACGACAGCACCAGAATTATTTCGGATAATCGACGGGTTGAACGGGGAGTTCCACAGGGTTCTATTTTAGGACCACTGCTTTTTATACTTTACAGCGCGGATCTTTTTAATAATATAGAGCATTGTAAGTTCCACATGTATGCAGACGACTTACAGGTATATATTTCTTTTAAGCCCTGCAATACAGATGTAGCATTGGCGAAGCTTAACGCCGACCTGAATCGCATATCTCTGTGGTCTGAGCGTAATACACTAGTTCTGAATCCGAATAAAACAAAATACATGATTCTCGGAACACCAACACAGGTACGGAAGATAACCTCGAAATGTCCCGCGGTTGTCATAAATAAGGATACAATTGAAAGAGTTCCTGAAGCGAGAAATTTTGGTGTAGTGATGGATGAGAAGCTGCGATTCGAGAAGCATATTTTCGACATTGCACGTAATTACTTCTGTAGGCTAAAAGTGCTATATCGAATTCGCAATTACCTAAGTCTGACATTGCGTGTAAACCTATGCGAGTCCCTCGTTCTTTCAAAATTTAATTATGCTGATTCTCTCATAGGACCGCGACTTCTAGCACGTACCAAACAAATAATTCAACGGGTGTAGAATGCCTTCGCGCGCTTTTTCTTTAATATACCACCACGTACACATGTAACACCGTACTATGACAATGCCAATATATTAAAATTGGACTTCCGCAGACAACTACACTTTGCCACTCTTTTGTTTGGTATAGTAAAAAACAAAGAACTTGCATACCTTTACAATAACCTTATATAGATCACAATAATACACATTATCTCGGATCAGTTGATCAAAAATTAGTATAATTTTTTAGCCGCTCTACTGCATTCAGAGGAAGTTTTAAATACTCGTATAATGCAACAAAGTGTTGGAACAACCTGCCTCCTCCCTTACGTAGCCTTACAACAATTAACGGTTTTAAAAACAAATTATTAATAAATTACTGCTACTTAATGAACAAAAACATTTTGGTTAATATGGTTGTAGTATCTAGATATAAATAATTTAAAACAATTCTTTCTAAATTTAACGATTAATGAATTCACTCGTAATTTAACTGTGTTATATAGACAACGAGCGGTTTGGCACTTTAATTTTGTACCAAATCCTATAGCCTATTAATTTCGTTTTTTTTTGCATATAATTACTTTTTCCTTGTTGTGCTGCATGCTTAAACTGGAATAAACACATTTCTTTCTTTCATTCTTTCTAATATTTTACGTAAATCCAGCGATGAATTAAGAAAAGCAGCTTCATAAAAAAAGTGGTACTTATTCATTAACTGAAATTATTAAAAATTTTAATAATTTCAGTTATAAATCAGACTTTATAAATCACAATTTGTTCTTATTTATTTAAAGATGCTTTATGTGGTTGTGGTTGATTTTCTCAAAGACCCGGTAATTAAAAAATATTAGTAATAAAATGTTCTATATTATGTACGAGTAGTATATGTATATATGCGTTCGAGTTTCTTACTTTCATCAGAGTTATGAAGTTGTCTTTGTCTTCGGGTTTTCCATCTCTTACAGTAGGATATTTCCAATGCATGTCTATTCCATCAAATTTATAGGTGCTGCAAAAAAAAAACACTGGTTGTCAGACAAAAAAAGAAAATTCACAAAATGCAAATTAATATTGATTTGTAACTATCATTGTTTATGTTATCTATACATCTATACAAATAAATAAAATTGAAGTGTCTATCTGCGAAAAGCTTGGGAGATTTTCTTTTGTAAAATCGAAAATTTGAAAAAATAAAATGATAAAATAAATGTAAATGGTGACATAAATGATATTAATACCAGTAGATACCATCCAGATGAACCCGGGGAGGATCGTTAGTAGTATTATTATCAATAGGATCCATACAGCTAATCGTCACACATGATTAAAGCTTGTTGTTGGAGTGCTTTTAAATTCTTATTATACTGAATTTTTAAATATTTCAAACAAAAACAGATAAAGGAGTGGCAACCAGAGTTCTGTGGTAGCTCAGGGGCCAAGCGCTCGCTGTAAATCTAACAGTACGTGAGTAACCCGTGTTCGATCCCCACGGCACCAATGAAATTGTTAATTGCAATTTTAAGCCCTGATTTACCGGGTGGTCGGCGGTGAAGGATAACATCGTAAATACCTATTCATTTCAATATTTGGAAAACATGTGAAGTCCACAAATACTCATTAGAGCAGAACAGCGGACACTTTACACTACAAACCCTCTCAGATATGAGAGGAGGTCTGTGTGCAGCAGTGGAACGTATATAGGCTGTAATTTTACTTTACATTGTTGTACTAAAAGACCGACGGGATCCAAGGAGAAAAGTAATGACTAATACATAGTAAAGTAAGTTTACCGATTTAACGTTTAACATATTTTGAGGTATATACGTAGCAGAGTTATTTTGTTGCTTGATAAAATAACTGCTTTTTATCTTAAAAATACGTAAAAATTATACTAACTTCAGAAATTCGAGTACACTCTGGATAAATTGAGATCTGGTGGTAGGCGTAGCAGCCATTTTTGAAAATTTTAGGGAGCCCTCATTCCAGCCCCCGATAGATATTGTCACTTTTAAGTGAGGATTATTGACTTTAAGAGCTACAACTCCTTTGTAGCCTGAATTTTTGAATTTTCCATCTTTGTCTAACCCAGGATCTGAAAACACACAATTAAAAAAATTCGTGTCATTATGCATTAAAGTTTGGCCCACGACTAGATGGAGTGACGACCTGGTAAGACATACAGGAAGTCGATGGATGCAGATGGCTCAGGACCGTCCTTTGTGGCATTCTTTGGGGGAATTTTCAGAAATGGACTTGTGAACTGCTATAATGATGATGATGCATAAAATTTCCTTTGAACTATGATTCAATAATTCATATATTTCAGCAAATCTAAAATTTTATTGAATAAAACTAATTTTACGGATTTTATCGCGTTTAATTGTACTTATTTTTAATTCCCGACGTTTCGGGTGCTTTCGTCACGTCGGGTCACGGGAGATTGAGGTGATTAACATCCCGATGTCAGAGTTAACCCGGAATACCTTCAGTTTTTTAATTATTTCTTTTTTAAATTTTTAAGACTTGCAGTAGTATGCTTGGGTTTAGTTTTAATTTTATTAATTACAGGATTCCAAGTAGGTGGTAGTACCCAGCCGCCCTCTATATTGAAATTAAAAATGACTTAAGAACTTAATTATTTTATACCAAGTAGGTAAATATTTAAGCTTAGACCTTAGGATATAATTTTGCGAGTTAGTAATTCTTTCTAAGCTTATTTACGTTGATGCAGTTATAGACGAGTCTCCTTTCGCAAACAAAGTAAGTAATACAAAAGATGTAAAGAGCTTGTTCACTTTTTTTTTAACATACCGTTGCGAGCCATGTAACTCCTTATCTCAATAATAGCAATTTAATGAACATGCAGTCTCGACGTTCCCTTCATTTAGCCAGTTTATTGTTTGGTATCATAATGGCACACACACCACAATATCTTTATAATAAATAACACTATTCACAGCGACAATTTAAGAATTGAGAAATTCAACTTGTTTAATATGTTAAAGACAAAGTACAGCTGCATTTCGTGGTAGCTTTCGTGATTCTGCCACGAAATGCTGGAACAACATATCACTACCGATTACATATTTAGCTTCAATTGGTTCGTTTAAATATAACTACAAAAAATACTTACAAAATATTCAAAAGTCAACTTGATGAAAAATATACACACTTTTCTATTCCGTTTCTTTTTAATTTTATTTAAGTAATTGCTACTTTTGTTATATTTATATATTATAAATATATATATGATAGTGTATATGTGTAATGGTTTTAATATTTAAGTACATTTTACTTAACATTGTATAATAATTCCGTGAAAAAAATAATGAATATTTTTAAGTTTATTTTTTTCACGGAAGATCAGCGTCGAAGGACTTTATCAGTACTAAGTCTATGCTGAGTTGGGTACCATTTAAGTAACCATTTACCAAATTTAAAATAGGCTATTGTTATAAGCAAATTGTTATAATGTGTTACTAAATAAAGTTATTTTCTTTCTTTCTATTTTCTAAAGTTTAAAATTAATTTTATTCTTAGCTGTTCTTTAAACAAGGTTAAATCGGGTGTCGTTCATCGTCATTCATTACAGTCAATTGAACCCTCTGCTGAATATGCCTTCTCAAAGATTGCCTTTTAAGGGGGATATATGCCATAGTTGATATCTTTGGCTAGCGGGTTGGCAACCGCAGTATTTTATTTTCTAGTTGTTATTAGGTAGACACTGCTGCCCCTACCTGGTTTATTTCCGTCGTAGATATTCTTACTCGGCCACTATAATACACATTATATTAACATGATGTAATGACTAATAGTGGTGGTGTAAGAATATTCACTACCCCATATCGTACCGTGGGTGTCGTAAGAGGCAATAGTGGGAAAATGTAATAGGAGATGAACAGCAGCATCTTCCTGATAACAACTAAAACAATAAAAAGGCTGCGGTATCCAACCCGCCTGCCAAGCGCCGCAACTATGGCAAAATCCAGCTATGAGACAATCTATGGGGGAGGGGATTTTTAATTACAAGTTTAAGTACTGATTTATCACGTGCTCTACGGTGAAGGAAAACATCGTGAGTAAATCTACTTGTCTTAGAAATTAAAACAAAATATTCGAAGACATTTGAAGTTCACCAACACGTATTGGGGCAGTGCGGCAAACTTTTCCTAGCCCTAAAACCTTCTCAGAAATGAGAGGAGGTCGGTGCCCAGGAGTGGGACGTAAGCTGTAACTTTAACTTTAATAGAGAATGAGCCTATAAATCCAAATGTCCAAATGTACATAAAAGATAAGAGAAGAATCTATAAAATTATTTTATATATAAGGATTAATTTTAAAAAGTTGTAAGCATCGATATATATGTACTACCTACGATTTGGCATTCCGAATATTCACTATGTTCAAATGAACTGTACTGCAATCCGTACACCGTTAGTGTCATTTAGTGTGGCTTCAATATTCATAGTGTGGAGCTGCGCTAATAATACAAGATTTCAAATTAAAGTTTAAACCTGAACGTAATTAATAATTCAGTAGTCAAATAAGTAAAATTATTAGTTGTTCAAGTGAATAAATAGGTAATAATATTACAATAGAAAAAATAAATTTCTTCATTTATATGCCACGCTATCTACAATCATAGACTAAAATCTACTATCTCCTGCGCATGCGCGAAAACAGAGTAGTGCACATTTTTTGTTTGTAATAGCTTCTCTAGTACGTAGTACATAGAACTCAATGGTTGTAAGACGTTGCAACATATTATATAACAATCGAAAAAAATTAAGAGAATTTTATATTAGCAGGTATTTAACCTTGAGAGAGGTTCGCATCCGATTTATTTAATTTAAATTAATTCAAAGTTTATAATCCTTAATTTTCTTTAATTAACGGATAACTTACCCAGAATTTTGACCCCCATTGTGTTCTCGTCAAGTCCCGCGAAGGAGTACACGACGTGGGTGCATAGTGATGGGTCCAAATCTGTGATTTTGAATTTCGCCGTTTCCTCGCGGTAAATTGACCAAGTGGCGAGATAGCATACCACAACCTTACCATGCGTCGGCCCTTAAAATATTTTAATTAAACATTGAATATAAGAAATTAATGAATTACGATTTAGTCTTGTTTGTTTCATCCTTATCTGTATACAACCATCTTTGTGTGGCACTCACACAAATATATTAAGTGTAAGAAAATCCCAACGCTCTGTCGAAAGTGCCAATTTACGGAATGCCAAGAAGATCTTGTAGTCTTCGACAGATGGTTGTATAAATATTTGTCCTATTGACACTTGATATGTATAATCACTTGACGACTGACTACAGAACTACCACTACCCAGACTGACGACAGAAAGCAAGCATCGATGTAGTACTCGACGACTAATGCGTTTACTTATCCACAGCTTGGTAACTACGGCAATTTGTTTATGGGCTAATAAAGATGAATTTTAATAGCACCATCAATGAAATTAATTCACTGCTTTTGCCAAATGTAAGTAAAAGTCTTTCATCTCATTTCATCCCGGGACCAGACCATCCAACCGTCAGACCCACCATCGAAAGGTATGGTCTGCGCTGCTTCTTGTCACTATAGACGTCTAGCAATTTTGATATGTTAGTTCTGCAATCTGGTGATGTGTTATAACTTTTACTTGGGAGCTGCTTATATATTATAGATGCTTATACATTATGCGTGTCCTTTTAATTGTTATTATCTTTAATAATTTTATGCTTTATTCGATATATTAAGTTGTCCGCATTTTGGTGTTTTAGGATTTCATTTTAATAGTAACTTTCAGAGTGGAGTCATCAATTACAAACCTGAATTATAGTGGATTTATTTTTTCTATAACAAGCAGGTTTACATTTTACGATGTTTAAGTAGAGACATAAATAGAGACGTTGAACAGAATATAACTGATTTTTCCTGGTTAGTCTGTATGTGTGTGTATTATAGCATTTTTGAATAATTATTTGAATAACAAGTTATTTAAACTTGTTTTATCACATCTATGATTATCATATGATAGAGATAGAAGCGTAGATGTGAGTTTTTTAAGATATAGACGTATAAAATCAAGCATCTTTCAATAAAATAATATATATTACAGTGGATCGGATCTAAACTAACCAATCTTTAAGAATGCACACACGTGTTGCATTTTTGAAAAGCCTATCTAGTATCCAGAAATGGATTATTAAGAATTATTAAAACAGGAAAGAATGCTTACCTGTTTGAATTTGTGCATTTAAACCACATGAAATTGCTGCAAAAAATAATGTTGCATAAACAATTCTTAATCCCATTTTTTATTTATCCCTTTGTTTGCTATTGATCTTTTAAGAAACTTTTCGAAACCACCCTGTAAAATAAAGATTAGATTTATAAAACATAAGAAAAAGGGACAAAATTACGAGTATCTTCTTTAATTGGTGGTTAAGTCCACTGCTGAACATATTCCTCCAACAAGGAACGCCACAAAGTACGGTTCTGAGCCACCTGCATCCATCGGCCATTATTTTACCTATGGGGGGCCGCTTACCGGTACGATGCTGCCACTCTAGAAACTTTCCTCCCCATCGGTTATGAGTTCTTTGAGCTAAATGGCTAGCCTTCGAGCAAATTATAATAATAAATGTCTAAAGGCGAGCGAAGCAATACACCTGTCGGCGTCGTTAACATCATGAGGTCTACTTAGTCAATCAAACGTCGAAGTGTTGGATTGAAAAGAACATTGGAAACAACGAACGTCGACCTTTCTCGAATCACTTCAAAACAATTGAATAAGAAAAATATTTTCGTAATTTTCTGCACAAATCGTATAAATAGTTGATATAATTTTTTTCGAAAAGTCTTCGTATATTTATTTTCTTATTTGTCTTTTTTATGAAATAACACAAACAAGCTATCAACCTGATGGTAAGTGATTACTCTGCTAACTTAAAGAATGCATGTGCAAGCTAAAACAAAACAGTGGATGCACTATTACATGACAGCCGAAATAGGTAAGAGGGTGTACGTAGGCGCACTTGAAGCAAACTCCTTAGCAAATCTTTGTTGTAATTTAACGGTTAGACGTAAATTTCAAACATCCTAACCTGATGAGACTTTTTTTATAGAATAAGGGTGACAAACGAGCACACAGTCCACCTGATGGTAAGTGAATGCTGTGGCCCATAGACATCTACATTTATCCTCAACTAAAAAAACATGCGTGAGTGTCGTGTTCGCCTAACCCCATCCGTCAAATTCGTACCGTGCGATAAGGAACTTCGTTCCAAAAAGGCTCTCCGGTTCTCTCTACACTCACCATAAGATACACAGCAGCATTAAGCTGCTATTTTACGCTGGTATTCTGTGAGACCTCTACCACGTAAAAACGCCAAAATGATAATTTATGAGATACGTTATAGGTGTTTATAGTTTCTATTTGAAGTAGAGATTTTCAACTATTCATTATCACAAATTAGCATTCAGTCCTGATCATTGTTTATACTAAATACATGTTTAAGGCCAATTTATATTCCTTTCTCATGTGACCATACTAAACTAGCATAAAATTTAACATTTGAATAACTTTGATTTAATTATAAAAGAACATGCTGTGTGTAAATAATACCAGCTGGATAACAAATGCTCGAAGTTTAGCGCAACGCTAAAGTTCGTTACCTCTATATTCCGGTTTTCATTTTTGTATTTATTGTCCTTCTTCTTCTTATATTAATATCTTGTTGTCTCTTGTATTAAGATGTAACTACATACCGTAAAACCTTAAAAAATTAAATGGTGTAATAAAACGATAATAATCATACCTTGAACTTATGTTTCTACTGATAAAGATTACGTAACTTTGCATCACTTTGTTCTAGTTCAAACTTAAACTTGTTATTTTTTGTAATTGTAATATAAATAATAGTATTTTAAACAGAACGTCCTTCTTGGTCGCAGTGTCCCCGACGACTGGGCTAGATCACAGCGTGTATACTTTAAACAAAAGCGATACACTTATAAACAGTTTATAATTTTTACCTCATAAAGCGCTTTAAAGCGTTTTAAACTCGGATTTTTTTTTACTGCTATACCTTAAAACTTGAAAACAAGACTGTACAACCAGTGGGAGTTGCCAGAAATGACATATGGATCTAAGACGTGATTCTTCACTGCTGGTTATATGAAACATCTCAAGGTCCCTAAGCGAGCTATGGAGAGGGCTATGTGCGGAGTTTCTCTGCGTGATAGACTTTGTAATGAGGATATCTGAAATAGAACCAGAGTAACCAACATAGCCTAACTTCTCAGAAAGCTGAAGTAGCAATCTGCCGGAAAATCGACAACCGATGGGTAAGAAAGGTTCTTGATAGGCAGCATCGTACTGATAAGCGGTGTGGCGATCTGGTGAGATGCAGGAAGTCTAAGGATTAGTTGGCTCAGGACCGTGCCTTGTGGCCTATATTCAGCAGTGAATGAAATGATGATGAAATCGTTTTAACTATGCGTTATATATTCGCACGTTTCTAAGCTCCGTTTCATAGATTTGTAGGCCTTTATACTTAAATATTTTTGTTTTTATTTTATTTATTTATATAATGAGGGTTACATGCGAGCACATAGTCTACTGGATGGTCAGTAGACCCTACTGCTCATATACATATTCACATCGATCCTCAATTAAGAATAAAAATGCAAATGTGTTGTCACCCCTAAGGAGTAAATATAATGCCTCGTTACCAGTAACAAGGATCTCTGGTTCTCTATACTCACCATACGAATCATAGCATTATTCTGCTCTTTCACCTTGGTCGAACCCGATTCGTGCTGCAGCCTTAATATAGCTCTACCAAGTAAAAAAATAAGATGAGTATTGGTTTTCATTTTATTACTACTATCCAGAGACTAACGCGCTCGCTGTAAGTTTCACAGTACGCGAGCAACCCGGGTTCGATCGCCGCCGGCACCAATGAAATTGTTAATTGCAATTTTAAGTGCTGATTTACCACGTGCTCGGCGGTGAATGAAAACATCGTGGGGAAACCTGCATGTCTGAGAAATAAGAAAAAAAATATTTCGAAGACATGTGAAGTTCGCCAACACGCATTGGGGCAGCGCGGAGGACATTTCCTTGCCCTAAAACCCTCTCAGAAATGAGGGGAGGCCTGTGCCCAGCAGTGGGACGTATATAGGCTGTAACTTTAAATTTTTTAACTTTTACCACTACTACTACTATCCAAATTTCCTTTAAAATTTTTTGCTCATAATAATCGGGCGTAGAACAATAATATTCAGGACCTACATAATATGTCTTAGTTGTTTATAATCAAAATATAGCATGAGTTGATGTCGAAATCATCTATGAGGACAATTTTATCACTATTATTTTAGTAACTAGTCTGGCCATAAATAATGTTACTTTTTTAATTTTTCAATATTCGAACTTTTAATGCGCTTATATGAAACTTCGCTCGATTTGCCGCTATTTCACATATATATTTTATAATGTGATTGTTAAATTGCATTCTGTACTTGGACTTTAAATAAATCAGGATTAAAGTGATTACTTCGCACAATGTGGATTTGGTGCCGTCAGTTATTTTTGAGATGCTAAAGAAACAAGGCATCAGGTGTAATCGAATCATCGATAGGTACATGAACAAGAGACCACTAAGACGATTATAAAAGGTCGGGGCGACCCCGTCCTGTAAAGGCCAGACGTGCTGTGAATTAGTCAAAGCCAAAATTCGAAGAATATATATAAAATAAAAAATATTATCGCGTGATGTTGATTTCCGCGTCGTTCGTTACTCATAGTCGTTACCTCAAACCTGAATATCGTGCCCATTCACAATTTATTAATTAATTCACAAGACTATTGTAGATGATAACTTGGACTAATAAGCTCTGTCGATCGCAAAGTGCACTGCTTGATGTAGTCTGGTGGCCTGAATTGATCGCTCAATTTGGCTTCTGTCTCAGTGAAGATCAGTACAACAAGACAAATGATAAAGTGTATCCTTACAGCTCTTTTTTAAAGGTGTAAAGAATTCAACCAAAGTGTACCTAAGTTGTATATTTTTCAAAAATGTACTGTGGACCTTCAAGCAAGACTCGGCTCCTGGTCAAAAGGCACGAATAACATAAATAAGGCTCAAAAACAATGTTCCGAACTTCATAAGAGTTGAAAATGGCCCTAGTCTAGCCCAGATCTGAACCCGTTGGACTGTAAATTATGGTCAGTCATAGAGGACATGGCTAGCTTAAAACGTTACTTCCAGCATTGAGTTTTTAAACATCCTTAGAGATAGCAGTGCCTTAATTAAAAGGACAGTAGTGCGTACATCCATAGATTTGTGGTCTGAGAGATTAACGACTGTCTGAAAGTCCTAAGGTACAATGATGGCCGCTTTAAATAAAATTGTTTTATTAATCGCTTAGATTTCGATTAAAATGTATATAAGTTTTATCGTTCTACGTGGTAGAACTATGCTGCAGCTATGTTAATGGTTGTAGCATGAATGGGTCGGCTCAATCGGGGAAGGACCATACTCTCACAGAATACCAGCGTAAAATAGGAGCTCAATGCTGCTGTGTTTCGTATGGTGAGTGTAGAGAACCGGAGACCCTTTTTACTGGAAACGAGGCATTCTATCTTAGTCCTCAGGGGTGGCAACGCATTTTGTATTTTGACTCTTAATCGAGGATATAACGCATATGACTATGGTACTATACTAACGTAGATGACTATGGGCTATAGCATCTACTTAACATCAAGTGGACTGTGTGCTCGTTTGTCACCTTTATTCTATAAAAAAATGTTATTATACTGGTACATAAAAAATGCATTTTTAATGTTTAACAGAACATGTGGCCATACTAGGTACAACTGTTCCTCTCTCTATTACTCATACGGCGTAAGCGGTAATTCCAGTATTGACCCATCAGGTCATTTCTGACGTATTTGTTTGTTTTCCTCATATAGTCCAAAGTAATATATAATTGCTTATCAATGCTACATATTTTGTGTATTAATTTAATACTCTAGAAACTGAATTTTTTTTATTAAAAAACAACTTCTCAATTAAATTACATTGTGTAACAAAAAACTATACCTCAGTGTCAACTAGCGACATCTGGTAAGCAGAAAATTATTAGCACTCACTAGATGGACTGTACTGTAGCTCGTTTGTCATTTCAGTTTTATAAAAAAAATAAAGGTTGTGATGCTTGAAAACTAAATGTTTAATTTGTTTTGTTTTCATTTTGTTATCAAGAACAAATATCAAGCTACAATAAATTTTTCTACGTGGTAGAGCCACACTGCAGCTACATATATTATGTTTGCAGCACCTTTAATATGTACATTATTGATCCTCGTGATTGTTTTGTTAAAAAACTTTATTTCACATTATGTATGTATAACAATAAAGTAACATTAAATAGAAGTCATTGAAGCACCATCAATTAAAAGCAATTAAGCAAGTTTTTAAATTTTTGTTAAATATAGTTACAAAATTATATATTTCTTTCACAATAACACTTTTGATAACTGGGTAAAAGTGTAATTGTCAAAATAATATTAGTAGTTAGTAAATTTTATAGTATGCAAGGAAATTCTAACCTCGCTAGCTCCAATGATATTTTTAATTTACGGTAACTATGTAAGAAACCCCAGCTCTAACTCATAATCTGTTTGCGTGAATTCTGAGACCTGATTAATTAAGTTTCTTCAGTTAATAAACGACATGAAAAGACCAGCATGATTAAGAAAAACATGACCCGAAATTAGTATAATTCCGCCACATTTTGTTCTTCTTCTGCTGTTCGGGCTTCTTTTAAAAAAAACCAAACTGTCGGGATTTTTATTTGACTAACGAGGGGACACGGTTATAACGTATAAAGACCTGGAATAAAACAGAATAGAACAGAATGGAACGGAATGGAAGCGAATGGATTGGCATGGTACGGAATGGATTGGAATGAATTAGAAAGAGTGTAGAGTAGAAAAGAATAGAATATAATAATTTAAATTTTACTTAGATTACAAGTAATACTTATTGAAAGATCCATTCATCCATTCCATCATTTCCGTTCCATCACCATCCATTGAAAGACAAATAGAAATAGCGTGGTAGCGATCACTTCATTCCCAGGGCTTATTATCAGTAATGTATTCTTTTAATTTAATAATAACCCTTTTTACGCAGCTTTTGTTTAATAAAAATTTTAAACTTTTAGATAGATAGGCCTTGCATGGACTTTCTTGTAAAAGTGTATACAATGCCCTATGAAGGATTTACTGACTCAATGCAGTCGAGTAACTGGTATTACTAGCTTGTGCTTGTATATGTAATACTAGGATATTTACAGAATATATATCACTATTTTTTATAAAAATATGTTTGTATTTGTGTATATAAAATTTTCATACTCATATAAAATTTTCGTAAATATATTGAGAAGCCGAAGTTAATGTATTCATTTCTTTAAAATTTGGTTTAGGAGATTCTGTCGAATTTAGATTGCAATTAGCTCTTATGGCTCTCTTCTGCAAAACAAAAATAGTTTCATTGGCATACTATATATTTAATAAATACTGGGTCAAATCTTTTGATATACGGCAAAATACCAACACGGCTATTTCGACATCTAGTCGCTAAAAATATACAAGCGTTGTCACAAAAACATTTCCTTAGATAATAATATCATAACATTATATTTTATCTGCATTCCTCGTAATAATTTATTTTTGTATACAAAGATACAAACTAATTACTACTTTACAAAACTAGTTGCGTTCCGCAGCTTCACCTGATTCGTCGTGATGGAAACAAAGGCTTGTGAGGGTAGGTACCTAGCTAATTTTACTATATTTTACTTATATAGCAATATCTCAGGTATTTCGCTTAAAATATTGGATAGGGGGTTGAACAGAACAAATAAAACAGTTTAAAATTATACGTTGGTTCTGTTTATTCAACCGCCTCGTTACAGATGTGCAACCGAGAAATATTTACGACATTTATTATTGGATTTTTTATTTGTCTTTTGTTGAATTTAATGATATAATTAATTCTCATCCTTACATATAATTCAATTAAAAATCGTGATGGAAAGCAATCACGTGGTTATTAGAATTTAATTTTACTTAAGGCGTCATACAATCTTTCCCAATATTTAAAAATAATACCGAGTAATATCGTGTTGCAGAGTGAACACCAAACGCGTGCAACTCCTGTACGTGACACTACGGGCGTACCGGTACGCAAGCGAAGCCGACCGGCACTACCGCAGACGTCGCGGGCAGGAGGGGGACTCCACTGTTCTTCTTACCGTGCCCCATCGTTGCTTCGTCTAGTCGCCGAGTTGACTCACTATTAGTATTTACTACACATATGGCCATACCAAGATCCCATATAACAAGCTAAGGAAATAACTCAAACTATTCTTTCAACATAAATAAGGCTTCCAATCCTATTTATAGCGTAAGCTGCAAGTTTGCTTAATGCTGCAACGTGACTGTTCTATTACTTAATCTTAGTATTTCCTTGCGTCTGGCACTGCTGAGGCTGCGGATGTGTGCGAAAGCGTTCCCATTTAACACTTTTTCTCAACTTCTCTCAGAGTTGACTTGTAGTGAATGTCATTATGGTATGCCTATTTTTAAATAATAAATAAAATAACGTTTATTAGCAACCAAATATGTCTGAATACAAAGGAGCTCTGTCTGATGAACTAGGTTATCATCTGTATCTCAAGGAAAAGTGCCTTCCCTAATTCTTAGTTCTAAGTCTATACTCGGTAATTTCAGTTTGGACATAATCAAGATTTTGCAGCTATTTACAGCCAGTACATATTTTAAAAATATATTGGTGCTTAGAGTTATAAGGCTAACACTATTCTAAGTAGGAATTTTATTTTAAACGTATGGTGCTACGAAATTATAGTGCAATGTTTTATGCAAAAAGTGATTTTGGAAATGGGTATAGGCACCGAAATTTTCTTCATTCTTCATTCGGCCCCTTAGAAGAAGTTGTATTACAATAAAATTAAACATTAATAAAAATGAGTACTATGTTGATATCTTTTTTCTTCTTTTTCATCATTAGTCTATAAAAGTCTGTTGCTGGATTCGTATGGAGGATTTGCTAAATCGTCATGCTTCGCAAGTGCAACGTCATTCGTAGTATCAGACGTCTCGTATCTTTGAGGCTGTTTGTCGTTAATCTATTTTATGCTCGGCATAAAGAAATGAGTCAAAAGATTGACATTTCCTATAGTCGACTCATAAGACATCCTTTATTTTGTCATAATACGATCGAAATATTGGGATTATATTTCTCCTTTTAAAATATAGAAGGCAATAAAGAGATTAAGATACAGTTTGCTGCAAAATATTTATTTATGTTAAAAACCAATGTGATAATACATATGAACTTTAAATATGTCTTTTATTAATAATTATTTAAGCTCTAGTTTGAAATTTGATGTTTGTATTAAAATTTTCTAGTACTTACGCGAGCAAACTGAGATCGATAGCCACTCGGCACTAATGAAGTTATTAATTGAATTTTGTAGTGCTGATTTAATGCGTGCGTAGTTGTGAAGGAAAAAAAATGATGAAACCTGTACGTCTAAGAAATAAAAAAAAATACATTCCGTGGATATGTGAAGTTTGTCATCACATTCATTCTTGGGGCGATGTATACGCTTTTACAACAAAATCCCAGAAAATATACAAAATTCGACCTGCTCAAAATTCAAAAACTTTATTAAACATAGTTTGTATAAAGAGGGTTATTATAATATTACGGAATTTATGGATGATAATAACCCCTGGGAATGAGGTGTTCGCTACCAAGCTATTTCTAATTTGTTTTGTGTGGTTAATTGTGTAACATACATGATTGTAAGCTGTTATTTAAAAAAAAAGTCCCGCTGGGTTTCTTGCTGGTTCTTCTCAGGACAGAGGATTTTTTTCGAACCAGTGGTAATTAAACAAAAGAGTGACTTTCAATAAGTATTATTTATAATATATATTGAATAAAAAAGTTTCTGTTTCTGTTTCACGCATAACGACTCATGGTGCACTTCCTTGCAGTAAAACCCTCTCAGAAATAAGATGCCTATGCCAATGAGACTTATGTAGGCTATTACTTTAAGTTACTTTTAAATTCTCAAATTTTATACAGAAGATATATATAAAATGTTGCTGTAACAACAAACCATCATACTGATGATACCAAATATTGCTATTCCTGCAATGTGTAAATAAATAATCATACTTCTGTTGTGCGTGTGTTTTCTTCTTTTGCTTTTAATCACCTTTTTCATCCATTGTACGTTAGAAACCTTTCTGGTATTCGCCAATTGGGATACACACCCTGACAGATATACCCATTTAACAGCAATGCTCTCTAGACCAAATTTCGGTCACGGCGGCCAGTCTCAACGGAGACTAACCATTTGCGCAGGACAGGATTGTGTACGCCAGAACAGGTGCACTCTCTATTCCCGACATAATGAGCCGATAAATTAGCACTGTGATGAGAAGATATGCGTTGTTTGACATTTAAAGTCATCAGATCATGATGTTCCAGGCATATATTGCTAATACGTTAGGTAGCTGTAATATGTTAGGGGCTAATTTAAATGTGGCCATTTTTAGGATCTGATGGTGTGTAGTGTGTATTTATGCTCCATAAGCACTTACATCAATTCTCTATTAAGGACCAAATTAGACTTCTAATAAAATAATTTACATGTAATAATTTCATGCTTCAGTGATTAAATATTATTATAACTAAGATTATACACTACTCCTCAACACAAAATTTCATCCAAATCGTTAAAGCGATTTCCGAGAAACGAATTATATATGTCGCAGGTTTATGGTAAAATCAGGTTTTTGATCTAAACCTAGGCTTTTGATCAAGAACTGGAAGAAAACAAAAGGTTTAATTACTTAATCCTACTATTAACCTAAAAAAATCCTGTTTTTATATACATTTAAACAAGAGTAAAGGAAGGTGGGGCATGACAGGGTGGTTAAGGTTTGATGATGACTAAAACACAGGTTTTTGTAATCAACTAATCAACTTTATTTTTTAACTATTATGTAGTAATCAGTCTTTCAGTTTAACAAAGAATTAAACATTTATTTAAAGTTTTAAAGATAATAAATCAACAAATACCAAAATAGTCCTTTCTCCCCATCTTGCCCCGCAGGTGGGGCAAGACAGGGTACCCCCGAGGGGAAGATAGGGTACCTAACAACAAACAGGTATGACTTCATCGTCGTCATCTTCTACATCGGCACACGGGCAATGAGCCCATTTACCACATACCTGACAACTTATCCATCCTTCCACTGATTCCAAATATGGTCCAGCGCAATACAATCATGCAGGATTCTCGTTTTATTTTTCCGTATCATCTGATTCTGATGAAGACTGTCTTTTCTGATTTTTTTGTTTCTTTTCTTTATGTCTGTCCGATTTCTCTTGCCTTTAAGTTCTGAACTTGATACATCCTTCAGTTTTTTTTTCTCTTCTTTCTTCCGTTTCTTCTTTTTAATGCTATCATCTAGACGATTCTTGTACGGGGAAGACGTAATAATCACAGTACTTTCAAGTTGTCTTGATACACGAGTATTTTTTACTATGGGACTGAATGTGTTTTTGCTGCTAGTCCTACCTACCACCCATTTTGTTTTAAAATACAGCAGCTATCGCGTTCCGCATCGCTTCTTCTGACCATTTACCTCGGTCTGTCTTTGTTTCGTACCTTCTGACCATTTTGAAATGATAAAAAACTTTTATTTTGATTTCAAAATTTATGAAGGGCAAGATGGGAATCACATTTTGGAAAATAGACCGTATCCCATGATGGGATACGGTCTATTTTCCAAAATCCCATCATGCCCCTTTTCGTTTTACTCAAATGATTTAAATATTGTCAGAAACGTTATTAAAAAAAGTATTAAATAAAATATGTACCTTATAAGTGGCTAAATTCTGCATCGGAAACACTCACAGCTGTTTACGATATTTTATTTTATTACTTTAATGTCACGCGTTATAAAAATTTGAAAATATTAAGATTATCGTGCATATGACAGATAGCGCTCTAACTTTGTCACTCTAATCACTAGTTTCGGTGACTCGCCGTGGCAGTGGTAGCAGCTTGTCTAACGCATATGCTCGATTCTGATTGGTAAGTTCATATCACCACATACAGCTTTTACTTCATCTTGTCCCTCGCCCCGTCTTGCCCCATCTTCCCCTAAATACCTATACAGGGTTATTTTTCAAAGAGTAGCCAAATTTAAACTTAAGTTCAAATATATAAATAATGATATACCGTTAATACAGTTTTTGAAAATACGAGAAAATAAGGCTTCTACTTTTATTTGAAATTATCCCAAATTAAATGTAATTTATAGGCAACAATGTTTTTGTCTATGGATCGACCCTTACAAATGTGCGCGTGCGCAGTAAAATCAGTTAAAATAATGCATTACCACGCATTTTTGTATAAAGAGGACAGAATGTTTGAGATTTTTTTAATTAATTTTTCTTCACCATTAGCCTATATTACTTATTCTGAATCATCTCTGCAAATTTGGCCAGTTATTGCAAAATAACCCTGTATATACAAATAATTATATATATGACGGCGCCTGCGCTGTTGCACGTGCGGCGGCGTCAGTGTAGCTTATTACGGGTGGCGAGACCCACCAAGATGTCCGCATCAGCAGAATATTCTGATTGTAGACCACAGACATGTGCTGAGTAGACAAACGGAAACTGCCGAGCTCCTGTGTGGGCTCTCATGCATTAGTTTTTAAGCATAGAATATTAAGTTGGTCTTAAGCGAGTTCTTGTAGCGATTCTTTTAATTAATAAAATTAGTATTTTTAAAACGTCCTCCGGCCCCTGTATAACTTGACTGGCGCAGCCGGTAGGATTTTCAGAAACCATTTTTCTCACAAAACACACAAATGCCACAACAAAGTTTTAAAATTAGCACACCCCAAAACACACCGATCACGAGACCTCACTTTCAACAGCCTCAGCAATTGCAACCCCAAAATAATATACAATTTCAACCAAGATTTAAATTTGGAATACCGCCAAGCAAGCAAATTAAGTTACCAACACAGCAACGCCAACAATTTGGAATTAGGCCACAACCCCCTCAATAACCCATAGGACATAAGCCGCAATTAGGTGTAACACCACAGTTTGGATATAGACCAAACTTTAACCAAGGTCACCAACCCACTGGTTATAGGCCACCACCTCATTTACAACGACCACAATTTTAACGCCCACCACGCTGAATGGTTTGGTTCCTGTTTAACCGATCATGCGGGTAGATCTGTTTATGACTTTGCCTTGGCATATGATCTAACACAACGGGTTACTTCGCCTACGCGGATCCCAGATGTGGAGGACCATGTACCTTCCCTGTTGGACCTTCTGCTGACCTCTCATCCGGACGGATATCAGGTCTCCGTCGATGCCCCTCTTGGTTCTTCGGACCATTGTCTGACCCGGAGTACGGTGCCACTCACGCTCCCATTGCAGTTGCGATGTGGAGCTCGCCGCCGTGTTTGGCACTATAGGTCGGCCAATTGGGATGGGATGCGGTCTTTTTTTTGCATTCTACCGTCGTTGCTGATTCTGTCGCTGATGTGGTACTTCAGTAAGCAGGAGTGCTACGGGCCTCGGCTGACGCATCAACGTCCCGGAATGTAAACACTAGCGCTCTTAAAAAGAAGTATAATTCCGCCTCCAGATCCTTCAAAAGTGTCTGAGAAACTAGTTCGCCTCCCTTCGGAAACACGTCCATTCTGGTCTCTCGCCAAGGCTGTCCAAGGGAACTTCTGTCAGCCATCTCTGCCATTTCTGCACAGGGTAGACGACTCACTGGCCCATGACGCAAAGGAGAAAGCCGATCTGCTAGGCTCTCTTTTTGCTTCCAACTCAACTCTTGATGACGGGGTGAACACACCGCCTACCATCCCGCGGTGTGAGTGCTCCATGTAGGAAGTGCTGTTTACCTCTCCCTGGACGTCAACAAGTCGAGTGGGCCTGATGGAGTCCCACCTATTATGCTGAAGACGTGTGCTCCGGTGTTGGCACCGGTTTTAACGCGTCTTTTCCGGTACTCCTAATCCCTAGGCGTAGTCCCGAACTCATGTAAGACAGCTTTGGTGCACCCGATCCCTAAAAAAGGCGACCGTTCAGATCCGTCCAACTAGGTAACAAAGTAATGGAAACTGTTATTAACTGCCAGCTCATGCGGTACCTTGAGGATCACCAGCTGATTAGTGACCGCCAGTACGGTTTCCGTCGAGGTCGCTCAGCTGGTGATCTTCTAGGTTACCTAACTCATAGATGGGCGGAAGCAGTGGAGTCCAAGGGAGAGGCGTTGGCCGTTAGTTTGGACGTAGCGAAGGCCTTCGATCGGGTTTGGCACAAAGCGCTTCTTTCGAAGCTCCCTTCCTATGGGCTTCCCGAGAAATTGTGCAATTGGATCACCAGTTTTCTTGCAGATCGGAGCATCAAGGTCGTAGTAGACGGTGCATGCTCCGATTACAAGCCCATTAACGCTGGTGTTCCACAAGGCTGCGTGCTATGACCAACGCTATTTCTTCTGCATATCAATGATATGTTGCAAACCGGTAACATTCATTGTTATGCAGACGACAGCACTAGCACAGTATAATAAAAACATACAGTAGGACGACGCCTTTGATCTCGTGGTAAATGCCGACAACGTCTAGACAGCGTATGGAGGTTAGGGTTGTCACAAATTAACAACTTTTACTAATTTCATTATTTATTTTAGATCTACATCGTGATCAACAATATGATTACTAATATAAATATATTATATAATAATACGCCTCACAACGTGAGGGAGTGCTCTACTCTCGATATGTGGCCATACCTCAGTTTCGCTACATAAAATCGTTCTTATACTCTTAGCTAGACATCAAATCCATATATATATATATATGGATTTGATACGTTACAATGACTACAGACATTGAATTATTGGTTTATTTTATAACTGATTCACTTTAGATTACATAACAAAAAATGTAATTGAAAAAATATATCGACTGCCGTCCGTTTGTCTATGCGTCTGTGAGTCTTCTCGCTTAATAGAAATGTAAGCAATAGATTCCTATTGAACTGAACACCTTTTAAAAGTTATTTATTTTTCATCAAAATTAAATGAAACGCTCATGAGGCGTGCATTTTGGATTTTCCAATTTTTTTTTGTGCCCAGAAGCAATTAGAAAGGGCTACCCCGTTACGCGAGGAGGTGGTGAATGCTTTATGCATACCACGACAGCCGGTCTGTCGTGGTTATGTGGGACTCACTGTGACTAAACCCTAATCTAACCTTATAACTTTGCATAAAAACATTGTAAAAATTCCCTGGCTGCCCTGAAATATTTAATTAGTCGAGTCTTATTAGTTTACTGTGTTTTCAAGCCATTTCGGGCGATATTTCTAATTTAAATAAAAATTTATTATTTTTGGGGAAACGTAATATATCAAAATTTTTTCGTCTATATTAAAATCTTACAAATCTCTTCCGTTTTTGCTCCTATCTGGTCCACCTTGCTCCACAACCGCCGTATCAGCCAAAATCTGCAACAATAAACGTAGAAATTAGCATAATTTCGCCCTGCCACCCACCCTGTTTTTCATTACTAAGGTAGATTCATATATATATTTTTCCAAAAGTCGCTTATTTTCCAAAAATTAAAATGAGTTCTGTGCAGGGTAATACAAATAGGTCCGAAGAGCAGCGGAAACGTAATATTGCACCCAAAGAGAAACTAAAAGAAATGCACACTCGGAAATCCGATGTGCTAGAAATAGCCGTAACAGCGACTTCCAAAGCCAATAGATTATATCAGGATGCTAAGTTACAGCTAGAGCAATCTGGAAACTTAAAGACTTCTATAAAAGAGACGGTGGTAAATAACCTTTCTGAACTTTTTGGAATAGTATTACAGTTAAACGAAGAAAGGCAGACTCTACTCCTACAATTGGAGAAAGCCCGTATACAACTTAAAGACGATCTGCTTAGGCAAGAAAAACAGTATGCAGAGGACCTGAGAGCACTAGTAAATCAGGGTATCATAAGAGATATTCAGTCTTCTCTCACCGAAACAGTGAGTGATATGAGAATATTGACGGACTCATAGAAGCACACGATTGGAAAAGACACCTTAGTGGATAAACATACTTTTATAGGCAATTCGGAGGATACCAGAAAGGAACTAGTGGGAATAAAAGGGGAACTATCATCCCTGAAAGACCAAATGGGTGGACTTCGGGAGTCTTTGGTTAAAAGCGAAACAAATGAGCCTACATATGCCAGCATAGCCCAAAGGCCAAAATAAACAGCAAAATGATGGCTCCAATGCACTCAGTACTGGTATCATCCGAAGAAGAACAAGATACTAGCGGAGATATAATAAATAAAATTATAACAGCAATTGACGCTAAAACCACTGGGTCGAGAGTAGATAAACTACGGAAGGCCAGGGATCAAAAGGTAATAGTGGGATGCCAGACACATGACGAGGTTCAAAAAATTGCGGAAAGAATCAAAGGAGCATCCTCAGCATTGCTGGTACAAGAAGTCGAGAATAAAGACCCTCTGATTATTATGAGAGATGTTCTATCTATAAATAAAGACGAAGATATTCTAGCAGCTCTGAAAAACCAGAATAAGCAATTCCTATCCGATATACCAGATGATCAATACAGAGCAACAATTAAATATCGGAAAAAAGCTAGAAATCCGCATATTAATCATGTCGTACTTCATGTATCCCCAAAAGTGTGGCAGAGGATGACAACAGTGGAAAAAGTCCACATTGACTTGCAACGGGTAACAGTAAGAGACCAATCACCGTTGGTACAGTGTACGCGGTGTTTGGGGTACGGTCACGGAAAAAAGTTTTGTAAAGAGACACAGGATTTATGCAGCCATTGCGCCGGACCCCATGTTAAAGACGACTGTCCATTATGGGCAGTAAAATAACCACCGACATGTCGCAATTGCTTGCACGTAAAAAGTGAAAGGACAGACCGCAACGCATTTGATGACAATTGCCCTATCCGAAGGAAATGGGACGCGATCGCAAGATCGAGTGTAGCGTATTGCTGAAATTGACACAACGAATTATGGGACCACCAGGGATGAAGAATCATTAAGAAATCCACAGGACTACAGTATTATACAGGCAAATCTCCAGAGGAAGAAATTAGCAACTAAAGAGTTAATGATAGAAGCAGAACAAAGAAAAATTAATATCGCTTTGGTACAGGAACCGTATATTGGTGCATTAGGGGAATTAAAACAAGAAAAAGGGACAAAAGTAATTCAGTGTACAAGAAACAGAACTAAACCTGTAAAGGCAGCCGTAATAATTTTTGATCAAAATATTAATGTAATAGAGGATCCGATACTCATAACGGAGAATATAGCAGTTGCTCAATTAAAAACGAACAAGTGGGAATTAGGAGTCATATCGGTCTATTTTGAGGACAGTTTACATATCGAACCTTATCTTGCACAACTGAAAACTATTATTGAAAAACTAAAAACAAAATACATATTAATAGGAGATGATTTTAACGCATGGAGTACGTGGTGGGGAAGTTCTAGAGAAGACCACAGGGGAGAGGAATTGGCAGGAATGATAGAGGATACAGGTATGCACATATTAAGTGAAGGAATTGAACCCACATTTGATACTATTAGGGGAGGGAATATCTATCAGAGTATAGTAGACATAATATAATAATAATAAAAATAATAAGCCTGGAGAAGAAGGATTGACGACCGTATCGCAAAGGCAAGGGCCCTCATCGGCAGACTGATAAGCTTCAGGTCGGGCAATAATAGGCCGAAAATTGTGCGCACCGTCAGGATAGCGTTTGCTGGGACAAATGTCAGTTTGTCCCAGCCGGATATAACGCAAAAACTGACAGAGCGCATAGCAGACCTGAAGCAGAGAATCGCTGCTTGGGGAAAGCGGATTCGGCGATATACCGAGAGGTCAAGACGGTTCAACCAGAATCGTCTCTTCCAGAGTGATCAGAAGAGGCTCTATGAGTCATTGGAGCGACCAATGGTACGTGGAATGGGCCCAGCACCGAATCAGGCCGACACTGTCGCATTCTGGTGCGGCCTGTGGTCAGAGCCCGTAAACCACAGCTAGGGCCCTTGGACGGAAGTTGTGGCGAGTCAGTGTGCGAGTGTTACGCCTTTTTTTTCGTTTCAAGAGGCTCTCAACCAAAAGTCGCTCCCGAGCCTCTTCACTACTGGGATCACTCATTTGATTCCTAAAGACCATGATTCCACAGACCCTAGCAAATACCGCCCCATTACGTGTCTACCCACCATATATAAGACACTGACATCCATTTTGAGTACGCGAATCATTCGTCACCTGAATTTAAATCAGGTGATGTCGCGCGCTCAAAATGGATGTCGGGGCGGTGGTCGTGGAACCAAGGAACCACTCCTCATTGACGCGGTCATTGGCAAAGTGGTTAAACGCAACCGTCGGAACTTCTCTGCCGCCTGGATAGACTATAAAAAGGCATTTGACTCGGTGCCCCATACATGGCTAAAGAGGGTCCTCGAGCTGTACAAGATTGACTGTACAGTTAGAGACTTCCTCGGGCAGTGTATGGGGCAATGGAGTACAATCCTTTGTCATCTAGGCGAGCGGATGACGGATGCGGAAAGCCACATAAGGATAAGAAGGGGTATCTTCCAGGGCGATTGTTTGAGTCCAATCTGGTTTTGCCTCTCCCTGAACCCTCTCAGTACATTACTGGAGAACTCCGGGAGGGGATTTCAGCTTCGGAAAGGAGGTACAAAAGTGACCTACCTTTTCTATATGGATGATCTCAAGTTATTCGCCTCCAGTCGCTCCCATCTTATGGAATTGCTAAACATCACTTGTGATTTTAGTAATTCTATCAGAATGGAGCTGGGGACGGATAAGTGTGCGGTCCTCCATGTTGAAAGGGGAAGGGTTGCTAATTCTGAGGGCATAGACTTATCTATGCCCATCAACATAAGGACCCTTTCTGAGGCTGAAACATACCGATACCTGGGTATGTCACAGAGCATCGGTATCGATGAGGCGGGTATGAAGCAGTCAGTTTGCGATATGTTTTATGCACGCTTGACCAAAGTGCTTAACAGCATTTTGTCCGGTGTGAATAAGACACACGCATATAACGGTTGGGTCATGCCTGTTCTCATATATACCTTTGGCATACTTAGGTGGACTCAAACTGAACTTAACGCCCTGGATAGAAAAGTCCGCACTACTATGACGTCCCATAGGATGCATCACCCGAGATCGTCGATTATGAGGCTGTACTTGCCGCGGAAACATGGTGGGCGTGGCTTTTAAGCGCGCTTACCATGCATAATCGCGAAGTGTGCAGCCTCCGTAATTACTTTCTGACGAGATCGGATGATCCATTCTATAGGGACGTCATTTCTTGTGATAAAGGACTTACCCCTCTATCCTTAGCCAACGAGCAATGGCAAGACCCGGCAGTACAGAGCATTTCCGACCGGGAAACCGTATGGAAGGAGAAGGAGCTCACGGGAGGTTCTACAAGGCTCTACATGTGCCTTTCGTAGACACAGTTGCCTCCCTCCACTGGCTACGTTTTGGTGACCTCTTTGGAAACCGAGGGTTTTGTCTGTGCGATACAGGATCAGGTTATTGAGACCAACAACTATCGGAGATACATCCTAGAGATGGCACCGTCGACATCTGTCGAGCTTGTCGCCATCGGTGAGTCACTTAGGCATGTCATCTCCGGTTGTTCGGCGCTTTCTAACTCTGAGTACTTGCACAGGCACAACTTAGTAGCCAGAATTCTACACCAGGAGCTCGCTCTGAAATACGGTCTCGTGGACCGGAAATTGCCGTATTACAAGTACTTGCCGGAAGCCGTGCTCGAAAATGACCGCGCCAAGCTCTACTGGGACCGGGCCATCATCACAAACAGGACTATTCTTACGAATAAGCCTGATATTGTGTTGATGGACCGGGCACAGTCAAGGATATTTTTGGTCGACATCACCATTCCGTATGACGAGAACCTCGTGAAAGCCGAAACAGATAAGCGAACAAAATATCTGGACCTGGCTCACGGGTGACCGACATGTGGGGTGGACTGCCGACCGAAATTATACCTGTAGTCGTCTCTGCGAACGGGTTAATCCCAGTCAGCCTCTCGGGTCATCTGAGGCGACTGGGACTCCGTGACGGACCGCTCCAAGCTCAAATGCAGAAGGCGGTGCTCCTCGATACCGCCCGCATCGTCCGCCGGTTTCTCTCCCTTTCCCCCTAACCCTCGGCCGTTTGATCTCCCCTGCCGAGGGTTTCCATCTGGTTGGGTTTTTATTTATTTATGTATTATTTATTTATTTATGTTAGTATATTAAATATATATTTATGTTTATTTATTATTTCCTTTAAAATATTTATTCAGCCCAACCAGATGAGAATACTATATAAATACCCCATAATAATAATAATATTTTATTTGCATAAAACATGGTATATGATAGATTTTACAAAACGTTTTAGATCAGCATGTTTTGCTACGGTTATTCATAGCATGCAAAATTTTTTTTACATTAATATTTTTGGCTACAAAAATCCTTAACACTATAGAAATTACAATTATTTAGCCACTGATATAGTTTTAATTTAAATGATCTTGTATTTAATATTTTTAAGTAATTAGGTATCTTATTATATAACTGAACACACATAAATAAACAACTTTTATTATATTTTCTTATTGAACAATCAGTAGCGAAAATTTATTAAGTAAAGTAAGGGATTGGAAAGTAAATAAAGCTATTATAAGTTCTGACCACAACTGTATTACATTTGAACTAACATTGATAAAACCTACAGAAAAGAAAATTTTAAAAGTACTAGAATATATAATACCAAAAGGGCGAAATGGACAGAATTTAAAAATAAATTATGTAAAACGCTTAAAATGAAAAATATTAGTAAAGAAGAGATAACAGAACTAAAATCAAAGGAAATATTAAAAACTACAATAAATACATATACACAATATGTTAAGGAAGCATGTGATTCAAATATTCCAAAAATTAAAACTAGAAACAAAATTACTATACCGTGGTGGACAGAAGAGCTTAATAAGTTACACAGTTGACAGTCAAGAAAAGAAGAATATCGTATGCCGCCCCTCGCCGGTGTCAATACGTAGTAGAACAATATTTGGAAATAAAAAATAAATACGGAGAAGAAGTAGCACAAGCACAAATCAACAGTTGGAAAAAGTTTTGCAGTAAGCAGGAAAGGGAAAGTCTGTGGGATGGGATCTATAGGGTAATCAGGAAAACATCAAAAAGACACGACGACCAACTGTTAATTAGGGAGGGTAAATCGTTGGATGCAGAGGAATCAGTGAAACACATGGCGGAGACATTTTTCCTCGATGACAATTTGGAAAACGAAACACCAGAACAATATCATACACGAATGAAAGCTAACAAAATGTGCACTCAAACTACAGATGATATTTGGGATGTACCATTTACAGTGACCGAATTACAATTTGCTACCAGCAGCTTCCATCCAAGGAAGGCGCCAGGTTCAGATGGTCTCACAGCGGACATCTGTGCCGCGGCGATAAACATTGATGAGCAGATATTCTTAGCCTTGTTGAACAAGTGCTTAGAATTATCATACTTTCCGGATCCATGGAAGGAAGCTACTGTGTTAGCACTTAGAAAGCCGGGAAAAACTGATTACTCTGTAGCAAAATCGTACAGGCCGATAGGGCTGCTCTCTGTTATGGGTAAGATCCTAGAAAAGATGATGGTGAGAAGACTGAAATATTATATTTTACCAAAATTAAATCCGCGTCAGTACGGGTTCGTTCCACAGCGCTGTACGGAGGACTCCCTCTATGACTTGATATTACACATCAAGAATAATCTGAGAAATAAGAAAATAAGTATTGTAATATCCCTAGACATAGAGGGGGCTTTCGACAGCGCGTGGTGGCCGGCTATTAAAAATAGACTGATGGAGATAAAGTGTCCTGTGAATCTACGTAGATTAATAAATAGTTATTTTACAGATAGGAAAGTTATAGTTAGATATGCGAACGAAGAATTTACAAAAAACAATACAAAAGGGTGCATTCAAGGCTCGATTGGTGGTCCCATATTTTGGAACCTGCTATTAGATCCGTTGCTAAATGAATTAGAAGAGCGCGGAGTGTATTGCCAAGCCTTCGCCGACGATATCGTTCTGATCTTCTCGGGTCACATGACATGCGATATCAAAATAAATGAAGATCAAATTCTTTCACACATATATGAATGGGGATTAAAAAATAAATTGAAGTATGAAACCCCGCAATTGTTCATGGGAGGTAAAGAAATAAAACTAGTAGAGGAAATAAAAATATTAGGCTTAATGATCGATAAAAAATTGACTTTTAATAGTCATGTTTCCTATATCTGTCAAAAATCAATAAATATTTATAAACTACTGGCTCGTGCAGCAAAAATTTCATGGGGACTTAAACCCGAGGTGATCAGAACGATTTACGTGTCAGTTATTGAACCGGTTATAATGTATGCCGCAAGCGTTTGGGCACCAGCAGTTCACAAAATTGTAATAAAAAACCAGCTAAACGCAGTGCAGAGGGGATTTGTACAAAAAGGTTTGTAAATCATATCGCACGGTCTCACTAAACGCAGCTTTGATACTCTCAGGACTACTACCTTTAGATCTAAGGTTACGCGAAGCTGCATATTTGTATGAAGCAAAACGCGGTAAACCTTATGATAATCTACTTAAAGACAGAGAGATTGAAGAAAAAGTAAGCTTTTTGGAAATGCAGCATCCAGCGTGCGAAGAAGAAATTGACTTTGACATAATATTGTATAACCATAGCAAATAAAATCATAAAACAAATTATAAGTGCCTAACCAAGAACAAGATAAAATTAGTTTAGAATAATAGAATACTTCAAATATAATAAGTACAATAAAAAACTTGGTAAAAAAAGGGAAATATAAACACCAACAAAAGTGTAAGAAAATTATATAATTAGACATATGAGCACATATGTCCTAAAATTATATAAGAGTAACTTTAGTACGCCTAAGAAAAAAAATTTAATAAGAAATAGTGTTCGAAAAAACGGAACTAATTTACGAAGAATCAACGACAATTGCAATCGAAAAAACGAATAAAATAAGGAATAGTGATACAAAAAAAAAAACAAAAAATGAGAAAAAAAGCAAAACCCATCAAAGTACCGATGAGCCACTTATTTCGAAAAAACGTGGTTCGTATAATACACATAAAAAAAAAGAAAAAAAGGAAAACAAAGGAAAACTATATTAAGATAATGTGAAATTAAAATTTATATATTTATCATGCAAAACAGCAATCAGCTACACAAGGTCTCCGATCAACATGTCGGAGGATATAGAATATATATATAAAAAAACCCTAACCTAACCACTACCCTAAGTGTACCCACTAAACACCACCTGTGGGACTGGTAAATGGCGGATTAAGCCTCTTTGCCGGATCGGAAGCGACCCTCTTTTGGGAGAAGAGGGCGCAGGCGGCTACGAGCCGCTGAGGAGACTTTGGCAAAATTTAAGAAGAATCGGCCTGAGCCGCCAGGAGGCAGTTCATGTCGGTTGAAATTTTATTTGGCGGGTCCGAGATAGAGTTTCTCGGCCTGCGGACTCGATAGCGAGAGGGGAGTGGGGCTGCATAAGTAGCTGCCTCACGAATAAAATGATTGGAATTCAAATATTTACTACTACTATAACTATATGGACACCTGTTTTGTTACTATATAATCTATATAGATAAAATAATATAGATAAAAAAAACTATAAGGATATAATAACTAATTAATTTCTAAATCAGGAATTATAAATGGGCAACTGACAAATATTTTCGGTTTTAGATTTACTGGATTTGAAATTTCTATTATTGAACTTAATTATATAAAAAATTCTCATCCTAATAAATAATTTTAACAAATAATTTATTGGGAAACATGCACATGGTTTGGTGTTCAACTCTATTAGTCTCAAATGCTCAAACAATTTGAACCCAATGTTTCCAGTAAAAGTAAAAATCGACATCAATTCTGTTTCCAAGCTATGTATGTAATCCTCAAAATCATCTGGAGGGACTTGTAGTCCTCCGAAGCGATCACGGCTAGTATCATAAGCTCTCAGACGGATGTATAAATTTCTCTCATTTGATTCATCGTCATATGATGATGCGTAACTACGAGTAATTATCGATAGGCAGTCACGCTTGTGACTTTCAACACACCTTCGCAACAAATAACCGCAGATATAGTGGAAAGCATTTTTTTCTGGAATGTCGTACCGTACATCTTTGTAAGATTCTCTTTAGGTTGTATTTGAGGTGGATCCTGGATAGAAACTTGAGTTTGAGGTGTATTTTTGGCAAATTATTAAAAAAATGTCTGCCATCTTGGATATGAAAATGGATGTCAGTTTCGTAATAAGCACCCCAAGAAAGCCCAAAATTGATACCCATATCATATTATTAAAAAAATGTCCGCCATCTTGGATATGAAAATGGATGCCAGTTTCGTAATAAGCACCCCAAGAAACCCCGAAATTGATACCCATATCATATTATTAAAAAAATGTCCGCCATCTTGGATATGAAAATGGATGCCAGTTTCGTAATAAGCACCCAAGAAACCCTGAAATTGATACCCATATCATATTATTAAAAATGTCCGCCATCTTGATATGAAAATGGATGCCAGTTTCAATAAGCACCCAAGAAACCCCGAAATTGATACCCATATCATATTATTAAAAATGTCCGCCATCTGGATATAAAAATGGATGGCGTTTTCGTAATCATCACCCCAATAAACCTTAAAATTGACATCCATATCCTACATACATAAAAATGACCGCCATCTTGGATTTAAAATAAATGCTATTTTCGTAATTAGCACACCGACAAACTTAAAATTGACCCTAAATCTTAATATTTTATAAAAACTTGAAAGACCAAAACGAGGCACTATAGTATGGTCTAAAACCTTAGCCTGTCCAACCACACGATTTAGATGAAGAAAATCAGTAATGCCCAGCGACTAGTACCTATTTTTACGTTCGCCATTTCTTTTACGTTGGCTATTTGGCATGACATGACAAAATATACATAATCTAAAAATAATAACAATATTTATTTACCTTTCTTCCGTGTGCGGAATTTGGTGAAATCGCAGATCTTTATTTATGCGAGATGACGACTTGCAATCTCACAGCACACGTCGTATGAACCATTTTAATTATAATTATCAACACTAAATTTAAAATAATAAAAGCAAGCGCGTTAACCCTGGAAGTTGTGTCCCGAGCTACTAATACGATTGGCATAAGCAGATCGGGCTCGTCCTTCCCGCGTCTCACCCCTCACACCCCGCACGATTGCCCCGTCTAGACGTCTTCGTCGGACGACTGTATGGATTTATAAACTGTGGCACTGGTGATACTTTATACACCGGCCGTGCCAATATTTCTCGGGAAAACGTCACTGAGTACCGGAACAAACTTGTGTCTGAAGTCGAGACTTTGTTGAACAAAGTCTCAAACTGGGGGCGACTAAATCTAGTCCAGTTCAATCCCCAGAAAACACAATTTTTGCGCGTTTACCGCTAAAAAGAACCCCTTTGTCGCGTCTCCTCAGTTTCAAGGCACTCCCCTTGTTGCCTCAGCCAGTATCGAAATCCTCGGTGTCGACATATCGAGTGATGTGCAGTTTCGTGGTCACTTGGAAGAGAAGGCCAAATTGGCCTCTAAAAAGCTTGGCGTGCTTAGCAGAGCGGGAAAGTATATCATGCCGACACACCGCTTGCAGCTTTACAAGGCGCAGGTTCGGCCCCACATGAAATACTGTTCCCATCTCTGGGCAGGGGCTCCCCAGATGCCAGCTCCTTCCACTTGACCGCATCCAGCGCAGAGCGGCTCGAATCGTCGACGACCGAGTTCTTTCCGATCGGCTGGACTCACTGGCACTGCGTAGAGCTGTAGCATCTCTTTGCGTATTTTATCGCATCTATCACGGGGAGTGCTCTGAGGAATTGTTCGGACTAATTCCAGCCACTCAATTTCACCATCGCACATCGCGACAGAACTCAAGATACCATCCATACCATCTGGATGATTGGCAGTCCACCACTGTGCGATTTAGAAGAAGTTTTCTTCCTCGCACAACTTCCTTGTGGAATCGATTACCACCAGCGATTTTTCCGGACCGATACGACTTAGGGACCTTCAAGAAAAGAGCCTACTCATTCTTAAAAGGCCGGCAACGCATCTGCAATTCCCCTGGTGTTGCAGTTGTTCATGGGCGGCGGTAGTCACTTACCATCAGGTGAGCCGCATGCTCGTTTGCCCCCTCTCTTATAAAAAAAAAAGGACAGGGCTTATGACAACTGTAACAGGGTGTTACAGTGTAACAGTAATTTTTTTATCTTATTCTAATAAAGGTAACGGTCATATGTATGAATAAAGAAAAGCTTGTGACTGTTGTATAATGAATTTTGTTATCTCGCGGAACAGGAGCTGTTCTTTTAGTTTGTCGCAGTGACTGCTATTTTAAGGTACTTCCAGCAGTCTGTTACTGCAGTCTTGGTAGGTAAGTAATTCTCTTTCTAACTAAAGTGTTGAACCTATGCGAGAAAAGGAAAGAGCTTGTGACGAGTAACAGGGTATCACAGTTACATTTTTATCTTATTCTAACAAAGGTATCTGTCATATGTAAGAATAAAGAAAAACTTGTGACTGTATTTTAGTGGATTTGTTATCTCGTGGAACAGCTTTCTTTCATTTTGTTCGTCACAGTTACAGTCTGCTATTTTAAGATACCTGTTTTTTTATCTGTTACGATAAATACCAAGTTAATTTGAATGTACATTGAAACGAAGTGAAATTAAAGAAAACTAACAATTAAAAACGGTTACTATATTATATAGCGATATTTACATATAGTGTACATAGTGCTAGCCCAGGCTCCATACATTTCTGAAACATCTCCTTTCATCCACTCATGCAAATGTAGATAAAGACGAAGAGAAAAATAAGGAAATTCAGGACTTAATTAAAGATATTAAAGAAATTAATATACGTATTGCAAAAAGGGACATTTAGACCACCACCTCTGAAATCTATGTCTATTTCAGACACAGACTCTGAAAAGGCTATTCTTATAAAAGACACTAATTCAGATAAAACCCTATCAATAAAATCCGATTATTCCATGCCGCGTATGGACTGTTATTCATTATTGTAACCTGTGTCTTTATTCATAAGTATCATTTAAACTTGTTTAATTTTTGTATCCGAAGTTCTCCTGTAAACGAGAACTTCGAACTTGAGGAGGAAGGTGCTACGGGTGGCGAGACCCACCAAGATGTCCGCATCAGCAGAATATTCTGATTGTAGACCACAGGCATGCACTGAGTAGACAAACGGAAACTGCCGAGCTCCTGTGTGGGCTCTCATGCATTAGTTTTTAAGCATAGAATATTGAGTTAGTCTTTAGCGAGTTCTTGTAGCGATTAAACGTCTTTTAATTAATAAAATTAGTATTTTTAAAACGTCCTTCGGCTCCTGTATAACTTGACTAGCTAGGCAGAATTCTTGTAAGCAACACGTGCACCGCACACCCGCGCCATTGCACCTGCGGTGGCCCCCGTTTTGCTTGTATAAAACGGACGGAGCGGCCGCCGTTAAGGCAGTCTTGGCTCTGGCGTGAAACGGTGCACTTGTCGTATTCCGTTATATCCTTGACACATTGGATAATTAATACGTCCAAGCGAATTAATTATTATTCTCAACTACAAAATTAGTCTCCGTACTATTTATAGTTTGTATTAAGTAATATATTGTAAATTAACCTTATTTAAAAGGGAAGTCCCGCTGGGTTTCTTGCTGGTTCTTCCAAGGACAGAGGTTTTATCCGAACTGGTGGTAGTAGTACTATATTATAAAAATATAAGCATAATAACATCCTTCATCAGAAATGGGAATAAAGCATTCCACTTAAGTTCTCTATATTCTAATGACCTTCTCCTACATCAGAAGTGGGATAAAGTCCCCGTTATTGCCCACATATAATCTTCGAATAGTAGGAGGATTATTACGTTTGTAAAAGACTTTAATGCATTTCGCGTTGATGACTTTGTTTTTATGTTAAATGTCATAATGAAATTTGCTGTCCTATTTAAGACGTTAAAGTATCATTAAAGTGTATTGTAGTTTTTTTTAAAGTGAAATGTTTTAAGCCAAAAGTTAAATCCTTTTGTTCAATTTATAATAAAAGTACTCGCAAGTACTTTCATTATTTCTTAACGTACCTAAATAAATGTTAACAAATGTTGGAGGCTTTCTAGATGAATATTAGAACTTGTTAGAGTTTTTTTATAATTTGATAGTTCGTGCGAAATATGATTTACATGGGCTACATTTTGAAGTTCGCGAAACGTTTGAGCGATGTATCAAAATAAAGGATTAACTTTAACGTGCTATGAATTGAAAATAATAAGTTGCATTTTTGTGTTCTAATATGTTGACAGTGTTGCAGTTTGCTCCGAATGTTGTGTGGTCGACGGGGTTGGGGTTAGATG
This sequence comes from Parnassius orleans, assembly GCA_029286625.1. NCBI lineage: Eukaryota > Metazoa > Arthropoda > Insecta > Lepidoptera > Papilionidae > Parnassius > Parnassius orleans. The sequence goes on from JAGSMP010000083.1 coordinate 633,622, forward strand.
TCACGGGATCGGTGTAGGTCGCTGCGGCAATTATCGATGAGGAGGATGTCGTGACGGCGGTTGATGGTATGGAGATTGGTCATAATTTAAAGCCAGTCGATAGTGATACATCTCTAGCCATAATATTGTAACTACTAACCTCTATACTCTAACGGCAACAGGTAATGAGTTGAAAACGAACATATTCCAAGTTCAGGCGCATGCGTCCACTGTGAGGTATGCAAACTTGGTGCCTATGCCCACAATGTTGAAGATTAGACGCTTAGCTGTCGAGTGCAGGGCGACGATTTGCTGGCGCCAGTACGGCGCAACGGCTCGCTGGCGCGAGTGTGGCGCGAACATAGCGGAACCACACGCTGGAGCGCGTTTGTCTGGAGGTAGCCGTGTCGGCGCGTCTATGACCTAAATGAAGTCATGGATAGTCGAGCATTGTAATATTTAACAAAAGTTAATATCTGTTTGCAGGTGGTGATAACTGATAGTCCGTATGCTGGCGGTTTACTGACAACCGCATGACGACGTGCGGTAGTCGGAGGTGGCCATGTCGGCGCGTCTATAAAATACAGAGAGGTTGCATCACTCTAGCGGAGTAATTCTTCTAGTGCAGGAAAGGACGATGGTGTTGCTGGGAGGCTGGTCTGTGTTGCACTGGGATGTGTCGTGTTGCTGTTGGTTTGCACACTTTGGTGTTATCATATCACTACGACCCTCACGTTACACTACTGTGTGATTGTGACAGGGACATGTTTGCGGTATGGCCAGACTGTAATTGTTCTATACTGAATTGAAAAAAAAAGAAAGTAAGAAAAGAAAATGGTTCTTACTATCATTGCAGAGCGTTTGCCGGTCCAATGATATGGCTACAGGGAATAGTGATTCCGGACTAGCATAAACAGTACTTGAAAAAAAAAGGGAAAATAGAAAAAAGAATGATTCTATTTAAAAAAAGGGAGATGATTGCAGGACTTGCGCCGATCCAATGATTTGGCTACAGAGACTAATCATTCCGATCTAGCATAAAGATGATTATAGTTTTGTAGGGCTTACTGCCGAACCAAAACTGATTATCGCACAAGTCTGAAAGGTCGATACAGACCGGACCAGACGTTGTTTTGTCAGGATAATCAAACGATGTTTTTCTGTCTACAGATAACTAAGATTGTGATGGAGCGCGTGCGAGGACGCACGTATGTCAGCATGGCCGTGACGGCCCCTGCGCCTTTGCACGTGCGGCGGCGTCGGTGTAGCTAGACAGAATTCTTGTAAACAACACGTGCACCGCACACCTGCACCATTGCACCTGCGGTGGCCCCCGTTTTGCTTGTATAAAACGGACGGAGCGGCCGCCGTTAAGGCAGGCTTGACTCTGGCGTGAAACGGTGCGCTTGTCGTATTCCGTTACTAGCTCATCCTTGACACATTGGATAATTAATTCGTGCAAGTGAATTTAATTATCCAATGTGTACAAAATTAATCTCGGTACCAATTATAGTTTATATTAAGTAATATATTGTAAATTAACCTTATTTAAAAGAAAAGTCCCGCTGGGTTTCTTGCTGCTTCTTCCCAGGACAGAGGTTTTATCCGAACCGGTGGTAGTAGTACTATATTATAGAAATATAAGTAATTCTATTCTATTCTAAAAGCCTTTTCAGGTGACTCTGAACATCATAATAACATTTTTCATCAGAAATGGAAATAAAGCTTTCCACTTAAGTTCTCTATATTCTTAATGAACTTTCTACATATACATATATACAAGAACTGCTTACTTAAAGTATAGGATATTGTTAAACCTACATCAAAATCCGTGCAATTTTTTATGCGATAGTCCTACACACTAGATGTATAGTCCTATATAGTCACGTCGATTTCGATGACTGCTTCCCTAGCAGCTATGGATTTTGCACATCACGTGCTCTGATCTGGTTCGGCGTTTCAAGTCTAAAGTCTTGAGGCGGTTTTCCTCAAACTATTTAATTCTTTTAAAGATGGGTCACCAAAATGACCTTTTTGCAACAAGCTCCTCCCAACACTCAGAGTTTATATCACAAGCATTAAGGTGGCTTTTGAAAACGTCTTTATAGCGCAGATGCTGACTACTGTGCTTTCGTTTACCTTCTGCCATATCTGAGTAAAAGACAGCTTTAGGTAAACGGCGGTCTTCCATGCAAAGGACGTGTCCGGGCTACCTGAGCTAGCGCCTAGATAAACGGACAAAGAAAACAATAAAAAATGCGTTAATCTAGTTTATATAATTGACTTATGAATCTCTGATTTATATTTTTAAATTATATTTTGACGTGACAACGTCTTATAAATTGGTTTGCCGGGTGACACTTCAAGAAACTGCGTTACGCTCCGCTCACGTTATGCGCTCACAATGAGAGCGAGTGAGAGGCACGCGTCCCTTCCACTCGGGCATGGTTAGCCCGCCTAAGAGCGAGAGAGACAGACATAATAAAATTATTTTACCACTCAAAGTCGTTGTCACGTAAAACTTTCGCCCGTATACCGACTTTACAGGCAACCAATTTTTTTTTAATGTAAAATGACATCGTTACAGGTTTATTATATACACGTATATATAACTTCTCTTCTATATTGATAATTAATGATATATAATTTGGGTTCAGTAGAGGTGACTCGGCGAACTATGGAGAGATATAGAGCCGTTCACTGCTGGTTTCTCTCGGTTCTCATCGGGTGCTTAGGCGTCTTTCGCGCGCGGAGTCGAATGTTGAATTACTTTAATTTTTCTTTATCTCTTAAACTATACGTCAAAATAACATGCTATAAAGAGCAAAGTTTATTTTCATAAAATTGTCTTGATGATGAAGTAACTTTCGTTCGTAAGGATTAATATGCCATGCCTAATAATAACGCTCATAAATCACTTTTTAATTTTTAATATTTTTTTGTCACAAACACCCTATTGTGGCTTATGTATAAGAAAAAGGCCTATTGTATCGCGGACTTTTTTTTTTAGATGGAGGTAAGATATATATTTTTGTAAAACAGTATTTACGTATCACTAACCTTTACGAACCTTTTCGAAGTACACTGCGGATATCATTTTTCATGGTATTTTTTATAGTATAAGGGTGACCAGTGACCATCTGATGGTAAGTGGATGCTGCCAATAGACATCTACATCCATCCTTGATTATGAATCAAAATGCAGATTCGTTGTAACCCCTGAGAACAACAATAGCATGTCTCATTACCAGTAAAAAGGGTCTCCTGTCCTCTAAATTCTTTATATGAAACCCAGAATCATTATTCTGCTGTTTCACGTTGGTATTCTGTGAGAACTTGACTTTACTTTACCTTTGCCTCAGTCGAGTTAAACCATCAGATGGTTTAGCTTTTTACTGGAAAATATAGAAATCTTAGTCCTCACGGCTGACAAGGCATCTGCATTTAAATTCGCAAACGAAGATAGATGTAGATTTCTATGGGCCACAGCAACCACTTACCATCAGGTAGACTGTGTGCTCGTTTGTCACCCTTATTCTATAAAAAAACCACTACACGTCGATTATTTTTAACTATATGACGAATAAATTCAACATAACCATAAACGAATAAATTTTATCATCAGACAAAACGAAAGGCTAATTTTATATAAAAAAAAGCACGTCCTCAGTATACTTTATTTCTCAGTTATGCGGGTTCCTTATAGGATCACCTTTACCGCTCGAGTTTCGAGCATGTAGTAAATCAGACATTTAAATTAATTAATATAATCAGTTGTGAATTTTCAGAAATTCATTGTATTAAAGATGTTAAAAATTAATTAATAAAATAAAATGATTTTAATTAGTTTGAAGAGCACCTCCCGCCCTTTCTCAATTGCGTGCACTATCCCCATAACCACTAATAACAACACCACTACTCTGGGAAAGACGCACCACCGTCGATAATATACGATACGTGTTTTGCCTCTAAACGAGGCATCATCAGGTGAAATAGAACCCGCGGTGGTTGACCGCTAAGACTCACTTAGAGACACATCCTCTTATTTAATTACGCGGAACTTACCAAATTAATTTTTAACAGCTTCAAAAAATTTAAATTGCAATTTTTAAATTTTCGTTGGTACCGGCGGGGATCGAGACGCCGCGTTGCTCGCGTACTGTATAACCACAGATATTATTGATTGCACTGCTAATATTAAAAAAATCCTGTAAACTTTATATTTAACGACCAAGCATATCGATTTCAACGACATAATTAAGACACATTTTGATGTCAGATAAGATTTCACTTTCTTAGTGGCGCCGTGTTATTATATAATTCGGCGGCAATGTATTAAAGTAAAATTTTATCCTCAAACAGGCACAGTTGAGTTAAATAGTTTCGAGCTTATGATGATTATAAATTAATCATTTTGAATTAATGTTATTAAATTTACGTTTAATAATTTTTGACAGCTGCGTGGCGCAGTTGCGGCGTTGAGGGCCGCTGCTTTGAATCCCGCACAGAACAAGTATTTGTATGGCCTGCAAATAATTGTATCGGATCTGGATGATTGTCCTTGTGGATACAGGAGAAAATCTTAGTGTGGGGGTAACGTATTTAAAAAAATCGTTAACCACGAGTAAACTTCAAATGCATACATTAGATGTTCACATTAGTATTAAAGTAGCAGTTTCTAATAAAAAGGACAATAATTTGCTTTGCCGACATTCTATACTACACGACAAGTAAAGCAACTGATTCGATATGTCAAAGCCGCGAGCGGTACGTCACTTACAGCCGTAGTCGGAGTCATAGTGACTGCAGACTGCAGTGATACTAACGTCATTCTCTGTTACGTAAGCTAACTACTGACAATTAAAAGCTATTATGACTACTTCTGTTGCTGGGTTCAGAATTATTATTTTCAAGTAATTATGTAGAAAGACAGTCCCATAGCCTTGTGGTCAAATAAGCTGATTACTATATCGCAAACTTTAGGCTCAAACTGAACAAAACTTTGTGTTATAAATTGTGTTTTTCTAGCACGAGTATGTTGTGATTTTTAATACACCTGTTACGTGTTTATAGGTATGTATTAAACCTTAAAGTAACTCGCGCGTTGATGTCTTTTCTTCTGCATTTAAGGTTATGATTTACATAACTGTTTCTAAAAGCTAATTCGACCTTTCTAAGCAATGGTCTTACTTGATTCGCTCTTCTTTTTGTAATAGTATTTATTACGATAATATAATCGAATGAATAGAATTTAAGACTTTTACTTTGATTTTTGCTTTGGTATTATTTTTTCCTTTAATGTTGCGAGATTACTTTTGAGAGTTTTCCCATTATATTTTCGCCAATTTTTTCGAAGATAAAACTCATAAATATTATTAAATATCAAGTGCAAACAACTAAACTAAAATATAAGACAATCGTTCTTCATAAAATACCCGTATTCAATATAACCCTAAAATAGACAATAATGTCGAAGGTAAGACTGGATACTTATAGATATTATTATGAATACTATTTATGCTATATCTGATACACAGAAACAACACAACTCAACTTCTAGTTGAAAATTGAACCTTCAATGTAGAAATGGGGTGATCGATTATAAAACGTACATGAAAAAATGTCAATTAATAAAAATGTGGTCATAAAGTAGCTGTAAAAAAGAAAAATCTAGCTGTAGATAAGTAAATACCAAAAAGTATGAATTTATTTATTACATTAAAGTTTTTTAAACGCTATCTTCAATTTTCTACTTTGTTACCTAGAAGTAAAAGAAGTGCGTGCTTAAAGATAAAGAAAAACAAACAGTGCGTCTATCCGCGGCCCTGCAGAACTGTGACCAAACACTTTGCCACTTCGCTACAGAGCTGTAAATATATGAATGCGTTAACCCAGACACATACCTCAATTGAGAGATTTCGTCAAACTCATAAGACTGGCAAGAGAGGTTGATGAGCTTAGCATCAATAATCTTGCACTGTGTTGCCACTCATCACCAATCTGTGAGACCTGACCTGTTTTGATTAGATGACTGATAATTGATTTGTTGGTTGCCAAAGCCTTTCGGTAATGAGGTGAATCAAGCACCATGTGCAGGTGGTGTTGGCTTTTTATTATATGCTCATTAAGTTTATTTTAATTATAACATTCAAAATAGTTTAATTATAATATAGTGTCAAATTTTCATGGTAATTATTGAAAACAAAAACAACCGGTTTCTTAGTTACTCAATCATGCGTCAACAACTAACCGGATATGAAATAAGATTTGGCAGGGTTTATATCCTCAATTATCATTCAACCCACTTTCTACGGTTGCATACTATTCGATTAAAAATTACAATAAACTAGTGTAGATTTTATATTTTTTGGAATGTTTTTGTCCTCTGCTTTTAAAAATGTAGGAATCAAGTTTTTTCAAAGCTTTTATGTTTTTATGGTAGAATAAAATATGAAATTAATTGTTATAAATAACCTAAAGTTGATCCATGTGGTGGGGACGTAAAAAAATCCATTGTTATATTTTATTGTTTATCATTGTTCTATTTTCAAGGTGATAGGACTCCTATTCTGTCTAGGAATCCGCCTGGGTTGGTGCCACTCTTTATCTTTTTCTGCCGCTGCTATTTGGTAACAGAAATGCGTGTTCTGATTTGAAAAGTATAGGGAGCCAATATAATTACAGTGTGCGGCATTCCATCTTAGTCCTCGGTACTGTACCCTACAAGCCATTTGTAGCCTTCTTTGTTTGAAGTTCACCGTAAGTGGCCATAGGCTGCAGCAGCCACGTACAATCACGTGAACTGTAAGTGCGTTTGTCACTTCAGTTTTATGAAAAAAAAAATAGTCTCAAATGCTTGCTTTTATCTTAAGCCTTGGTTTATCTAATTTTCTGAAGATCTAGTTCTACGATCGGCAATTTCGCTAACCAAGCGTGATAAATCTGGTGTGCTGTAGTGGATTATTTACGGATTTACTAATAAATAATAATGAAAATTTATTATGAAAGTAGCTGAATACATCAATGCACCGAAAAAATTAATCAGCGACTTAAATTTTCTTTTGATTTCAATTCACAATAATAGAAGCACAGTTAGTTCTCTTTATAATTTTGAAAATAATAATTTGATAAGGTCTTCCAAATATTGTTGCTGCTGAGCAACGCTATCACAAATCTAGCGGTACTAGGCATTACATAAACATCCATCGCCATAAGCACATCATTTTATGTAACCCCCAGTCGCGCGTCGGAGTGGGCTCAGCAAGCACCCAGTCCGCGCCTGTAACCCGACCGCCGCGCACGTATCTCTGCACACCAAAAATCGCACCATGTATAATTACGTCTAAATTTTCGAAATATTTTTAAGGAAAAATGTATTAACACTCTTCAGAGAGAAAAAAATTCGTAAAATTTCCGACGTATCTCATAAAATGAAAGTGAAATCAACAGAGCAGTGACCGACGCAACATGTTGAGCGAAAATAGATGGAAAGTGATACTGCTCGTTGCTGCGTCCGTCGCGGCTGTCGAGTCGAGCCGCGCGCTTAGCATAGTCTACCAAAAACCCAGAACAAGTCCTATGTTTGTACCAAAACATTTGTACAGGCGCTCGAAACAGTCTAGGGTGTTGTTCTTGGATGAGGATGAGAACCATCAACCATTTGGACGCGGTGAGATAGATTTAACTACAGATAAGTACAGTTCAAAAATAAAGTTCGATGACAGTACGGATTACGAGTTCACCTCGTCTGAAGATGCAGCGAGTTCAACAAAGTCACAAGATAACGACGCGAAATCAGGAAATGAAAGGTTCTATGAACCACTGCCACGGTTCCGACCTCCCCCATTCCAAGTGTATCCTAAGTATTACCAAGGACGTTTCGGTCGTCCTTACGCGCCGAGTTATGGCTTCGATCCGTATTCATTTGCTCCCGCAGTGCGTAACGGGTTTTATGGGCCTACTAGTGGTTGGAAAGCACGCAGTCCCCGTGTTGTGTTTCCGTATGCTTCGGATAGCATTAACTCTGTGCAGACTAACTCTCACGCCGGCCCAAATTTAAGCGACAATGTTGTGTTCCGTGATCAGAGTTTTGGTATTAATGACATCGGTGCGGAAGAACAGAGTTTGCAGGACATCGGTACGGGAAGTGCAGATGCTTTCGCAGAGAGGGGTAAGCTTATATAATGTTATTTCTAACTTAACAGAGACCGATAAAGCGCTAAAGCTTGTTGTGGTTACTTCGGCGGTAAGGAACTTTAGTATTAAATATTGTTTAGTATTTATTTATTCACTTATAAATCTTACTAACTTCTAATAGCAGCGGAAATGTCTAACTATTATTTAATTTATATTTATATTTTTATATTTATATAGGTCAAATAAAACGCGATTTAATCTGTAAAATTAGTTCTACTCCATGTGCAGTATTCGTGTAAGTAGAAGCAATCATTACGGTTCTGATATTTTTGCCTCTTATTATGTTTTGAACGTGACTCTAATTGCGTCCACCAAACAGCTTAGCTTCGATCACAGTCATTAGGTAGCCTGTCTCTCATTGTTCTATAGAATCAATTTTTGAGAGTGTACGTAGCATTCTCTTTTTACTATCGGATAAAAAAACGCTTGGCGAGCTTCCATCCTTTCGCTGTAAATACACTAAGCATTCGAACGCAGTGCTTTGCTTCGTCGTTTATAATGCATACTGATTGGAATGATTTACTAGCGTTGGTCTTTCCGTCCGAATACAATGTGACTGCAAGAGAACTGTGAATAGACTTTCTCTAAGTTAGTCCGATTTACTGTCTGAGACTCTTCCGCCGCATACCACTAGGTGGAATCGTAGTCTAGCACCACTTTATAAAATTGTTATTATTATACAATTAAACTGAATAGCGTCGAAAAAAAAATACACAAAACAATAGGTTTAAATTAGGTATCTACTTAAGTTTGTGATTTCTTATTTCTGCTTTTAGAATAATTCGCGTTATACCAACAAAATAAGTGCGGCACTTTTAGTCATGCTAACAGATTGAGGAAAGAAATTTGGGAATGCCATTTATTAACTTAGGGAGTTAATAATTCCCTAAGTTAAATAAAATATTAATTTTTAATGCTTTTTTCAAAAAGCCGCTTGTTACATACAAACATTATTTAAATTTGGATAAAAACACCTATTTCAGATGTACTCCTGTAATTGTTCTCTTTGACTAGTGGGAGACTCAGTGTTAGCAGATACGTTACATGTGCCCAGTTTAATGTTTACGAGTTAGGAATACAGAGGTATTCAAAACTTAACTTGATCCAGAAACCAATAATTTGTATCTTTGTATAAAACTTTTGTTGACTTCTGACATGATTCAAGCCCAATAGCGACCCCGTTTTACGTTGATCTGTTATGCGGTTTTCTATGCCGATACGATAGTATGTAAGTAACTAACAAATCATACATAACGTTTAATCAAAATATTTTAATTTTAAATGAACAAGAAATTAGAAGTAAAGTTATAGCTTATTTACGTCTAACTGGAGCAATAAGTCGGTAACGGATAAGTCTTAAAATGAACACGACCAGGACCAATGTCATATGTAGCATCCACGTCGTACATATGCCGGTATTGTTGGGAGCACCACGCTCGAAGTTTTTGACGAGTATGTTTGCCTACGAAAAATTGTCCGACTATGTAGCTCCAACTTCGACCGAGAAGTCAATTAACGGATCCAACGTGACTGTGAAGCGTTCGGAGATTACAACACATATTCTCGTCACGTATATACGTCTAAACTTGAAAACAAGAGTGTGAGATGCCTGAGTACCGTATAAGGAAGTTCAATGTCACTCAGTGAGCCTACGTTTGCGTGATAGACTACATAAAGAGGATATCCGCAGTTAAATCAGAGTAATCGACATACTCAACCAGTAATCTGATGTGGCAATGGGCCGGCCATATAGCTCAAAAAACCGAAAACCGATGGGAAATAAAAGTTCTATAGTGACAGTTTCGTATCGATAAGCAAAGTGTAGGGTGGCTCCCCAGTAGATGGAGTGATGACCTGGCAAAAGATGCAGGAAATTGATGGATGCAGGTGGCTCAGGACCGTGCTTTGTGGCATTCTTTAGGGAAGGCCTATGATCAGCAGTGGACTTGTGTTGGGCTGCAGTTATTATGGTAATGATGATGATAAATATATAATAAAAGCAGAAAAGTAAAGTGATAGCCTACATGGGTCTGGGGCAGGGGACTTTTCTTCACGTTCTGCGAGTGAGGGCTGTAATTGTCATTTACCATCACGTGGACACTTAAATTTAGGAAAATAATTCACGATAAAAGTAATTGATATTATGATGACCACTCATAGACAATTATTTACCATTACTGAAGTAATGATAAATTATTTTGTATTTATTTTATTCAATATCATACTCGTGTATGGTTAACATATTGATCTTGATTTTTTAATGTATATACTAGCCGTGCCCGCGATTTCATACGCACAAACAAAATCATTTACGAATTTTTTTCATATTTATTCGACTTGTACACGTGCGTGTGACGCACTTTTATAACCGCCATTTTTTTTAAATTTGTTAAACGATTTAAATGAAACAAACACAAAATGTTTGCCCAAGCATATCTTACTACGTCAATGGAAACTACACCCTAATTGGTTCGGCCATTGTTGAGATAAGAGCTTAAGTAAGTTTATAATATTATTTATGTATTTTATCATTACAGCCTATTAAAAGTCCCCTGCTGAGCATAGGCCTCCCCCAATTGATTGCCTTGGGGGGGGTTGCCATAATTACCCCTTATTACTTTTTTGAGTTCGTTCTTAATAATATGGAGCGTGGGGGGCAAGTTGACGTTATGTATACAGACTTCGAAAAAGCCTTTGATCGCGTGGACCACGTTATCTTGCTCGCCAAACTAGAAAGATTGGGTATACATGGAGATTTGTTACGTTGGGTAAAATCCTATCTTTCGAACAGATCTCAGGTCGTAGTAGTTGGTTCATATAGGTCTAAATTCATCAATATTCCCTCCGGAATTCCACAGGGATCCCATCTAGGCCCATTATTATACAATGCATATATATGTATATATATATATATGATATATTCACCTGTTTTGACTCTACAAACTGATAAAATTAATAATATCCAAGACTGCCTTACCCTTCAAAACACTTTAAATAAACTATCGTATTATTACTCAGTTAACAATATAACTGTAAATGTACTCAAATGTCAAAAAATATCATTCACACGTAAACATAAACTTATAAAATTTACATATAGTATAAATAACATCCCAGTTGAAGAAGTAGATGAATTGTGTGATTTAGGCATTACACTTGACAAGAAACTGACAATGACAAAACACGTAGATACTATAGTGCAAAAAGCTTACAAAAAACTAGGATTTGTTCTACGTATTTGCAAATCTTTCTCGGACATAAACTGTATTAAAAGTATTTACTACGCGTACGTACGAAGCGTTTTAGAATACGCAAGTAGTATTTGGTCTCCCTATTATATTACCCACAAACAACAAATTGAAAGTGTTCAGGCAAAGTTTATAAGGCATCTAAATTATAGAACTCACAGTTATTCTGATTATGTTATAGGCTGCAAAAATAGACGTACTGTCTTAGATATGATGTTTTTGTTTAATATAGCTAATGGCTACCTAAATTCCCCGGTTTTATTATCTGCAATAAATGTAAACGTACCCAAAAGCATACAAGATACACCCCATTATTCGCTCCCAACGCTCGAAATTCCAACTATGCAAGAAACTCACCCTTGACTGGGATTTGTTCAATATAAAATAAACTTCGAACTTAGATATATTTTCCATGTCCAAAGATAAATTCAAACAAGAAGTTCTCAAGCTTTTACGGTAAATAACTTATCTATTCGCATACCTATTATTATAACATTAAAGTATATCTTATCTTTTCATATGTTGCTTATTGTTTTTTATTTTTGATATATTATAAATAATACGTATGAAAAAGCATTTATTTATATATCTATAGACACGAAAAAAATTACCGACCTTTAAAAAAAGAATACGGTAGGTAACATCGAAAAATATTATTCATATTTCATCAGTATGTGATTCGTATCTAAATATTATTTACAAAAAACACGATTTACAAAAAAAAAACCGAGCAAAGCTCGGTCATCCAGGTACTTTTTATTTATATGTATTAAGGGTAGGAGATACCATTTAAGATTTATACAGGGAAACCTATAATTGGCTGTTATAACCATTTATAAATTATTATCATTGGTATATTCATAAGAGCTGTTGGTTTTCTGAATAAATAAATTATTTTGCGCAACGCATTAATAAAGTAAATGTACGGCGCTTGGTGCGTACAATATGCGTTACATTTCTAATAGAAAAGACTAAAAATATATTTACTCTAATGAGAGGTATTAAGCAACTTATTAAAGGCAAATTTCTATACAACAAGATATATCTATGTGCAGCTGTGAACTTCTACGGACTGGTGGAGAAGATACTATTTATAAATATTTTTAAAATGCAAAGATATATCCGTTTTTTATACCATTACGTACAATACAGTAACTCATATCAATATTGTCCACGAATTTTATTTTTTAAATAAACTTTACTTTTGATATTGATTTTAAAAATCCTCTTTTACATTCTGTATTTCGAAATCGAAAAAGTAGTAATGTTAAGTTACAGCTTCTGAGAGTGTTATAGAGCAGTTGTTCAACCGTCCTTATGGTATTTATCATCAACGCCTAGCCCGTAATGACATGCTGATACTGTTTGATCGCTTCTTTACAGACGGGCCTTCCGTGTCGATAGTTTGTTCAGTCGTGACCACCATAATGAATTCTATTCCTTGCTTTCGATGTTTTACGTGACTAAACACTGTTGGGTTTATAGACATTACGAGTATATTAAGAACATTTTAAACAATTATATTGTGTATTTTGCTTATTTAGTGTAAATCTTTATAATATATATAATTCTTTTGTCCGTGTGTATGTGACTGAACTCCTCCTAAACGGCTGGACCGATTTTGATGAAGTTTTGATTGATTAAGTTGATTCGAGAATGGTTTAAATTTACAATTGAACCCGGTAGGTGGCGCTGTTGTTGAGGTACAGAAATCACACGCGCGAAGCCGGGCGGATCGCTAGTTTTTAAAGAAAATTTATAATTTTAATAAAATAATTTATTATGTAAGAAAAACGATTATTAACTTATTAAAATTAAATTATTAAAATAACAATAATTTGCTATTGAAATTTTAAAATTGTGAACCAACGAAGAAAGAAAAAGGTAGCACTGCGTACATTTCAAGTGACGTAACAAAGTCAAAACCATGCTGAACCTATTGCAGAACACGCACTTACGTACATGTCAGCATATAAAATTATTTGCAACTAGCAACATGGTTTTAGGTGCATTTGTAGCCCAGCATTGAATTTTCGCTTGCTCATAAAGAAAGAAACAAGAAAGATGTCTTTGATATTTCTTTTTGGTCTGTGATTTTGAAATAACAATACCTGACCCGTAAAGAAATACACACTATCGAATGATAACGCACACTGTTCCTGACCAGCCTCAATAAATTCGCTGCTAGATATTGGCATAGCAATTTGGCGTTGTATTATGGCTGCATCCGAATAACAGCGTAAAATAGCAGTATAATAGTACTGTGTTTCGTATGGTTAGTGACGAGAATCGAAGACCTATTAATTAGGTCTAAATAGATCTAGGTAAGAAGGCATTTCATCTCGGTTCTCAGAGATGATCACACATATGTAGTTTGATTTTTAATCAAAGATTCATTCATTCATTACAGTTTCTCAAAATTCCACTTCTGAACATAGGCCTACCCCATAGATTGCCACAATGGGGGGCATTTGCGTTAGCTGCCACGCTATTTATATTTTATTCTAATTCTATTCAAGTGGGTTCTCTTACGTTCGCACAACACGGCGGAAATTTGAGGGTAGATGTATGTATCTATGGAACACGGTTTGCAGGACTGTGTGCTAGCTAGTCACTTTCAAAACGCACCACACTGGACAGGCAATGTAAAGAACGCGTAGGCGGTAATTCTACTTCCTATCACTAATCTGTGCTGTTTAAGTTAGATGCATTGAAATTAAATATTTTAAAGTAATTGTGTTTTTTGAAGAAACCGTCAATAAATTTTATTTTTAACTAGCTGGTACCCTTCGCGCTTCGGAAGAGTTATATTGTTTAATTAGGAATTAGGAATGATAATACAATCATTGAAGTTGTATGATACGCGCGCCACAGACTGTTCACTGTCCAGTGTCCTACAGTTCGCGCCATTAGCTTATTGCGCAAGTACAAGCAATAAGCTGACAAAGTTTTAGGGCAGTCTGATGAACGGTTTAACAGCGCATAAAATACGAACAAAGAAAAAATATTTTTTATATGTTGATGTCATTTTATTTAATAATTTTTGATCAAACATATTGCTACTCATTACTTATTGTATGAGTGTGATAGCTGATTAAGACAGTAAAAATGAAAATAATAAGTGTGGTAATACATTTGAATGCCATTCACGGTTCTTCGTGGTTGCTTTAACGAGGAACGTGATAAGAATAAATCTAAAAATTAAGATTCTTGTCATCGTGACTTGCTATCTTCGAGATAGTATAGAAGCTGAGCTACAAATAGAATATTTTATTAAATTAAGAAACCTCTCGTTTGTTTAATTTTAACTTTTAAATTATTATGAGAACTCTCTCGAGTATTATATTATACGTACATACATATGTACGTAAACCAAATAATCGTTATTTCTGTTTCCTTTATGAGAAATGTGTGCAGAAAAAACAGTCAGTTAATTTTTAAGGATATTTTCTGCAGAATTATTAAAAAAATATTTTAAGTATTTTCCTCTAGTCTCTACTCTATTCATTTCTTTTAGATTTACTTCAGTGATACCTTTGGAGATACGGCGAAGTATAACGGAAATTATTATATATTATTATATACTATTATATAAAAAGGAACACAATAAAACATAAAAATTTATATTCCCCCATAGACTGACTAACGATACTAATAATACTGCCAAATGCAAATATCCTCAATATTTGCATTTGGCAGTTTTGTTATTTTAAGTTGATTCCCCCCTCTTGTTAATTTTCCTGTGTCGCTTTTTACGACACTTCTGGGATTATAGTATGTAATTTTTTAATTTCCTTTTTTGCCCCTTAGGGGCCGTCCATTAATCACGTGAGGCTCGAAAGGGGGGCAGGGGTTTGGCAAAAATCACAAAATATCACAAGGGGGAGGGGATAGTAGGATATCACGTGTATTTATTTTTTCGTCAAACTTTTGATCTTCAACAAAGCACAGTGCCAACAACTGACTTGCAAGATGCTTATCCAGTTGTTAGTGTTGAAGAAAGTCTTGCTAATCCGTGGACCGAGGACAATGTACATTAAATATGTTCATGTACTAGTACAATATATGTTTTTCGCATAATTACACCATTTCTTTAATATAATTTTTATGCCAGTCAAAAACAACCTGCAACCTTTCTGTCTAGACATTTTTATCATGGTCCTTAATTTCAGAATAAAATTAGATTATGCTTTATACCTGTATTTAAAGATAATATTCTAAAAATTTTAAGATTCTTTGTAGGTACTAAAACATACACGTGATTTTGGGTGGGAGGGGGGTGTTAGTCTTAAACCTCACCACATATAACCGGGGGGAGGGGGGGGAGGGGGGGGGGCTAAAACATCACGTGATTAATGGACGGCCTCTTAGCTTAATAATTTAAGTATATGACGTTTGTATTTAGGTAGTCGCATTTTATTGCTACGCGAAATTCTCGTGATAGAGAACTATGTACAAAAAAGGAAAATCTAAATGATAAAAGACTGTCATCATGACGGAGGATCGGACGCAGAAAGTCGAAATCGAGTTTTATTCCAATCGCTTTCTTACTGCTTCCCGCGACCCAGTGAAGATCGTGACTGTTACATATACAAACATACATATACTAAAACTATTTTACTTTATTACTTTATTCTATTGATGTGATGCCTAAGAGCCAGTTTATTCAAGTTCAAAAACGTACATTGTACAAATTTTGGTATAAAAAATTGTAAATAAACGAGCGGTTGCGTACAGTGCCGATGCTAGACAACCGCAATTGCCACGCGCCGATTGTTAAGGGAACATTTGAATACACGCTACATATCATCACGCAATATAAAAACGAGAGTACGTCATACGTGCAAGTGATAATGGTTTTAAAATCGATCGGTATAAGACTGTTTATAATAGATTCGCATGGACATCAAAAATGCCGTTTGTCGCTGTAAACTCATTTCCCCATTTAAAGCAATCTGCACGAGTGTACAATATTGACCAATTAGTCCTCATATTGTTACTATTTTTTAAAGAATATCAATCATACACACATTTTTATTTTAAGAAATACCATCCTGCTTTAATACCACTGACAATATACTGTACGATGTATTTTACGGACCTGACGGTTATCAATTATAATTATGTCGTTACTTTTCTTTTTATAGCAGTGTAACATTTATATTTATTACCAAGTGATATTAAGCTTTATATACTAAAGCTATAAAAGTAAATGAGTTCAAGTAAAGGCTGTTAAAATAAAAGTTCGAGAATGTGATCGGTGTACATTATTATACTATTTAGTTGTATAAAATTTGCCAACCATTTTGGATACCACTTGCTTTTGGCAATATTCGCGATTCTACTTCTTCCTTAGTAGTTCATGCAAATAGGTTAATATTTGAGAAGAAGAACCTTCAGCGAAACTTAGCATGATCGCACACTTTCTCGCCCCGCTTTCGAGCATCTCTTGCGCAACGTAACAAAGATGTTTTCCTTGTCAAAATGGCGAACTGATGTAATGGTTGACGTAATGGCCGAGTTAGCCATCTTTACTAATTTGATCGTCTCCAAAACGGCATCCGACCCAGCTGATGATTTATGTTAAAGTGAGTAACGCAAATAATTATGCAACTTTTTCTTAAGAACCTTAACCACCGAAGAATAGCTACACGTTTAAAATAGCAGCTTTTTAGCTTAGTTGGTGCAAAAAATGCATGCTTGTTTGCACCCTTTTCTATAAAAAAAAGTGGAGACACAATTAAAGGACAGAATGACATGTCCTATCTTAGATCTCCGAGAAAAACGTATCTCGATTTGGTTCCGTATTCAAAATAAAATACTTTTGCTCTTTTAATAGATAAATTAACAGCCTTCATACATCCTAGCCGCCTGCATACATCCTCCTGCTATGCATAGTATAACTAAGATTTCTGAGAATTCTATTATTCTAAATTGTATTTTAAATTGGCGAAATTTAGCGGCGTATGCTGTAGCCCCCGCGACGTATGTATATAAAAACATTATGTTTATCCTGCCAGAGTCGCCGTATAATGTTAGGTGATATAGGTAACAAATGTAAAAAGAACGGGATGGACTGATCAAATACTAGCGTGATACTGTTTTTATTGAGAACTAGCTGCTACCTGGCGCGTTGCTGCCGCCAAAGAAATAATTGTGGAAATATCGTTTTAAATTAGGAAGTTATATTGTTTAATTAGGAATGATAATACATTCATTGAAATGGAATGATATATCACTTTCAAATAAATTTATCGGTACGATACGCACGCCACCTGATGTAAGTTAATTGTATTATGCCTGTTTAACTTTGTGCAAGTGCAAGTAATAAGTTGACAAAGTTTTAGCGATGATGAACGGTATGGCAGCGCATAAAATACGAACAAACATACATTAATTTTCATATATTAGATCATATACTAGATTATAGACCCTTTTTACTGGAAAAGAGGCATTACATCTTAGTCCTCACGGGTGACAACGCATCTGCATTTTGATTCGTAATTGAAGATAGATGTAGCTGTCTATGGGCCACAGTAACCACTTACCATCAGGTGGACTGTGTGCTCGTTTGTCACCTTTATACTATAACAGCAAGTCTCTACCACGTAAAAAATAACCATAACTCCATATCGTCCCGTGGGTTTCAAAAGAGACGACAGAGGGAAATAAACTTTAGAATTGTTATTATTTTAATTGGCGTTATTACCAATTTAGAAAGGATTTAAGTGAAATAATAAATATTTTTCTCATCTTAACAAACAACACTTTCGTGCTGCATACAATGTCGTATTCCCAGACCTTATCTACTTTTTGTCATAACGATCAGTGAAACCCAACTTTTCACCGGTCTCGTCCGTTCCCACGATCTTGAGATGTAGAAAATATTAGAGCTTGTTGTTTTTTGTGTTCTGAAGCGATTTGTTTTTCTTTAATATCTGAGTGTTGCCGTTTTAAACTTAGTCTTATTTAAAATATAATATGTTCAAAATAATAAGTCTTTTTAGTATTTCAAGGAAAAATAATCATTTTAGCGAAGGTCACCCACCACACTCTCACCTATTTCTGTCAATAAGCAATTGTTGTGTACGGTTTTAAAGGGATAGGAATCTAATATTTTCAAAGGTTGTGGTCGAAAAGAACTAAATTGCAGTTGTATTTTTTTTTACTAACCATTAAATAGCTACCGTGTGGTGGTTTTTTTATATAGGATAGGGTGACAAACGAGCACACAGTCCACCTGATGGTAAGTGGTTGCTGTGGCCATTAGACATCTACATCTATCCTCGTTTGCGAATCAAAATGCAGATACGTTGTCAGCCGTGAGGACTAAGATGGAATGCCTCTTTTCCAGTGAAAAGGGTCTCCGGTTCTCTAAACTCACCACAAGAAACATAGCAGTGTTAAGCTGCTATTTTTCGCTGGTATTCTGTGAGAACGTGGTCCTTCCTCGGTCGAGCCGACCCATTCATGCTACAACTGTACTACTAATATAACTGCAGCAAGGCTCTACCACGTAAAAAATATCCATAACTCCATATCGTCCCATGAGTTTCAAAAGAGACGACAGAGGGAAATAAACCTGGAGGTAGGCAGCAGTCATTTCCGAAAAACAATTGCAAATAATAATAAAAACTAGGGTCGGAACGACGGTGAATATCAGTCTCATGAGATCTACGGGGTAGCCTATGTTTAGCAATGGACTGCGATAGGCTGTAAACGATGGAATTGATGAGTGGAATGTGTTAGTAGCAATATTCATCTGAAATGTACTGGCTGAAATAATTGTGGAAATATCGTTTTGAATTTGGAAGAGTTATTTTGTTTAATTAGGAACGATAATAAATTAATTGAAGTTGAATGATATATAATTTTCAAATAAATTTGTCAGTACGATATGCGCGCCACCGTAAGTTGGTTGTACTATGTTTATAATCTTCTGCACTTGCACGAAGCAATAAGTTGACAAAGTTTTACCCCAATCTAATGAACGATATGGCAGCGCATAAAATACGAACAAGCAAATATTTGTTTTTATATATTAGATGGGTTAGTAATACTACACCTTAATAAAAAACTTTATCCCCACACAAATGTTTTCTGGAGTATTGTGTTAATCTACATAAATTACAAGTGGACAAATATCTAGAAACAGAACAATTATTTGAAGCCCATACAAACGCTTGTTTCGTGCGAGGTTCAAGCTGATGTCCCTACAACATCGCAGCCAATTGCTAGAAACTGCGCTACCGAACCGCAACTATTTAATTTAATAACTCCAGTTCATTTTAGAACCCATTCCGCGTATCGTATCTTAAATAGTGGTTGATGTAGTAAAAGAAAAAAATCTATTTTATTGTCTGTTACCGCCAAGACGCAATAGAGTCTTTTTTATACATGGGGAAGTGCCTACGCATCTCCCGCGGGTAAGGACGGGTTATGTCGGACTCGCACCTACTAAAACCTCATGGTGTTCCAATTTTGCCGCATACTGGCATGACCACGAGAACACTTTTGCATACATCCACGGCCCCACCAGCACCGGCCGCTCTACAGCAGTCCCTCTTCGGGAGAGGACTACTCCTCCTCCATGTCCTTCTTAGGAAAGGCGCACCAGAACACTAAGCACGCCTTTCTCCGCAGCCTCTAACTCCACCTGCACAGTGGGCTCCCCCAAGTCCAGTACGCGAGGCCATGGGGCCAGGAAAGTCAAGCACTCGGAACCAATATTATGCCTGACCCCCAGTGGCGGATCTGGTCTATGGCCAAACCAAACCTCTGCAAAGTAGGAAGGTCATTGTCCTTAATACATAACGCAATTGTCTTGCATTATGACTGCAATTCAAAAGAATAGGCTCTATGCAAATCAGTAAAGCCAGTTTAGTCAAAGAAAAGACAAAAAAGTCATTACGTTTTAGAATACACTTGAAAAACATAAACCTCTTTTTGGGGCAGTCGGGTAAATACTGTTAATGGCTTTACATGGAATCACCAAACATTACTTATAAAAATTATTTACCTGTCAACAGTATTAAGTAACAGGTCACAAATGTAGAGAATCAAACAAGTTTTCACGATTCGGGGATGTTAGCGGTGAGGTCGGAATAAACCGTGTTATTTTAATTGACTTCTTGCGTAAGAGTTGTTACGAAAGATGTTATCACAATATTATGTCATATTCATGCAGGAAATATCAAGATTTTCATGTTGTGTAACTTACGCTCTTATACTTCCGGAGGTCAACTTAGCGGGAATAAACTTTTAAAAATATGATATCTCTTATCAGGATATATAATGTAGATAACTTTAAATGTTACCGGAAACTATGAATTGTGCGGCCTTTTTGTAACGGAGATACATGTGTATCTCTACTCATCGTATCCAATATATGCATATAAACTACAGTAACCTAATCATTAAGGATACGGACTACAAACTCGGTTTGCTTCGTATTTTGTAATGCGTATAGCAAAGGAGTGGAATAATCATTTGCCGGCGTCCGTCTTTCCGTCCGAATACAATCTGGGCGTCTTCAAGGCAAGAGTAGACGTGGTCTACTTCATCTGAGGATGCCTCGTGTAGAGGAGAAACACGTGTTGTATTATCAACGGTGGTGTGTCCTTCCTGGTGTGGTGGTCTTGGAAGTGGTGGTGCTGGGATTAGTGGTGACGGCGATAGTGCACTAAATTGAGGGAGAGCTCCTCTTCAGACTAAGGAAGACACATCATTTTATTTTATCACGCGGATATAAGCAAATACATGTTTAAATGATCTTTAATATAATGGATTTCCGCAAAGTAAAGCCTGATTCAATTAATTATCTTGAATAGACTTTTGTTACGGGAAGTGCGATTTAGCATCGAGGGCTACATTACTACTTACCACCAGGTGAGATTGTGATCAGCACTGGCATATAATAAGTTTTAAAAAAAAACTCGGAAAGTCATGGTTTCGAATCCGCCATTCAACTACTGTCGTGAGCCACTCCTAACACAAGCATTTTAAGCGTTAACGTTAATAGCGTTCCTAGTATTCTTTTTATAAAAAAAATTATAACACTTATTGTTACTTTATAGTTGGAGGTGGACTAATAGTTTGTTTGCCACTCTAGTATTATAACAAATAGCACTGATGGCCAGTTATTTATATTTGTCCTATAAACAACAAAGAATAACACAACAACAATTTAAACTGAGGACCAAGGAATGTAGAAGACTAAGATAAAGCTATGTAAGTACATAATATGTGCGTATGTGTATATATGTGTATGTTTAAACAATTCATAAACTAAGTTATTTGTTTTTTAATTTTTATATATTTATTCTGTTAATCTTTAATTCTTTCTTTTCATAACTTATCGCACCTCCGAAGTAGTGTTTTCTGCTAACTTATAGATTGATCAGTAGAAAACGCCTTAAGGCGTTAAGTCCGCCTGTACTTTTTGTTAAGCAAAGTTTAAATTTAAATAAATAAATAACTATATAAAATGTGTAAGCTATTTTAGAAGTATAAAATTTTTATTTGATTACTTTGGAAGAATCACCTTATTGTTTAAGATAACACCATTGTAACAGTGTTGAGAAAAACAAACTAGTTACGAAAATCACATGATTTTAAAATAGGCGACGCCTTGGACGCCACTACATAACCATTGCCTGATTCCTCCCAAATCTCCATTTTTATTTTAGTGTTGTTGTCAGCAGGAAAGTGTAAGTTTGGAAACTGAGTGAGAGGCGTGCTGCGGGACGTGGCGTTCAGCGTGAATGATAAGCACATTATTACTTTTAGATGGTAGAGCCACACTGCAGCTATATAATGGTTGTAGCACGAATGGGTCGGCTCGACCGAGAAAAGACAACGCTCTCACAGAATACCAGCGTAAAATAGTATCTTAGTGCTGCTGTGTTTCATATGGTGGGTATAGAGAACCGGAGACCCTTTTTACGGGAAACAAGGCATTCCATCGTAATCCTCAGGGGTGACAACACATCTGCATTTTGATTCTTAATCGAAGATGTATGGGCCACGGCATCCACTTTTCATCAGGTGGACTGTGTGCTCATTTGTCACCCCATTCTATAAAAAAATTACACACTGCATTACATATACACTATATTACAGAGTGTGGAAATCGCGTAAGAGCGATGCTTGCCCCACGTCCCGCCAACCCCTCTCTTTTCAGGCCTCAGAATAGCACTGGAATTCATAGTTGAATAGTCCCCCGAAATCCAACAAAACTTTTTCAAAACTTACGTAGTAGTTCAAAAGTGGTTAGTGGGTAAAAATCATTTTCAACATTTACCTAGTGTTTGAATGTTTAATGAATCTTTGTAGCTTTTTAGGAGTTTTTTAATTCGACTGTTTGTCTTTTTTAACTTCCGCTTTGAAAATTAATAATTTTCAAAAGTAGGAAGTTATAGAATGCGATGCGATATTGGAAGGTGTTAAATGAAAAGGAGACTTGTTAATCTGTTTAAGACTTTAATTCTACTGCTTAAACTTATTCTACCTTAACACTTGAATATAAAGTCGATATTTTCAGTACGTTTTCATATTTTTTTTAATAAAAATATCACTCTCGCAGTAATTTCTCCTACACAGTTGAGGCGTTTTACATACATAAATTGCACATGGCCAAACAACCGTACAGCATTCAGTAACTGATTTGTAATACGGTTAAGCTATTAAAAAAATCTTTTAAATTTTTCAGTAAAGTTAAGTTTAAAGTTACAGCCTAGCCTTTAAACGTCCCACTACTGAGCACAGGCCTCCTCTCATGTCTGAGAGAGTTTTAGGGCAAGGAAATATCCACCGCATTGCCCCGATCGTTTTGGCGAACTTCACGTGTCTTCGAAATATTTTTTTTCTTATTTCTCAGACATGCAGGTTTCCTCACGATGTTTTCCTTCACCGCCGAGCACGTGTTAAATCAGCACTTAAAATTGCAATAAACAATTTCATTGGTGCCGGCGGGTATCGAACCCGAGTTGCTCGAACCCGGGTTGCTCGCGTACTCTGAAAATTACAGCGAGCGCTTAGTTTCTGAGCTACCACGTCTCTTAATTTTTTTTTCCCAGCTCATCCCAATTTTTCAATAGCACAAATAGTTTTAACATAATTTTAATACGCTATATCAAACTTTTATTGCATTAAATATTTTAATAATTGTTCCAGTTTGATTTCGTTGAAACTTCTTCGTTAAAAAAACTCAAGGCAAAAAGTGTGTAGCCAGTCATTGACATAGTATTGTGAGAACGAGACATATATAGTGGATATGTCATTTATAAAAGAGATAAGCATAATTTATATACGTGGTCTCCCGCACGCTATCTTGCGTGGCAGTGAAATCTCTTTTATTTTTACTGACGTATTATTTCCTTAAAAATTAGATGGTGATAGCAGTATTTAACTGTTTAATATATTATCATTTCCTTGTAATTACAACATTTTTTACCTTAGGATAAGAACAGAATCACTTCCTGTTGAATAGCAATATTATCAAGACAAGTCGTTAATGCATACTCAGAGATAATAGAAATAGATAGGTAGTAGAACTATATCATCAGACTAATGTGGGAGAGTCATGCTGTAGCTTTATTATGGTTGTAGCATGAATGGGTCGGCGCGAACGGGGAAGAAACATGCTTTTACAGAATACCAGCGTGAAATAGCAGCTTAATGCTGAGACCCTTTTTACAACTGATTTACAAAGGTGACAACGCACATTTTGATTCTTAATCAGGGACAGATGTAGTAGTCACTGGGTCGCAGCTTCCACTTACCATCAGGTAGACTGTGACTTGTCACCGTTATCCTATAAAAAAAATATTTTTTATTGGGAAGCTTTTATCATTATTAAAAGCGTACTTAACACTTTGAGCTACATAATCGTATCTCAAAGTTTAAGTAGAGGTAATTGTGCCCTCTTAAATGTCCAAAAACCGGATTTTGTTTTAATACATGGTCACCGAACTCTGCCTATGCAGTTTAACGGGACTCCCGGAATAAATATTACGGCATAATTACGCAACAAGACAAAAATGTTTGTCCGCTTTACAGTTAGTCATGAATTTTAAATAGTTGAATAAGTTTTAATGCGTTGTCACCGAAAGATTTAATTCTTTTAACTTGGCCATAGAGTAAGTATAAAAAGTAGGTTAGGTTACTACGGAACTACTGAAGAACTTTAAATTGAATTTATTATCACTAATATTATGAAAGTAAACTAAAGTAACAGTCTTTATAAGTATACGTCCTAATGCTGGGCACAGGCTCATTTATGAAATGGTTTTAGGGCATGGAAAATCCAATGATGCAAATTAGTACCACACGAGTCCTTTATAATTTATAAAATTATTTTGATAAAAATAAGGCATTACAACGCACGCCGGGCACAATTTAATATATAAGGAAGATCGATTTTCGAAATAATGTTCTTTTCCAATCTAAATGCGAACCCTTTACTACTAATGTCAAATGAAAATGAAAAGACCACAAGTGTCCACAACCATAATACGTATTTGGAACACGAATTGTTGGTTTAGATATCTGGCAATTTTAGCACATCCTCCAGTTTTTGAGGGTTCTAGATTTGAACATAGTTGTTTGTGGTGGTTATTCCACCCTCTGTCAGATGCCTTCTTCTTCTTCATCTTTATCAGCCCGTTAAAATTAACAACTGCACATGGGCCCCTTCCGTTTTAGAGAGGAAGTAATATTATCGCCACGCTTAACAGACGGATTGGTAACAGCAGTACTAAATGTCTTGCACCTTTGACGCTGCTTCCCGTTGCAGGTTTGGGTATTTCGTCTAGCGATGCCTGGACGGTATTACCGGTTACCGCCAACTTTCGAAAGCCATGACGTCTTTTAGGATTACCCGTAGCCAATTCCTACGACGCTCATTTGACGAAATGGAGTTTTGGTTTTTCTTACACCGCAAATTGCAATATCGGATGCCACAAGATGAATCGGATGCCATAATATACACAAAAACTCAATTTCTTATGCACATCGTTACAAGTAATGAAATCATCGAGCTAATGTATCTCAACGTGCAATACATGCTAACTATTTATGCAATGGTGTGCTATACTTATAAATTACTATTTTATATTTTAGTTTACTAAAACATTCAAACAAAAGTAGAGTCATTCGGAGTAAGATCACGCGGCGGGTAACACTTCGCAGTAGACCGATCTCCGACTGAGGTAATGTGACTGAAACCTTTGTTTGCGGAACTTTGTGGTGTGTATCACTGATTCGGAACAATGTAGAACATTTTTGGTAACCTCAACCTGAACCACTGGGACAAATTATAAACGCACAAGAAAATCAACACCGAAGTTAGAAAAAAATTAAAATGAATAGTATTGTCCGATTTGTGGCAAAATAAGCCACATTATGATAATGAAGCCACGGACAAAAGATTGGATCCAATCCATAATTTGTAATTACTGGTTTCATGAGATGAAAACTCTAGAGCGGATGATAACGGAATACTGGGTAAATTTACCTCGTCACGGGCCCAGCGTTTGAAATTCGGAAATATTCACTTTAAACATAAGTAAAAAATATGATTAACCTTGAACGTAAATTTTCTGAAATAGTTACAGCCTGTATACGTCCCACTGCTGGGCACAGGCCTCCCCTCATTTATCTGAAATAATAAATAAATAAAATTCTCTACAAACTTTTATCTAATTAGCTTATATATCTCAATTTTTATAGTTTTTTGAGACCATATAAAATAAAGTTCTTGCTCTTGCCGACTAATATTGTTTCCAAAGTTCACGCTCACACGCTGTGAAGCAACAGAGTGATCTCTACCCGATTGTATTGATACATCGTAACTTATGAATGAACTATAAAATAAAAAACAAATTTGATATAATCTTAAGTTCTTTAAGCTGTAATTATTACAATTACGTATTATTATGAGATTAGTTAACAATACCGCTTAGTGTGTATTGCGGGTAAACGTGCCATATTAGCTCGAGTGTGGTAAGCGTTTGTCTTAGGCGATGCAATAACAGAGTTCTATCCCCGTCGACACGACTACAATTGTGAAGTGTATAGATTATAAATATCGTGAGGAAACCTGAATGTCTGAAAATTTTATTTATACATTCCGATGATTCGAAATATATGTATATTTCGAAGACACGTGAAATCTGCCATTACGCATTGAGACGTGGTGTGATTGAGGTGTGGTGGACATTTCCTTTCCCTAAAACCCTCTCAGAAATGAGAGGAGGCCTGTGCTCAGGAGTGGGACGTATAAAAGCTATAACCTTACTTTACACATCACAACTAATGCATACTGGTTGGTGTGCCATTTTCAGACAGCGCAATTTTTTCCATGATCTCGTGATATATTTGCAGATGGCGGTTCACACTTACCGACACAACATAACAAAGTTACGAGTCCACTGGAATTCATAGTCAAGATAGGGGCTCCTCCTAAGGAAAATTAAGCGCTACGTGTCGAATTCAACCTTTATATATTTCATAGACAAAAATCATCAATTTGACAGATCTCAGGTACAAACTAAAATTTCATCTAAATACCCACATCTAAAACTTCATCCATTATTTTCCAACTCTAAAAGGTGGCATTTTTTCTTAAAACTTATATGGAAACCCTGAAGTATAACCTAAACACAATAATAAACATTAAATTCGGATCACAATTAAATAAGATATCGCTTAAAATACATTAAATATACGGTTGACCCTATATTTTAATTCATTTGAACTGCAGGCCATCCCTGGAACCACCCGCTCATTTACGAGCGCAACGCGCGAAAATCTATTGAATTTTTTTTTTGGTTTTTATTTTTTGAAAATCTTTGAAACGGCTCAACCGATTGACTTGAAAATCTAATCAATTCGAAGTTTCAATGAACACTTTTGAACGCGGTTGATTCGTTCTAAAGATATTGTACGACAAAATTTTATTTACATACATACATACACACACACACACGGCCGAACGTCCAGCCGGGAATAGTCGGAACAGCTTCCTAGAACTTCAAAACGTGGAGATCTGATGAAAACTCGCTGTAGTAGTGTAGCCCCCACGACAGTATATTATTAAAATGTGATCGAAGTAAAAGTGTATCACGAATTAAAATATTTCACATCTATTAAAAGTTATAATAAAGAAAACCGCAAAACGCAAATCTCCTAAATTTCAAAGTTGATAATTATGCAGTTAAATTTATTGTTTTGCTAGTGAATATTTTTGAGCCTCCCTACAGCTGTATTATGGCTGCTGAGCGAATGGGTGGGCTTGACCAGGGAAGGACCCCGCTCTCACAGAATATAAGCCTAAAATAACGACATAATCCTGCTATGTTTTGTGTGGTGAGTGTAGAGGTCTTTCGGACCCTTATTACATGTAACGAAGCATTACATATTGTATTGTATTGTAGATCTTAGTCCTCAGGGCTGATAACGTAAATCTACATTTTGATTCATAATCGTTGGTAGATAGTAGATGTAATTTTCTGAACCACATTATCGAAAGCAGTTTTGGGTAAAATTGTAGTTATTGGTTTGAAT
This sequence comes from Parnassius orleans, assembly GCA_029286625.1. Lineage (NCBI taxonomy): Eukaryota > Metazoa > Arthropoda > Insecta > Lepidoptera > Papilionidae > Parnassius > Parnassius orleans. The sequence goes on from JAGSMP010000083.1 coordinate 661,611, forward strand.
AGCTAGTTAATCTTTTTTTTTAATTTACGTTACATGTGTTTTAATTCTTATAATATATTATTACAATCTATGGGGGAGGCCTTCGCAGGGGGGAGGCCTTCGCAGTACAGCCTATTAAAGTATACTGCTGAAGGACTCCCCGATAGATTGTCTCACAGGGGATATTTGCTAATGTTGCCACGCTTGGAAGCAGGTTGGCAACCGCAGGTTTTTCTTTTTATTCGTTATTAGGAAGACCCATCTCCAGATTTATTTCGCTCTGTCGCCTCTTACAACAACCGCGGGATGTTGATATTCTTACACTGCCACTGCACGGTAAAATTCTTATAAAATGATTACATTTCCGTGCAATAATTAAATTTAAGTAGATTTAAAGAGGATCAAAAGTAAAAATAAAAAGTCCTACCACGTCGTCTTAATTATTTTTTTAATTATATTTAAATGGTTTCGTACACGCCTTTAATGTCTATGTACGGGCAATAAGGAATAGTTGTAATTGTATAACACTTATAATGGTATGGTATTACGCGATCGAGCAACCCGTAATGTACAGGAAATCGTGAAAGTGAAACGGCGACTAGTACAGTTAACAAAATATTGTAAAATAAACTTTGGGTATATGTGTACGTGTGAGGATATTTTTATTTTGGATGAGTAGTTTTTCATTGTTTTAAGTAAAACAAGTATTATTAGGTCCTTACATATAAAATTGGCATTTTGTACGGGAGGAATATAAAGTCAATGTTTTTTTTTTTTGTAAAATATATTACTATATACTAGCTATTCCCCGCGACTTCGCCTGCGTGTTATTTGGGGTTTTAATTTTTTTGCGCGGAACCCTAATTCTTTTTCGAAAATAAAATTAGCTTAAGTTACTCCTTATGACATCTGCTATCTGCCAGTGAAAATCCCGTCAAAATCGGTCCAGCCGTTTCGGAGATTAGCCGGAACAAACAGACAGACAGACAGACAGACGGACGGACAGACAGATAAAAATTTAAAAAATTATATTTTTGTTATAAGTACCGTATATACTTTCATATGCATTTAGTAAAAAGCTGTAATTTTGACATTACAAACAGACACTTCAATTTTATTTATTTGTATTAATCAAAGTATGCACCGTTGTTATCTATGCACTTTTGCCATCTCATAGGTAGTTCATTGATCCCTTTACTAAAAAAACCATGAGGGCGAGAATCAATAAACTCTTTGAAGGCGGTTTAGACTGCCGCATCGGAGTTGAATTTTTTTCCTTGTAAGAATTTGTCCAAATTCCGGAAAAAATGGTAATCTGTCGGAACAAGGTCCGGGGAGTACGGTGGATGTCGCAGACATTCCAATTGTAGCTCATCTAACTTGTGTTGTGTTTGTTTGTTGTGGAGTGTGTGGTTTGCGTAGTCGTGAAGCAGGAGTGGCCTAGAGCGATTGACCAATCTCGGTTGCTTAGCAGCTAGTTCTTCCTTCATGGTTTGCAGTTGCTGATAATAGATATCTGCCGTAATCGTTTGGCCAGATTTTAGAAAGCTGTAGTGAACGACACCGGCGCTAGTCCACCAAACACTCACAAGTAACTTTTTCTGAGTCAATTTTCGTTTAGGGTAGGATTTGGCCGGGTCTCCAGGGTTCAGCCATTGCGATGAGTGCTTCCGATTATCGTACAGTATCCACTTTTCATCACAAGTAATGATTCGATTTAAAATGTCTTAATTATTGTGTCGGTTGAGCAAAGTAACACAGCAGTCGACGCGTGTTTGCAAGTTCGATTCACTCAATTCATGAGATACCCATCGTTCAAGTTTACTTTCCTGATTTGCTTCAAGTGGATTAATTCAGTTTTATCACTTACCCCGAAGCCTGCAGCTATCTCTGAAGTGCTTTGTGATGGATCCGCTTCCACAATAGCCTTTAATTCTTAATTTTCCACTTTGGTCTCCGGCCGTCCACGGATTGGTTCTGAAGGTCGAAATTTCCAGAACGAAAACGTTGAAACCAAAAAGTACCGTGCTTTCTTTTGCAACACCAGCGCCGTACATCATTAATCCTTCGAGCTGTTTCTAAAGCACTGGTGCCACGGTAGAACTCGTAAATATACCGATATTTCATGTTTTCCATTGTGCGGTAATAAGCGACGCCAAAGAATAAAATAATGAGGAAAAAACAAATGAATGACTGTTTTGAAAACTCAAATGTACCAGCTAAATGAATTTATAAATTTGAATTTGGAATTCTTAACCAAAGAAGAGATATTTCAGATCAAAGTGGTCAGTACGACAAAACGCTAATTTCATAAGTAAGGACCTAATATTACATTTTACTTCATATTTCATCATTATAGCCTTCTATTACTTGTGAATTCTATTATTCGTGGCAGTGGGCCGGCCATATAGCTCGAAGAACCGACAACCGATGGGGAAAAAAGGTTCTCGAGTGGCAGCCTCGTACCGGTAGGCGAAGTGTAGGTCGTCCCCCCACTAGATGGAGTGACGACCTGGTAAGACATGCAGGAAGTCGATGGATGCAGGTGGCTCAGGACCGTGATTTGTGGCATTCCTTGGGGGAGGCCTATGTTCAGCAGTGGACTTGTGAGGGGCTGTAATGATGAAATATGAAATATTACTTGTTAAATATTACTTGTGCCTGAACACAGGCTTACCACAATCCACGGTCTTCAACCACCTGCCTTCTGCTGATTTCTGCATGTTTTATCCTTGCGGTACGAAACTGCCACCCGAGAACCTTACTTTCCGATCGGTTGCAGATTCTTCGAGTTACACCGACGTACTATCACTTCAGATTACTGATACGTAAGGCAATGTCGGTAACTCTGGTTCTACTATAGATATCTACATTTAAGGTGTCTATAACGTTTATCCGGGTATATCCCCCTCGTTAGCTTGCTGAGCGATTAAAGCTGCTAATAATTACTGGTGTTATTTAACTGTCAATAAGTATTATATTATTATTAACTAGCGGTGTAAGAATGTCCATTACCCCATATCGTCCCATGGGTGCTATAAGAGGCGACAGAGGGAAACCGAATTAGGAGATGGATAGCAGCATCTTCAAACAGCTCAAAATAATATAATTCTGCATTTGCCAACACAGGCGTAGAAACTATGGCAAAATACTCCCTGTGAGACACTATGGTGGAGGCCTATGTTCAGCAGTGGACCTGTATAGGCTGTAATAGAGTGGATGGACGTATCACTATTATTAGTAGGATAACTATTATTATCGGCAGCATTCGTGAGATTACGACACACCTTTTCCTTATTACTCAAATCATGAAAACAAAAGTCGACGGCTCCGTGGCGCAGTGGCTTAGTAATGAGTTGCTGCGCTGAGGGCCGCGGGTTCGAATCCCGCACGGAACAAGTATTTGTATGGCCTACAAATAATTGTTCCGGGTCTGGATGTTTGTCCTTGTGCAATTTGTGTTTGTAAACTGCCTCCACGATACAGGAGAAAATCCTTGTGTGGGGGTAACGTTTTCAAAAATTTAAAAAAAAAATTAAAAAATGTGGGGGTAACGTTTTTAAAAAAAAAAGTGTAAAACCAGTACGGGTTGCTAGTGATTACATATGAGTTTGAGATGTGGTCCTTAACTGGTAGCTGTATGAGGAAACTTAAATCGCTCAGCGAGCTATGGCGAAGGCTATATACGGATTTCTCCGTGTAATAGAATTTGTAATGAAGATATCCACAGTAGAACCAGATTATAATTGACAAAACGCAACGATTGATCCATTAATCCGTTTTAAATAAGCTGAAGTGGTAATTGGCAGGTCATATATGTAGTTCATAGAACTGAGAACCGATAGACAAGAAAGTTTCTCGAATGACAGCCTCGTTCGAATCGAAGTGTACTAGATTGAGTGACGACATGACAAGCCATGCAGGAAGTTCCGTATCCATACAAGTGGCTTAGAATCGTGTTTTGTGGCATTCCTTGATGGAGGCGTATGTTCAGCAGTGGACTTGTGTAGGGATACAGCTATATTTTTTATTTTATTTATTTATTTAAAATTTGCACTGTTACAGTTTTACAATCTGTCAAACTGCTTAGCAGTTTTTGGCAGTTTGGCAGATGATGATGATTAGTACGTACTTAACTTAAGCATCAAACTATCTATACAGTGAATAATACACTACTTCAAAACCTTCATTGCCATGTTGGTTTAGTGGTCGTTAGCGTGGTGCGTAGTTCGAACCCGGGTCGGACCAAACAGTTAATAGGTCTGTCAAGAATTTCTCAGTAGCACCGCTAAATTCTTGACACCGGGTCAAGAAGTTGGCGGTGTTTTACATCCGTGCCTCGGAAATCACGTAAATCCGTTAATCCTATGCCTGCTCTTTCTAGGGTCGTATTGAATTGAAATCCAATCTACTTTTGGAATGAGGGACTATAGAGTGCAAATGTACTTGCTTTCACACACCCTCATTTATTAACCTGTCCTGCGCAAATGTCGCTATGACCGAAATTCGGTCTGGAGGACATTACTTCATAACTATCACAGAAATGCCCTAATGCCTATATCTAGAGTTGAACCTTATTTGTTGGTTGTCACTGTACTTCTAACTTATTACCATTACCAGTAGAGGCTATCAAAAATCCACTGCCGAAAATGGGCCTTCCTCATAGATTGTCTCATAGGGGGATATTTGCCATATTCGCGATGCTTGACAAGATAGTTAGCAACCGCAGTTTGTTATTTTTATTCGGTTGTTATCAGGAAGATGCTTCTGCTCTTTTTCTGGTTCAGTTTCCGTCTGTCGCCTCTTACTGCACCCACGGGATGATTTGAGGTAGTGGATTATTACACCAATACTACACGAATAATTGTTATTTCTAATTTCCAACTTATATTACTACGTAATAATGAGAGCTGTTGAGCTCAGAGGTTTGACGTACATAATACGTGAACAACCTATTACAATTGCAAATCAAAATACTACGCACTCAGCGGTTAAGGAAAACCTCGTTAGGGTAGGCATAGTGAGGATATGATGTAAACTCCAATAACATGCATTGAAGCAGCTCAGTGGATACTCCTCTGCTATAAACGTCCTCTTAGAAATGAATTAATTATATGAAGAAATTATATGAACCATTGAATAAATAACTAGCATTCGAGTAAATATAAGAAACAATTAAGACTTAAGTTAACTTAAACCTTATTCAGAAACTATTATTATTAATTTTAATAAAATAGCGAAAATAACATGTTTAGTTAACAAAAAGATACAAAATTCTGTACTAAGGTACGTGAGTGTAATATGGTCACCTTAAGCTTCCACGCCCTATAAAACCAATACTAGGATGAGGACAGAAACAAAAACACAAACTCGTATATAATATATTTAAAGAAAAATAGCAAACAAACTTTGGCAATAATTAGGAACATTTGGAAAAATCAACATAAAAAATTAACTACACTAAACAATACTAAAATCGATTAAAATATTTACTATAATGTCAACTGTCAAAATGGCGTCGATAAAGCAGCAACCATTTGACTCTTTTTTATTTAGTTGACTGATGAAGAGCTATCGTATCACAGACCCATATATGCAATCAAGGCTGTAGTTTTTGAGTTATAAGAAAGTGACCATATTAACCGGATGACCATATTACCCTCACGTACTATACTCATATATCATAGACAAATTTCATTAACGTCTATAACGTAAATAATAAATACACAGGCCTTTAATAACATTTATAGAAACGAAAATTCATTTTAAGAAAACGCAACCAGCGTTCTTGGCACGTTAGGACGGGGAGTAGGACTGTAAGATAATTTAAGTTATTAGCTTTTTTTAGTATGGTTTTTTAAATATTGTACATATTAAAATTTAAATAATTTAGAATGTAGTCTACAAATCCTTAATTTTAAACTTAGATATACTCGATGAATCAATTTGTTATTAAAAATATCAATCGTAATAATTTCCATTTAAACGTAAACGTTCATTTCTCAACATTGCATTGCTTTTAAGTTTACCATTTTAAATTTGTTGTTACACCAGCGAAAATTATTGTTTTAATGTGTTTTGTCATTTACGGTGACGTTACATCCCACTTACCATCCTATAAAAATATTTAATGATTACACAACTCATTAAACCGTAGAGACGTCTTTAAAATCTCAATACCTATACCTTAACTTTTAAAAACTTTTTGTACGTGTTGTGCTCTAATTATTATTATGAGTTAATAAAAATACATTAATTTTTTTCTTTTACTTTATCTGGTTACAACATCTTTATTATCTTGACTTTTTTGTATAAAAATATTCCTTATTATTGATAGAGGTTTGTATGAAATTAAGTTCTTAATTCAAAGTTATATTTACCTACTATGCTATGCCATCGATACGAACAAGTGGACTTTGGTCTCCGATTTCAAACAACGCCATTTCAAAGGAGGATTCCCTTCAGCTTTTCTTTCCAGTTGTTGCTCAAAAGAGCGTGCCGACTTCAAAAAAGGAGAAGATTCTCAATTCGACTGTATTTTTTGCATGTATGTTACGTTATATCTTCGTCGATTGTAAACAAATTTGAATGATTCCTTTTTATTGAATAGACTAGACTTCGAGGGTCCTCCAAGTCAAATTTAAAGAAAAACCTTTAAGGGTGGAAAATATGGGAAGAAATTCTTAATGTAAATAGATGACGTCTAGTTGGTACCTTGTCTTATTTTTTCTACCGACTTCAACAGGAGGAGGTATTCAATTCGACTGTATGTTTTTTTTATGTGTGTTACCTCATAACTTTTTACTGGGTGAACCGATTTCGATAATTCTTTTTTTGTTTGAAAGCTGATGCCTCACATGTGGTCCCATATAATACAAAAATAATTTGATGAAGGTCTGACCAATAGTTTTTGAGTTATTCTTAATAATTTATTGAAGTCGGTTGTACAAAATTTTTAATTTTAAATTATGTCCATTCAAAAGTGTCAAATAATTAAACTTTAAAAATATACAAACCGATTTTAAAAAACTAAAAAGAATGAAATAAAAGTGTTTGTGTCAGCTCCGACGCACGACTGGAGTTTACTCCTTGCCACAGCTACTTAGAGCGTTTTCACACTATCTTATCCGATATCGGTATCGGACGCCGATGCAATATAGGGGCAAGTAAAATGTATGAAATATGTACCTGTCTTTCACATTATCCGATCCGATATCGGATATCGGAGCCGACACCGATATGTTAGCGACTCTATCGGATGATAAGAACGATTATATATGAAATTTAATATCAAAACTCCGAAAGTTGACAGTTGTTATTTTTTTATAAAGTAGTACAGCCGAAAGTACTCTGTGCTGAGGGCTGCGCAAGATAAGTAATTGCGCACGACATTACGTAGTCATTGGAAACATGAATACATAACGTAACGTATGAACTAACATTTGATTTTACTCCCCATAAATTTTCATACCCCTGGCTTATGTATGAAAATCGATTCTTAAGGTGTAAATTCCAATAAAGTCCAATAATTTTTACGTAATTTAATAACTTCTGAAGCCGATATTAAGACAATGTGTATAGAAGAATTAAAGCCCCAACTTCAGAAGCTATTAAATTATGTAGAAATAATTTTATGGTATTTAGTTTAGTTTTTAATTTTAATTATTACCTCATCACGCTTTGTCGGACTATTTGTACTCAATAAACGTACTCGTCAACAACTTCGAAAATAGTGCTTCCAACAACTACACGCATTGGAGTGACATAGTCGTTACACGACTTTGGTGCAGTTTATGAACATTTTAAGACACATACCCTGGTAGACACTATTAGGGACATTGACCATAGTGCTTAGGTCTTCCAGCGATTCTGCCATAATGACTATGTCGCTGGCAAATCGAAGGTGAGTGAGATGCTCGCCATTGATGTTGCGACTGGACTGGCTTGATACGGTACCTTGTCAGTCTAGTAGCTTAAAAACGTCTTCTAGTGAAACGGTGAAGTTTTCCAGGTATATATCGTCACCCTGTCTTACATCTCTCTGCAGCTAGTTATGTTTTGTACTCTGGATCTGTACTCGAAAACCCTTCGGAGCCCTACTTTACAAACAATTTAGCACTTCAATATACGGCATATTGAAGTGCTGAACCAGACCGTCATCCTGGACCGCTGAAGGATCTGTAGCTCCGCCCAAATTTCGCCGTAATGCATGCATACAGAAGTCACGAAAACTGTGCAATATTTGAAAAGATACGATCTTAACGTGTATCCAAATGAAACAGAAATGACTGTGTTACCAAAGTTCAAACCTATTTCAGACGCTCAAATGATGAGAATTAGTGAAATTTTGAAAGAAATTTCAGAGAGTACAAATGTGCATAGTACAAATAGGTTAAGAAAAGGTCGTCTATTAGACAGTACTGCGCAAGCGAGCGCTGCACAACCAGAAATTATAACAGAAAGGGTTCAAGAGACATTAGAACGACAAGACGATAAAAAGTGCTTCCAAGGTGGAACATGTGAATTTTTATGTACTGTTGGATGGTTGGCGGACTATTGGATGGCTCTTGCGGAGGCTTGCTTAAAGGATGCTGCCATAGAAATTCTAAAGCCGGAATACTTGGTGTTCAAGACTCAAATAGTATAGATTACGCGTCTAATGAAGGACTGAGCTATGGTCCTGTTATAAATGATGAAAGTAAGTGCACGCTTATGCGGGTTACGGCTTGAGGTCAATGCGGACGTCGTGCTGACACACAATAAAACATTTTGTATCTAAATACGTATGTTTAAATATAGACGTTTAAAGAGTATTTTTTTAACTAATTGTATGGTATTTCTTGTATTACTATTACTTTTGCAATCATAAAATGATCAAATGATATAATTCATACATTTAAAATATTTTCTATGAATTTTATGTATATAATTCAAATAATCATTATTATATAAAAATAGTCTTGGATACAAATGAGATACGGTGTGGCCGACGTCCTTTGAATACATTGATTTTCAAATTTGATTCAACAATAACAGAGCTCAGATGTGGTCATTCGGCAAGACATAGATAGAATGTTCGAAGATTTTGCCGCATTTTTTTATTTTAGCTACGAATGGCGTAAGCAGGTATTGTTTGGGCAACTTGTATATAAACTGTAATTATGTAACCTATTCAGAATATTTATTTTTTCGCTCTATTCTAACTATGTCTTGCTTTTTCACATCTTTACATATAATATATATTGTATACTATATACATTATTAACACACTAATATATACTTTATGTGACTGTTACTTTATTTTCTTCTTCCTACAGGTTTAAAAGGTAAGTGAGGATTTAGAACTAGCACCTTATTTGATTTTTAACAAATAATTACTAATTATTATATATTAGCTGTAAATTTGCTTTATTTTACTATGTTATATGAAAGCTATATAACTTTATTTATAAGTGTAATTTTCTTTTTTTTCACTTTCGTATGATAACTTTTGTACAAAGATTTAATGAAGATTAGGAGTAATAAATATTTTATTTAAATTTCTTTTACTAAGGTTTTAGGTTTTTACTAAGATTTTAGGTCATAAAATTTTAAATACTGCTTAAAGACCTGTCGTGACACTTAAAATAATCTGTTGACATCTCACATATACGTGCGCATTAACCTGTACGTATATGCACAAAATAGCCGCGTGTACGGACGTTTGTGCTGCTAAATTGATCGTCATGCACCGGCGCCGGACGGTGAAAGTCAGATTGCGTAACTATCAGCTGAGAGGTACAGTTGTGATGTAAATGAGGTACAATCACCAGCAAATGACATCGCTCATTATAAGTCAAATTTTCTAACGAAATAAACGGCTATACATTATTTTTTATTTCAGTTTAATTTTGCAACTAAACGACGTTTTAACCACCATAAATAGTTTAATCTTTCTTACAAATCCTTGATCATCATTACCACTACTACACCCTGGAATCATCTCAACATTTACACTCTGTAAATGGGTTCCCTTTAAAATTGAGACATTTCCTTAATCATTTCCTTTTTAGGTTATATTATGCTTATATTATTATTAATACTTATCCTAGTCCTAGAAAATATGCAAGATCTATGTAATTTTTTTCTAAACAAAAGCTGCAAGCGGATTATTAGAAAATTATAGAACAAAAGAGTGGTAATAATATCCCGGAATGAGGTGATCGCTACTTTGCCGTTTCTAGATGTTATCATATACTTAATTGTCTGTAAAAATGTACCGGTGCGTTCCTTGCTGGTTCTTCCTAGGACTTAGACTTTCCCGAATAAGAAAAGAATAACTTTCCTTAAGTATTACTTGTAATCTACATTAAGAAAAAATATTTTATTTCATTCATCACAGAAAGACATTACAATACCGGAAAAATTGGATATGACGAATTTGTTACGTTGCCACGAAGACCTAGTATCAGCAGTGGCATTAAAATGCTGATGAAGATTATGTGGTTGTTAAAATGCTAAAGCCTTCGAAGTATTAGTAGCATAAGTGATTCTATCACTCATTCAGTCACGTGGTCGTTAAATTGACTAAGAATGATAGATAGTGGATATCGGTTATGCATAAGCTAACGTGTCTGCCTACCGTTGCAACCTATCAAAAGTACCTTGCCGAACATAGACTTCCCCGTAGACTGTCTGACCATGATCATTGAGAGAATATTTGCCATAGTTGCCACGCTTGACAGTCACGTTGGCCAATCTTTTAAATTATGCAGCGTAATTTCAAAGGTCTTAACTCAGTAGTAGGTAGGAGAAGGAAGAAGTTTTTCGATTTTCTATTTTCGGAATTGTGACCTTGGGAAACTATTACGTGTATTTATTTTAATAATGAATGTCTCGTGGCGACGGTAGTACTGCAACTTATTGCTTTATTACGAGCTACCATAAAATAACTTTTAAAATATAATTTTTTTTTAATTATTACAGTGAAACTTTTGCAGCTCGTTAAATCCTGCCACCAACTTTATCCACAGTTGGCTACGGAGTTTTGTTATCCGACAGTCTGTAATTAAACTGACTCTTTTACTCCCCTAAATCAAACATAGCAATGGGTGAATTGTTACTTGGCAGCAGAAATAATTAATATATTAAATTAACACTTTATTTTTCGTTGATAATAAATAAATAAAAATTGTTAGATGTCAGCTACTTAGTTTTAATAAGTATGTCCTTTAGGCCGAATTTCTGGCATAGCGACTAGTTTCAATGGAGACTAGCCATCTGCGCAGGACAGGATTTTGGTGCAGATTTCATGAGTTTTAATTTTTTTTTGCGCGGAACCTTAATTCTTTTTCTAAAATAAAAGTAGCCGAAGTTACTACTTATAACATTAGCTATCTGCCAGTGCAGTTCCGGAACAAACAGACAGACAGACAAAAATTTAAAAAATAGTTTTTTTTTTTGTTATAAGTACCGTTTCTACTTTCAAATGCATTTAGTAAAAAGTTGTTATTTTGATACCACAAACAAATAACTAAGAAACAAACTCTTCAATTTTATTTATTTGTATAGATATATATAAAAAAATTACACAACGAAAAACGATACCTTTACTAAAATGTTATAATAAGTACGTGCATATTATGTATTTTGCTCGAAAGCAAATGACACCTTCATTTAAAATATTTTCGGCTTTTAGCTTTAGTTCATATAACTATAATTAGTCTCAATTTTACGTTTTTTTACCAAAGAATTCCGCGGGAATAAGCAAACTAAAAAGTAAAGTAAGAAATTTGTCACCGAATGTCTTTAGTTTTTTTTATAGGATTAGGGTGACAAACGAGCACACAGTCCATCTGATGATAAGTAGATGCTGTGGCCCATAGACATCTACATTTGTCCTCAATTAAGAATCAAAATGCAGATGCGTTTTCACCCCTGAGAACTGAGATGGAATGCCTCGTTTCTAGTTTATGTAATTTAAAATTAAAAATTTTGTACAACCGACTTCAATATAAATTATTAAGGATAACTTAAAAAAATATTGGTCAGACCTTGATGAAATTTATATGGAACTACATGAGAAGCAACAGCTTTCAAATAAAAAAATAATCATCGAAATTCGTTTACTCAGAAAAAAGTTATGAGGTAAGACACATAAAAAAAAATAACATACAGTCGAATTGAGTACCTCCTCTTTTGAAGTCGGTAGAAAAAGGGTCTCCGGTTCTCTACACTCACCATACGAAACACAGCAGCATTAAGCTGCTATTTAACGCTGGTATTCAGAGCGTATTCCTACCCCGGTCGAGCTGACCAATTTATGCTACAACCACCAAATAGATGCAACGTGGCTCTACCACGTAAAAGTTAGAAGAATTCTTCTTAAACCTCAGTTTAAACGCAGATCATCACTAAATAACGTTTTATAATAAGACGGTTTGTATTTTGAACAGTAGGTAATAAAAGAAACGCATCTACTATACACATGTAATAGAGAAAATACTTCAGTTAGCTGAAATCATTACTCAACTAAAATATAATAAATGAAGTAGAAAACCGTATTTCCGTGTTTTGTGGAGCACCGCGAGTAACAGAATACTGCCTTGCATAACATGAATATAACGAGAACAGTAGAATACACCCATAACTGTTGTTACTATTTATTTTTAGATTCTAGGAAATGAATTGCACCAAAAATAGAATACCAAAATCTATATTATATTATATATTAGAATACTGGAGATTTGACACTGACTCACACCAAGTAAGTCTGAACTACTATATATTTTCAACGAGTGTTCCACTATAAATTATAATTAAAAACATAATTAAATACTCAATGTTTGCACCTTATAATTGTATATAGACAAGAAATTGGAATTAGATTTAGTATCAGTTAAGGTACATGAGTTATATTCTAGTATTAGACAAAACAATCTCCACTAGGAACCTGTTGTACTCCCCAGCCTCTCCCTTTCAGATATTAAGCTGAAAGATCTGATCATAATGATTTCTTATATTTACGCGAACACTACACATTTAAATAAAACTAGTTTTACGGATTTTATCGCGTATATTAACTTATTTTATATTCCCGACGTTTCGAGTACTTTACAGCACCCATGGTCACGGGGGGGACTGAGGTATTTGACGTCCCAATGTCATAGTTAACCACGGTTACCTCCAGATTAAAATTATTAATTTTGTTCCGATCTACGCAGTATGAACTTACAGTATCTTGAAGTCTTGCAATTGTATGCTTGGGTTGGGATTTAATTTTATTAATTATAGGATCCCAAGCAGATGGTAGCACCAACCATCTTCTCTATTGAAATTAGGATGTTTTTGATTTCAATAGCCTCGCGAATCATCCTTGGAAGGAATCGGTGTTCTTTAGCGAGGATTTGTGGTCTATCAAATCGAATGTAATGACAGGGCGATCCTGTACATGTTCACAGACTGCAGACTTCCCAGAGCGTCGATTCTTCACATCAGCTATGTGTTCTTTAACGCGGTTTTATTGATCTTTAGTTTGTCCTATATAAGAGAGACCATTCACAATCAAGCTTGTACACTCCTGCATCTTGCAGAGGGACATTACACTTAACTGATGGTAAAACTGACTAATCTTCTTCGGCGGCTTGAAGTACATACTTTAATCTGGGTAACCGTGGTTAACTATGACATTGGGACGTCAAATACCTCAGTCCCCCGTGACCATGGGTGCTGTAAAGTACTGAAACGTCGGGAATATAAAATAAGTTAATATACGCGATAAAATCCGTAAAACTAGTTTTATTTAAAAGATCTAATCATCATGATCATCATTACAGCCTTTCACAAGTCCACTGCTGAACATAGGCCTCCCCCTAGTTATGCCACAAAGCACGATCCTGAGCCACCTGCATGCACCGACTGCCTGCGTGTCTTACCAGGTCGTCACTCCATCTAGTAGGGGTCGCCCTACACTTCGCCTACCGGTACGAGGCTGCCACTCGAGAATATTTTTTCCCCATCGGTTGTTGTTTCTTCGAGCTATATGGCCGGCCCATTGCCACTTCAGCTTACCAATCCGTTGGCCTATGTCGGTCACTCTGGTTCTACTGCGGATATCCCCATTCCTAAGTTTATCACGCAAAGAAACCCCAAGCATAGCCCAATCCATAGCTCACTGAACGGCTTTGAGCGTGCTCATACGGCCAGCAGTGTAGGGCCACATCTCAGATCCATAAGTCATCACTGGCAACACGCACTGGTTGTACAATTTAGTTTTCAGGTATTGAGGTATACCTGACGAGAAGATGTGTCGTAATTTCCCGAACGCTGCCCAGCCGAGTTGAATCCATCGATTGACCTCACGGTCGAAGTTGGACTTACCTAGTCGGACTATTTGTCCCAGGTAAACATACTCGTCAACAACTTCGGGCTTAGTGCTCCCAACAAATACCGGCATAGGTGTGATATGGCCATTACACATGACATTTCTTTTGTCCATGTCTATCTTAAGACCTATCCGTTGGGAGACACTATTGAGGTCATTGAGCATAGTGCTTAGGTCCTCCAGCGATTTTGCCATAAGAACTATATCGTCGGTAAATCGAAGGTGAGTGATGTACTCGCCATTGATGTCGATACCGTATCCTTTCCAGTCCAGTAGCTTGAAAACGTCTTCCAATGCAGCGGTGAAGAGTTTCGGGGATATAACGTCACCTTGTCTTACACCTTTCTGCAGTTGGATAGGTTTCGTACTCTGGTTCTGTACTCGTATAGCCAAATAAACACTTCAGCACTTCGATATACCGACAATCAACTTGGTACCGCTGAAGGGACTGTAGCACCGCCCAAATTTCGACGGAATCAAAGGCTTTGTCATAGTCCACATACGCCAGACATAGTGGCAAATTGTATTCTGTACAATTTGCCGAAGGGTATTATTAGTTGTCGCCTTCTTGAAGAACAAGACCACCGCACTTCTGCTCCATGGCTCCGGAGTAGTCCCACCATGGCGGACGGAATTAAAGAGCTTCTGAAGGACTTCAAGTACCGGTTTTCCACCCGCTTTCAGAAGCTCCAACGATGATGTGTACAGCTGCCCATAGAACCTCTCAATCTCACTCAAAATCTCAGGTGTCCCGGAAACGATGCTGCCACACTCAGTCTTCAGCTTTGACAGTTGGCTATTTCTGGCAGACAGATCTCTGGCAAAGACTTTGGAGCCCTGGTTCCGCTCGATCGCTTCTTCAATACGAGCTGTATTGAAGTTGCGTAAGTCCCGCCACATGCATTTGGAAATCTGTCTGTTCAGTTGCCTGTATGCTGTCAAATCTGTTGAAGACTGCAGCTTAATTTCCCGTCTAACAGCTATGAGATTAAGAGTGTGATCGGAGAGTTTTGCGTTCTTCTGCGGCGGGTCTTACAAAACTTAGCTACGACCGCATGGACAGTTTCAACGAGCTTGTCATTCATATCGTCCACTGCATTGCAATCTTCTAGGAACTGAAAACGGTTTTGTAACTCGAGCTGAAAGGTTTCGGGACTTTGGATTAGAGCAGGAGGGGACGGAGCATTGACTTCATTAGACGAGACCTCTCCAACTTAACGTTTAGGTTCAGTGTGCCTCTAACCATTCGGTGATCGCTACCAGTTTTCACCCTCGCAATCACTGAGACATCACTGAACAGTTGGCGTCTAGTCGTCATAATGAAGTCAATCTCATTTTTTGTCGAACCGTCGGGGCTCGACCAGGTACACTTCCTGTGGGGCCGCTTCTGGAAGAGTTTATCATAAAGAGTCCCTCTTTCTCCATGAAGTCGGCCAGCTGCTGGCCCCTTGGGTTCCGTTGCCCTATTCCGAATTTCCCTACCTTCAGCTCACCGTTCTCTCTTGGGCCTGGTTTTGCGTTGAAATCTCCCATTAACACCGTATAGTGGGTTTTGGAGGAATGCATGGCTTTAGAGATATCCTCATACATTTCCTCCACCTCCTCATCGGGATGTGCCGAGGTTGGTGCGTGAACCTGTATGACCTTTAACGAATACCGTTTGGTGATTCTGAGTATAAGGTACGCAACCCTCGTCGACACACTCACAATCTTTACAACGTTGTTAACGAGAGACTTGCGCACGATAAATCCGACACCTCCTTGGGACAGATGGTCGCCCTCCCGGTGATAGAATAAGTTGCCGGATTCGAGGATTACCATGTCCTCCCCCTCTCTTCGGACGTCAGATAATTCTATGATATGCCAGCGCAACTTTTCTATCTCTTCTTCCAGCACCAGGATCTTCTCGTCAGTCCTCAGGGTGCGTGCGTTGTATGTTGTCAGGTCGAGTCGTCTTAGGTGGCAACCGAACCTCCACCGGAGATTCTTAGCACGCCCTGCCCTGCCGTTACCATGGTTGGTACCGTAGCCAGGAATAGCGGGGCCGCCGGGGACTGGGGGTCGTCTCTTAGTAACTTTCGTCATGGGGGGATGTTAACCATAGTTGACACGCTTGGCGAGCGGGTTGGAAACCGCAGTTATTTTTTATTGTAGTATTATTGTCATCAGAAGACGCTGCTGCCCATCTCCTGCCTGTTTCCCACTGTCGCCCCTTACGACACCCACGGGAAGATATGGGGTAGTGGATATTCTTAACCGCCACTACAGCGCAAAGATCTAATGTAACAAATATAATTATAAGTTTAAAAATAAAAGACAGGAGACATAGATAAAAGAATACATATATAATACAAATAGCAAAATATTTCTGTTGCCTCTTAAATCACCAAAAATTTTAATAATTTGATATGGAACTAATTATAGTTTATCATTTGGGCCTTATTTGTCTGATTGAATAATATGTGCATCATTTTCTTTAAATTATTACGTCTACTTGTTTAAAAACTAAAAAAGATAGAAATGCATATTGGGAAACAAAGCCATATATGAAAACCATTAGAGTAATCTAGTAGCGACTTGCAATATTATTATGTTATTTTACACGAGTATCTGAATAAGGACTTTAAAACAAAATTTCTTAATCAAATGAGAAACCTGATCAAAGCCTTGCGAAACCTATCGAAAGCCTTTCCTAATAACCCACTGTACATGGACTATACGGCTGTATGGAAAATAGTTTAAGAAATACTTAATGGACAGTTTGGAAATAAACTTTATCACGCACAGATAAAGTTAAAAGTAGAATGAACAAAAAACCTATGTTACAAGGTGGGTTTTCCAAAAAGGCTGCATTATTTAAACTTGGCATATTGTGTAAGATAATAAGTAAACCATGCCTACCTATAGTGAAGTAAGACTTTTAGCAAACCGGAGATTGCCGAACATTCTATGAATCAGAAGAATGGATTTTACATCGAGAAACTATACGATGTGGATAAAAATATAATTATATTTTCTATTATAAAAATATTTATGTTTGTTTGTATGTTATGCGCTGCCGTCCATCAGATTGCGTTAAAACTTTGTCAGCTTATTGCTTACATAGGCATAGTACAATTAACTTACACTAAGTGGCGCACGTATCGTACCGACAAATTTATTTAAAAGTTATATATAATTCGATTAAATATCATCATAATCCTTTGGTGGTAGAGGCGGGTACATACTCTCCAGATAGGGTAGCTGTCCCCCCCCCTCCCAGGAGACGCGCCCAAAATAGGTTCCCCCTCGCCTGTTGAGGGTGGGAAGGGTCTCCCCTCCACAGGAGAGGGAATCTGATACAGGAACACTGATACACACACACATTCAGACGTGGTACTAGTACAATACACTAGGGCACCGCGTTCGCCGGCGATCGCGAGCTCACAGACACACTCCGTACTCGAGGTTGATTTTTATTTGATGTTGGGTTGGATCTATACGGGGCGTTTTTAGTTTTTCGACCCATTTCCCTGATTTCGACAGTGGTTCAAGTCGAGGTTCGTACCTTCTTCTGGGATGAAGGGGGGGGGGCTTGAATCACATCGAGCCCCCCCCTTTAGCTCGAGGAGCCTCACTAAAAAGGGGCCGAGGTGCCTGGGACTGCAGTCCGCGTCGCGTTTCGCTTACGAGTCTATTTCGAATGAGCTGTAAAGGCCGATTTTCCAAAAAATCGCCTGTTTTTCCAAAAAAAAAAACCGAGAAAGTTCCAGATCCTGTATATGTACGAAACTGTCTTTATTGAACCATTTAAAGTCCCGCTATAAACCTCAGAACTACGAAACGAAGAAAGATAGACAAATCACTATGTGACGACATAGGACACGCATAAACCTTAATATAATTTGCAACCAACGACATGGTTTCCTTTAATCATCTTTTAATCAATTTAAGAACGTTGTAAGATCCTAAAACTATTATTGAATGAATTGTTTTAAAGTTTGGACAGGCTTGGCTTGTCCAGTACTCAAAATTTTAGCGGTCAAAGCGACAACCCTGCACGTCATTTCTAGGTACAAATAACGTTCTACTATTACTTGCTGGGCTTCTAGGCTACTAGGCCCTTTTAACATTTGATTTTGGTGGGATAGTACTTTCTTGGAACTATTTTGATTATAGATTTATTCATATATTTTTTATTCATTCAGTACAGCCTACCAGTTTCTGTTAAAAATAGGCCTAACCATATATAGCAGTCGCGTTGGCTGCCGGCATACGCGATTATTCATAAATATGGTTGTTTGTTTGTGGAACTCTTTACCTCTCCACATTCGTCGTGCTAAATCTTTACACTCTTTCAAAAGTCTTGTTAAATCGTATTACTTAGAACGCTATTAGATAAATTACTTTTCCTTTTTCGTACTCTTTTCATTTAATCTATTATATGATATTATATATAATTTTCACTTATGTTTATTTATATGTATTTTTATATTTTTATTTTTATTTTGTACACCCCCTCTATTTTTAACTATTGTTTGCATCAGTTCTCTACGCTAAGGTTGTCTGGAAGAGATCACTTTCAGAGTGATAAGACCGCCTGTTGTACATATTCTATTTTAGATTTAACTGTACTCGTCATTTTGTATTTTGGTGTACAATAAAGAGTAAATAAAATAAATAATAAAATAAAATAAATAGTTCTTAAGTTTAAAAAAAAGTGTACGTAACAAGAGGCGGGAAGAAACCCAGAAGTAATATACAACAATACTACTACTACACACTACTACTGCATTTTTATAGAAACATTTTCAAATATATCTTAGTATGTCTGATCATAAATTGCAATATAATTTTCAAGAGTAGTGATGCATTACACTCATCGATCGTATAGAAAGCGAGCAAAACACGCCGCGTGTCAAATTATAACTGACACGGTGAACACAAGAAATGACTTTTACACTCAGGCCTAAGCAATTTGTTGTAGGTACTAAACGAAACGTAATGTTTTAGAAAACGACATGATTCTTTTTTTCTCCACTAGCCCGTTACAGACCACTGCTGCACATGGGTCTCTCACGTTATAGATTTGCCTTAATGGTCACGTTTGGCAGGCGGATTATCGATGTATAGAGTATTTTACGCCTGGCGTAAAGAGATTTAGGCTATACCGCCATCTACCGGAATGTAAGATCTTTTTGGTGTTACCTATAGTCGCCTTTTACTATACCCATACCTATATAAATAGGGTGATCGATTCTTTTAAGCCGCCAACACATACATAAATAGCTAGTTTACATGTTAGCAGTAACATGTAAACACATGTACACATGTTACATACTGCTTATTGTTTTGAATCGCATCGATTTCTTTTCCTTTCCTCCTAACCCTCGGTCGTTTGGTACCCCCCCCCCTTCTCCCCTATGCTAAGCCCCTAGGGCTTCTGTGTGTTTGGGTTTTGTCTTATCTTATTTGTGGTTGTAGTATATCTTTATATAAATTTTATATGTATTTATGTATCCCAACCCGAGAACACTGTAAATACCCCAATCAAAATAATAATAATAAAAGCTATTATTATTAATTATATATAATATATAATATTAATTATTAAGTAGTATCATACTCTGAAAAATATTATCGATAATATGCGCAGTGGAATCCTAATTTATGGATCACGCACTTGACATAGTTTTAAGTTTTAAATATTCTTTCTTGAAATTTGTTTTACATTTATGTAACATACAGTTTAATTAAAAAATTAAAACAAAAAAACTTTGAATAAAATATTGTGCTAAGTGCATTAGCAATTAGTGAAAGGTGTTTATAGAAGTCAGGAAGTAGCGGAAAACACGCGCTAGCGAGTTCGAATAATACCGTCTATTTTATGTGTGGCGTATTTGATAAGCGACAGTGGGAAAAAAATTAAAAAGCTACATTTGTCGTGCATAATATCAATATGCATTCTGGAGAGATTCCTGCTTTCTACGATGGGACAATCGCCGAGGTCTCCTTTTGTAGTCAACATCCCAAGCAATCGAAGTAATCGGTTTGCTTGGTCCTACATTAAGCATACAGCAAGGGAGTGGAACACAGATCACAAAAACTTGCCAGCGGAGTGGAATAATTTACCAACGTGTCTTTACCGCAATATACAATATTGGATTTTTTCAAGTTAAGAGTGAATAGGCTTTTAGTTAATAAATTCTTATGTTTACGCGAACACTTCACATTTAAAGAAAACTAGTTTTTACGGATTTTGTCGCGTATATTATTCTGTGAACACGTACAGGATCGCCCCGTCACTACATCAGATTTGATAGACCACAAATTCTCGCTAAAGAACACCGGTTCCTGCCAAGGATGATTCGCGAAGAAATCGAATCGCGAATTGAAATCAAGAACATCCTAATTTCAATAGAGAAGATGGCTGGGTGCTAAAATCAAATACCTACCCAAGTATACAACTGCAAGCATTCAAGATACTTTAAGTTCATACTGCTTGGATCGGACCAAAAATTAATAATTTTAATCTGATGGTAGCCGTGGTTAACTATAACATTGGGAAGTCGAACACCTCAGGCCCCCCCTTGACCATGGTATGCTGTAAAATACTCGAAACGTCGGGAATATAAAATTTGTTAATATACGCGATAAAATCCTTAAAAACTAGTTTTATTTAAAAGACTTAGTTTTGAGACTTATTAAAGTAGCACTAAGGCAGTGCGATTTATCATCTAGGGCTTCATTACCACTTACCACCAGGTGAAATTGTATTCAAACACTGGCTTATAATAGAATTAAAAACTAAAAAAGGTGCACGAAATTAGTTTCAAAAGATATTTTGCTTGTGTTAGTCACGTTTAACGTCCTAACACAAGCAAAATTCTTTTTCCCACTGCTGGGCACAGGTCTCCTCTCATTTCTGAGAGGGTTTTAGGACAAGGAATGTCCGCCGCGCAGCCCCAATGCGTGTTGGCGAACTTCACATGTCTTCGAAATATTTTTTTTTGATTTCTCAGACATGCAGATTTACTTATATTTTTAAGATTATATTTTAGTAAAGCATTAAAGTTTTCCAATATCCTTAAGTATCCCCGCATAAAATCATAATAAATAAAAAACTGAACATCAGTTTATTGTCATTAATTATTTTCGCAGGCATTAATTTCTATTGTAATTATTTACTAATACAATATTAATACTAACAACAATTAGTCTGAGATAATTTCTTTTTATTTTTACTATACAACACCTCGTTAGCGCTATGGGGCTAGAAGAAATTGTTTCATTCATAAAAGTCGTACATAAAAGTTAAAAAAGTAGAAAATAAATATTGAAATAATTATTTTCTGCTTTTTAGCCTGTCGTCCAGTTCTGAGCTATATTTGGAGTGTCAAATCTCTGCCTCATCAGGAAGTTAATTTAAAATTGTCTGAAGGAAATTGTACCGAGCAGACAAACAAACAAACAGACAGACAACGAAGTGAGTTAATATTGCATTGTCATCCAGTTCCAACACTAATATCAAATTATTAAATTAATAAAAATATTTTTTACAAATGTTATTAAAGTAGAAAATGCAAACACTTTTTACTTCATGATAAATAATATAAACGATTGAGTTACTATTTCGTAACTCAATCGGGTAGGCAGAAAACAACCAAATCGGCGAAAGACAAAAGCGTCAAAGATGAACGAACGAAAATTAACGATTAAGGCGAATTGTCCTTACAACGAGAGAGAACCCTTTAAGGGCTGATGATGAAGAAGAATAGAGTTCCACTAAAAGGCAATTATAGCAACAATTAAACTATTTTTATTTATTTATTTATTACAATATCCACAGCACTAATTACAATGTAAATGAACTTAAGAAATAAACTTACAGCCTATAACGGATCTACTTTATATATTAACGTGGTAGAATACACGAATAGGTCGCCTCGACCGGCGGAGGGGGTCCTTCGCCGGTCGAGGCGACCTATTCGTTCTCATAGTTTAGAATACCAGCGTAAAATAACAGCTCAATGCTGCAGCGTTTCGTATATACTCGTAGTATGTGTAGAGAACCGGGAACCCTTTTTACTGGAGGATAAATGTAGATATCTACGGACCACAGTATCCAATTACTATAAAAATAATATATTCTATAAAATAAACCTCTCCTCTGTTAGGTTCTCAAAATGCACTGCTGCATAACAGCTTTTTAATTTTAAATTTGGAACTCTAACTTTTTAACTTTAATTTTGAAAGACTTGCCCGTAGTCTTCATGAATACCATCGTCTCCCTGCACACGTTATCAAGTAAACATTTTATCTAGCAGGGGACCCCATGGAGACGAGGCTGTCACTCTAGAGTTTTTTTTTTAACATCGGTTGTCGGTATTTTGGAGCTAGATAGCCATCTATTACTACTTCAGCTTACTAAGATGTTGAGTTTTGTTGATAATTGTTTTGCAATTTTGACGAACGTCTGTTTCAGTTTTGATTTGAAATTAGGAGTGAAACTTAGTAGAGTTGGTACGATGACCTAATATTCATTAACAATGTAATGATACACTTAATGAGCGTCTTTCCATAAATTACAAATTTTAACTTTCACATTTTCGCCTTCAATGTATCCACCCACTTGCCATGTCTATAGATGTTCATAATGCTCTAAATTTTCGCTTTCGCCTCTTCCATTGTTCTATACACGACTAAGCTGTTCTGCGGTAATGAGAAAATAGTGCTTTAGTATATTTTGTAAAGTTGTTTTCTATTTTACACTTCGTAAAGTTGGTATAAAGTGACTATTACGGTTCTTTTCAATTTTTTATTTTTTATGAGCTTAGTCAGTTTTCTTTTTTGTCATTAGGCTATGTTATGTAATGCTTGATGTTTATATTTATACAAGGTAATGCTCCGCAAATTGTGTCGTATTCACTCGTAATTTTATTTCTCAGGCATGCAAGTTTTCTCGCGATGTTTTCCTGAAGTCCGCCAACACTCAATGGAGCAGCGCGGTGCTCTAACTGTTCTATAACCCTTTCAAAAAGGGGAAAGATCTTTGCCCGGCAGTGGGACGTTAAAGTAATTTAACTTACATGAAAAAAATCGTATTTCAAAGACGTAAAGTCCGCCAAAATGCACTTGGGGCAGCGCGGTGGTCGCTACATTTCCTTAAACAAGTGGTAAAATTAAAAAAAAATTACAACCGACTTCAATATAAATATTATTTATTGTTGATTTGTTAAAAATCACTATTTTTGATTTGATAAAATTTAAATGGGACCACCTGGGAAGTATACCCTTTGAAACAAAAATAAATTTCCAAATCGGTTCAGGCTTCTTCGAGTAATCGGTGTACATACATAAAAAAAGATTCCGAGGAATTGTAAACCTCCTCCTTTTGAAGTCGGTGAAAATGAGCTTCCGAAATGAGCGAAGGCCTGTGCCCAGCAGTGACGTATTATATAGGCTGTTACTTTACTTTCTTTAGACTCGAAATATTAATGATGATCATCGGAATACTGTTGATAGCTAAACTACGCTGAAGACATTATAGTACCAAATGTATACTCACACATCACAATTCGACCGATAGTAAACAGAATTTATAACCATTAGGTGAAATGATCCACTACGTAGAACAACGATAAGTATAGTCGCCTGCTTACAAACAGTTTAACTGTAACGAATTTGCAAACATGATTAATAAAATGCAACACTATAACGGCATCAGAATTATTCTTCCATCTGTACAGACTACTAAGAGAATACTGAGCACAGAACACAATTACTCTCTACCAAGAGATACTGAGCATTTCCATCTATAAAAATTTCAATAATACTTCAAACTAACAGATGGCGAAATAATATCCTATATAGCGTTTTTTTACAAAATGTTACGTTTAGTGTTGAGTTTATGTTATTTAAAAATGATAATAAATATTAAATAGGCTTAATAGGTAGGTATGCACGCAAACGATAGCGTCTGTCGTCCTAAATAGTATATATAGTCACTACTCCCTACGTTTTAGTCGTTTATGTCCGTTTTCTTATTTACTTATTTTATTTAGCGTGCAGTTTCTTCTCGGTCAGCATGTTTACACAGCAGTTCAAAATGAATTTGCAATCATCAGCGGTTACACCATCCATCCATCACAACCTATATAAGTCCTCTGCTGAACATAAACCTGTCATCTGTCCCATAGATCAGCTCAATGCTGCAGCGTTTCGTATAGAGTATGTGTAGAGAACCGGGAACCCTTTTTACTGAAGGATAAATGTAGATATCTACGGACCACAGTATCCAATTACTATAAAAATAATATATTCTATAAAATAATCCTCTCCTCTGTTAGGTTCTCACTAAGTTCACTGCTGGATAACAGCTTTTTAATTTTAAATTTGGAACACTAACTTTTTAACTTTAATTTTGAAAGACTTGCCCGTAGTCTTGGCACTTGAAAAGCGGGTTGGCACTTACAATTTTTATTACTTTGTGTTGTTATCAAGAAGATGCTACTCTTGTTTCAGTTTCCACTTGTCGCCTTTTATAACATCCACAGCAGGGTAGTGGATTCTTACACCGCCACTACATGGTAACTGTTATTATTCTCAGATGTTAATTTATATGGTAAAGTCATGCTGCAGCTGTATTACGGTAGAGGCATGAATAGATCGGCTGAACTACGCCCTCTCAGAATTATCATTATCATCATCACCACAGTCTATCGAATCCACTGCTAAACATAGGCCTATCCCATATTTGCCTCATATGGAGCATTATTGTCATAGTAGCCACGCATGGCAGGCGGGTTGGCAACCACAGTTTATTTTATTTTCTAGTTCTTACTAGGGGGACACCGCTGCCCATCTCCTGGCCATTTCTCTCTGTCGCTTCTTACGACACTGACTACTATGTGAGAGGTCTCACAGAATGCAGTCATTTAACGCTTTTTACTCCAAATAAAAGATTTCGTCCTAGTTTTAATTAAGGATGGAGTTATGTACGGGTCATATCATGCATTTACTAGTAGATTGACTGTGTGCTTATTTTGATACGTTGACTTGTAAAATAAAAAATAAAAACCGTCTCTAGTACTAAAAAAGTGTGTGTGTCAGCTCCGACGCACGACTGGTGTTTACTCCTTACGAACGATTATATATGAAATTTAATATCAAAACTCCGCATGTTGACAGTTGGGTGACAGTTGTTATTTGTTTATATAAAGTAGTACAGCCGAGAGTACTCTGTGCTGGGGGCTGCGCAAGATAAGTTGCGCACGACATTACGTAGTCATGGAAACATGAATACATAACGTAACGCATGACGTAACATTTGATTTTACTCCCCATAAATTTTCATACCCCGGTCTTATAAATGAAAATCGATTCTTAAGAAGTAAACTACAATTAACTACAAAAAAGATTAAAACAAGTAATTTCGATATAATAGCTTCTAGATTCAGTTGCAAAGACACTGTGTATCAAAGAATCAAAGCTTCAGAAGATTATGAAGCTTATGTGGAAATTATATGTTCCTCTTTTTAATTTTTTTACTAAAACTTATATAGGTGTAACTATTTAATAAAAGACGAATCAATAAAATCTGTTCAACAGTTTCGCAGAAATTGATGGTCATATGTATATTTAAAAACACGCGGCGAAAGTAGAGTAGAACCTTCGTGTTTTTTGAATTTGGTTAACAAAGATGGCATCTTCTCTTTCTTAATCGGGAAATGTCATTTTAAAGTCAGTCACGATGACATCATGCCATTATCACTCCGAAACAACTTTCTTTTAACAAAAACCATACATTATATAATACAAGGCGCCAAGGATAACCCACTGATCTTATATTTGAGCAAATATTGACGATATGGGCCCAACCGGTAAGTATGTGCAGCAGATAACAATCAGTCAAAAGTTGGCCAAACAAAAGTAGTACTCAGTTAACCAACTTTCTCTCATAACATGACATAATACATTACCGCGGCGTTACTCAAGACTGGCCAAAGTCGGATCACGTACACAAACATAGCTCACTGTGTCGATCGGTTACTTTGCTGACTTTGAATGCGGACGTCCCAAATTAAGTGTTGTGTAAGATGGTTAATGTATCAAATTAATTGGTGGAAACTTAAGACATGGAGTCATTGTAAACTTTTACGCTTTCGTAACCGTTGTAAATCTTTTTTTTTATTTATATTTAAGTCTTTTGTTTCAGCGCATAATTAGCATATATTTAGCTTATTTTCTATTAATTTATAAATCAGTACAGTTTCAGCATTTGCAGTAGTTAGTTACGTTCTATCACTACATTTTGCGCGTGTTATTACATTAATCTTAATCTTTAATCTTAAAATTAATAGTAATCTGGATCTAATTCTTTTAAACTCAGAGGGTTATTTACATTTAAAATATTTGTGTGCCTGTCTGTCCGGTCTAATTTTTGAAATGGCCGAACCAATTGCGTCCCGATTTATTTTCCTATGTCGCCTCTTACGATGGGACGGTATGAGGTGGCAGATTCTCTTTCACCGCCACAACAAGGCGAACATTTTTCTACTCCCGTTCATGAGTTCAGTGCTTCCCACGTTCACTGTGAATAAATACATTTTGATTCCAAGACAATTTACCTTTCTTATGGATACATCGGAAAACACGCCCGATATAAAAAATTGTAGGTGTTTCTAGACATATACATATATGCACGTGTTCCTGTAGCTATTATATCTGTGCCGAATACAAATTATCTACGTCTAAATAGTCTTTTAGAATTCAAAAAAAATCTTTGACAGACGTAGAGACACAGACACCGAGGTGATTCTAAAAGTAATAGAATTTTGCTAAATTTGGCACGGAATAGCATTTAATGATGTTTCTAAATTCAAGTTCACGCGAGTGAAGCCGCGGGTAAAATGCTAGTAATAAAATAAATAATGTAGGGACTAACACAGCATTATGAATTGCCAAACGTGCCTTTTTTGACACATTCTGACTCTTCATAATAGCGGGTAGAGCCCCATTCACTCTATTTAATATATATAAGACATATAATCTTTACGCATTACGTAAAGATTATCTGTCTTATAATCTTTACGTAAAGATTATAGTTCAGAAGAGAATAATCCTTAGCCGCTCTTATTAAAAACAGACCTAGTAAAGTTGATGAAGTTGGAATAGTAGAGTTAAAGCAGCTCTGATTCGAGCTTAATTATTAACTATGGAGTTCCGTTAGACGGTTAGATGGTCAGGTTAGATGGTCAGGTTAGCTGTCGGTTGTCACTGTCAGGCAGACTGACAGCGGCATTATTGACACAAGAGTATATTTCATGCACGGAGGTATATTACTTATTATTAGGATTTATGGTTTCATGTTTACGAATGTAGTCCCACAGAAAATACGGAAAAAATTCGAACAAAAATGTGGAGTATGGAATTAGATAGCAAATATCAAATTTAGCGAAGACTGTAGCGCCGCGGCTAGCGAAGCTCTTTCGCGAAAAAACTCTAATATTTTTTTTTATATACATGTATACCATTGGATATTTGACGTGCATTGCTATTAATTTCGGTCTGTAGGGTGTAAAGAACCAATATGATTAAAAACTGTAAGGAATTTTACCTTCGTCCTCAGAAGTGATGACATTTGCTTGGAATAGATTGCTGGTATCCATGGGCTGCAGTAGCCAATCACCATTAGGTGACTCTGGTGGTTCGTTAACACTTTGATTATATAAAAGAAGGAATTAAAGAAAAAAGGAATAAAAATACCATACGTAGTGTTGAAATGTTTTTAAATCCATCATCAGTACTCTTCCATTACCATATATAAAATATTGATCCTCACGTGTGTATTACTTTACTTGTCTGTAACTATTGCATAACTCGATGTGACAGAATAGGAAGCTAGCTTCGCAGAATTTTAATGAAATTAATCGGGGTCGCACCAACATTCATTATTTATTTATTCCGAATGGATTTTATATGACCTTGAGAATAATTATTATATGACCTTGTAACTCGTTACATTTAATTAATCTTAGCGTGGTTTGTTAAACATAATCTTTATTTTAAACACGACGTCCTTACCACCAACACTCACCGTGTAGTGCCGGTGTAGAATAAATATTCACTATCCTATATCGTCCCGTGGGTGTCATAAGATTTTTTTACGTGATAGAGCCATGCTGCAGCTATATTAATAGTATAGTTGTAGCACGAATGGGTCGGCTCGACCGGGGAAGGACCACGCTCTCACAGAATACCAGCGTAAAATAGCAGCTTAATGCTGCTGTGTTTCGTATGGTGAGTGTAGAGAACCGGAGACCCTTTTTACTGGAAAAGAGGCATTCTATCTTAGTCCTCATGGCTGACAACGCATCTGCATTTAAATTCGCAAACGAAGATAGATGTAGATGTCTATGGGCCACAGCAACCACTTACCATCAGGTGGACTATGTGCTCGTTTGTCACCCTTATTCTATAAAAAAAAAGAGGCGACTGAGGGAAACAAGCCAGGAGATGGGCAGCAGCGTTTTCCTAATTACAACTAAAAATATAAATAAACTGCAGTTGCCAACCCGCCTGCCAAGCGTGGCAACTATAACAAGTATCCTCCCTACGTGGAGTCCCTGTGATATCTATGGAGGAGGCTTAAGTTCTGCTGTGAACTTTGAGACTTTGATAGGCTGTGACGGTAAAAACATGATTTAATACAATTTTGTTTAGGAAAACTGTAACAAATTTTGAATGTTTTTACTGCCTCATATAACATAAGCTTCAAGATACTTTTTAACCATCGTCGCGTAGATTGCTTGGCGGTTTTCTAAATGGGAAATTCTTACTATACACGTAATCACAAGCGACTATCTAATCCAATGATAAGGGAATTAGGGAGCTTTAAGATGAATTACACTAGATTTTATTAAGAGAAATACGGGTGGGAAACGAACACACAGTCCAGCTGATATTAAGTGGATGCTGTGGTTCATAGACACCTACATTTATTTTCGATCATGAATCAAAGTATGGATACACTTACATCCCTTAATGAAACGCCTCGTTACCAGCCGGCTCTCTACACGTTATTTTTCGGTGCCACTCGGTGATAATACTGTTAGAAATTTTGTTGCCTGAATGTTGTTATACAGGCATAAGTTTTGTCATAGTCTAATAATAATATAATTTATGTGTACATATTTTTATTCACACCCTGCTTACCGGCCGCCTGCTTAATTCCGCCGTTTAATTAATTCCCGACAGCGGAATTTCCGTTTCACGCGATAAGTTTTTTGTTTCCTTATAGAGTTTTATTGAATTTTGGCTTTGACAGCATTCACAACGCGTCTAGTTCTAAACGCAAGGGTCACTCTGATCTTTTAGGGTTTCCTACAGAGGTCTTGTGCATGTCGCATAGACACATGTCTATAGTGCAATACACAAATATACGGCTCTATATCCACTTTGTGTGAAATATAATAAGTTAAATGGAAGAAAATCGATCAGTTTCTTACACGCCTTCCAAATATCATTTCAAAGAAAAAGAAAAAAATAACATTTTAAATTGTAACATTATTTATGGCTAGACTATACCTTAAATACATATATTATTCGCCATATTCTCAAGAACATGGTAATATCGGTAGCATTGACTTTTGCATATTTTTTTTTATTTTGCAAGACTGCCTTATTTTGTTGCAATAACATACAAAACGTTCCTTTCGCCCTCCTGTGATCCTCGTGTCGCCACAGTGAAAGTTCAACACGGATGTGTTTGCGCAAACCTCGTTCCAAACGACATCGCAGTACATATTATTGGATTTTTATTGTTTTCGTATCTAAGTAGTTTATGTTATTATTTAATTGACTTGTGTAAAGCCTGAAAACTTAAGTTTTTAAATATAATATGCCGTGTTTCGTGTCATGTCTAAGGTAATCGATAAATCTATTTCAATAAGTAGATGTTGCAAAAGTCGGTTAAGTAAAAATCTAATAAACATGAAAAGTTAATCTAAAATACCAAAACCGAATCGGGAGGGTAGCATTTTTTTATTTCTAGTTATATTCTAGTTAGCGATTACGGCATATCAAAAAACTTCATCTTAACTGGAATAGGAAAGATTTTTTTGTTACCTGCTTGAGCCACACTGGATCGTATTATAGTTAAAACACAAATAAGTCGGCTCGGCTGGGAAAAGACTACGCTCTCAAAGAGTATTGATGCAAAATCACAGAACATAGATAAACAAGTGGTACTTATATTTCTGCTGTTTCTTGTTGACGAGAACCGGAGACCCTTTTTACTTGTAACGAGGCATTCCATTAAAAAGCTAAGGCATTTTCACTCATAATCGTGGTTATCTGCTACGCTTCTACTCGATTAAAAAACAAAATCGATCTATGTATAGGTCGCAACATCCACTTACCATTATGTGACCACCGTACTCGTTCGTCGTCTTATCTTGTATAAGAAAAATGGAAAATTGTACTTTTAATTTGTTTATACTCGTAATATTGATATAAAAATATTCCATCCTTCCATGTCGTCTTAAAGTTATGATTATGGGTGAAAATGCTTGTTTTATTATCTCAATTAATAACCCATCATTCAATGTTTAATTTTATTGTATCTAAATGCCAAAGTGGATATACCGGATACCGAAACAAAACCAGACGTTTTATTTTTTACGTTACTGACATTATGTCTCCACAAATATTGTAACTAAAAACGATTTGACGGTCCTTTCGGTCACGCATATCTCCCGGAGACGATCCGCGAAGACATAACGACAACGTTAGCGTCGACGCAAGTGATGATAGCATTGTAACCAATGCTAAGCTAGCATGAAATTATTGTTGACGGGCACACGTTTGCGCAATATCCTACTAGATTACACGTTGCGATGTGAATCACAGTCATTCATACTGGCAGTGAAACATTGAAAAAAACAAACCCGTTATATTTTAATAATTCCTAATTTATGTATTTTATTAATCAGAATAAGTATAAAATAAGAATATATTTACCGTGGTAGTGGCAGTGTAAGAATATCCACTACCCCATACAGTTCCGTAGGTGTCGTAAAAGGTAACAAAGAAACAAACAAGAAGATGTCTTCCTCATAACAGCTCAAAATTATAAAAAATTGCGGTTGACAATCTGCTTGCCAGAGACAATCTATGGGGGAGGCCTATGTTCAGTAGTGGACTTTTATAAGTTGAAATGGATGGAAGAATATATTTCGCCATTACTCACAAGGAGAGCTCGGACATAATTACCATTTTCCGGGAAGGATTACTACGTTATGATCTTATGATGTACAGGGATATGTTTATGATGATATGGTTATGATCTTACAGTTGTAACAATGTATATAGTTTTAAAAATAACTATTGTGAATTTAAGAAAAAATAAAATTAAAAAAAGCATTTCACACAGTATGGTTCCACTTATTATAATCAGCGCTGCTATGTAGCACGTGCTGAATGGTGTCGTTTTGCTATCTTATTCTTACTAACTTTAGCATAGTTGTATTTTTATTTTTATTTTATTTTAAAAGCGAGAATTAAATTTTTATGAAAATAATTGTAATTATTCATTACCCAATTCATTATCATCTTCATAATAGGTTTATAATTAGAATTGTTCTAGCAGGGGTCGATAGACTATACCCTAATTACGGGATCGATTTTATTAACATAATCTAATTACCATAATTAAAATACTAATTTAGGTTGATTGTAACTTCTTTAGTTTTTTTTTTTGCAAAAGAAAAGGGGGTAAGACCCTTTTAGCTTGTTTTTAAATTAAATATTTGTTTCAATAAGAAGTAAATAGATTTTCAGGCTCTATTTGCCAATCTCTATTTAATCCAATTTTCTTGGGTACACGTCATAAGCTGATCATTAAGCATGTCGTTGAAAACTTTAATCCATGTATAGATAAAAATAAATATCTTCCTCAACAACTTGGTCGCAGTCAGTAATGACGCTTTCGCATCGATCGGTTCGGAAATCATATTCGATATATTTTATCGGCTTCAATTTAAAATTATCGTAATTAATTTTTTTACAATCCTGGTAGCTCAGGATTTTAGCACTCGCTGTAAATTTCACAGTACGCGAGCAACCCGGGTTCGATCCCTGCCGGCACCAATGAAATTGTTAATTGCAATTTTAAGTGCTGATATACCACGTGATTGGCGGTGAAGGTAATACAAAATAAGGAAATAACATCTTTGCATAAGCTGTTCCTGATAACTCAAGTTTTAGACAATATTTGAATTTAAAAAGAAATTATTCCTTATGACTGAATATGGAATGTAATTAAGGTATATATACATATGTATATAGAAAGGACGTATATTGAAAAGTGAGGAGGATCTAACAACCAAATTATAACCATTTCATACTTAATTGAAAATTATATTACTGATATACTATAAGAGAAGTAACAAACCTCCTCTGATTCTTGAGAGGATTTTAAGGAAGAATACGACGCGCTGTTACATGTCATCGACATGTTTTTTTTTAATTTTTCAGACATGCAGGGTTACCTTGCGATATTTTTTTAAACCATTAAATCAGCCCTTAGAATTGTAGTTTACAGTAATTTGAAATCAATAAAAGAGAAGTAATTTTACATTACATTTTTTTTTTTTATATTTATAGGATAAGGGTCACAAACGAGCACACAGTCCACCTGATGGTAAGTGGTTGCTGTGGCCCATAGACATCTACATCTATCCTCGATTACGAATCAAAATGCAGATGCGTTGTCACCCGTGAGGACTAAGATTGAATGCCTCGTTTCCAGTAAAAAGGGTCGTGCCGTGTTTCGTATGGCAGCGTTAAGCTGCTATTTTACGCTGGTACATTCGTACTACAACTATACTACTAACATAGCTGCAGCATGGCTCTACCACGTATATTATTTACTCTTCACCCCATTTAGTCCCGTAGGTGTCATAACAATATGGGAAATGATCGTGGCATAACTATTTCGGTAGCCAGATGTGAAACACCCAGACCAGCGACGGGGAGCAACAAAGGTGCAAAACGTCTGGTACTATGGTCACCAATCCGCCTGCGAAGTGTGCCAACTATGGCAAATATCCTCCCATGAGGCCTATGTTCAACATTGTGTTCACAGCAGTCTTACCATATTAAAAAAGCAAAAGTATTAAATCTCTCTTAAATCAAAATAAACAATAGCGTTGACATGCTGATATAATATTTGAATTTTACCATATGAGGCAAAATATATGATGTTAAACTGAGGAGTGTTCTTTATTTCACACACCCGGCGCGTTGCTGCCGCAGATGATATAATTGTGGAAATGTCGTTTTAAATTTGGAAGTGTTATATTGTTTATAATAAGAATGATCAAGATTCATTGAAATTGTATGATATATAACTTTCAAATAAATTTGTCGGTACGATACGCGCACCACCTAATTAAGTTAATTGTACTATGCCTTTAATCTTCGCGCAAGTGCAAGCATTTAGTTAACAAAGTTTTACCGCAACCTGATGAACGGTATGGCAGCGCATAAAATACGAACAAACAAACATTAATTTTTATATATAAGAAGATTATTATGAATATGACGCTACAATTATTAAATAAAGTATCAGTACAATAGATTTTAATTAAATGATTTTGTGACATTCAATTCGTTTTATCAATCTTTATTCACACCAAGTCATTTCACGCAAGTCACCTCCAAACAATACATTGTGGTCTGACATTTAACAAATCATATTATTCGCAATAGCAACATTCAAACTTTCGCCGTATGTGATTTCTTATCCGTAACACATCAACATTTGTTATTGTTACATTTGAATGCAATAATTTGTTTATAGAGATGTACAGAGGTCAATTATATTCAATAACTATAGGTCTTAAATATTTTTTCTTACAATAACAATAACCATCATCATCGTTACAACCTATTAGAAGTGCAATGCTAAAGATAGGCCTCCCACATTGATTTATTTATTTATTTATTTAAACTTTATTGAACCTTACACATAAAGTAAAGGAACAAAAGGCGGACTTAATGCTAAAAGCATTCTCTGCCAGTCAACCTTAAGGCAGTGATATAACTACGAAGGCGGTTACAAATAAATATACATACACACATACATATACATATTATACATACATATACATATATACATACATATACACATACATACATACAATAATATATACATATATCAATATACACAAGTACATAAATTTATATATTTATTGCCTTATAGCGACAAATATTTTGTCATGTATTGGTGGCGTAAGAAAATACACTATCCAGTAGAGTATTTTTTTTAAAGTATAGTGTGACAAACAAGCACACAGTCCACCTGACGGTAAGTGGTTGATGTGATCCATAGACATCTACATCTATCCTCATTAAAGAATCAAAATGCAGATGCGTTGTCACCCGTGAGGACTGAGATAGAATGCCTCTTTTCCAGTAAAGAGGGTATCCGGTTCTCTACACTCACCATACGAAACACAGCAGCGTTAAGCTGTTATTTTACGCTGGTATTCTGCGAGAGCGTGGTCCTTCCCCGGTCGAGCCGACCCATTCGTACTGCAACTATACAACTAATATAGTTGCAGCATGGCTCTACCACGTATAAAACCGTATATAGTACCGTGGCGTGGGTGTCGTAAGAGGTGACAGAGGAAAACTAAAACAGAAGATGCTAAGCTGAATCTTCCAGATAACAAATCAATAACAATAACAACCTGCGGTGGCCAACTCGCCTGTGCGTGGCAGCTATGGCAAAATGATGAATAAAAATAATAAACTTTAAATGTACCTATTTAGAAAAAAAATTACGTACCACCTAATCTTTTTTTTATTCATTCATAACAACCTATAAAAGTCCACTGCTGAACACAGGCCTCCCCCATAGATTGCATCATTGGGAGGAATTTGCCATAGTTGCTACGCTTGGCAGGCGGGATGACAACCGCAGTTTATTTTTATTTTAGATATCGTAACCCATAGGATATAATAATAATATATAATAACTACCTTTTTATTTCTCACCACAAACGGCATGAAGGACACATTAGTGTTACATCAATCATCACCGATTCACTAAGATTTCTGTCGCTTTATAAATCTGTCCATCTAAAAGCTGCCTGGAAGAAATAGCCTTCAGCGATAAGACCGCCCATTGTACTGCCTTTTAACATTGTGTATTGTATTTTATTTTCTCTCTTGTTTGTGTTTTGGTGTGTGCAATAAAGAATTATCTATCTATCTATTCCATATTTGTATTTTAACAATAACATTCTGGAAAACTGGTGCAGATTCAATGACCCGTATTACCCCGTAGGCCTGGCAGCAGACTAGTTTTTTTCACCCCGCCACTGCACTTCAAACTAATTGGTATTATAATATTAAAAAAGAATATTAGCGTAATTATAACTAACGATAATTTTATTATCGACTCTAATTTTTAAAATTTGGTTAATGACTTCAAATAAGCTGAAAATCCTTGTGCTAGTTGAAGCTTATGGGTTATGAGCTAATGACAGTAGTTAAAATGCGATTGAATCCACGAATTTTCAGTTTCGTTTGTCATTCCGTGGATCATGAGGCTGTTATACTGTGTTATAAACGACAATATTTTGTCAGTCTGAAGGCGTGTACTCATAAGATTATTTCCACTTATTGTTAACAATTATACTGGTATTAGGTATATCCCCCCCCCCCATGCGAGACAATATACTGCTACATTTGAAATGTTATAAAAATCAAAAAAAATATATAAAAAATGATATTGATTACATTATATATAAAGGTCACACAGGCTGTTTTATTTTAAATTAAGTTTCTAAAAAATAAACCGAGCTTTGCCCTAAACTGTTAAAAAGCGTTGGTATTCAGTGAAAATATCATCGAATAATTTCGTGAAATTGCGGCTGAACATTTAAAAACACAAGGTACAAATAATAAATGTAACGGGCATTAAGCAATTAAATCATAATTAATAACCTCTTATACTTTAAAATATTGTCGTCAACATTGAAATCTTTCATAACTCTTTCAGGAAATTATCGAAATAGTGTTATGGGCACAAGAATACGCACGCAAACTTTAAATGTCATGTTTCTGTAAAAGAAAAAAGTTTAGTTGGTACCGAATTCTGTTTCGAGTTGGACGGACTTTTTCAGTGCAGCGTACTTAATTGTGTTCTGTGGTGCAGCGTGTGTCAAATGTAAAAGTGACTGTGAATGTGTTCGTGTAATGAGTGAATATTATATTAATTACGTACATTTCCACTCGAAACTCTTAAATTATATTTATCGTTATAGGTATATCATTATAAATATAATTTAGCTTATTTGAAGATCAATTATATATATATATATATATATATATATATATATATATATATATATATATATATATATATATATATATATATATATATATATATATATATATATATATAAATGTATGCATAATCATCATTATTTCACAATTACAGCTCTTCACAAGTCCACTGCTGAACACAGGCCTACCCCAAATAGTTATAAATATCATAATATAACTTAAATAAGTAAATTGTACAACAAAATATTAGTAAAAGATAATGAAGTGTACTATATATTTGTTATTATTTCTTTTGGTGAAAACGGCGAGTGAAAATAAACTACTAACTTGGATAAAGAAGCTTCCTAAGTCAATTAGTACTCGGCAGGACAAGGATGAAAATACTTTCAAAGGTAAAATTATGTTACCGTTACCATTACCGTCATAGGCTATCAAAGTCCACTGTTGAACATAGGCCTACTCCATAGATCGCCTCATAGGGGGGATATTTGCCATAGTTGCCACGATTGGCAAGCAGGTTGGCAACCACAGTTTTTTGGAACGAAGTTCCTTTATCGCACGGTATGAATTTGAGGGATGGAGGCTAGGCGAGAAAAAGTGTAATATTTTTCCGTCACGACCCCCTTTCTATAGTGCGAGCGAGATGGAATAATATCCATCTCCCTCGCACTTTTTCTTATCTTGCCATGAAAGAATAGACGCTAGTAATTTATTTATTTGTATTTGTTAATCAATAATATAATACGTTTATCGATAATAATATACTACGAAAGGGACTTCGTTCTAACCGAGTGTTCCACGACACTCACGCATGTTTTTTTAGTCGTTATCAGGAAGACGCTGCTGGCCATCTCTTGATGACGTCACGGGATGATATGGGGTAGTGGATATTCTTACTCTGCAACTACACGGTAAAATAATGTACACGATACTAATTTAAAATTCACGAGTATTTTGGTTACTTACGTTTTAAGTTGAAATCACAGCGGAAGTCAGTATTTTTGCAATCATACAAATTGTTGGTTTTCGTGTCTGGTAATGTGTTATCGTGTGGTAGTGGCATAGAAGAATCCATTACGCCATTTCGTCCAGTGAGTGACAAAAGAGACAACTATGAGAAGTGCCAGAAAAATGTTATGGCTTACGATATATGGTGATACGATCTCCTCGTTTTCTTCAAACCTAGAATGCGGAGTCGGATGACGGACAGAATCAAAGGTGCGAGACGTATAGAGCTGCGATTATTAATGAGCCTGTTAAGCGTGACGATTAAGGCTTAAATCCTCCCTA
The DNA here is from genome assembly GCA_029286625.1 of Parnassius orleans. Classification (NCBI taxonomy): domain Eukaryota; kingdom Metazoa; phylum Arthropoda; class Insecta; order Lepidoptera; family Papilionidae; genus Parnassius; species Parnassius orleans. The sequence goes on from JAGSMP010000083.1 coordinate 699,580, forward strand.
CAACGAAAGACGCTCATATGCCCACATTAAGCAGTGGACTTTCACGGTCCGATTAAAAAGAAAGTAGCGATTGTTGCCGTGTCCTTGATAATTCGTCCGAGTCTTGTGCGGATACTTTTTGTGCTCTAATGTCCTGAGTATTTAAAAGCTTTCGAAAATATTGTCAAGTTAATGTTTTCTTATATTTACGCGAAGACTACACATTAAATGAAACTAAGTTTTACGGATTATATCGCGTTTAATTTTAACTTTTTTTTTAATTCCCGATGTTTCATGGTCACGGGGGGGGGGATATAATCCGTAAAAATTTGTTTCATTTAATATTGTCAAGTTGTTAACATCCTGTTGCAACAAATTTTAAGAGTTAATTATGTTCAATCATATTAAACTACTAGCTTCTATTAATGTGACGTTATTTAGATTTAAGATAATCACCGAAGCCAATTTATTTTATCTATCTTACGATTTCTCAAAGAAATTCTCCAAGTTTTTCTGATAAAACATGGATTCTAGACCACTCCCAGCATTGCTCTCTATGTATTTGTGAAGCTTCATTACAATCGGTTCAGCTATTACGAAGATTAGCCCAAACAGACAGACAGACAGAAAGAAAGACAAAAAATTGAAAATGGTTATTCATGCCTCAATGACGTGCAATCAACCTTTAATATTATGTCCTTTTGTTTGATGACTTGTAGATATAGTGCACCTAGTAAGTGACATGATCCCGTTGCTATATTTTGCATCCAGTTTTAACAGTCAAAGTATAATTCTAGGCAAACTTGTAACCGGTTCTGAAAAAAAAAAATGGAGAATTTCGGGTTTTTTCGCTTTATTTAGGGTTCCAAAGTAAAGTTAGGTTATTGAGGAGCTCCAGCACCCTTCTCAGCGCGTTGGCTGTGAAGCTGGATAACCCGCTCTGAAGGACTTCCAATGGTGCACACACCAGCACCAGGAGAACCCCACTTGGTGTCCGCTAGGATAATTACCATTGCTACTAACATTTTAATATTTTTTTTCTATTTTATTTTATACTAACATTAGATTAAGTTTTGTTTTACTAACAATCTATGACTATTGTTGCTCGAAATAAAGGATTTTATTACATTATTATTATTAAAGTCATACCACCATATTAAGTTCAAAAATGTTTTTCATTTATTCATTAATTACAGCTCATTAAAAGTTCACTGCTGAACATAGCCCCGCTGGCGGGTTGGGAAGCGCAGTTTATTTATATTATTTCTGGTTGTTATCAGGAAGAAGATGCTGCACAACTCCTGTTTTAATTTTCTTTGTTGCCTCCTAATTGACCGCTCACGCCGCTAATATACGCCTTAAACTGTTTTTTTATGCAATAAGGGTAACAAACGAGCACATAGCCCACCTGACACTATGGCCCATAGACTACTACACTTATCCTCGATTAAGAATCAAAATGCAGATGTGTTGTAACCCTGAGGACTAAGATGGAATTAATCGTTTCCAGTAAGAATGGTCTTCGGTCCTTTACGCTCACTATTCGAAACACAAGCAGCTATTTCTCGATGGTATTCTGTGAGAGCGTGGTACTTCCTTGGTCAAGCTGATCCATTCGCGCTACAACCATAATACACCTGCATCATGGCTCTACCACGTAAATAACGGGATCTTCATTCAGTCGAAAGTTTTAAGATTAGCTATGTCTAATTTGGATTTATGGGCCACAGCATCCACTTACCATCGGATAGATTGTGTGCTCGTTTGTCACCCTTACTCTATAAGAATCCTAAATTAAATGAAACTAATTTTTACGGATTCTTTTTCAAATCCCGACGTTTCAGCACCCATGGTCACGGGACTGCGGTATTTGACGTCCCGATGTCATAGTTAGCCCGGCTACCATCAGTTTTTGAATATTAATTTTTAGTCCGATCTACGCAGAATGAGCATATAGTATCTTGAAGTCTTGCAGTGGTATGCTTGGGTTTGGATTTAATTTTATTAATTATAGGATCCCAAGCAGATGGCAGCCCATCTATCTTCTCTATTGACATCGGGACGTCAAACACCTCATTCCATGACCATGGTCATGGGTGCTGTAAAGCACCCGAAACGTTGGGAATTGAAAAAGTTAAATTAAACTCGATAGAATCCGTAAAAATTAGTTTCATTTATTGTGTAGTGTTCGCGTAAATATAATAAATTATCCTAAATTAGTTATACTATGCATATTTAATTAGTTATAATACAGTATGCATGTTTATTTATTAATAATATCTTAATGGTGCAATACGTGCAATCGCAATTATTATGATAATTACTTTATGTAAATTATTTATGATTTATCCTAATCTTTTTAATGACGGAATCAATATTGCTCTACGTCGCATTACTTATTTAAAATTATTAATTGTTTCCAGGTTGCGGTATAGCAGTAAACAAGCAGACAGCCCAGCGGCGTATTGTTGGTGGAGATGACGCTGGATTTGGAACTTTCCCCTGGCAAGCTTACATCCGAATTGGATCCTCCAGGTTTCCTTGATTTTATCCATAAATATAAGTAGTACATATCATTAAATAAGTTTTAAATTATTCAGTAACCTTAAAAATATTAATTCAGAAACGGCGATTTTAATCTTTAAATACGTAGATAAGTAGACGCTCAATATTTACTTTAAGCTATAATGTCCTCCATACCGAATTGCGGTCACGGCGGCCAGCTTCAACGAAGACTAGCCATCTGCGCAGGACAAAATTATAGTGCCCAAGTGTACGCGCAAGCACAGTCCGATGGGATGGTTATCCGATACGACCGGAGAGAGGTCAGTCGCAGGACCAACGACTTTACGTGCTCTCCGAGGCACGGGAGTAAAACACCGCAAACTTCCTGACTCCGAGCAGCTATTGGGAATTTCTTGACAGAAAAACTCAATAGCTGATTTTTTTGGTCCGACTCCGGATTTTAACCCGGGATCTCATGATCAACAATCGCTTTTAGGACCACTAGAACAACGAGGCAGTCAACTTTAAACTATATTAGTGTTGTGAGCTTAATATTAGAAAAAACATTAATGTAAATTGTAATTAGAGTTATTTTGTCAATAAAATTAGTTAAAGATATTAATTAGTTAATTTTTAATGGTTTCCGCAAAGGTACATCTGATTCTAATAATCATAATAAAATTAGTTATTGGCATCCCAAACTTAAGTTACCACAACATCATTAACCAACTAAAACACTAAAATTCGTTAACAATACAACACATTCCGCACTTATCTATAAGATATGTATCATTCACTACACGTTTTGTTTTAAATAATGTTGTAAATTGTGATATTTTATTAATTTGTTAGCTGTTTTAACTTAATGGTGCATACGTGCAATTCATGCCTGGCTTTATAAGTATGTGGCTACAGAAAAGATCTCAAGATAAAATGGGAGTCTAATTTATAGTTTTTCATGAACGTGTTAATATGCAATAAGTAGAAACTTTTTTGCAATAATACAAAACACTGAGAGGGCTAAATGATTAGCAAACAAATGTAATTTTATTTGAAGGCTCCGTGGCGCAGTGGCTTAGCAATATGTTGCAGCGCTGGCGGCCGCGGGTTCGAATCCCGCACGGAACAAGTATTTGTATGACCTACAAATAATTGTTCCGGGTCTGGATGTTTATCCTTGTGCAATTTATGTTTGTAAACTGTCTTCACGGTACAGGAGAAAATACTAGTAGGGGTGTAACGTTTTTTAAAAAAACTAAAGAGATATACAAAATGAAGCTTTAAAAAATATTATTACAAACTTTCAAGTTTGTTAATAATTAATACATAGAATTAAAATTTTATTGAAAATGACTATTAACTAGTATTATCACAATCTCAAGTATTAAAAAAGTCAATAAATTGCAATATTGGAAACATGCATAACATCTATCGATACTTGAAAATAGATTCTTGTGTTTATATATTTTATTTTGTTTTGTATATAAACATATTATACAAAACAAAATAAAAACAGCTAACATTTTTTTAGTACAGGGGGTCAAAAATTAAATATACAGGGTTATTTAGCAGTAACCGGCTAAATTTGCAAAGAAGGTTCAGAATAAGTAGTACAGGTAAATGGCGAAGAAAAATTTATTAAATCAAACATTCTGTCCTTTTTATCTTTTAAATTGAAAAGGCGTGGTAATGCATTATTTTAACTGATTTTACTGCGCACGCACACATATAAGCAGGGGGTAAAGCTAGTACTCGCAACCACCACTTAATACTGGTCCTTAATCACTCCTAGCACAAATATTGTAAGCATAGTTGGATTAGTTAACATGAATACTAGTAATTAATAGCAGTTATTATTTTTATATTATTTTTAAAAAAAAACTGAAGTAGCGAGATCCTACACACATCGAATACACGGCTCGTAGTAAAAATTAAAAAGCAATTATGTGTGAAATAAGAAGAAAATAATCAATAAAGAATACATAAACAGTCTTTAGTTATCATTAATCTGGTCGTAATTAATATGGGACCACTGTGAAAGTGAACTCGCTCGAAAACAAAAAATAAATATTAAATAATTGGTTAATCTAGATAAAAAATATTATTTAAATATTAACCACCCCCTCTTTTTATAGAGTTGGCAAAATGTAACGGCTCACACCCTATGCGTGTTTTTATTAACAAGTAATACTAATGATAATTGATTTTACAGATGCAACATGCTCATGTCGATTTTCGAGCTTATTGGTTGGAAGCAGTGTTGGATAGAGAGGTAAATGTGCGAAAGAGATATGCATGACGTAGGTAGAAACCTTTTAGATAAAGTAGACCCTTCATTCTTTTTAAATGAAAAAACCTTAACTACTGTATCTTTGTATAGTTTCTTTGGTTTCGGGTTTTTGTAAGAATTTGGAATATTTAACTGCTAATTGAAGATATTAAAGTTACCGAGAATGCTATAAGCAAAAAGCGTTTTTTGGCCAAAGCCCAGATACGAGTAGTTGTGAATATTTTCATTTACTTACACTCGTATTATATGTTTTGTGTATTAGTGATTATAAGAAAATTTACACCAAACTTTTTCGCACATTCCTCTTCTTGATTTTATTTTAAATGTTATTAGTGTATGTAAGTGCATGTTAATTTATAAACTCATCTCACTTGACTAATAACATAATCTGTATTGCATTTAAAACCTTACCCTTAACTTTAAATACTCAAGTTGGTAGTACATTGGTGGAGGGTTGGATTTCGTTTGAAGAGAAATTTGTAAATGGATAGAATTAGCTGAACTATATATTAATTTTTACATCAAGCTAATGTGATTAGCATATAGAAAAGCTATTTACTTAAAGTGAGTATTATATTTTTAGGAAGTATTACCCAAAAAAGCTTTGGTCTGTTATATTTAAATTGCGTTAAAGTTTGTAGCAATGCTATTTAATGAAACAATGTTTTTTTTATAGAAGACAGGGCAAATGAGCATGCGGCTCCCCTGATGGTAAGTGTCGACCGCCGCCCATGAACAACTGCAACACCAGAGCGATCGCAGGTGCGTTGCAGGCCTTTAAAAAAAATTAGGCTCTGTTTTTGAAGGTCCCTTAGTCGTATCTGACCGGAAAAAATGCTGGTGGTAGTCGATTCCACAAGGAAGTTGTGCGAGGAAGAAAACTTCTTGTAAATCGCACAGTGGTGGACTGCCAAGCATCCAGATGGTGTGACTTGTATCGTGAAATTTCACGAACGCGAATGATCGTGAAATTTGGAGGCTGGAATTACATCGAACAATTCCTCAGAGCACTCCCCGTGGTAGATGCGGTAAAATACGCAAAGACATGCAACATCTCTTCGCAATGCCAGTGAGTCAAGCGGATCAGAAAGGGCTCGGTCGCTGACGATTCGAACCGCTCTGCGCTGGATAAGATCAAATGGAAGGAGCTGGCACTGAGGAACCCCGGCTCAGAGATAAGAAGAGTATTCCATGTGCGGCCGAACCAGCGCCTTATAAAGTTGCAGGTGGTGTGCCGGTATGAAATACTGTCCCGCTCTGCTGAGAACGCCAAGCTTTTTAGAGGCCTTCTCTTCCAAGTGACCACGAAACTGCACGTCATTCGATATGTCGACTCCGAGGATTCCGGTACTGGCTGAGGCAACAAGGGAAGTACCCTGAAACTGAGGAGATACAACAAAGGGGTTCTTTTTAGCGGTAAACGCGCAAACTTGAGTCTTCTGGGGATTGAACTGGACTAGATTGAGTCGCCCCAAATTCGAGACTTTGTTCAACAAAGTCTCGGCTTCAGACACAAGTTTGTTCCGGTACTCGGCGACGTTTTCCGGATAATTATTGTGTAAAGCATCACCAGTGCTGTCGTCCGCAATTAATGTTTGTTCCTACATTATAACTATATTTACAAAATGGTATAAATAAGTGTATATTTAAGTGCCTAGTTATAACAGAATTAATTTGGTTTTGATAATCGCTTGGTTTTTTCAACTCCAATCTCAGAAACAGCACTACCTTGAACAACAATCAAAATCCCTTCTTATTCGTAACTCTTAATCAATCCGTTACCCAAAAAGCTTGTACTAAAGACCACATATACTTTTCTGGCCTGTTGGTAGAGAATGTTAATGCATAGAAATTAACATTCTCTACCTACTATAGAGAATTGTTTACTTTTCTTGGTTCAAGTTTGGGATTATCTATTTTTAAGACGTGGTATACTTGGGAAGGTCCACACTGGTACAAAACACTAGCGTGAAATACACTTACCGTACGAAATACTGGTAATTGACGAGAATTGGAGGCCCTTTTCACTGATAACTAGGTAGTCCTCAAGAGTGACTACAGATCTGCATTTTGAATCCAAAATCCAAAATTAATCGAAGAAAGATGTAGGTGTCTTTGGACCACAGCATCCAATTACCATCAGGCTGACGGTGACGGTATCTTTATTACTTACGGTACATAGAAAAAGGTTGATTGAAATGGAGGAGGAAAAGGTATTTATCCTTCTTTGTTTCTCCTTTATCAAAACTTATTAGACTACTGCAAAATTTTGGTCTTTTAAGCCACTCCTGACTTTTAAAAAGAGCCGTCTTTCACGCACAATCCGATCAGTATCATCATGTTAATTGTCATTACATATGTTAGAGGACTTATATTTAACTCTGAGTAGTTTTTATCGTTAAGAACCTTGTCCACATTATTTTCTAATATTCATAACATTAACCACGTTATTTTCTAACATCCATTATATTGCTGTCTTCGATTAGCGAAAAAGGGGACGAAAGAAACTGACTCTTACTACCCGAGAATAGTAAGGACCAAATAAAATATAAAAATAAACAAACTGGCGAATAACTACAAATGTGTAAATTTACTAAGTAATTAAAAAAAAACATAGCTTTTTCCTACACAGAGCGCTACACTTTAGAGGTTAATACTACCCATTGTTGTTTCAAAATGACGTTAAACCTTTTTCCTAAAAGTCCGTGTGTGCAATTTATTTTATCATGTTACTTACCTTTTATTTCTTCCTTTAAGAAGTGACACTTCAACTTTGACACACTTGTAGAACCTATTTTTAATTTAAATATTTCAGCCACTCGCTTTTGTTCTATCAAAAATTAGACTGATTTCTGACGGGTATGTGTTAGGGTTGTCATAAAAAGCAAAACAACGTTGCAACATTATACTCTCTGATTCTACTACTCAAAACTTTACATAACATAAAAATTTATAACGCTTGTAGAAACATCAATATTTTTTATAATTGGATCACATAACTTTAAAAGTCTATTAATCTTAGTGTTAAAGATGAGTATCGTTTCGAAATTTGTAATTTTAGCTGGTAGCTTAAAAATCTTTTTTTTAAATAGCCGTCAATCCTTCACATTCACATAGCGTCAGCGAACACTCGACAGACCGTGACAGGTCATGTATATTGTCGACAACTTTTTTTATAACATTGTCACTTATCTACAAAATTATGAATGTCAAATATAGATGGTGATATCCTATTTTATATCACAGCAAATAGCTAATCAGGAAGTTGTATTCATGAACTTCCATTAAGCGAACACAAATTTATCAGGTTCGTGGGATGACCCAAATACGCTTCGCGCTGACTGAACTCGTGGTATAGGAATGGAACATGTTGTAGCCAACTGTTTCTATGCACGTGGTAGAGCCATGCTGCAGCTATATTATAGTTGTAGCACGAATAGGTCGGCTCGACCGGGGTAGGATCACGTTCTCACAGAATACCGGCGTAAAATAGCAGCTTAATGCTGCTGTGTTTCGTATGGTGAGTGTAGAGAACCGGAGACCCTTTTTACTGGAACGAGGCATTCCATCGTAGTCCGCAGGAGTTACAACGCATCTGCATTTTATTTCTCAATTGAGGATATATATATATCCTGAATTAAGAAATAAATATAAAAAAAAATCGTTAAGAATGCTAAAATAGCATGGTAAATCTCTCCGAAATGTAAATGTAAATTTATATGGCTCGGAAGGCGTTGGTGAGTCTAGAATCATTATCCTTAGCATAGGTGCTAAGTGACCACTGTGCAGCTTGACGGAGTATCAGGCGTGCATGGCACACTATGCTCTCGTATCAATGCTATGAGCGAGGGCGCTTAAAAAATATGTTATATGCGCTGCTGCTTCTGATACGCCGCGCGTCCCACATAATTTACTTATGTCGCACTTACTTCGCCGTGCTGTTCTAGTGCTTATTGGTGGACTTCACACGTCTCGAAATATTTTAATGTGCAGACATGTAATTTCCTCACGACGTTTTCCTTCACCGCTGTACACTTAATAAAACACTAAAAATTAAAATCAACAATTTCATTGTTGCCGGTGGGGATTGAACCCAAGTTGCTATCAACTATGAAATTCACGGCGTGCGCATAGTCTCTTTGCTACAATTAGCTCTGAGCTACCAGTATTATCGTGTTTCTGTTTAAATTTGATTGTGTAAAATCAAAAGTTCGGTTATCTTGCGTAATGCCAAAATTATATCAAATAGCATGTTTTTAAGAATATATACCTACTTTTGTGAAGGAAAAGCAAACAATAATCTTATAAACGATAACCAACGTAACAGCATTTTAAGTATAAACGAAAGTAAACTGAATTTTACGGCGCATAAACAAGTTAAAATGTGACTGCTGAGTCGTACTGTTTATATCATCGCATTGCTTTTAAAATAAAATTAAAAAATAAGAAAGCCAATTCGATCCTCGTTAGCAACAGTTACATAATATATTTTAATCCCTGAGAACAGGGAGATGTAATACAGATGTCATATCTCCGAAACTCTTCAACGCTGCATTGGAAGACGTTTTCAAGCTACTAGACTGGAAAATATACTTAATTAACATCATTGGCGAATACAACCCTCACCTTCGATTTGCCGACGATAATATAGTCATTGTAACAAAATTCTTGAAGGACCTTTCCACTATGCTCAACGACCTCACTAGCGTTTCCTAAAGGCCAGGTTTTAGATCAATATGGACAAGACAAACATCATGTCTGACGTCCATGTTACTCCAATACCGGTAGTTGTTGGGAACACTACGCTCGAAGTTGTTGACGAGTATGTGTACTTGGGGCAAATGTCCGATAACGTAAATCCAACTTCGAATAAGTGGTCATTCGACGAATCCAACTCGGCTGGACTGTGTTCAAAAAATTGAGACAGATCTTTTTGGCTGATATTCCTCAGAGACTTCAGACGAAAGTGTACAACCAGTGATGACATAAGGATCTGAGACGTTGTCCCTTACTGAACCTTACCTTGTCGTGGCGGGGGGGCTTAGTAGCTTTGGATTGGTCACCCGCGGTGAACAAAGAGGAACCCACTTAGCTGGCCCGAGGTGGCCACTCCAAGTGGGCTTGGTGAGCCCACTTCGGATGTGTGTTGGTGGACTGCGGCGAGAGGGGTGTTCTTTCCCCCTATCGTTGCAGTCGAGGTGGAGTCGCGGAGGAAGAGGAGTGTTGGTATGGCGATGCGCCATTCGCCCTACCCTCCGCAACTCTGACGGAGCCGCACTATTGATGCGGTGGTGGTGGGGCTGCGGGGGGAGAGGATTGTCGGTATCCCTACCCTCAGAAGCCGAATCTTGGTTGGCGGTGAATCCATAGACCAGATCCGCCGCTGGAGTCAGGAAGTCTAGTGCTTCTGAGTGCTCGTTTTTCCTGGCCCCATGGCCTTCGCGCATCGGACACGGGTGTGTCCGTTGCGCAAGTGAAGTTGGTATGCTCGGAATTTCTTTGCGAGACGGAATCTGAGACGATGATATCCGCAGAAGATGGATCAGTAAGCTGAAGTGGCAATGTGCCAGCCATTTAGCTTAAATAACCGACACCTGATGGTAAAGAAAGGTTCTTGAATGGCAACCTCGAACTAGCAAGCGAAGAGTTGAAGCACTTTTTTGCAGCGTAATAAGAAAACAACGGCTGAACCTAAAATAGTTTATACTTCAGGGGCAGTTTCATAATATACATTTAAAGAAAAATTTCCATTCCTAATGGTGGAAAAATTGATAAAGATTTTAAAATACCAATTTATACGATATTCTGGTTGTTCAAGTTACCTTAAACTTATACATTATTCTTCAGACGGCTCAAAAAGGTAAAAAACTAAACATTAAAAATAGTAAAACCGACTTAACACCTACCTGAGAATCTATTATGTGGAAATTATTTTTCCTTTTTTGGTTTCGAAATCGGTTTTCCTTTTTTAAATTTCATTATTCGACTATTTTTAAAAGAAATTTACTAAAATACTCATTCCAATTTCTTGTCCAGTAGTGAATGCAAAGTATAGGTAAGCGCTCCTCCATCCCGAACAATATCCGACTTTAATAATATAATATATTAGTGTAGATTAGTAATTAAATTACATTTTGAATTTTAATATACATAGATTTTTGCATTCTGTAAGAAAATCTTTTTAACAAATTTCAGATGTGGTGGTTCACTGATCTCCCGTCGCCACGTTGTTACGGCAGGCCATTGTGTGGCGCGGGCTCAGCCACGCCACGTTCGCGTGACCCTTGGAGATTACGTCATCAACTCTGCGGCAGAACCTCTTCCTGCATACACGTTCGGCGTACGAACGATCAAAGTACACCCGCTGTTCAAGTTTACACCACAGGCTGATCGGTTCGATGTTGCCGTGTTGACGCTCGACCGGAATGTGCATTATATGCCGCATATTGGTTAGTTTTGCTTCTATTATGAATTATTGTAAAATTAATTATGTAAAGCTAGGTTTGTGCGATCTAGGTTAACATTAGAATAATAATTATTAGTTCTGGTTACATTTTTTCCATACGGTAAAGCATAACTCTTCTTCTCGGTACATGCATGAAACCTGTAGCTAACACCTGTTCTCACGTAAACCCCACGCCACGTGAAATATTGATTGGTAATACATTCTATGATAAGAACTGTCTTACTATATAGATAAATTCTGTTTCCATGTGTAATTATAAGGTGGTCAAGTAAAAAAACAACGTGAAGAAACCTGCAAATCTGACAACACGTATTGGGGCAAAGTGGCAGACTTATTCTTGCTCCAAACCTTCTTAGTAATAAAAGGCGGCCTGTGCCTTACAGTAGGAATATGTAGCCCACATACTTACAATATTTTATGTAATATCCAGGAAACAAGAGGTTTGAAAGATAAGATTGTTGACTAATAGCAGGCAGTTGATGGATGCAGGTGGCTCAGGATCGTACTTTGTGGCAATTTATAGGGGAGGCCTATGCTTAGCAATTGAATTGTGACGGGCTGTATTTAAAGTAGTAGTAGTCAATGATGTGTCCCTCACTCATGAGTCCCTCGTTTAAGGTCCTCGTGATGACAAATTGAAAGAATTACTCGAAGTTCAACATTAAATCACCTCACTCACTCGTTCACGACCTTATTTAACCGACAATACGAATCGTGTCTCGAGTGAGTAAGCGAATGTCTCGATTAACAAGTGGTAAAATTTTAAAGTTTTGTACAACCGACTTCAATATAAATAACTTATTGTTGATTTTTTTAAAACTGCTCGACTGATTTCGATAAAATTTAAATGGGACCACCTGGGAAGTATACCCTTTGAAACAAAAAAAGAATTTTCCAAATTGGTTCAGGCGTCTTCGAGTAATCGGTGAACATACATTGAAAATAAAGATTCCGACGAATTGTAAACCTCCTCCTTTTTGAAGTCGGTTGAAAATAGTTTACTGGTATCGAAATTATAAATGTATATAAGTATTTTGCAGTAATAGCTTAATATTTTTTTTACGTGGTAGAGCCATGCTGCAGCTATGTTAGTAGTATAGTTGTAGCACAAATAGGTCATCTCGACCGGGGAAGGACCACGCTCTCACAGAATACCAGCGTAAAATAGCAGCTTAATGCTGCTGGGTTTTGTATGGTGAGTGTAGAGAACCGGAGACCCTTTTTACTGGAAAAGAGGCATTCTATCTTAGTCCTCACGGCTGACAACGCATCTGCATTTAAATTCGCAAACGAAGATAGATGTAGATGTCTATGGGTCACAGCAACCACTTACCATCAGGTGGACTGTGTGCTCGTTTGTAACCCTTATTATATAAAAAAAATCTAAATTAGTGAGGTGTTGATATTGAGATTAAAGATTAATGAACAACAAAAATTATATTTGGATGATGGAATAGGTATGAAAATCACATATTTGCGTATGAAAATAAAATAATGCGCACATTTTCATCACCTAATTTTGCATTCACCGGGCAAATTTTATTTGCATCCACTGATGGCGCCCCTTAGTAACAACCAAGTTTATATTATAAATATAATGTTTCAAAAAACTGTCGGGAGGAGGCAATTCGCCTGAGGTGAATACGTCGACGATTCCTCACTTCAAATGAGGGTGACCTCGTGAGTACCTCGCAACGTGAAATGAGGTACTCCCTCATCCTCAAATAAAATATGACTAGTACGAGTACTCATACATCATACTCATAGACTACATTTGGTTGAAAATTTAGACTATGCGAATGTTTATTCCTTACAACCTATCAGAAGTCGTCTACTAAACATAGGCCATAGCTCGCCTCATAGGAGGTATATTTGCCACAGTTGCCACGCTTGACAGGCGAGTGGGCAAACGCAGACGATGGAACGAGATTAGGAAGATGCACCTGTCCATTTCCTGTTACATTTCCTTTTGTCGTCTCTTACGATACCCATTGATTCCTTGGTATAGACAAGATAGTGGATTCTCTTACGCCGCAATTACACAGCTATTAAAAAAATATTTTATTTCTTGAATTATAAACCCGCTGTGAAGTCGCGGCATAAGAAAAATATATTATTTCATATAATCCCGTCCTTTTGATTATAACTCAAAATAATAAAATCATATCTGCACAGGGAGGACGACTCACTGGCCCACACCGCAAAAGAGAAAACCGACCTTTCAGGCTCCCTTTTTGCGTCCAACTCGACTCTCGATGACGGGGGGAATACACCGCCGACAATCCCGCGGTGTGAGTGCTCTATGCCTGATGTGCGATTCACAGTGCTCAGTGCGCAAAGCATTCTGGACATCCTCTCTCTGGACATCCACAAGTTGAGTGAGCCTGACGGAATCTCCCCAATTGTGTCGAAGACGTGTGCTCCAGAGTTGGCTGCGGTTCTAACGCGTCTCTAAAAAAGTAACCGCTCTGATCCATCCAACTACATTATCAATTATCATATCATATCAATTACATTATCAACTATCGCCATTACCTCCTTGTTCTGCGCCTTTACCGCTTAAAAGAACCCCTTTGTCGTATTTCCTCAGTTTCAGGGCACTCCCCTTGTTGCATCAGCCAGGATCGGAATCCTCGGCTTCGACATATAGAATGACGTGCAGTTTCGTGGGCACTTGGAAGAGAAGGCCAAATTGGCCTCTAAAAAGCTTGGCGTGCTCAGTAGAGCAGGAAAGTATTTCATGCCGGCACATCGCCTGCAACGTTAAAAGTCGCAGGTTTGGCTTCACATGGAATACTGGAATACTGTTCCCATCTCTGGGCCGGGGCTCCCAGTGCCAGCTTTTTTCATTTGATCGCATGCAGCGCAGAGCGGTTTGAATCGTCGGCGAGCGAGCTCTTTCTGATCGGCTTGACTCACTGGCGCTGCGAAGAGATGTTGCATCTCTTTGAGTATTATATCGCATCTACCACGGCAAGTGCTCAGAGGAATTGTTCGGACTAATTCCAGCCGATTCATTTCAATCAATTTCACCATCGCACATCGCGATAAAACTCGATATACCCTCCATACCATCTGGATGATTGGCGGTCCACCACTGTGCCATTTACAAGAAGTTTTCTTCCTCACACAACTTCCTTGTAGAATCGATACGGCTTAGGGACCTTCAATAAAAGAGCCTACTCTTTTTTAAAAGGCCGGCAACGCATCTGCAATTCCCCTGGTGTTGCAGTTGTTCATGGGCGGCGGTAGTCACTTACCATCAGGTGAACCGCTTGCTCCTTTGCCCCCTCTCATATGAAAAAAAAACTGCGGTTGCGAATCCCCGCAATGCCCTATAAGGCAATCAATGGGGAGGGTTATGTTCACGAGTGAACTTCAGAGCATATAGACTGTAATAAATAATGAATAAAAATCATTTTTCAGCGCCAATATGCTTGCCGGAACGAGGGTCGGACTTCCTAGGACAGTATGGCTGGGCTGCCGGCTGGGGAGCTTTGAGTCCAGGGTCAAGGTTACGTCCACGAACACTGCAAGCGGTTGATGTACCCGTACTGGATAACAGAGTGTGCGAAAGGTGGCATCGAGCTAATGGTAAGTTAATTATTGTACGTACCTAATTATTAATGTTATATATTATAGTTCGACCAAACAGCTTTCAAATAACTACATATTTGTGCCATTCGCTGTAGAGACTATCGGTCCGTAGGGTCCAAGTGCAGGTGAAGTACCTAAAGGTACTGTATCCGCGACAGGTCACCGCTGTTGGTGATAAGAGGGCTGGTTCTTTTCTCGCTCAAAGGCTAAGTAGCTAGCCATTCGGCGGGGAAACGCAGCCAGCCTTCTTGGCACGGTACCACGGGGAGTAGGACTGTATGATAATTTAAGTTTTTAGTTTTATTTGTAAATATGTTTAGTAGTAAATATGTGTATATAATTATACATATTTACACATATTTACAACGCAAATAAAACATAGTTGTAAAACATACTTTATATATACATAAATAAAATGTCTGTGTGTAATTTTTTAGTTTTCAGCTTATAAATGATTTTCCTGTATTGCCATAACTACAGAAAACTAAAAAATTACACACAGACATTTTATTTATGTATATATAAAGTATGTTTTACAACTATGTTTTATATGCGTTTACTGTGTATATAGTTCTATTAAGCCTCTCTAAAATGAGAGATCTGTGTCCAGCGCAGTGGGAAATTTAGAAACCCTTTTGGTAGCCGTGGTAGCTCGGGAGTTAGGTTGACCTTTCTGTATGTATGTGCCTACGTAAGAATGAATGTAATGGAATATCTATTTACATTAATTCAGTTTTCAACCTCTTTCGGACGTCTCAATAATCTGAAATTTTGCAGACGTATTAAAAATCGATGACTATAATATAATTTCATGAGTTCATGACTATCATCTAGTATTTTCACTAGAATCATCAAAAAACTTTGTACATGTATTACTCCTTAACAAGTAATTAATAAATTCATGTATCATTTCAGGTATAAACGTTGTCATATACCCCGAAATGCTCTGCGCTGGTTACCGTGGTGGGGGGAAAGATAGCTGTCAAGGAGATAGTGGAGGTCCCTTGATGCTGGAGAGAGCTGGAAGGTGGTACCTCATCGGCGTAGTCTCAGCCGGATACTCCTGTGCTAGTCGAGGCCAACCTGGCATCTACCATCGTGTGGCACACACGGTGGATTGGATATCACATGCAACGACGCTCTCATAGCATAGAAAATAGAGCGCTATTTATACATATATATGTCTCACAAAAGTCATACACAAGTGAGAATATCTCGAAGCGATTAAACATAATGTGATTTTTTCTTTACCACACTACGCCAGTGATAATTTTTTTTAAAAAGCTTGGTAGCTTTCAAAAATCTAAAGGCCGCTCATTGTGCGAATATAATTATGAAACTTTTTTCATTTAAATTTATAAATTTAATTTTGTAATTGAAAACGATATGAAATTTGAAATATTATCGCAGGCCACTAAATAGCCTGTTTTAAAGAGCATCACTGGTTTAAAATTAAATATCTAACTACTTCATTTATGTTACCACCAAAAATAATAATTTATTTTTAGTTTATTGAACCATTAATAAGGTTAGCGATCCTTAGTATTAAAATTCATAAGTTATAAAGAAGCTTCCGGACGTGGTTATAAATTATAAAATAAATAAAAATCCCGAATTATATTTTTTTTTCTTTCAAAATTTTATGATAAAAATGTTCTGGTTCAAATAAAAAGCAGATATTATTTTGGCATCCATTATCTGAATGTTAAATATATAATAATAATTGTTAAAATAAAATTAATGTAAAATTTCTAAAAAAAATGACTCGAAAATAATAACATATACTCTTCTTGTTAGATATCTTAAACAACATTGTGATAATTAGAAATCAAACGGCCGAAAACGCAATAGTATTGAAATAATTCATTAGTGCCTATACTCGTAGAATTTGTAAATAGAGTAGCTAATTATAAATGTAAATATTATAAATAACTAGCGATGCGCCCCAGGCATCGCACCGATGATTTTTGGATCTCGACAACAGCGCCACCTACCGGACCTAATTGTGAATCCAAACCATCCGTTAACCCACTCAAACACACACAAAAAATTTCATCAGAATCGGTCGAGACCATTTCGAGTTTTAGTGAGACTAACGGACAACTCCATATTTAAAAAGCAATTGATTTTATATAGATAATGAAAAAGATAACCATTTATTATTTCATATTTACCATACCTACATCAATAACATGACATAATTGTAAATACATTTTATACATAATAACGAAAAATTTGTTGACAATGACCAATATTAAATTATTTTAAAAGCTTTGTTATTTATTTTTGTGATTTAATTTGGATTTTTACTCCTTTCATAAAAATATTTTAAAATTAATGTTAAGTAACTTAAGCGAAAAACGAATGTATTCTTAAGACGGCATATTTAATAAGTTAATAAATATATTTATTGTTAATTTATATATTTGTTTTATTTCACTAAATATTGCTCTTGTGTTAGCTCAAAAATCGCAAAAGAAAGTATGCCGGTCTTCCGCCCCGATCCGAGAATGCTACTTGAATAATAATCTCACACGTGGTAAAGCCATGCTGCAACGTGTTATGACTGCAGCACGAATGAGACGAAAGACCATAGTAAGTACCAGATTTAAATATAAAGCTTTTGCCGTGTGATGGCGGCGTAAGAGAATCCATTACCCGATTTTGTTTCGAGAGTGTCGTAAGAAGCGACTATAGGATTTACCAAAAGATCCGTCAGAAGTGCAAAACGTCTGGTACCATGATTGTCAGTCCGTCTGCCAAATATATTGACTAAGGTATATCATCCATACGACGGGAGGGATCCATATCCATCAGTGCTTTAACGAGCTGATGAAGAAGAAAAAGAAAGATTATTGTTGTTCGCGCCACTTTGCAACTACCGCCTAACGCTTATTAGTTAATTGTTATTCAATGAGAATACTCCAAAGCCCACTCCCGGGTTTCTATCCACCGCCTTTTATGCCTAGCATGTGCACTCTTGTGTTAACGGGTTTACACAAGCTCGCAAGACACGCAAACAACCGCATTGCCTATGTCTCGCGTAATCGCTCTCGCCCTTGTGTGGTTTAGATATTGAACTATACAAGAAAACAGCAAAGTGTATAGACATTTGCAATAACGCTATATTTCGCGATAATCTGTGAAATTTATATGTGTGAAGACAGCCGGCATCCAACCGTCGTGGCCACAGCCTTCGAGACACGAGGCAGATCAGCAGAAGTCGGTAGGTGAGTGCACATGCATTCCTTCACATCCTTCTGTAGCCCGAATTTAAGAACATTTGCAGTATCGCGAAATAGTAAATTCTCACCGCCTCATACAGTCCATAATGTACGTAAAGTCATCTTTTTAATAACTCTGAACCAACAAACCATTTTTACCATCATTCTGGTAATCCGCATCGCACCAGAAATTGGATCTCTCCGGCCTTGGATAATTTAATTAATTTTACCCACTAATTATCATCAAGTATTATTTTTATCCATTTGTCCATCCATCCATCCATTACAGCCCATAAAAGTCCACTGCTAAACATAGGCCTTCTCCATAGATTGCCTCACAGGATTTAGCCATAGTTGCCACGCTTAGAAGGTAGGTTAGTAACCGTAGTTTTAAACAAGTTTCTGCAACCAACTAGGCAAATAATACGTTATTGAGATCAATAATTTATATTTTCTTGTATCTAACACAATTTTCTTAAACTATAGAATCTTTATAGCTGCATACTCGTAGTTTGCATGATATTTAAGCTTAAAATTAATAATGAAAGGTTCGAATATGAAATGATGATATCTTTTTTAGTTTCTTGATAGCTCTAAGTTATATTTTTTGTTGAAACCCTCATATTTTACATTACCATCCAATAGGTATTTGATGAGCAATAACCAGTCTCGTTAAAAAGTCCTGTAGAGGTCGATAGTATCGCAACAGATGTTCTGATGAAATATCGTCTTCGTCTAATGCAGCTCTTAAAATTTCACGCCATTGCTGAGAGTTGCCACGTGACATTAAATTCCTAAAAATAAAATCATAAAAGTACTATTCATATAACATGTGAACATTTTTGTGACCACTGCATATCAAATAAAGTTCTTTCCAAGAATATGCTTGCTGACAAGTATTATTTAAAATATTAACTCACCATGATGGCTAGTAAGTTCAGAGCCGATATACCCTAATACTGATAATGCTGCTTCTAATTTTTTTTTCTTCTAAAAAAAAACGTTACGCCCACACAAGGATTTTCTCCTGTATCGTGGAGGTAGTTTACATACATAAATTTCACAAGGACAAACATCCAGACCCGGAAAAAATATCTGTAGACCTGTTAAGTCACTGCACCTCGGAGCCGTCGAATCTCCACTTTGTGGGATTTGAGTTTGACATTTTCGAAGAGATATACGATCATTTGTCCGTTGCACTATTTTCAACCGAATTCAAGAAAGGAGGAGGTTCTCAATTCGAGTGTTTTTTTTTGTGTGTTACCTCAGGACTTTTTTCTAGGTGAATCGATTTTGATGATTCTTTTTTTATTTGAAAGTTGGTGCTTCTCATGTGGTCCCATATAAAATTGATCAAGATCAATTGAATTATTCTTAATAATACGTATTAAATTGACTTCGACTACATTGATGATGTTCTCATTTTATTTATATTGAAGTCGGTCGTACAAATTTTTGATTATACCACTTGTTTTCGATATTTTTTATCATAAATTCTTTAGTATTGTGTCACGTGAGGATGATGTCTCGTTTATAGGCGCAACACGTGTTGTATAATCAACGGTGGTGTCTCTTTTTAGTGTTGGGATTAGTGGTGAGGGAGAGTGCACGCAATTGAAGGTGGGTGGGAGGTGCGCTTCTAACTATATAAGACACATTATTTTATTTTATTACACGGATCATAGCTAATAAAAATTTTAAATCTTTAATTTTTCCTGTAGTTGTCTTTTAAGACACACACAGGGGGCAATGTGATGATGAACTTTTCCACGGCGCCACGACACGGTAATGTGACATTAATCCAAGCCTACTTTTGACCTTATCATAAATAGAAATCTCACCTAGCGTATGAGCTCGCGTAAGTGCCTCAGTCCGCGTATACACTTATTGCAATATAATATCCCCTGCAGTATTCATAACTTCTGAAAGTGTTCGATAGGAGTTACCGTGGTCAAAACTAACAATTAAAAATGAACAATTTAATTAAGAATAACAAATATAACCATAGTAAAATCTTACTTTAACATTTTCCCGACGTTTTTAGCTCCGTATATATCACATTCATTTAAAAGTATTGTACTAGGTAATGGTTCTTTAATTTGCTGATTACCGAAGACAGCAACTTTACAGAAGTTTTCAAATAACTGGTGTTGAAGGAAACTACTCAGGAAGTACCTTAAAAAATTAATGTAAAGATTAAAAGTTACATATACATTTAAAGCAATTTCTTAGAATTTAATTTATTTATAATATAAAAATGAGAAAAAGACAATATTGAGCAGCAGTGTCATCCTAAAAACAACTAAAACATAAATAAGTGCGGTTGCCAACTCGACTGCCAAACGGGGTAACTATGGCAAATATAATAGTGGACTTTTGATGGGCCATAACGGCAACGGTAACAAGACAAAAATTTGCGCAAATACCAGCGCAATAGTAAAGAAGTACTGTGTCCCATAAGCACCTACATTTAACTACAAAAAGATTTAAAACACAGATGTTGTCTGGATACTAAAATGGATTGCCTCGTTGCCAGTAAAAGAGTCTCCGGTTTTCTTTACTCGCTATACGAAACACAGCAACATTATGATGCTATTTAAAACTCGTAGAGTGTGAATCTTACCCGGTCGATCTCACTCGAAGCCACCACGTATAAATTTGTTATGAATTTGTTTAAATAAACTAAAGCTTAAAAAATATTAAGTATTAATTTATTACAGTTACCTTATATAGGGCGTATTATCCGCAACATGATAAATAGCGCCGACGTCAAAAAAATCTTCTCCTCTTTCTTTAGGAGGTGATATGCCTTGAAGTTCTAAAGCAATAGCCCAAAATTCTTTATTCAGCGAATCTCTTTCAATACTTCCTTCGAAGTATCTCCAACGGTAATCATCGATGAGCAGCGAAAACGGTATTTGTGGTAACTTGCTTAAAGCTCGTTTTAGTAAAAGTATTTCATTATTTGTAGCAGTTACGTGTAATTTACCTTTTATTGGGATATTTGTAGATGTATGTGTTTTATCATGAGCGTTTTCGTTTGGATTTGTCCTTAAAAGAGTATAATAATTATATTCAACCCCTGTTGAATACAGAATTGAGTCGTTGATCAAACCGAGTCGGTTCAAATGCTGCGGAGTTACGACGCCAATCATTACTGCTTCTCCAATGGTCTCGTGGAGCGCTGAGTTAGCTTGCTGAAAAGAAATTTTTTATAAAATGATAAATTGTATAAAATCAGATATTATTAATTGAATCGTTATGTGGTCGTTAGTAATAGACAATAATTTAAAATAGTTCAAATTATACTGGCCGAAAAATATTCCATTTGCTGTACTGAAAAATATTACTATTTAGTTACTAAAATTATTAAAATATTAAAATAACGCAAAACAATGGCATTACAAACAGTGTTTTTTTTTAAATTTCTCACCCTAAATATACCAGGTTGATGCGCATAGGCCATGTAATACTGGATATGTCCTATTTCGTGATGTAATACATTAAAATCTTGCAAGGAGATACCAGAGCAATATAATAATCTGCAATATTAAAAAGAATCAGTAACATTTATGTTCTGAAAAAAATTAAATGTTTAATTTTTTAAATGCGTCACACAAGTTGAATTTCTCCTTTATCGTGGAGGTGGTTTACATACATGGTGATTATAAGTTGCATGATAGGCAAACACCCAACCCAGGACAATTATAGGCCTAACCTTCTTGGGTGCGATAAACGAATCGGCCCGTAGCAATGTAGCTAAATGTGGCTATACATTACCGCACTACCGAGTCGAAAAAACTAAATATTAATATTATTTAAGTATACAATATAATATTATAACGTATGAACGACTTTCATTTCAATCATGCTCGTACAATATATTTGTTTGGATTATGACTCATAGCTATGCTAGGATAGAATAGGTGGCACTGTAATCAAATTATTATGAAATATAAACAAATACCAAAAAAAAACATGATGATGATGATGTGTGCAGTTCACATGCGGTAGAAGTGATACCTTCAGAAAAACACTGTATCTCAATCTCTCGCAGGCTAAATCCTATAGTATATGTTTGTCTTTTTTTTAGTGTCGCTTTTTCGTTTCATCCAGTTTCAAAATCACAACGATTCTGAAGAAGTTTTCACTTCAAAAAGATAATTTAAAAAATCTAGACCGATAATGTAGTGCCACGTTCGAGTGAAATACATCGCACCGGAAAGGGCAGAATAACATTTTAGTTTAGTTGCAATTATTATTTATTTATTTTTTACTAATATAAAGTTTTGCAACGATTTTCCAGGTTAGCTTAGCTTAGTTCACTGAGCCTAGTTTTCACCCTTTTACTGGAGACCCTTTTTACTGGTAACAAAGTATTCTTTGTTAGTTCTCAGGGGTGACAACATTTTGATTCTTAATCAAGGATAGATATAGGTGTCTAACATCATTCATTTACCGTCACGTGGATTATTTACTCGTTTATCACCTTTATTCTATAAAAAAAAGGACAAACCTAAAGTCGTCCTTTTTAAACATATCTGCAGCTGTCCCATGACAACGTAAATCTCCATGTCCTCCATGAGTAAACACTGAATTGCGCCAAAATGTGTCTGTCATTGCCGGCAAGCCCAAAGATAGATAAAAGTCTTCGGTTCGCTTTACCTGCAAATTTATGAAACTTATGGAAATAAACGTTGAAACCTAACACTTCTCAAATTATTCAACAGTATAATTACAGGCTGTGAAGAATTTTATCTTAGTGCTCAGGGGTGAAAACGCATTTTTAGTACTTAGTCTTCTACGTTTTAAGTTGGTTTCAAGCGCCGAAGGATTGTAGTGGCTACTTACCATCAGTTGGATTATAAGTTTGTTTGTCACTTCAGTTTTAAAAACTAAGTATAAAATATCAATAACTTTCATAATTAAAGTGTGAGTGTGTCGACGAGGGTTGGGTACCTTATACACAGAATCACCAAACGGTATTCGTTGAAGGTCATACAGGTTTACGCACCAACCTCGGCACATCCCGATGAGGAGGTGGAGGAAATGTATGAGGATATCTCTAAAGCCATGCATTCCTCCAAAACCCACTATACGGTGTTAATGGGAGACTTCAACGCAAAACTAGGCACAAGAGAGAACGGCTAGCTGAAGGTAGGGAAATTTGGAATAGGGCAACGGAACCCAAGGGTCCGACTGCATGGAGAAAGAGGGACTCTTTACGATGAACTCTTTCTTCCAGAAGCGGCCCCACAGGAAGTGGACCTGGTCGAGCCCCGACGGTTCGACAAAAAATGAGATTGACTTCATTATGAAGACCAGACGACAACTGTTCAGTGATGTCTCAGTG
Organism: Parnassius orleans; assembly: GCA_029286625.1. Taxonomy (NCBI): domain Eukaryota; kingdom Metazoa; phylum Arthropoda; class Insecta; order Lepidoptera; family Papilionidae; genus Parnassius; species Parnassius orleans. Next base: position 722,994 of record JAGSMP010000083.1, read on the forward strand.
ATCGCGAGGATGAAAACCGGCAGCGATCACCGAATGGTGAGAGGCACACTGAACCTAAACGTTAAGTTGGAGAGGTCACGTCTAATGAGGTCAACGCTCCATCCCCCTCGTGCTCTAATCCAGAGTCCCGAAACCTTTCAGCTCGAGCTACAAAACCGTTTTCAGTGCCTAGAAGATTGCAATGCAGTGGACGATATGATTGACAGGCTCGTGGAAACTGTCCATGCGGTCTAAGCTAAGTTTTGCAAGACTCGCCGCAGAAGGACACAAAAACTCTCCGATCACACTCTTAATCTCATGGATATTAGACGGGAAATGAAGCTGCAGTCTTCAGTAGATTTGACAGCATACAGAAAACTGAACAGATAGATCTCCAAATGCATGCGGCGGGACTTACCCAACTTTAATACTGCTCGTATTGAAGAGGCGATCGAGCGGAACCAGGGCTCCAAAGTCTTTGCTAGAGATCTGTCTGGTAGAAAGAGCCAACTATCGAAGCTGAAGACCGAGTTTGGCAGTGTCGTTTCCGGGATACCTGAGATTTTGAGTGAGATTGAGAGGTTCTATGGGCAGCTGTACACATCATCGTTGGAACCACAGGCAAGTGTGAGTAACGATCCAAGAGCAAGTCTTATCCAACACTATTCCGATGATATTCCGGACGTCAGTCTGAGCGAGATTAGAATGGCTCTCCAGCACCTTAAAAACGACAAGGCCCTAGGCGAGGATGGAATTACAGCGGAGCTTCTGAAAGCGGGTGGAAAACCGGTACTTGAAGTCCTTCAGAAGCTCTTTAATTACGTCTTCCATGGTGGCATTACACTGGAGGTGTGGAGCAGAAGTGCGGTGGTCTTGTTTTTCAAGAAAGGCGACAACGCTCTCTTGAAGAACTACAGACCGATTTCCCTTCTGAGCCGCGTCTACGTGCTGTTTTCGAGAGTCATTACGAATCGTCTCGCATGCAGACTCGACGACTTCCAGCCTCCCGAACAAGCCGGTTTCCGAAAAGGCTTTAGCACCATAGACCACATACATACCCTTCGGCAAATCGTACAAAAGACCGAAGAGTACAATCTGCCACTTTGCCTTGCATATGTGGACTATGAGAAAGCCTTTGATTCCGTCTAAATTTGGGCGGTGCTGCAGTCCCTTCAGCGGTGCCAAGTGGACTGTCGGTATATTGAGATGCTGAAGTGTTTTTACAGTAGGGCTACGATAGCTATCCGAGTACAAAACCAGAGTACGAAACCAATCCAACTGCAGAAAGGTGTAAGACAGGGTGATATTATATCCCCGAAACTCTTCACCCCTGCATTGGAAGACGTTTTCAAGCTACTGGACTGGAAAGGATACGGTATTAACGTCAATGGTGAGTACATCACTTACCTTCGATTTTCCGACGATATAGTCCTCATGGCAGAATCGCTGGAGGACCTAAGCACTATGCTCAGTGACCTCAATAGTGCCTCCCAACGGATATGTCTTGAGATTAACATGGACAAATCAAAGATCATGTATAACGTCCATGTCACACCTATGCCGGTAGTTGTTGGGAGCACTAAGCTCGAAGTTGTTGACAAGTTTGTTTACCTGGGACAAAATTTGACGGCTCCGTGGCGCAGTGGCTTAGCAATGAGTTGTTGCGCTGGGGGCCGCGGGTTCGAATCCCGCACGGAACAAGTATTTGTATGGCCTACAAATAATTGTTCCGGGTCTGGATGTTTGTCCTCGTGCAATTTATGTTTGTAAACTGCCTCCACGATACAGGAGAAAATCCTAGTGTGGGGGTAACGTTTTTTCAAACAAAAGAAAGAAAAAAAAAAAAATAGTCCGACTAGGTAAGTCCAACTTCAACCAGAGGTCAATCGACGGATTCAACTCGGCTGGGCAGCATTCGGGAAATTATTATCTTCTCGTCAGGTATACCTCAAAACTTGAAAACGAGACTGTATAACCAGTGCGTGTTGCCAGTGATGACCTATGGAACTGAGACGTGGTCCTTCACTGCTGACGGATGAGGAAGCTCAAGGTCGCTCAGCGAGCTATGAAAAGGGCTATGCTCGGAGTTTCTCTGCGTGATAAACTTAGAAATGAGGATATCCGCAGTAGAATCAGAGTGACCGACATAGCCCAACGGATTAGTAAGCAGAAGTGGCAATGGGCCGGCCATATAGCTCGAAGAACCGACAACCGATGGGGAAAAAAGGTTCTCGCCTGGTGGCCTCGTACCGACGGACGAAGTGTAGGGCGTCCCCCCCACTAGATGGAGTGAAGACCTGGTAAGACATGCAGGAAGTCGATGGATGCAGGTGGCTCCGAACCGTGCTTTGTGGCATTCCTTGGGGAGGCCTATGTTCAGCAGTGGACTTGTGAAGGGATGTAATGTTGAATGATGTTGGTGATTTATAAAACAGATATTTAGTAAAACGTACTAATATAGAAACGTTAAAAAAACTACCATATGCTTAACATTCCAATTCATGTTCTTCATATTTTCGTCTAAATTGATAGTGTTAGGTATTATTAAATCTGTCAACGGCTCCCAGTTTTGGTTCCAGAGGTTTCCTGTAACGAATATATATTTATCATGTGCAAGTTTACAAAATTACAATCGAATCTATAATAATCAAGTTATTTTCGACTACTACGCAGACTACGCGGGCAAAATATATTTACAATCATTAAGATAAATAAGTTTAGTTATCAATAAGTTTACTCGTACAATTGCTTTACCAAAGATCAGTTTTAATTAAATATTACAATTATTATTCTTCTAAAAGTATAATTAATTCTTTAAAGTAAAAACCTCAATATAATTCACAGTCGGGCATAAGCATAATGTGATTATGTAATTTTTATTTAAATAGTTTACTTTCACAGAATTCTGAAGTTGGTGTAAATAACGCTACCAGATTTTATCAGAAACAGTACGTTCAATTTAGAATGAACAAAAACAATATTATAATATATCGTTTTTTAAGAATTTTACTCTTTATAATCATACTAGCATTTGCCCGCGACTTCGTCCGAGTAGATATTATACTTTAAGCCATATCGCACTTTCATAATAAATTCCATCACCCTCTTTAGGGATGATTTCCGTGATCAAAGCTATCTTATTTCCTTCCCCGGGACTTAAACTATTTAATTTACTTAAACTACTTAACGACCGGAGAGAGATCTGGCTCAGGACCAACGGCTTCACGTGTTTTCCGAGGCACGGAGGTGAACCACCGCCAACTTCCTGAATCTGACATGCTACAGAGAATTTATTTGACAGATTAACTCTAATAACTGATATTGGCTCGACCCGGGATTCTAACCCGAGACCTGCAGAGGTGCTGCTCATGAGGTCCAGGGTTCGATTCTCACTTGCCATCAAGCGCTTACGACCACTAGATAAATGACGCAGTCGAAGGTAATATCGAGTACTTATAAAAAGTTCAAATAAAAACCTTCTATTTTCAAGATATTTAAAAAGTGTAACAAAGAAAGGTGTTGAAATTACCAAGTAAGTGTGAAGGAATTGGTCCTCGTGCTGGTACAATATCGCCATACTTCTTTCTCAGGTAATACCGGACAACAGCATGAAGAAGCATATACAATGGTAGAATAGACTTGTAAAGTCGGTGGCAAATTTTTTTTAAGTTTGGTATCTCAAGCTCGGCTCGCCAGTATTCACCAATGTCTGTATAACCTGAAATTGTTTTTATTATTATATATTTTGTCCCTCGACACGATTAACGCTTGATCTAGAATTCAGAGTATGTCTTTGCGAGTCCTGGGTTTGAACCCCAGCCAAAACAAACATTTGTTAGTTTTGGGGTCTGAGTATGTTATAATAGTCTCTGCGTCTGAAAACTAAAGTCGAGCTAAACTTCGATATTTAAAGCACAAGTGTAACATCAGATACGGCTAAATAAGGCGCTCTTGATATCTTATTTGAGATCTTAATCTTGATTCTTAGGGAGATATAATATTCTGAAGATCAACGTGGTCGAAATCAGCCAGTAGAATATCATTACATCCCACAGGCAAAAGGCTTCTTTGACCATAAATCGACACACAAACTGCATTTGATAGATTTAATAATATATTTTCTAATATGTTAAATTTAATCTAAGACTTTAAAATGTAAAAAATGTGTGGGTAAATGTCAAAGGACATTATATAAACTGTCTCTCATTTCTGAGAGGGTTGGAAGCTTCATAAGTCATCGAAATCTGACATGCAAGTTCTCACGATGGTTTTTATCCTTTTCGTCGTTATGTTTACCTGATAACAATTCTAAATAAAATAAAAACTACGGTTTCCGACCCGTTTGAAACTATGGCAAATATCCACCCATGAGGACTGTGTTCAGCAGTGGACTTTTTGTATGTGATTGGCTGCAATAAATGATGAATGTTAGGATTTGCGAAAGACCAAAAATTTCTATATTACTTATTGTTTACATTTCTTATAAAATTATATCGCTTGTAATAAATACTAGGATTTTCTCTTGTATCGTGGAGGCGTTTTTAATAGATGTGCAATTTATATGAACCAACATCCAGACCAGAAACAATTATTTTTAGGCCTTAAAAATACTTATTCCATGAGGTTTTCGAACCCGAGATCCCGTAAAGCCACAGCCAATCTCCATTTTTTTACGTAGCTATGGTACTTTACTATTACGCCAACATGAAGTAATTCAACAAAATTACTACCTGAGCAAGCAGGGCGAACGATACGAGTTCTGTTGCCGCAAGTACCCGTGAAAATGTTACTCGCAATTGAGACCTTCACGCAATCGCAACCGTGTAGTAGCGGTGTAAGATACACTACCCCGTATCATCCCGTGGGTGTCGTAAGAGGCGACAGAGGGAAACTGAAACAGGAGATGGGCAGCAGCATCTTCTTGATAACAACTCAAATTAATAAAAAACTTCGGTTGGCAACCCGCCTGCCAAGCGTGGCAACTATGGCATAATCCCCTCTATGTGGCAATCTATGGGGGAGGCCTGTGTTCAGCAGTGGACTTTATAGGCTGCAGTGGAGGAATCGATGGAATTGGGCCTTTCAAGGAAAGAACCTAGGTATTTCTTTCTGAAAGGACGGCAACGCACTTCCAAATTCATTGGTGTTGCAAATGTTCATGGGCGAAGGTGATCACTTACCATTACCATTAGATGAGCCATATGCTCATTTGCCTCTTCGTTATAAAAAATAAATACAAATTTTCCATGTGCTCGGTGGTAAAGGAAAACATCATGAGTATATGTTCATTTATGAGAAATTAAAACTATTTCTAGAATATTTGAAGTCCACATTTTATTTTATTTTTCTTGATAGGAACCCCTCTCAGGATTGAGAAGAGCCTGTGCCCAGCAGTCAGACGTCTGTAGGTTGTTACTTCACTTTTTTACTTACCACTTCTTCTTGCAGCTTTATTTTCTATATTAACTAGCTTCTTATAAAAATATTTTATCAGTGGACCAGTCTCCTCTCTCCATGCGAGCCATATCCACCTTAACACGTTTTCTTTCTTCGAATACGCTGTGAGTTTCTCCAAATCATTTTGTTTCAAGCAAAACACGTCACGTTTCTCGAAACTATTTAAAAATATGTTTTTGAATTTAAAATTTTGTTTTGCCGTTGATAAAGATATAATTATAGCATTTTCAATATCCGTAAGATTCATTTCTAAGGGAGAACGAGGTAGGAGTTTCGCACGTGGAATGCATACTTCGGCATTGTAATAGGTCGATTGCATCTTCTCATTTAACTCATACAAAGATCTACAAAATTTACAAAAAGTAATGTTATTATCGATGACTCAAAATAAAAGTACATATTATTTTATTTTTAGTTTACTTTCGTATAGTATTTATTAACTACCTCGCTTCTTCTAGTGTGTATGTAGGTTGCCTGCATAAGAGAAATGCTTGTCTCTTCTGGGTCTGGTTCAACATAAGACGGTTTTGGAGAATAGCCAACTTATCACAAGTTTTCCGTTGCCATAATATTCGATTTTTTTGATAGAATTCTAAACTATCTTTAAGTTTTTGTGTGTTGTCGTTAATACTTGAAGCCCATTCTATTTCAGCGGCAATCGCATTAAATTTGACCACATTTTTGTTAATTTCTTCAAAAAGTCTGCTTATATCGTTTTCGCCATTGCTAATTCTTAACAGGCATATTATAATAACTATACGCTGCATTCTTAAACCCTTTACTAATACTGCTGAGCTAAAAAAAAATATTTCTTATTGTTAAATAATGTTTTATGAATCGATAACGGGTGTCATATTTGTGTTTTTCTGGGATCGCGGCGTCCCAAAGACCATCACCTCTTCTCGTTCTGTGGTCTGAAGGAATAAATGAATCAAAGGATGGTTATTATATTTATACGAACTTTTTACCATAATATACCAATTTATTTCTCTCCTTACGGAGACATTATGTGGAACTCTATGACAAGTTCGAATAGTATTCGGTTGGGTTATCCGTGGTCGCATTTGTTCAAGGAGAATGTACACAAACGGAATTTCTTAGTGTATTTTTTCTGTTCCCAAATTATACAATACGTAGCACCGTAATACTTGTTTTATTAAAGTGTGAGTCCTTTAATTAAGCTTATCGCATTTGCTCTCTACATGAGAGAGATAGGGCCCTAGCTCTTCGAAATGGATTATCATTACCACGTCTTTCGAAATTAGGAATTCATCAAGAAATTTGCATATCAATGATATGTTGCAAACCAGTAACATTCATTGCTATGCGGATGACAGCACTGGTGATGCTCTATACACCGGCCGTGCTAATATTTTAAATTATTTATAATTTTAGTTAATATTTAGTTAGAAAACGTTGCCGAGTACCGGAACAAACTTGTGTCTCAAGTCGAGTCTTTGCTGAACAAAGTCTCGTATTGGGGGCGACTAAATCTAGTCCAGTTTATATCCTCAGAAGACATAAGTTTGCGCGTTTACCGCTAAAATGAACCCCTTTGACATATCTCCTCAGTTTCAAGGTACTCCCCTTGTTGCCTCAGCCAGTATCGGAATTCTCGGCGTCAACATATTGAGTGACGTGCAGTTTCGTGGTCACTTGGAAGAGAAGGCCAAATTGGCCTCTAAAAAGCATAGCGTGTTCAGCAGAGCGGGACAGTATTTCATGCCGGCACACCACCTGCAACTTTACAAGGCGCAGGTTCAGCCTCACATGGAATACTGTTCCCATCTCTGGGCTGGAGCTCCCCAGTGCCAGCTCCTTCCACTTAACCGCATCCAGCGCAGAGCGGCTCGAATCGTCGACGACCGAGTCCTTTCCGATCGGCTCGATTCATCTACAACGGAGAGTGCGCTGAGGAATTGTTCGGATTAATCCCAGCCGCCAAATTTCACGAACGCACATAGCGGTAAAACTCCCGATACCATCCACACAATCTGGATGCATGGCGGTCCACCCCTGTACGTTTCACTAGGAGTTTTCTTCCGCGTATGACTTCTCTGTGGAATAGTTTACCACTGGCGATTTTTCCGGACCGATACGACTTAGGGACCTTCAAGAAAAGAGCTTACTCCCTTCTAAAAGGCCGACAACGCACCTGCAATTCCCCTGGTGTTGCAGTTGTTCTTGGGCGGCGGTAGTCACTTACCATCAGGTGAGTGCTCGTTTGCCCACTCTCCTATAAAAAAAATTTGGAATGCACATATCAGTAATAATTTATGTGTGCGTAATTCTTTCCTTGGCACCCCGATCCACCGAAATCCCACAGCCAGTATCTTACAGCTTACTAGCTACTCAGCGCCGATAAACACGTAAGCTGGTTATGGTGTTGGAACGAACTACTGTGGAGAGGTCTTTCACTCTCTTCATCTTTCAATTCATCCTTTTCTTAATCTTAATTCAATATAATTTTTTAATTGAAAAGTAACAAGCATAAAGTCCACCTAATGATAAGTAGCTACTGCTAGCTGCTGTAGCCCACGGACATCTCCAACCACTCAATCAAACAAGGCTACAGATGCTTTGTCACCCCAAAGTTAATAAACGTTTATTAATAGCCGTTAAATAACATTTAACGGCTCCGTGGCGCAGTGGCTTAGCATTGAGTAGCTGTGCTGAGGGCCGCGGGTTCGAATCCCGCACGAAACATTTATTTGTATGGCCTATACAAATAATTGTTCCGGGTCTTGATGTTTTGTCCTTGTGCAATTTATGTTTCTAAACTGTCTCCACAATACAGGAGAAAATCCTAGTGTGGAGGTAATGTTTTTTTTTAAAGACGAAGAACATATCAAATGAAATGCCTTACAGTGCCTAATTATACCAGTGCTCTTACCCTTCAAACTGGAACACAACAGTAATTATGGCTTAAAAAAACAAGACAATGAGTGAAACTAACTATTGCGCGCAGAAAATTAACTTGAGACCTGGCTCGAATGACGTCACAGCGTATTGAGTGTTTGAAAGTCCATATTAAGGCGACGAGGGCGTTTGCAGCTGGTGGTGGAGAGGAATGGGAAGATAAGTGTATACCTGCAGGTCTTAAGTTAATTTCTGCGTGTTGTAGCCTTTTTCAAAATCGCAAAAGGAGCAAATAGCTAAACAAATAACTTCTTTAAAAATCTATATGAAAAAGCTTAAGTCATGTAGTAGCTCTACCGCATCTTTACGTGGTAGAGCCACGCTGTAGCTATATTACGATTGTGGCATGAACGGGTCAGCTTGACCGGAGTTGGATCACGCTCTCACAGAATATCAGCATAAAATAGCAGCTTGATGCTGCTGTGTTTCGTATGGTGAGTGTAGAGAACCGGAGACCCTTTTTACTGGAAAAGAGGCATTCCTTCTTAGTCCTCGCGGCTGACAACGCATCTGCATTTTGATTCGCAAACGAGGATAAATGTAGATGTCAATGGGCCACAGCATCTTCTTACCATCAGGTGGACCTAGTTTGTCAATCATATTCGATAAAAAAAAATATTTTATTGAAAATGTGTGAAATATAAATACGAGAGTCTTGTAAGTTCTATAGAGCTTAATAAATAATTTGATATACTCGTATATGGAACCCTAATAAATTATCGATATTGTTATCGCGTATCATGGCGGTGTCAAGTGTCAGTGATTTCATATACTGATGGCTTTCATTAAAACTCTTCGTTGGCGGATGTTTTATCACACAACTAGATATTACACTCAATTTTCCTGATTATGTTTTGATTAACATATTGATTTCGGTAGAGTTGAAATAATTTAACCGAAAATATTTTTTTTATAGAATAATGGTGACAAGCGAGCACACAGTCCACCTGATAGTAAGTGGTTGCTGTGGCCTTATTTGCTTAGATAGTTGTGTATCCTCGTTTGCGAATCAAAATGCAGATGCGTTATCAGCCGTGAGGACTAAGATGGAATGCCTCTTTTCCAGTAAAAAGGGTCTCCGGTTCTCTACACTCACCATACGAAACACAGCAGCATTTAGCTGCTATTTTACGCTTATATTCTGTATAAATACTCCTCGTATTATTTTAAATCGAGATCTCCCATTTGTTACATTCTAATTCAAAAATATTCTATTTTTGGTTAAGACGGCTCCATATATTGTTATCATATTGTATACAAAATGTAAAAACCGGCTTAAAACAAATAAAAAGATTAAAATAATTTCACATTCCGAAGTCGGTGCTAAGATATATTACAGTAGCTACTCCCCGCAACTTCGTCCGCGTGGAATTTATTACGATAGAATTTCAAGGATATTAATTTTATTGCACGGAACTCTAATTATTTTTCTAAAATAAAAGTAGCTTAAGTTACTCCTTATAACATAAGCTATCTGCTAGTGAAAGTTTTGTCAAAATCGATTCAGCCATTTCGGAGATTAGCCGGAACAAACAGACAGACAGACAGGCCGACAGACAGATAGACAAAAATTTTAAAACTTGTTTTTTGTTATAAGTGACGTTACAAACAGACACTTCAATTTCATTTATTTGCTTAGATAGAAGAATTAAAGCCCCGACTTCAATGGTGGTAGCCCTTTTAAGTGGACTAAGGAATCTTCAATCAATCTTACTGTCGGCTAAATAATATTTTTTATTTTATAGAATAGGGTGACAAACAAGCACACAGTCCACCTAATACCAGACACATGTATCCTTCTTATTGACATCTTTCGAACATAACGTGGCGACCCTGCCAGGCGGTGCGCTTTCATAGACTATTCCTCTTATTCTACCTTAACACTAATATATATTGTTGTGGGGCTACACTACACTACACTGTGAGAGCATGGTCTTACCTCAATCGAGCCGACCCATTCGTGCTATAAATAAACAACTATAATATAGCTGCAGCGTGGCTTTACCACGTATAACCACGTATAGTTCCATCAAATTTTTATTCCCTATTATGTCACCTTAAGGAAATATTTTTTCTCCAAATTTATATGATACCCTGAACTATAATAGCCTATTTAACAAAAAAGAATTATCAAAATCGGTTCACAATTGATGAGGATATCGCATTACATAGAACTATACAAGAAAAATACAGTCGAATTAAGAACCTCCTTTTTTGAAGTCGGCTAACAGCAGCCGATCACTATTGCAGAGTAACTCTGCAATAGTGATCGGCTATTACAGAAAACTCAAATTAATTATAATCCATTCAGAAACTACCTATATTAATTTAACTTGACTTAATAATTTCTAAGATTTTTTGAAGGAAATGTGATCATGTTCATAAATACTAAATAATTGTGTCAGGGGTCACGTTGTGTCGAATTCCACATCACGTAGTGCACTCTGCTAGTCAATACCGACTAATTAGGTAAAGTTAAAGTTGCAGCCTATAATATACGTCCCGCTGCTGGGCACAGGCCTCCTCTCATTTCTGAGAAGGTTTTAGGGCAAGGAAATGTCCGCCGTGCTGCCATAACGCGTGTTGGCGAACTTCACATGTCTTTGAAATATTATTTTATTTCTTTTTTCTCAGAAATGCAGGTTTCCTTACGATGTTTTTTCACCGTCGAGCACGTGGTAAATCAGCACTTAAAATATTGGTGCCGGCGGGGATCGAACCCGGGCTACTCGCGTACTGTGAAATTTACAGTGAGCGCTTAGCCCCTGAGCTACCACGGCTCTGCTACTGATTAGGTGTAACTGAATAAAGGGGGGTACGAGTATATCCATTCTAAAAATCTGTAGTTCTCAAAGAGTTGCAGCGAGTAGCATCATTAAAGTTAGGGTATGGGCTCTGCATCTACCATCACGCTCTGCCAAGCGTATTGGGTAAGTTATGCAGTGGGTAATTTTTAAAAATTCTTAATCTAACAGTAGATTAAGAGAGGTTGTAACAGAATACAAATTTACTAGATTTTAAATTTTAACTATTTTTAGCCCGTGGTAGCGTTGATCTAAGTGTTCGCCATAGTTTCAGAGTACGCAAGCAACCCAGGTTCGATTACCGCAGGCACCAATGAAATTATTACTTGCAATTTTAACTGCTGAATTAAGACGTGCTCGGCGGTGGAAAAAAATATCATGAGTGTCATACCCTACAGCAAATTGTGATGACGACCGCGTTCGTAATCGATACGAATTTGTAATATAGGGCAGCTCAATAAATGCACAAGGACATTTATAGTGCAAACCTTCTAGGAAACAAAAGAATAACCCCAACAATGACGCTCAAGAATGACTTCTGGTCGAGAACTTCTTGGAACTGTTGGTTGACCAGTTACTATATAGTGGCGGTGCAAAAATATCCACTACCCCATAACATCCCGTGGGTGTCGTGGAAAAAAGGGACTGAGCACGTCAAATAAATAAAGACAAGGAGTTTCACAAGCATGCAGCAGTAACCGAGAATGATTTATTGAAGAAGGAGGATGAATGTGATGGAATACGAAGTGAAAAATTGTTAGTGGAAAACAGATGACGATCATGAGAGCAGGAGATGAACTCAAAGCGGTCTTACAGGTAACGTGGAGTGGTGGGATTAACAGTATACAGTATAAAACAGAAAGGATGTGAGTATTCCTGCGTAGGCAAATCGGCAGCCACTTGAGACGTTTACGAAATTCTGAAATGTGATCATATTTACGGAGTCCAAATATGAATCGTAAGCATAAATTTTGAACTCGCTCAAGTTTATTTAACTGCGCTTCGGTAGCGTCCAGACAGCTAATATCAGCATAGTCAAGAATAGCCAGAAGAAAAGTAGGGATTAAGCAAACGCAAATTTAGTGGCAAGAAAAATTCTAAATCTCCGCAGAGAGCTTAGCGCTGCAAACATTTCCCTACATACTTAATTAACCTGTGGTGACCCCATGTTAGACAGAAGTTGATATATATTATTAAATTCTTAACTTTATCACTAAAAGGATGTGAATGCCATTGCATTGAGGAGAATAAGTGGTATGAGAGACGAGTCAACCCTAGCAACTAATCTAGAACTACCAATAATTATTACTTGACTTTTTGTGGGATTAATAGATAATCCATAATATTTTATGCAGTACACACTTCTCCCTCTAATTTTCTGGTTGGCTGGTAGAAAATGGAGGCATTAAGTCCGCTGTTTGTAAATTTAGTACAAAAAAAGTGTTAAAATAAAATAAATAACTAAAATGTCAGAAGAGAATAAAATGTTAAAAACTATAAGATAATATTTCATGTTATATATTACAAAAGTTACGGACTTACCAGTTTGAAAAAAATCACCAAGGAATCATATTATTAAAACACGAATTTAGAAAGTGAACTCTCTTCAAACAGCTATTTTAATGTTCAAACGTTACGTTCTATCTAGATGTCGCCTGCAACAGTACTGAAATGAGATTTCAGAGTCGGTGATGTATAAGTGAACGATTTTATTTGTATCCTTAGGCTTGCGATCCACTGCGGAGCGAAGCCATAGCGTTTACCTATAACGAGTGTATATTCAGTCCATGGAAATTCATATTTTTTATCATATTGTTTCGAACTCGTATGTTAAATATCGCAATTAGCCACACACAAGACTACGTCGTTAGTCTAGTCGGACCAATATCACTTATCGAATGTCTGTCAAGAAATTCTCAGTGGCAGTCCGGAGTCAAGAAATTGGCGGTGTATCACCCCCGTGCTTCGGAAAGCACGTGAAGCCGTTGGTCCTGCGCCTGGCAAAGGTACGACACGTCTGGTGCTGAGATCGACAATTCGCCTGCCAAGCGTGACGATTAAGGCCAATCCTAGCTACAACGGGACTGACCCACGTCCAGCAGTAAGATTTTAAGATAAGAAGATAGAATTTGTTTATTATTTTAAAATTACTTCCACATTAATAACCATAGTATATGACAAGTTTGGACTGTTAAAAAAAGTAATCCCCAAAATTTTGTGAGTAAAATTAATTTTATTGTTTACTTTGTATGTTTCTGAACAAACCACAACAAAAGAAAAAGGATTTACATTATACCGGTAATATTGGAAAGATTTGGTCACATATTACTGTACTGATAATACGCGACCAGATCTTTCAAATGTACATACATATATACACATATAGGATGTTTAGTACATTTATTCATTTATGTCCCGTGGATGTTATGTATACGTGGATAATACCTACTAATAAAAATGCTATAAAATATACAGGCTGTTCGCAAAAAATCTATTTCTGTCTCACCTTCCTAAAGCCAACAAATAAGCCAAGTAAATCTCCACCGCGGGTGGCAAGGCAATAGCCGTCCATCTTAATTGAAACGGCAATAAATAAACGGTGTTGGACCTCAGTTTTTGAATTCTGTATTTGCTTGCACTGCGAGTTTATTTTTGTTCAAAGTGCCTAATTCGATACAATGGAAAAGTTTCGTGAAAATGTTCCCTAGATTTGCTTTTGTTAATAAAAATCGAGTTTATATTTATATACCTACAGGTTTGTATGTTTTATTTAGAATGTGATATCATATTAGGATAATAAACTTCAAGTCCTCTGGTAGGTTTTTCATTAGATTGTGATTTTGTGATACTGTTATTATTTTATCTACGACCATACGGTGCAATTTTCTTTTCTTCTGAACTTATTACAGCGAAAGTTAACTTCTTCTTCTTTCTTTTTTCCAGTCCGTAACAGTCCACTGCTGGACATAGTTCTATTCTATTGTAGGAAGTGCTCGTCTTAGTCGTCACGCTTGGCAGGCGAATTGGCAGTCGCAGTACAAGTCGTCTCACATCTTTAACGCTGCTCCTAATTACCGGTCTGGTTTATTATATATTTGAGACTATGAGGTCTTTCTGACCTTTTCCATAGATGTCTTTTATGATACCCTCAGGACTAAGCGGCTATAATCTCGGTTAGACTAACGGTTTAGATTCTCTTACGTCTCTATCATACAGCGACAACAAACAATATTTTAAGAAATAATTCGTTAAAGTTACAGCCTATATACGTCCCACTGCTGGGCACAGGCCTCCTCTCATTTCTGAGAGGGTTTAAATAATCTATACAAATAAATAAAATTGAAGTGTCTGTTTGTAATGTCAAAATAACAGCTTTTTACTAAATGCATATAAAAGTATATACGGTACTTATAACAAAAACAGATTTTTTTTTAAATTATTAGTCTGTCTATCTGTCTGTCTGTTTGTTCTGACTAATCTCTGAAACGGCTGGACCGATTTCGACGGGATTTTCACTGGCAAATATCTAATGTTACAAGGAGTAACTTAGGCCTCTTTTATTTCAGAAAAAGAATTAGTTTCCCGCGCAAAAAAATCCGTAAAGTAATCAGGCGTCCGTTCTCTCCGCAACTCTCTTCCTGCTGCATATTAATGATCTGCTTATGCCCGGTATCTATGGGTATACAGACGATAGCACAGTTGTGGAGAGATACCAACCAAGTCCTCGGGCCAGTCGGGATCAAATCCAGTCCGAAAGAGAAGAGGTGGCAGCGTATGAATCTCACACTACAGGCAGTCTCCCAATGGGGCGATGCCAATCTTGTGAAATTCAACGCCTCCAAAACACAAGCGTGTCTCTTCACTGTAAAGGAGTTAGCTCACCTTGGCTCTCCTTCTTCCGAAATGTATCACTGTAATATACCGACCGCCTTCAGTTGTTAGGGTTTGAGATATCCTCAAATCTGAACTTCTGGCGGTTCATTGAGTCCAAGGCCAAAGCAGCTTCAAGGAAGCTGGGAGTCCTTGCAAAGGTGTGGCGATACTTCACGCCAGGACAGCTGCTTACTTTATATAAAGCGCAAGTCCGATCGTGCATGGAGTATTGCTGCCATATATTGGCTGGTGCTGCAAAATGCCACCTATCAGCTTTGGACTCAATGGAAAGGCGTGCTAAGAGGCTTATTGGTGGTCCGAATTTGGTTAAAACCAATCTTACCAGCCTCGAACACAGACGCAAAGTAGCCAGCCTTTCGGTTTTACAGGATGCATTTCGGAGAGTGTGCGCAGGAATTGCACAATTTGATTCGTCCTTCCCGTGCACCATCGGACAACCAGATGTTCGGCCAGTCTCCACCCTTTCGTTCTTGACTTACCACGCATTAGAACGAAACGGTTCGCTACGTCGTTCATCATACGCACAGCAGAGGAGTGGAATAAGTTGCCAGCATCTCTTTCCATCCGATTACAGTGTGGGTGTCTTCAAGGCAAGAGTTAATAGGCTTTTGTTAAGTCAGTGCGCTTCACCATCAGGCTACATCACCACTTACCATCAGGTGGGATCGTAGACAAGCGCTGGCTTAGTAGAATATAATAAATTCAACGCGGACGAAGTCGCAGGGAACAGCTAGTTAGTAATAATTTAAAATCCCTTAGACCAAAGATCCCTTAGATAAAAAACTGAAGTTCAATACCCTAGGACTAAAACTGTTATGATAGATTCTCTTACGTCACTAGAAATATAAATAGCATTTTGTATACATACAAATTAATGTAAGTTAAACACACATAAGTTTACGTGGTAGAGCCATGCTGCAGCTATATTATGGTTGTAGTATGAATGGGTCAGCTCGACCGGGGTTACAGAATAGCGTAAAATAGCAGCTTAATGCTGCTGTGTTTCGTATGGTGAGTGTAGAGAACCGGAGACCTTTTACTGGAAACAGGGTGACAACGCATCTGCATTTTGATTCTTAATCGAGGATAAATGTAGATGTCTATGGACCACAGCATCCACTTACCATCAGGTGGACTATGTGCTCGTTTGTCACCCTTATTCTATAAAAAAATAAGTTTGTGTACTCGTAAGTAAACTTCTTAATAGAAGAGGAGTGCAACGCTTACAGGCTCTGATTATGCTATTATATTTTTGCTACGAATAAATAGAAGAACAATCTCGTCGTATATATGTGAATTTTGGCACAAATAAATAACAGATTTACGTGGTAGAGCCATGCTGCAGCTATATTAGTAGTATAGTTGTAGTACGAATGGGTCGGCTCGACCGGGGAAGGACCACGCTCTCACAGAATACCAGCGTAAAATAGCAGCTTAACACTGCTGTGTTTCGTATGGTGAGTGTAGAGAACCGGAGACCCTTTTTACTGGAAAAGAGGCATTCCATCTTAGTCCTCACGGGTGACAACGCATCTGCATTTTGATTCTTTATTGAAGATAGATGTAGATGTCTATGGGTCACAGCAACCACTTACCATCAGGTGGACTGTGTGCTCGTTTGTCACCCTTATTCTATAAAAAAAAACAGGTGTACAGGTGCACATAGTCTTATGTGCAACTGTATTCTTGTATTTTTTATTTAAGTTTGCTTGATTATGATAAAGATGACGTTCTGATTTCATGCACGGCGACAACTTTAATTTCATAGAAATATACTGTTGATATTCTGTAAAACCTAATAAAAAAAAACTATGGTCACCGATTTCGGAGATAATCTGTAAATTAAAAAATTCCATTCTAGCCGGAAATTAAAAATCCATCGAAAAAGTCGATAGTGCTAATATAGGTCAAGTATTTTTAAATATTAAATTACATATATGATTAAATTATATAATTGGTTTTTTGTAAGTGGCTCTAACGTTTTGGATTAAATTGAAATGTGATACAATTATGTTATGTGCTGAAGTGTTAAAATTTAATAAAAATGTAAATCACGTATTTGTGCAACAGCAAATACTGATGTGAGAATAAAACTCTTCTGATATTAAATTCTAGAACTAAAAATTTCAATTTATTCGAAGCAACTTATTGGAAATATTTAAAGTCATCGAAGAGTGCATATTTTTCTAATCTGGATGGAAAATTAGAAGAAACTGTAAAACTTAGTTTCATTTAAACGTATAGTGTTCGATGTTCGTGTAAACACAAGAAATCATTAAATTAGGAAAAGAAATGATATTACTACTATTAATAAGTACGATTTTAAGCCTATTTATATTTTCCTAGTGTTTATTTGTATCCAAAATGAGTACAAAATTTTCAGGAGTCCGTTAATACATTTTACATGCGTGGTAGAGCCATGCTGCAGCTAAATAATTGTAGCACGAATGGGTCAGCTCAACCGGGGTAGGACCACGCTCTCACAGAATACCGGCGTAAAATAGCAGCTTAACGCTGTTTCGTATTATGGTGAATGTAAAGAACCGGAGAACATTTTTGCTGGAAACGCGGAATTCCACCTTAATTATATAATAAATAATAATAATAAAAAGTTTATTTCTTTAACAAGGTTTGTCTTAAATCTAGAACATAGGTTGACTCATTCTTTTAAGTGCAGTTGCACCTGTGTCAGAATGAGCCACTCTTCAATATCACATTTGTGGTACTTACGAGTATCAATGAAGAATTAGGTAACAGATATATACCGGGTGTTTGTGAAACGCTCCCGAAAACGAAGACAGACGATAATACTAAGATACCTTTGATGATGGGTCAGAAAGAAAATCGATTCTGAGAAAAAAAAAATCTTTTCACAACGTTTTATTAACTTTATTCACGCTCTATCATGTTAGTACAACTAAATGAAAAGATAATTTTATAAAAAAAAATCATGAAAATACTTAAACATAAAACCAGCAGTGGAATTTAAATCTGCTGACTAGGGTCAATATACCCCTCCCCTCGAACGGGTTCCCGCCTTGTCGTGGCCTTGTTAGTAGCCGAGGAACCCCTTGGTTGGCCGTGGTGTAGCGCCGGCCCGAGGTGGCCTCTCCGAGTGGGCTTGGCGAGCCCACTTCGGATGTGTGTCGGCGGACTGCGGCGAGAGGGGTGCCCCCTCCCCCTACCGCTGCAGCCGAGGTGGAGGCGCGGAAGAAGAGGAGTGTTGGTATGGCGATGCGCCACTCGCCCTATCCTCCGCGACTCTGACGGGGCCGCATCCGTCGCTGGGATCAGGAAGGCTAGTGCTTCTGAGTGCTCGTTTTCCTGGCCCCATAGCCTTCGCGCATAGGACACGGGGCGTCTGTTACGCTGGTGTACCGGAGGTCGTGGAAGGCGCGCCGTGTGTTCTGGTGCGCCTTACCTGAGAAGGAGATAGGAGGAGTAATTCTCACCGAGGAGGAGCCGCTATGAGGCGGCCGGCGCTGGTGGGGCCGCGGATGTGTGCGAAAGCGTTCCCGTGGCCCTGCCAATATGCGACAAAGGTGGAACACCATGTGGTATTAGTCGGTGCGAGTCCGACATAACCCGTCCTTGCCCCGCGAGGCGGGTATGCGTAAACATTCCCCATGTAAAAAAGGGTCAATATACGCGCGGACGCCGAATTCGCGCGAACCGCAGCTAACGATCGTACCAATACCTAATAATTTACAACACTTGTCTAAATACCTAACTTATCTACTTAACCTACTATTTTGCCACTGTGCTTGTCTCCACCTAGCCACTTTAATTCGAATTCACAGGTTAAATAAACCAAATACCTGGTTCGATTCCCCGCTAATGAAAAATTTACTTAAATGAAATGTTAACAAGGATAGAGTCATGCTTTTTTATCCATCGTGTAGTATGTTTATTATTCTAATGTATTCAGTTATGTACCTGTTCAGATCAGTTCAATACTAAGTTATTTAAAAAAAAATGATATGAAACAGCTTACCGATCTAAATCGTCCGTGGCCTTAAGAGATTCTCCAAGGCACATTAACATGTTGCCGTATTCACGAGCACTATAAACGTACGCGTTAGGCATTATTAAAATAAAAAAAGAAACACAAAACGTAACAACAAGTAATAACAACAAGAATTTAACAATCAAAACGATTAAACTGTCGCTCACGCGCACGTTAAGCCAACACGGAACTGTCTCAAAAACTAAAATTAATAACCAATCCCGCCAAAACAAATGCCTACCGCTTGCGTCATCACGTCCTTGCGGCAAGCACTTTGATCATTCCACAGATTGTTAAACCGTTACGACATTGCCAACTTTAATTGTATAACTTTAGTTATCTCTACGACTAGTCTTCATATGGAATTTAGAAGTTATAGTTGTCGTTTTAATACAATTAGACAATCAATTGTACACTGACGCAACAAGCAGTTCGTAACCATACCTA
Organism: Parnassius orleans; assembly: GCA_029286625.1. NCBI lineage: Eukaryota > Metazoa > Arthropoda > Insecta > Lepidoptera > Papilionidae > Parnassius > Parnassius orleans. Next base: position 742,500 of record JAGSMP010000083.1, read on the forward strand.
ATTAATAATTTTCTGCTCACCAGATGTCGCTAGTTGACACTGGGGTAAAGTTTTGTTACACAATGTCATTTAATTCAGATGTTAGTTTTTAATCAAGTTTATCAGTTTCAAAAGTATTCCATTAATACACAAAACAATGCCTCAGTGGTTTGCTCTTTAATTTTGCACATTTTAACTTTTTTTTATTTTTCTACTTTTATGAATATCTGTGGTTTATTTATTAATTTTAATCTTATTAATATATAATATAGCTAATACCACAGAAAGAAACATTAACCTTTACATTTTCCGAACAAATTAACTTCCCGCTATGATATCTGTCAAATATTATACCTCACTTTTGAGTGGCGCCACCCTGGTGGCAGAAAAGTCGTGGTTGCCCTCATTATGATCGGCAGTTATTTATTTTAATTGACTTTCGGTTTTAATCCGTCCAATAATTTGAATTTAAAAGAGGTACATCAGAAGTATTAAAATTACTTGCAAGTTTTATTGTGATTGCCGCCTCTAATTCTTATGTCGCCTGCAAACAAATCTTAGTAGGTAAATTTCGATGCAACATGGCAGCGTTGCGAGCATCAATTTGTCAAATTCTCCGAAAATCCATGTCAAATTCCCCAATTTAAGGACAAAACTTCAATAGAGTCCCCACAAATTCCCCTCAATTTTATTTTAAGAAATGAAACAATTTTCAACAAATTTTAAAAGATTTATTTTTTAACTAACATTTTTTTATTTTTTACCGATTTTTTTTTTCGCACTTTCCATATTTTTGTAACATGCATTTTACTCCATGGAGTATTTTTAATACCTTCCATTGTTGCCATTAAAAAGTACCACACTATCTGCATTTATATGCATGCGATTCTCTGCTTTAAAATTAAAAAATAAAGAAATAAAAAGCATTAAATGATACACAAAAGTTGCCGAAATAAATCCGAAAATGAAGTGTGGTACAATGAAGACAATTAAAAAAGGGAGTCATTCGATATTCATAAGTAACGCGAATGATGACCTAAGAATATTATATTTTTTCGCATTTTTGTGTTATATATTCAATGTGGTGACTGAAGGCCAATTTCTAATCGAGGATAACTCCCAAAAATTTAACATTACCTCTAACTGAAATAGGTTGATTATCATAAACAACAGATATATCGGGAACTCGCCTTTGACGGGAAAAGATCACCACACTGCTTTTGGCCACAGATAAGGAGAGGCCATGATTAGTTAACCATTCTTGTAAATAATTCATGGATGAGTTTAGACGGGAACATGCCACTGTGAAGTTGTCTAAAGAGATGTATAGAGCTAAATTGTCTGCATATTGAAGGACATTACAAAAAGAATTTACTGAAAGTTCTAAATCATGTGTATATATAGAATAAAGGAGAGGACTAAGCACTGAGCCTTGTGGAAGTCCTTTCCATATAGTTTTTGGAGGAAGCAGGAAATTTTGAACATTTATAGATATGGATCTAGAAGAGAGAAAGTTAGAGACATAATTGACTATCCTCACTGGAATGCTCAGATTAAGCATTTTCTGCCTGAGCACAGGAAGAAGCACATTATCATATGCCGACGAAATATCCAAGAAAACTCCTAAGAGAAATTCACGTCTTGAAAAAGCAATACGAATATCTGTGACCAAAGTACTAAGGCTATCCATGGCACCTAAGCCTTTTCGGAAACCGAATTGGCTGTTAGGTAAGACATTATTCCTTTCCAAAACCATTCCAAGCGATTTTAATTAGATGTTCCAAGATTTTGCCAAAGTACATGAAAGGGCAATAGGTCGGTAACTGGAAGGGTCATTGCTAGACTTACCTGGTTTAAGGATGGGCAAAATGATTTGGGATTTCCATTCAGCGGAGGAGCACCAGTAATAAAACAGTTTTAGTATTCTCGCTACTATTAATTATAAACGAATAAGGAATCCCATCAATAGCTGGCGAGGAGTCTTAAAGCGATTGAGAACAGTAAACAGTTCCTGAGAAGAAAAGGGGAATCAAATTTATCATATATTTGTAAAGAAGCAGAATTAAAAACTAGGCATTCATCAAAAACCATAGGAAATAAAATAACCATAGGAGGTGACAGAGAAGAAATAAGTGTTGCAAGTTCTGTTAAGATATTTACATCAGGATTAGGAATGTAAACAAAGAGAATAGAGATATCAAGGGCCTTAATAGCAATAGCATTTATTGCTGGACTATGAGAAGGAGAGAAATTTGTGAAAATGTAACTGTTCTTGAAATGAAAATAGAGGTACCAGCACGACTATCACTCCTATCATTCCGGAGGCATGCACAGCCTGAAATCCTAAAATGAGACTCAGGCCTAAGCCACATCTCCTGGATGGCAAGAATGAAGAGATAAAATTTATTAATGAGGTAAATTAGTTCATTTTTTATTTCTAATGCTCCGACAATTCCATTGAAGAATTGTTGGGAACCTGTCTAACTATTCCCATTCGGGTGACATTATATGGTGGTATCACAGTTTCATATTTGGCTGCCGAAAGGGATGGATGATTGATAAAAGTATTGGCGTCGGCTGCACTTTTAAATTCAACAGATATTCTGTTGCGTCCTACTCGCTTGACGCCATCGCAAACAATATTTTTGATATTATTGTGAAAAAGGAAGTGGCCAAATTTAATAGGTCTTAACACTGTTCCGGATGATAAGTCATTCGCTATTTTACTTACATGGACTATAAAAGGTGAAGCATCCTCATCAGAGTATTTAGACTTTTTCAATATAATCAGGGTGGGTATATATAGATTGGATCGATGGTAAAGCTTGTGCTGGGTTTATTATCAACATTTTTGTGGGCTAATCGTATCACTACTGCTTTGCGGTCGTTTGCGATTAATTTGCTCAATGTTACTCTTATCCACTGATATGGGAGGGCGAGGATTACCGGGAACCCCATCCGGATCGGGAGGATCCTCCTCCATTTTATTTAAGGAAATCACATATAAATCTAAACTACTAATCAACACTTACTTTTAAAACCACAACCAACACAAATTACGATTAATTAAGGCAAATCAACAGTTCTGCAATTTAAAAAAAAAGCACCTAAAATAGCACGAAACTTGTTATCTCACTCGACTCCGAAATTTCAATCCCATGCCTAGTCCTAGATTCTGTAGTCTCTGACATTCGTGTAGAATCCATAGACTTAGAATATACTGGCGTACAGTATATTCTAAGTCTATGGGTAGAATCTACTGGTTAGTCTGTGTCTTTAGGCCCTTTAAAGTATATTATGAGTTTTAGGAACTTGATAGGCGGCGGTTTGCTGCCCTGTATTATTGTTTGAATAATGGTTTGAAGTGAATTTTGATATGTAAAAGTGGTGCGATTTTGTGTATTAAGTGTCTGCGCATGTGAACTATTAGGAAACGATGAAACAAGTGCTCTGATGGTGATGTCATTCTCAAGATAAGGTGTCTATCTGCTTAGGCGCCTTAAGATACCATCGCCAACTGTCAGCTGTCTGCTGACTCAAGTTGCCGTCAATACTCCCAAGGGCTGCACAATGTGACGAATCAACATATTGTGAAGCAGTGTACTATGAAGGATAAATAAACATTTGGGAAATTATAATAAACCGAATAAAAATACCTAAGACTTGGCCTAAAGGTCTACATACCAGGCCATAAACTCAAAAAAAGTATATTATTAGCTTGCTACCATAGACTTAGAATATACTGGCGTATAGACCACCTGACAGCCCGAAAACGCGTGACCAATTTTGATTTGTCATTGTGTGCGTTAGCTAGTGATATATATTTTACTTAAAAGGACTATCGAAATGATTGTTAAGGAAGCTGTAAAAGATTATAAAAATTGTTTAGTGCATGAAGTTGAATAACCATGACATTTCTAAAATAATTAAAAATATTCATATAACATGTTCCTGGGAATAAGCTGAACCTACCTGCCTTTTGTTGGATTTTAATTCAAATGTATAAAATCCCAGGTGACTACCAAAACTTAAAAAACTCCCAATAATCAGATCAGAATGATGTATTCGAGCTATGATCTTTGGAGAAAATAGTTATTGCCGTGGGCAGTTTCCGGAATTTATTTTTAACATATTGTTATTATAAATAGTAGATACATAACTAAGTATATACCTATTTATATATATAGTTATGTATCTACCTATTTATATTTTATATATTTTATAAAATGATTTGATGGGAAACAAAAACTGGGGCTGGATTACATAATGGCTGCTTTATTTTTCATATAAGTATTACTTGTGATAATTACAAACATTTAATAATTAATAATTAAATAGATTATAGAAGTTTATTTTAACATTCGACTTAAGTATGAAAGTAAATTTAATAATTTAAGGAAGGAAACTTATAGGAATCAGTTAAATAAGATTGCTCTGTTTAAAGGCCAATATGTTTATGAGGCTTCATCATACTTCATGTTTATATTCTTTCATCTGTCCTGAAAAGTATAAAATAATAATAAACTTATTATCATTTTAGCTGCATGAATTTTAAAAACATAATGATCTTAACACAGTAAAGTGAACTAAGTGTCTGAGGATACAGATGCACTCTCTATTCGCTCAATCTCGGTATGTTAAGAAAATGGTCACTCATTCATGGACTGACCGCGGCAAGTGCAACTTAATTTCGCAGATCTATTAATCTGCACAGCTATTACTTAACCACGAGTTCCTCTTCTCTACGAATAACACTGTAGGGATGAACCACGCTATTTAAGCCACCGCGACAATGTCGTCGGCCATCAAGCATGAATCGGGCATTGACCGTTGTGAGTATCAAATACTATGGAATTTATACTATCACGTCTCATGCGCGGTCGTCTAGTAGCGCTTGAGGAGCATTACCAAAATCTATACCTAACTACGCTAAAAGTTTTATCGTTATGATTTGGGTATATAATCCGAAGTTCCGAAGCTCCGCTCAACCCTTGGGGAAAATAGCATGATGCTATGAATATTGTACTAGTGTGACCGTGAGGCTGTGCGGTTGGTTAAGCAAGGTTATACATTTATTTTGGTTGAAAAATAGATACTTAGTTGGGTTCATAATGGGTTAAAGAGGATAATCTCAAGATTTTTTGTCTTTATGTACTACAGTTTTATAATGTATGAAAATCTGTCTCTATATTTATCTAAAGTTTTGAAAGTTATATTTTTGAAGTCTTATTATAACAATATTTTACTTACTGGTACAAATAATATAGAAATGACTCCTTTTAATAAAATTGTTTTTATTCTACTTTTTCTTTTATACTTCTCAAGAAAATGTTTGCTGCAAATTGTTGAGTTCTTCTTTGCATTCCAACCAACCCTTCCAATGAAACTTAACCACTTTTTCTAATTATAGAATCCGGAGGGAATCTGTTTGAAAAACGGCAAAATAAAATTACGTTTTAGAACGCAAACCGAGGATTTATTTTCTTGTTGTGTAGGCAAGTCTATCGATTCATTATAAACATTCAAGATAAATATCGACATTAATTTTGATATAGTTGAGTCAATCCCTAGCGTACATGTAAAATATTTTGTATAAAAATGTATTTACCAAATTCATGCAAATTATCAACAACGTGACTTTTCTTTGCAAAATATCAAAATTAACAAAATAATTGAATATATTCTATATTTTAAACAGTATGTAACATAAATTTTAACCAAAAATAAACGCGTCATAACATTGACGACGTCTTGAGAATTCCTGTGATATGTGAAATTATCAGGATTATTTCTATTATTAACAGCACAGTCACTCTTGGAACAATTAACCATTTTGGAAAAAGTTACTTACTAAAAATAACCACTATTATACTTTAAAAATTACAAAATATCTCAGAGCTATTTCTTGCGTGCCGAATTGTGCCGACCTGTCATTCAAAATCAGTTACAGAGTCATGAGATTTGGTATCCTTTTCTATCTTGCATTTTGCCATAAGGAATTTTCTTCTCCCTTGCACTATATGTTGGTCTATACGCTAGTATATCATAAGTCTATGCTTGCTACATATCTATTTATCTATGTATATTATCCACAGAATACTTTTACAGTTTACTCCTAGCGGAGAATATTATCTCTAAACGTAGTGATTATATTCTCTTTGATGAAGTTTTGCGGGAACTTGATCGGCGGCGGTTTGCTGCTCCTGTATTATTGTTTGAATAATGGTTTGAAGTGGATTTTGATATGTAAAAGTGGTGCGATTTTATGTATGAAGTGTCTGCGCATGTGAACTATTAGTGGAAACGGTGATACAAGTGCTCTGATGGTGATGTGATTCTCAAGATTAGGTATCTATCTGCTTAGGCGCCTTGAGATACCATCGCTAACTGTCAGCTGTCTGCTGACTCAAGTTGCCGGCAAATTCCCAAGGGCTGCACAATGTGACGCATCAACATATTGTGAAGCAGTGTACTATGAAGAAAATTATAATAAACCGAATAAAATACCTAAGACTTGGCCTAAAGGTCTAGATACCAGGCCAAAACTCCAAAAAAAATTCTTTGATTATCTCTATATATCTGACTCTGATTCTGAATTCTGAGAAAGTTTAGTTTAGTAATTTAGTTAGGTTTAGTATAAATATTTTGTGATTTAGAAATTTGATACCGTTTATATTTTTGCCAAAAAGATCATTATTATTATAATAACTAAATATTTTTACACTTCGTAAGTGTCAAATGCTATAACTAAGTATTATTGTTGTAAAATGAGTAATATATATATTCAGGAACCTCCTGCGCTTGGAAAGGTAAATTTCAATTCATATGAGTGTTTGATACTTACGTTTTTTGTACGTGGTAGAGTCACGCTGCAGCTATATTAGTGGTATAGTTGTAGCACGAATGGGTCGGCTCGACCGGGGAAGGACCATGCTCTCACAGAATGCCAGCGTAAAATACCAGCTAACGCTGCTGTTTCAGAGTAGAGACTGGGATCTTTTACTGAAACGGGAATTCCATCTTAGTCCTCAAGGGTGACAACGTATCTGCATTTTGATTCTTAATTGAGGATAGATGTAGATGTCTGTGGGCCACAGCAACCACTTACCATCAGGTGGACTGTGTGCTCGCTTGTCACCCTATTCTATAAAAAAAAACTTAATATAATAACAGTTGTTAAGACTTTAACGGCCTTGTATCCGAAATAAATATAATTTTAAATACTGAGCCCTTATTTATATAATTTAAATTCAAAATTATTTGTATCATGGGGGCAGTTAATTCTCTGAAAGATTGTTTTTTTTTTATAGAATAAGGGTGACAAACGAGCACACAGTACACCTGGTGGTAAGTGGTTGCTGTGTCTATAGACATCTACATCTATCTTCGTTGCAATTAAAATGCAGATGCGTTGTCAACCGTAAGGGCTAAGATAGAATGCCTCTTTTCCAGTAAAAGGGTCTCCGGTTCTACACTCACCATACGAAACACAGCAGCATTGCTGCTATTTTACGCTGGTATTCTGTGAGAGCGTGGTCCTTCCTCGATCGCAATACCCATTCGTGCTACAACTATACTATCAATATAGCTGCAGCATGGCTCTACCTTAAATGATTATTTATAATGATTATTGATATTAATATTTTAGGTTCTCTTAAAGACCACTGTTGGGGAAATAGATATAGAACTATGGACAAAAGAAGCACCAAAGGCATGTCGCAATTTTATTCAGTTATGTATGGAAGGATATTATAATGGTAAGAAAATAGCTTAAGTAATAAATGTTTATCTTTTTTTCTTCCTTTTAAGTCTTATTGTCTCAGTTTTAGAAAAGCTTACCTTATTGGTTTAATATTTTAATGATAGAAAGAGTAAGTGAAGATGTATCAAATATCAAAATTTAAAAATACAGAAATCCATTATTATTGAGTTATTAACTATTGTAATGTCATGTCATGTAATAAAATTGTACCAAAATGAAAATTTTTAAACAAAAAGTTTTTAATTTCACATTTAAAAAGTAGGGGTGTTAGCCAAATAAAACATGTAAGTTCTAGTCTGCCATTGATGGTTAAATAAAAATAATTTTTTATAGTTTTGTTTCTTATCTCACAGCAGAATATTCCTTATTTGACAACTGATTGCGGTAGACTAGACATTATGCTTTTCTATTCTTTGATTTCCATTCAAGATTATTCATTAGTATTGTTTTATTAAGGTATGAAATCAATAATATGATACCTATATTTTTCAGGTACCATATTTCACAGGGTAGTACCTGGATTCATAGTACAGGGTGGTGATCCCAATGGAGATGGAACTGGTGGTGAATCTGTATATGGACAACCATTTAAGGTATTAACATATTTATAAGTAACGTTACAGCATATATTTATCTCACTCCTGGGCACAGGTCTTCTCTCATTACAGAGATGGTTTAAGGGCAAAGAAATATGAATATGAAATATGAATTTTTAGGAATATATTCTTATTTGGTAAATTTATTTACTATTAAATAAATAACAATTATTTTTATTAACTTAATAATTGATTTCAAAATCCTGCTCTCCTTGTAGTGGCGGCATAAGAGAATCCATCCCGTAGGTTTCCTAAGAGGCAACAGAAGGAAATGAAACAGGAGATGGGTAGCATTATCTTCCCAATAATAACTCAAAATAATAAAAAAAAACTGTGGTTGACAACCTGCCTGATATGCGTGGCACCTATGATAAATATAGGGGATATTTGTTAATTACAAACTAAAATAATATTTAATTTTTAGGTATTTGTAGTTGTAGTTTGATTAGAATAAATGCAACTCAAGCCAAAAGTGTAGGCTAGGATTGAACTCAATTTGCCTTATATGAAAAGTTTACAGCAAGCGCTTGAGCTGCCAGGGCCAGCTTATATGTGGTAGAGTCATGCTGTAGCTATATTATAGTTGTAGCACGAATGGGTTGGCTTGACCGGGAAGGACCATGCTCTTACAGAATACCAGTGTAAAATAGCAGCATAATGTTGCTGTGTTTCATATGGTGAGTGTAGAGAACAGGAGACCCTTTTTACTGGAAACGAGGCATTCTATCTTAGTACTCCAGGGTGACAACGCATCTGCATTTTGTTTCTTAAACGCGGAGAGATGTAGATGTCTATGGGCCACAGCATCCACTTACCATCAGGTGGACTGTGTGCTCATTTGTCACCCATTAAGTATTAAGTGATCTTTTCTAAAGGAGTTTTTACAACGTAAGAATGAAAAAATTGCAGCCCAGCTGAAGTACAGTAAAACACTGTAATGTACTTGCTGCAGAATCCTTTTCTCTATTTGCCAAAACAGTTCATAACATTCTACTAGGCGGTAGGACTCCTTTTCCATCCCTTTTGTGTAAGTACCTGCCTCTTAACTGTTTGTGGCGCTACTATTTGGCGGCAGAAATAGCAGTGTTCCGGTCTGAAGAATATAGAGAGCCAGTACAATTACAGGCTGTGAGGCATTTCATCTTTAGTTATCAGTGGTGACAGTAGCCTTCTGTATTTGAAGTGTAGCAACTTATAATCTGGTGGACTGTAAGCATGTTTGACAATCTGAGATAAAAAAAGATTAAAGGCGATAGAATAATGTCTTAGGCATTAAGTACGCCTATAAACCATCTGTGTATATGAAGTTTTAAATAAAATAAAAAATAAAATAAATTCAGCAACAGGTAACGTATATATCTTCATATTGACGACTAGACAAAAAAGGAGCACTGCTAGTTAATAAATGTTATTTTTAACAAATTTAGTGAGAAGAGGCCTGTACCCAGCAGTAGGAGGTATATAGGCTGTAATTGTAACTTTAACTTTTTTTTTAGTTACAAGTGTGGTCATGACATGTATAGGTTGTTTTAGGATGAGTTTCATTCGAGGTTACGCTTTAACCGCCGTGGATTAGTGGCAATGGCAAATGCTGGAAAAGATGACAATGGATCTCAATTCTTCTTTACCCTCGCTGCAACCCCCGAATTGCAAAATAAACATACTATTTTTGGAAAGGTTACAGGTAAAAAAAGTTTGATTATTAGAAACATATTTTAAACTAAATTTGAATTTGAATACAGTACTTGGAAAATCAGTCTGGGTATTTTACATTTATCAGGCATTTACAATAGTAAACTGTCGTCGATTGAAGCTTTTCCTATAGTAGACATCCTTTACGACGCTCAACAAATGTAATGGAGCGATGGATTCTCATAGATTATTATCACGCAGCGTATTTGTAATAATAATCCAGGTAAGCTTCTCCAGTCAGTGTGATCAACCGCTTCAGATATAATACAAAAGATGGTGCTCCTCGATAACACCCTCATTGTCCGCTAGTTTCATTCCACGTGGTTGATGGCTTATTTTATAATATTATTACACAAAAATATAGATTATCCCAAAAAAATTCTTTGACTGAATTTTGTTTTATTGGCAATAGACACATTATTATGGTATAAAGTTTAATACATAATATATTGATAACTTATGGGTTATAAATTGCTATATAATCTTAAAAAATATTTATTATAATTACAGGAGACACAATATATAATATGTTGAAATTAGCTGAAGGTCTGATCGGTCCCGATGAACGACCAGAACATCCTCACAAAATAAAAAGCACTGTTGTGGTAATCAATCCATATACTGACATAGAACCAAGAGTCAGCACTGTTAATGTTGAAGAGGCGCCTAAAAAGAAGAAAAAAGAGCGCAAAGGTGTTAAGTGAGTATTATGGATTTAATTTTACTTAATTTGCGGAAGTAAATAACAAAAGAAATCAAATTAACTCAATTTACAGAAACTTTGGGCTTTTATCCTTTGGTGAAGAAGCAGAACAGGATGAAGATGAGGCACTTGAATATAGAGGCAAGCCAAAATCAACACATGATTTGCTTGAAGACCCAAAACTTAGCAAGAAAACAGCGGCTGGTAAGAAGTAATGAAATATATTATAAATTTAACTATCATTTCCACCGTGAAGTGGCGCTTAAGTTAATCAACTATCCCATATTATGCCGTGGGTGTTGTAAGAGGCTACAGAGGCATAATAATTCAAAATAATAAACCTGTGGGTTGCCTATCCGCACAGCCAAGTGTGGTGTATATGAGGCAACATATTGAACAATATATTGTACAACAACATAGGGAAGACCTATGTTCAGCAATTCAATTTCAATTTTCACAATTTTTTTTGTGGTAGAGCCATGCTGCATCTATATTACTGGTATAGTTGTAGCACGAATGGGTCGGCTCGACCGGGGAAGGACCACGCTCTCACAGAATACCAGCGTAAAATAGCAGCTTAATGCTGCTGTGTTTCGTATGATGAGTGTAGAGAACCGGAGACCCTTTTTACTGGAAATGAGACAATCCATCTTAGTCCTCACGGGTAACCCATGAGGACTAAGATGGAATGCTATGGAATGTAAGATGGGATGGAACGCATCTGTATTTTGATTCGTAATCGAGGATAGATGTAGATGTCTATGGGCCACAGCAACCACTTACCATCAAGTGGACTGTGTGCTCGTTTGTCACCCTTATCCTATTAAAAAAAAGCAATGGACTCTTGATAGGCTGTAATGTATAATAATAAGACTATTAGGTTGTTTGATACGTGGTGGTATATTCATCACCCCTCTTCATCCCTCGGATGTTGTAAGGGGCAGCTATTGAAGTGACATATGAGTCCACATAAGGGGCTACTGCAGTCTATGAACACCTCCAATAAGCTTTCAACAAAGAAGGCCACTGATGCGAATGTCCTACAGCCTGTAATAATAATAATAATAATTAATAATTAATAAATTTTATTATTAATTTTTTTTAAACGTTACCCCCACACTAAGATTTTCTCCTGTATCGTGGAGGCAGTTTACAAACATAAATTGCAAAAGGACAAACATCCAGATCCGGAACAATCACTTGCAGGTCATACAAATACTTATTCCGTGCGGGATTCGAACCCGCGGCCCTCAGCGCAGGAACTCATTGCTAAGCCACTGCGCCACGAAGCCATCAATTGTAATTGTGTAATTATAACGTTTCTCTTACCATTTTTACCAGAATACAGCAATGAATGTACCCTTGCGTGGCACGAGAAATAGCTAAGAAGAGTGGTACTAACCCAGATGGACTTCTAGGCCGGAAAAGAAACCCTACCACCTATTGAAAAAAAGTTATAACGATTTTTTTATCTAAAAATTAATTTAAGATCTTAAATGGACATTACGACATTGAGGAGTTTGACAAATTGTTTATTCGTAATGAAAACACTCACCTCAGGAGCCACCATCTTAAGCTATGTACCAGCTTTTCAAACAACAACCTTCACAAGCACTTCATTTGTAACTGTGTAGTCACCGAGTTGAATAAGCTGTCAGAGAACGTAGTCTCAGTCCAAAATGTGAACCAATTCAAAAATAGATTAAGTAATCACTTTCTGAACTGCAAAAGGAGTAACTATAGTGGGCAAAAACAGGATACAGGCATTATCAGTTGTCTCGAATGCCCGCCTGCTAATATATAATAATAATAATATTAATTTAAGAAGTATTTTTTCAGAACTAGAACTAGAAGAACAAAGTATAAGGGTTGAATTTTCGAACAAAGAAATAGAAAAGAAAAAAGAAGAGACTGTGGCTGCAGTAAATAACATTCGAGATAAACTCAGCAGTAAGAAAAGAGAAAAAAGTCCAGACAATGAAAGTAATAAAAGGGGGAAAGAAGAAGAAGATGAAAGAGAAAGTAGTTCTGAAGAGGAGTATTACTTGGGTAAAGAAAGGGATATGGAACGGCTAAAAGAAAGGTGAGACTCTTATAAATATATTTTGTGATACTGTCTTAAATTATACATAGCCAATAACAAAATAAATAATATATTTAAAATTAGAAATTTTGTACAACCGACTTCAATATAAATTATTAAGAATAACTCAAAAACTATTGGTCAGACCTTGATCAAACTTATACGGGACCACATGAGAAGCACCAGCTTTCAAATAAAAAAAGAGTCATCGAAATCGGTTCACCCGGAAAAAAGTTATGAGCTAACACCACACATAAAAAAAAACCATTCATTCGAATTGAGTAACTCGTCTTTTTGAAGTCGGTAAAAATACAAAGCAAGGCAAGGCAGTGCATTTTCGTGCTTAAATAAAATCATTTTTTTAATCCTTAAATTTCAATATAATCGACGAGATTTAAGCGACAGTAGCCAAATGGTTAAGGGTGCAAAACGCAAACTTAAAAATCCTGGGTTCGAATAGCTTTGCTAATATTTTTATTTTAAATAAAGGACTGCCCCAGAGTGCCATCCATTCTTTTCTTTCTTTATTTTTGGGACTTTGGGGAAGCTGAAGAATTGAAGTTTTGATTGAAACTTTAAAATTTGCATTGATTAAAAAGTATAGTTCCATCAACAAAGTCTTACTTGTTTCTTTCACTTTTAAGAACAATTGAACCCGTCTTAACCATGTAGTGGCGGTTTAATAATATCCACTACCTCATATTGACCCGTGGGTGTCGTAAGAGGCGACAGAGAGTAACTTAAACAGGAGATAGGCAGCAGCATCTTCCTGATATGTAGGTCACTCAATAAGTTTTGAGATGCTCGAAATTTAAAAATGGAACACACCCGTGTTATATATTTCTAAAAAGCAAATTTATTTAAAAATAGAACTCCATAAGCCAATTGCTCAATATTAAAAAACAAAGTTCTATTAATTTTCCTGCAACGCTTCCCGCGCTTTCACTTAAACGATGGATCTCAACCGTGAACATTTGAGCGCTATGATATATTATGATTTTAAATTTGGTTTAACCAACAATTAACTTTACAACGGTTACAATCAGCATTAGGGACTCAGCTCCATCACGCGCAACAATTTTAGGTAGTTTGCTGAATTCAAAAGGGTAAAATTAATCTTAAAGATGACCAAAGAACCGGGCCCCGCAAACAGCAGTAACGGCAGAAAATGTATGAACTACTGAAATGTTGGAGCGAGAAAATCCACGAATCACATATACGGACATTGAAAAGATTGTAGGCATTAGTTCGGGAGCATTCATACCATCCTACATCAACATCTTGGAGTGAGGAAGCTTTGTCGTCGATGGATCCCTCGCTTGCTCTCCGAAAGCGAAAACAGACTCGTGTGGATTGGTGCCATGAAATGCGCCTACGTTTTGAAAACGGGGCGTCTAGGCATGTTTCAGAAATCGTTACTGGTGACGAGACATGTATTTATCAATATGATCCGGAAAATAAAAGGCAATCATCGGTATGGGTCTACTCAGAAGGACAGTTACCGACAAAACTGCAAAGACCTCGCAACGTTGGCAAAAAATGGTGGCTAGTTTTTTTCGCGGAGCGGACATTTGTCGACGTCAATGCTGGAAAATTGTAGGTCAGTCTACTCTGAACGGTATACTACAGTTGCATTACCCAATGCTTTTCAAAGAAAAAAGAAGACCAAAGACCAGGCTTGGGAATCATGCTGCATCACGATAACGCCTCACATACCTCCTTAGAACAAAAGCATTTATTGAGGAATCTGGTGTTGAAACTCTAAGTCACCCACCCTACAGCCCTGACTTAGCTCCTTGTGATTTCTTTTTGTTCCCAAGAGTCAAAGAAAAAATAAAATGCAAGTTTTTTTCAAGCGCCGAAGAAGCCGTGGCTGCCTACGAAGAAGCGATTTCCGACCTGTCAGATCAAGACTGGCAAAAGTGTTTTCAGAGTTGTTTTAGGCGAATGAAACTTTGTATAGAGCATGATGGAGAATATTTTGAAAAGATGTAAAATAAATATTAATAGTATCTAGAATACTTTTTGTATATCTTAAAACTTATTGAGTGTCCTACGTAACAATATAAAGTTTAAAATGTAATGGTATGGTAGTAGAACCTGTCTTGCAAACTTTTTTAATCAGGAAGCAAAAGTTATCTAAATAAGTTCTTGAAGTGCACTTCTACGGTAAAATGATTTTTACATAAATTCTTACAGGCATATATTCTTTTCCTGTATCATCCCGTAAAAGTCCACTGCTTCTCATGGACCTCCTCCCGTTGCAGGGACGATTTGCCTGGATTGTCAATCTGGCTATATATGCACATATTTTATCAAAGAAATATTGTTGTTGTTAATTAGCTTTGTGGTGGCGGCGTATAAGATTCCATCACTTCACTGCTTGGTTGTCGTAATAAGCGACTACTAGAAATGGCAGAAAGATATTATCGCTTCTGATTTACAACAGTATAACCATCTCGTTTACGTCAGACGTAAAATATCCAGACCGGAAACAAGAAGCGGTGCTAAAAGTGCGAGACGTCTGGTACTACGATCGTCAATCCACCTGCCAAGTCCGACTATTACGGCAAATCTTCCCTATAATAGGGAGAGGCCAATGTCTAGCAGTGGACTTTTATGAACTGGTAAAGAAGGAGAAAGCCTCTTCTTTCTCCTAATCAGAAATTAAAGATAATTTGTCATTATATAACTCATAAATAACATTAATATTTAATTACCGATTATATAATTACCGATTCTGATTTACCTTAATGTTTCTTTTTATTTTGGCACCTATCACATTATTTCCACACATCCCAGGTTGACTGGGAGATATTGCTAAAAAGAATTAAGTCCGCCCGTTTTAATCCTTTTAACTAAGGTTTCTTATACAATAATGTATAAATTAATAAATTACATATTTAATATCTGCATTATTATTTATATAAAATTACCTCAACGGATGTAAGTGGAAGTATATTAACTGTTACATAAAATGCCAATCTCAACTGTCAGCGGTGAATTTTCATTGATTGACGGACAGGCAACTGTTAATAGCATTATATCCATCCATAAATGCTAAATCCTAATATTACGTATTTGTAATAGGGCTACAGCTGCCTTGTCAGCTCTGAAGATATGGGGTATGTTCCGATATACACTGTGACCACTGTAAGGTGTGACATCAATTCAGTACACTGTCAAGCTGCTCCTTTTTAGTTTGCTATACTGGTTACTGTTAAAACGGAACGCAGTCCAGTATACTGTCATCCCCATTTTTCGACACTGTTTTCAAATGAAAATATTTATCATGTACACATTTTCTATTCAACAAGAAAAAATATTATTTGGATGTTGTTGCTTTTGAAACTTAATGTCCGAGTTTATTTGAATAACAATATTAATTAATAATAATAACAATAATTCGCGGAAGCTGTTAAATCTCTAGGCGCTGTTATGTTTTTTGATCACGTGATCAAAATACTGAGAGCACCTTACCTCGAAAGCGCCAGTGCTCACAGTACAAAAATGGCGGCGATTTATGACGTCATATATTTCACTAGGGTACTGCGGCAGTATACTGGCAGTCCATAACGGAACGAATTTTTCACCAGTGAGAGCATTGATCAGTGCTCGCAGTGTATATCGGAACATACCCTTGATAGAATGTTTCACAGCCTGAGGCTTCAAACTGAAATACATCAGTGTAAATTACATATACATAATACATACCTAGACGGATCTCAAAGCAGAAAAAGACCCCTACCCCATAGAACCCCTACTGCATAGAAACTAGTTTTCTTAAATTATGTTGATATTTACAGGGATAGAATAAGAAATGAAATCAAACAACTCAAAAAAGAGATGAGAGGTTCGAAAGATGACAAAAACAAAGTTGAAGATAGTAAGGAAGAAAAAAATACGACCAAGTCTTTGGAAGAAGATAACGAGCTGTATAAACAATTTGTGGAAGAACAAGAAAAGTACAAGAAAATGAAAGAAAAGATACCAAAGAAGGGTGCTGCTAGGTAAGTTTGATTTTTTTGTAAGAATCCTAACGTTTTCGGGATTTGTGATAGTTTTACAAACTGTAATGTCATTGTGATTTATTTTGTTTCCACTTTATCAAAGTTGTCGATTGTTGTGCGATTTTCATAACCGTACAAAACTAGTTTGAAATGTTTAACCTAAAAGTGAACAAAGAAAAATGCTGGTTAAGGTTGAAAGGAAACTTGCATACGTCTTTTCAGAAGCAGACGTACGAAATTTACTAGAAAAACTACACGGAAAAAACCTTGGGTGAAGAAGTTGTACGAAAATCGTGATTATCCCGACAATTATACTCATAGCAAGTTCTTAGAGGAGCTGCGCAAGAATTTGTATGTTGAAAAAGTGACGTTGAAGGAAGCCGTTTTAGGTTCATTACGCGTTGTGCTGCGTTTATGTTTGTGCGTGCTTTACGCCATTTTGTTTGTGTACATGTACAACAGTTGGATACACACATACACAGTGATTAAAGCATCGGTAGTAACTTCAGGTGTGTGCTATGTTATGTATTTGTGCTTTGAAGAAAGTGCATTAGTAAGACATTTAAAAACGGTTCTTGTTTACTTAGTGATAGGGTATCTATTGTCTCCAATTCTGCATACACTGACAGATACGGTTAGCACTGATACAATATACGCGTGGGCCGTTATAATGATGTTGGTACATTTAATTTTTTTCGATTATGATGTGCCAGCTGCAATTGTTTCCCAATCCTTATCTATAAATGCGGCAGTATTTGCCTCAGTATGCCTTGTATCAAGGTTGTCTACACCCTTTGATGCATTTATTCTATTGACAATATCTGTGATATTTTTTGTATTAAGTCCTCAGTTGTTTCAAGTATTGTTACACACAAGACTGTTTTTAATTCTAGCAGTTATAATTTTATTATTAACGTTGATTGGGTTATATTCGGTGTCAATTACTTTATTATGTTATTTTGCTTTACTAGTAATAATAATAAGTGTTTATTGTCCAGTTATGTTTGTCAGGTGGCAGAAGTATAAAGATAATAAATATGGTCCTTGGGATGAAGCTGTCATTGAAGATTGTGATGATCTAGATGATTGATTGTATGATTAGTATAAAATATGTTTTTTAATAATTATTTTGTCTGAATTGTGTTCATTTTGTGATTCAAAACAACCAAAGAATAATAGCAAAGCGAAGAGTTATAATGTTCCTCAATAGTATATTTGATGTTACTTGCTATAAATTATTTTTACATTATAAAAGATGATTTGTTAAAGAATAAGAACTGACGCCACGTCTTTCCGTTAAAGTTTTAAGTTTCACTATTCGTTCTTGGAATTTACTATAGCAACCTAGAATTGGTCGTGTAGTTGCGGATACGAATCCCAATCAGTTATTGGGTTTTCCTGTCGAGAAATTCTTAGCCCGAAGTCAGGTGTATCACCCCCGTGCTCCGGAAAGCACGTAAAGCCGTCGTTCTGAAGGATATTTATAGGAACACCAACAGAAACTAACACTACTAACAGAACCAGTGGCGGTACCTTCATACAAGCCAAAATGCACTGCATGCCCTATTAACCGAACGTAAACTTATTCAAGATAATATTTAAATTTTCGCGCGCTTATGTGTATGTATGGTATATACAGGTTGTTTGTGAAACGCTCCCAAAAATGAAGACAGACGATAGTACTAATGATACCTTTGATGATGGGTCAGAAAGAAAATCGATCCCGAGAAAAAAAAAACATCATCTTTTCACAACGTTTATTTATTAGCTTTATTCACGCTCCATCATGTTAGTACAGCTAAATGAAACAATAATTTCATTAAAAAAAATCATGTAAATACATAAACATAAAACCAGCAGTGGAATTTAAAATGAATAAATCAGCTGATAATTTACAACACTTGTCTAAATACCTAACTTATCTACTTAACCTACTATTTTGACACTGTGCTTGTCTCCACCTAGCCACTTTAATTCTAATTCACAGGTTAAATAAACCAAATACCTGGTTCGATTCCCCGCTAATGAAAAATTTACTTAAATGAAATATTAACAAAGATAGAGTCATGCTTTTTTATCCATCGTGTAGGTATGTTTATTATTCTGATGTATTCAGCTATTCAGATCAGTTCAGTACTAAGTTATTTAAAAAAAAATCGGTATGAAACAGCTTACCGATCTAAATCCTCCGTGGCCTTATGAGATGCGGCTTAAATTATGCCCCATTCATTTCGAGACAGATTTGGGCTCGGCGTTGCGTCTCCTCATGCAGGCGGGGCATCATCGTGGGGTCTTCGACACAGTCCGCACGTAGTTTGTCAAAAACATCCACTATCCTTTGGCGCATTTCGTCAGCACTATCACACTCACGATTAAAAACCCTTTCTTTCACATACCCCCACAGAAAGAAGTCTAACGGGGTCAGATCTGGTGATCTGCTGACCGAGGTGGCCAAGCGTGTGGTCCTAGTCTGCCGATCCAGCGATCATCAAAAAGCTCGGTGAGGCGCTCATGGACGAACCTCACAACATGTGGAGGTGCACCATCATGCTGGAACCATGTGCGGCGATATTCAGCCAACGATAGGTCGTTTAAAATGTCAACCAACTGTTCATTTATGAAGTTTAGGTATCGCTGTCCGTTAAGTCGTTGTGGCAGAAACACTGTTTCTAGTATGCGATCCTTAAATAACCCTGTGTGATACGTTAATCGACCATCGGGTTTGGTGCCCGCTTTGTCGAACAGCGTACGGGTTAACCTCGGAATACACGTGTGTATTTCTTCGGTTCCACAGGCCGTTTCTGGTAAATGTCGACTCGTCCGTTCAGATGACGTGCTCAATGAAACCAGGCACACGTTGTAGCTGGTCTAATAACCAACGGCAGAAAACTCGCCGGCGATCGTGATCGCCGGGAACTAAAGCTTTATTATGATCGACTGTCAATTAATCTATCAGAATTAATCTAAAAAATAGTTATTTTACTTTATTTTAATTGACTTTCCGTTTTTAATCCGTCCATTACTTTGAAATTAAAAAGAGGTACGTCAAAACTATTAAAAATTACTTACAAGTGTTATTGTGATTGCCGCCTCTAATTCTTATGTCGCCTGCAAACAAAGCTTAGTAGGTAAATTTCGGTGCAACATGGCAGCGTTGCGAATACCAATTTGTCAAATTCTCCGAAAATCCATATCAAATTCCCCAATTTAAGGACAAAACTTCTACAGATTCCCCACAAATTCCCCTCAATTTTATTTTAAGAAATGAAACAATTTTCAACTAATTTTATAAGATTAAATTTTTTAACTATTTTTTTTTCTTTTTTACCTATTTTTTTTTCACATCTTCCATATTTTCTACCGACTTCAAAAAGGAGACGGTACTCAATTCGACTGTATGTTCTTTTTTTCTTATGTGTGTTACTTCATAACTTTTTTTCTGGGTGAACCGATTTCGATGATTGTTTTTTTATTTGAAAGCGGGTGCTTGTCATGTGGTTCCATATATATTTGATCAAGTTCTGACCAATAGAGTTAGAGTTATTCTTAATAATTTATATTGAAGTCGGTTGTACAAAATTTTTAATTTTAAATTACAATAATTTAAATAAAAAAACAAGCATTTTACTCCATGGAGTATTTTTATTTCCTTCCTTATTGCCATTAAAAATACCACAGTATCTGCATTTATATGCATGCGGTCCTCTGCTTTAAAATTAAAAAATAAAGAAATGAAAAACATTAAATGATACACAAAAGTT
Source organism: Parnassius orleans (assembly GCA_029286625.1). Taxonomy (NCBI): domain Eukaryota; kingdom Metazoa; phylum Arthropoda; class Insecta; order Lepidoptera; family Papilionidae; genus Parnassius; species Parnassius orleans. Next base: position 763,086 of record JAGSMP010000083.1, read on the forward strand.
GCCGAAATAAATCCGAAAATTAAATGTCGTGCAATGAAATTAATTAAAAAAAGGGAGTCAATCGATATTCATAAGTAACCAAAACCATAAGTAACTAAATACTTATCTTAACAAAAATGTTAAGATAAGTATTTACATTTCTTGAAAAAAGGTTCTGACTTGGCCCGGGCTATCGATTTTCAAAATCCCCGCATTTTCCCCGCATAATACCAATCCCAAAAAATCCCCAACCACTTTAAAAAATGTAACTGCTTAGCACAACGCAGTACATTTAAACGCATCCGTAATTATATAAGTTACTAAACCAACTAAGATAAAGAATTCTATAGATTCGGCTCGTGTAGCGCGTACACTTGTATAGGACAGATATAGACACCGAGTACTTTACAAGGCGCAGGTTCGGCCCCACATGGAATAATGTTCCCATCTCTGGGCAGGGGCTCCCCAGTGCCAGCTCCTTCCACTTGACCGCATCCAGCGCAGAGCGGCTCGAATCGTCGACGACCGAGTTCTTTCCAATCGGCTGGACTCACTGGCACTGCGTAGAGATGTTGCATCTCTTTGCGTATTTTATCGCATCTATCACGGGGAGTGCTCTGAGGAATTGTTCGGACTGATTCCAGCCGCTCAATTTCACCATCGCACGTCGCGACAGAACTCGAGATACCATCCATACCATCTGGATGATTGGCGGTCCACCACTGTGCGATTTAGAAGAAGTTTTCTTCCTCGCACAACTTCCTTGTGAAATCGATTACCACCAGCGATTTTTCCGGACCGATACGACTTAGGGACCTTCAAGAAAAGAGCCTACTCCTTTTTAAAAGGCCGGCAACGCATCTGCGATTCTGACTTTTGTTCGTAAATAGCCTCTAACTTAATCATTACCTCTTTCGCAGTCTCTTAGTTTTCTATAAGAGATATTTAAATTCATGGACAACGTCAAAATAAACATGTCCATGCCATCATCCTTGTTCCATTGCACTTGCGAACTGGTTTCTTGAGGCTTTACCGTATCTATGTTTAATCCTTTTGCTCGTAGTGCACATTTTAATTGAAACTTACACTGTTTAAAGTTTCTGCCATCAAACTTTTAAATTTTTATTGAATTTGCTACCTTGAGTAAGACACATAATATTAGAGATCTTACTGAGTAAGATTTCTAATATTATGTGTGTTAATTTTGTTACTTTTACTTTAATAAATTAAGACACATTATAAAATATTTTCAAATTTTAATTTTAAAATTCTTTCTATAATAAACAAAATGCAAACATGCAGTTTGCATATCAACCAAAACAAAACACAAAATGTCATCCTTTATAAAAATAATCTCAACACTTCAATTAAAACTTGATAAAGATTTAATTGATTGTTTAATCAAACATTAATTAACTATATTACTAATTCCTAAGTGTTGAGAAGATTCTTGAAATGTTACAGGATCTTTCTTTTCTTTTAATAAACAATATGCTGTATATAATTGGCATAGATTTAGTATAATACTTACGTTAGATTGGCAATGTAAAAGAGAAAGGGCATAGCATATGCTTACGTTAGAACGAGATAGAATGGCTAGACCATACACGTACACGCTATAGGCCTATATCGGAATGACGTCAATCGTTAACGAAACAAATCCCGCCTATTTTCGCGATATCTTTGATTTTGAAGTATTAATAAGTGTTTAAAAGGTGTGATTAAACATAGTGACGTGTACAGTACCTGAATGCAGTTCACCGATAAAAGAAAATCCACAAAATTATACATTTCATACGCAATTACAATTAAAATATTTATCACTCTAAATGCAATATTTTATAACTGGTACAAATATTTTATACACAAATGGATAGGAAAAAATATCGCATTTTATTACGATAATGCTCTAAATACGTAAGAATTATATTAAAAATAATAACAAATACGTGAATTCCCGCTATTTCTGATCTAATTTTTGTAGAGATTGATACTATCAATATCATCTTATCGATAATATGTTTACAACAAGCAAGGGCATATCTTTGGATGCAGCCTCTTGTAACTTCGTAATTATTTTAATTTTTAATTTTTAGGGTTTCGTAGCCAAATGGCATTATAGTAAATACTTTAATGAGATAATTTAAACTCTTATCATTATAATATGATAAGAGTTTAAATTATCTCATTAAAGTATTTATTGTATTGTAGATTACCAAAAAATTGAGGTTAAACAAAAATTGTTAAATATGATAAATAGAGAACACTGGGTACCCAAAAAATATTCGACTATTTGTAGCAAGCACTTTGAATAAAAATGATTTTTTTTTTTCATAGAAGTGCACACACAGTAAAGCTCCGTTCTGGTTCAATACCAACATTATTTATTCCCGTGCGTAGTTCGTTATTATATATTTTACTGTACATATGTTTATTTCGTTTGCGAAAGTTTAAATGTGTACAACTTGTTGTCGCTATCCTTATGATGTACTTTTTTTATAAAACGAAAGTAACAAAGGAACTTACATTATCACTTGATGGTGAACAACTACTGCAGTACATGGTCACCTACAGTCAGCTTCAAACAAAGAAAGCTACAAATTTGTTTTCACCCCTGAGGACTAAGATAAAATGCCTTACAGTTTATAATTATACAGGCTCTCTATACACAACAGGCCAGAACGCGGCAGTGTAAGCACTGCTGTTTATTTGTATGTCGTTTATCCCTCTCAAGACGTTTATGAGATAGGTATTCATTCTGAACGAGTTTTCCGAAAACATATGAAATGAAAAATTGTAAACGAAAATATGTTTCGAAAATTAGTAAACGAATGCCTTGTGTCCTAGAAAAAATTTTTTTAACATACTTGACGTACGTATGTTTGATTCGCCAGAAATATCAAACCATAAACACTTAATTATTAAATTAATAATCGAAACTTATTTGATTATTACATTGAAGTATGAAGCAAAATTGCAAAATACCTCTAAGGAGAGCTTACGACATTTTTACAATAAATTAATTATTTTTGGTGGAAAATAAAAATCACAAATTTTTTGTTTGTAGTTTTATTTTTATGTCCTCAAACATAAAAATATTCATTTTATGACACAGATACAGCGCTCTGTATCGATAATTGAAGTTGATGCATGGTGCAGCACTATTCGTCTCGCACACATGCACATTTCACTCACACCCGTACATTTCGTTTTTGGTCTCACCCTAATCACTCCATCGCCAATCTAATGTATACTATATCTATGATAATTGGTAATCATTTTGCCAATTTGGAGTTTTAATCTGTCTTCTTGTACTTGTTCTACTAAATTCATTTTTATTTGTATTCTCTTCTTGTACTTCGTTTCTAGTTTCATCCATACTATTATTTTCCACTTCAATAATTATTTCATCTAAATCTTCTGCTATCGATTCTTCACTGAATTTACTACGTACGTTTTTCTACGTCATCCTGATCCATTATTTTATATTAAATTTTTGTTTCTTGAGGTCAAGTTCGCATTCACTGATCAAATCTATGCATGTTTTGACTAGAGAAGCCTTTTGTTTGGCAGTGACTTTATCTATAAGAAATTAGCCTACAGGACGTTTCCAACTTCCATTTAATCAAGTTATAAAATCAGTTTATGCATGTGAGCATAAACACTAAAATTTCTTTGGCGACAGGAAAATCATCACTCTCGATCTGATGCCCGTAGTTCACAAAACCTACATAGTTTTTGCCGGTCACTATCGCTTTACGAATAGCTATTTCATCAACACTAAGTCCACAAATCCATTTATGTGGTGACTTTCTCTTGGCTTAAACCTTTAGTGCTTCTAGAGATTCAGTTGAAAAGCCAGGTTCACCATCAATAGTTTGGTACCACCGGACTAGTGTGCGAGTATGCGGAAGACATGTGTGAAACATATTTCTTACAATAAAGCACAAGGCTGATAAAATGTACATTTAAAGTAAATTTACGCACTTCAGGTGAAAATTTGCCCTTGTTTGTTTTTAAAAATCCTTATTCTGTCGGCTTATAGACGAGAGTTAGAGAGCTATTTCTTGACTGATTAAAAACTTTGATTGCAATTTTTCAATGACGACTGACATTTCTGCATATATTTTTTTGTTAAGGCGTCGATTTATTGGCCTCAACATAGCTAATTTCTTTTTTCGTTTCCCAGCTAGAAGAATCTTTTAATTTAAATTTTTTACCAGTTTCTTTTTTTCGTAGAGAATATGTCATTTCACTGCCCGGAGATTTAATAATTGAATAAATATTTTCATGCTGGAAATAATCCGAACATAGCTTATGGCAATGGTTCGAAAAGAAACAATGGCTTAAATTTGTAACTTATGAATGAAGTAAAACCAGTTCAAACTTACAGAACTTATGTCATAGTCCATTGCCCTAGTATTTGTAGACTTAGAAGATTCTCCCACTAGCGAAATTGTAGCGGCCGCGACAGGAATCCCTATTTGCAGATCTACATCGTCTAACAAACATTCATGAAATTAAATATTAAATAAATGAAGTTGGAATGCTTCGTATTATATACTTGACTACTATAATTGGTATTCAGTATCGAATACATCTTGCGGCTGGTCTTCTACAAAAAGTTATGTTTAAAATATCTTGTATCCCAAGTATTATCAAGTCAAAAATATATGGTTAAAGAAACTTATAGAATTCTTACCGAATCTATGTCTATGTCTTTAATTTGTGGAAAATTTGTGCTCTCTCCTAATATAGCACTAGTAGTGGCAAAGTGAATTTCCTCCTAATGGTCTACGGTAGTTTTGTTATCACACAGAGTGGGATCCTGAAATAAATAACATGAACTGTTATACTTTCTAACATTTCATAACATTTTACATTAATTAATAATTTACTCAGATGTATATTTGGAACGTCGATTATGTTTGTATATACAAGAACAGCAAGAAATTGTTAATTACCGATCAAGCTTTTAGCAACATTTTTTAAGGTAAGGAATATTTAACTGGTTTATTATCCTGCTAAATTCAAAATGTATTTTACTTTTTACGCATTAATCCTAATAAGAATTCTAAATTTGGGTGGATATTGTTAGAAAACTACAATTTTATTATTGCAATTTGACTCAGACTATATTTATTGACCATATTTAATATGTTTTTTCATGTTCTTAGAATAATGACGCAAATATAGTACTTACGAATGAAAGGTAAAGTTTTTTTTCCGCTCACTACCGTCAAATGCCCTAACTTTTCGCGAATGTTGATATTATTTAACTTTGCCGTAAAATAAAAAATAAACCTGAATTTGTACTTTTTTAGCAGATTAAATAAAATCAAAAGTAAAAATAAGACTTAAGTATACTATATAACATTTATTTTAGACAATATACTTGTGGCGGCGCTGTCGTCGCGCTACTAGCGAAACACATCGAAGCTTAAATCGCGCTATCAAAGTTCAGAAGTAGAGCAGTATACAATATAGAATAGCTCCGAACTACCATCGAAGCGTTGGCCGCTCCCCAGGTTTCCACGGCCAAATGATTAATATTAATAACTTTTTTGAGGTATTTTAAGAACTAGGCAAAGTTATGTCTAATATTCCTAACATTGTCAGATACGTTTGCTTCAAAATAAATATATACATTTAGTCTTGATTAAGAGTGTCATCTTAAATGTAGCTTAATAATTCAACAATACAAATCAATTTCGAATAACACATTTTGGAGAATTTTAGTAGATAAAATTTTAGTAAGAAAAATAAGAATATAACAAAATATTAAAATTATGTTTAAAACTCATTCTCATTGCGAGCAGTTTTTATTAAAATTACAATCATTCTTACGAAATAAACCTTTTTTCACAATAAAGATAATCTATAATCGCACAATATGACATAGAAGCGTTTTACTATATCTATCCTAAAAAAATGCAACTATATCACAATTAGGTCAAAAACTTATTATCAGGTAACAAATTTCAATAAATGTTTGACAAAGGAACACTTAAATCTTCTAAATCAAACTTTTCTATCAAGAGAAGCCATAATTTAAAAGAAGAAGAAATCAAACTTTAATGTACGTCCAACTTGTGGATTTAGTAGGTAACGTTTTCTCTACATCTAGTTAAGTTATTTCTGAGACTTCATCTACTACTGGCCAGTAAAACCACAGTATAAATATATGGACAATACGGAAACTAAGCCTAGTTGAGGACATATTTACCTACACTCCATTGAAGTAATACGCTTGTAACTTTTCTACCGACTTCAACAAGAGGAGGTATTCAATTCGACTGTATGTTTTTTTTATGTGTGTTACCTCATAACTTTTTACTGGGTGAACCGATTTCGATAATTCTTTTTTTGTTTGAAAGCTGATGCCTCACATGTGGTTCCATATAAATTTGATCAAGGTCTGATCAATAGTTTGTGAGATTTTTTAATAATTTACATTGAAGTCGGTTGTACAAAATTTTTAATTTTAAATTATAATGTTTTTGATATTGTTTTTTTTTTACATTTTGTTTTGTAGTGATCAATCAATCGAATTTAAATAACTAAGCTTACAAATACAATTTAAATAGGTAATTTCATGGCGTCGGTTAATCTCAGCAAAAGACGATAGTTTAAACACGGAAAACAATTAATTCTGTTTAGCTAGGATTTTCCTTATCCGATTCGCTTGTTCACAGGTTTCTATGTTACAACAGAAATTACGCCACCCTGTCGAGCGTCGATACTTGATTCATTTTTTTTGTATTCGGACTTCGCTTTCTTGTATAGTAGCCAGTCTTTATCCATTGAGGTATTCATGGCCCTATTTAGGGCCTTTCTTACCTTCTTACGTTTTCTATCTAGTTCTTTACCCCACCACGATTGCTTTACCTCAGCATGTCTTGGTGGAGTGATTTCTGGACATGATTCATGGTAGCTATCCATCATGGCCTTTGTAACAGCTGCTACCTGTTGTTCTAGGAGCGACTGATCTGCTATAGTATTTGTCCCTTCAAAACCCGCGAGCGAAGACGTCAGCCTATTAAGGTATTTTGTTTTATCCGTCTTGCGGGGGTTTCCCCATGGTGGTGTAGCGGGGATATCGACCTGTAGTACGAAGCAGATCCACCTATGGTCTGAGCATGAGACCTCTTTCTACACATGCCATCCCGTAATTAGTTTAGCTGCTCCTTCTGTTGCAAGTGTGACGTCGATTATTGTGCGACAACGTTTTTTTATGAAAGTTGGTTCAGAACCTGTTGTTAAAATGGTTAGGTTAGTGCTAAATAGACAACTAAAACCTTACCTCGTTCATTGGGTTTTCCATTTCCCAGAGACGGTGATACGAGTTATAGTCCGTCTCAATCACAACATCTAGTCCGGTCCTCTCACAGAAATGCACCAGCCTGACGAGGTCATGAGGGTGAGGGGTGTCTTCCTCCGGCATGTAGACCGAGGCGACGACTATTCTTTCCTCCTGTGTGTTTTGTAATGCTACGGCATAAATGTCTCTGGAACAGAAATCTGTTAATGGTTGTGCACAGATATCTTTAGTAGTATAAATACACGCTCTAGGCTTGTCGTGCTCAGAGTTGTAGAATAACTTACCTTTTAGGTTGTTTAAGCCCTTGTTTTTACCGGTCCCAACCCACGGTTCTTGGATTAGGCCCGTCCGTTGAGCCTCCAACCACTTGCGTAATTGAGCCGACGCAGTTTTGCTGTGGTGGAGGTTGGCCTGCACAAGGCTAGTTTTGGACGAAGCGTGCCCTTCGTCCAAAACTAGCCTTGTGCAGTGCATCATTGACCGCGTCCTCCCCGTACTCGCCCAAAAATAAGCTTGCCAGCAGATCTCGGGTCTCATCGTCAGCCACCGAGTCGAAGTTGGACGGCAAATTGCAGCCCTCCTCGTCACTCAGTAAACTGTCGCTGAGCCCGATCTCCGCTGGTGGCTTCGACTCGGTTGTGCAGTCCGTTTTGTCACTGGTCTTGGGGTCCAGCGATCCTACTGCCTTGGTGTCCATGGCACCAGTGTCCACGGCTTTTGGGTTGTTTACCGCCTCTTTGCTCGGTGGAGTATCATAAAATTTTCCTCCACGACCCTGGAATTTTACGTAGACCGCCCCACATGTGTAGCGAGGCGGCGTCCGGCTTTCAACAGGGTCGGTATATGATCCTCCGGTACCGAAACAACGAGGAACCACCCTTCCGTCTGTTTGTCGGCCGTGAGTAGCAGCCAATCTTTTATATTTATCCAGCGGTTCTGGCACGCCAGCACACGACCAATGTCGCGTGAGTCTTTCCAGGCCCCTGGGCGTCTGGGATGAGGATACCACATTTGACCCTTTGTGGTATCTCCGACCGCTTCTTGATGACTATCGAGGTGTTGGATTTGAGGTCGAGGGTAGCGATGTTTCCCTTCAACCAATCGTAAAGCCTTTTGGTCGTCGCACCACAGCTTTAGGACAACCTCCGTGTAGATGGGTTTGCCTCTAAATACTGGGCCCGACGCCTCAGGGTCTTGGCTACTCCAAGCCTCACTGATCATCTTCCTCTGGATAGATACGAGGATGTCATCAGCTACTTCTTTTGTGATGTGTCCTGTACGCGCACACGTTAGGGCCACACACAATTCAGCTTTGACTGCAGAAGCATAGCTGGTCTTTGCAGCCTTGGATTGCTGTTCGAGTCTCACCTTTTTATGTTCGCCTCTCGGCGAGGTTGTCTCGTCCAGCCTCCTTTTGGCTGCTCTTTCTTTTTTACCAGGACGCTTGGTCGCTCTCTGCTTCCTGGCGGATTTCTTGAAACCGGTTCCAGCAGCCGCACCTTCCACTTGGGCAGGATTTTTATCCTTTCCAATTTCAGCACGACTACTGGGTCCAGGTCCAAGCATCTCAGGAGCAGCAGCTTGCCCAGCCTCGTTAGTATTAGTTTTGGAAGCAGCCAACTCTGCCCTTTCTTTACAGGCTTTCTCTCTCTGCCTCCTTTTCTTCTTCTCCCTGGCTGGATAGACCCACTTGATGGTCCGTCGGGTCGGTTATCACCTTTTTGGGTGCCTTGCCTTTCCCTTTACGGCTCACCAATTGCCAGGCAGCTGAGAAGAGGTCTTCCGTTCTAAGGGGTTCCTTAGAAGTATTTCTACTCGCGGTCCCTTGTTCCCTATCCGCATCCAGCTCCGAGGAACTGGTTTTAGGAGCCTCCAGTGCGGAAATTCCCTTGAAAGGGCCACCTACCCTGAAAAAAAATACTGTCCTATTTTATTTACACTTTGACAGCACTATCGACTTCAACACACTCGAAAACCATGAAAATGAAACCTATGCCAAAAAAATTGATACCTATTGCAGTCGCCATCTTGGATTTACATTTCGACAGCACTATCGGCTTCAACACCCTCGAAAACCATGAAAATGACACCCAAGACGAAAAAGTTTATACATATTGCAGCCGCCATCTTGGATTCACGTTTTGACAGCACTATCCGCTTCAACACTCGAAAACCATGAAAACGACACCCATGACGAAAAAATTGATATCTATTGCAGCCGCCATCTTGGATTCACGTTTTGACAGCACTATCGGCTTCAACACCCTCGAAAACCATGAAAACGACACCCATGACGTAACAGTTGATAATTATTGCAGCCGCCATCTTGGATTTAGTTTTTGTTGCCACTATTGCACTATCAGCTTTAAATACCCTCAAAATCGCCGCATTCTGGATTTACAAATAAGTTCACGAATTCATTATGATCGATCACACGGACTTATAATTCAATAACGATTATAACAATAACAATAAATCATTCTTACCTTTCAAAATCAGCCGGAAGTTTAAAATACGATACCTCCGGTTTTGATGAAGCCGAGTTCAAACAGCCGTAATACGTTCAAACAGCCGCAATACGTTCGTGGCATTTTTAAAAATATAGCGGAGATAAACTTAAACGTGACCACCCGTCTTGATGCGACACTCACTACCATAGATAATATACTATGTATATAGGGCATAGATGAGCCACTCTGACAAATTATTAGGTGACGAAACGAGGGAAGTTTCTTCTGCGCTCTTATAGATGGCGCTGGGATTATAAATTACTGTAAAATACACTAAAAATACAGGCGCTATCAACTAGGTTCAGTTTATTTCGTACATATTTCAATAATATTAAAAGGAAATGTATTTAATTACTAACTAATTTGTTTTAAATAACTCTTTATTTAGTTTGTTTTAGATGACCATTGTATGAATTGCTTCATTTATTCACATAGAATTATTCTATATATATACCGCTGTATTTCAAAACTTCGATAGCATGATTTAGGCTTGGGTATAAATAATAAATACCAACAGTGGCGCCATCTTTTATAAAATATTGGGGAAAATAGTACTTTTAGTGACTATGAGATGCCGCTAGTATCAACGTAAAAGCAAGCTACTGTGAGGAATTTCATACCCCTGCTCACTACTGAGAGCACCGCGACGAGCGCTTAGGAGTATCGTCGTTGCGCATGTTGTGAGTATGTCCTTTCGAGCGTTTGTAGGTAGTTTCCGTACTGTCCTGCATATATATTTATACTGTGGTAAAAACGTACTACGGATTTTATCGCGTTTAATTTACTTATTTTAATTCCCGACGTTTCGGGTGCTTTACCCATGGTCACCGGGGAGGGGGGGGGGACTGAGATGTTTGGGTTGGGGGACTGAAATTAAATAAGTAAATTAAACGCGATAAAATCCGTAATAATTTAAAATTAAAAAAATTATGAGGTAACACACATAAAAAAAAGAACATACAGTCGAATTGAGTACCTCCTCCTTTTTGAAGTCGGTAGAAAATAGTTTTATTCAATGTGTAGTGTTCGCGTAAATAAAAAAAATCATTATTTTATAGTACATGCACGCTAATCGCTGTATTTGGTTACTAGATCAATATAATATTTAGCCAACTTTGTTGAAAATTTTACAAGAATATATTTATCAACACCTATTTCATAAATATCAAATTCTTTATCAATATTTTAATTTATTCCAATTCTTCATACATTTCGTCCATGTAAGTTTCTGTCACTTAAAGATTGAAGAAAATGTTCATCACAAGACGAATCATGCACAGTATACATTCCTTAGCTTTCTGAACTCGAACCTACTTTTTAGAAACACCTTTTCACGCTTGATATGGTCGTAAAACACTATCATCTATTCTTTCTGAGGATTTTATATAGTTTTTTTTTATAGGAGAGGGGCAAATGACCATGCGGCTCACCTGATGGTAAGTGACTACCGCCGCCCAGAACAACTGCAACACCAGGGGAATTGCAGATGCGTTGCCGGCCTTTTAAGAAGGAGTAGTCTCTTTTCTTGAAGATCCCTAAGTCGTATCGGTCCGGAAAAATCGCTTGTGGTAATCGATTCCACAAGGAAGTTGTGCGAGGAAGAAAACTTTTTCTAAATCGCACAGCGGTGGACCGCCAATCATCCAGATGGTATGGATGGTATCTCGAGTTATGTCGCGATGTGCGATGGTGAAATTGAGCGGCTGGAATTAGTCCGAACAATTTCTCAGAGCACTCCCCGTGATAGATGCGATAAAATACGCAAAGAGATGCAACATCTCTACGCAGTGCCAGTGAGTCCAGCCGATCGGAAAGAACTCGGTCGTCGACGATTCGAGCCGCTCTGCGCTGGATGCGGTCAAGTGGAAGGAGCTGGCACTGGGGAGCCCTGCCCAGAGATGGGAACAGTATTCCATGTGGGGCTGAACCTGCGCCTTGTAAAGTTGCAAGCGGTGTGCCGGCATGAAATACTGTCCCGCTCTGCTGAGCACGCCAAGCTTTTTAGAAGCCAATTTGGCCTTCTCTTCCAAGTGACCACGAAACTGCACATCACTCGATATGTCGACACCGAGGATTCCGATACTGGCTGAAGCAACAAAGTGCCAAACTGAGGAGATACGACAAAGGGTTCTTTTGCGGTAAACGCGCAAACTTGTGTCTTCTGGGGATTGAACTGGACTAGATTTAGTCGCCCCAGTCTGAGACTTTGTTCAACAAAGTCTCGACTGAACACAAGTTTGTTCCGTACTCAGCGACGTTTTCCCGAGAAATATTGGCACGACCGGTGTATAAGCATCACCAGTGCTGTCGTCCGCATAGCAATGAATGTTACCGGTTTGCAACATATCATTGATATGCAGAAGAAACAGCGTTGGTGATAGCACGCATCCTTGTGGAACACCAGCGTCAATGGCTTGTAATCGGAGCATGCACCGTCTACTACGACCTTGATGCTCCGATCTGCAAGAAAACTGGTGATCCATTGCACAATTTCTCAGGAAGCCCATAGGAAGAGCTTCGAAAGAAGCGCTTTGTGCCAAACCCGATCGGCGCCCTTTACGTCCAAACCAACGGCCAACGCCTCTCCTTGACTCCTGCTTCCGCCCATCTATGAGTTAGGTAACCTAGAAGATCACCAGCTGAGCGACCTCGACGGAAACCGTACTGGCGGTTACTGATCAGCTGGTGATCCTCAAGGTACCGCATGAGCTGGCATTTAACAACGGTTTCCATTACTTTGGAGAACAAGGAGGTGATAGCGATAGGCCTGTAGTTGGACGGATCTGAGCGGTCGCCTTTTTTAGGGATCGGGTGCACCAAAGCTTTCTTCCATGAGTTCGGGACTACGCCTAGGGAGTAGGAGTACTGGAAAAGACGCGTTAAAACCGGTGCCAACTCCGGAGCACACGTCTTCAGCACAATAGGTGGGACTCCATCAGGCCCACTCGACTTGTTGACGTCCAGGGAGAGGAGTGCTTTACGCACCGAGCGCTGTGTAAACTGTACTTCCTGCATGGAGCACTCACACCGCGGGATGGTAGGCGGTGTAAGTGCGTTCTCCATTGCGTCATGGGCCAGTGAGTCGTCCATCCTGTGCAGAGATGGCTGACAGAAGTTCCCTTGGACAGCCTTGGCGAGAGACCAGAATGCACGTGTTCCCGAAGGGAGGCGAACTAGTTTCTCGCCAATTCTGCCGATGTGCTCTGACTTTGCCTTGGCAGTGACACTTTTGAAGGACCTGAAGGCGGAATTATACTTCTTTTTAAGAGCGCTGGTGTTAACATCCCAGGACGTTGATGCGTCAGCCCAGGCCCGGTAGCACTCCTGCTTATAGCGTGATGCAATTTTACAGGAGTGACCAAACCATGGCTGAGTTCTGCCTCCGATAGGTACCACAGATGATGGAATAAATAATTCCATTCCCTGAAGTACCACATCAGCGACAGAATCAGCAACAACGCTGAGATCATCCGGCGAGAAGCAAACCCGCCCCCAAGGGTAGGATGCAAAAAAAGACCGCATCCCATCCCAATCGGCCGACCTATAGTGCCAAACACGGCGGCGAGCTGCAGATCGCAACTGCGATGGGAGCGTGAGTGGTACCGTACTCCGGATCAGACAATGGTCCGAAGAGCCAAGAGGGCATCGACGGAGACCTGATATCTGTCCGGATGAGAGGTCAGCAGAAGGTCCAACTGGGAAGGTATATCCTCCACCGCGTAGGCAGTAACCAGTTGTGTCCATATGCTAAGGCGCAAAGTCAGAAACAGATCTACCCGCATGATCGGTTAAACGGGAACCAAGCCATTCAGCGTGGTGGGCGTTAAAATCTGAGCATCACGATCTCTGCGGAAGGGACCTGTTGTAGCACGGAGTCTGCAGCCATTTGGACGTGGTCGATGAGTCGGTCTGTGTCGGCATTACCACTATGGGACCTATAGAGGCACCCGTAGAGGGGATGGTCGTCGCTGTCTACGCGCAGCCATAGATGGACAGGTCCGTACCTTTAAGACTGCCGAGGCGTCGAAAACAAATGTCCTCTCTGACGTACACGCAAGCTCCAGCCCGGGGCACAAAGGAGTGTTCCAATTTGTACCCCTGGAGGAGAGATACGAAGTATCAGCGGAGAGGACACCTGTGTCTCGGTCAGAAAGAGCAGGCCGGCTTTGCCGTCTCCAGATGGTAGTGGACGGCGTTAAGGTTTGAATGAAGTCCCTGATATTGCAGAAATCCACTACCGCTTAAATAACTGGCTTCACAGAACATGCAATTCGTATCTGAGCTCTCAGGTACCAAATTTGGATAGCATTCCTCCCATTCCGAGTCGGTTTCCAAGACTGCATCAATTTTGAGAGCTATGCTGGATGTAGCATCTCTCTGATGCCAATTGGCACCGCTGCCCCCTCCGTCAGTCAAGATGACTGCTTCTGAGCCATCAGCAATATCGTAAGGCTTCAGCATTCTGTTAGAATATAAAAGAAACTTGCGAATCTCCTCAATATAGTGACTTTTAGGAGCGCCCATTCTACTAAGTGGTTTATGCACGAGTATCTCCAAGGAATTTTACAAGACCTTCACCAATCGTTTCAGTGTAGGTCTTGGTACAGAAAACATTTTTACCGCTTTTTTATAGCCCACGACCTTTGTCCTCACTGCTTAAATTGCCTTTTTCATACGGTCAGGATCCCATTTCTTTCTTTCCTTTTGAAGATGGAGATAATACATGAATGACTTTATCGAGGCATCTAAAACAGCAAAATAAAAAATAGAGAAGTAATTTGTCGCTCATATTTGATATATGGCCCCGCGGAACCATAATACAAACAATGTGAGGGGGCCAAATTAGAAATATTAAAGGATAAATAAACAAACCAAAATTCAGAAACTTATTCAGATTTTTTGCATAATTATTACCTTCAAATCCCGTAGAAAATCTTTATCGCACACGATGTACAAATCATGAACGCTAAAACTCGAGGTTTTCCACAAATATTGAATAAAAATCTGGTTTCTATTGGTTCCAATAATAAAAGAATGTTACGGCTTCACTTCGCCGCACTTGAAACTATTATTTATGCAATATTAATAATTATTGTGTTATTAATATTAATGTGATATTAATAATTATCGACCTATAACCCTAATATCCGTTATATCAAAAATATATGAAAAATGCATGTATAAAAGACTTATTGAATTTTGTAATAAATATCACATTATATCAAACGAACAGTACGGCTTTCAAAAAGATAAATCTACAACTTTGGCAATTTTTTCACTCATAAAAATAGTACTGTCAAATATCAATAATAATAATTTTACCACGGGACTATTTTTTGACCTATCTAAAGCCTTTGACCTAGTTTCACATGACCTATTGTTACAGAAATTGGAAAAGATTGGAATTAGAGGACCACCACTTCAATGGATTACATCATATCTTTATAATAGGCAACAATGTGTTATTGTTACTAAAGCAGATGTAAATGGGGACATAATAACGTACTCGTCCGAATACCGAAACAATAAATATGGCGTTCCACAGGGAAGTGTTCTCGGTCCAATTCTGTTTTTATTGTACTTAAATGACATTATCAATATGACGAAGCATAAATGTATTCTATTTGCTGATGACATTTCCATAATCGTGACTTCCATAAAAAAAAAATAATATGAGTGATCACGAAGCTGACATAAATAATACAATAGATACTTTAATTAATTGGGTTGACATACATAATTTAAAAATTAATTTAGACAAATCTTTATATTTACAATTTAATAAATGCACTAATAATAAACATATTCTTAAACTTAACATTCCAAAAATAAAAGCAGCTAGTCATACGAAATTTTTAGGTTTAATTATAGATGACGATATAAATTGGAAACCACATGTAAACGATGTCTCTATCAAAATAAATAAATTCGTGTATGCACTTAAACAAATAAAAAACATAACAAACATAAAAACCGCTGTCATGTCCTACCATGCATACGTAGAATCTTTACTGCGGTATGGTCTTATAATGTGGGGCAACAGCACTGATCAAAATAAAGCATTTGTCGCGCAAATAAAATGCATTAGAGCTATATGTGGGCTAAAACCGAATGAATCGTGTCAACCAGTGTTTAAAAACTTGGCTTATTACCACGACCATCACTTTGAAGTATGTATGTTTGTACAGAAGCACAAAACGTTGTTTACAACGGTAGATGATTTAAATCCCCGCAGTCGTCGAGATCCATATAGACTTGTACTAAACGATAATCCTAAAATAAGAAAATATAATAAAAGTTGTTTATTTATGTGTGTTCAGTTATATAATAAGATACCTAATTACTTAAAAATATTAAATACAAGATCATTTAAATTAAAACTATATTAGTGGCTAAATAATTGTAATTTCTATAGTGTTAAGGATTTTTGTAGCCAAAAATATTAATGTAAAAAAAAAATTTGCATGCTATGAATAACCGTAACAAAACATGCTGATCTGAAACGTTTTGTAAAATCTATCATATACCATGTTTTATGCAAATAAAATATTATTATTATTATTATTATAAAACGAGAGCAGCAATCCGCCGGCGGTCAAGTTTCCGCCATAACCCCTATATTACATTACAATTATAAATCAAAAGAAAACAGTGCAGAGCAAAAATAAGTATTAAAAATAATACTAAAACTACATAGCAATATAATAAGTGCAAGCGTGATTATTTTAAGGCCGCGACTGCCACGATCGTTGACGTTAATATGCTATTGCTTCGGAAACACAGAATATGAATAATTTTAAGTACAAGGAATATAACTTAAGGTAAATAGAATCGAAATCTTAGGCAGCGGCACACTTATAACTTATAAATAGATATGATTCCCTATGTTTGCTAATATATTATGATGCATAAATATTATTCTTTATCTTTTCACATTTCACCTATTTTCAGCTTACTAACATTTATTTTAACTTAATTATGATAGTTATTTTTCTCAGTGAAATAATTGTTATGTCCTTGCATAATATGAAATTGGCGTATCATATGGAAAAAGCACATCGAAAAAAAAAAAATGAAATTATATATATTTAATCAATCAAAGTATATACCTTTGTTATCTATATATACATTTTCGTTTTTGACTGCCTCATCGGAATTAAATTTTTTTACTTGCAAGTAATTGTTTTTAATTCCGGAAAATGTGGCAATCTGTTGGAGCAAAGTCCGGGGAGTATGGTGAGTATCGGAGATATTCCAATCGCAGTTCCTCTAATTTAGCAACCGTCTGTTGAGCTGTGTGTGATCTAGCGTTGTCCTGAAGCAGCAGTGGGCTAGAGCAATTAACCAGTCTCGTTTGTTTAAGGGCTAGCTTTTCCATTATGGATTGTAATTGATGACAATACAGATCTGCTGTAATCGTCTGGCTAGATCTTAGGAAGCTGTAGTGGATAACACCAGAACTGGTCCACCAGACACTTACCAGTACCTTTTTCTGAGTCAACTTTCTCTTGGGGCAGGATTTCGCCGGTTCTCCTGGGTTCAACCATTGTTATAATCGTTTCAGATTATTACAGGATCTATTCGTCATCACAAGTTACGATATGATTCAAAATATTTTCGTTATTGTGACGGTTGAGTAATGTAATGCAGCACTCGACGCGTGTTTGTTGGCGTGCTTCACTTAATTCCTGCGGTACACATTTTTCGAGCTTTTTCACTTTTCCAATGAAACAAGTGAATTAAAATTGTTTTATCACTCACACTGAAGTGATTTGCGATGAATCCGCTTTCACGATCACTTTTAATTATTTATTGTTAACTAGGGTCACCGGCCGTCCACGAGGTTTGTTCTGTAGGTCAACATTTCCAGAAAACGAAAAAGTTGGAATCATAAATGTACCGAGCTTCCCTATACATATAATTAATTCTTCGATCTATTTCTGCAGCGCTGGTACATACAACGGTGGAACTCGTATTCGTAAATAACGCGATATTTTAAGTTTTACATGTTGTGAACGGAACGACGTTAAAGAAAAATCAAATGGTGCGAAAACAAATGAATCACTAAATTCGAAACCAAATACACAAGCCCAAATTTGAAATAACTTTGAATTTGCACTGAAAATAACTTTGAATTCCTAACCAAACGCTACTACTACTAGATATTTGAGACCAAAGTGGCCAGTTCGACAAAACACCAATTTCATATGTAAGGACGTAATATAATTTATTTGTTAAACTTAAAACACAACATATAAAGGCTTATAGCATCTAATATTGTTTTAAATACTTGACAAACTGAAACGAAATAACATTTCAAAGTATTCATTCAGTCAATAGTTTTAACGTGAGTAAATAAATTATAGTACACTTTATCGTTATCAATTCCACCGTGCTTTGTCTTTCTTTTTTCTAAACTCTTATGGATACATTACTACGAAGTTAAATTAACAAAAGGTCATTAACAAAAGTCTCATAGGTTGTGCAGTCTTAAGTATAAAGGTTTGTCCACGAAACGTACTGTTAAAGTGTGTTATTTTGGTCGAAGCAGCTGGAGACAAACATCATATTGGATACTTTCCTACATATAGGAAAAATAAATCGATTTTAGATTGTTCGTTGCTATAAGATTCAATTTGCGATCGTACTATTGTACCGATACGGCTATGTTTTTACTAGCTGAACAAATTTCGAAGACCGTTTCGTTATTTTTGTAAGGCGATGTACACCCATTGATATAAACAAAAAGAAGATATTGTTATGCGCAAAAATTATTTTATTAAAAAACCTATGAGGGGCGTTCAATGTATTCTCGGTATGGGTATTTTTTTTATATATCATAGGGTGACAAACGAGCACACAGTCCACTTGATGGTAAATGGATACTGTGGCCCATAGACATCCACATTTATCCTCAATTAAGAATCAAAATGTAGATGCGTTGTCACCCCTGAGGACTAAGATGGAATGCCTCGTTTCCAGTAAAAAGGGTCTCCGGTTCTCTACACTCACCATACGAAACACAGCAGCATTAAGCTGCTATTTTACGCTATGTTAGAAAAAAGATAAAATTATGATATATTTTTTATTTTTCAATATAGTCTCCCATGACATCAATACATTTACTTGATCGTGAAAAAAGTTTTTCTAAAAATGCTCATTTACAGCGGGCTTGAGCTCATTATCGTCAGCAAATCGTTTTCCTCGAAGGTCTTTTTTTAAGTTTGGGAATAAAAGTAGTCACTAGGGGCTAGATCTGGGCTGTATGGTTAATCTCCTCAAACCCGCAGTCTCGTACCTTGGAGAGCCGCGCCGTGTGAACCGGTGCGTTCTCATAAAGAAGCAGCACTCCCTTGGTCAGTTTTCCTCTTCTCTTTTCTTTTATTGCTTCTCTCAAACGGCGTAATGTGGCTGAGTATTTGTCTGCGTTGATGGTTTCACCTTTTTTTGTGTACTCAATCAATAGTATTCCTTTGGAATCCCAAAACACTAGCCATGATTTTACCGGCCGATGGAGTAACTTTGAACTTCTTGAGTAGGTCTGATCCCTTTTAATGCCATTGCATAGACTCCTATTTACTTTCTGGGTCATAGTGGGACCCACGTTTCATCTCCTGTAACTATCCTATCGAAAACACTTGTTGGGTCGTCACCACACAGCTCTAAAAATTCCCAGCAGCAGTTAACCCGCGTCTGCTTTTGAAGCGCAATGAGCATTCGCCGTACCCATCTTTCACTGACTTGTGAGGTTGAGATAGTCATGGAATGTGGTGTGTATGGTACTATCGGATAGGTTAGTCATCTCTGCTAACATTTTAATTATTACTCGTGCATCTTCTAATACAAGTTTTTCAATAATTTTCACATCTTCTGTAGCCGCTGTGATTGGCCCACCCGGGCGGGGATCATCTTCGATGCTTTCCCTGCCTCTTTTGAATTCACTTGACCACTTCTGTATGGTTGACATTGAAGGAGCAGTCTTGATAAACGGCCACCATTTCTTCATGGATGTTTTTTTGAATTTTTCTTTGTTTAGTGAGGAATTTAATCACCGCACGGTGTTCGATTTTTTCAACATTGTCGAATCAGTCATTCCCGTCGTCTACAACTGAAGGTTACATGAGAAGTAATGAAGTTATCATAACGAAATTTCATATTTATATCCTCAGGTAGTGTCGTTAGCTAATAAATATTTTTAATTACCCACATTATTAGCAAATCACCCTAATACCGAGAACACATTGAACGCCCCTCGTATACTTACGTATATTTATCATCTTTTTTATATATTCTTATATACAACCCAACCAGATGATAATGCTGTATTGATGCTCTATGCTCTAGAATATATAATATTTTTAGTTTTATGTCATATATAGATCCATGTAAGTTATGAGACATATTAGGTATATATCCACTACCCCATATCGTCTCGTGGGTATCGTAAGAGGCGACAGAGGAAACAAAACAGGAGATGGGCAATAGCGTCTTCCTAATAACGACTATAAATAAAAAAACTGCGATTGCCAACCCTCTTACTAAGCGTGGCTACTATGGCAAATATCTCCCATATGAGGCAATCTATGGGGGAGGCCTATGTTCAGCAGTGGACTTTAAAACGAAAAGAGGTGATGGATGCTCTTACGCCGCCACCGGGTGGGAAAGAAAATGTGTGTCATGGCTGATTTGAGTGGAAATGGTATAAAATTTGTTAGATTTTTTAAAGTAATATGATATCGAACTAAGCAATTATTTTGTTGAGCATTCTTTGTCTTTAGTATGTTATTTTTTCATATTTAAGCTATGTTTCGTTATAATCTAATTTTAATGCTGCTTTTTGGCGGGATTTCCAAACGTGGCGGTCGATTTAATTATTATTACTGTTTTTCGTTAAAATATCCTGTCTAAATATTACCAAAACTCATTTTAGTCAGTGTAAATAATTGTACATTTTGTTAATTATTAAAATGAATGAACCGGAGGACCCAGGTGGAACCCCGAAACGATCCAAAATTGTTCGTAAAAGAGGTACAAAGGAATGTGGACCTGAAGTAGGCGGCGGTGAGAATGACTTTATTCCGTTTTTTAAGCCAGGTTATCTGAGACTTTATCCTGAACATTGTACAAATACGGACTTCAAAGTTTTTGTTGAAAGCCAGGACCAACAGGTTAAACTTGGAAATAAAAGCCCAGTTTATTTAAATCATATTTTTACTTCGGAGGTGAAAGGTGTGGTAGCTTTACATAGAGTTAATGCCAACAAAATTGCGGTTGTTTTTAAACAATACAACACTGCAAATAATTTCATCACAAATACAGACTTTTTAACAAAGCACAACTTGAAGGCGCATATTCCTGCAGCGCAGATAGAAAAAACTGGAATCATACGATATGTGCCTACCAACATTTCGAACAAGGAGTTATATACAAAATTGTCTTCGATCTATGAAATTATTTCAGTGAGAAGATTCACGAAAAAAGTCGGTCAAAGTACTGTAGGTCTCGAGACTGTCAGTATAACTTTCTTATCAAATGTTCTGCCCGACAACATCCAATATGACCTATTTTCGTTCAGGGTGTTTGAATATGTCCCGCCGTTGCAGCAATGCTACCGGTGTTTCAAGTTCAACCACCCTGCGAAAATTTGTAATGGTAAACAATGTTGCTCGATATGTGCTGGGGAGCATAATTTCAGAGACAGCGATAAAAAAGAGAACCTGTGTTTTGTCAATTGCAGTGACCCTCACCTGGCCATTTCCAAATCTTGCCCAATAAAAATGAAAAAAATACTTGAAAAAAAGGGTAAAATTACTTATGCCTCTGTGGCTAATACAATTAAGTCATCTGATTTTCCGTCTTTACCTGCACAGTCGAGCAACACTGTTAAGACCCTACCATCAATAAGCCAAAATGTACATAAATTAAATAAAAATGTAAAAATTGTAAATAATGTAAATAAAACAGTGCCTGAACCCAACTTGAACCAAACTCAACTTAAGGCTCAAATTGCAAACAATAAGAATATTCTGATGGCAATGGTCCAAACTTTAGTTGAATTGGGTAATAAAACAGATAATGAACCTGTGACTACACTGTTCATTAAAGACTTACTTTTAAAAAATCTGTCATATTAATGGACAGTGCAGTACAGAACATACAGCAGTTATGTATAGCTCAGTACA
This sequence comes from Parnassius orleans, assembly GCA_029286625.1. Lineage (NCBI taxonomy): Eukaryota > Metazoa > Arthropoda > Insecta > Lepidoptera > Papilionidae > Parnassius > Parnassius orleans. The sequence goes on from JAGSMP010000083.1 coordinate 785,078, forward strand.
ATATTCAAAGTATACATAGGAAAAAACCCTTATTGTCTAAATTTTTAGATGAGCAAAATGTTGATATCTGTCTACTCAATGAAACTTGGCTGAAAGATACTCAGCATTTTAAAATTTCGGGATATAATTTCCACTATCATAACGCCCAAAACGAGCACGGTGGAGTAGCAATTTTGATCAAACCGTATTTTAAATATAATATAATTCAAACCAGATTTTACCAAGATATTCAGACTTTGGCATTATCGTTATATCTAAGTGGTAAACAATTAACGATTTTATGTGTATACTGCCCTCCCTCGAATGGTAACTTCAGAATAAGTAAATTGCGTGATGTAATTAGAGATTTGCCTAGGCCAATATATGTGGCTGGAGATTTCAACGCTCACCATGTGGAATTTGGGTGTATGACCACGAAATGTCGGGGTCAACAGTTATACGATCTAATTGATGAATTTGATCTATGTGTCCTTAACAATGGTAGCTTCACTACTATTAATTATCCTAAGCGAAATCCATCGGCTATTGATGTCAGTTTTTGTAGTGCTCCAATCACTCCACTATGCGAATGGTGGGTGCATGATGATTGTATGGGAAGCTATCATTTTCCTACGCTTACTCGTGTTTTATTGTCCGTTGATAGATACCAAATTAATCCTCCCATTGAAAAATTCTTATACAATAAGACAGACTGGACGAAATACAACGAGCTGTCTATAACTGCTTTTTCTAATTTTAAAGTTAATAATGAGAATCCATTACAGTCATATGACGAATTCATCGAAAGGCTTGATACACTTAAGAGGGACACTGTGCCAAAGTTTATCAAAGCAAATAGCTATCGTTGCAAACCTCCAGCACCTTGGTGGAGTGACGCAACAGAGTGTTATTAAAACTTATGAAGCTTTAAAACTGTACAGAAGGGATCCAACCATTGATAATTACATTAATTACAAAAGACTTAATGCTGTTAAGAAAAAGACTATTTCAGAACATAAACGCAATGGTTGGGCGAACATCTGTAATACTTTTAACAGAACTACACCTGTTAGTACTATTTGGAAATACATCAAGTTATTTAAACGAATAAAATGTAATAATAGAACATATAAAGACGAATTTGTTGTCCCTCTCTTAGAAAAATTATCTCAAAATGGATGTAGGGTTATTGATAATCTAGAAAGTTATTTTCAAATTAATAACAGCCTTCAGAAATCCAGTTTCCTTCTAGAACCCTTTACTTGGAGTGAGTTTTGTACAAGTTTACAATCCAGACGAAACACAACCCCTGGTTTAGATGATTGTCCATACATTTTGATCAAAAACCTAAATCAGTCCGTTCAAAAGAAACTATTAGCTAATCTTAATGCTCTTTGGCACTTAAAAAAAATTCCTGAATCTTGGAAAACACAGTGTGTAATCCCACTACTTAAGCTTGACAAGCCACCTGAAGATCCTAACTCATATCGTCCCATATCATTGTCATCTTGTGTTAGAAAGCTTAATGAAAACATGATAAAGATGCGTCTTGAGTATTATGTAGAGGCGAACAACATCATTCCACAGGAGGGAGAAGTTGTGCTGACAGCTTCATCTCTCTCTTGTCAGATCTGAAATATGCCAATAATAATAATAAGTCTAGTGTTTGTGTTTTTCTGGATGTTGAAGGTGCGTTTGATAATGTAGATCCTGGCATTTTGGTTCAAGTTCTTTCTGACACTGGTATACCAGGCATACTTTGTCATTGGTTATATAATTTTTTAACAGATAGAACTTTGTATATAAGGCATAATAATATTCTCCATGGTCCCAGAAGGGTCTCCAAAGGTACAATGCAGGGGGCTACATTATCTCCATTGTTGTACAATATATATACTAGTCAAATTCTTAATTTTGTAAATATAGAAGGTGTAAATATTTTACAATTTGCAGATGATCTTGTAATATATTGTACAGACCATAATGTAGATATAGCTGTAAATAGTATAAATAATCCTTTAGATCAATTGTACATATATTATAATAACAAGTTGGCTCTACAGATTAACCCCAACAAAAGCAAGGCCATGATTTTTAGTAAAGATTTTCCCTCTAATGGCATACTCTACAATAATCATCCAATTTCAGTTGTATCTAACCATAAATTCCTGGGTGTTGTCATTGATAACAAACTTTGTTTTGATGTACACATCAATCACATTATAACTAACTCTCTTAAGGGCTTAAATATTATAAGATGATTAGCTGGTGTGACTTGGGGTGCAGACCCCAAAGTTTTAAGTATGCTATATAAATCTATAGTCAGAAGCCACTTCAACTACAGTTGTTTAGCCTACTCAAATAGTAGTTGTGTAAAAAAACTAGACATAATTCAAAACAAAGCTCTGCGAATTATTTCTGGGGCTATGTGTTCAACTCCCATACGAGCTATGGAAGTTGAAACCAAAATAATGCCACTGTGTCTTAGAAGACTTCTGCTAATAGAGAGATATTTACTAAAGCTGTTATCTGGTAATGATAATGTTCTCCAAAAAATAGTACCTTTTCCTGTACAACGCTCGGCCCAGCAGACTTCGGGAGGTGAGCTTTTACGAGGTTATTTCCCAGTTCTGCCTCTCATTGTACAGCAAATGAATGAAGATTTTAAAAATGTAATTAAACAATCAAAGTGGACATGCTACACATACCCATATTCCTGTATTATATTTGAGACCAATATTGTTACTAAAAATTTTTTTAATAATTGTGAATTATTAAGTTTTCTTTCCGACAATAACTACTATACTTTGTATACAGATGGTAGCAAAAGTGAGCTCTTTGTGCGCAGTGCTGTTTATGATCCCCAATCCAAGTTTGGTCAAAGTTTTCTTCTGGACCCTAAATGCAGTGTTTTCACTGCAGAGATATATGCGGCCCTCGAGGCCCTGAAGAGGATCGCACATATAAATAGTTTTAATAATTTTTTAATTTTAACAGACAGTTTAAGTATGGTCCAAAGTTTAACGAATCTCAGATTTGATTTAAAAAAAAACTATATTTTGTATAATATTAAAAAATTGTTATTTAGTTATGCACAAAATGGTATACAGGTCTCTTTCATGTGGATTCCATCACATAGAGGCATAACAGGAAATGAGATAGTAGATAAAATTGCACATGATGGAACCAACATGTTGGATAATGGTTTTTATATTTACGCGAACACTACACATTAAATGAAACTAATTTTCCGGATTTTATCGCGTTTAATTTAAATTTTTAATTCCCGACGTTTCGGGTGCTTTACAGCACCCATGGTCACGGAGGGGACTAAGGTGTTTGACGTCCCGATGTTATAGTGAGCCCAGCTACCTTCAGTTTTTGAATATTAATTTTTGGTCCATCCTACGCAGAATGAGCTTAGTATCTTGAAGTCTTGCAGTGGTATGCTTGGGTTTGGATTTAATTTTATTAATTATGGAATCCCATGCAGATGGTAGCAACCATCCATCTCCTCTATTGAAATTAGGATTTTTTTTAATTTCAATAGCCTTACGAATCATCCTTGGTAGGAATCGGTGTTCTTTTGCGAGGATTTGTGGTCTATCAAATCTAATGTAATAATGGCGGGTCGATCTTGAACATGTTCATAGACTGCAGACTTCCCGAAACGTCGGTGCTTCACGTCAGCTATATGTTCGTAGCCTAAAAGATTATTTTCATTGAAAGTAACGATAAAATTTATTTCGTTGTGTTACTTTTTCGAAAATTTTAGTTACACTTAATGCCAGCTAGTAAAAATATTTAGCACTGCTGAACATAGGCCACCTCCATAGATTGCCTCTCAGAGGGGTTTCTTGCCATATTTGTCACACTTAGCAGGCGGATTGGATTTTAGTTGTTATACAGGCCTTAACTTATATTCTCTTTTTGTTGTTGCAGGGAAGACTTTACTTTGCAATTATTGGCGAAGTTCAAAAACAAACTGCACGCTATTAAAGAAAAAAGTCAAACCGAAAGTGAACCTGTAGAAGGGGACGATGAGAACTTTAATACACCCGATTGGTAAACTTTTTAAATATTTTTATCACGTAAAATAGCTAGGTAAAACTACTTTCAACAAAAATCACACTAGACATTGTTTTTGCACTTGAGTAATGGTTGTCTCAATCATTAAAATGAGTCAAGGTTTTTAAAATTGAAAAAAAAAGATTTTATTATGTAAGAGACGGAATACGTTTCGTAAAATAAAAATTAAAGAAAATCCCTATGGTATAAAAATATATATTTGTTAGAGTTTTCGATATCACAAAAAAATCTTTACCGTTTTACCTTTATATGTGATGTTGCGCCGTGTGCAGCAAACAATTTGAGTGGTTGGAAATGTCTTAAACTAAAAACTTGTTTTTAAAATGCACTAATAACATAACACCTTATAACATCAGCTGTCTGCCAGTGAAAGTCCCGTTAAAATCAGTCCAACCATTTCGGAGATTAGCTGAACAAACAGACAGACAGACAAAAACTTCAAAAATAGATTTTTTGTTATAAGTACCGTATATACTTTCATATGCATTTAGTAAAAAGCTGTTACATTACAAACAGAAATTTCAATTTTATTTATTTTTATAGATTAAATGCTAAGTTTATTGGGACTGTTAGGAAAAAGGAGAATGCCCATTAATGTATGGAATCCCGTACCATGTTGCATCAAAATCAAACTTTGTTTTTTATAGACTACACTGATTATATTAACTCCTACAAAAGTTATTTTTTAAAACAAAACCCGGGTTATGGAGTTATTTTATAAAATCGAAATAACCTAAAAACTACGTTTTATTTTTCGACGCTACCAACGACCTATTTTAAATAGACACATTAAATATGGAAGAACATTATGGCTCTAAAAACAGCGTAATCTACTAATATTAGTAAGAATTACGAGTTACAGCACCATATTATAGCCGCGTCGCAGTATGCGTGACTGAAACTCGGAGATTTGCACGACCTTTATACATATTGCCAATACTGTGAGCGGGTAACGTATCTAAGGGTAATATACTCGTATCATTGGACGCCACTGTGATCACACTACACACTAATACCAATAAAACATTATCATAAGGGTGACCTGTCAGACCAAAAAAAACGCTCGTTGAGTCTAGATAGTCTTGTCAATAACCCTTTAATAATCTTAAGATACTATTCATGACAGACACTATTGCTCATGGTCATGTTGTTGTCGTGAATCGATTAGGTAAGTGATAGAAAAATAAAACAAACAAGTCCATTTTTAATAATAGGTTTTAGGTTTTTTATAGCGATTAAAAGTCAAAAATATTGATTTAAAATACATTTATTTAAATCATTCATCATACTTTTGAAAAAAATCATCTAAAGCCATTGCCGGCGCAGTTACGTCATTACACCGTCCCCAGATCAAATACCACACTATCGTCATTATATGAGCACAGCAGCCACTGTTCGATTAGATTGAAACCGATTTATCGATAAGTGTACGTTGCAGTTACACTATTGAAATGCCCAGTACTACCACGGAGTCTGGATTGTGCCGTGTATGGCACAGGGCTCAACTCCTATTACATGGGACGCATAACATAACTGAAGACTGGTGGAATTACTACCTCTGCCTACTCCTTCGGGTAAATATAGGCGTGATGTTATGTTTGTTAATTTAATGATATTTCTATCCAATCAGTTGTATTTAGTAAATTATCATCAATAATGTTCTGTGTCTATATTAGGCATGTTAGAAAATGTCGTGATTAATCGAAAATTGATCTTTTAATACTCGATTATTTTTAAGTGAATCGACATGCCTACTATAAACGTCATATAAATAGGGAGTAAAACCATAGACATAGAGCATGGACTGAGCCTTCCCTAGCCAAATGTCAAATAAAATTTGATTCAATATCCATACTTATGAACTTAAAAGTAAATTCCCTGTTCAAAAATCAAATCCCCCGACGCGTAATGTCCTAAAAATTATGAAACTAATTACTATAAAATTTGGTCTTGATGCATGAGACTTCTTAGTACCACTTTTGGTCATTCTCCTTTAGTGGAAAAAAAAACCATTTTAAAAAGTGTATTAAATGCACGCACCGATGAATGTTCTACGTTCAGACCTAAGGTTTATTCGATTCTACACAAATAAAACGCTTTGTCTTGATAACTTTGTAATATTATATACTTTTCTGTTGATTACATTATTATAATCTACAATATAATTCATATATTTCTTAATTAATAATATATTATATTATTATAATCCGTTTAATTGTTGTAACAATTTTTAATAAATTTTATTAAATATTTTTCAATGATTTACGTTTCAAATTAATTACAAACGAAATCACTAAATTCTTTGTTAGAACTGTTGTTACAGTACATTGATTTGACGTTATATGTTCAACAATAGAATAAAATACCATATTATTTTCCTAACAGGATGGGACATACGCTGCGCTTCGAAGAAAAAGGTGCTGTGTTGGCCAAAGACGCATCCACTAAAGGCGACGACTGGTTTGATATCTATGATCCAAGAAATCCCTTAAACAAGAGGAAAAGAGAAAAGTCAGACAAAAAATCTAAAAAATAAATTATTTATTTTATTTGCTGTTTTATTTTTATTTATCTGTCCGAATGCGCAACAAGATTATTACATTCATAATATAATCATTATTATAGTATAATTATTCCAAGATTAAAAAATTATGACAAAATATTATGATTGCCGTCTCGGTGCGTTATAAATGCAATCTCTTGTAACTAAAGTTGTCGTAGATATAGGATGCGGTCTCATCATGCATATAATTTGGTGTAGTGTTACCGTTCCAATAAAAACAGGCATTAACTCTGCAAAAAATCATTCGTAAATTCGTTTTTTGACAATTATAAGCCAGTGGTTGATTACTATTCCACCTGATGGTAGGTGGTGATGCAGCCGAAGATTGTAAAGTGCACTGTCTTAGCCTGTTCACACTTGAATATAATCCCCTAAAGGGAAAATAGTTCCCTTAAAGAAAATTGTTTTTTTTATACGTATTTTGGAGTGACAGTAGTCACTTATGGTAAGTGTTTACTGTAGCCCGTGGACACCTCTAATCAACTTTCAAAGAAGCCTATATTATTATAGGCGATGCCTACGAGGCGTTTAAATACGATGCCACTCTCAGGGGCTAATAAAAATGCCTCATGCTGAAATTGTACTGGTTCTGTTAATCTTAAAACCAATACACAGCTGTGAGTGATACTCGTATATGTATGTACCATCACAGGCGGGCTTCTAGTTAGAAAAGGCGTGCCTTAAATAATTTCAGCCTGATGATGGTGAAATGTCTGGTTTTTTGTCCTTAGGATACTTTGTACCTTAGGAACGCCACAGCACTTTAAGGGGCCTCATGTTTGCACTGTACCTTAATAGATATTGCCAAACATACAAAGGAATTAATTTAAAAAATTTGTTTGTTATGCAAGAAAGAAAGAGCTTTTGGCAACGACATATGTTAACTACCGTGGGTAAGCGAAACCATATCTCATAATGTCGGCTGTAATTACCGACGCTTATGGGTAATTTCATACACATATTATTGCCTCCTATATGCGGGGGTATCGTGTACGTCATGTATGTCATGATGTAGCGCGAATGTGTCGGCTTGGTTGAATTTCATCTTAATATATTATCAGTTGTGACAACGCATCTACATTTTGAATTTTAATAGAGGTTAGATGTAGGCGCTTATGGGTCACAGTATCCAATATAAAATGTACCATATGCAAGACATAAACACTAGGACCGCCAAATATGGCAGTTGACACTATCATTAACAAATTATTATTTACTACAGCATATAATTTTATTTCATTGTTTGTTTATAAAACTGAAGTAACAAAGGAACTTGGTACAGCCCACCTGATGGTAAGTGGCTACTGCAGTCCATGGCCTACAGTAGACAACTTTATACAAATAAGGCTACAGATAGGTTGTCTCTCTTGAGGACTAAGATGGAGTGCCTGTAATTATATTGGCCCTTTACCCTTTAGACCGGAACATAGCACTGCTGAAATGAAAATAAGTAAATGAAATAAGTAAGAAAATAGTACCTATGCAGGCGGACTTCTAAGCGAAAAGGAGCACAACCACCTAATAATACCCAGGAAAAACTTAAGAAGTGTCCCAATACTTGGTTGATTTTCCAATTTAAGTTAAATTATATTCTTAGTATTTAAAACGCAATTAAGATGATAATTTGACTATAAAAACTATGACGTCATTACACTGTATTCTCATACCATTTCTTTTTTAAATGTTTGTTTCCACAACTTTCAAAAGATCGACCTAAGTGTCATATATCCAATTATGGAAAATTATAACTGGCTGTTAAGGATAGATGACGGTAGTTACCGTGTAGTGGCGGTATAAGAATATCCACTACCCCATATCATCCCGTCAGTGTCGTAAGAGGTGACAGAGGGAAGCAAACCAGGAGGTGGGCAGCAGCGTCTTCGAAATGACAACTAAAAATAAAAATAAACGCTTGTTAAGCGTGGCAACTATGGCAAATATCACCCCTATGAGGCAATCTATAGAAGCCTATGTTCAGCAGTGGACTTAAATAGGCTATAACGGTGAAAAGAAGAAACTATATATGGTGGTACTAGAATGCCAGAGTTTAAAAATGTTCATATTGTTAAAGATAGAGGCAAATCGTGTGCTTCAGCGACTGTATGATGCGTAGAATTGCTTACCAACTGTTGATTTTTAAAGAATACTAGTTTAATTTAGAATATTGGCTATTGAGAATAATTTAGTTATTACATAAGGACCGCGTGGCCTATTCATTACAGTAGCCCGGGTAGCATGTTGTGGACCTTGTGTTTCAACCCCAGCTGGAGCCAATATTTTGTGGAAAAATCAATTATTGTTTTTGGGTATGGTTGTGTAGGGATAGCTCCGTATCTTTCATGTTGTATACTGTTCATAGTCCAAATCCCTATCCATACCCAACTCATGGGTAAACACGACAATTGCACCGACATAAACTTCAGTGTTCCACCTTCGTAGTATTATGGTAGCGCTACGGCAGACTTCGCACATATCTGCAGCCAACCGTCCCATGCCGGCACCTATTCACGTGGATACCATTGGGCCAAAAAATGTGCACTCGATACTATCATTGCGAAGTTGTATGTTTTAAATTATTCGAAATTTATCTCCGTACTCGAAGGGCCTGAATGACCCATAATTATTTGAAGAATCGATGTCAAATTATGGACTTAATTAATAATTATTATTATGGAAATAATTCTTTTAGCGGTAGAGCCACGCTGCAGCTATGCTAGCTATACTTAGCTGCAGCACGAATGAGTCGACTTGACTGGAGTAGGACCACGCTCTGACAGAATACCAGCGTGAAACAGCAGAATAATCCTGGTGTGTTTCGTATGGTGAGTATGAAGAACCGGATACCCGTTTTACTGGTAATGAGGCATTCCATCCCAGTTCTTAATCAATGGTAGATGTAGATGTCTATGGCCATAGTGCTCGTTTGTCACACTTATTCTATAAAAAGCTCAGTTTTAGGTGATAAAGTATTAGCTGGAAGAACCTCAGGAAGAACATCAATATTAACAGGCACCCTGTCGGGGATACAACTGATTATAGTGTGTAGCTACATTTAAAAATATTAATGAAATTATTTAAGAAATACCGTTGTCCGTGACATTCAGAAATCAGGAATTTCCTACTGCCGACCAAGAAAGAAACTCATAAAAACTCTAACGAGTCGTCACGAGGTTTTCGACCCCGTGTGTAACTATATACAATAACTGAAATAAGTACAGGTGTTACAACAATACATAGCGTTATCCTCAAACGCCTCTGATGTTCATACTTTATCAGGATCAACGCCGGTCAAAGTTTACGGGTCAGTGTAGCTGTAATTACACTTGTGGTAGTGATGTTTCTTAAGCTGTTGAATGATATCTTTATATCGACATTGTAGAGTTGTACCTTTTTGATAATTAGATTATCTAAATATTTACGCAACTATAAAAGTTATTGACTTTATTTACTATCGTCTCCGGCTTCGACAAGGGCAAGAAAGAAAACCATAGTCTTCCTCACACTTTCTCCTCACATCATCAATTTTTCTTTTTCTACTGGGGTTTTTCCATCTTTTTGGCGAAAAGCATTTGTCCTTCCTCTTCCCAAGTTAAATAATCCCAGTTCTGTTAACCATTTTCGACCAATTTCTATACTTCCTTTTCTTTCAAAGATTTTAGAATCAGCTGCACACAAACAGTTATCCAGCTACATATATAAAAATAAACTTCTTAGTCCCTTACAGTACTGGTTTTCGTCCTGGACATAGTACAACCACAGCTCTCCTTAAAGTTCTGGAAGACGTACGAGAGGGTATGAAGGAGTCAAAATTAGCAGTTCTCGTATTAATTGACTTCTCTGATGCTTTCTGTACAGTTGATCATGACATTCTTCTTGCTATCTGTAATTACATGGATTTCTTTTCGTCAGTTTTGTATTGGTTATCAACTTATCTTCGTGGTTGCCAGCAAAGAGTTAAAGTCAATCAACAGTCTTTCTCTGAATGGTCTGATCTTACTACTGACGTTCCACAAGGAAATTTCAAATGCTCTTACCATCTGTATGCTGACGATTTACAGCTGTACGCTCGGATTGAGCCAGCAGAGGTTAAATCAGCGATCGAAATTTTAAATCTAGATCTTCAGGCCAACTGTGACTGGTGCAGAAGTTATGGAATTGCTGTGAATCCTGCTAAATATCAAGCCATAATTCTCGGTAGCCCTCGTCGTCTAGCTAAATTAGATTTTAACGGAGCCTATTGTTTACAATAGCACAAATATTCCTCTTAGACGTGTAGTTAATGATGTAGTTAAAGACCTTGGGTTAATGATTGATGCTAATTTAAGTTGGCAATCTCAGGTGGCTGAAATAAGCCGGAGAGTGACAATCACCCTGCGTGGCCTTTATCATTTCAAGAATTTCCTTCCAACCGAGGCTAAGGCTATGTTGGTGCGAACACTTGTTTTACCGGTCATTGCTTATGCTGATGTGTGTTACCCTGAGCTGAAAGTAGGGAAATTTGGAATAGGGCAACGGAACCCAAGGGGCCAGCAGCTGGCCGACTTCATGGAGAAAGAGGGACTCTTTATGATGAACTCTTTCTTCCAGAAGCGGCCGCACAGGAAGTGGACCTGGACCTGGACCGACGGTTCGAAAAAAATGAGATTGACTTTATTATAACGACCAGACGACAACTGTTCAGTGATGTCTCAGAAATCGCGAGGGTGAAAACTGGTAGCGATCACCGAATGGTTGGAGGCACACTAAACCTAAACGTTAAGTTGGAGAGGTCTCGTCTAATGAACTCAACGCTCCGTCCCCCTCGTGCTCTAACCCAAAGTCCCGAAACCTTTCAGCTCGAGCAACAAAACCGTTTTTAGTGCCTAGAAGATTGCAATGCAGTGGACGATATGAATGACAAGCTCGTGGAAACTGTCCATGCGGTCGGAGCTAAGTTCTGCAAGATCCGCCGCAGAAGAACACAAACTCTCCGATCACACTCTTAATCTCATGGCAGTAAGACGGGAAATGAAGCTGCAGTCTTCAGCAGATTTGACAGCGTACAGGCAACTGAACAGACAGATCTCCAAATGCATGCGGCGGGACTTACGCAACATCAATACAGCTCGTATTGAAGAAGTGATCGAGCGAAACCAGGGCGCTGAAGTCTTTGCTAGAGGTCAGTCTGCCAGAAAGAGCCAACTGTCGAAGCTGAAGACCGAGTTTGGCATCATCGTTTCCGGGACACCTGAGATTTTGAGTGAGATTGAGAGGTTCTATGAGCAGCTGTACATATCATCGTTGGAGCCACACGCAAGTGTGAGTAACGATCCAAGAGCAAGTCTTATCCGACACTATTCCGATGATATTCCAGATTCCAGTCTGAGCGAGATTAGAATGGCTCTCCAGCACCTTAAAAACGGCAAGGCCCCAGGCGAGGATGGAATTACAGCGGAGCTTCTGAAAGCGGGTGGAAAACCGGTACTTGAAGTCCTTCAGCAGTTCTTTAATTCCGTCCTCCATGGTGGCACTACACCGGAGGCGTGGAGCAGAAGTGCGGTGGTCTTGTTCTTCAAGTGCAGAGAGTGTAAGACAGGGTGACGTTATATCCCCGAAACCGTTTTATTATAAATACTTTACTTTTTATTAATATATAGTAAATTTTCAAGCTACTGGACTGGAAAGGATACGGTATTAACATCAACGGCAGTACATCACTCACCTTCAATTGCCGACGATATAGTCCTTATGGCAGAATCGCTGAAGGACCTAAGCACTATGCTCAATGACCTCAATAGAGCCTCCCAACGGATAGGTCTTATGACCTATCCGTTGGGAGGAACATGGACGAAACAAAGATCATATATAAGGTCCATGTCACACCTATGCCGGTAGTTGTTGGGAGCACTAAGCTCGAAGTTGGTGACGAGTATGTTTACCTGGGACAAATAGTCCAACTAGGTAAGTCCAACTTCGACCGAGAGGTCAATCGACGGATTCAACTCGGCTGGGCAGCGTTCGGAAAATTACGGTATATCTTCTCGTCAGGTATACCTCAAAACTTGAAAACGAGACTGTACAACCAGTGCGTGTTGCCAGTGATGATGACTATGGAACTGAGACGTGGTCCTTCACTGCTGGCGGTATGAGGAAGCTCAAGGTCACTCAGCGAGCTATGGAGAGGGCTACGCTCGGGGTTTCTCTGCGTGATAAACTTAAAAATGAGGATATCCGCAGTGTAACCAGAGTGACCGACATAGCCCAACAGATTAGTAAGCTGATGTGGCAATGGGCCACTAGCTCACATACTCTCGAAGAACCGACAACCGATGGGGAAAAAAGGTTCTCGAGTGGCGACCTCGTACCAGCGGACGAAGTGTAGGGCGTCCCCCCACTAGATGGCGTGACGACCTCGTAAGACATGCAGGAAGTCGATGGATGCAGATGGCTTAGGACCGTGCTTTGTGGAATTCCTTGGGGGAGGCCTATGTTCAGCAGTGGACTTATGAAGGGCTGTAATGAAATGATGTGTTACCCTGATGTGAGTCAAGTACTTCTGTGCAAATTGGATCGTTTGTTAAATAATTGCATTCGTTTTATTTTTGGCCTTCGTAAATACGATCATGTGTATCCTTATATCGTTCTAAGCTTAAATGGCTCCCTATCCATCAGCGTAGATGCATCAGAATTCTTCGCACGCTATTTTCAATCCTATATGATCCAAGCACTTCCAAATACCTGAAATGCAAGTTTCAGTACGAGTATTTCGGTTCTTCTCACGATCGTAACTTGCGATCCTCTGAGAGAACTACCTTATGTGTTTATCCTCGCCGTACCAAATATATGTCTCAGTTTTTCGCCGCTGAGACCATAAGACTATGGAATAAATTACCTCCTCATATCAGGAAACCGACTTTTATTGCAGCCTTTAAGAGAATGGTGACTGATCACTACATTTCTTCTTTCAGCAACTAACTTTCTTATTTAAATGTTTCTGCTTCTATGTATGTGGCTGGATATTATAAATTATTTAAGTTGTTTTTGTATAATATATTCGTATGTAAGTATGCTTAAAATGTATGTATTATGTATTATTTAAAAATTATGTATGTTATGTATCAGGTATAGAGTATATTATTTAGGTTATTTGTAGTTATATATACTTATTTTATATATGTATGTATATTTTTATATTTACATTCACGTATAGATATTCTCATGTTTTTATGGCACCTGCTTAAGTTTCTCTGCTTAGCTTGTGGTTGACTGGCAGCGAATGCCTAAAGGCATTAAGTCCGCCAATTGTACATTTTAAGTGCAATAAAGATTTTAAATAAATAAATAAATAATATAATATTCTATATAAGTAATGGAATAAGTGCCGCAAGCATTCTACTTGTTACTTTTCCTTATTTTTATTTAGTGCCCTTCATCTTTCGCTGACTAACTGGCTGTGATTCAAAGATTTTATATTGCTCAAGCTCTCTTCTCTACCTCTAATTTAATTATGTTCTCTTACAAAGGCTATTCAAGGGAACTTCTGTCATCCATCTCTTCCATCTCTGCACAGGAAGGATGACTCATTAGCCCATTCCGCAAAGGAGAAAGTCGATCTTTTAGTTTCCCTTTTTGCGTCCAACTCGACTCTCGATGACAGAGATCATATCGCCGACCATCCCGCGGTGTGAGTGCTACATGCTCGACACGCGGCTTACACAGCGTTCGGTACACAAACACTCCTCTCCTGGACGTTAACAAGTCGAGTGGGCTTGATGGAGTCCCTCCTATTGCTTTGAAGACGTGTGCTCCAGAGTTGGCACCAAAATAATGGAATCCATTTTAAGCTGCCAGCTCATAAGGTAACTTGAGGACCACCAGACGGCCAATACGGTTTCCGTCAGGGTCGCTCAGCTGGTGGTCTTCTTATTTATCTGACTCATAGATGAACGAAGGCAGTAAAGTCCAAGGAGATACTTACTTTGGACGTAGCGATGTCTTTTGATCGGGTTTGGCACAAAGCGCTTCTTTCAAAGCTTCCTTCTTATGAGCTTCCCGAGAAATTGTGCAATTGAATCACCAGTTTTCTTGCAGACGGGAGCATCATGGTCGTAGTAGACGGTGCATGCTCTAACTACAAGCCTATTAATGCTGGTGTTCCACAAGGCTGCGTGCTATCACCTACACTGTTTGTTCTGTAATCAATGATATGTTGCAAATCCAGAATTCCAAACGCAGATGACAGCACTGGTGATGCTTTTAACCCCGGCCGTGCCAATGTTTCTCGGGAACACGTCGTCGAGTACCGGAACAAACTTGTGTCTTAACTCGAGTCTTTATTAAACAAAGTCTTGGATTGGGGACAACTAAATCTAGTCCAGTTTTACCCTCAGAAGACACAGGTTTACACGTTGTGTTAGTGTAATCTTATATCAAAACCAAATTTCGGAACTATATACTAAAGGAAACACATGAAACCGAGATTATAAGACTAGTTGCAAGTTAACTCAGTTAAAAAAAATCATTCATAAGTTGGCTTTACCCATGGATAAAGTATCATACTCATACATTTATCCAAGCCCTTGCCCCACGCTTTACTCATTTGTTTAACACTGGCAAGTTATACTAACGTATAATCAACGTTAAAGCTGGATATTTACTGATAAATTTTAAAAAAGGAACACTTTTATTTCAAATATATCTATTTGGAAAATAATTTTTCGTGAGAATTTTGATCATTTTTGACCTGATTTTCGGGCTATGATTTAAAAAAATACTATATAAATACTACAAAAAAGCTCAAAATGTTTTGAACTTTGGCCACTAGTTTTGGTAAGTCTGCTTTTACCCGAGAAACAGTTTTTAATCAACAACAAGAAAGAAAAAGAAAACCAAAACAGAAGGTTTGTTTTTCTTTGTACCTTCTTATTGTATATTTCATCTCAAAAATTAAAGAAAAAATAATAGACTAGCACTGGTTGATTATAATTTCATTCAGCGGTATTTTCAAAGTAATTTAGGTTTATGGAATAGTGCATATGTGACTATTTTGAAAAGATCGAATTAATATTATAATTTTTTTATAGGATAGGGTGACAAACGAGCACACAGTCCACCCGATGGTAAGTGGTTGCTGTGATCCATAGACATCTACATCTATCCTCAATAAAGAATAAAAATGCAGATGCGTAGTCACCAATGAGAACTAAGATAGAATGCCTCTTTTCCAGTAAATTGGGTCTCCGGTTCTCTACACTCACCATACGAAACACAGCAGTGTTAAGCTGCTATTTTACGCTGGTATTCTGTGAGAGCGTGGTCCTTCCCCGGTCAAGCCGACCCATTCGTGCGACAACTATACCAATAATATAGCTGCAGCATGGCTCTACCACGTATAAAACGTATAAGTATCTGGTTCATTTTGCTTATCATTCAATCCTTCTTGTACCTAATAATATACTTAGATATAAACACCCGAATCCTTTAGGATTTGAGTAAAAAGTACATAAGAACATAGTCATACTGCCCATCCTTGACAGAGGTTCAATATGTAATGTCACCGTTACCTGATACCCTGGTATCTTTTTTTTTATAGAATTAGAGTGACAAACGAGCACACAGTCCACCTGTTGGTAAGTGGTTGCTGTGGCCCATAGACATCTACATCTATCTTCGTTTGCGAATTAAAATGCAGATGCGTTGTTGAGGACTAAGATGGAATGCCTCTTTTCCAGTAAAAGGGTCTCCGGTTCTCTACACTCACCATACGAAACACAGCAGCATTAAGCTGCTATTTTACGCTGGTATTCTGTGAGAGCGTGGTCCTTCCTCGGTCGAGCCGACCCATTCGTGCTACAACTATACTATTAATATAGCTGCAGCATGGCTCTACCACGTATAATCTAAAATATATATTATAAATAGAATAAAAAAAGAATAAAAAATATCTTCACGGCAACACAATCGACGAAGACTGGTAACGTAAAAATTAAGCAGTGTTGCGGCCACTACAATATGTATTTAACAGCTAAAAAACCGTTATCACCTTAAGCAAAATACTGATATATGACAAGATGAATAATTTGTAAAATGCAATTAATACGAAGGAACATTGTTTATCGATATTCCAGAATCTCTTCTCTTAGTACGTAGATGTATTATTAAATTAATAATAAATTTCGCGCGAAGCCGTCAGTCTACTGATCGGGCGATAAACAAAACCGTACACGGGGGCTAATTATCTCATTCAACTTTGTTCTCTTTGTGTTCATTTCGGAAAGAATAATACGGACATGATAGGATTAGGACTTATGACTAGATCTTGTTTTGTAGATTCAACGATAATTTTCATTATAACAACCCACATCTTCAACACATCATTCAATATATCCATGATATTAAATGAAGAATTACTTTTTATTCATTTATTTAATTATTTCAGACCAATTATCCATATTTGTTAAAAATTTATAATCTAAACACCTATAACATTAAAGAAATTTAAAATTAATAAATATATACATTTAATAAAATTAAAATTAAAATGAACATACGAATCTATGTCATGGCGTCTCTAATTTGCAGTATGCAGATTTATCCAACGCCCCAACATTGGTGAATCCCATCTGTCCGCTAGTACACTCAGGATGATATTGGTGCTAGTCCGCATGCGATTAAGCAAGGAGGCACATCTTTTGCGCATTATGGCTTCAAACCCATCAAATGTAAATATAATGATATACATAGTTATTAATATTTACGACAATGGCGCTCAGTGGGCTGAGTACTTCGATCTCAGGTCAACTGTGTGCCAAAAATTGTTGTTTTTCAAGTTTGGGTTCTTGTACTATTATTTATCCTGTGGTTTAGATAAGATGTGATTAGAGCCTACTCCTTCCTAAAAGGCCGGCAACGCACCTACAATTGCCCTGGTGTTGCAGATGTTTGTTAATATATTTAGATTAAGATATTTATTAAAGTGTTATCCTTCTTCTTATCTTAATATAAGTTACGATGACTAAGTCGCAAAATGCTACGTGTAAACATTTGTGAGACACAATGAAATTATGTTATGGAGCAATTATAGTAGTCCGTGCCACTGTTTCAGTGTGTGTTAGCGGACTTCGCATTTATTCGAAATATTTTCATTCCAGACATGCAAGTTGCATTTTTTCTTTAGGTACCGCCGAGCACGTGGTAAATTATCACCTAAAATGACTAATTGGTGTCGGCGAAAAATTAATCCGCATACTGAGATATTTATCCGCATACTGAGATATTTACATGGTAAAACATCTCTTTCTGAGAGCGTAATTGCGTTAATAAGAGTTTGCCATGCCGGTCTGGTGTGTGTTGGCAGACTTCATAATATATTTTCCAAATATTTTCATTAGTTTTTTTTAGACATGCAAGTTTTTTCACGGCATTTATGTATCTTATGTTACCATTGGTCACATGATAAATGAGAGCGTAAATTACGAATAACAATTACGAATAACAAGACACTGGAAATTATAAACTTAGACTTTTTGCTAAACTATGGAATTAAAGCGGAATTTCTAGCGCTGAATTAGAACCGATCTTACTTAGTAATGTACACAATTATTTTTAAGGCTGCTTTTTACCGATTCGTAGTCACTAGCTCACCAAAATAATCACTTAATTTTCATCAGTGATATCATCTTAGCTCTGGCAGAAAAGGGCTCAATAAAGTGAAGTTTTATACATGTTGAAGTGAGGGACGTCAGTCGAATGATCATCTTCAAAACGAACCTTACCCGCCTCGTTGAATCATTTAGCTATCTTGCACCGCTTAACTACATTACATATCTCTGGTAGAAAGACGGAAAGACAGCTTTATATACAGGTTATATGGGGATAACTTTAATGAGATTTTGTTAAAATGGAAATAAGTTAATCGTTTTATTATATAATATAATCGTTGATGTGTTTGTTAGTAATCGTCATATTATTTGTTTCGTATAGACGATGGTTCATAGTTAAGTAGCCAAATTATTAATAAATTCTATATTTAAGGACCAAAATTAATTAAATTTGGAGTGATACTTATCGCGAAAAGAGCAGAACCTCGTCTGCTGAGTGAACTAGTTTACAAATAAATTGATACTTTAAGTCTCTAATAATTCGTCTTTATTCATACGTAGGTAATATCCATACAAAGCCACTTCTTCATGCCTTTTGCTATTTGAGGTTTAGTAATTTAAGGAGTTTCAGAAATTACATTAGTGCCGCCTTTCCAAAACATCGTGAGAAAGTCGCTGAATTTAATAGTTGGTGTACGTTCTAAAACTGCTTTTATTACTCAAGAAGACATAAAAATCCAACTGTTATTCCAATATCTGTTCTATTAGTTTTTATATCCCGAAA
Source organism: Parnassius orleans (assembly GCA_029286625.1). Taxonomy (NCBI): domain Eukaryota; kingdom Metazoa; phylum Arthropoda; class Insecta; order Lepidoptera; family Papilionidae; genus Parnassius; species Parnassius orleans. The sequence goes on from JAGSMP010000083.1 coordinate 804,072, forward strand.
AAAAAATTACTGCTGGCAGTACATTTTTACCTACTACTTTATATAAGAAATGGTGACAAACAAGTAAAATCTACATGATATTTAGGTGGTGGGGTTCTGTCTTTCTAGGTAGGACTTAATGCCATGTGGCAGGAGAAAGCCACATGCCATTAACTCCACTTTAAATAAAAAAAATATAATTGAATGTAATAATTTTTATTTAATATAGATTATTGCAAAATACTTATTGAAAGTCATTTTTTTATTTCCTGTTATAGTCCTGGGAAGAACCAGCAAGAAACCCAGCGAGATTATATTTTTTTGTATATTGTTTTCGTGCCAAAAAAAGCAAATCACAAAATCTGGAGCAGTTATCAATAAATTTTATATTTACACTGTAAAAAGCCCGGAGTGAATTTTTAGTATATCACGCCATCTACTGGAAAGGGTAAAACAACGTCTGTCGTTTACTTTTCAATAGACTTGACGTTTTTATAAGGCTGGTTTTAAAAGGTCGGGGAAAAAGTTTCTTCGTATTTTATATACAAATTCAAGACATTTTTTTCAAACTTTAATTACATTTAATTATAATATATATATATGCCATCTTGTTCGATAACTTGTTGCCATCTTGTAGGTAGTGACATAATCCCGTTGTTGTAGAATACTTGGGATTTTTGATTAAAAAAATGCGACAAGTAGTTTTGACAGTCCTCTCTTGATGCTAACCTAACAAGAGACCGAAACTGGTGAAAATCTGAGGGTGCAAGTTCAGGACTATATGGTGGATGCATTAACACTTCCCAACCAAGCTCTCTCAATTTTTGCTGAGTGGCCAAAGATGTGTGTGGTCTGGTGTTATCATGATGAAAGACCACTCATTTTCTGTTGATCAATTTCGGCCGTTTTTTCTCAATTTATTGCTTGAGTTTCATTAGTTGTTGACAGTAGAGATCCGAATGGACGGTTTTGCCCGGCGGTAAAAGCTCATAATAAACGATGCCCTTCCAATCCCACCATATACACAGCATAACCTTATTGCGTGTTAATCCGGGTTTCGCTACAGTCTGTGGAGCTTGACTACCCTTTGACCATGATATTTTTTGCACGTTCATGTCATTTTTATCACTAGGAAATTGATCAATCTGGTTCGGTTTCATTACGTTTCAATAGATAATCGCAAATGAGTCACGATTCGTTAGGTTTATTTCAGTAAGCTCGTGTGGTACCCAAATATCGAGCTTTTTTGTATAGCCAGACTTTTTTCGAATTGGTCAAAACTGTTTTGTGGTCATTTCTCAATTCCTCGCCTATGTCGTAACTGGCTCCACTTTTTAAAATGGCATCAAAATATGCCTATCTTGCTCCACTTTTTTAAAAATGGCATCGACTTTATCCGTATGAGGGCGACCAGAGCGAGCTGCATTTTTGATATCATAATTCCCGGACTGAAAACGCTTGAACCAACTTTGTGCTACTCTTACTGACATTGCATTAGGTCCATAAACGTCACAAATTTTTTTCGTAGCTTGAGTCGCAGTTTCCCCTTTTTTGTAATAAAACTTCAGAATGTATCGAATTCCGATTCCGAATCCGAGAAAATGAATGAATTTTAACGACGAGTTAGAATTATTCATTTTCTCGGACAGACAAAAACAATTGAAAAATGGCGGGAAAGTGTTTTTTACTTTTTATTTTTCTTTTTCTTAATGTATTATATGTATTGATATTAAAACCAGCCAGATGCAAACAGTACTACTAAAGAGATTTTGTTTCAGTTTTATACAAACAAAAGACGAAGAAACTTTTTCCCCGACCTATTATGTATGTTATTCAGCACCTATACATATTCATAAATTATGTATTTTGGCTGCTGTTGCTGCTGAAAACAATTTCTCAGTTGTCCAAAAAAGTGACTATAGTGCTTTTAAAGTCGCAATTTGCCTTTAAATAATACTATAAAAAAAATTATCCACTATTTTTCCAGTGTGAAATATTTCTTCAAATTTATACGGAATTAATCCTAAGGTATAACTTAGAGTCATAAAAACTGCCCCACAATTAGTGAATATATCGCGTAAAATATGTACATACAAAAAAAGAACATACAGTCGAATGTAGAACCTCTTCCTTTTTTAAATTTAGCTAAATACTTAATATAGGCTTTTTATTATAAGACTATGCCCTATCATTTGTGTTTCATTGCCAGCAGATAAGCAATTAAAACTTTAATAATAAATAAATGTTCCTGTGCCTGATTGGAATCACAAATTATGCTTTTAGTTTTGAAAGACCGATTTATCATCACTTATAAAACTAACAAGTCTCGTGCATTTAAAACAATTAAACATGTTCCCATGCGTATCTTATAATTAGATGATGTACATCTTACGAGTTTCCAATAAAAAAATGCCTTTTTCAAAGCATCTCTAATTATAAGGTCTTTAAACCTTATGATTGACCCTGACAAATTTTTTTGACCTCTATTAGCATAACTATATCTACATAGCCCTACCTACAGCTTGTAGGTTTCCCTATTTATTAATGTTTGCCTATTTAGTACTAGATGAGAGTATAGAGCCCATACTTTGTGATATTCCATCTTAGTCCTCCGAAGTGTCACCGCATCTCTACTTCTTTGTTTCATGACATTCTTTGTGGTGCAGTATTCAAGTGGACTGTTAGCTGAATGTTCTGTTGTTACTTGAATGTTCAAAACAAAATTAAGTATAACATTTTTATTTACATGATAGAGGCACACGAAAACTAGGAAAATGATATTTTAGAGGTCAAACATTTATTAAAGAGTTCGTGTTACTTCAGAGCTTTATAATGTTTGTTTGACTTTTTGGTCTCTTTTACGCCGATATTTTGTAATAGCGTGGCCATAATCCGGTCGAGTCGACCCATTCGTGCTACAGCCATAATGTATATACGTGGTTTTACCTCGTGAACTACCACATATTTTTAAAATATTTGTTAAGATTTGATAAACACGCTAAATTAAAAAAAAAAATTGTGATATATTTTATTTCGAAATATTGTGATTATCAATAGTGTAGGCTTAGACTTTAGAGGTGTAGGTATTGTTAGTTCGATTAACCAACGTTAAGGTTCACATGAGTTGCAAGGAAGTGTGCTCTGGTCATCGGAGCGAAACGCACTGGTCACACCCAACGAAGATTTGCAAGTTCTGCGCCACAACATTAGCAAATTTAAAACTGTATAGACGTCTTCGTTGATCCTTGCAAAGAAAAAAGTTTCACAACTTCTTATTTTGACATTGACACGTCTTCAAACGCTGTTGTGGCGCGAAAAACCTGTTAAATAACGATTACCTGTTAAAAAACAAGAATCTTATTTTATAGTTTATTTGAATTTATTAATACGAACGCGTTATTTATTAGCTTTTACATTTTAGAAATGGTTAATCTTTTCTAGTATGACAATCGTAACGTCCGTTAGAATGTTGTATATTCTTGTTCTGTGCCCAGTGTTGCTAGTATCTGCAGTACTAACATTGACCATCGACTCGCAACTCGGCACTTCTATAGAAGGTAAATATATTTTATATTCACCTATTATTATATATATGTTTCTGATCAAAGAAGAAAGGAAGACAAAACACTACCTACATTTCAAGTAAAGCCGAAATCATGTTCAAATTCTTGACACGTACTTACGCATCTATCTCGTAGCATGTCGTTGCTTTTAGAGTGATGCTTGTTCTTGCAATAAGTTGATCATAGTTTTGGCTTGGTTTCGGCGTCACTTAAAAATTAATGTCTATTTTGATTGGTCTGAGAAATATATAGGCATTTTAATAATTTAATTATTAATATTATTTTAAATTTATGTCAAAATTTTAATTATTATGGTTATAAATGGACAGAAAGATGCACGGCATGGTAGCAGCGTCATCTCGTATTAACTCGTGGTAGAATTTTTACAGAATGCATTAAAAGGGAGGTTAAGACTAGTAATCAACATTTTTGCTAATTACAATTTGTAATGTGTTGTTTTGGTTTAAATTTAAAAAAGTAAAAACGCCAACCGCTGTAGGGCACTCGCCGTTATTTTTCACAGTACGCGACCAACCCGGATTTGATAACTGCCGGCACCAATTAAGTTGTTAGTTATAATTTTAAGTGCTGCCTTACAAAGTGCTCAGTGGCGGAGAAAAAAATCCTGAGGACCCGCATGTCTGACTAATAAAATATTTTGAAGACATCTGAAGTCCGCAAACACGCATAAGAGCAGCGCGGCCGAATAATTTCCCTAAAGCCCTATAATATTCCTATATCAAAAATTAAAAGGAGGCCTATATTTATACAATAACTGAAAAATGTATGATGAATTGATTACAATATATTAGAGGGAGAATATTTATTTTAGCATTTAAGAAAAACTGAATGACAAACGAATTTACAGTCCACCTGATGGTAAGTGGCTACTGTAGTCCATGGACACCTGCAGCCAACTTTAAGGACATGAGACTGCAGATGCGTTTTCACCTATGAGTACTAAGGTGGAATATCTCGCAACCTGTAATTAGTAGTTTTATAATTAATGTAAGTACAAAATAAATAATATCATGTGCAAATTGTAAGAAGATTAAATACAGATGCCGCAATATTTGAGTTGGATATCAGAGTCTTGACGAACTTTATGATGAAAAGTTAGGCTGAGGGCCCTTGAGAGTCAAAATAAGTATATTATGTTATACTCGTAGAAATAGCTGCTTCCTATTTGAATTGAAATATCGTTCGATAAAATTATTTGTAAGAATATAGATCTTTTACGACTATGGCGATATGTTTACACTTTATAACATAATTTTCTAGGTATGAGTTAAGTTAGAAATTGTTTTGGACCACATATGCCACATTTGTTGATATAAATGCGTTAGTACTCATATGTAATTTATACTCATCCTCTCAGAAGTGAGACCTGGGACCTGGGACCTGGGTCGTATATAGGCTGTAACTTCACTTTACTTTAAGCTTCTAAAACATTGCATTTCTCATTATAGAAATTTTAATTGAATAAATAGCGTTATATTAAGTATATATATATATATACATATATATATATATATATATATATATATATATATATATATATAAAGCAATAAAACAAGTCTCAATATAAAATCAATGGCAATAAAAATAAAAATAGATAATCTTAATAATTTTCAATAAATAAAAAATAACGTTTAATTACGGCCTTAGTAATACAATATCATTATATTATATCTCAGTGTAATTACTCTAAGTTCAGTCATGAGTCATGACAGCAAAGCTAACGCATCATCGTAATAATCACAAAACGTCACCATTTTCAGATTACTAATTTATTTAAAGAAAACACATAACAATATAGATAAAATAAAAAAGAATATATTTTTTTATTTATTTTTTCCTCCTTGTATACATAATACAACACATTTTCAGTAAATATCTAATACAAAGTAAAATGTCAGATTCTCTTCAGTGACTTTCATTGCCACGTGCGTATTCCCGCCACGTGCGATAAGAAATTCAAGTAGCTGCCATTCATCCCATACGTCTAATATCAACGAACTCAGTGAAAGTAACAAGTAATAAATAACATATTATTAATTAAAAAACTCTGTTATAAAATTTCAGATTGCTTTGAGCGCATTTCAATAGGTGAGCAGTTGCCCAATGACGCCATCTACCGTAATATATCGGAGCTAACAACTAAAGAATGTGAGCAAATCTGTAAACAAGACAAGCAGTGTCGATCCTATGACTATGGGTAAGTAGTTTTAAAACTCACCGATGGATGGTGTTCTTTTAGTTTCGATTTTAGTAGCCAAATGTTGTGACATCAAAAATGCATTAAGGTAATAAAAAATAAAATAAATTTAATTTTGAATTTTGAACACATGAAATGTCCCGTAGAATTTTTAAACGTGTATATATAATATAAGTCTGTATAAATACTGTATGACGGTATATTCTTAAAGTATAAATGTTTTGCAATATTAGAGTGATAAACGATCTAACAGTGCACCTGATGGTAAGTGGTTACTGCAGCTGATGGACACCAGCGATCTGGTGTAAGCTTTAAAAATAATAAAATCAAGAAGAATACATTATCACATCTAAATGCTAAAATTAAAAGCCTCACAGCTTGTAAATATACTGGCTCTAACAGTAGCATAGATGTGCATTCACTGCTGATTGTTAGCAGGAATAGGTAAGTGGTTGGAATAAAATAAATGGACTTCTAGATAGGTCAGATAATAGACAATTTTTCTTAGATGATCCGCATGCTCGTTTGCCGCCTCTTATATTTAAAAAAAGAAAAAGAAACATTCTACCTAGTGGTTAGGAAATGGGTAAATAATTTTATTTTTAAAATAATTTATCTTCATTTCAGTGTTGGAGCAAAGGGCAACGCTACATGTAACCTCAGCACTTTAAGCGAAAAAGAAATAAAAGATAAAAGTGTTCTACACCGACATCCAGATTACGATGTGTATGTCCGAAGATTTCAATGTGAGCAATCACCACCAACCCCTATACAAGCTGAATTTGATGATCCTGATGGATTATTACATAGGCCGACATTTAGACCCAACAATGATCCAAAAAAACCATTGTCGGATGAGTTGCCAGATGATTTCGAGTCTTATGGTAACAGCAAACCAGACATTAAGCCATCATATAACAATGAAAGGCCCGATGAATATGACAATTCCAAACCAGATTACGATAATCCTCCAAGCTATGGCGTGCATAAACCTCAAGATATTCCATATGCACCTGAAAAACCTCAAAATAACATATCGAATACTAAACCTGATCCTTATGACGTGTTACAATTACAAAATCCATATGAAAGACCAAATCCACAAGGAACTCGGAGACCGGAAGAAATGTATGGTCATAGACCGACGCGCCCAGGTTATGGCCTTGATCTTTACCGACCAGAAACGCCTCAGTATCAATATGTAATAAGACCAAACAGAAAACCTTATCATCAATTTTCACGGCCCGATTTTAATGTTGGATATCAAAACAAACCTGATTATCCTAATAAACCCGATCCGTATGGACAAAGTAATTTGAATCACCCATCAGATCCAGTAATACCACCTAAGAGACCATTTAAACCTACTAAACCAGGTGGTTATCCTACAAAACCACATGATGAACCTAATAGTAGTTATAACAGTCAGTATGCCAGCAATTATGGCAGCCAGTATCAAGATAACTCCATTTATTTAGAAATCAAGGACCCACCACGGCCCTACAAACCTTTATATGATTCAAATAGACCTAATTATGGAATCAGCCAAGGAAATTACGATTATGGGCATCTTGGTTATGGCTATGATACGTACTCTAATCAAAATTCTCTATCCCATTTACAAAGTAGTCAGTCCCAATATTATGATTCGGGAACTGTAGTTCACGGTAGTAATTATCGCCCAAATCAAGAACCTGCCCACGAACCTTCGAAACCTTATATAGATAACCAAGGTTCCGTTTATAGTCAGTCTGCATATAACTCTAATAATGTATTAAGACCACAATCTACAAGAAAACCTCTCAACTCTAATAAAAAACCATCTTATGGAAGTAGCTATAGTTCACAAGGAAACACTGATGGGTATGGAATTTCTAGTCAAGGTTATGGTACTAACAATAACTATCATAGTAATAGTCATGCGCATGCTGGAAATGATAATTATGAAAGCAGTAGCCAAAGTAGCTATGGTAACAATCCTAACTCAAATAAAAAGCCACATAATAGCAATCATGGGTATGACAGTAGTTCTCACGGGTATTATGGTGAAAGTGATCAGTTATCAATTAATAAACCTTTAGGTGGCAACCAAGGGTATGGTGTTTCAAATCAAAATTACCATAATGAAGCTCAAAGTTCATATGGCCCTAACAATAAACCATATAATAACAATCAAGGATATGATAGTAGTCAGTCGGTTAATAAGCCTTATGGCGGTAGTCAAGTACTTGAAGGTTCCGATCAAAATTACCTTAGCAATAACTATGCTTCATACGGCTCTCTTAATAAGCCCTATGGCAGCAATAATGGATATGGAAGTATTGACCAAAATAGACCCAGCTATGATGGTGGAAGTCAGTCTTCGTACGATAAACCGTACGTTAGCGGTTCAGGGTACGGAAGTAGTAGTCAGAATTATTATGGATCACACGGCGAAAACACCCAATCATCGATTATTAAGCCGTATAGTGGAAATCAAGGATATGGTGGTACAAGTCAAAGTGATTATGGATCTTACGGTTCAGGTAATAAGTTTCAAGGGAGTAACTCAGTATACGGGAATAATAATAAAAAACCTTATGAAGTGAATAGTGCACCTTCCTATAAACCTTATGAAGATGGATATGAAAACTCTAGTGAATACAACAGCAACGCTGCTACCTATGGTAATAGTCATTCCTCTAGTAATAAACCTTATGGGAGCAGCCAAGGCTATGGAGAACAAAACAGTGACAGCAATAACTTCGATTTCTATGGCAGCAGTCAGACTACGAAAAAGCCATATGGTGCCACACAAGGGCAAAATGCAAATTCTGGATATGGCAGTAACCATGCATCATATGATAATGACTCTTCAGCATATGATACCGCTGCTGGTTATGGCGATCAGCAATATAGCCCAGGTTACAACAGTAGTCCTTCCTATAATGGCAATCGTCCTGTAAGTAGCCAGTCTTCCTACACCAACCAGCAAAATCCTCAATATTCAACTCAAAGTTCATTCGAATCTAGTTACAACAGACCAACAGGAGGTGTTGGCTATCAAAAACCAGAAAACCAGTCCAGTTACAGCCCTGGCTATGATCCGGATAGGCCAGATGTTAAACCAGTTTACGAATACGAAATAGATCGACCTGGTGATGTACCAAGTTATATCGCTAGACCTAATGGAGATGTTATTACTTCAAGACCAGTTGCGGTTGGTGACTATGGAGAAAAGCCTGGTTATAGACGCAATCCGGGCGAAGAAATTTCATATAAAGGTATGTTCAAATTCATACTACATTTTTGTAAAACAAGCGCAGTACCTGTTATAAGAGCTAGAAGTTAGCACGTACTGTAACAAATTTCTAAGAATAATTCATATTTTTCTATTTTACTTTTTTTTTAATTTTTACCTATGCTAATAAAATTATGAATGAATTTTGATAAAATAGGAGTACTTGAACTTGAGTATGAATATAATAATCAATTTGATTAACATAACTTTTTATTGCGGCCGGTAATTAGTTGTATTAACCATATAACGCGGATGGGATAGTACCAAAATAGTAGTTTTATTATATGCAGGAATGCAGCCCATCTACTTGTTGGCTACTTTCTACATGTCATTTCGGATAAATTTGATTTTTTTTTTATGTCAGAGAAGGTGAACGAGTGTACAGCTGACCTGATGTAAGTGGTCATCGTCTCCCATGAAACACCAGGGGAATCGCAGATGCGTTGCCGGCCTTTTAGAAAGGCTCTTTTCTTGAAGATCCCTCAGTCGTATCGATTCAAAAAACCGCTGGTGACAATAAATTCTACAGGTGGTCGTGCGGGGCAGAACATTGCACGTAAATCACACGATAGTGGACCGCCAACCATTGAGACGATAAGGATAAAATTTCGACTTATGTCACAGTAAACGATGGTGAAATTCAGCAGCTGTACTTAATCCGAAAAATTCTTCTGAGCACTTCCCGTTGTAAATGCGATAAAAGATACACAGAATGCTCGTTGCATTGAGAATTGAGTTTTGATTCCTCCAAGTTTTTCTTAACATTATGTTAAATTAACTTTTTTATAATTAACGACCGTGTATACGGAAACAAAGTATCAACGGCATAGAATATGGTATAGTACCATAATTATCTATTAACGTGGTTCCCCACGGGTGAGATGGGAAAAACATGTAGAATAGTTAACAACACAGGTGGACTCTATGCTCGTTAGTCACTTATATTTGTCTAAATAATCTGCCACAAGATCGTCATTATTACATAAAGCTGCGTTTCGAGTTATTGGCAGGCTACGAGGATGATAATGTTGATTCTTTTGGTAACAAAAATATATTTTATTGTAAAAGTCAATGTTTACCGATTACGATCATAATTCAACAACCTCACCTGTTTTGTTTTGGAATTCAACGCACCATTATTAATTGTATGAAATGACCATTTTAATTAGCATTATAATGCAGTGTTGTCTGGCATGACCGCAGGGCATGACCTTACAAAATACATATATCGCAACTAAACATTTAAAACATAATGAGAAGATTATGTCAAACGAGAAGAATATATAATTATATAACAGATTGAAAAATAGAAAAATAATAGAATCAAGCTTTACTTTGTGAAAATTCATTATATTAAGGCTTGAAAATAATTAGTTAATGGTAGGGAAAAAATCTAGTACACATATAGAAACGATAGTTAAATATTTTCAATATACGAATTTAAAATACATATATACGTATGAGTTCCAGTTAGTAAGAACATGGTGATGTTAAGTCACATCATTCTAATAAAGTTTAGCTTTGAAATATATAGCAGAGTAAATTAAGGACGCTTGATTCAAAAGAAGTGATAAAACATGAAACGACCTTCTTCTATACTGTTATCCTTATTCTTAAAATATGAAGTTATTGACATGATCATCATCAATCAAGTCTATAACTTCATATTTCTAGAAGTTATAAGTTGTGCAGGACCGTCATAGTGCCGAAACTTTCCGCGCCGGCACAGAGTCTCTCACTATGAAAATAAAACCATTTTTTAAATTATAGTTAAAAACATATTAATAGCCAACCTCGTGACCACCATAGCCAATAGACCAAGTTTAAACAAAGATGCTTACAGAAGATGCGTTGTTACCTCTGATGTCTAAGGTACAATACATCTCAGCCTGGAATTTTATCGGTTTTATCCTTCAGAACGGAACATAACTGTTCGGCTCCTTGGCGGCGATAATAGGTATGAGCGTTGGTATATTTACAGTATTCTAGGCGGTTTTTTAAGTCCATTTTATTTTTAAATTATTTAGCCTAGGCGAAATTAATAACATTTTATCTAATTATAAAAATAAAAAAATGTCTGCTCTCCAAGCGATGCGATGAAAAATTTGAATGTAATAGATATACTTCTACACCATAAGCAAATATTCAAGCAATCATGCAAAAAAAAACCCCATAAAGTTATGAACTAGGTAATTTTAAGACTAAGAGACTTGTACATTTAGAAGATTATTTATTTTTATCAGCCTGTAAAAGTCTCAAGAAAAAAGGGCCTCACCTGTTGCAGTGTGGATTTGCCTTTATCGGCAACTACAATCGCAGAACTAGATGTTTTGGATTTTTGACGCTGCTTCTCGTCCCCGCTCTGGGTATTTCACGCCTGGCATAAACGATTGGTTTTATTCCCTTTATCGGAAGCCTGAACTTTCTCTAAAATCGTATCTCAAATTTGCCTCATACGACATCCACGAGATGAACAGGGGTTATGGATTCTTATGCCGCCACCACACTATTCATTATTCATATAAAAATAGAAAATAAAAGTTATTCAAAAGGAGTCCTTGTATTCAAATATTAGAAGGCAGGAAATTATTTTTACTAGCTGAAAATTGTCACACTCAAAGCCGTGACTACAAGGCGTGATGGTCACCGACGTGTTCGCTTTATGCTGCTACGTGAGATATTGACCTAGCCTATTACCCTGACCCGATGTAATTATTTACATTTTATAATTTTGTTCATTTGTGTATTTTATGTGGCAGTGGCGTTAGATAATTTCATCTCCTCTTGTCGTCTCCAAAATCGACGAAGTAAAGGATCAGAAAGTTTTGTGGTGCATTAAAAGATGATGATATATAAATTTAACTTTAAATAAAAAATAAGAAAATAACTATAAAGATTGAAATAATTTCACACATTTCAATTATAATTATAATTATACACATTACAAATATAATATCACACATAACAGCTTCAGAAGTCGGTGGTGGAAGATAGTGTATAGAATGAGTAAAGCCTTTGGCGTTTACTTTTTATTAAAAGTTAAATTTTTTGACCCTATTTTTAATTTGAATGGACATAATAAGTCCAAGGCAACAACTAGAATTTTCTTTAGTTTCTTCGAAAACTTCATCCCAAGTTTTGGCATCCTTAAAAGAGTTTTTTTTATATTTATATGTGACCATCCCTAATGACCAAACATATTAAATAAGTAAGAATCATTAAAGTAGCTTCCATTTGACAAAGATATCGGATATCATCCATACGAAAAAACATACGGTAGAATTGAAAATCTCTTTCTTTTGAAGTTGCCTAAAAAAGTTGTTAGAATTAATATCAAAAATGTGTAACAGTGTAATCTTTATTTTATATATTTTTCAAAGAGTAACCAAATTTTAAACTTAAGTCCTAACCAAGCCGGGAACGAGATATCACCTTGTGGCCGTTAAATACTTGATTGCGCGGGAGAATATATAATTATATCTTAAATTAGAGGAATTATATTTACTTACCGAGAAGCTCGTACTCACAATCACTAATCGGCGTTCTTTCTAAATATTGTGGTGTGTAAAGTTGTAGGTGTTACTGTATGTCTATGATAGTGTATAGCCGAAAAACACTAGCGATTATAAACTTTAAAACTAATTAAATTAATAATGCGGTAAGAGCACAACAGCGGGTGCAACAGCGGGCGCGGATTAGCGAAGACTTCTATTGAACTAATGACCCTTTCCTTTTGAAGGTGAAGTGAAGTGACAATTTTTACTCACACCACCGCCATCTATGGTAAATACTGGGAGATTAATTCGAGCGCATGTTCGGCGCGACTAAGTCCAAATATATAAATAATTATATAACGTTATTGCAGTTTTTGAAGATACGAGTAAATAAGGCTTCTACTTTTATTTTATCCCAAATTGAATATGATTTATGGGCAAAAACGTATTTGCCTACCAATCAACCCTTACGTATATGTGCATTTTGATTTAAAAGATAAAAAGGACAGAACGTTTGAGATATTTTTTAATAAATTTTATTTCGTCTTCGATTAAGATCAAAACACAGATACGTTTTTAAAGGTTTCTTCAGTTTTCACCTAACTTAACATATAAAACAAAGCAACCACGCCTGCACAGCAGCATACTGTTGTGCAGGCGTGGTTCTTCCTGGTTCGAATTCGAGTATAATACAGTTGGTGAGTGCCTCTACTACGTGCAATCGCCCACGTGCGAACGTCTACATAATTTAACAATAAAATGACTTAGAATTACATTCAACACTCAAGTATAAACTTGGCAAACTATAATCAAAAACATCTTCATCATTACCATTACAGCCCTTCCTAAGACCACCGTTGAACATAGGCTTCCCCCAAGGAATGCCACAAAGCACGGTCCTAAGCCACCTGCACCCATCGACTTCCTGCATGTCTTAACAGGTCTTCACTCTATCCAGTGTGGAGACGCCCTACACTTCGTCTGACGGTACGAGGCTGCCACTCGAGAACCTTCCTTCCCCATCGATTGTCGTGAAACAAAAACATCTTAATTGGATCATATTTGATCAGTTAACCCTCCTAATGTTTTTACTATTTACATAGGCCCTTTCACACGGGACGGAGTACTAATTTATGGTGGTTAGAAATGTGAATAAGTAGCCACTAGATTGTAATTCAAATCTCTGCCTAACTGTAATTATAAATTTTAAAAACCTCCTAAACAAAAAGAGCCGATGATCTTTAAACGGCTGAACAGTTTTTCTTCCAACATAGCTAAGAACACTTTCGATTTCCTTCTTTTTTCTCGATTTCTTTCAAACTCTCACATTTCAAATGAAAAAACTTATTCAAAATCGGTTCATCTGTTCAGAAACTATGATGCCACAGACAGACATACAAGTACACGTAAACATACTACAAACTTATAACACCCCTTTGTTTTCGTCGGAGGTTAGTCCTCCTACTTCCTCTTAGTTTTTTGAATCAGATAATAGCGGCCTTTAAATCTTCAGACAACCCGGTTGATTCATCAAAGTTGACGTTTTGCTTTTCTATTTCGTAACTGTAAATAAACCAAATGCCGAAATTTGATAGATCTCATGTGAGGATATAAGAATGCACACTTCAGAGTTGTTATTGAGTACAGGCTTTCTCGCACGCGGACATTAATTTTGAGCTTAATTTAGACCACATTTTTTGTAACTACATTAAAAGTTATGGCCTAAATTAGATACAAAGGACCTAAAAAGAGTCAAAGTAAAAGAAAAATATACTAATATTTAGGTTTTGTAGCGGCTTAATCGGGATAACTTACAACATGTCATAGTGCGACCTGGATGGTGAGAATGTTGCCGCCATACTGATTAGTAATGGCCACCTGTCACCCGCTTGACGTTTCCGGTAGAAAGTAAGGTTCACTACTAAATTCATTTACGCACCAAATTTGAAAATCAACATAGCGTTTCGTCCTTGATTTTATTTCGGTCTATGCACTCAGGCGAGATCGTAAGGTCTAAGAGGATATAAGCGATTAGAACATATATCATACATAATCATCATCAGCTTTCTTAAGTCCATTGCTTGACAAAGGCTTTCCAAATCGCGCTAGCTAATATGATGTTAGAAAGGCCGATAGTCATAACGCGGAGCAAAAGTGTTGATAAATGTATACGTTCGCACTGGTAACGCTGCTTGTTAAGTCATTGTCATCGTCATTTAGTAATTATTGCTAAATTCTGATCTATCAGTCATTATTGTGGACACATTTTTTTAATGAAGTTGAGTAAATGGGGCTCTACAATTTTATTGTGGGCAGAGACGGATTAAATGTTGTCAGAGCCCTAGGCTAGCGTCTTTTCGGCACCTCTATGGTGGCCATATATTATAAAATATAACTACTTATTCTGCAAATAAACTATATTATAATTTATAATATACTTTAGTTGCGAAATAATTAGGACACGTAACATTTAGGTGTGAATGGAAAATGTAATGAGAGAGTGAAGGCGATGTAGGAGTAATCATATCTAATAAGATCAAGTAATATTATTACGTAATTTTTTTAGTTTAAAACCTTCCGCGCATGCCCCTTTGTATGCTTGTGCTCCTAGGCACGTGCCTAGTTTGCCTTAAGGATAACCTGCCACTGATTGTGGGAAGTCAGAATGTGTAAAAAAAGGCACGTATGGCAATTCACAATGCTGTCCTTATCTTAATGTATGGTAGTGAAAGTTGGGTGTGAAACACGAGAGTAGAGAAATTATAAGAGTAGATAGAATAAATGCTGTAAAAATGCGGTCATTAAGGAGTATGTTAGGGCTGAATCTGAATGACAGGGTGAGAAATTGTGTGATAAGAGAAAAGTGTGGTTTGCAAGATGATTTTGTGGTCATGTTAAAAGAGTGAACGAGGAAAGAGTAACAAAGCAAATCTATGTTGCAGAAGTGAACGGCAGAGTCGGGAAGGAACGCCCTAGACGAAAGGTTATCGATCAAAATATCGATATTCGAGGATGGGCAAGATTAAGAGTACCCTTAACTGATGAGTATGTATGCGTAGGTATATGGATGTCAAGAAAGCGAGAGAGGTGTGTCAGTATTGTGCCAAATGGAAGTCCGTATTCTCTGCCTACCCCTCTGGGTGACATACGCACGCGAGTGTTTATGTATGTATCTATTATTTAAGGAAAATAGATATATTTTATCTTGTGCCAGCAACAAAGTAACGACATATGCCATACGATATCGCGACGGTGTACAATACTCGGTTTGAAACTCGAATATCTAATGATAGTATGGTCGTGTATCCTTTCCATACCTTAACCTTGTACCATTTCAAAGTGCATTGCTAAACACCTGGAAGATTTTGTTGTATGCAAATTCAGTTAAAATTTATTTTGAAAATACGATTATTTATCAAGTAAAATACGAATGTAAAATTAAAAATGTCGTCCACATTTTTTACGAGCTAAATTGAAATATCGTCTTTAATTCACCATTGAAAATTGAACTGCGTCAGAAATTTATGTTCGCGATGATTTTTACGATTTCAAATATCACTTTGTACTAGACGAATCATTTGATATAATTCAAATGACATTTATTGATAAAATTTCTTCTAAGGCAACCGTGTACCGCTGGTAAAACAAATATCAGCATGGTCGACTAATTTTGAAAGATGAAGTAAGTAGTGGTCGCCCCATGAAAGCTATTACGAAAGGAAACGTGTTGATAGTGAAAAATTCAATTGAAGGAAACAGGCAAATTACATATGAAGAGATTCAGCATATACTGCAGATTAGAGCGGGAAACGTTTACTAGATTTTGCACGATATATTTTGCGTAAGAAGGATAGTCTCGCGATGGGTGCCGCTCAACCTTAGCGACGCTCAGAAAAAGGCCCAAGTGGAATGATGCCGTGACTTGATTATCAAATTTGAAACAGACTCGTCGTAAAGAAACGCCAGACCACGGTTTGGTTGTTTCAAAATGAACCAGCGCTTACCAAAGTGAAGGGATCGAAAGCGCAATAAAAATTTTGATCGCTAACTTTCCACTACTTCATGGTATCTTTTATCAATTCCTTTACGAAATCGAAAAAGCGTCAATGTCTAATAGTATGTACTACCAATTTTTCACTGCTGTGAGCAATTAGTAACCAAACACTCTTACTGACTTATTTTTATTCCTTAAAATAAAAAATAAAAACAGCTGAAAAAGATACAATAGCCATCGCCGGAAGATGCTATTTGAGGAGGCAGAAGAAGAAGTGAATGAGGCGGATTGGTTTAGAAAATTGTTTCAGACGCATAAAACTTTATAATGTTGATGGTGGAGAGTTTTTTTTTAAAGGATTTATTATAAAAATTTAACCACAGAAGTTATTTTTTAGTTTTGAAAAGTTTTGAAGAGAACTTTTCGAGTGGCCTACGTATATTTTACACGGAAAACTATACGGAGTGTGTTTTTATTATATATTGTTATTAAGTCTCTGAGAAGAATGTTTGTGAAAGACAGATAGATACACTGACACACAAAGAATTGATCCCAAATTTTGGCATGGAACATAAACGAAGTTGGTAAATAAAGTTGGGAGCAAAGCCGCGAGAAAAGCTAGTTTAAATTATTATAACAAAAATATTATTTATGGGTTTTTGTTGCTGTGTTGGTTTCGATAACGAATTAGCCACGTTATTTAGCGCAGGAAATTTTTCTTATGTAACAACCTGCAATAAAGCCAGTCGTTCAAATTTTTTACTCTAAGTTTTGAGAACATAATGGAAGGTCTAAACAATTTAGCTCGAGCCTACTGTTTACAATTATCTGCAAGATAGAAGGTGTATGGTCTAAGTTATGTGTTGTAAGAGAAAGCACTCATTTTGTATAAACTAAGCAATTACGTTATGTAAAGAATTGCATCTTGAATACCAAGACAGACAGACGACTTCTAAAAACTATTAATATATAGCTTTATCATTCTTTATTTAGTCTCGGAAATTTGTTTTTTTAAATATTAGAATTACAGACACGACGTTTACAGATTTATTATATGCACATATTATAATATTGCAGCTAAAATATAAAATATAAGTTTTAACTGGAATTGTAGTTGGTACATAAAGATTGTATTATTAAAAAAAAATTGCTCTATGTATATAATTATAATATTCTCATATCATTGTTCAGGGAGAAAAAGAGAAATACTTTCGAATGGTCTTAACACCATCAAAATACCCTATTAATATATTATAATAAATAAATGTTGGTATTTATGGGTTACATAAATCCTCATCATTACAGCCCTTCACAAGTCCACTGTTGAACACGGGCCTCCCCAAGAAATGCTATGGTCCTGAGCCACCTGCATATTTTTTTTATAGAATAAGGGTGAAAAACGAGCACATAGTCCACCTGATGATAAGTGGATGCTGTGGTCCATAGATATCTACATTTATCCTCGATTAAGAATCAAAATGCAGATGCACTGTCAGCCATGAGAACTAAGATGGAATACCTCGTTTCCAGTAAAAAAGGTCTCCGCTTCTCACACCTACCATACGAAACACAGCAGCATTAAACTGCTATTTTACGCTGGTATTCTGTGAGAGCGTGGTTCTACCCCAGTCGAGCCGTCCCATTCGTGCTACAACCATTATATATCTGGAGCATGGTTCTACCGCGTAAACAAATCCATTGACTTCCTACATATCTTACCAAGTCGTCACTCCATCTAGTGAGAGGATACCCTGTAATTCGTTTACCGGTACGATGCCGCCACTCGAGAATCTTTTTTCCACATCGAATGTCAGTTCTTCGAGTTATATTGACGGTCCATTGTCACTTCAGCTTAATAATACGTTATTACATAAATACCAATATGTATTATGCTATTGTCATTGCTCACCTATAAAAATATACAAGTTTGGGTGACAAATGAGGAAATCTGATTCACCTGATTGTAAGTGGATGCTGTGGCCCATAGACGTTTACATCTATTGTAGATTAAGAATCAAATATAGTTGCGTTATCGTATCGTAATGTGCCTAAATGCCTCACTACCAGTAAATAGCGTCTTTGGTTCATTACACTCATCACACTCATCACAGCAGCATTAAGCTGCTGTTTTACGTTGGTATTCAGTAGGAGCGTGGTCCTTTCTCGGTAGAGCCGACCGATTCGTGTTGCAACACTATACAGCCGCAGCGGCTGTACCACGTTAAAAATAAATAGCAATGTTGAAATTTGCAATTATATAATACCTACTTTATGAATAATTGTAATAATCTTGCACTTACTGGAAATTGATAATCGCAATGTTTTCTTATATTTGCGCGAACAGTGTAGTGTGCAATCGAATGAAACTAACTACATAAAATCTGTAAAAACTAGTTTCACTCATAATTCACAAACAGATTATACGTGCTAAGAGATCTTAAAATCTATATGTATTTTAAATATAAATTTAACCCAATGTTCGCGGTGCCATGTGGTGGCGGCATAAGAAAATTTTGTCCCGTGAATGTTATAAAAGGCGACTATGCAAAATGTCAGATAATTTTTATGGCTTCAGATAGATTTTTTTACGTATTTTTTTACGTGGTAGAGCCATGCTGCAGCTATATTAGTAGTATCCAGCTCGGCGACGCGATGCGAGATGACTGGAACTCTGATTGTCAATCCGCCTGACGATCGTGACGGTAAAGGCAACCCCTATCTATAACGGGAGGCCATTGTCTAGAAGTAAACTTTTAAAGGATGACACTAAAGAAGAAAAAAAAGTCTTAAATTATCCAGTCAAACTTTCTTCTTAGGCTATTACGTGCTGATGAAGAAGACGGAGAAGAAGTAGTTCTATCGTAGTAGTCTTCAGATGACGCAATTTATTTTTAGCTTGGGCCTGGTTGCGGGTGTCCATGAGTTGCATCAGTCACTTACCATCATATTATGATCTGGTTAAAGCCTATTTTAACTGGTTAAAGCCTAGTTAAGCCTATTTGACACTTTAATTTTATAAAAGTGGTTGTTCTTGCAATATATAAGGTTGGTTGTTTCTTATATATATTCGTATAATGCAGTTGATCAAAGAAAGCGTAATATTCTTATAACTTGGTACAATTTTGTATGATAGCGATCTAATATCTAAGAATCTTTAAAACATTGTGTACAAACTTATTGTTGAAGTTATATCATACCCATGTAGCTATTTCTTCGTGGCCTTCGCCATTATGCATTATGTTATATTGAGGTTTATCGCTTTTCAAAAGATCGTTTGATTTTTAACTACTGTAAATTACTTATACGTGAATTGCGTTGCATTTTAAAATGTATTGTAAGTGACGGATCAGTAGTATAAGTAGCTAGTCAAACACCGGAGTAGGTTTATTAAAAAAATAATGCAGATAGTTTTTGTGTACATTACATAATTACAAATTTGTGTCTCTTTCTCTCTGATTCTGTCTCGTCTATCAGATAAAATGAAAAGTCCTCGTTAATCAAATCATAAAAACTAGCCAAATATGTTAAGTATGAGATAGGCTATGAAACCCTGCTGTCCTCGGTGTACTCCATTGAATAACAAAAAACTCATTTCGGAAGGGCTCTCACAATCGCTTCACCCAAAATCAAAACACATAGACTGGTGATACGACACATTGTCACAATTGTGGGTACAGCTGTGGCAATCACTAACCGACCTTCCCCGGGGTTAAGAATGGATTTATCTTTAAAGAAAAGCATGATAGTTGGTACATGCTAAATAGATCGATGTAAGTATTTGGATTTAAGGCTGCCGTACATTTTAAAAATTCAATTTATTTAGGTCGTAGAGCCACGTCAAATATTTTTTTTTAAATTTTAAGCGTGTTATAAATGAAGCGAAAATGTCTACGTCAAAATGCCACATTTTTTTGTAAACATTTTGTTGGTAAAATAATCGAATTGGCTTTAATTACTACACTCGTCAAGCTAATTCGCATATTAGGAGTTATAACAGTTATTTCTTATGTCCACGCGAACACTACACATTTAAATAAATGGTGACCATGGGTGCTGTAAAGTGCTTGAAACGTCGGGAATATAAAAATAGGTAAAAATTAGTTTTATTTAAGTTATAACTGTTACTAGTGCAAGATAAAGATATGCAATTAATTTTATTTAAACACAATGTAATACATTTTAAGACTTAACAGGAAATCAGACGAAACAAAGATTTCTATGAAATCACCACCATTTATTAAATTCCTTTTTATCTTGATCTGAATAGTGAACTGACTCAGAATTTTTTGCATAGTGATGTCATTAAATACATTAGCTTCCCTTATGAAAAATAAAAAGATAAATCTTTGTGATCCATTGTGTGAGCAGCCTTGGGTTGCGAAACAATGCTCTGATGAGTTTAGGAAGCGTGTCCCTTTTATTAACTTCGCATTCTACAGTTAAAGTGTTTTAGTGTTTTTTTTTTGTTTTCGACAGTTGATTTGATATACGATTTTGTTATCAGACACGTTTAACATTAAACAGTAAAAAAAGAATGAAATAAAATGAAGCATTCTATGTTTAAAATCTGTATTTAAAAACTACCAGATATTATTTTGCATCTTTAATTCGACATATAGAAGATGGGCCATCTTAAGAGTATCCGACGAGCATGTTTGCGTAAATATACGCGTAGATGGGAAGTCCGTAGTCTCTGTCTAACCGTCTGCGTGATAGGCGTGAGAATTTGTGTTATGTTATCTCTTGTTTTGTTTTACATATTATTTTAGTACTAATTTGACACCTAGCTTTACTATCAGAACTTATATCATACATCATTACCCATCATTGCATCGTAATTTAATTCTACTTCTGAATATAGATGTCAGAAATAGACTCAGAACACCTACAACAAGTTTATTTTTAATTGCAATTAACTATAGTACAATTACCATTGGTTCCCTTAGCGATTCAAGTTATTGCCTTTCGGGTTTTGGTTTTTCAGTTCTGCGTGTTTGAGTTGTATCTGACCCATATATTAGTGACTCTAGTAAGAGTTTTTATGGTCGCTATAATATGTAATGTATCTCGTAATTTCATTATTATACACCTCGCACCTTTGCCGTTTTGGTCCGGCGTAAAGAAGCTAGTTTTATTACTAATCATCGGAAGCCGGATGAACGACATCTTTTGTTACTTCCCGCACTCACGTCGTTTGGCACCCACTGATCAAAACGATTTTATGATTTTTCTTAATTCGCCATCGCGCGGCTTACTTTCTATTATATATAATAATGATTTGTATAATGGAAATTAAAAAAAAATTGGGTGCCTTTCGAAGCTCTTAAAGGAACTGTAAAATAAACAGGTGTTGTTATACCTCGTAATGGTTTCCTGCACGAAATGAACACCAAATTATTTTACTATGAACGAAGGTTAAAGTACTTATAATATAATAACTCGTCCATTGTTTTATTGCAGGAATAGTTTTAGTTTGTTAAGCTTTGGGCTGTTTATTTTTAAAATATGTTACAGAAGCGTTGTGTTTCACAGCAAAGTATTGCTATTTTCTGTTGTTATTTGTTGAGTATCCAATCCTTCTTATTTTGAATTATTAATGGGTGAGTACCAGCAATAATCGAATTATATTTTTATGAAATAGAATATTTTTTACAATTATTAAGTTTGTGTATAGTTGCTCAGGTTTAAGCACTCGTTCTAAAATTTCATAGTATGTGAGCAAACCGAGTTCGATGAGTAACAATAAGTTATTAATTGCAATTTAAAGTGCTGGCTTTATATATGGTAGAGCCACGCTACAGCTCTATTACAGTTGTAGCACGAATGGGTTAGTAAAATATCAGCATCGTATGGTGTGTGCAGATAACTGGAGACCCTTTTTACTGGAAACGGGGCATACTATCTTAGTACTCAGGGGTGACAACGCATCTCCATTTTGATTATTTATTGAGGATAGATTTCTATGGGCCACAGCATTCACTTACCGTCAGGTGGACTGCATGCTCGTTTGTCACCCTAATCTCTATATTATATAAAAATCAATTGCTGTCAGTTAGTCTCGCTAAAATTCAAAAACGGGTCGACAGATTTTGATGAAATTTTTGTGTGTTTTTGATTCAAAACTGTACCAGGTAGGTGGCGCTGTTGTCAAGTTCCAAAATTCACCTGTGCGACGCCGGGGCGAATCGTTACTTCAATTTAAAATAAATAACCATGAAATTTAAAAAAATATAAACCACGTTTTTATATTCTTACATTGTCATCCGATTCTTAGCTATTTTCAAAATTTCAAGTCTCTTGCTCATCGGGAAAATAGTTTAAAATCAATTACTTAATTCGACCCGAACAGAGAGACACGACAGCGAGTTAGTAAAAACGTGGTGAAAATAATGGTTCACTTTTATTTTTTATTTATTAATTTGATGTATACTAGTATTATACATATACACACTTACATCTATGCAAATAAATAAAATTGAAGCATCTGTTCATAATATCAAAACAACAGCTTCTTACTAATTGCATAAATATACAGTATATAACAAAACACAATTTTAAAAATTTTGTCTGTCTGTCTGTCTGTTTGTTCCGGCTAATCTCCGAAATGGCTGGACCGATTTTAATGGGACTTTAACTGGCAGACAGCTGATGTTATAAGGAGTAACTTAGGCTACTTTAATTTTAGAATAATTATTAGGGTTCCGCGCAAAAAATAATTAAAACCCTAAATTACACATGGGCAGTCGCTGGGAACAGCTAGTTGGCATATATACATTTAGCTTGTTTTATTTTAACAACCGTGGTTATGTTTACGATGAAAACCAGCATCTGGAGACCTTTTGGTCAACCATGAGACATGTACATTGCACAATGCTAAATGTGTTTGTTTGTTTTTTCTTGATACTTTATATTAAGCATTATGTTGTATACTTTTTATCTTATCTTTCTTTTTAACACACTTAAAAAGAGTACGTTCGAAATTCAACTGTATTTTTTTAAGTGTGCTGTGAACTAATATACGATATCTTCGCAAATTGTAAATCGATTTTAATTATTCTTTTTATAAGTTAAATTAAGGAAAAATGGAATCAAATTTTAGTACAACTAATTTGACGTTAATATTCTAGTTTTACTTTGAGCTTGTCATATCGCTTAGTCGACACAAAGGTTTATATAATTAAACTTAAAAAGTAACAAAACAACTTAAAATCTAGGAAGTATAAAATTCATACCAACACGATTAAAATTAAAATTAAAATGGCTCTTGAATTTGCTACTAATCTATAGGGTATCGAAAAATTAAAGCCAAAGAGATGAGATGAGGTGCCATCTAGCAGTGCTACGCGTATAGGCAAGTAATTTACTTTTAGAACCATTTATTGTGCAAGAATGGCACCGACCGATTTTATTTTGTTTTATTTTTTTTTAGTGTCACAGTTTTCTATAAATTTCATTCAATGTTTTATTTAAGTAATAACTCGTAGCTTTCGTACGTTCTTTTTCTTAAATACTAAATGGATTGTAAAATATATTAACTAGGTAGGTTGGTTCTATTAAAAGTTAAGCATTTGTTACAAAACGCGAAGTGCGTATGAGATTATTTCTCATGTGAATTACAATAGTCGGATATATTGAGGTTTTGCTGCGAATAAATTTATTTTTAACAGACAATAGGGCGACTGATGGGGTTATCAGGTGTAATCAATGTGACGTTGTTTTGTATGGACCTTTCAATTTCACTAATATTTTTTCGTTATTTTTAATTTCTAAGTATTTATTTTTAAAACGCAAGGTTATTAAATCGTGTTATATTTTACCACTGTTTTCTAGAGTTAACAGATAGAAATTTTACATAGCTTAGTGTCCGCCTAATGTACTCTTTATTAAAAAGTTCTTTTTGGACATTAAAAAAGGAGTCAGACTGGGTAAGTATCATCCTCTTATTATTTTTGATGCCAAGCAGCATTGCATGCACTGCTATGTACTGGTCTGAAGGGTAAAGACATCCAGTATAATTACAGGCTGTAGGCAGAACTAAGAGCACAGAGGACTACGCATGTGTAACCTTCTTTTTTGTTTGAAATTGGTTCCTTGGGCTACTGTAACTATTTCTCATCGGGTGGACTGTAAGTTACTTTGTCACTTCAATGTTAAAAAACCATTAGTATTAATAAATATATAACTGTAGTTTTATAAGATAATATTCAATCAACACATAACATACATAACAATAGGTGTTTGTTACAATATTTTTAACGACATGGAGCCTTATTTATCAGAATATCTCCATACGAGTCGTGGATCTTGAAGCCAAAATGTGTGCAAAACAAATTTTTGACAGCACCTTAATATTTGCATCGTTGATAGCTTCTGATAAAACCATTTTATCTCATCGTCGTAAAATGGCGGTGGATAAAATCTGCTAAGCCACATTTTATTCTGTTTTGTTATTTACGTTTAATTCTGTAAGTTAGATTTTAATGCTTTAAGTAGGTTTTAAGTTCTGTAGTTTTAATGCTTTAAGTAATATTGGTAGGCGAACTAATAAGGCACTCTTCTGGTAGTATGTAGTAAGTACATTTGAATAAATTAAATATTTTTTATTATTCTTTGATGGTAATATTTCGGACTTGTTTGACTTATGGGACGATTATCCATATTATTTTGTCTACAATGTTTCGTTCGCATATAAACATGTCGAACAATACTACTGTTCAGTCGCGAAATGTTACGCGCTCTAACCTCATGACCCATACTATAAGCTGAACCTATTCATAACGTACTAAATTACAAAAAAATACAAATTAACACATTGTCACGGACAGTACGCCCATTTTCGTGACATTCTGAATTTATATTACATTACAGCTTCTATTTACATTAAAATATTTTTTCCATATTTGCCACTACGTAAATAAAGCGCGGTATTCGTTTGAGTTAATATGAAGAATCTACTTTTACTGTCATAGCAAACAGTATCAAGATTGTACTGTCAAACATAAAATTTTATGATAGTAAGTGTGTTACTATCTACACACATACATACAAAATTTTATATAGTACACATGTTGTGGCACCACAGTGTAGCCGTTGCGTTCGCGTCGTGTGAGTCAAACGAACCAGTCGTAGTGTCACCAGGAGGAAGGACACGCTTTCGCTTGCGTCAAATCGTTCGTCGTCGTTCGTTGAATACTTACGTGTTTTTCCTGTGGTAAGTAATTTAGTATTATAATATGTTATTGTCTGTTTAAGACCTTGAGGCCATGTGATCTTTCAAAATAGTTATACATTGTATCAAAAAAGCGTTAGCATAAAAACACGATAAATTTAAAAATATAATGGAATAAACTTCATATTATTTTGTAGGTAAGTATCGTTTTCTTTTTGTTGTGCGTCTAATTCTCTTTCAATTGTCTTCAGATGGCATAAAGAGAAACAGATTGAGCAAACTGACCAAAATCTTTGTTCGAGATGATGAATCTAACAGATCATATTCACGACGATGATGGTGAATATGGGTTCAGACCCTGATACAGTACATGATGAAAATAAAGATAGCAGCAGTGACTACAGTCAAAGAAATTTTTCGTGTTCATATAAGTGCTTTGAACGGAATAGACAAAGAATTGGGTCTGAAAGCGAGAAGTCGTATCATGGTTCTTGGCGATCAAAGCGATAATGGCGAGCAGTTAGACCAATTCTGTTAATGAAAACTTTGATGAAACCGAACGTGATTCGACATAAAGCGATTGTGGTATTTTCAGTCACCATCAAATTCAGTAGCAGAATGAGAAAGAAAGCAGCGTTCAAGGTATGAAAGTCAAGAGAATAATGCTGTTAGAAATCATTAAAGATAACAATGAAGAACAAGTGAAATCGTCAGAAGAAAATGGGGTGAGCGATATTCATAACAAAATTATGAGCTACCGGATATGAAATCAACAAGACGAAGAAAGAAATAAGAATGAGTCTATGAAGTGATCAATTAATGTTCAATTTCAAAAATTCAGGAACCTTCTCAGAATAGAAGGAGAGAAAAACTTACAGCTAGAATGAGAGAGGAGCTGAATAGGGTAGTTCCAGATCAATCTCCACAAAGTCAAGGCACAATCTCAGGCAAATTAAATGAGGCTGGACCGAGCAGAAGAAGAAGTTCAGTAAATACAGTACGTCGAGGGACTCCTCCACCAAATGACACAATTTGAGGAAGATACTGTCTCAAATATTGCTTCTACTGACTTTAGATCTCCAGAAAGGCCCGACTTTTGAAGTTCATAGAAAATACCACATGCGAAGTGTTGACCATCTGTTTACTACGAGATGATAGAGTATTTGGTTGAACGAACAAATTCCTATGAACTGCTCTTACCAAAACAAATAGGCCACATACGTCATGCACGCAATGCTGTCTTTCGAGCAACAAATCTGAAGAGATGAAAAATTTTAGGTCTTACTTTATTAAATGGTCACATTCGTGTTCCACAACAAAACTTTACATATGATGACCCTTGTACTTTCACCTGTCTATTTTAACTATACGTATCTTGCAGAAGGTATGAGCAAATTTTAAAGATGTCTGTATGTAGCTGATTTGGGTGCGAAAGAAAGGTGCTGGAAAAATTGAAGGTTTATAAACACAGTGACTCAAAATTTTCGAGTGTTCAATCCAGGTCAGACTTGTCTCTTGATGATCTGTTGCTACTTTATGAGGGGACGATTAATATTTCGTCAGTACATAAAAATCAAAAAGCGGGTATGGCATAAAGTTTTTACGTTTATACAGCGGATGGATACGTTTTTCATATTATAATGTAGTAGACTTGAAAATATTGAAACCAATGAAAGGAGGACGACAAACTGGTACTGCGTTTAATGCGCCCATATCTTTTTAAAGGACATAACTTATTTATGGACAATTACTACAATTCAGTGACCCTTTCTGAAAAATTACTTGATTTGAAAACACACACCAACGGCACGCTGCGTAAGACAAGAAAAGACAATCCTAAAGAAATTTTACAAAAGAAACTCAAAAGCCAGCGTAATGTGAATGGGAAAGGAAAAAAGTCTATGTAAGTGCCTGGAAAGATAAAAGAGACGTCTATATGGTTACCACCATGGATCATCCAGCGCTCATTGAAGTCACAAACCGATTTGGAAAAAACTAAACCCATAGAAGTGAACAGATATAACAAATCAATGTCGGTGTTGATCCTTGGATCAGATGATAAGTTATTATTCATCTTAAAGAAAAAACTATAAGGTGGTATAAAAGGTCCTATTTCATATTATGGACACTTACAGTATGGAATTCCTTTACATTTATAAATTTGTGAAAAAGATAAAATGTAGTGTATTGACATACAGAAGAGCTTCTTACTAATTGCATATGAAAGTATATACGGTACATATAACAAAAACACATTTTTAAAAATTTTGTCTGTCTGTCTGTTTGTTCCGGCTAATCTCCGAAATGGCTGGACCGATTTTGATGGGACTTTAACTGGCAGACAGCTGATGTTATAAGGAGTAACTTAGGCTACTTTAATTTTAGAATAATTATTAGAGTTCCGCGCAAAAAAAATTAAAACCCTAAATTACACGCGGGCGAAGTCGCTGGGAACAGCTAGTTGGCATATATACATTTAGCTTGTTTTATTTTAACAACCGTGGTACACGTATGTTTACGATGAAAACCAGCATCTGGAGACCTTTTGGTCAACCATGAGACATGTACATTGCACAATGCTAAATGTGTTTGTTTGTTTTTTCTTGATACTTTATATTAAGCATTATGTTGTATACTTTTTATCTTATCTTTTCTTTTTAACCCACCTTAAAAGGAGTACGTTCGAAATTCAACTGTATTTTTTTAAGAGTGCTATGAACTGTGCTACGCGATATCTTCGCAAATTGTAAATCGATTTTAATTATTCTTTTTTTATAAGTTAAATTAAAGGAAAAAGGGGAATCAAATTTTAGTGCAACTAATTCGACGTTAATATTCTAGTTTTTACCTTGAGCTCGTGATATCGCTTAGTCGACACAAAAGGTTTATATATTTAAACTTAAAAAAAGTAACAAAACAACTTAAAAATCTAGGAAGTATAAAATTCATACCAACACGATTAAAATTAAAATTAAAATGACTCTTGAATTTGCTACTAATCCATAGGGTATCGAAAAATTAAAGCCAAAGAGATGAGATGAGGCCTGCATCTAGCAATGCTACGCATATAGGCTGGTAATTTACTTTTAGAACCATTTATTGTGCAAGAATAGCTTATCGACCGATTTTATTTTGTTTTTATTTTTGCTTAGTGTCACAGTTTTCTATAAATTTCATTCAATGTTTTATTTAAGTAATAACTCGTAGCTTTCGTGCGTTCTTTTTTTTATTTACTAAATGGATTGTAAAATATATTAACTAGGTAGGGTTGTTTCTATTAAAAAGTTAAGCATTTGTTACAAAACGCGAAGTGCGTATGAGATTATTTCTCATGTGAATTACAATAGTCGGATATATTGAGGTTTTGCTGCGAATAAATTTATTTTTTTAACAGACAATAGGGCGACTGATGGGGTTATCAGGTGTAATCAATGTGACGTTGTTTTTGTATGGACCTTTCAATTTCACTAATATTTTTTTTCTTATTTTTTAATTTCAAAGTATTTATTTTTAAAACGCAAGGTTATTAAATCGTGTTATATTTTTATACCACTGTTTTCTAGAGTTAACAGATAGAGAATTTTACATAGCGTAGTGTCCGACTAATGTACTCTTTATTAAAAGGTAAATAACTCCTTTTTTTGCCTAGGAGTCAGACTGGGTAAGTATCATCCTCTTATTATTTTTGATGCCAAGCAGCATTGCATGCACTGCTATGTACTGGTCTGAAGGGTAAAGACATCCAGTATAATTACAGGCTGTAGGCAGAACTAAGAGCACAGAGGACTACGCATGTGTAACCTTCTTTTTTGTTTGAAATTGGTTCCTTGGGCTACTGTAACTATTTCTCATCGGGTGAACTGTAAGTTACTTTGTCACTTCAATGTTAAAAAACCATTAGTGTTAATAAATAGATAACTGAAGTTTTTATATGTTAATATTCAATCAAAACATAACGTGCAATAAATAGGTGTTTGTTACCGTAGTTTAATTTTTAACGGCATGGAGCCTTATTTATCAGAATATCTTCATACGGAGTCGTGGATCTTGAAGCCAAAATGTGTGCAAAACGCAAATTTTTGACAGCACCTTAATATTTCCTGCATCGTTGATAGCTTCTGATAAAACCAATTCTATCTCATCGCCGTAAAAGTTTAGCGGTGGATAAAATCTGCTAAGCCACATTTTATTCTGTTTTGTTATTTACGTTTAATTCTGTAAGTTAGATTTTAATGCTTTAAGTAGGTTTTAAGTTCTGTAGGTTTTAATGCTTTAAGTAATTTTGGTAGGCGAACTAATAAGGCACTCTTCTGGTAGTATGTAGTAAGTACTCTTTGAATAAATTAAATATTTTTTTATTATTCTTTGATGGTAATATTTCGGACTTGTTTGACTTATGGGACGATTATCCATATTATTTTGTCTACAATGTTTCGTTCGCATATAAGCTTATGTCAGACAATACTACTGTTCAGTCGCGAAATGTTACGCGCTCTAACCTCATTGACCCACATACTATAGCTGAACCTATTCGTAACGTACTAAATTACAAAAAAAAAATACAAATTAAAATAAAATGTCAACGATAATCAAATATTCAAGAATGGTATTATAAGTAAACATTTTATCTAATTTTAGTCATTTCTGCAATTAAATAATTGTGTCATATAATTTAAATGGAAGCATTAATTTATAGTGATGGATTTTTGTATGGATTTTTTGGATTATGACATCGAAGTGCAGTGAAAATGAACGTGTGTGCAATCATTTTATTTTTTATAAGTGTGCAAAACATCAAATGTTCTCGAGTGATCCTCGTGGAGAATGCTCCAAGTACGTAATAATTCTTTTTAATATATTGGCAGTATTATTTTGGGCCGGCCATGTAGCTTGGAGAACCGACAACCGATGGTGAAGAGAGGTTCTCGAATGGCAATCGGGTTGGGTTTGAAAGTAAGTCGCCTGAATTTGAGGATTCTGTCACTGTGTGGGGGTCAAGGGGTTTATCTGAAGCACCCCCATGCGATTTTTGCTGCCGGAGCAGCATCGAAGTATTTTTAATTATTTTTTAAAAATATTGGTAAATCATTATATAAATGTGAAATAGAACATAGATTTAACTAAATTCTAACGTTTTTGACGTTGTATCTGTCAAAGTCATCTCAAAATTCGTGAAATGAATCTGTGATTCTGAGGATCTGCGATTAGAGGTGTGCCCTGACAACATACGTTCCGCTTAGGTTTTGGTGCCCTTAATTAAAAAATATATAGAGATAGGCACTACGATTCATACAGATTTTTTTAGAGCATATGACTGCCTAGAGGAACATAGGTACACCCACAAAAAAGTGAACCACTCAGACCCTGACAATCCATTCATGGCTCCAGACGGGACTCATACACAAAGAATAGAGTCACAATGGAGAGCCGTAAAACGTTTTTAAAAAAAAAGACAATTATAATCATCCAGAGAATTTTGGTGATGCCATAGTGGAGTATTTGTGGCGGCGGAACACTGCTAAATTTCGCAAATATCTTTTTTTACAAATGGTGGCAGCTATAAATTATGTTTATAAATTAAAGTAATTATAAAAATTAATATTATGGTGTTTTGAATTAAACTACTTTTACGGATTATATTAATTAAACGCGATATAATCCGTAAAAGTAGTTTAATTCAATGTGTAGTGTTCGCGTAAATATAAGAAATCATTATTATGGTGTTTTATTGAGTGCAAGAGCGAGCGCAGCGAGCTCGGGACTTGGGGCACCCCGACTCGGACAGGTTAGGTTAGAAGGGGATGGTGGGGTCGAGTGAGCGAGCGAAGTGAGTGAAGAGACCCCACCATACCCTTCGTGGTTATTTTTTTTTAAACCACTCAGAAGTAGGCGCCCCGCTTGGCGTGGCTCCGTCGACTGAACTACCCTCGACTGCGCCACGTTGAGTGGCGTGGGGCTTCCCTCCCCCAACTCTCTCCCCCCATAAATCAGGTTTATATTGTCAAAAACATTACGAAAACATAACCTTAAAATAAGATTTTTAAAAAATAATAAAAAAAATTAAGCACGTTCGGCAGGGGGTGGAAGTGGGGGGCGACTCTACAACTCCCCTTCACCTCCCCTCTACTACCCCACACCCCTCAATTCAGGCGACTTACTTTCAAACCTTTTCCCTGGCAATCTCGTAGCTCGTACCGGTTAGCAAAGTGTAGGGCGGCCCCTCACTAGATGGAGTGACCGTTACCGTTACCGTTACAGCCTATTAAAAGTCCAGTGCTGAACATAGGCCCTATTACTACTACTACTATGGCAAATATCTACCTATTGCCACATATTTGCCATAGTTGCCACCGCAGTTTTTTTATTTTGTAGTTGTACATCTCCTGGTTTGTTTCCTCTGTTGCCTCTTACGACATCCACGAGACGATATGGGTAGTGGATATTTTATTGCTTAATTCAATCAAAATATTTTTCTTAATGCACTATTTTGAAGGTAAATATTTCGAAAACATAATGTTAATTGTCCTTCTTAATAACTATTTTTAAAGATCTACTTAATGATACTCCCATGATATAGAGATCATAGTTATAAAACTTACATAAATATAATTAATATGTATGATTTATATTTCTATAATCAATGAGTTGAAAAAAGGTGTATTTGCGTATATATGGCTTAAACTTACCTAATTTAACTTACTAGATGAAGTAATACTTACTTGACTTTCGATTTTATACGTAAAAGGAGATTTGTACTTATAAACAGTT
This sequence comes from Parnassius orleans, assembly GCA_029286625.1. Classification (NCBI taxonomy): domain Eukaryota; kingdom Metazoa; phylum Arthropoda; class Insecta; order Lepidoptera; family Papilionidae; genus Parnassius; species Parnassius orleans. The sequence continues at coordinate 836,537 of JAGSMP010000083.1, forward strand.
AAGCAATTGTAGCATTTATTTTAAAGTTAGGTTTTACAAAACTATCCTGTTATGTCCTAACGTACTTAAGCAATAACAAGGTTACATTCTTCGTTCTTACATCAGTCGTTTTTATTTTTGTTTCGTGTATCGATACATGAGGAGCCTCCTTCAAATTTAAATTCTTATAATTATTTTTAAAAAAAAGCGTTACCCCATACTAGGCTTTTCGTCATCAGACAAACATCCAGATCTGGAACAATTATTCGTAGGCATTACCAAAACTTGTTCCGTGCGGGATTCGAACCCGCGGCCCACAGCGCCGCGACTAACTGTTAAGCCACTGCGCCACGGAGCCGTCGCTAATATATAGCCGTCGGTAATGTATTATTGCAAGCCATAGATGATATATAGTATATATTTTATATTTTAGTATAGTAGTTTTAAGTTATAAATATTTTTTAATAAGTAATTTTTTATTTGTACCTATTGTTATCTAGATTGGAGCTTCTTGGTATTCGTTACTGTACAAAACAATAAGTACTTCTTTGATTGGTAAAAAATTCTTGCTACAATTTTTTTTGTGCCAATGAATGTTAATAGGACTGTTAATAATTAAGCTTTTTTAAGTGCCCTAATTTACAGTTCATAACAGTTCACTACTAGGCTTAGGACTTTGCTTGCTGTGATTGTCACTCCTGGCAGCAGAATCGGCTATCGCAGTGCTAGACTTGCACCAATAATTCTGCGCCCTGTCACTTATCTGTGCTTTTTTTATAAAAGAGGGGGGCAAACACTTGATGGTAAGTGACTACCGCCGCTCATGAACAACTGCAACACCAGAGGAATTGCAGATGGGTTGCCGGCCTTTTAAAAAGAGTCGGCTCTTTTTTTGAAGGTTCCTAAGTCGTATCGGTCCGGAAAAATTGATGGTGGTGGTAGTATCACAAGGAAGTTGTGCGAGGAAAAAACTTCTTCACACAGTGGTGGAACGCCAGTCATCCAGATTGCATGGATGGTATCGCGAGTTTTGTCGCGATGTGCGATGGTGAAATTGAGCGGCATTGGTGCTCTCTAGATCACGTGATTATTGCGTCTGAAACTACCAAAATTCAGGAATACAGATTGACTATTACCGTCAAATATCTCGCGAATTGATTATTTTTGTAAGAAGAAATTTCATTTTTAAAATGAAAAGAAACGCAAATACAAGGAATTTGTTCCGGATTGAGGTAGCGTTTTTCATTATAAATTGTACATCACCGTTTACTGGTGGTGTAAGAAAATCCACTATCCCATATTATCCCATGGGTGTCATAAGGTACAACGGAAAAAAAATGAAACAGGAGATGGGCAGCAGCATCTTCCTAATTAAATACTCAAGATAATAAAAAACCGTGGTTGCCAACACACCTGCAAAGCATTGAGACTATGGCAAATATTCCCCCTATGAGGCTTTTGTCCAGCAGTGAACTTGTGAAAGGCTGTAATTAATGAATGAACGTATATAAATACTTGTTTCGTTCGGAAATCATACCAGCAGCTCAACAATTAGCTACTATGATACCGATCCTGTTATTGGCGTCGATCAACTTGATTGAAGTCTTCTTGATTTCGATATTTTCCAACCACAGTAATGAATTTCGAGAACCTACTGTTGAGTCTATTAACTGTTCAAGCGATATCACTACTTAGTGTACACGTTGACGTAGAGGTCCTCTATTAGTTGTAATTTTCGGTACCTGATGTTACGCTTGTGTTAAACATTGACAGAGTAGCGTAATGTATCAAAGACACTCAAGTAATATCACAGTGGACGTGCTGTTATAGTCATCATCTTCATCATCATCATCATTACAACCTACACAAGTCCACTGCTGAACATAGGCCTCCCCAAGGAATGCCACAAAGTACGATCCTGAGCCACCTGCATTCATCGACTTCCTGCATGTCTTACCAGTTCGTCACTCCACTTATTGGGGAGCTGTCCCACACTTCACCTACCGGTACGCTGATATAGTGATCTTCATTAATTGTGATTTTCCCGTAATTGACGTTACGCTTGTTAAAACATTGGCAGGGTAGAGTGATGTGTTAGAGACACTCAAGTAATATCATTTTTAGTGTATGCGTATTTTTAAGTCTATTATAGAGGTCCTCCTTTAGTTGTTATTTTCCCATACCTGACGTTACGCTTATGTAAAATGTTGGCAGGTTGGAGTGATGTATCAAAGACATATAAAGAATTGGCGAGAAACTAGTTCGCCTTCATTCGGGAACCCGTGCATTCTGGTCTCTCGCCAAGGCTGTCCAAGGGAACTTCTGTTAGCCATCTCTTCTATCTCTGCACAGGGAGGACGACTCACTGTCCCATGCCGCAAAGGAGAAAGCTGATCTGCTAGGCTCTTTCTTTGCGTCCAACTCGACTCTCCACACCGCCGACCATCCCGCGGTGTGAGTTCTCTATGCAGGATGTGCGGTTCACACAGCGCTCGGTTCGCAAAGCACTCCTCTCCCTGGACATCCACAAGTCGAGTGGGCCTGACGGAATCCCCCCAATTGTGCTGAGAACGTGTGCTCCGGAGGCACGTTGGTACCGGTTCTAACGCGTCTTTTCCGGTACTCCTACTCCCTAGGCGTAGTCCCGAAATCTTGGAAGACTGTTTTTGTGCACCCGATCCCTAACAAAGGCGACCGCTCAGACCCGTCTAACTACAGGCCTATCGCCATCACCTCCTTGTTCTCCAAAATAATGGAATCCATTATAAACTGCCAGCTCATGCGGTACCTTGAGGATCACCAGCTGATTAGTGACCGCCAATACGGTTTTCATCGGGGTCGATCAGCTGGTGATCTTTTGGTCTACCTGACTCATAGATGGGTGGTGGCAGTAGAGTCCAAGGGGGATGCATTGGCCGTTAGGGACATTGCGAACGCCTTCGATCGGGTTTGGCACGAAGCGCTTCTTTCGAAGCTCCCTTCCTATGGGCTTCCCGAAAAATTGTGTCTGAAGTCGAGTCTTTGCTGAACAAATTTGCGAATAAATCTAGTCCAGTTTAATCCTCAGAAGACACAAGTTTGCGCGTTTACCGCTAAAAAGAACCCCTTTGTCGTATCTCCTCAGTTTCAAGGCACTCCCCTTGTTGCCTCAGCCAGTATCGGAATCCTCGGCGTCGACATATCGAGTGACGTGCAGTTTCGTGGTCACTTGGAAGAGAAGGCCAAATTGGCCTCTAAAAAGCTTGGCATGCTCAGCAGAGCGGGACAGTATTTCATGCCGGCACACCGCCTGCAACTTTACAAGGCGCAGGTTCGGCCTCACATGGAATACTGTTCCCATCTCTGGGCTGGGGCTCCCAAGTGCCAGGTCCTTCCACTTGACCGCATCCAGCGCAGAGCGGCTCGAATCGTCGACGACCGAATCCTTTCCGATCGGCACGATTCACTGGCGATGCGAAGAGATGTTGTATCCCTTTGCATTTTCTTTCGTGTTTACCACGGGGAGTGCTCTGAGGAATTGTTCGGATCAATCCCAGCCACCAAATTTCACGAACGCACATCGCGGCAAAACTCCCGGTACCATCCATACCATCTGGATGCTTGGCGGTCCACCACTGTACGTTTCACTAGGAGTTTTCTTCCGCGTACAACCTCTCTGTGGAACAGTTTATCACCCGCGATTTTTCTGGACCGATACGACTTAGGGACCTTCAAGAAAAGAGCTTACTCCTTTTTAAAAGGCCAGCAACTTATCTGCAATTCCCTTGGTGTTGCAGTTGTTCATGTCCGGCGGTAGTCACTTACCATCAGGTGAGCCGTATGCTCGTTTGCACTCTCTCTTATAAAAAACTCAAGTTTACATTACTACTAGTGGACGCGCTGACACTGAGTACCTCCATTAACTGCAATTTTCCCGTACCATACGTTACACTTGTTAAAGTGTTGGTAGGGTAAGGTCATGTGTTAGAGATATTCAAGTGATATCACCACTAGTGTACGCGCTGACACAGAGCTCCTCCATTATATTATATTTGTATTTTTCTGTACCTATTGCAACGAAAACACGTTACAAGCAGGTGGTAGTATCCAGCCTCTTTCTCTATTTAAAATTACGATGTTTTTAATTTTAATAGCCTCACGAATCATTCTTGGTAAGAATCGATGTTCTTTCGCGAGGATTTGTGGTCTATCAAATCTGATGTAATGGCAAGAACCTCTAGGCTATGATCATAAAGTGTAGACTTCCCGAAGTGTTGCTCTTTCTCGTCAGCTATATATTTTTTCTACAAGCCGCCGAAGAAGATTAGTCAGTTCATACATTTGTCGATTGTAATATCTCTTTAAAAGACGCAGAGGTTTACAAGCTTGGTTGTGAATGTGGTCTCTTATATAGGGCAAATAAAAAAATCAAAGTGCCTCACATCATTAAGTATTAAAGCAGTGGACACTTCCTTGCCCTAAAACCCTCTCAGAAGTGAGAGGAGGCCTGTACCCAGCAATGGCACGTATATGTATGTAAGTAAGGTAAAGGCAGCTACTTTACTTTACTTTTACTTAATCTCAAACAGGTAGGAGCTACTCTTCTAGGAGCTTCTCTATTGAAATTAGTTTATTTTTAAATTGAATAGGTGAAATCAATGTGGAAATCAATGTACATCAAACTTAATGTAATGCCGGAAGCTGTCCTAAATATGGTCACTGGCTGGAAATTTCCAAAATCCCCCATACAGGTTTATTTTTCAGAGTAGCCAAATTTTAAACTTAAGTTCAAATATATAAATTATGACATACCGTTATGGCAGTTTTTGAAAATACGAGTGAATAAGGCTTCTACTTTATTTGAAATTATCCCAAATTGAATGTGATTTATGGACATCAACGTTTTTGCCTACCGATCGATCCTTACGTATATGTGCATTTTGATTTAAAAGATAAAAAGGACAGAACGTTTGAGATTTTTTAATTAATTTTATTTCGCCATTTGCCTATATTACTTATTCTGAACCTTCTCTGCAAATTTGGCCGCTTATTGCAAAATAACCCTGTATAGAACAGAAAGACACAAGAAATCCATATTTTTAAAGTATAGTATCCCTGTAAATAAAAGAAATAATTACATTCTTATTAACATTATAATATATTTTAGCATGCTTCCGCCGGGTTTTGGCTGGACGACGGACACTAAGGAGTTACGTCAGAAGAGTGGTCAACTGTGAGCGGCTTGAAGACTGCCAAAGAGAATGCGCGATAGAAAAACGCTTCCACTGCGAAAGTTTTAATTACAGGTACGCTCGCTTATTAAAAGGATAAAATATTATCTCGACGTCAAAATCTAATATTATATTGGTACAAAAAATAAATACATAATATATCAAGGGATGGTTATTTGTAATCATTATTGATCAATAAAAACAAGTCATCTAATATTATAAAGCACTTGGATTTAAGTTCGATCACGATTCAATAAATTCAACTTAATAAAAAAATGTCTTCGATGTTATACATTATTGGTTTCCTGCCTTATTAATCATTTAATTTTAAAATTCGTGAAAATTGTAGAGATTTTTGTAATAAACATAATACATAAACAATCGCGCCTCTCACCCAGAGGGGTAGGCAGAAATTCATAAATTTGCTTTGTAGCTTTTTCCTCATTCATTCTTTCTACATGACCAACCCGCCGAAGCATTCCTTTCTTAATATTCTTTTTTGTAATAAAATAAATATTATTAATCCTAAAATAATATTCTTTACAGCTTGAATTCCTAGTTGAATGCATATATTATGGACTCTTCTTATTACTGAGAAGGTTTTTGTGCTCTCCAGGTTACCAATGTAATTTTATGTTTTATTTAAAAAAGTAAGCTAACGGCCTTCTTATGTCACAATGTTGGTCTCAGGCCTCCTCTCTTAACTGATAAGATTTTGAAGCAAACCACTTCGCTCCGCTGGCTGTTGGGGCTCGTACATATTGGTGTAATAGTGGACTTCACATGTCCTCGAAATATTTTTTTAACGTCTCCGACAAATTCTCCTTCGCCGGCAAGCACTTGGTAAATCACCACTTAAAATTGCAATTAATTATATTCGGATTGTAGTCTTTTATTTAGTATAATAAGATTTTAAGGGTATACTCAGATATTTAAAAAATAATTAGTACTAGACAAGGAGAAGTGTTAAAGTTCAAATGATGGGATGCTCTATCTCTTTTTCCTTACAGAATTAGAACTTGTAAAATAATATTTTACAGTGGCTACTTCTTCTTGTTCTTCATTAGCCTGTGAAAATTCACTGCTGAACTTGGGAACATGGATTCCTCATTTTATTTAGGGAGGATTTCGCCTAATCGCCATTCTTATCAAGCGGATTGAAGTACCGGACGTCTCGCACTTTTAACGCTGCTCCTCATCGTTAGTCTCGCGAATTTTATTTTATACTAGCTAGTACCACACACGTTGCTGCCACAGAACAATTAATTGTGGAAATATCGTTTTAAATTTCGAAGAGTTATATCTTTTAATTAGGAATAATGATACATTAATTGAAGTTGAATGATATAAAACTTTCAAATAAATTTTCGGTACGATACTCGCGCCACCTACTGTAAGTTAATTGTACTATGCTTATATCCTTCGCATAAGTGCAAGCAATAAATTGACAAAGTTTTAGCACAATCTGATGAACGGTCGCATAAAATACGAACAAATAAAAACTAATTTTTATATATTAGATTTGCCATAAACGACACGGTAATATCCTTTTGGATTTTATTTTTGAAAACCTTTACACCTTCTTTGCGTTCCCATAGTCGCTTCTAACGACCCACTTAATAAAATGTGTTGTTTAATTCTCTTACGACTTCATCACACGACAATTGTTTAATAATACTCAACACAAGGCACTGAAGGCCACAAAGCATTTAGTAAGAGGGTTTCAGAGTAGTGAAGCCTGATACAGTGGAACAGTGTAGGTTAGCGAAATTCTCTTTTAAAACATGCTTGTTCTTAACTAATTTGTTCCTGAATCAACTGTGGGTGTGAACAATAACAAAATTTTGTGATCATATTTTTATGTGGTAACACTCCCACGACGTGTTCGCACGATTGTTTGCCAGTTTCCTGATCTGGAGGTTCTTTCGCGGCCTTAATTTTGTGTAAGGTGGCTTTAATTGACCCTTAATATATTACTAAAGACCTTGCTATGAACATTATGACATGATAATCAAAGATATAGTAAGTAAAAAATATTATAATAGCGATCTTTTGGAGCTTCTGTTGTTAGAAAAATATCAAAGCATTCGTTACCATACATATTTTTAACATATTTTTTAATTTGAATAATCTATTATCTTATTACCATTTCATATATTTTTTTAAATTCATGAAGTAAGGTTTTGTTTGGTAAATAAATAAAACAAAACAAACTGATAGAGATTTAACCACTGACGGATCTAACTTAGCAATAGTTTACTCCTCGTACAGATGTCAATTCTGCATATGTATTCAGGTTTTTAGACTTTTAAAATGTTGAAAGGATTAAAACAAAACACTATATGCAGCTTAAATCAACGTAATATTATTATAGTAGTGAGTATTTTGTAAGTAACATACTTTAAAAACATGTTTTAATAAAACAGGCTTTCATAAAGCGATTGCTAATAAGTTGAAAAGAAGTAGAAGTAGCGCGTAATTTTAGGTGACGAACGAGCACACAGTCCACCCGTTAGTAATTAGATGCTGTTGCTCTTAGACATCTAAATCTATCCTGGATTAGGAATCAAAATACAGTTGCGTTGTTATTCTTGAGAACTAAGATGGAATGCCTCGTTTCCAGAAAAAAATATCTCTGTTCTTTATACTCACCATACGAAACAACAGCATTATGCTGCTATTTTACGCTGGTATTAAGTATGCTAACAAGTATTGTTATACGGATGGATACAATCATAAACATTATGTCCTAACAGATCTTTAAGACCTTAATGGCTAGACCCTAACTCTATCATATGTTTCGTATCGTGAGTGATGAGACGGAGATCTTATTTACTGGTAACGAGGCATGTGATCTTAGTCCTCAAGAATGGAATGCTTCTGCATTTTGATGCTTAATCGAGGATTAATGTAGGTGTGTATGGGCCACATTATTACACTTATTATCAGAAGAAAGGTACGTTTGTTTGTCACTCTTACTTCTTTAAAAATCTGATCTTATTACATAAATATAACCAATAGCTATGGGTAAACTAGAACGAATGAATATTTAGTGTCAGTGCGTACACTTCTTTCAATATAAGATCTTCTGCAATGCTGATATCGTCGGACAGTATTCAAAAGATATGTCGGTGGGCGAAATATAAGAAGAAAGTTAAGTTTATTTATTTTATAATCTTTTATTAATCAAGCATATAATCAAATTACAGACAATAGGAACAATGTTAAAGTTAGAAATATTATTATAACCGGTATCTAAACAAAAAAAAAATGTGACAGCAGGTAGTAAAACTATTTTGTAACCAAAATATGACAGTCAATGACAGTAAATAAAACAAATTTTACAGATTTTATCAAGTGATTTGGGCGCTTCCCAGCTGTGGTCACGTATTATATTACATATACAAAAGCAAAATATTATAAACAGCAACACATCGCATTTCTTGGGGACAAGCCAACTTCTTATTTGTAAAGCAAGAAAGAGCTGCCCGCTGTTGTTGTTTATCATTTTTGGAGTAATATTATTATTTTTATTAATAATATCAATTAATACGAACAATTCTATAATAGTTCCGCTTTCGCACAAAGCCCGCTCCTAGTCACCTGCATCTATATGCGGTGCAGATGTGACTCGTGCTTTCCTCATGTGACACATGCTCCTGCTTTCCTGCCTTTGTTCAATAACGGACTGGTGATGAGCTGTGATGGTGATGATGATTTGAAAGGATATTGTCGCATAACTTATTATCTGTTATTTATTTACGCGTGCAGGGAATAAAAATCATCTTTACCTCCGAACATAAACTTCAAAAATTATTAGGAACTTGTAACTTAGCTATACAAAGCGTGATTTTATATAAGCAACTAAAAGAGATGTACTGTGGCCGGCGGCCTTGCCACAATCGTAATCTGTACTAAACATCTGCATTGTTGTCGTACGTACCTGCCGCGTCACCTTGCATTTGTTGTTCGTAGGGACGGATTGGGATAAAAAAACATAATTTTTAAATATTACTTGTTTTTTTTCATCAGCCCTTAAAAATCCACTTCATACAGACAAAATATATATTAAATCGCGCCCGCTCGCGGCAATAATGTCGGGACATTTTTATAGAAGTCGGTCTTTTTGTCAGGATTTTCCAGCGGGACACCTGGTATAATTATAACCCTATATAGGTCTCTTCCTTTGTAGGGAGGAATGTAGTTTACCAGACATCTTGCACCTTTCACCTTGAGCATACCTTTTCAAATATCAGTTGACAATTAATTAGCTAAGATCCGCGTAAAAAATAAAAATATAAAAATAATATGTCTTACCTGCTTTGATGAGAACGTCCCACCCTCTCTCCATTGTTGTGCATTGTTCCCGTCACCATTAATCCCAACACCATTACTCTTATCTTTAACATCTTTAACGTAGTAGATTTCCGCAAATTAACGCCTGATTTTTATTAATTATCAACCCATTTTTTGAGAAATTAGGAGAAATTTGTAGGCAACTGAACAGACACAGGCAACTGAACAGACATATCTGCATATGCATGCGGCAGGACTTACACAACTTCAATACAGCTTGTATTGAAGAAGCAATCGAGCGGAACCAAGGCTTCAAAGTTTTTGCCAGAGATCTGTCTACCAGACAGAGCCAACTGTCAAAGTTGAAGACCGAGTGTGGCATCATCGCTTCCGGGACACCTAAGATTTTGTAGAGATTGTGAGAGGGCAGGTGTACACATCATCGTTGGAGCCACACGCAAGTGTGAGTAACGATCCAAGAGCAAGTCTTATTCAACACTATTCCGATGATATCCCGGACGTCAGTCTGAGCGAGATTAGAATGGTTCTCCAGCACCTTAAAAACGGCAAGGCCCCAGGCGAGGATGGAATTACAGCGGAGCTTCTTAAAGCGGGTGGAAAACCGGCACTTGAAGTCCTTCAGCTCTTTAATTCCGTCTTCCAGGTGGGACTACTCCGGAGGCGTGGAGCAGAAGTGCGGTGGTCTTGTTCTTCAAGAAAGGCGACAACGCTCTCTTGAAGAACTACACCGATTTCCCTTCTGAGCCGCGTTTACGTGCTGTTTTCGAGAGTCATTACGAATCGTCTCTCACGCAGAGTTGACGATTTCCAGCCGGTTTCCGAAAAGGCTTTAGTACCATAGACCACATACATACCCTTCGGCAAATTGTACAGAAGACCGAAGAGTACAATCTTCCACTTTGCCTTGCGTATGTGGACTAAGAGAAAACCTTTGATTCCGTCGAAATTTGGGCGGTGCTACAGTCATTTCAGCGGTGCCAAGTTGACTGTCGGTATATCAAAGTGCTGAAGTGTTTGTACAGTAGGGCTATGATGGCTATTCGAGTATAGAACCAGAGTACGAAAGCTACCAACTGCAGAGAGGTGTAAGACAGGGTGACGTTATATCCCCGAAACTCTTCACCGCTGCATTGGAAGACATTTTCAAGCTACTGGACTGGAAAGGATATGGTATCAACATCAATGGCGAGTATATCACTCACCTTCGATTTTCCGACGCTATAGTCCTTATGGCAGAATCACTGGAGGACCTAAGCACTATGCTCAATGACCTCATTAGTGTCTCCCAACGGATAGGTCTTAAGATGAACATGGACAAAACAAAGATCATATTTAATGTCCATGTCACACCTATGCCGGTAGTTGTTGGGAGCACTAAGCACGAAGTTGTTGACGAGTATGTTTAACTGGGACAAATAGTCCGACTAGGTAAGTCCAACTTCGACCGAGAGGTCAATCGACGGATTCAACTCGGCTGGGCAGCGTTCGGGAAATTACGACACATCTTCTCGTCTGGTACCTCAAAACCTGAAAACGAGATTGTACAACCAGTGCGTGTTGCCAGTGATGACTTATGGATCTGAGACGTGGTCCTTCACTGCTGGCCGTATGAGGACGCTCAAGGCCGCTCAGCGAGCTATGGAGAGGGCTATGCTCAGGATTTCTCTACGTGATGATAGGAGAAATTAGGGGAGTTTATAATTTGCCTAAAGGTACAATTGTGTGTTAACCACGACGGAGCGCGCGGCTTCGTATCTCGTAATGTTGAAAACCCATTTTTATTTAAGAGACTAATAATGAACAATTTTAATATCATATTGTAGAATTTTAGCTTTTTATTTAGTTATTTCTGTTCAATAAAGGTTAAAACTTGTTAGGCAATAATTTACAAATTTGTCACAAATTTACATCTGTTTAGAATTGTAATACACTTTTTTATTACCATTCTACAATAATTTGAACTTGTTAAATTAACATGAGATGTTTTTTGTCAATTTCAATTGTCATCGAAAATGACAGGCTTTTTTTTACAATTTCAAAGGTTTAATTTATAAATATTTAGCAGTCACTTTTTAAATTTTGTAGCTTCATTAAACTTGGATTCATTAAACCTGACGGCTCCGTGGCGCAGTGGCTTAGCATTGAGTTGCGGTACCTAGAGCCATGGGTTCGAATCTCGCACGGAACAAGTATTTGTAATTTTGCAAAAATAACCACTATATCGGCTACCACTATTACCTTTACTTGTAAACACAACCTGTATGTATGAGAAATTAACAAGATATATTTCGAGGATATAATATGCAGTCCACCAATACGCAATAAGGCAGCGACGGACTCTGCCCCTAAAAATCTTAATAATAAATCTATACATATATATCTATACATCTATACAAATAAATAAATTTGAAGTGTCTGTTTGTAATGTCAAAATAACAGCTTTTTACTAAATAATTTGCATATGAAACTATAAACGGTACTTTTAACAAAAAAACTATTTTTAAAATTTTTGTCTCTCTGTCTGTTTGTTCCGGCTAATCTCCGAAACGGCAGGACCGATTTTGACCGGACTTTCACTATCAGACAGTTGATTTTATAAGGAGTAACTTAGGCTACTTTTATTTTAGAAAAAGAATTAGAGTTCCGCGCAAATATAATAAAACCCATGAAATCCAATGGTAATAAATTTCACGCGGGCGAAGTCGCGGGGAACAGCTAGTAATAAATAATAATAAAGAGGCGGCTTGTGATCAGCAACGAGACGTGTATGTAAAGACGCTGTTGTTTCTATAATATGTTTATTAAGACTATTAAGGAACATAATAAAAATCTGTGATTAAATTGCGCGAGAAACCTGGTTTTTAATCTTGAACTTGTGCCGACCAATTTTTAGTTTTTACTATACCAATAACAAAAACAATTTAGTACGGATTTTCCACGTTCTCGATGGTTTTTCGTCGTTGGATTTTAAGGAAACCAGAACGTCTGAAGAATAAAATATTTTGAGGGTATGTGAAGTCCGCCTACACATATTGGAGCAGCTTGATGGACTAATGGCTCCTTAACTCTCTAAGAAATGAGAAGAGGCCTGTGTCCAGCTTTGGGATGTATAATGGCTGCAACATTACTTTTAACTTTAAATAAAAAAAACTGAGTTATTACTAAAATAAAAAAATTCAAAAATAAAAATAAATTAAGTCCGTCCCTGTAAAAAAGGCAGTTATTTACATGCATACAAAAATTTACATAAAGATGAGATAAATCTTTGCGTACAGCGTAGCAGTGGCCTAAATATGTGTAAATTATGGTTTTTGGGTCGCACTCAAGGTTATAAACGTACAATACTTATATTCAATAGAACTAATTTTATGAAATTTTCACTTATTTTTGATTTCCGATGTTTCAGGTGGTTAACAACTCCGTATATTCATAACATCAGTCATAGTTAGCTCGGGCTACCTTCAATTTTGATAGTAATTTTTGGTCCCATCTTCGCAGAACGGGCTTACAATATCTTGAAGTATTGCAGTACCTTGAAATCCAAACTCAAGCACTATTGATGCTTGGATTTGGATTTGATTTTAATAATTATGGAAACTCAATCTGATGGTAGCACCCAGCCATCCTATCTATTGAAATTGGGATAATTTCCGAAAAAAAAGTTTTCTTTATAAATGAGTCAAGTATGGAAATGACTGAATAATCTTAAGGCTTCCGATAGATGATGACGGATGGCAGCGTAAAATTGCGAGATGTCTGGTACTCCGATTGTCAATCCACTTGCCAAGCGTGACGATAAAGAGGATAACTGCAGCTGAGAGAGGCAAATGCACCTTGGACTGATTATACATATGAAAAAATTACGAAATCATATCTCGTAATCCTCCTACGTAATCAGCAGCTCGTATTCCTTGTCGTAAAATTATTTTATTTTATTCCTCCTCGCAAGAGGCGACAAAAGAAAAAAAAACAGGAGATGGGCAGTAGCGACTAAAAATAAAAAAAACTGCGGCTGCCAACCCGGCGTGGTAACTATGGAAAATCCCCCTATGAGGCAATCTATGGGGGAGGCCTTCGTTCAGCAGTGGAGATTAATAGGCTGTAACAGTAACGGTAACGGATTCCTGCTACAAAACAGGTCCGATTTTAATGTTTTTTAATGGTTATTCGTTAAATTTCGTCGCTGCTGCTAAAAGTTACAACCTATATATACGTCCCACTCCTCCTCTAATTTCTGACAGGGTTTTTTTAGGCCAAGGAACTGTCCACGGCGCTGTCCAACTGCGGTTGGCAGACTTCACACGTCGTTGAAGTATTTTTATGTATTCACATATGAAGGTTTCCTCAAGATGTTTTCCTTTCTCGCAGAGCACGTGTTAAATCAGCATTTAAAATTGCAATTAACAGTTTTATTGGTGCCGGCGGGTATCGGACCCGGGTTCCTCGCGTACTGTGAAATTTACAGCCAGCGCTTAGCCTCTGAGCTACCATGGCTGTCACTGTCAATATATAGTACTTAATTATATTGTATTATTTTTTTCTAGACTGGACCCGACATTCCACGGCAAGGGCCTCTGTGAACTAATGACTAAACCCATAGAAGCTTTCGATCTTCGACGTGACTTTGTTGAAGATAAAGATTATGATTTTTATGAACTTGACCGAAATAGCTTGGAACCTAATTGTCCAGAAACTCTCAGAGGTCCCGGATTATTACATTCGGGTTTTTTATCCTCTAAGAGACCTCTAGAGAACGTGGATCGATGGAAAGATAGAATAGATTGGTATGACAAAAGCTCTCAAAGTGACTATGAAAGATACAATAATGAAAGGAGAACATTAATCAATTCTAGTAGGAAATATCACAATCAAGTTTTTGTACCATACCAAATAGGTAAGTTTTTTTAAAAATTTATGTCACATTTCAACACGTTGCAAAATAACACGTGTTCAGAGATCCAGAGATTACAGCATTACGTACGATTTAAAGTTTAAATTACTTTCTTTGCACTAAAATAATTTGTTTCTTGTTAGGTATTTTTGTATCTTTGATTCAATACATTTGACGATTTGAACTAATTGGATTTTTTTTTTAAATAAAATTATAAATTAGGTCAGAAAAGGATTCTACTTTTATAATTTTGGAAATAATTTCAGGTTGTTAACATTTTTATATTTACAGGGATAAGCCGTAGTAACGAGGGTCCAGAATCCTCGAGTCATTATGGTGGATCATATGGAGGTGATAATTATTACAAAGACAAAACGAACTATCGTAAATCTATCAATCACTGGCAGATACCCACAGAAGTTGAGCGTACAAACTATTATGGTGTTAAATCTCATGGATTGAACACAGATTTTAACTACCACAGCTTGGGCAAATCTAGTGGATCAGAGGACGGTTATGGTTACGGCTACGGCGCTTGGAAGAGGGGAAGATGGAATAACTCTTGGAATGGATTGGATTATGAGGAATCAGGACATTACAAACACAGCAAGCCTCCTCATTTATATTTTAAGTCTGAAGATCGAATGGACGAACCGCCAATAAAAGGTAAAATAAATCTTTATATATATTATAATATACATATAAATAGATGATGGTAGAGACACGCTGTAATACGTGGTAGAATCACGGTGCAGCTATAATATGGTTGAAGCACGAATGGGTCGGCTCAATCGGGGTGGGACCACGCTCTCACAGAATACCAGTGTAAAATAGCAGCTTAATGCTGCTATTATAGTTTCGTATGGTGAATATAGAGAACAGGAGACTTTTTTTAATGGAAACGAGGAATTCCATCTTAAGCCTCAGGGGTGACAACGCATCCGCATTGTCATTCTTCATTACAGCCCTTCACAAGTCAATTGCTGAACATAAGCCTCCCCCAAGGAACGCTATAAAGCACGATCCTGAGCCACCTGCATCCATGGACTTCCTGCATGTTTTACCAGGTCGTCACTCCATCTAGTGGGGGACGCCCTACACTTCGCCTACCGGTACGAGGCTGCCACTCGAAAACCTTATTTCCCCACCGGTTGTCGGTTCTTCGAGCTATATGGCCGGTCCATTGCCACTTCAGCTTACCAATTCGTTGAGCTATGTCGGTCACTATAGTTCTACTGCGGATATCCTCATTTCTATGTTTATCGCGCAGAGAAACCCCGAGCATAGCCCTCTCCGTAGCTCGCTGAGCGACTTTGAGCTTCCTCATACGGCCAGCAGTGAAGGACCACGTCTCAGATCCATAAGCCATCACTGGCAACACGCACTGGTTGTACAATCTCGTTTTCAGGTTTTGAGGTCTCATAGTCCACATACGCAAGTCAAAGTGGAAGATTGTACTCTTCGGTATTCTGTACAATTTGCCGAAGGGTATGTATGTGGTCTATGGTACTAAAGCCTTTTCGGGAACTGGCTTGTTCGGGAGTCTGGAAGTCGTCAAGTCTGCGTGTGAGACGATTCGTAATGACTCTCGAAAACAGCACGTAGATGCGGCTCAGAAGGGAAATCGGTCCGTAGTTCTTCAACAGAGCGTTGTCGCCTTTCTTGAAGAACCAGACCACCGTACTTCTGCTTCACGCTTCCGAAGTAGTCCCACCATGGAGGACGGAATTAAAGAGCTTCTGAAGGACTTCAAGCACCGGTTTTCATTCCATCCTCGCCTGGGGCCTTGCTGTTTTTAAGGTGCTGGAGAGCCATTCTAATCTCGCTCAGACTGACGTCCGGGATATCATCGAAATAGTGTCGAATAAGACTTGCTATTGGATCGTTACTCACACTTGCGTGTGGCTCCAACGATGATGTGTACACCTGCCTATAGAACCTCTCAATCTCACTCTAAATCCCGGTGTCCCGGAAACTATGCTGCCACACTCGGTCTTCAACTTTGACAGTTGGCTCTTTCTGGCAGACAGATCTCTGGTAAAGACTTTGGAGCCTTGGTTCCGCTTGATCGCTTCTTCAATACAAGCTGTATTGAGGTTGCGTAAGTCCTGCATTTTATCACGTATATTAACTTATTTTATATTCCCGACGTTTCGAGCACTATACAGCACCCATGGTCACGAGGCGGACTGAGGTGTTTAACGTCCCAATGTCATAGTTAACCACGGCTAACTCCAGATTAAAATTATTAATTTTTGTTCCGATCTACGCAGTATGAACTTATAGTATCTTGAAGTCTTGCAGTTGTATACTTGGGTTGGGATTTAATTTTATTAATTATAGGATCCCATGCAGGTGGTAGCACCCAGTCATCTTCTCTATTGAAATTAGGATGTTTTTTGATTTCAATAGCCTCGCGAATGATCCTTGGAAGGAATCGGTGTTCTTTAGCGAGGATTTGTGATCTATCAAATCAAATGTAGTGACAGGGGCGATCTTGTACGAATTCTTTAAAGAACACATAGCTGATTCGCTGATTCGACGGTCCGGGAAGTCTGCAGTCTGTGAACTAAATTAAAATATATATTATATTATTTACGAATAAAGTGTTTTTTTATTAACAGATTGTTCGTCTCGTCGTCGTCCCGGCATGTCATTGGGTTCTGGAGCAATAAGACGATCCCTGTTTGCACGCAATGTTGTCGACTGTGAAACGGCTTGCTTCGGAGAAAAAGAGTTCAAATGCGTATCCTACAGTTATAGGTAACTTTGTTTATTATTTTTTTCATTTTTTTTATCCAAAATTTTAATCCATTAAAAACCGCATCTATTATTTGGTACTAAGTTTGTCAGTTCGCCTGCTATGCGTTGTGATAACTACAAATCCCTTCCACAATGGGAGGGACTTATGACAAGCAGTGAAATGGTATATATATATATATATATATATAGAAGGAAGAATTTGACTCTTCTTCCTTCTTGTAAAGTTTTTACATGATGGCGACTCTTAATAATACATATAACATTATGGTCTTTAAGGTATTCAAGTTCACGTGGATCGGACAACTGCTTCCTAAGCGAGCGACCATACCGCGGGTTAGACATGTCAGCGGATAGCGACTCTGATGTGTACGCCATGCCTCAGGACCAGGGTTGTGCAACAATTAGCAGAAAGCCTTGGATTGAGAGTGGTAAGATATGAGACTATTATTAATGAATTTATTAAATAAAAAAAAGGATTTATACGGTGTGACTGAACTTGTAAGTATTACAGCTGTTCTGAAAGATGTAGGTAACCAGAAAATCATTTGTCTCTATTTCTGTAAATGCTATTTCATTTCGTATTCACTCCGGACTTTTTAGAGTGTGAATTTAAAATTTCTGATTACTATGACCACAGCGCCACCTATCAGGTTCAGTTATTGTGATTTCTTTTTAAACATACTAAACCAACATATGTTATGAATATATCTCATTTTGGTCTATTTATAAAGAATTTTGTTAATAGCTTCACTACAGCGCCGCCTTTATCGGATTCTGGCGTAGCAATAAAACATTGTTTTGACAAATCAAACAATATATGTTGTTTAATATGATATCAAACTACCAAGTTGTTCAGAAGTTCCACAATAACTAACAAACGCATCAATAACTTTGTAACACCCTGCCTGTGTAAACCAATTTCCATGGTGATTGGTTAAACAGTGATGTGCTGCACCGCCATCTAGTGGTGAGTTACAAAAAGTGCATAGCATAGAAACGTTCACCATGAAAATATACATTTGTGTATCAAATTTCATGGTAATCGGTCAAACACTGTCAAATCTACTAATCTCAAAGAGATATATACCAATATCCATTTTAATATAATATTTATAAAGATATGTATGTTCATATCCCTAGAGTGCTTCTGGCACGTGCGCTCTGACGCGGCGGTGGCAGGCGGTGCGGCGCGCGCCTCGCTCACTGTTACAGGCCTCGGCGCCTGCGAAGCCGAGTGCATACGAGCGCATGCTTTCTTTTGCCGCGGATTTAGTTTCAGGTATTGTGACATTTGTATGCTAAACTCACAGACCAAAAAAAAGAAAATTACAGGTGACGAACCATGCCATTATCAATTTAATGTAGGGACACGCACTTACGAACACCAATACGTATATATGTATGCGTGAGTGAGTACTTTTAAATATAAGTTGTGCAGTCTATCTTTGCTTGTTGGTCTGAGGCTACATTCGTTCAGATAATTATGTTAATATATCAATAAGAAGATAGTATTTATATTAAAGATCCTTACTTTAATATAAATACTATCTTATTTTATATAAACAAGCATACAGTCCACCTGATGGTAAACACTCTTCTCTAATAAGAATCAAAATACAGATGCGTTGTAATCCCTGAGGACTACTATTAGTTAGAGCTATTAGTTAGTTATTGAAAAATCGTAATAATTTATTTAAGTAGTAATATATTTAACTACCTATCAACCAATAGTATTCTGCTATACTTGGGTCTCTCCAATAGTGATTGCATCTGTATATTACGGAGAGAATTTCTTCGAATTGTCATACTTGATATGTGGATTGACGATTGCAGCACCGGATCAGAAGTTTTCCACATTGAGCGCTGCTACCCATTATCTTTTTTGGTGTTTAGTTTTCAGCGTTTGGTGAGTAGAGAGTTTGGCTCCAACCTAACATCATCATTGTGGTTGAATTTTTCTAACCGAACTCAACTTATGTAATACCAGTAACCGGTAGAGTTTTCTCGAAAGAAGGCGATCCTGGGTACCGAACCAGGTTATTATTATACAAAGTTTTACTATCCAATCGCTACGGTGTCGGTTAGCGTTAAATAATTAATTATTGGGGAGAATACCTTGGCTACAGCATTATATCATTAATAATTAAATGTATATTTTTGAAATGGAACGACAAATAAAATTTTAATTGAACGTCCCAAAATAGTATATGTGAAGTTAAAAAATTAAAATAATGGTAGCCATAACATAGTCCAAAAATTATTTTAATAGAGCATCAAGATAATATGATGATACGTATCATAACAATTAATCAGGAAATTTTAAATAAAACAATTGCAAATGTTCATAAAACTATTTCCAGGTTTGACTCGCCAATCATTGGCGACAACTTGGAAAACTGCATACTCACATCATCTCCTCCAACTTCACTGGAGGTTGGACGAGGACTCCGCCCAACCATTGGTCATGAACTTTACGCACGGGGAAACTATGGCCGCGGTTGCGAACCCGCACTCTATGATGATGTGCAGCATCGTGAAACAGGTATAGACACGTATTGTTTTATAGGTGATATATTATCTATTTATTACTTAAAAGTACGGTCGTGGTTACTTTAAGTATTCATCATCTAATTTCACCGGATGGTTTCGTAAGAGGCGACTGTGGGAAATCTTAGGAAGATCTCATGGCATTCGGTAGATGGTTCGTTTACACTAAACGAAAAATACCCACCTCGGCGAATGGGTAGAAAGAACAAAGGTGCAATATACTTAAAAATAATAATAATCTTTGGAAAGGAGGTACAAAAGTGACCCACCTTTTCTATATGGATGATCTCAAGTTATTCGCCTCCAGTCGCTCCCATCTTATGGAATTGCTAAACATCACTTGGAATTTTAGTAATTCTATTAGAATGGAGCTGGGGACGGATAAGTGTGCGGTCCTCCATGTCGAAAGGGGTAGGGTAGCTAACTCTGAGGCATAGACTTATCTATGTCCATTAACATAAGGACCATATCCGAGGCTGAACGCTCTAGATAGAAAATTCCGCACTGTTATGACGTTCCACTGGATGCATCACCCGAAATTGTCAGTAATGAGGCTGTATTGCCACGAAAACATGGTGGGCGTGGCTTTTTAAGCGCTCTCACCATGTATAATCGCCAAGTGTATAATCGGCCATCCGATTTAGATATTTTCAATGACAATTTAAATATTTTCAGAAGAAAATGTTACTTTATTTAGAATCTAAGTTTTAGATGATAAATGTAAACCATTTTAATTTCTCACAAATACGCAATTTTGCTACTGTGCTATTAAATTTTGTACGATAATTAACTTTTCGCAACATTACTCTGTGTTAGCTGTGGTTACCTATAACTGGGTGAGCACATTGCATATTTCTCACAATGCTTGTTTCTTGTTTTTAGTATTTGTGTATCACCTGTCGGTGACCCTATAAATAAATAAATAAAGTGTGCAGCCTCTGTAACAACAACTATCGGAAATACATCCAAAAGGATGGCGCCGTCGACATCTGTCGAGCTTGTCGCTATCCCAGTGAGTCACTTAGGCATGTCATCTCCGGTTGTTCGGTGCCTTCTAACTCTGAGTATTTGCACAGACACAACCTAGTAGCCAGGATTTTACACCAGGAGCTTGCTCTGAAATACGGTCTCGTGGATCGGAAACTGCCTTATTATAAGTACTTGCCGGAAGCCGTGCTTGACTTGAAAATGACCGCACCAGGCGACCGCGCCAGGCTCTACTGGGACCGGGCCATGATCACAGACAGGACTATTCTTGCGAATAAGCCTGATATTGTGCTTATGGACCGGGCATTCAAGGATATTTTGGTCGACATTACTATTTCGTATGACGAGAACCTCGTAAAAGCTGAAACAGATAAACAGACAAAATATCTGGACCTGGTTCACGTGTGGGGTGGTCTGCCGAAATTATTCCTGTGGTCGTTTCTGCGAACGGGCTAATCCCGGTCAGCGTCTCAGGTCATCTGAGGTGACTGGGACTCCGTGACGGACCTCTTCAGGCTCAAATGCAGAAGGCGGTGCTCCTCGATACCGCCCGCATCGTCCGCCGGTTTCTTTCCCTTTCCCCCTAACCCACAGCCTGCCGACTGGCTTCCATCTGGTTGGGTTTTTATTTATTTACGTATTTTTTATGTATTTATTTTATTTTATTGATATTGATGTATATTTATCATTTTCGTTTATATATTTATACGGCCAAACCAGATGAGAAAACTATATAAATAGCCCAAATAATAATAATAATAATATCTTTATTTCGACCAACAAGGATCATATTACATAATTAATATAATATTCAGGTACTGATAGTCAACTCTATTCGAGAACATCACCAGGATGTGGTGGGAGCTGGCCCTACGTACCAGGGAGTTCATTCGCCAATCAAGGGTGGCAAATACATCCTACAAATGAAGAGCCAGTGTATTTTACGGGCTGATAAAGATAAAATAATAACAGTTTTCTTGCCAGTTTTGATAGAGATTTCCTGAAACAGTGGTTACAGTCAAATCCACCAAATCTATCAAAGCTACGTTGCAGCTATATTACTGTTGTAGCATGAATGGGTCGCGTCGACCGGGGAAGGACCACGCTCTCACAGAATACCAGCTTGATGCCGCTGTGTTTCGTATGGTGAGTGTAGAGAACCGGAGACCCTTTTACTGGAAACGAGGCATTCCATCTTAGTGCTTAAAGGTGACAACGCATCTGCATTTTGAATCTTAATCGAGAATAAATGTAGATGTCAATGGACCTCAGCATCCACTTACCATCAGGTGGACTGTGAGCTCGTTTGTTACCCATATTCTATAAAAAAATACTTTCAACAAGTATTATTTGTAATCTTTATTGAATAGGTGATATATCCTCTTACGTGACGTAATACTAAAGTTCACTGCTGAGCATGGGCCTTCCCATAGCTTAGCAACTATGGCAAATGTTGCCAAGCTATGGGAAGCCTATGAGCCTATCTATGGGAGAGGCCTATGTTTAGCAGTAGACTTTAATAGGCTGTAACGGTAACAGTTGCCAGGCTAGGCAGGCGGGTTGCTTATTTTTATTCACTAGTTGTTATTAGAAAACCGATGCTACCGGATTGTATGTTCCTGGCTTGTTTTCCTCTGTCGCCTCTTACGACGTACGGTACATTATGGGGTAGTGAATATTCGTACACCGCCTGGTTGACTAATCAGGATAATTAAAAGAGCATAATCAATTAATTATTTTCAGAGTGCTACTTGCAATACGATATGGCCGCTAAGCTGAAGGGTTCTGCGGTGCGAGGTCAAGCGAGAGTGAAAGATGAACAGGAATGCGGGCGTGCTTGTACTGATGCGCCTTTCAGATGTCTCAGTTTTTCATTCAAGTAAGTATTCAACCAACGAATAAAAAAGTTTGTGGCTATATGGGTAAATGATAATTATTAAAAGTATACAGTTTACAAGTTAAAACATTTTATATAGTGAAAATTTCATATTTGAACGTCTACAAACACAGTTCATTGAAAACCATTGAATATCTCCTATCTTGAAAACCAATACAATTTGTTGGAGAGTTGGGTAAGACAGGGAGCCTTGACGTCCCCCACACTCTTCAACATATATATTAATGATCTCATTGTCAGGTTGAGTAGTATGCGTGTCGGATACTGTATTGACGGAGTAAGCACCAACAATATAAATTACGCTGATGACAGTGTACTGCTCTGTCGAACTGCGGGGGGTCAACGAGATGCTAAGGGTTTGTGAGAAATATGCTGCTGAGCACGGGCTCATATACAATGTAAAAAAGACAAAATGCATGGTGTTTAAGGCCACTGGTAAATGTCCCGATAAAGTCAATAACCTGAACGGCGTGAACATTCAACGACCTTAAAGACGACGCTGATATAGAAAGGGAACGTAAGGCTCTCTCAGTAAGAGGTAATATGGTGGCTCGCAGATTCTATCGTTGTAGCGAAGACGTAAAGGTGACCCTTTTTAAAGCGTATTGCCAAAACATGTACACGGGAAATCTGTGGGCCAGCTATACCAAGAAGTCGCTGGACACCCTACGAGTCCAATATAATAATGTGTTCAGGATGTTGTTGGGACTGCCTCGTTTCTGTAGTGCATCAGCGATGTTTGCGGAATACCAAGTTGACGGCTTTGCAGCCATTATTCGCAAAAAAACCACATCGCTGATATTTAGAGCGCGTGGCAGTCCCAATAGCATTCTGCAAACCCTAGCAGATAGGTACACGTCTCCGCTTTGGGCCTGCTTTGTGAGGAGGGTTATTTTAAAACACAGTTATTTAAATTAAATCCAAATTGACTTAATTTGATTTTATTTTGATATTTTATTTTATTTTGATTGTATTTAATTTAATTTAATTAGACATTATTTGATTTCGATTGATTTTTATTTGATTTTTTGTTTGATTGTATTTAATTTAATTTAATTTTGACATTACTATTATTTGATTATTATTTTTATTTTGATTTTATTGTGATTTAATTTTGGGTTTCGATTTGATTTTAGTTTTGATTTAATTTAATTTAATTTAAAAAAAATGATTTAATTTTCTCAATTACTAACCTAATCTAAGTCATACTAACAACTTATGGATCTTTGACATCTGAAATAAAGAATTATTATTATTATTAATAATAATGAACATATATGAGACTGAAAGAAAAAAAAATTAAAAACTATTAAGTAATGTACATTGTTATATAAAATTCATTGGCAAAACCACCATATTTTTTATCATCGTCATCATCATATCATCTTTAATTGTAAATATTTTAATAATTCTTTGTGTATGAAAAATATTATATTTTCAGAGTTGTCCCGGAGAACAAATTTGAAGAAAAATTCTATCTCTGAGGGTGGATAAATAGGGGATGAAGTTTTTAAGGGATGACGCCTATCTCAAAGAACCAAAAATATTAAAATAATTGCCACATAATTAACTTCTGAAGTCGGGGTTTGAATTCTTCTCTACACTCTTCCAAGCACCGATTTAGTCTGCACCGACTTAAGAAACTGCGGAAATTATTTTATCCTTCTTAGTTCATTAAAGTTGGCTTTTACTCAAATATTAATTATAAATTTTAACTAAAATCCAGATTAATTTGTAATTTTAAGTAAACTCCTTTCAAATACGAACCCCTAAATATATCAAGACTTATCTTAATGAGCTCACATATTAAATAGTTATTGAAATGTACAAGAACAAACCAACAAAACTGCGGGAAATTAATTAATATAAATAGTTGAAGTCAAGCGCATCCGTTAAAGTTATTTTATCAATATTAGGATCAGAATTAAATAATATTCATATTTCTATTTCTTTTTCAGTAATCATGCCCACCCCGAAGCAGAAAACTGCTTGCTCTCTGAGATCCGTCTATTCGATTTACAACGTGGAGTAGACTACGAGCATTCTACTGACGATTGGTTATTCGCTTTCGATTTGTTTAATGGACAGTGCTGGAGGAAAGTGAACCGCAAGCAACACTATGAGTAAGTTTTATGTATTGTCCTCCAGATAGATATTCGTTCATGGTAGCCAGTCTCAACGGAGACAAACCATCTCCGCAGGATAGGATTATAGTGCACGAGTGTGTGCGCAAACCCAAGTGCACTCTCTATTTCCTCACTCTCATAGTCCGATGGGACGGCAATTCGACACGACACGACAAGCGCAAGCCCAACGGCTTTACGTGCTTTCCGAGGCACGAGGGTGAAACATCGTCAACTTCCTGACTCTGAGAATTTCTTGACAAAAAGTACAATAACTGATTTTTGCCTGATCCGGGATTCGAATCCTGGACCTGATGAACAGCAGTCGCGCCTACGACCACTAGACAAACGAGGCACTACCCAAGTTTTATGTATAACTACATTCGCGTGATTTAGCGTCTATAGTTTCTGACCACTATGTTTTGGACTCTGGGTAGCTGCTACAGTGCGTATTGTCGAAATACACAGTCCAAGTCTGGTGTTAGATGTAAGACGTTATTTAAAAGCTTTGCACCAACTTACCACGCAGGGTAATCCTGCTTCCAATTACCACTCTCTATAAGATTTGGCTAGGTCTTATAGATACATGGTAGCTCAAAGTCTGCCGTGAAGGCTCGGGGGCTAAGCGATCGTTTTAAATTTCACAATACGCATGAAACCCGACCACCAATTAATGGAATTTCAATTTAAGTGCTAATTTATAACTTGCTCTCCGGTGAATAAAAACATAGTGAAGAGACCTGTATGTGAAGCCAACCAACACACATTGGAACAGCGCATTAATTGCTCCATGACCCTCTCTGTAATGAGAGGAGGCCTGTAACCAGCACAGAAATATATACTGTAACTTTACTTTTACTTTTTCTGCGAATAGGTGAAACTGCAATTCGGATAAGATGTTCTTATATTCCCGTAACATATTCATTTATTCAATTAAATGTTTTTTATTGAAATGTCTATTAACTTAATTAATTGCCTTATTAAAGTATATTGCTGCGATATGTATTATGTATGTTTTTAGTTTCTTTTTTATTATAGTATTTGAATATTGTAAAATAAAGAAATTATTTACTCT
This sequence comes from Parnassius orleans, assembly GCA_029286625.1. Taxonomy (NCBI): domain Eukaryota; kingdom Metazoa; phylum Arthropoda; class Insecta; order Lepidoptera; family Papilionidae; genus Parnassius; species Parnassius orleans. Next base: position 862,326 of record JAGSMP010000083.1, read on the forward strand.
CTATCATAGATATATAATATTCTAAGTTTATGTATTTATACATATGCTATTTTGCAGCGCTCCAAGTTACGAATTACCCCGCCCGCTTCCACCATCAGTGTTAGAATACCCAGTTTCTGGACCAAGTGGTACAGATCTGGCTGATCCACCAGGTATTCGATATTATTTTTATTTTTTATTGTTATACGAAAACATTACGATCACTTTTGGAATTGAAAATAGTATCTACATTTCGAGAATATGAGCTGTGGTAGATCTGAAAACTAAATCTTATAATACTGAGTTCGATCCCCGCCGGCGTCACCGATATTGTTAATCGCAAATCTGAGTGCTGATTTGCCACGTGTTCGCTGGTAAAACATTTTGATGAAACGTGCCATTACCATTACAACCTATCAAAAGTTCACTTCTAAACACAGGCTTCCCCCGTAGATTGCCTCATGGGGGGAGGGGTATATATTTTTATTTTTATTTAGCTGTTTCGAGAAAGATGCTGCTGTACATCTCCTGTTTCATTTGCCTTTGTCGCCTCACACGTACTTCACCATCACACGGTTTAAGGAAACATGCATGTCTGCGGAAAAAACCATGTCATGTGCCACCGCACTGCCCCATAGTCAATGACCTCTATACCATATTGCATAGGGCCAATGCGGTGGACTTTTCCTTGGCTCTAAAAACTCTCTAGCAATGACAAGCGGAGCTGTGTCTAAGAATGACACGTATGTATGTAGGTTGTAATACTACTTTATTTTATTGTATAGTTCACCGTTTATTCATAGTCAACTGCAGACCTACAAATAAACTTAAAACGTTCGTGAAAATATATATACAATTAATTTTATATTAATTGGTTTATATAAAATTAATTATTTATTATCATCAATCATCATACAAAACTATTAATCATCGCGTACATACTTTATTAAATAACATTTTTTTAACTATAGCATCCCCACTAGATGTAGTGACGACCTGGTAAGACATGCAGGAAGTCGATGGATGCAGGTGGCTCAGGACCGTGCTTTGTGGCATTGCTTGGGGGAGGCCTATGTTCAGCAGTGGACTTGTGAAGGGTTGTAATGATGATGATGATGATGATTATGATGAATTATAGCATTGATTTATTAAAGAGTGAGCCCGATGATGCAGCCCTTAGACGTATTCAAATATCTTCAAACAAATAACCTCTGGAGGCAGACGAAGTGCGTCATAGCCAGTATTTATATTAGCTTTCTAACATTTGATAACGGAACACAGCTGAAGGTGCTCTGATGACTTAGTAGTCATTTCTTTCTTTCAGCAGACTACTGCTGAAAGAAATTATTATGTACAAAAATAAGTTTTTTGTACATAATAACGGTGACAAACGAGCACACAGTCAACCTGATGATAAGTTAATGCTGTGGCCCACAGACATCAGAATAAAAATGCAGAATGCGTTTTCAACCTTGAGGGCTAAGATAGAACGCCCCGTTTTCAGTAAAAAGGGTCTCCGGTTCTCTACTCTCACCACACGAATCATACCAACATTAAGCTGCTATTTCACGCTGGTATTCTGTGAGAGTGTGGTGCCCCAAAAGAGCCATAATATAGGCCAGGTTGGCAACAGAAGTTTTTTTATTATTATGATCTGTTATCAGGAAGATGCTTCTAATTTCTCCCTTTCTTGTTTCCTTTAATGAAACATTGCAAGTTTATTGACTGATGTAGTGATTAACTTATTTTAATAAATGCATTATATTATTTCATATATAGTAATAATATTAATATATTTCTCCGTATTACAGACTTACCTTATCGACCTGGTTCAGGTCCAAGTGGACCCGGTTTTAAGCCTGGATATCCAACTGGACCCGAGCCACCAGCGCATAAGCCTAGTTACGACTCACCAACTGGTCTTGGGTTCAAGCCGAGTTATTCCCCAGGATATTTAGCCGACACAACCTACCCAGGACCAAGTGGTCCTGATTATAAACCGGATACCGACCGTCAAGCTCCAGTTACATAGAACCGAGTATACCAGATTACCCACCTCCTCCCCCTTTTAAGCCTACTGTTGCTAAACCACCCGGATATGCACCTTCACCGCCAAGTGGACCTGATTATATACCTGGGTATGACCCTGCTTCTCCTAGCGGGCCTGGTTATAAGCCTGGATATGTACCGATTGAATACGATCGACCACATATTCCACTATCACCGAAACCAGTGTCCAGACCAAGTCAAAACAGGCCAGGGTATCAAGGCGATCGAGAAGAGACTGGACCAAGTAAGTTGTATTGTCTTTTAGAAAAAAGAAACTGTTATCGAAAATACTTGTATAAAAATACTTATAATATTCATATACATAATAATTAACATTCAATTTTATATTTTTTATGAAATATGTTACCTGATTTAACAATGGGGTTATCATCCAGATCAGGGCTAATGGAGACCAGGTACTTATCGCTGTAAACAACATTTATGTCCTACAATATATATCCGATTAAAAATATTTGAAGTTAGATTAAATTTAAGTAGAAATTAGATTGTAGTCTCAACCGATAACAGCAGATTTTTATTGTTTTTATTTATTAAAAAATATTACTGCTATTTACATATATAAATTTCACAAGTGCATACATCAGACCCAGAACAATTATTTGTATGGCCTATACAAATACTACTTGTTCTTTTTTATAGAATAAATAAGGGTAACAAACAAGCATACAGCCCACCTGCTGGATAAGTGGATGCTGTTGTCAATAGACATTTACAGTTTTCCTTAATTAAGAATTAAAATGTAGATCCGTTGTCATCCTCGAGGACTAAGATGGAATGTCTAGTATGCAGTAAAAAGGGTTTTCGGATCTGTGCACCTACCTTACAACCGTTTGGCATAAAAATTAAATTAGTTTTAAATTGTTTCGTGCAGATTTCGAACCCGCGGCCCTCAGCGCCGCTAATCATTGCTAAGCTACTTCGCCACGAAGCTGTCATTTTTATGTAGTACGTGTAAGACAACCCTACTTTGCTGCTTTAAGAGCAGCAAAAATAAGTAAGCCCGAGTGGGAAACGATTATTCACGTAAAACTAGTGTAAAATAGCATCATAAAGTTTTCTGTTTGCATTTCACCTAACTTTTCGGGGACAGCAACGTTGTATATGAATTTTAATTCTTAATTTAAAATAAATGTTGGTGTCTATGTCCCACCGCATCCATTTACCATGAGGTGGAATGTGCGCTCGTTTGTCGCCCTTGTATAAAATAGTTGGAGACTGAGGTTTAAGTAACCTCTTTCTCTATGCCACCCACTAGAGTAGAGTAGTGAATTTTCTTACACCGGCTCTACATAGCGCAACAACTTATTTTGATTCATCTTATTCTTAAAAAATTGCAAATTTCACTACCATAGTGTAGAGTATTTTGTTGAAATAATACATGTACTGAAATTGCATATATCTGAAGTTAGTCCTAATCTTACTTTATGGATTTGTTAAATGTTTATACTACGATATCAGCCAATAGTCATTATTACCCTAAAGTTTTTCATGAATATTTACAGTTAATGGTTTATTATTCAGAATAAATTTATTAAACCTGTTAATTAGGTCTAGAGAATTAATAATAATATATTTATTGACGTAATAAAAAAGGATACAGATTAATATTCATACAAAATGTAACAGGAGATTAAGGTAGAATCAAGAATTAAATTACTTGCTTGAGAATTGTAGCGAGCAATTCGCATTGCATTACAAAGTTCAACCACTAAAACTAGGATCTTATTTTTCTGAAACAATTTTCTTTATCTTTTGTTAGTTCTTTTTAAAATTTGCAAAATATGTATTGTGCACATTAATAATACGGATTGTTGGTGAATGAATGAATGATTACTTTTAGAGTTAATTTAGTAAAGTATAGTACTAGTATAGTGCTATAGTACTTGTTTTTTACCAATACATTTTTTTGATCTTAAATGCCCACATAGGCGCTTAATTCAAAGATGCGTGGATGCAGCTGTATACTAGCGGCACGTTCGTACATAATACCACTTTCAAATTCAATTCATATAATGCTGCAGTGTTTCGTATGGTGAGTAGAGAGAGCTATATAAGCTTTTACTGGTAATGAAGCATTCCATCTTATTCCTCAGGGGTGGTAGCAGTTTGAATGATAATCGACGGTTGGTTAAGGTGCCTATGGATCACAGTTTTCACTTAACATTAAGTGAACTGCGTACTCATTTGTCACCCTTATTACTAAAAAAAAATGTAATATGGATTTCAAAAATGAACAGCTCAAAAGAGTAAAAAAGCAGAAATCTTTAGTTAGTCCTTTTTGGATATAGCTGCGGTTATTTTTAAATTAAATTAATGATATCGTAGGGCAATTGTATCATTTATTTGCTATTATAGCAGTAGACATTTTTGGGCTAAAAAGAAGAAGAAGATTTCCTTTTTTTAAGGAATCAAGGAACAACCATGTCTTGCGAAGCGTTAGCTACTAATCATTGCATTAAATTTACGAATTTTAACCAATTAATTGCTTTTTTTCAGTAATTGTGTCGTGGCGCCATTACACAGTGTCAGGTTATCCTTGTCGTCGGGGAACGACTTGTGCTCAAAATCATGTCGCCGGTCACTGGGCCTGTGAACTTGAAGGCGGGGAAATAGGTATATCTATCGTTTTTTTTTATTTAAAAAGGAAGATTGAATAAATAGACCTAAATATGAGTAGAAATACTGTGTAAACTGAAGTGTATGCTTGTTTATCCTGACCTAAGCAATCTGTATCCAGATGTGGGACGAATGAAGACTGCTACTGTATATTTAAAAAAAAAGCAGGATAGTGATTGTGTTTTCTTATTATATGAATTATGTGAATGAAAATCATCATCATTATTATCATTACGGCCATCGATACATGCCGAACATAGGTCTTCGACTTCTTGCATGTATGCCAGAGTATCAGTATATCAAGTTTGGGATCGACCTACACTTCTTAGCGGTACTGGGCTTCCACACGAGAATCTTTCTGCCCTATCGCTTATTGGTTTTGAACTACGAGTATGTGGCTGGCTCTTTCCACTCCAGCTTACTGATCCGTTGGGCTATGTAGGTAACTCTGGTGCGGATATCCTAATTTCGAATACTATCACGCAGAGAAACTCCGAGCATAACCCTCTCCATAGCTCGTTGAGTAACCTTGACCTTCATATGGCCAGCGGTGAAGGATCACGTCTCAGATTCATATGCCGCCATCACTGGAAACGCGCACTAGTTGTACAATCTTGTTTTCAAGTTTTAAAGGAATGCGTGACGAAAAGATGTGTCGAGAAGATGTTAACGAGAATGCAAATAATAGATTTTAAATTGCTTTTTATCTACCCTGAGATATATGTGTATTTAAAATTATTAAACAATATTACAGCAAGATCTAACTATGGGAACATGGGAGCTTTAGGATATTTCAAAAGTCGAATATACTTATTGGTGCGGTGTGACGAATTCGTCTTTGGTCCATATCCGTCTCAGAAATTAGAGCAGGCCTGCATAGCATTGTGACGTAGATTATAAGTTAATATCTTAACGCATTATAATATAGCGATGTTTTCTTACTATTACTATAGGTTCTTGGGATTACTGCTGCGCTCCAGAACATCGCTGCGGATATAGCGAAGGTTTTCAAAAGCCTTGGTAAGGAATGAATTAAAATGTTATAGTCGTAGTGTTATTATGTCGGTACAAATATGTATATACATATGTATACGGTATTGTTATTATTAGCTGTTAAACATTTTTGTCATATAGGAAAACCCACAAATAGGTTGTTTGTTATTCTTCACTATCTGCACTGCTTTGATGGTGCTGTCCATCATCGATCTATTTCTTTTTGATTTCGCAAATTTCGTAAAGCCTTACAATATTAGAAGTTCATGTCTAACAGTGAGCTAAAACTATTACTTATAAATATTATATACTCTTCTTATATATGACAAAGAAGAATAAAATGCTTCAAGTATATTTCTATTTGTCTTTTAATAACCCCAGGAATGAGGTGATCGCTACCATGCTGTTTTCTAAATGTTTTCATACTTAGTTGTATAAAATGTTATATTGTAAATTAACGTTTAAAAAAACGTCCCGCTGGGCTTCTTGCTGGTTCTTACCAGGACAGAGGTTTTTTCGAACAAGTGATAAAAGCATAAATGATTTTCAATAAGAGTTCTTATAATCTATATAAAATAAAATTATTTTATTCTTTGATGGCAATTTTTATACCTATTGACTTTTACAAAGTTAGGCTTTGTATGTGATTGGCAATTAATTATTTTATGTCAATGAATAATGAAGTAGTAACTACGTTCAAGTCGGAATAAAATATTACATACTTTATATTTTGAGTTAAAATTGTAAATGTTAGGAGTAAAATAGTCTAGAAAGTTTCTTGCCATTTTTTCTCACAAGGTCTGCCGCAGTAGGGACACGTTGAAGCGATGGCATAGCTTTCTTGACTTTCAAAAATGCTTTGTAAAGGCCAACTTTGAATAAAAATATTTTGACTTTGTCTTTGAAAATTATGTTACTCTAAATGGTTGATTTCATCACGTAATAATAATAATAAATTCTAACCAGCTGATTATTTTCTGCGATATGTAAAAAAGGCTATTTTGCTGAACCATGCTGTAGTTGTATTATTAGTGTAGCATAAAAGGTGCAAATCGATGAAAAAATTACCACGTTCTAAAACTTTTAACAAAATGTAAAAGCCGACTTCAAATAACTAAAAAATATTTTCATTCCCTTTTCAAATACGCATTCGAACCAACCTTGCAATTTAGTCCTTACCTTTTTAGGATATTATCGCATTTTATAATTATTAACATCTTACAAATACAAGTATTTTTTCTTTTATGCTTACTAACACCTAACTCAACTAACAAATAAATAAATTAATTTGAATGAACAACAACAGACTAAATTAGTTTTAAAAATAATTTTAAGGTGTTACGTTGGTCCGTCCCATGAGCAATGGCGTCCGTGCAGTGAAAAATATTATCCTTATTATAAACATAAAGTGCCGCATCCTTCACAAGGACATACAGGTAAATTGTAATTCTGAAATCAATGAAAGTATTATAGTCTTTAAAACATTCATTTTACTAATATGTCATATAACTACAACGAAAATGCAGTTTTGCCTAAATTTATTTCAGTAAAAAATATAAATTTAAAGTATTATTATTTTTGTTGCTCACATCAAAAAATTAATTTTCTTTAATAAATAATTTTATATAGAAGTTAACGTTCCTCGACCCACGGGTCAATGGCGTGATAAACCTGCGAATATACCTATTGAGAGGGAGAGATTGCCTGGACCATATCTACCCGAAGCCGATAAAAAATATTGGGACAACCTATATAAAAACGGACCACAGGCTTATTACGACGCGCTTGGAAATCCCTTGCCAGGTATTTATCGCTTAAGTAACGTTATAATATATTGTTAAAAAAGTAAAGTAATGTTACAGCTTATATACGTCCCACTGCTGGGCACAGGCCTCCTCTCATTTTGATAGGTTAGTTGTTTAGGGCAAGGAGAGGTTAGTTGTTTAGGTGCTGCCCCAATACGTGTTGGCGAACTTCTTGAACTTCGAGAAGTCTTCGAAATATCTCTTTTTTTCTTATTTCTCGATGTTTTCCTTCACCGCCGAACACGTGGTAAATCAGTACGTAAAAATGCAATTAACAATTTCATTGGTGCCGGTGGGGATTTAACCCGGGTTACTCACGTAACCGTGAAATCTTCAGTGACCGCTTAGCCCCTGAGCTACCACGGCTCTAATATATTGTTAAGTATGTTTTAAAAATTTAAAAAGAAAAAATATTTACCTATTTTATTTTTAATAAAATAAAAAGTGATAGTAACTAGAGTAAAGAAAAGAAAAAATGACAGAATTTTAGCCCTGATTATGTTTATGAATTCATTTTTGGTTTATTTAAAAATTCTGTTATTTCAGGTTACACCCGAGTATCAACAGAAGAGAGACCTAGAATTAAGTATCGACACAATCCTGCCAATCCAGGTAGTGGAACTTGGGTACCAGTTCCAGAATTAGATTCACATAATAATCACGTAGTCCCAGGACCTCTTGGAGTTCCTAGGTAAAACAACGCATTAATAAGTACATATCAACATATATATAATAATCACATTGTAGATATCAGAAATATTTAGTTAATGTATTTTCGCTGTTTTTTCTGTGTTTGGTTGGAAAAGTAGAGTACATCCATTGGTGCAAATAGAGTTTTTACACACTATACTATCTTAATTTTTTCAGATATTGGCCGGTAGCTTATCTCCATAAAGGACCACCGCCAAACATGACTTATTTTAGATATAACGAAACAGATAATGCATCTTTTGATAAAGTTCAGTCGCGAGACAACGGTGATTCCGTAGTTTTACCAACAGAACGTGCAACATCTGAATCTAAAAAAGTGGATGTGATCAAACCTAAATTTACCGATATAGAAGGCAGAAATATACGACATAAACCAGTAGAAAACAATACAAACACTGAGAAAAATACTTTAAATTTAGACACTGATGCTTTTAATAATACAACTACTACCACCACGACAACCACTTCTACTACTACAACGACTACTTCAATTCCTACAACTGAAATCAATCAATTAAGTAATGTAAGTGAGACTTTCAAAAACATGACAAAAGGTAACATTACAGAAACAGAATTGATAAATCCAGAAAATGTAAAAAATATTGAAGACTTTGAAAACATAAAGGGCATAGATGGTAAATTAGAGGATTTCTCAAAGTCTATAGAAGTATTTGATTTAGAAGACGGAAGTAAATGTGATAAAGTGCACAACTTTAAAGCTTTGGAGGCAGAGGAAAGACAAATTGAAGCGATCGGAAGGTTATTAGCTTCACGTCGTGGTGGGAAACTAATTCTTGAAAAACCTTCTCAAAAAGATTTGGAGAACGAACACATAGCTGTTGGTAAAGATTTATTAGAGTTTAATTTTGGAAATAGATTTCCTACAACTGAAAGACGTGGTATTGTTCAAAGAGTTAGTAAAGATGATATAGACAGGGAAATATTTTCTAATGATAAAAGCTTAGAAGTAAGTGAGACGACGTTTGTTAGACCCCCTCGTGTTCTAAGTACTACAGAGAACATACGTAAAGCAATTGTAAATGGAAAAGTGTTTTATGATGCTATGATAAGAGAACAAAGAGATTTATTCTCTAATTCAACGAGAAAAGCCAAGAGTCTGAAATTAGAAGAAGCGAAAGGTCCATCAGTTGTTTTTAATAACACATATTCAAAAAGGAAAATTTTACAACCAAGAAACGCGAATCCAGTGAGAAAGGTAAGACGAGTATACAGAAAAAGATACAACCCAGAAGAAGTGAGAAAGAGATTATTAGAAAGAGAAAAAAGTTTGAAACAGTTAACTAATACGACAACAAATAACAATAGTTAGTTTTATCTAGTTTTAAATTTAACTGATTAATAATATTAATCGGTGATATGTTTGTTTAGTAGTTACCATAATATTAATAGAGCATCTGAGTATATTTTAATTTTAATAATTAAATTATTGTGGCAAATTTTCAATCCTTGGTTAATATGCCGCAATAAAGTGCGAGTAAATAAGAGTCCGTAGTTTTATGTCTGCGTATCTTTGTGATTTATAAAGGTAATAAGAGAAAATAAATTTTATAGAAAAAAAATTAATAGAGCTTATTAAATTATTGTCAGTTCAACCTCAATATTTGTCATCTTGTGAGTTGAATTGACGATTCTTTTAAAATTAGTAATAATCATATAATTGTAAGACATTTTGTAGTTTAATATTAACGGTAAAACATTATGTTTTTTAAGTATTTCGCAGTTAATAATTTAAATTTCAAATTAAATTTACGCCATATCTGACGTAATTATATTAAAACTTGTATTAATATAGGAAATAAATCGGGGTTTGATTCCTGTACAAAACCAGTGTATAAATAATTATTTCTGGTTTGTTTTTGTTCTTGTAAAATTAATGTGTAGGGGAGAGAGTCCTAAAATGAATAAATCTTATCCAACATAGGGAATAAGATACATTGTGATTCAGAACAATTTCGCTTAAGTATCACTGCCTTAAAAGCTTGATAACAGGAGTTATCATCATCCTTATCATCAATACACCCCATCACAAGTCCTTTGCTGAACGTCATCCTCTAAGAAGGCACGGCCTAGAGCCACCTGCCATTATTGTTTACCAAGTCTACAACCAAAGGGAGAAAAACCACCGAAGCTGACACCCCCAGCCCCGCCGTTACCATACTCACCACTGTAGCCTGAAATAACGAGGAAGCCGGGGACTGGGGGCCGTTTCTTTCTGCCGTTGACCATAGGGGTATGTTTATCATAGATGTCACGCTTGGCACGCTGTTTGGCAACTGCGGTTTTCTATTTTCTAGATGGTATTAGGAAAACACTGCTGCCCATTTCCTGGTTTGTTCCCTCTATCGCCTCTTATGACAACTGCCGGAAAATATGAGGTAGTGGATATTCTTAAACCGCCACTAATCGGCTAACAGGAATAATATTCATCCAGAATATTTTGATGAAGCACTCATCAAATGGCCACTGACCTCAATTACTTTTTTTAGTAAATCATTTTACCAGAGTCGAGTTCATTGACAATTTTAGTAGGTGCTACGTCCTTAATTTTCATACATGTATATTTATTTTTAAAAATATCATTAATATTTATAATAAAAATATTGTCATACTTATGATTTGTTTTATTTCACAATTGCATTTGGTAGTATAGGTGTATTAACTTATAATAATAAGGAATTTGCTGTCAAATATTGTTTGCAAAACTATTTCTTTAGGGATGTGAGAAAGGGTGACATTATATTCGTATGCCTAAAACTCTTGAACGCTTTATTGGTAGACGTTTTCAAGGTACTGAACTGAAAAGGATACGATAGTAACATCAATGCCGAATACATCACCTTCGATTTGCCAACGATATTATAGTCCTGACAGAATCCATGGAGGACTTTAGAAACTACGCTCAACGACCTTAGTAATGTTTTTCAACTGGTAAATCTTCAAAAAAAAAAAACATTGAAAAAACAAAAATTATGTCTAATGTTCATGTTACACGGTACATCGATATATCTATACCTACTTGTTGACGAGTACCTTTGTGTACCTGGGAAAATGGTAAAATGTCCACTTAGAAAAGTCCAACTTCGGGCAAGAGGATCCAATTCGACTGGGTTGCGTTCGGAAAACTGCGACAAATCTTCTTGTCCAATACGTCAGAACCTTAAAGTTTAATACTAGTGCGTGTTATCAGTAATGACTCACGGAACCGAAACGTGGTCCTTTACTACTGGTCAAGCTGGTACTGGTGATTAGGAAGCTCAAAGTGATTCAGCGCGCGATAGATTGTAGAATAGTGATAGTGAATAGGTATGTGAGGCGTGTATTAAACAATATAATAACAATTTTAGAAAGGTTTTACATTAATGTAAGTACATATGTATAAGTTTGTATTGCGAGAGTCGGTAAGCTATTCAACTGTACTATCACGCGTGATAAAAGGAAAATGTGGCTAAAGTGAGAGGGAGGAAAGACAGGGAAAGGAAGAAGCACACCTATATTAAAAGAGCGGTAACAGTCGTCTTGAAGCAAAGAATGAATACCGTCACAAATTTCCTTGAAAACACACAGTATGCCATGTTTAAATGCCAACAAGATGTTCTACGCAGTCAAACATAATAATTTAACGCAATAGAAAGTAAACGACGCAATGACTCAGCTTGCAACTTACGCACGTCGTCGCAGTTGTCGGAGGCCTGCACTCGGATATTATGTGCAGTTAGCGCATTTCACTTGAGAAAGTGCATTTGAGACCAGACCAATACAAGACGTGCGACATACTGGTACAATGCCATAAGTTTGAATTTTGTTGTTTTACCGTGTGTAGAAAGTATATAGTGAAACTATAATCTTTATTAATTTTTATCAGCTTTAAGTGTATTCCAAAGTGGGGGTGAACATATCCTCCCCCTATTTCTCCCCACGTAAAGCGTACAAGAAGAAGCCCGAGGCTGCAATTAAGAAGTTGTTTTGCCAGTGTGGGGCTCTGCTCTCTATATCAGCTCTGCGCTTACACACTAAGTTGTGCATGCAGTTAGTACCAATATTCTTAAAATGGTTAACATCTGATAAAGTAATAAATAAATTATCAGCCTCCATACGTCACACTGGGAACAGGCTTTCACTTATTTCCGAAATGATTAAGGGAAATCAGAGTCGCGCCGTACAAATGCAACATGCATGCTGATATAAGCATGCTTGTGTCAGGCAGACCTAGCATGTCCACGAAATGTATTATAATTTTTGATATATTGGATTCCCACAATGTTTTCACGCTGCTGAATCCGTAGAAAATCACCACATAAAATAGTTATTAACAATTGCAATAGCTCCGGCGCGGCTCGAACTCGATTTGATCTCGTCCTATAAAATAAGAAGCGATGAGCTACTGCGGCTTCCATATCAAGCAGTGGATTAAAAAGCCTGATTAAAAATTTTCGGTCATCTGTCGTTGACTGTAAGGCCACTCATAATATAAAAAATTAAAATACCTTTCTCCACAGACACACGATTATTCTTTTACATTTAAATAGTCATAATTTGTACAAGGCGGAGCCGCTATGAATGTGATGTGAAGATAACATATTTTAAAGCTACTGGATAGTCTTTTATGGTAAGTACAACTGGCCCTTTGAAATTGTAGGCAATTAAAGTAAAAAATGAGAATAGTTTTTTATTAATTGAACTTGTTCTTTGTACTAATTGAATAATGTAAAATGAAGTTGTTATAACTTAATTTGCTTAAATCCACGTAAAGAAAAAAATAATGTGTCCTGCCCAGTTTGAAGGGACGTTATAGTGCACGCAATTGAGGGAAGGTGGAAACGTTTCCTCAATAGCGTGCACTATACCCGTCACCACCAATCCCAGCACCACCATCCCGGCACCACCACACATACAACTTCATTAAAAGGGATTACCGCAAAGTAACGCCTGATTCTATTAATTATCTTAAAATGTAAAATGTTGACCATAATGTATATATGTATTCATATCTTAAGGTATATAGGTATCGCTTTTATTCAGCATGCGCGTTGTCCAGCAGTTGACTCATAAAAGAGTATGCATTTTTCGTTGTATGATATATTTCTGTTCTCTTTTTATACGTCCGTGGTAATAATATACAAATTCTTAAATGCAAATAATTCATAATTTTAATCATACCAATTTTCTAATTCTCATCTGTCAATTCCAACGAACTATATTTTATACTTTAAATGAAATAACCTTATTTTGGTACGAATGACTGGAGACATTTTTATTGCAAATTATACTAATCATCATAATCGTAGCGATTGCAGTTTTTGAAGAATTTGACAAACGAAATTTTAATATCTTATATAGAAAATAAAAAAACAATTATTTTCCATTTATTCCATTTCATATACCTTGGGTATCGTAAAATAAAAAAAAAACTACGTTTGAAAACCTAACTATGGTAAATATCCCTCCCATGAAATAATCTATGGGAGAGTCTGAGGAAATCCTCGAAATATTTTATTTCTCCCTACATGCAGGTTTCTACGATATTTATTCACTGCCGAGAATGTATTTTATCAGCTCTTAAAATTACAAATAACATTTTCATTGATGCCGGCAGGGATCAAAGTTAGTTTGCTCGTGTACCATGAAATTTACGGCGAGCGTAAGCCTCTGAACTACGCCTCTTAGTGTGATAAATATCTTAACAATTTACCTGTTGGTAAATGGCTACTTAATGCATGGATGTCTGAGTCCATTTGGGTAGGGTGGGTACTCGATGCTGTGGATCCTGGCCCATGCATGAAAATGCATATTAGTCTCTGTTCGATTGTCATTTTTTTCCAACCATGAATCTAGCTACCATCCGAACTTAACGCATAAAGAGTACGGGTAAGTTAGAGTGAATGAGTGCCTCAGTGTCAGTGTGTACGATCTTGTGGCATTAGTTAGTGGCCGATCTCATAAGTATACCTAAAAATACGGGTAAGTTAGAGTGAGTGAGTACCTCTGTTAGCATGTACGGTGTTGTAGCACAATAATCTCTTGCGCAGGTGACAGCTCTCGGTAAGATTCCGAAACTGTTGCCGTGGAAATCTATTCCTGTTATCTATAATTAACTACTTTCAATTACTATTTATTAATAATCACTTTCTTTATTCAATATTATTTTGATCCTTAGCAATTAAATTAAACCTAAGGCTTGCAAAGTGCAATATCAAAATATCCGCCTTCGCTGACCCTGGCGAAAGTTCGCTTTCACTTGTAATCCGTCGGGTAAAAGTGTTATTTGAACAATCTTATAGATGTTATTACAAACTTCGCAGCACTTTCTTCAACGGGTTTATTGAACTTTGCACTTGCCTCTCAAGCTGCGATATGACAAAGTTCCCAAAAGAATAGACACTTGTTTGGTAAATGTTTATTTTGTGCAGTAAACTTTGCACCTAGTGAAAATATCGCTAGAAATTTTCCCAGTAATACCAGTAAACTTTGTTGTGCATTCTAAAGCAAACAATAGAAAGAGAAAACTTGTCGTAAAAATATTATTTAATGCATTATTTTAGGTTCGTTGTTTTAAGAAAGTATTTTTTAGGTATTTGCAATAATCTCAAAGCTTGGCAGGCGAAATAACGATCTTAGTACCAGACATTTATCACCTTTGACGCTACTAGCTATCACTGATCTGGGTATTTTGTGGCAGTCGTAAGCGGGATAGTTATACTTTATATTACAAATAACTTAACGATATTTCATTTTTTTTATAGAATAAGGGTGAAAAACGAGCACACAGAGTATCTGATGGTAAGTGGGTGCTGTGGCACATAGATATCTGCATCTATCCTCGATAAATAAACAAAATGCAGATGCGTTGCCACCCTTGAGGACTAAGATGGAATGCCTCGTTTCCAGTAAAAAGGACCTCCGGTTCTCTACCCTCACGATACGAAACACAGCAGCATTGAGTTGCTATTTTATGCTGTTATTCTGAGAGCGTGGTCCTTCTCCGGTCGAGCCGACCCATTCGTGATACAACCAATATATAGCTGCAGCATGGCTCTACCACGTATAAAATCATGTTAATCATATGCTTAAAAACTGACTCCAACAGCAAATGAATAATGTTCCAAAACTAGTTTTCAAAACTGGGTCGTGTGATTTTATTCTCGCCAGATACTTATACAGAGGAAGCTGTAACTAATTGAGAAAATAAAGAACAGAGGATTGCCTTCTTTTCGAACTTTTCTATTCCAGACTAATAGGGTCTTAAAATATACGAATTTTGAAATGCCGTACCTAAATTCCGCAGACTGTATCAGCACAGCATGTGGTAGAGCCATGCTGTGTAGCTGTATTATGGTCGCGGCACAAAAAGTTAAGGTTAACCGGGAAAGGCACATACAGCATTCCAGAGTAAAATAACAGCATTGTGTATGATGAGGTATTCTATCTTAAATTTCAGGGCTTTTTATATAATAAGGGTGACTAACGAGCATACGGTCTGTAGACACACTTCCTGTATCTTGTACTATCCCTGTGTATTCATTAAATTTATTTTTAATCCAATGATTTATATCTATGATTTCTAATTTTGGTATAATTATTGTGGACCTGCCACCTAATTGGTAAGTGGATACAGTGGCTCATAGACATCTAGATTTATCCTCTATTAAGAATCAAAATGCAGATGCATTGTCACCCCTGAGGACTAAAATGGAATGGCTCGTTTCCAGTAGCAGTCTCCGGTTCTCTATACCCATCATATGAAACACAGCAGCATTAAGCTGCTATTTTATGCTGGTATTCTGTAAGAGCTTGATCCTTCCCCGGTTGAGCCAATACGTAATAAATGTGGTAGAGCCACGTGTTTCTTGGTTGGTGTTGGTTGTGTCCGATAGCCATCTTTCAAGAAATGGCTATCGGACACAAGAAATGCTGCTTCCATCCAGTTTCTTTTAGGCTATGGCTTTCAACAAAGCTTAAGGCCAGACGCTGAGAGTAGAAGGTGTGAGCCACAGATCCAAAGATGTCAACTGTTTTTCGCATGGTTAGCTCTATGTGTGTCCAATATTGTATACAAGAAATCATATACTGTAAGGAATAACTAAAAGAAGAAAATAAAAATATGAAAACTCTTCTTTGCGAGAGCAGACATCTTTCTTCCAACATCGCCATTTTTATAAATGTCAATCAAAGATAATACACATTTAAATGTCAGCCTATGTTTTAAGATGAACTCTAAGAGGTTGATGCTACGATTTCCTCATCTAAATTCGTTTAACAGTTCTTTAATTATAAACCTGAATTATTTACTTATTTATTTAAGACGATCTTGTTTTATGTTAAAAAGTTAAGTTACAGCCTATATACGTTTCACTGCTGAGCACTCCTATTATTTCTGAGAGAAATATGGAGTAATTTTATGTATGCCGTCTACGAATGTACGTTAGTCTATGTTGTAAGGCCTATACATGAAATTCCCAATCTTTGTTAGTAAGTACACCTTATCGTCCATGATAGTCCAGGATATTTTAGCCCTAATGTATTTTGAACTGTCACTTTTAATAATTACAGTAGTCCCCGAATTGTATTCCAATAAATATACTAAACCGATGACGTTCAAAAAATATTTTTCAAAGCTCTTTCATACGTGAAACGATAACGGGGAGGTAATGCTTTCTAGGAATTAAGTTATGCAATTCCTGAGCACACTCTTCGAAATGCATCCTCCATAAAACCGAAAAGCTGCTAGATGGCATTTTGCAGCAGCAGCCTATATATGGCAGCAATACTCAATGTACAACCGGACTTGCGCTTTATATAGAGTAAGCAGCTGTCCCGGCGTAAAGTATCGCGGCACAATTGCAAGGACTACTAACTTCCTTGCAGCTGCTTTGGCCTTGAACTCTATGAACCGCCTGTAGTTCAGGTTTGAGGAAACTTTAGCCCCCAATAACTGAAGGCAGTCGGTATATTCCAGTGATACATTTCGGAAGGAAGGAGCCAAGGTGAGCCGGCTCCTCTTTGCAGTGAAGAGACATACTTGTGTCAAGGAGTCGTTGAATTTTACAGGATTGGCATCGCCTCATTTGGAGACTGTCTGTAGTGTGACATTCACACGCTCAACCATAGCTTCTCTTTCGGACTGGATTTGATCCCGTCTGGCCCGAGCACTTGGTTGGTATCTCTCCACACTTGTGTGTCTGCATATCCATAGATACCGGGCATAAGCAGATCATTAATATGCAGCAAGAAGTTGCGGAGAGAACGGACTCCTGATGAACTTTGGCGTTAGTCGCTATAGGATCAGATGAGCAGCCATCGACGACGACTCGCAGAGACCGTTCACTTAGAAAGTCCTTCACCCAATCAATAAGGCCAGGGGATAAGCCGTACAGTGGAAGCTTACCCAAAAGACTAGCAAGCCAATCTCTTTCAAAGTCCTTCGACACATCAAGGGAAACAGCGAGTGGTTCTAAACTATTTTCGAGTGCCTCACCCCATATATGCGAGGCATACGCTAAAATTTCCCCACTGACCGACCCGTACTGACAGTCACTGAGGAGGTCATTCTGTTCTAAGTATGCCATGAGGTAGGTTTTCAATATACACTCCATAATCTTGCCGAGTATGGAGGTAATTGAGATTGTCCGATATTTGGCAGTGGCAGTAAGCTATAAGTTTTCACCCTGATGCTCAGCACAGCAGCACAGTCATCAATGTTAGATTTCAGATTCATTAATTTAAGGTTCGAATTTGATGTCAGACACGCCAAGAAATTACGGATATCATATACATCGATAGTTATCAACTGCGGAGAATATGCGAGATTATGGTTCCAGTATTCTTATATACATCCGAAGCATCGAGTCCGAGTATGGTTGCTTTTATTAAAATTCACTGGTTGGATTCAATGTATATTTATAATTACAAGTTGAATATTACACGTTGTTATCCTTTTGTCATTATATTTTAATTAAAGAGCGCTCTTGACTCACGTCTACGCGGCACAAAGAAAGAAACAAATAAAAAATAAAGTAAGAGAGAAAGATATAACTCTAAAGTGAGACAGTTGGTAGAATACCAAACAGCCATGTGACACCCATCGTCTCCATTACTGAGTACGCCAAAGTACGCGACTCCTAACCCACTAATGTGGGTGTACGCACTGTGAATGTGTAAGACGACACTATGAGGTCAAACTATGCGAGCCTCTTGGCAATTTCTCTTTGCGTTTAATGCATTATTAAAACATGTGAAATCGCCTTATTTTGCGCACGAAGAATAACTACAAACTCCTTTAAATGAGAAAGAAATAGCATTAGTTTTGCAAGCGTCGCAAATGATAATGGAAACAATGGATTTACACGGTCAAAGTTTCGACGATCTAGTAACGTTACAAGCTTGGTACAAGTAAGCCTAAATGGTCTTTTGTTTTATTGAGTTTCTTGATAAAATAATATTATCCTTTTTTGTGCACCTGTTTTATCAGCAAGAGCGTAAAAAATGCAAAAACCAAATAAACTAGAAAATATCGTTAATCGTAACATAGTTAGTCGTATGTCTTTCAGAAAATTATATAAAAATAATACTAATATGACTATTATTAGTGTAGGTCGCACGAATGGGTCGGCCCGACCGGAGAATGGCCACGCTCTCACAGAATACCAGCGTAAAATAGCAGCATAACGCTGCTGTGTTTCGTATGGTGAGTGTGGAGAACCGGAGACCCTCTTTTACTCAAAATGAGGCATTCCATCTTAGTCCTCACGCGTGACAACGCATCTGCATTTTAATTCGTAATCGAAGATAGATGTTGATGTCTATGGGCCACAACAACCACTTACCATCAAGTGGACTGTGTGCTCGTTTATCACCCTTATTCTATAAAAAAATACAATTGTGTGATAAAAATCGTATTAGTTAAATTGGTTATTGGTAGAGTTCAAAAAACGAGGATAACACTATCTAGGAAATGGCTGACCCGATTAAAATGATTCTTCTTTTATTAAGTAGGTTATATTTCAGGTACATTCTCATATAAATTTGAGAAACAAATTCCGTCTCACAGTTTGGAAAAGGAAGAGATACAATTTTTAATGTAACTATTTATATGACATTTTACTTGTTATTTGTACTCGTATCTTTAACTTGTGATACTCAAAAAAAAGTTAAAAAGTTACAGCCTATATACGTCCCACAGCTGGGCACAGGTCTCCCCTCATTTTAAGAGGGTTTTAGGGCAAGGAAATATCCGCCGCGCTGAACCAATGCGTGTTGGCGAACTTCACATGTCTTCGAATTTTTTTTTCTTATTTCTCAGACATGCAGGTTTCCTCACGGTGTTTTCTTTCACCGTTGAGCACATGTTAAGTCAGCACTTAAAATTGCAATTAACAATTTCATTGCTGCCGGCGGGGATTGAACCCGGGTTGCCCGCGTACTGTAAAATTTACAGTGAGCGCTAACCATCTGAGCTACCACGGCTCTGTAATGTGTGTAATGTGTAATCTGTGTGATACTGAGTCTACTAAAAATGGAAAAAAACTTTTAATCAAAGATACAAACCAAGTTCAAACACTTATAAGAATTAAATAATTTCCACATAATAGGTTGTTCTATAGATCGACCAGAAGAGACCTCGTAACCTCCAACACATGTTGGCATCGAGTGTGCCAAGTGTAAAACCCTAGGAGCAGGAGCAGGAGGAGCAGTGTCAAGGTTGTCTGCGATTGTCACACCGCGTACCAAGTACGAACTGGCCTGAACTGAGGATTGGCCTTAATTGCCGATTAATGCAAATCCTTCCTACAGTCGGAGGTGACTTTGTATTGCAGTAGATGATGCCGAGATAAAAAAAGGCACAATGTAGTTTTTAAGAATTATTATGATGTGATATGATGATGATTATAAAAAATCATGTGGTTAAAAATTGATCTTTACAAAAAATCTTTCAAGTAGATCTTATATTTTAAACTTTATGTCCAACTTTTACTATGTAATAAGAAAATTATATATCCTTAAATTATGTATTTACACCCTTAAGTAAAAATATAATACTCAACAATCGTGCGAAACAAGATCAGAAGACCCTTTTCTAGTAGTAAGGCATTCCATTTTAGTCCTCAGGGCAGCACATCTTCATTTAATTGCTTAAACGACTATAGATGGAGGTGACTATGGGTCACATTATCCATCATGAGGTGGACTGTGTGCTCATTTGTCACTTATGCTTCTATAAAAAGAAAACTGGACATGCGGGTTGGCGCAAAGTTGACAATTTTGTGCTATTTCCCTGACCACTCTTTTATATTTAGATTCAGCGATTTTTGATGGATTTTCCGTTATTAGTCGGACACCAGAGCCTCGTTCGTTAATCAGCTTCAGCATCTTGCGCTGCATGAAAGTGACGTTGGCATTTGCAGAACTTAAAACATTCAAGTAGCAAGCGAACTAACAATTCACCTGATAGTAAGTAGCTAGTTTACGAAAATTTAATGTATGTACACAAAAACAAAAATAATTTTATTAAAAATAGTGATGTACACACAGGAACAAGCACAAGTTAGTTATACCATTTACTTGACTCCAAAGAACAAGTAATTCCTTCATGGCGCAATGTATACGCTTTTACAACAAAGACCCAGAAAAAGAAGTACTACTACATATAAATAACCTTTGCAGTTATTAGCTGGCAAAGATGAGAAGGCAATATTAGTAAGAAGTTTTCGATTTTCTGGCGTAAAACTTTTTTCTTTGTATAATTGACTTGAGCTTAGTTAATGATCCAATCGTCAATCATATAACACTAATGTTACTTTAAACAAAGTTAGGTTAGAATGATTGTATTAATTTACCAATTTTTTTCATAACAACTTTCGATAGTAGTCGGTAGTTGTGACAGCGGTTGATATGTATTTGGGAACATTACCACGATTCCACCATCTTTACTAAAAGTTATACAATTTGATTAATATATTATTTCGCTTCTTATTTTTAATCTTTATATTATGTCAAATATTTTTATATGTTTGTATAAAAGTAAAAAATATTTGGAGTAAATATTGGATTTATTAATTTAAAATTAAAAAAAAACACAAATATTTCTCTCAAATAAATTGATATTTAATCTTGTCGTCCTTAGATTTTGAATACGTAGGACCTTAACCTGTAGTGATACCTGTTCTCTAATATTTAAGTATGCGCTGGTACTGTGGGGAGACCTATTTTCAACGGTAGACTTTTGATAGTCTATAACGGTAACGGTAGTGAACTGAGAAAACTATGCAGTATATAGTTTATTACAACAATTATTATCCCAATAACAATGCCACATAAATACGTATCTTCACTAATCAACGATAAAAGCTTAAGCATTAAAACTGACAATAAAAGCCTTAAGGATAGTATTATAAATTCAAAAGCGTAATATGTAGTCTTGAAAAGAACAATATTTTGTGTATATGCCCTAATATTAATGCCACCAAAGATTATAGAGCTAGTAACCAATACGTCATAGATCTTCTTAACCCTTTCTATGTCCCATGAATCATATATGAACATTCCATTGTTTAATTATAGTGTCTATTTCGCGGACAGGGAAACTGTTAAAGTAATTTAACCACATACTTAAAACTAATTTTATGCCACTTTATATTAATCTGCTTCACAATTTCTTTTGCTTTACCCAGTTTGGAAAAATTCCATTATCTTAACATAAATTATGAAAATACTATTATCGCAAGCGAGTTTTTGCTGACGGTATTTATTTGTCCTCAACAGGAGAACAAATAAACTTTCTATTGTGTCTTGGCTTGTCGGAATGCTTTATCAATAATGAACCGTGGGACAACAATGACGTGCTTGTGTCGATGATATATATCGATGGAACTATTTAATGCTCCATTGTTATTAGGGAAACCTCAAGACAAATGATTGTTATATCTTGAGTCTACTTAAAATTATTTTCAGTACAAATTACTACTTTCCAATCTAACTGATTGTAATGTTGCAATTACTCTAACTATAAATGTAAGAATAAACATATACATGTTTGATTAATTTGTGGATGACAAAACAGAACATAATGGTTTTATCACAATATTTTCAGAACACATTACATTTGTGTTATATTCAGGAATATATTTAATTACTACGTAGCCTCATAAGCTTCAGTGGCTAAAGTTTATCATTTCAATACGTCATACGCTAAATTTATAGATAAGTCTACGCCCGGTGAGTGAAAAAAGTATATTCCTTTTTTTCATTATGGAATATTTAATTCAGACTTTATAGAGATTTTTCCTTATACCTATCGTCGCTCTTGACTTGACCGATTAACCATCCACCTTAACGCCAGTATAGGTACCTTAAGCCTGGTGTAAAGAGACGCTAATACCGACATGTACCGTAAGACAAAGGACGTTTTGGCATTTCCAATAGTCACCTTTTGTGGCACCAACGAGACGAAATGGAATGATGGATATGATGGCATGACACAAAATAGACAAATACAAACGTAATATAAATTTATGAACAAAATATTATAATATTTATTTGTATAGAACACCTCAGCATACGCATGAAATACATCACTACACTAAGAACCGCCCCTAAGGAAATGTCTTTATCACCGCTTAACAGAGCTTAGCGAAGTATGTTACTGTCGCTTTGTTCAGAAGCTTTTAAATTAGTAATAAACTTTTAAGCCAAAGAATGGCAAAAAAGAACGTGACCCTGCCAATCGACCTATGGTAGGAGTTTTATTCGAAAATCTTCTTACTCTTCTTTTTCATCCCGTAAAAGTCAGCCTATCTTATTGTAGTAGAATTGACGATCTCAGTAGCGGACGTCTCGCACCTTTGAAAGTGCTGCTCGTCGTAGCCTGCGTATTTTCTGTCTGATGTAAAAGAAATGGTTATGACGCCATGTAAAGGAACCATAAGATTTCTCTGTCAATTCCTTTAGTCGCCTGTTATGATACACCCACTGAATGAATTAGGCTGATAAAATCTCTAACACTGCCACTACACGGCATCTCTTATTTAAAAATATTAAAACTAAGCACAGACTCATTCAGAATTCTTATACTTTATAGTTAAATATATCGAGTCTCTATCAAAGAATTTTATCACTATTGTAAACATAATATTTTTGACTGAACATATTATAGTATTATATTGATCTCTTATAAAGAAGGATTGCTTTGAGATGGAAAGCACTGAGGTAAAAATTTCAATAAATATTTTAACATTGCCAAAAGTTATACAATAACATTCATCATCATTAATCCGTTAATAGTCTATATTTGGAAATGGGCCTCTTCCACGGTAGATTTGTCATAACAGTTGGCGAGTTGGCGAGTTGGCGATAACAGTACGTTGCGGACCTTCGACTATGCTCTCCGGTTGTGGTCTACGTAATTCATACATACGGGATAGATACGCTGGCACACATCGGAGTCCACGGGTTGGCTTTTTAATACTAACGGATCGGAATAAATGGATTTAAATCATCATTTTATTATATAACTACTATAGTAATAATACAATGCTTTTATTTACCTATTGAAGTAAACTAAACAATAAATAATTATAATATTGAAATAATCAATTTTTTTACTATGTTTTTGTTAGAATTTGAAATATTTTACGTTTTATGTTGTCTTAAAACCTCATTTAATTAATATATTTGGTTAAAATATTTTATTTTATAAATAATTGTAATATGTACAATTATTTTGTTAATTATTCATTATATCTACTTAATGTTTTTTTTCTTGCAACGCCTATTAAAGGTTACTAAGTATAAATAGACCTTACTGTACGATATATATACCTCCATACCATCGTGGGCAAATAAATATTTGAATACTTAAAATTTATTTTAGTGTTTGTGTTTTTAAACGTTAGTTGACCTAATAAAAGCATTATAGAACAAATTGTTTTAGGTATTATTCATTGCTACGAACCGTCATCGTTTAATTGCTCTGTTTAACACTATATAAACCATGAAACGAATTCATAATAAAAGTTAATTAACTTACCGTTCCCATGATATTAAGATAATTAGCGATCAATATTGAAGTAGTCGCTTGGGCATCAGTTTATTCAGCCTACTTCGACTTAGAACTATTATAAAGTTACTATGACTATAATACAAACCGTTGCACTAAATGATAAAACGAATACAAGTAAAATTTAAAAAAATTATTAAGTTTTATTTAAGTAACCATCTCTTACTTAGAATATTACTAAAATTTACTCTTTTCTAAATTAATGTTTCAGAACTCTATTTTCTTAGAATGTTTTAATTTTTTTATTGTTGATTGGACTTTTCATTTATATAATGTAATATGTACAAATCAATGTGAATTTACTACAATTTACTACAATATGTAGTATTGGTGTAATTTGAGTGTGATTTGTTAATGTCGCAAGTTTTTGTGGTAGAATTAAAAAAGAAATGTCTATCTATCTCCTTCTGATAAACGGCTATCTCTCACAATTTCTCATTTCACCGTTCACTTGTTTAGCAAGTTGTTATTAACTATGACCGAGTCTCATCTGTAATTTGATCTGTGAACTTTATTACTATTAATCTAAAGTCAATTTTAGTATGAAGAAATATTTGACTTAAAACCTTATCAAAGTAAAAGACGCCTGGTAATATGTGTGTTTCTTATTTTACAGTGTTAAGTTGGTCAGTCGGCTAGTGGGTTCTTCACCGTGAGAGTAGATGCACGCTTCCACCAAACGGAGCTCCTGAAAAAAAATTCGATTAAATAATTTAATCCATTAATTAAAATGCCGAGAAAACCGTTTCGGTGCCGCCACATACGAAATTTATAAATAAAATTAAAGAAATAAAATGTGAAATGCGCTTACTTCATTAAATGTATTTTTAATTTCTTTTTATAAAAAGTTGTATTTGCGCGAGAAGTCGCACTTCAAGATGACAGTCCATAGGTGTCAATTTTTAAAATTTTACCGTAGTGCTGTGAAAGAAATGTTGTTTGTTGTTGTGTTGTTGACTCTTATGGGCAATTTACCCCTAAATTGTAAAGGACAAGAATTTGACAGAGGTAAGGATAATATATGGTGTAAAGATTTAGAAAATAAATATTATGACTTAGATGTATAATAATAGGTTAAGCGAACATTGTGTACTTGCATTTGTAGAAATAAAAAAATCTATAATTTAATTTCATTGAAATGTTAATTCTTTAACGTATTTTAATTTACTAAAATTATTTCAATATAATATAAGATATATGCATCTTATCAAAATTATGAAATTTAAATATTTTTTAATAATGCATGACACTTTTCATATTGTATTGTAACAAAATAAAAAAGGGATAATCTTTCCGCGCACGTTGAAATCTTTTATATTAAAAATGCTAGAATTTTTTATAATAATTTCTTTAGAAGTTAAGGTAACATTAAAGTTACAACCTAATATACGTCCCACCACTGGGCATAGGCCTCCTCTCATTTCTGAGAGGGTGTGCTATGGAGTCATTTATTCGCCGCGCTGCTCCAGTGCATGGTGGAGGATTTCGCACATCATGTTTCCATCATATTTTTATACCGCCGAGCACGTGTTAAATCAGAACTTATCATTGTAAATAACAATTTCATTGGTGCCGGCAGGGATCAAACCCGGATTACTAGCGTACTGTGAAATTTACTAATAATGACCAACTTAATTTGCAAAATCATAATGCATTAGAAATTAAAATTCTTATAAACTTTTTTCTTCTTGTACAAAATTTAAATATCATAAATATATATAATTCGGGACAAATGGTTAAGAAAAGTACCATTATCTTCTTTTAAATTTTACTTTTCTCCCGTTCTAGAGAGGATTTGCCTTAATCGTCACACTTTTTAGGGGATTGACGAGATTGCTGTATCAGATGTCTTTGAAGTTGCTGATCGTTGCCGGTCTGGGTATTTATTGTACACCTGGCGAAGACGATATAGTTCTACTGCCTTTTATCGGAAGCCGCTAAGAATATTTTTTTTAGATTTCCATAGTCGCCTCTTATGACATCGACTTGACGGAATGGAATTATTGATTCTCTTACGCCGCTAATACAAAGAACAATATTTTTTTACGTGTTAGAGCCATGCTGCAGCTATATTACTGGTATAGTTGTAGCACGAATGGGTCGGTTCGACCGGGGAAGGACCACGCTCTCACAGAATGCCAGTGTAAAATAGCAGCTTAACGCTGCTGTGTTTCGTATGGTGAGTGTAGAGAACTGGAGACACTTTTTACTGGAAATGAGGCATTCCATCTTAGTCCTCAAGGGTGGCAACGCATCTGCATTTTGATTCGTAATCGAGGATAGATGTAGATGTCTATGGGCCACAGTAACCACTTACTATCAGGTGGACTGTGTGCTCGTTTGTTACAATTATCATTTAAAAAAAAGAACAATTATAACTACTTATAGAGAAATGTCCGTGTAGTTAGTAGCGGCGTAAGAGAGTTTAGAGGCGGAAATGGGGTATAAAATAGATAACAACTTCAAGTAATTAAAAGCTACGGTTGTAAACCCGCCTGTAAAGCGTGGCAACTATCGAAAATATTTCCTGCATGGGGCAATCTACGGGGGAAGCCTATGTTTAGCGGTGGTCTTTGATTGGCTAAAATGATGATTATATTGATAGCGAAATGGCATAATATAATGTATGTCATCTGCCCACCACATGACACAATGACATAATTTTTTCTTATCTGTTGCTTACAGTGTGCGCACTTCAACTGTATTAATAATACATGATAAAATTTTACAAACACACAAATATAAACAAAACGTAAGTAATGTAGGGATCTTCTTTTCGCGTTCTTGCGTTCTTTTCTCTCTAGTAGAGTAATTACAATTTTCACATATTTAAGAAGTAAGGGGTTTCTCACAGGGATAGCCAAATCATATATACCGCTCTACAAAATACACTACTTTGCTGGTGACTTAGTTACGCAGTAGGTAATCATTTGGCCGTGATATTGAGTAAGTTCGGTTCCCGCATGGAACAAATATTTGTATAGTCTAAAAAGTGATTGTTTTCGTGTCTGGATGTTTGTTCGTATTTTTTTGTATTTGAAACGCTTTCACGAGACCATTACATTATAAGTACATTTTAAGTATGAAGGACAGTTTTTTTTAATAAAAAATAAAGAAATAAGTAGCAGGGCATTTATAATAATAGTTTAGATAAACATAATTTAGATTTATTTGTGATATTAAAATTAAAGTGAAATGTTTAGGCTAATAAATTGACTCATAGCTTTAAAAAAATATTCACACACGGAATATTCTAATTAATAATTATAATAAGTGATTGGACTCCTTTCTTTTCTGCGTAGGAATCCGTCTGCGCAAGTACTACCCTTTAACCTATTTCTGCGGCCAAATAGCAGTGCTTGCATTGCTGTGTTACGGTGTGAAGGGTATAGAGAGCTAGTATAATTTCAGGCTGTGAGGAATTCCATCTTCCCTTCAGGGGCAGCCATCTGCAGCCTTCTTTGTTTGAAGTTCGTTGCAGGTGTCCATGAACTGCGTTGTCCACTTACTATCAGGCGGACTATTATGTCATTTGTCAACCAACCAACGATAGTGTTAATTTTTACTAGTGAAATATTAATCACAGATTTTTTAAAAATCAGTTTAGTAGTTTCTGATCTTACGTCTTAAAAAAACAAACCCACAAGCTTTATACGTACTTTAAAATATTAG
Organism: Parnassius orleans; assembly: GCA_029286625.1. Taxonomy (NCBI): domain Eukaryota; kingdom Metazoa; phylum Arthropoda; class Insecta; order Lepidoptera; family Papilionidae; genus Parnassius; species Parnassius orleans. Next base: position 890,241 of record JAGSMP010000083.1, read on the forward strand.
AGTAAATATGTCTAAATGACTATTTAAACGCGCCTCATTTACGTGACGTACCTCGAAGAGTAACAGTTAAGTAACGTGCCATCGATTTGGACCAGGCATCTGAAAAATCGCGCTCAAATGTTAGTGAACTAAAAAGCAATTTATTTACATAGCATACTAGAGAAGAGATGTTAAAAATGAAACTAGGTCAAATGAAATTGTAAAAGACAAGACAGTATGCAAATATAATGAATTTGTCCGTATTTTAACGGTCGCACCTTTCATTATTTTAAATAAGCATAAATTATTTTATTGAAAATTAATTACGAACAATAAACAATAAAATATCAATATATAAATTCATTATTTAGTAATAGGAGATGAAATAAAATTTAAAGTACATTTTACGTATTTATAAATAGGTTAAAATGCACACATGATTCGTTTAATAAATCTATATATCTTTAAAAAAAATTAGAGGCCAGAAGAGAATGACACCAGTCACGGAAGAGTCGAGTAGTGGTAGGCTTGCGTAGTAAGGGCATTTTTTTATTTATTTCCACCTAACAATATACAACACAAAAGAGAGAAACAATTAATATATACTTACATCTGAAACAATGCTAAAGATAGGTGACCAGGTCTCCTGTAGATCTCCGTAGTCTAAGTAGAGATAGATGTACGATAAAGGATTTCAGGAGGAATATTATGCAAAGGGAAGAAAATTATGTAACACAAAGAATGTTGGATATAAAAGTGAATGGATATAAGAGTAGAGGGAGGCCTAAGAAAAGATTAACGAACGAGGAATGATATGCTAAAAGAGGATTGAGTGATAAGATAACGGCTGTTAGGGGAGAATGGAAGACGAAGGCATACCCTAGAAGGACTACCCTGATCACCAAATAACTTATGATAAGGGCAGTAAGAAGAAGAGGAAGAAGATCTTTAGAAGAAATTACGAATGAATAGAAAAATAATGTACATAAAAATCGTCTTCACAGATTTTTTTTAATTTATTGACTAATTCGAGCATAACATTTGTAATTAGGTTCAAACTACAACATGTTTATATAACATACATATTATATAACAAATATGACACAATACAAATTCATTATTAGAATTTGTAGTATGTGTCACGAGTTAATTGAATTCATAGGTTACAAGATTATCTTTTAAACACATATCCAACACAACAGAAATAATATAGATACCCAAACCCTTTGAAATTATTCAGTAACAGCAGTTAACCGTAATAATCACTGCTTCTGTCTGCTCGGGCGTTCCAAATATTTCGAACCGGGTCACAGTTCCTGACTGCGGACAGGTATCATTTGGCAGACGGACCGGTCTTGTAGCCTCCGTACTAATGGGGTTACAGCGTTTTTACACGCGCCCCACTCAGGAATTCTCAATTATAAAGATAGTTTTACCGCTTTCGTCGATCCTTTAGATCTATGGAAAAAATGATTTAGCGTTCTAGTTATCACATTACGTGACCTAAATGAAAAGTTTTTTCAATTGTAATTTCATTCGAAAGAACATATTTTATTTATTGTGTAAAGAAATCCATAGAAGCCCAGGGGATGAGTGTTTGCACAAAAATTTTATTGACCGTGACCAAATTGGATTGAATCCCATAAACAGTCAGAATCATTACTATTAAACATATGGATCTAAAACGTGGTCCTACACTGCTGGCAGTATGAGGAAGCTTAAGGTTGCTCAGCGAGCTATTGAGCGTGCTGTACTCTGGTTTTCTCTGCGAGATAGAATTTGTAATGAACCGACCGACATAAGCCAACTGATCAGTAAGCTGAAGTGATATCGAGCAAGCCTTATCAGCTTGAAGAACTTGGATGATGATGATGATGATAGTGATAAGTATTTAACATTATCATCATCATTACAGCTCTTCATAAGTCTAGTGCTGAGCACGCCCAAGGAATACACCAAAATACGGTCTTGAAATATTAACATACAAACATACTACATATATATTTATACGTGATAGAGCCATGTTGCAGCTTTATTATGGTTGTAACACGAATGGGTCGGCTCGACCGGGGAAGGACTACGCTCGCACGGATTACTAGCGTAAAATAGCAGCTCGATGCTGCTGTGTTTCGTATGGTGAGTGTAGAGAACCGGAGACCCTTTTTACTGGATACGAGGCATTCCATCTTAGTCCTCAGGGGTGACAACGCATCTGTATTTTGATTTTTATTCGAGGATAGATGTTGATGTCTATGGACCACAGCATCCACTTACCATCAGGTGGGTTGTGTGCTCGCTTCTCACCCTTATTCTATAAAAAAATACTAACAAAACAAACAATCAGCAAGATATTATTTCTGAATATCGTCATAATTAATAAAAAATACATAATTTATTTTTCGCACTGGAAAAATATATATATACACATATATATATATATATATATACGTTTTATATACGTTTGTCTTTATTATATTTTGTCTATTTGTATGGTAAGCCATACATATAGCTATGAAGCTTATTGGGAACACTTAAGCACTACTTTTTTAAGCATTCGTTTTTTTAACCATATTTAAAACAAGATCTTAAAAGTACCTACACCGCCTTTACAAGCTATACAGTTTATTCACTTATTTCAGACATAACAAGAATAACCTAATAAAATTACCAATAGTTATATTTTTAAAACTACAATACCCTCAATGACGATACAAAGTTATGCCATCAACTGACACCTGTACAAAGAACTTAAGGTTGCCATACCGCTGTATAACCTCTTTTCTATTCTAACACAATTTTCACTTTCTTCGACCCGACTCGACGTTTACTTTCTATTGTGCCTTATTAAACGCCTAACCTCTAACAACTATTTTGATTGCTGTGTACATCGCTCGGCTAAATTGAAATTTTTATTGAAATTGCATTATAAAGAACATCGAACAAGTATTGTACGCAAAACTTGGTCTGTCTGCTTGATATAGCCTGAAGTTTCACAGCATGATTAAGATAACAAGGCAGGTCTTCGTGAAGGTTAAATGCTTTCCTTTTGTTCACGGAGTAGTTTTATATGATTGTGGCTATGATTAGGGCTATTGTGTTTATGTGTGCCAACCTAAGACATGGATGAAAGGTAAAAATAATTTGCCATGACATATTTATTCTCTTATTCATATTTGCCATGTCACGGCAATCTTTTCTTTTATTTTTCTAGTTTCACCACCGGAGAGATCTATGTCCAGGAGTGGTTATGGTGATGAAGAAAAGTAGAGATCAGAGTGTGAACAACTTAATATTATTACCGTTACGGCTAAAGACCATCAAAGTCCACTGTTGAACATAGGCCTCCCCCTAGGATTGCCTCATATTTTCCATAGTTGTCAAGCTTGGCAGGCAGGTTGGTAACCGCAGTTTTTATATTTTTTAGTTGTTACTAGAAAGACGCTGCTGCCAATGACCTTTTTCAGTTTCCCTCTGTCGCCTTAAGAGCGACAGCCACGGGATGATATGAGGTAGTGGATATTTTTACACCGTAACTACACGGTGAATAATAATATTATTAATGATAATGTAATAATTTTGTTAATACTGTATTTTATAAATTTGCAATACTTGCTATATAATATTTCAGTGTACTTTATAAAGCGCCTTAAAAATACTACTACTAAGGAGCATTAATAAAACCGTATCGTTCGCGCACGAATAATCGTTCTAGTTGAAAAGTAAATGGAGTGGAGCTGGTTCAGTGGAAATTTTAATTAGATCAAGTAACTGTAAGATTTTTTTTTATATGAACCAATATATTATATACTTTTATAAAAAGAAGTTTTTGACTAAAATTACAACGCAATCGATATATTTATCGAACCCAAAATCGATTAATCTCCAAAGAAACGTTTTTATTTTACGTACTTCGATTACGAAATTTTGAATCACCTTACTCATACGACCTATTATTGCTCAAGTAAATTTATATTAACAACATGAATGTTTATATTTATAGAACGTAGCTGCCATAGTATCTCTAGTTAAATATTTACAAAATAAATGCAAATGCTCGTTGTTTAATATTAATTTTTAACTTTCAATGTTAAGGCAAAGAAAGTGTAAAGAAAAAAAATTAACAAGATATTTTTTTACACAGGACTGATTTATCGAATCGTTCCTCTATCTAATAATAAGTCGATGGATGCCGGTGGCTCCAGGACAGTGCTTTGTTGCAATTTATGGGGAAGCGTAAGTTCAGAAGTTGTGATGGGCTATAATGATGATGATGATGATGATGATGATGATGACAGGAATGTAATATTACGAATTGTTTGACTACATGAGGTCTAGTAGCCAGGGCGCTTACATGGCATGACACACGAGCAATAGGTTTAAATCCCCGATCTAACATTTGACCGAAAACTCAAATCGTGGGCTGCTTGTCTGTTTATGCTGTAACTGTCCATGTGTCGCTGACACTACTCATGCAGAAATCAATCATAGACAAAGATATATTAGATATGAGTGGTTACGGACAAGAAAATTGCACTGTATTTGTATAAACACAAAATCAACATTGTAGAGGCCGGTTAGACCGAAGAAAAACTACGCTACCACTGAACTACGTACGCGTAAAACAACGCAATAATTTTCTGATGTGTTTAATACAATGAGTATCGTGAATCGGAAACACGACATAAGAACAAGCGAAATTGGTGCGTGAATGCTTAAAAATATGTTACGTTTTTCAATTAAGCATAGATGTAGGTGTCTTTGAGCCGCTCCATCCACTTACTATCAGATTGATTGTGTACTCGTTTGTCACCCTTATTCGTATGAAAACACTACTGTTTAACTGCATAGGATGTTATAGGAATAGATCGAGGAGGAAATCGAGGAGCTTGGGTCGCATGTAAACGTATAATGAACTGAACAACTAGCTGCAATAAAAATAGCTTTCTATGCCGTGGCTGCACTTTATTTTACACTTGTGATCAACATTACGTTTTTCGTAGTGAAGAGTCTGTAGGCTAATGGTTAAGGTTCGGATTACGAAACTTAAAAGTTTATGGATTCGAATTCGCCATTCGACTACTGGCGTCAACCACTCCAAATACAAGCATTTTAAGCTTTACTGGAGGGGCTAAAGAGAAGGGAGGAGGGTTTTGTTAGTGTTAATAGCACTTCCAGTTCTTTTTTTAAATCGAAAGTTTTTATTTGTAACCGAAGGTTATAAGGTGACTTACAAAAAAAATTAAATAAAAAAGGCAATCAACGCAGTAATATATTATTAATAATGTTATTATTGATAAAAAATCATCAAGATAAGAAATATTATGGAGGATATATTAAACAAATGTCGCTGTATTTGTAAAGTCAAGAGAATGTAGTCATATATAAAACAGTTTCTCTTATTTTCCCTTTTGTGCTTAAAATGAGCCTCGACATTTTGCTTCCGTTTTCAGAGGCGCTGTATTTCAAGATTTTGTAATACGTTATTTCCATTTCAATTAAGATGCCTTTTAATAAATTCAAATGCTACTTAATGTTAAAACTGCAAAGTACTGTAAACGACGGGAGTTTAAAAAATTTAATAAAAATTTCTGTTTACTGGTGGCATAAGAGAATCCCCTACCCCATATCGCCTTGCGGATATCGTAAGAGGTGACAGAAAGAAATGACACAGGAGATTGGCAGCAGCATCTTCCTTATTAATAAAAAACTGTGGCTACCAACCCATCTGCCAGGCGTGACAACTATGACAATCATTTACCATTGAGGCAATCTATAAGGGAGGCCTGTGTTCAACAGTTGCACAGGCTGTAATGATTGAATGAAAATAATAATCGTAAAGGAAATGGTTTTATCGACTGTAATTCAAGCTTATTTTAACGTGAGCACTGATTTTATTGCCTTTTATTTTCCATGAACGATGGAGAGTACTCGAAATGAGGAGAATTAAAAAAGCCAATAAACACGATCAAAAATGTTACAAAATTTATATAGTTAGTTCCAGCCTGTATACGTCCCACTCTTGGGCACCGGCCTCCTTTCATTTCTGAGAGGGTTTTAGGGCAAGGAAATGTCCATCGCGCTGCCCAAATGCGTGTTGGCGCATTTCACAATATTTTTTTCTTAACCTTCAAAATACTTTTTTCTTATTTCTCAGACATGCAGGTTTCCTCACGATGTTTTCTTTCACCGCCGAGCACGTGGTATATCAGCACTTAAAATTGTAATTAACAATTTCATTTAGCCACTACGTATTTATAGATTGTGTGCATTTAATTTAAATTAGTAGAAATTTTCTTCTACTTTATAATTTAAATGGCGTTATGCCTGCTTTCTTTTAGATAACAAGCACTTTCTTTTTATAAATATGTATAATTTATAAAATTAGACTTTATTGAAATGAACAATTTTTTATTAACATGACACATATACCTAGTTAAAAGTTACTTTTTATTGTTGATATTAAATTATTTAAATACATAATTTTTTAAGATATCAAGGTGAAATCGAGAGTTGAATATAAATTAATAAATATGCGTATATTATGTACAAATTTAGGCTTATGTATGGCTTTTTTCTATAGAATTACAGTTTAAATAATATATTGTTTTACGCCAATTTGTCTGTGCCAAATTAAAGTGTTTCTTTCTTTCTTTCTTTGAAAAATATATACATGAGCAAGGGTCTTTAGCTTTTAACGGTTTTTGCATGCATATACGATTATTCTCGTAATTAAATTATCTTTCTTCTGATATCAATTTTTATTGGTTAACATATCGGTGTAGTTACCTATATTGAATTACCTGTTCATACCTGCATGCTAGGTAGCCATGAACATAAATAAGTAGACAAGCCCACCAAAGCATATTCTGCATGTTAAAAACTATCTCTTTAAACTAAATTTGTTTGGTTATCAAAAGAGTGAAGGTTATGATAAAAAATGATTAAAATTTATTTCATTAAAAATTGCCATGAACACTTTTCGAAAGGCAAGCTATCATAGGCGAGTTTAAAAATCAATAAAATTTCATAAAAAAATAGGTCTCATCTGGTTATCAGATGGGAGAAGGTCGATCTCCCATGGTCTCCTCTACTATATTTACCGATGACAATATGACGATTCTATGACCACGATCTAATATTCTCACTATTAGCATCACTGTTCATGATTAAAGCATGTCGTTGGAGTGTTTTTAAACTCTTATATTGAATTAAATTAATTTTATTTAACATTACGAACTTTATAGCGTTAAGGGAGCACTTTAAAACACCCGAAACGTCAGGACTTAAAATAAGTAAAAATAAGTGGCGTCTTAAAGCTCTTATATCTCTCCCCCGTAACCATGGGTACTGAAACAACAGAAACGTAGTGAATTAAAAAAGTTAAATTAAACTTGGTAAAATCCGTAAAATTAGTTCTATTCAATGTGTAGTATTCGTGTTTAAATCTAGATATAGTATCGACATCGACATCGAAGTCAATGGATACAAGTGACTCATAACCGTGCTTTGCGGCATTCCTTGGGGTATGCGTATTTAGCAGTTGACTTGTGAATGGCTGTATTGACGATGATGATGACGACAAACATACATTCTCAGATGTGCAACAAGTCGTAACGGCTTCAAATATACTTTTCTTCTTCATCTTCATAAGCCCGTAAAAATTTTCTGCTGGACTTGACACAGATTTTCTTTAATCGTTACAAGTCTTGCATCTGCGACGCTGCTCCGCGTCGCCGATCTGGGTATTATATGCCTGACGTAAACCCATTTTATTCTTTTGGTATTTCCCATAGTCGTTTCTTACGACATACAGTGAATAAAATCGCGCGATGGATTCTCTAACACACCACATGGTAAAAAACATTAAGTAGAAATTATTCTTTTTGTATATTTATATTTGGGGCTTTTAAGCTTAATCGGCCTCAAACAAAACTTGAGTGTCACAGGGGCGACGCTGGTATAGGCCAGACGATCTCATGACCTCCAAGAGCTGATATATGGTGTCGTATATACCAGGTATAAAATACCTAGACAAACTTGGGATGTATGTACAATTTCAAAACAGCAATATTATGGTTGTAGCATGAATGCGTCGGCTCGACCGAAGAAAGGACCACGCTCTCACAGAATACCAGCGTAAAATAGCAGCTTAATGCTGCTGTGTTTCGTATGGTGAGCGTAGAGAACCGGAAACCCTTATTGCTAGATGTGAAGCATTCCATCTTAGTCCTCAGCGGTGACAACGCATCTGCGTTTTGATTCTTAACTGAGTATAAATTTAGATGTCTATGGGCCGAAGCATTCATTTACCAGCAGGTGGGCTGTGTGCTCGTTTGTCACATTATACTATAAAAAAGCAAAACATCAGGTATTGTAAACACTAATTCATGGGCGTCTATGTCATTGTGGCAACTATTGTCTATCTACTCTACTATAGGATAGGCTTATGTCCAGCAGTGGACTATTACGGCTGATAAAGAATTAAGTGAACAAATAGACCAAAGAGCGGTAATGTGGAATTCATACGTCCAGCGATGTCTGAGAGAATGTTCAATTATCGATTATATTAACATAATTAACAGCTTGTTGCAAGACTTGGGCCTATCAACAAACCTCACCTGCTATTTTCACTGGAACGTTTTATCGTTTAGACTTACTAATCGTAATCGCAGCAATAACGCGAGACAACAAGCGTGCGCTGTTAGCGGCTGGTATGCGTTTCTATCATGCTCTGTTTGATAAGTAAGCGAACTTCCGTGAATATTGCGGGTAAATAGATGAACAATTTATAATATAATAGGATAACGATTGATATTTTTTTGTTTATTACACGAGTATGTATTATGTTCTAACTTTAAGATACTTTGGACGGCTTAGTAGCGCAGTGACTAAACAATTTTCTGCGGCGCGTGGATGACGCACAGTATAAGTGTTTGGGTGGCCTAAGATTATTTTTCTGGATCTGGTGTATATTAAAACGTCTCTACGATACAGAAAATCCTTAGGGAGGGGGGGGGCACGTATGTAGGCGGGCAACAGGAGCGTTGTTAAATGAATATACCACATAGCAGATTACACCGTTTGCAAGTGAAGTTGGCATTTGCTGAAGTTTTTATGCGATTCTTAAACGACTCAATGCTCTTTATTAAGTGTTAATACATGACTATTACGCCGTGCGGTGGTGGCATAAAGACTATCAGTCCATATCGTCATGTTATGGCAATTATGGGGAAAACGACGGAATTTTTTTATTCCCTTTCATAGATGGCGATCGAACCATATCGTAAATAACCGATCAAAAATATTTGAACTGTTATCGGAAAGTACCGTCAAATATGCATATTGGGACTACGATCCCCAGGTCGACTGCCAGGCGCGGCGATAATGGCAAATTTCACTACTATGGGAGAGACATTAGACAAAACCGAGGAGATTAACCAGGTTATGTTAGATTTTCCGGTTGCATACTATCACTAAAAATGGGCATTGCACGAGCCAGATGTCAGAATGAATGCTAAACATTTTCTAGATCTGTATCAAATGTCTACATAACGCATGAAGCAAATTATGACTTAGGATTATAAATGCCTTCGTTAAGATAATTTATATAGGAAATGCGCTATCTCCTTAGTAATAATGTCGCCATTGTGATTAAATTTTTAGTCAATTTCATACAAGATTTACAACTTGCTCACACAGCTTTCAATAAACGGAACCATTGAAGATTTCACTTATTTCTATTTCACCTTAGCAACTTGTAAGAAAATAATTCATAAATTAATATAGTTTTATTACTACGTGTAATTTCACAAATATACTCTATACTAAACTACATTAAATAGTTAATATGGTTATGACTATTTTACTTTATATTACATGATAAAACCAATGCTTTTAAAAATGGTACTTCTCGTAGTAATGCTATTAATAATACTACCAATAACTAATAAGCTAAAAATGCTTGTGACGAGTGTGGACAGAAGTCGAACGGCGGATTTTTCGAACACGGTCCATAAAGTTAACTATTAATATTGTATTGTCATTGTTTTCTTATCAGTCTGTAGAAATCCACTGCTGGACTTGGGTGTCTGCCGTTGTAGGGAAGGTTTGCTTTAATTGTCACCTTGACGCTACTTCCCGCCGCGTTTCTTTGTATTTTCCTTCAAACCATAAGATTTTTCTTATGATAATAATAATAATGCTCAAATGCAGAAAGCAGTGCTCCTCAATACCACCCACATCGTCCGGCGGTTTCTTTCCACTTCCCCCTAAGTCTCGGTCGTTTGGTCTCACCTGCCAAGGGCTTCCATCTGGTTGGGCTTTTATTTATTTATGTATTATACATACAAACACACACATATATAATATATAAATAAGCGTCAAATACTAAGGTTTTATGAAATTTTAGAATAGTATTTTATATAATAATATATCATTTTATATAATTTTGTATAAAACATATAATTTTCTTACTGTTAGCAAGTCACATATTATATACAAGTCGGTAGTTAAAAAAAGAAAAGGTTTGAAATGCATGACTTTTAAAAGTGATCTCTGTAAATGTTCCACTTCTAGAAATTTAGTTTTTATTGCTCCACCCCGGATAGGAATGTAATAAGTAATAATAGATTGGATTAGTTAAAAATAAATCTGTTTAAGTAGTTTGTTAGAAGCTACATATCTCAACTGTTTAAAGAGCCAACTTGGTTTTCTAATTCGCGCATTTACAAGTTCAATCTGATCAAACCAAGATAGGCGCTGATCTAAAACAAGTCCTAAATGTTTAGTTTTATTTACTTTATCGATAGATGGGAATTATCAACTAGCATTAGTGGTATCACATGTATGAATGTTTATGGCAAAATTAGTATCTGATTGAGTTTTGTTAGTTAATGTGAAGCAAATATAACTGGTTTTTTGGGCGTTTTAAGTGAGTAAATTAGACTTGAGCCAAAATGCAACTTTAATCAAACCAATCTCAGTTACCCACCATACTGAATAACAATTTCTGTTTGAAAATACTATTGCAGTAGGTATCATCAGCGTATGAAAAAACGCGGGCTCTTTTAGATATATAATTCCTATAGTCGTATCACTCGAAATCCACAGGATGAAATAGAGTAATGGATTATCTACCGCCACCACCACACGGCACTATTAGGCTGTCTCTTAAATTAGTTTTTTTTCAATGTATTCCCGTAAATAAATGACATCAATTATCCTTTATGGCTCTTAGTATTTAACAAGTTAATGTTAAAAATAATTATGTAAACCAATACAGTACATACTGGAAATTGCAAATAAAACTGATTCACTGATTACTAGATTTTAAGATCAAGGTCGCAAGATATATCTCAAAATGATACTGATATGTTCATAATAATAATAAAATATCAACTAAAGGGACGATAGGAAGAAGCTTTTAGAATATGTACAACATTCTTCGAACGATTATTGAATTCCTCCATAACAACGGTACTCAAAACACTGCGGCTAAGAGCCGCAGGTTCAAATCGCGCACGGATAAAGTATTTGTATGGTCTATGAATAATTTTATCGGGTCTGGATTTTTGTCCTTGTGTAATTTATGTATGTAAACTGCCTCTACAACACAAGAGAGTATGGGAGTAACATTTTATTTTAAAAAAAAATAAGCGTCATAGAATCTAAAAACCACTTTTATTCAATAATAGTACAAAAAAATAAATAACACATTATTATAACTCTTCCTAATCGTCATCAACTCAACATGGGCTCTCGTTGTGAGCGAGCTCAAGGCGCTTGGCAGGCTTTCTCTCACCTCCGACGCTGCTTAACCACCAACATTGCCGGTTTGTGTGAGATAGTAAAACTACCATATCGGAGGTCATGAGATATTTCTTGAATATTTTCTCTTACAATACTTACAGGGTAAAATAGGGTAATGCCCAACGCCGTTCCCACAAGGCATATTTTAATTACGTAGACATATACATTATATAACGCTATACATCTTAAACAAACTATACATATACTAGCAGAAAATTGGAGTTGGGACTGTCCATAAATATAAATTGCGCAACAATTTGAAAGTGTAGTCTTGAAATTAAATTGAATTAAAGATTGGATATCGAATCGGCCTATTACGTACTTTCAACCAACAAGTTTCGTGCTATTACCGTACTACGGGATTGTATCACTTTCCATCACGCCGATTGTAGAGAGAAAAAAGTATGGCAAATTCTTTTTGATAAAAAGAAACAAAAGTAACTTTCACTCTTCAACCGAGAAATGTATGACATCATAACACCCGTGCAACATTTCTAACCGATTACGCAGCGGTCGTCATTTGTGTGGAATTTCGGAAACACTTTTAAAACTAAGCGATAAAATTAATGTCCATATGAGAAAGTGAATGGGAATCGACTTTTCTTAAATTTCGGTTATTAATTACATATTTTGCGTTTGCCTTTCACTTGTTGTTGTAATCTGGAACTTGAAAATGTTTAAAGTAATTACTTATTGGTTCATGAATAAATTATTTACTAGTAATATTTTTTTATCAAAATTTATTTTACGTATTTTATATACCGTTATTTTTGAGACCCTTTAATTCGTCATATTTTTTTTTATAAAATGTTCTTAACATTCGCATAAATCGCGAGAGTATTATGCCTTTCCAAGAAAGGTGAGTTAGACCGAAAAGTTATTAGTTTTTTATAGAATGAATAAGGCAAACGAGCATACAGTCTACCTGATAGTAAGTGGATAATGTGGCCCATAGACATCTACATCTATCCTCGATTAAGAATCAAAATGTAGGGTTGTCATCCCTGAGGACTAAAATTGAATGCTTCGTTTCTAGTAAAAAGTGTAGCTGATTCTCTACGTGTACCATACGAAATACAGCAGTATTAAGCCGATACTTAACGCTGTTATTCTGTGATAGTGTGGTCCTTCCCAGGTCAAGCCAACCTATCCGTGCTACAACCATATAATAATAATAATGTTCTCCAGACCGACCTGTTCTCCAGTCTCAGCGGCCAGTCTCAACGGAGACTAGCCTCGATATGCGTAAGACAGGAATAAAGTGTCCAAAATATGCGCAAGCACAGATGTACTCTCTATTCCACTCAATACTCTTTTCACAACTATAAAAACTCTCTTACACTCTCATAGCACGATGAGACGGTAATCTGACACGACCGGAGAGAGATCAGGTGCAGGACCAACGGCTTTACCTGCTTTTCCGAAGCACGGGAATGAAACACCGCCAACTTCATGGCTCCAGGCCGCTACTGAGAACTACTTGTCAGAAAAACCAAATACGTAACTGATTTAGGCCCGACCCGCGATTCGAACCCGGGACCTCATGATCAGCAATCACGTTTACAACACCTAGACCAACAAAGCAGTCAAACATAATATAGTGTGCTCTACCACGTATAAGTTAAGTCCAAAAGGTCGAAATTAGTCTTAATATTAGTAATAATTAGATTAATTTCCTTCTTTAAATAAATGTCTATCCATCATTTTTGTAGTAGTCATTGTGTTTGAAATATACATAGTAATTAAAAATATTCTTTGGATCCTAGTGCGTAATAGAAGAATTAACTTATTTAGTTAATTGTTTTATATTTATCGATAATTCACACAATTCGAAATCAAAACGCCACAGTTACTTACATTTTCCTTTTGAATTATCAATGCAAAATAAGATCTAGAATATTGAACTACCCAATAATTTTAGTGATTAAAATTATTTGGGTTGTTTTTATTATTTCTGCCGCCAAGCAGCAGTGCGTACACTGTTGGGATAATATCGAAGGGGTATAGAGACCCAATATAATTACAGACTAAGAGGTATTTCATAGTGATGACAAAGCAAGCACTGTTGCTTTCTTTGTTTAAAATTGGTTGATTGGTTCATGGGCTGCCGTAGCCTTTAAACTTTAGTAATTTTATAATAAAAAATATCAACGCCGAATACCAAAAGTTTCATGAAAATCATCATTTAGAATTAAGCGGCATCGAATCAATTCTACTTCAGCTCGAGTTTTTAATGACTCAAATATATCATAGTTAGCAGATAGCGAAGAGGATCGTCGTTTGAAAAAGAAAGTACTCATTATTGTAACATTTTCTAATGCGAGACATTGTTTTTTTATTAATCAAAACAAAAGTACAAGTAGCGCTATTGGGTGACATTCGAAGATATTAAATAATCCTAGTCTTTCCAAATAATATTTTATAGACATTAACATCAACAAGAACATTGAAACAAGGAGTTACAAAATTCCTCACACCAAAACTCTACTTTACCATTTTCCAATTCAGATTTTCCAAACAATTATATTATAGATATTCAAAATTCAACTGAAAAATCAGCTATTATCACTGTCATTTCAAACAATAACGTGGAACCTACACGTTGGTAGGAAATTTATTCCGGCAATTGGAAAAAAAAAGTTAAAACTATTAAAGAAAGCTTTTTTATTTTGATTTTTTTTTATTTTTAAATGGTTCGTGGTTACCTTAAGTTTATTACCAAACTTAAGCCAATATTAGTGTCAAAATAATTTTAATAGTATTAAGGAGTCAAAATTTGTGAAACGTACTGAAACATTTTCGATCGCAATGCACAACAACAGTTTTACTATATGAAATAATGACTCAGCTTTGAAAAGCAATGAAATTAATGTATGTATTTCCAATGGAGCAGGGATTCAAAACTTAGTCAGAGATTTTTAGGAGAACAAATTATAAGTTTAATTTTTCTTACTTTTGTCTAAGGCTATAAACGTAAATATTGCAAGCAAAAGTTATGAGGACTTATGATAATTTTCAAAAACTTTAAACGCCCACAACTCGAAATGAAAGATTTACGAATCGTGAACGAAATAGCAGACTTCACATAAAAATGTATATTCGTTTCTCAGACATGCAGGTTTTTCGCGATGTTGCAAAGCCAATTTAAAAAAATAACTAACATAAATACTGAATAACATTCAAATTCTTTAAAACTAAACGTTAAATAGAGTCTTATTACCCTACTAATTTATCGAAATGATGCTACCGGAAGGAGTATACCATTGGCATACAGGATACGCATTCCACCTACATAGTAGTGATGCGTACCGAATAATAAATAAAATACTTCTCGATAATTGAGAACACAAAATTACGATCCACTTTCTATTTTATTTTTAACTTATCCATTTCACTCTACATATAAAGACCCGTAGTAACTCATGGACTAAATGTTCACCATAGTAGCACATACTATAGACCACAATAGTAAGTCTTGGACTTATACATTCCATGTTTATGTTGGACTTATATCAAAAAATAATGTGCCACTTGTTGTTTTATTTGCCTAAAAGGTCGTAAAAGGCGACTGATGGGTTACTGGTTTTGTGATTATGTAGGCGGTGGGCTAGCCACCTACCACTTTTTTTACTGCTTGCCGAGTGAGTACTCGGGGCTTAGAGACGTGATGAATAGTCCACGATATAGAATTTATTATAAGCCTTATATTGTTAAAGTTCTTTTTTAAAAGGCCGGCAACGCATCTTCATTCCCCTGGTGTTGCAGTAGTTCATGGGCAGCGGTAGTGATTACCGTCAGGTGAGCCACATGCTCGTTTGCCCCCCTCATATAAAAAAGTCAATGTTAAAGTTAGAGCCTACTACGTCCCACTCTTGGGCACAGGCCTCCTCTCATTTCTGAAAAGGTTTTAGGGCTAGAAAAAGTACCCCGCGCTGCCCCAATGCATGTTGGTGGACTTCACGTCTTCGAAATTTTATTTTCTTCTTTATTCTACTGTTATTATCCATTACAACCTATTAAAGTCCACAGCTGAACCCATAAATTGCTACATAGAACGGATTTTGCCATAGTTACCACACTTGGCATGCGGGTTTGGCAACTTCAGTTTTTTTATTATTTTGAGCTATTATTAGGAAGATGCTGCCGGCCATCTACTGTTTCAGTTTCCTCTTACGACATCCACAAGACGATATGGGGTAGTGGATATTCTTATACCGCCACTACACGGTATTCCACTTGGAAAGTACTTTTTACTAAAGTTTTTTTGTGTCCCCCTTAATATTGGGTGGTGGTTTGTTTTATGATTTTACAGCCATGAAGTATGGCCTGCAATTGCAATTTTAATTTTATTTATTATGAGAATATTGTTTCCATAACTAGTGTAAGTAAACACATCAACACGGTGTAGGGATATGTTTAATTAGATTGACCAACTAAAAAGTATACCGCTATAAAATATTTTTGATATTACATTGTTCGTCATTTAAAATAAAATAAAAAATAAAATGTGTTGGCGGTAATAATTGAGTTACTATACGGAGCGAATTTTGTATTCAGAGTAATTTGTTTTTTTTTTGAAAATCCCTATTTAAACATCTCTTTAATTCAACTTGGATTGATTGTGATAATTTGACATTTTATTGCAATTTAATGTCGAAATTTAACTGGAGATGAGATGAGAGAGAATTTAGCTGCAGGCTAGTGTTTTCAACATGACGTTGAAAAATATGATTTCGAGGTTGTGGTCACGCTATCATGCCACGGGGAAGGTGAGATATCCAGGACTAAGCCGCATTAAAACACCCAGACAAGACTGTTTTTTGTAAATTGCTGCGAGAAGGCAACCAAATGTAACGGCGATGCAATTGGTCCAAAGGCGACAGTCTGAATACCAGGCGCTTGTGAGTGACCAAACTATGAGAAGGAGACTGCAAGAAACCAACCTTCATGCTCGTAGAAGTTCGGGTTCAAGAAGAAGAACGAAGACTGCAATGGGCTAGAGAACGTGTGAACTGGGAACCTCATCAATTGTCGTTGGTGCTTTTCACCAATGAATCCCGATTTTTTAGGAGGGTACGTGTTTGGAGAGTTTCTGGTTGTTCAAGCCGGCTTCAACACCTTCAAGAAGTTCATCCACACCAAGATGGTACAATTATAGTGTGGACAGGAATTTGCTTCGGTGGAAGAACGGACCTCGTTTGGATACAGGGCACTATGAAGTCTGAACAATACCCTAATAAGATGCTAGTACCAATATTCTCATCACATCGAATACAAATGGGTCAAAAATTTCTGCTTATGCACGACAATGCCCGTTCATATACATCCAAGGTGGTAACAGCCTGGTTGAACAAACATGATGTCACGGCCCTAGAATGGCCAGCACAATTTAAAGATTTAGAACCCTTTGAGCATGCTTTGGATATGCTCCAAAGAAAAGTCCTGAGAGATTTTCCTGAAAATCTGGTTACAGAAGAACAACTTTTTATGCATCTCAGTAGGACCTTGGACAATACTCCTCAACAGGATATTGACAACCTCATTCAGAGTATGCCCAACCGATACAGAAGTGTTATGTATATCAAGGGTGCTTTTACTGACTATTAACTCTTAATAAATAGCCTTAATAATTAAGAGGTTGTTACTTTATTTTTTAATTTAAATATTAAACTTAAAAGTTTTCACACTTGCGTTTTTTTATCTGCATAAAAATCTGAAATCTCATTTAATGTCAATATTTATATAAAAATTGGTAGATTATTAAATAAAGTTTTCTTGGATTTATACATGTCTTAAGAAAATATTGACATACTCTTTGGAATACACGTGTTGTTAAAATATCCCTATACCGTGTTGATGTGTTTATATTAATATGTTATTTAAGTACATAGACGACAATGATAATAGTTACATACCTATTTTAAAATATAGTCTAAAAATTTTGTGTTATTAATGTAATATGCTGCTAATGCGGTTTCTGTGCTTGTGCTGTATTTAATTTCAAAAAGATCTTAATATGTAAATTTAGATAATTTGGATGTTATTTCCGAGGTTTTCCTAACTTAAATTTGTATTTTTATTGTATTTAGTCTTCTTTTTAATTATTTCGTTTGTTTGTAGTCTGTTCCTTTTGTTTTCTTTAGTTTGATAGATTTATTGATAGCTTGTATCCTAACAATTCTGTTTACTTTTTCAGATGCAAGAAGACTTTTTGGCGGTTATAGAATTACACCTACATACTGTAAAGCATCTAGAGCTGCCAGGTATAACAGAGGGAATACAATATGTATGTTCAATCACGAATGTGCCCAAAGAGGTGGTGAGGTGGTAGGAGCTTGCATGGACGGTTTCCTCTTCGGAGCTTGTTGTCAACTAAAGTCTGATAGCCAATCTCATATTCCTAAAGGCCCTGGAGTTGTTATTCCAGGTTACGTGGATTATTCTGAGTCCGAAACTGAGGGCGATGAATACGATAATTTTGATCAACTTGATACATGGCATAATAGTTTTAAGCCTGTGGTAACACCTGGTTATCGACCGAGTGATAAATATTCAGTTTTTACTGCAACTACGCCAACTACAGAACCTAATTTTAGCACCGAAAGTGTTCAATCTGAAATAATATCGGAAGGTGTAAGCCAGATTACAAATACATTATTAAATACACCGCCTAAAGATAATAATTCAGTTAACAGTAAGCCTGAAAAGCCAGACACACTTAGTACAATAGACCATGTCGGCGCTGAAACTATACTTTTACATAAAAATGGCTCCGAAGTAGACGATATTGTTAGACCCTCTGATTTTAATATACAAATCTCTTCAATGCAAACAAAACCTACAATTTCTCCATCGACAACTTTCCAATCGCCGCCATCTTTTACTGTGTCTACACATAGACCTATATTTAAACCTATTTTTAAACCAAAACCAGTGATAAAAACGACTACCGAAAACCCTTCAACAGAAAATTATGTAATGGTCTCAACGGTAACAAAAGAAACTCAGAAAATTACGGAATTATCATCAATAGATAGCATTATACTAATGTTAAACGAAAGCACACCTAGTATGAAGGAAGACCTAAGTCCATCCGCTACACTCGATATGATGGAAACAAAGTCTTCACCAATAACCGCATCAACCCCAGTATATCATAGCGGTGTATATCCAATAAATCACATAACTACGGGACACTATGTAACATTGAAGCCGTCGTCGTATCCTACTAATGAATACATATCTAATAGTGCATCTGCGACAAACAAACCCAGTCTCACAAGTAAAAAACCTTCTTATGGCATAATATACACGACTCCTAACGTCATATCACAGGATAATAAGCCCGCATCTGTAAAGCCCCATTTATCTTCTTCTGAACCTATTCAATCCACTAGTCAAGCAATAGAGGCTTTTAATAGATATCCTACTGATCCTGATGAATTTGGACAGACTGTTACAACATTTACCTACGTAAGCTCGACTACAACAAAGCCGACACCTACCACTCGAAAGCCTCCATCAACCAGCTATGTGTCTGTTGTAAAACCTTCCAGAAAACCTGTTACATATTCAACAAACACAGATTCTACTTATGATGTTGCCCCAGATTCTTTCTCAAGTGCAACGCCAACTGTCATTTTACTAAATAATTTACAAACAACAAAACCGGATTCTTCTGAGGACAAGGAACCAGAATTTGTTGAAATATCACAAGAGCCATTTAAAAAACCTGTTAGTCAAATCACCGTCAATAATCACATTGAATCTACAAATAATATTTTTATGGGAAAACCACCTCAAACATTTGAGCGACCAGCATCACCTACTGTAGTTATCACTCCTAAGCCATCGCCTAATACTACTCCATATCCGATAAAATCTTCTACTAGACCAATTTCAATTTCAACAATGGATGTATCTAATTTTGATACTTATACAGAATTTTATTCTGCTACTACACTCAAACCGGAACTTCAAACGTCTGCTGATGACTTGAATAACTTTCCTCCAGTTAGAAATCCAATGCTTAATACCACAGGTTCTAATACTATCGTACTTGACACAAATGTGTCAGATAATGAATTGGATTCATTACACGAAGTCGAATTCACCACACCAACTTGGCATGAAGATGATAAATTAAATGAAAAAATGAATCTATTCGTAAACAAGATTGTTGGAAGTCTCCAAGGAACTTTCCAGGAATTGCATGACATTGTAATACTTGATAAAAAGCCTAATACAACTATAATCAAAGATACTAAAACAACTACATTAAAGCCCACGAGAAAAACGCCAGCTACAACTCGAAGACCAATTACAACTACTAAAAAACCTTCACGAATTACTACCACAAAGAAAACGCCTATAAGAACAACTAAAAGACCTACTAAGTTAACTACTGCAGTCAGAAGACCCACAACTACAACTACTCTTCCAACTACCACAAAAAAATCGGTAAGAAAAAAAATAAAGACAATTTTGTAGTGACAAGCAATTTACTATTAATTTAAAAGTAAATAATATTATAAACTAAAATAGTAAATACCTACCTATGACACAATAAAAATTTAAAATACACTTAACTAAATAATGTATTCAACAGAAATCTTAAATATAATCCAACATTCTTAAATAATTATACTTTATCTTTATCTAGTGGAAATTGAAAGTATCCTTTCCTTTTATTTAATCATTTTGAAAGTATAGTCACAAAAAATAAAGTCCTAATCGTGACATACCAATACAAAATGGGCTTGCTCTGGGCCTGCGATAAATGTTTTTTTAGGTCACAACCACTAAAAAACCTAAGCCAATCAAAAAAGCAACAACAACGACCGTAACTCCCAGCACCACAACCGAACTATATGATGAAATAACAACAGAAAGCTACACGGAACAAATACTTAACTACAATGACAAGAATTGTAAGTATTACCTTTTAACACTGCTTTAAAAATTAAATATTTTAATTAAAAAAAAATTAAGTTCATAATAACTTAAAAAGTCGGAAAGTTTGCTGTTTTTAAGTATTTTGTACGACTTCTGGTCAATACTTTATTTTTTTAAATTCTAATATCATACAACTCAGCAATCATCATCACTTCATCAAGTCCACTGCTGAACATAGGCCTCTCCCAAGCAATGCCACAAAGCACGGTCCTGAGCCACCTGCATCCATTGACTTCCTGCATGTCTTACCAGGTCGTCACTCCATTTAGCGGGGGTCGCCCTACACTTTGCATGTGTTTTTATGATGAATAGAGATTTTATGAATATTTGAATGCCTACTAAATTAAACATTTTAAATTTTCCAGTGTGTGGTGTCCGACCACTAGTAAAATCTGGTCGCATCGTAGGAGGAAAGAACGCTTCATTTGGTGAGTGGCCGTGGCAGGTTCTAATTCGAGAGTCTTCGTGGTTGGGTCTCTTCACAAAGAACAAGTGTGGCGGAGTACTTATTACTAATCGTTTTGTCACCACAGCAGCGCATTGTCAACCAGGGTAAGCACTTTTGTCATTAATATACTTCCTTTTTTCTAATTCTTCTATTAATATCTTTAGTATATTTATACTTTATTAATTCGTGAATGGCCCACTATGGGATATCGGTATTTCATTTTGCATATTTTCCTGCTATTTCCCATCGTCTTTTCTTTCAAAACTAAAGTGTTCAGGTTATGTTATTGAACTACTACAATATTACACCGTTTCAGTATATTCCTTGCTGTTCGATCAATTGCTTCCGTGACTATTTAAGCCGAATCTGAATTAAAAAGCTTAACTTATACAACACGAAAATGCTGGGTTTTAGATTTGGACGTATTGTAACTTTATACTGTTTCTAACACTGATTTGAACCTCTTTCTGACAAAATGTGACAGTTTCGAAAAACTAATTAATGTCTCTCATTCTATTTTATACAAACACTGGTTTTTGTATAAAATAAAGTCCGCTTGACCGGGGCAGGACCACGCTCTCACAGAATGTAAGCGTAAAATAGAAGCATAATGCTGCGTATGGTGAGTGTAGAGAACCGGAGAACGTTTTACTAGAAATGGGGCATTCCATCTTAGTCATCACGGGTGACAACGCATTTCTTAATTGAGGATAAATCTAGATATCTATGGCCCACAGAAGCCACTTAAAATCAGGTGGACTGTGTGATCGTTTAATGAAATATAAGATTACTACGATAAATTTAATAAGTTAAGAAATTACTTACAAAATAATGAAATACATGTTATGTTATTTTAAGAATGAACCTCTAAGAATGAATTTCATTTAGCAGCTTCATGGGCTCATTAGTAGCAGTGTTTGGTGAAAATGATATATCAACTAACTTAGAGCCGAGAAGACCGGTAGCAAAGAACGTTAGAAGGGTCATACCTCATCCAAAATACGACGCTGCAACTTTCGAAAATGACTTGGCCTTACTTGAATTGGACTCTCCAATAAAATACGAACCACACATTGGTAAGCTATGAATATTCATAATACAAATCACACATAAATATTAGATAAATTAAAAGACCGTCTAACATACCAAAGCATAGAAATGTACTGATTTATTCCGTCTCTTCATTCAGCCTATAAAAAGAGTTTTAAGTTTATGTGACAATTAAGCATGTTCCTATTCTTCAAATTTCTTCAAGTGCAAAAAAAAATGCAAACGAAGAACAAGTACTCGTATTTCATTAATTAATTCCTTATTATTGCAGTGAAATATTGAAAAATTCCACTGCTAAACATAGGCACCCCCATAGATTTACTCATGGGGCGTATATTTACCATTGTTACCACACTTGACAGTATTGGTGACAAATGCAGTTTTTTTATTATTTTGAGTTATTATCTGAAAGATATGATTGCGTCATTCTTATAAGCCGCTACTACAAGAAACACTTGAATTATTGCATTTGAATACAAATAATTAAGCTAAGGTAATGGTCGAAGTGTATTTGACAGTATTTTTAACGCAGTGGCTTGGCATTTAACTGTTGCGCAGGTTTAAATCTATTTGAATGTCCTCTAAATAATTACTACATGACGAAATTATTGTCTTTGTGTTGTTTATGTATGTAAAACGCCTTTACGTAGAAGTGAAATTCCTAGTGTAGGTTTTTTCTAAACAACAATAACTTTAGCGGCATCTGAATAATTTCACAGATGTACGTAGTTGTCCAGACATTTCAGGATTGTAAGGGGGTAGGGGGCTTATTAGAAGTTTTTCTTTAAATGTCAACTTTACCTTCAAACGGTGCGTTTTGCTAATTAATGGACAAGACTCTGACGACCGGCTGATAGAGGAAAATCACATTTATAACAGGAGTACAGTTTATAACGAGGCAGCTTTTGCTGTCGCACGGATGGGCCTGCTCGAACCGGGGTGGTACCACGACCTCACAGAATACCAGCGTGATGTAGAAGTTTACTTCTGCGTTTCGCTTGGTAAGTGCAGGTGACCGGAGACCCAATACCCCAGGAGTACCAACACCCTTGGTGACAGAGAATCCCTCGCTAAGGGGGGGAGGGGGGGGGGCGAAATTCTGCTCAAGACTAAAACTGCTCGGGGTAAGCGAAGCAATAAGCGAAGTAATAAGACAAAGGCGATACCTGCCACGTTATCCGTGAATTTCTGTAACATCAGGGGACTTCATTCAAACCTTAACGCCGTCCACTACCATCTGGAGACGGCGAAGCCGGCCTTGCTCTTTCTACTCGAGACACAGGTGTCCTCCCCGGCTGATACTTTGTATCTCCTACCCAGGGTACAAATTAGAACACTCCTTTGTGCCCTGGGCTGGAGTTTGCGTATACGTCAGAGAGGACATCTGTTTTCGACGCCTCGGCAGTCTTGAAGGTACGGACCTGTCCATCCTATCGACAGCGACGACCATCCCCGCGTCTACGGGTCCTCTATAGGTCCCATAGTGGTAATGCCGACACAGACCAACTCATCGACTACGTCCAAATAGCTACAGATTCCTTGCTACAGTAGATCCCATCCGCAGAGATCGTGATCCTTGACAATTTTATCGCCCACCTCGCCGAATGGCTCGGTTCAAGTTTAATTGAACATGCGGGGAAATCTGTTTATGACTTTTCCTTGGCATTTGGTCTTACACAGCTGGTTATTTCGGCTACGCGAATTCCAGATGTGGAGGATCACGCACCTTCCCTTTTGGACCTTCTGCTGACCTCTCATCCGGACGGATATCAGGTTTCCGTTGACGCCCCTCTAGGCTCCTCGGACCATTGTCTTGTCCGGAGTGTGGTGCCACTCACGCTCCCCTCACCGTTGCGTTCTGCAGGCTGCCGCCGTGTTTGGCTCTATAGGTCGGCCGATTGGAACCGGATGCGGTCTTTTTTTGCATCCTACCCTTGGGGGCGGATTTGCTTCTCGCCGGACGATCACAGTGTTGTTGCTGATTCTGTCGCTGATGTGGTACTTCAGGGTATTGAACTTTTTATTCCATCCTCTGTGGTGCACATCGGAGGCAGATCCCAGCCATGGTTTGGTCGCTCCTCTAATATAGCATCACGCTATAAGCAGGATTGCTACCGGGCCCGGGCTGACGCATCAACGTCTCGGGATATAAACACCAGCGCTCTTAAAAAGAAGTATAATTCCGGCTCCAGGCACTTCAAAAGAGTCATTGCCAAGGCAAGGTCTGAGCACTTCGGCAGAATTGGCGAGAAGCTAGTTTGCCTTCCTTCGAGAACCCGTGCATTCTGGTCTCTTGCCAAGGCTGTCCAAGGGAACTTCTGTCAGCCATTGCTTCCATCTCTGCACAGAGAGGACGACTCACTGGCCCATGCCGCAAAGGAAAAAGCCAATCTGTTAGGCTCTGTCTTTGCGCCCAACTCGACGCTCGATGACGGGGGGAACACATTGCCGATCAACCCGCGGTGTGAGTGCTCCATGCCGGATGTGCGGTTTATACAGCGCTTGGTTCGCAAAGCACTCCTCTCCCTGGACGTCATCAAGTCGAGTGGGTCTGATGGAGTCCCTCCCATTGTGCTGAAGACGTGTGCTCCGGAGTTGGCACCGGTTTAAACGCGTCTTTTCCAGTACTTCTACTCCCAAGGCGTAGTCTTAAATTCATGGAAGACAGCTTTGGTCCACCCGATCCTTAAAAAAGGCGACCGCTCGGACCCATTCAACTACAGGCCTATCGTCATCGCCTCCTTGTTCTCCAAAATAATGGAGTCCATTATAAACTGCCAGCTCATGAGGTACCTTGAGGATCACCAGCTGATTAGTGACTGCCAATACGGTTTTCGTCGGGGTCGATCAGCTGATAATCTTTTGATTTACCTAACTCATAGATGGGCGAACGCAGTAGAGTCCAAGGGATAGGCATTGGTCGTTAGTTTGAACATAGTGAAGGCATTTGATCGGGTCTGGCACAAAGCGCTTCTTTCTTAGCTCCCTTCCTATGGGCTTCCAGAGAAATTGTGCTTGTGTCTGAAGTCGAGTCTTTGCCGAACAAAGTCTCGGATTGCGGGCGACTAAATCTAGTCCAGTTTTATCCTCAGAAGACACAAGTTTGCGCGTTCACCACTAAAAAGAACCCCTTCGTCGTATCTCCTCAGTTTCAAGGCACTCCCCTTGTTACCTCAGCCAGTATCGGAATCCTCGGCGTCGACATATCGAGTGACGTGCAGTTTCGTGGTCACTTGGAAGAGAAGGCTAAATTGGCCTCTAAAAAGCTTTGCGTGCTCAGCAGAGCAGGACAGTATTTCATGCCGGCTCAACACCTGCAACTTTACAAGGCGCAGGTTCGGCCTCACATGGAATACCGTTCCCATCTCTGGGCTGGGGTTCCCCAGTGCCAGCTCCTTCCACTTGACCGCATCCAGCGCAGAGCGGCTCGAATCATCGACGACCGAGTCCTTTCCGATCGGCTCGATTCACTGGCGCTGTGTAGGAATGTTGCATCTCTTTGCATTTTCTATCGAATCTACTACGGGGAGTGCTCTGAGGAATTGTTCGGATTAATTCCAGCCGCCAAATTCACGAACGCACATCGCGTTAAAATTCATGATACCATCCACACCATCTGGATGCTTAGCGGTCCACCACTGTGCGTTTTACTAGGAGTTTTCTTCCTCGTACAACTTTCTCCTTGTAAAATTTCACTTCTCTGTGAAATGTTTACCACCGGCAATTTTTCTGGACCATTACGACTTAGGGAACTTCAAGAAAAGAGCTTACAGGCAACGCACCTGCAATTCTCTTAGTGTTGCGGTTGTTCATGAGCGGCGGTAGTAACTTACCATCAGGTGAGCCGCATGCTCGTTTGCCCCTCTTCTATAAAAAAAAGAAATCAACCCAAAATCGCCGAATCAAATTTTACAGTTGAGCGATGATGAGAAACAGCAGCACAAATGCAAGGGTATCAGTACTGTGCTCCCAACCCGCCTGCCCATCGTAGTAATTATGATCAACGCAAAGAAGAATAAAGCTTGCCTGTTTGCATTTTCCAGCAGTTGGCTCAAAAAAGCTTAAGAAAAAAGTTGCTTCATGATTAATATATTATCGCGAATTATACACATTGACTTAAACTAATTTTAAGGATTTTATCGCGTTTAATTAGACTTGTTTTTTAACTCCCAACGTTTCAAAATTGAACGCGATAATATCCGCATATTAAAAGAAGTTTTATTAATTTTTCCAATTTGTTTTATGTAGGTTGATATTTTTTCCTTATTTATTAATTTTATATGCTACTGTGTGTTCAATAATATTTTAGTACCAATTTGTATGCCGCCGGATGACGCCGATTTTACAAATCGTATGGCAACTGTTACTGGGTGGGGAAGGCTCAAATATGGTGGAGGAGTTCCAGCTATTCTTCAAGAAGTACAGGTAAGTCTTTCTATCCTCCATATCGTATACATCAATATCTGATTGTGATAATTATGCATTAGACGACACGTGCGCAAAAATGCTTTTTTTAACACTTTATAGCCGTAAAAGAAGGACCGTGAACCATTCATCATAGTTTTAACTTGAATTCTGCATCTTGAAACCTAATTTGTAATCGGTTTTTAGTTAATCCCATCATTTATTGCTTTCTTTTTAATATTTGTGTGACACAAGGCTAGGAGTTTATCTGATGTTAAAAGTCTATTTAACACAGCTCATGGACCCTTGCAATTAACTTTGAAAATAATAGGCATAGTTGCGTCAAGAATGATATTCCTGAATATTTAGAAGAATTTCCTCATATTTCTGTCTGAGTTCAGTCATTATTCTGGCTCCCTTACGCTTCAAACTAGAACACAGTAGTGGATGGTACTGTTTTGAGGCAAAAGGTAAAATGGTAATACTTTTTCTTAACTATTATAAGTCAGTGCTTGACTACTATCCCACCTAATAGTAAGTGGTGATATAGCTGAAGACTGTAAAACGCTTTAACTGAACAAAGGTCTATTCACTCTAGCCTTGAATTGACACATACATATTGAAATCGGATGGAAAGACACATGTGGGCAAATCTATCTTTAGATCTTTTATTGTACGCATGACGAACGACGAAGCAAACCGTTTCGTTGAAATGCGTGGGGACGTCGACAACAAAGTGGTGAGAATAGCTGAGCGTCTGGCGAATACCAACCAAGACGGTCTCCTGGATAATAAAGGAACCCTTTAACCTTTCCTGTCACTGTTGCGATACTTCCGTAGCGCTTAGGAATTTGTAGAATACTACTTTTGCTTGGAAATCACATTCTATACAGAATATTTCATAAAATTTGCTTAAATTAACAATTTGCGTGTTTGCGTGTGTAATCTGTTCTGACAGAGTTTCCGAGATTTCGATCCGAGTTGAATCGAACTCTGGTCAAATTGAATTGAAGTCAAAAAACACGTTGAAATAATAAGAAGCAGACTAATTATTTGTTATTTTATATTCCAGGTGCCCGTTATGGAAAACAGCCACTGTCAATACATGTTCCAAACAGCAGGCCATGCAAAGAAAATTCTCGATTCTTTCATCTGTGCTGGTTATTCGAACGGGAAGAAAGATTCCTGCGAGGTAACCAAATATTTTTTCTTTTTATGTAATAATTTATTTCTGATCTTTTTCTATTACTTTTTGTAAAATAATGTTATTTTTTAAAATTTTTAAACAAAACATTTAACATTAAATCATTACCAATTGATGCTAGATGGATACTATGAGTTTATTTCGCCATTTGAATAAGAAACGATATATTAGGGGACTCTCTATATCCTTTAAACCTGAACAGAGCACAGCAAGCACTGCTATTTGGCAGCAGAAATAGGTAAGAGGGAGAGAGAGATGCGGAAGAAAAGAAGTCGTACCACCTAGTTGTCTTGACTATACTTAGTAATCAAAGAGATAAAGAAAAAGCTAGTAAAATTACTCACTCAGAGGTATTTCTTCAAAGTTCTCAGGCTACTCATATTTGTTGTTTGTCTTTTCTATGAGCTTGGCTGCGTGTTTACATGATTCTGCTTACCATAATGTGAATTCTTAGCTCCTTTATCACTCTTATATTATAAAAAATAAGATCTTCTGGGCATTTCACTCGTGGTCTCAGAGGATACCCACGGGACACAGATTATCTTATGCCACCACAACTCGGTTTATCAAAATGTTTCACTCTCACTCCATTTTCTACCGACTTCAAAAAGGAGGAGGTACTCAATTCGACTGTATGTTTTTTTATGTGTGTTACCTCATAACTTTTTCCTGGGTGAACCGATTTCGATGATTGTTTTTTTTATTTGAAAACTGGTGCTTCTCATGTGGTCCCATATAAGGTTAATTTGATCAAGGTCTGACCAATAGTTTTTGAGTTATTCTTAATAATTTATATTGAAGTCGGCTGTACAAATTTTTAATTTTAAATTATCTTTTCTCAGGGTGACAGCGGTGGTCCTCTAGTGGTGAAAAATGACGACGGTCGGTGGGTGTTGGTAGGAACAGTGTCTCATGGTATTAAGTGCGCAGCTCGGTTTCTACCTGGCGTTTATATGAGAACAACTTACTATAAACCCTGGTATAGAAGCATAACAGGAGTAAAATGAATTAGTGTTTGAATTTTTCGGTAAATTATATGCAAAAGCGGTTTTAAATTTGTAAAGGATATGTGGGTTTGCTGATTACACATAGATAAGTGTTATCAGTAGTTTTTTCTTCGCGCCTACATCTACAATATGCATACCGCTATTACGAAAAGATAAATATTAAAATACAGAACAAAATGCAATCAATCTGTATCATATTGCATCTTGCGTTTCTAATTTTTCATCACATAAATTTAATATATCCTATCGCATAGGATAATCTCACTTAGAAACAAGCCCTAACGTTATTGCTATTATTGTCGTCAATTAAAATGTTCGAATAGACTAAAGTCATTTTGGTCTTAGTCCAGTGAATCAATTAAATGTTATCATAGCTAATTTTAATTTTGCATTCTAAAATGCTCTCTACCTAATGATTTTAACTCTTTAAAATATCAACTACAAATACGAAATTACTTATTATGTTATTGTAAGAAAATATATTTCATTCATTTGACTTTGTACATTAAAATGCATTTATTTATTTAAGTAAGGTCTATGATTAAGGGTAGAATACATTTAGTTTTAAGAATTATAAATTAAACCAATATAATATCTTCATAACTTAACCAAAATTAAAAGTCGACATCCAGAAAAATATAAATTTATTTATAAACTTTTGTAAAATTCGCTCAATTTATGTAAGTAGTAAATGTTAATTAATAAATGACTGTTATGCATATAATACATATTTAAGAAGTTTGTATGATATTTAATTCATCTTCCTATCTTATCCCATAGTTGATTACTTTTGACTTGACTTAAACAATATTGACTTCCAATGAAGATATAATAATTACAACCTGATAAGTAGGAAGAGAGTAGATGAATGCAGGTGACACAGGATCATAACTTGTATCAGTGTACGGTGGAGGCTTTTGTTCTGTAGAAGACTCGCATTGAGCTGTACTGATGATGTTGGTTTCATTAAAGGTAAAAAAGCAAAGTAACGTCCAATATCCGTCCCACTACTGGAGGCAGGCCTTGTCTCATTTCTGGGAGGGTTTTGGAGCAATAAATATTCCAACGCGCTGTCTCAATGCGCTCAAGTTGACTTCACATGTCTTTGAAATATTTTTAACTTCGTGAGCCGGGCACGAATCACAATTACAAATTATTAGCAGTTAAATTGCTGCCGGCGGGAATAAAACTCTGTTGGGTGGCGTACTATGTATACAATTTTTATTATACATTTAATTGCAAATAATTTGATGTAGGTATATTTAGTTTGATAACACTAAATAGTTAAGTGTCCCTCGTTATAAGAAATAAATCATTTACCCTATAGTGTTCAACAAGCTTTCATCGTCATCATCGTCATTACAGCCCATCGTCGCCCAAGTCGAATGCTAAGCATGGGCGAGAAGGTCAAAAATGCCATTAAGCACGGTCCAGAGCCATCTGCATCCATCAACTTCCTGCATCTCGTACCAGGTCATCACTCCATCCAGTGGGAGTCCGCCCCACAAGAACGGTGAGACTCACGCAACTTTAATGCAGCTAGTATTAAAGAAGTGACTGAAAGCGGAACAACCAGGGCATCCAATCCCGCACGTTATTTGTAATCACGGTGTTTGCGAGGTCGATAATTTTCGATCCCACTGGATCCCGGAGTTTGCTTTGCTTGGATCGCGCAAGTGTAGGTAAATACTACATGACCTGAACTGCCTATTGAGTGTTGCGTAAAAAAAAGAGGTATTTATATAAGAGTGTACAACCAGTGTGTACAAAATAAGAGTGTAGAACCAGTGTGTGTTGCCAGTGATGACATAGGAATCTGAGACGTGGTCCTTCACTGCTGGTCGTATGAGGTAGCTCAAGGTCGCTCAGTAAGCTATGTAGAAGGCTGTTCTCGTAGTTTCCTTGCGTGATAAACTTAGAAATGAGGTTATCCGCAATAGAACCAGAGAAACCAACATAGTGTAACGAATCGGTAAGCTGAAGTGGCAATGGGCCGGCCATATAGCTCGAAGAACTTAGCCTTAGCTGCGAGCATTTTGCTACTTTTGTAAATATACATATATACAATAGCATCGCTGTGTAAGTAACCGATTTTTGTTATTTATATATTTTATTGTTCTGTTTTATGATCAATCAATAAGCAATCTTCGGACTAAGCCATATCATATCAGAAGTTACTGAAATGCTAGATTTTCTTGCATTTTCATAGAATGACTATAGACGAGCTTAAGAAAGGATTCATTTATATCACACAAATCTAGCAACTTATATTACTATGGACAAAAAAAAAGAAAATGAAAATAAAATAAAATACTTGTCTTTCTGATCAGAAATCTGTGAAGTTTAGGTTCATCGTTTTTAAATAAGTTTTTGGCATTGTTATTCGTCAGGGCTGAGACCTTTCAAGCATCAAAATGCACCACATACAGGTGAAGTTGGAGTTTGGAGATAAGCATGATATTCCATCATTAACATATGACCACAGAGATCTTTATGCATTTGACGGCTCAATAGAACAATGACTACGAATTTGCTGCAGCGCAGCGGGTTCTAATACCGCAAAGAGCAATTATTTGTATGACCTACATAATATAATTGTGCCGTGTTGGGATAAATACAAAAGTTATGTTTTACAAATATTAGTAGATAAAAATTAAATCCAGGTTCAATTGCATCATACACATTTATTAGAATAATAACAGCCTTACAATAATATATTTCTTTAAAATTTAAACTGTTTTTTGCATTTTTTATTTATAAATGTTTATATTCAACTAGAAGCAATATTGCATTTTTTGTCTATAAATGTTTAACTAGAAGCAATATATTTTTTTAAGATTCAAATGCAAAAAAATTGCTAGATCAAATAAAACTTAGCCATTTGGTATTTTCTAAATTGCACTACATTTAACTACGAGTACTTTAAATGTAATTTTCTAAAATAAATATATTTTAATTAATGTTATATTTTCGTGACAATAATTCATATTTATTGGTATTGCACAGCAGTATTTTCCAAATATTTGATACATTTTTTAAATTTTAATCACCTATTCTAATATTTTAATTTACTAAATAATATAAGATTTCTTACATTAAATTGAATACAATAATTAACGTCTATTAAATGTTATTTAATATATGCAAAGTATTATTAATTCAGATAATCAAAATATTTCATTTATGCGAAATTGAACTAATTATGTGAATGGAAATTTTATAACAGCGTAAAATATTTTTCTAAAAATATTACTATTTACAAACTAAAACTACTTACACTATAAAATCAAAAAAATTGTGCATAAAACAAAATTCCTTTACATTTATTATTAAAATACTAGAAAATTATATTAAAATATATCATTATGAAATACGAGTACAATGAGATAATCGTTGAGTTTACACGAAAAATAAAATAAAAGAGACAAAAGGAGTTAAATAATTAAATTATTTCCCAATTTTACCTTTATAATGTAAGCATTTCTTACAAATTGCATCAGCCCTATCTCTAATTGAAAGCGCTGATATCGCTCTTTCGGGCTCTGGCTTAGGGTCTTCAATTTCAAAGGGGCCTTCACTAAATTGTTGAATTATTTTCTTTATGTAATTACCGGGACCTCTTATAGTTAATTTAGAGCTGCAAGCATTGTTTCCGCTTATTTCATGTTTATCGTCCATATCTTTTTGTCGATACTCGCTAAACATATCAAGCCCATCTTGAAAATTTTCGAATGCTTGGGTAATTTTATCACCAATGTTAAGCTTTTCTTCAATTGCATTAAAATGTACCGGTTTCTCAGATATGTCATTATAATCGTCAAGAAAGTTTTTGGATCCGGTAGGAGTTATAGTAATTTCATTATTTTTCATGTCTATAGTTACTTTAGCATCTTCAAGGTTCAAACCCATTAGAGATACGTCCATGGACTTAGACCTGTGTGGTCTAGTTACAACCGGTACTTGTAGCTGAGTTGAATCTGGAACTATATCATGCTTTGTACCGCTAGATGTCACTGGCGACGATGACTTAGATGATTTTTCGCCGGGGCTTGATCCTGAATTTTAAAAATCTTTTAAAAAGAAAAGAACACAATATTTACAGTATTTTAATTTAGTTTCATAAATTGGTTAAGTCAATCCGTAATATGTTTGTTATTAAATATAAAATTAGAAGTTTAAGAAAATTCGTTATTAGCACATTAATTGGCCAATAACAACTGCAACATAATTTAGCAATTTAATAAGAAACTTTAATTTAGCTAGATCAGTTAAAGAACCCACCACCAACAATATATTTGTTACCTCAATAATTCGCTCCAATGGGTTCACTCTTTGATCCTAAAATAATGTATAAAAATATCCAATTACTTTTATTTTCATCAGTAACAACAATTCAAATGCATGCATTAAGCAAATAAAGCTCAGTTCGAGTACGGAAAATGAACCATTTTTTAAATCGGAAGAACCATCATACCTTATGAAACTTTAACATAGTACAGAGAACATGAAAAAACATTATTTGTTATCAATGAAGTAATGAAGTTTTGCAGTAATTATCTTCTGAATTTAGTTTATAAAACATAAATAACTAAATATGTCTAAAAATTTCTACAACATATTTTTTAAAAGTCGAAATTATTTGAGGTAAATTTAAAAACTACATGTACGTTAGCTTAAAAAAAAAGTTGTTGCTCTTCATTAATTATTATTGGGATTCATGATCAACGCTATTTAAAATATAGACGTACCAGCAGAAACCTCTTCTCTTTCTTCTTCAGAACATTGAGGAAGCGATTGCTCCATCATGAGGCCCTGCACCATATCCATGCAGGAATCCAGCGAGAACTTCTTACCGCACATTTTGATACCGCGAATACGTCGACGCATCTCTGGTTTTAAAGTGTCGATATGTTTGTTATTAGGTTTTATATATAGTTAAGTCATCAGGTTGATGTGTAAAGGCAATATGCGTAAAAAAAAGCTTTTTTGAAGTATTTGTATAAATTATTAAAATCACCGATATTGAACGCTGAACAAATGCATTGAGTGTTAGACCTTAGAAATAAATTAATATAGTGTAGTTACATTAAATAATGGTAATAATTTCATAATGAATTAGTGAAGCTTTTATATATTAGATCTTTCAATATTTTAGTAAGTCAGAATCCAAATGCCCAGATCCAAATGCCGCCAAGCGCATGAAATATTAATAAAATGCACGAGGAATATTAACGATGCATAAGCAAAGTTAAATTGATATCTATACAAATTAATAAAATTGAAGTATCTATTTGTAATCTCAAAATAACAGTTAACAAAAAAAACAATTTTTTTTTTCTCTGTCTGTCTGTCTGTTTGTTCCGGCTAATGTCCGAAATGGTTGGACTGATTTTGACCGGTCTTTCACTCGCTCGTTATAATGAGTAGCTAACTTAGGCCATTTATTTTAGGAAAAGGTACTTAAATAAATTATGGTTCAGCGCAAAAAAAAAATTAAAAACTATGAAATCCAATCGTAATAAGTTCCATGCGGATGAAGTCGCGGGGAACAGCTAGTTTTGTAATAAATTTAGTTGTTTTCAATAGTCATTAAATCTTCAACTCACCGGGACTATCTTTAGGCTCCATTTTTAACTGAGCGAAAGTTTGCGCACAGGAATTAAGCACTTGTTCGTAGTCACATATAGCAACGTGAGTCCCATTGACGATTTTTGGACTCATTGGACTGTTGGCTAGCAGAAGACTTGTTCCAAAAGTGGCGTTTAGCTCCCTAGTTTCTAAAATCAAAGGAGTATAGTATTGTTACAATCATTGTTATATAAAATCTGATTAAAGATAGATATCTCGTATCGCCTTCATATTTGGGTATATTTATCAGTTGTTGTTAGAAGAATATCTATCACAAATGTGATCAGATCCTTATCCATTATGAAACTGCTTTGATATGTAAAACTCTGAAAAGTTCACCTTTTAGGGAGATCCTTGGCTTCTTTGGTACAACAATATTTCCGTATTCAGATCCAAACATTTCGGTCAAAATTTCAGCAGCTACCGTCTTAATTTCGTTCCAGTCATCTAAAAAAATATATATTCTATTATCTAGTATATAAAAATTAATGTTTGTTTGTTCGTATTTTATGCGCTTCCATACCGCTCATCAGATTGCGCTAAAACTTTGTCAACTTATTGCTCGCATTTGAGCGAAGATTATAGGCATAGTACAATTAACTTACAGTAGGTGGTATCGAGAAATTTATTTAAAATTTAAATATAATTTAATTTCAATGAATGTGTTATCACTAATTAAACAATACAACTCTTCCAAATTTAAAACGATATTTCCTCAATTGTTTCTTCTGAGGTCAACGAGGAGCAACGCGCCGGGAACCAGCTGGGTAAAATAAATAGAACGAATGAGATAAATTAAGTTGCATAAATTTTTGGGAGTTAAACGTAAAGGGAGATTCAAACCCTAAAGGGAGGCAGGCAGCTTTTGTCAACTTCGATGAGGAGTCACAGAATCTCCAAACAGGAAGCGACCGTGGCCTCGCCACCACTATGTTGTGAATTCTGTTCGTCTGGGGGTGCTTACGAACCTCCAACCTCGCGGAGTTGTACATGATATTTCAAGATCACGTCAAATCGTACTTCTCCTCAAGAGCCGCCTGAATACCACGTCACACAGTAAGAGTGACACAACAAATCACATGTCGCGTGTCCTGGATTTGAATCCCAATTTAAACAAAAATATTAATCGTTGGTTTTGTGTCCAGTTGTTATTGCATTTTGTTTCTGACATTATTTCCAAGCCTGCCTCCAATCTAATCACATCATAAGCGTAACATTGGTCACGAGTAGATTTTAAGGCAAATGGCTGCATCTGCATTTGCTTGCACTAATATTCGAAAATCAGACTAAAGCACTTTTAAAAAGTAGAATAAATTGTAACTTTATAAACTGCGTTTATCAAAATTGCATCAAAAGCATAATAGCAAGAATAATATTAAGATTAAATGTCACCGAGAATATCCTGATTCGTTGTCCTTTGCGAAGTCACAGTAAAACGTATGACGTAGACACTTTTGAAGCAAGCAGGAACAGCATGGATGTAGCCGCGAGCGTTTAAACGTTTTAGCAAGCACTCGGTCAGAGTATTATCGCCTTTAAGTCGGAATACGACCATTCCTAAAACAGAGAATCATATAAAAAACATACGTATTTGCGGCGAAAACTTAAAGATAATAAGTACGGAATGACATATTTTACGTCTTAAATAGTTATTATTGTATAGTATTTTATAATTTGTAGATTTTTAAATATAGAACCAATAATTAACTTGTTTATTTTGTATAAAGAATACTACATACCCAAGTTCCTTGGTTGCGGCATCTCAAAACGTTGGTCGGCTAGTACGAGAGCTTCAAACTTTTGTGCTAACCGTACACTCTGAAATAATGAATTATTACCTAGTAAAAGCATCTATTTACATATATGTTTTCACCTCTCCTGTTGTATAGAAGATTTCCCACAATCATCACACTTAACAGGCATATTGACTATCGCAGTAAGAGACATCTCGCACCTTTGATTGACACTGCTGCCTGTCACCATTAGGCATATTTTACGTTTGGCGTAAAGGGCATAGTTATGCAGACCTCTGTCGAAAGCCATGCGATCTTTCCCACCCACGGAACAAAATGATGGCCAAACGGCACAAGGTTTAAATTAATATTTGAATACATATATATTTAATTGTGTACAATAAGGCCTTAATGCAAATTACAAACGATATTTAGCACTTAGTAACATTTAACAGGCGTTGCAAAAAAAGTATTGCGGCTAATTTTAAATACTTTACGAACAGACCACCACTGATTTTAAACCTCTGTATACAGAATAGAGAAGAATCCTGCTTGCTGTGTGCGTTGGCGGAATATATAAGATCTATTAGAAATATTTTATATATATATTTTAAATCAAGTAGATTTCTTTACGATGTTTAAGCTGCTAAGTTCTCGCAATATATTGATATTATTACCTCACGAATATGCTTTTGCAGTCCAACAACGCCATAATTTCTCAGCACAAACCAAAGCTTCAAGGCTCTAAAACGTCGACTCAATGGAATCTGCCAATGCTGTGAATGAAACATTTATTAATCAAACAAAAGTTTTGTCTCTTGTACAAGTAAACAGGTTAATAATTGTACATGTCAATTTGTTAATTTTTAAATTTCTTTCATTGTTTATACGAACCGCTATATTATCTGTTAATTTAAATTAAGCATTGAATAAGTGTGCAAGTTTAAAAGTAAATAATAAAGAATATTAAAGACTTAATATATATAGAATAGAATAGAATAGAATAAGAATAGAATAATTTTTATTCAATATAGATTACATGTGTAATTCTTATTGAAAGTCATTTTTACTTTACCACTGGTTCGAAAAAACCTCTGTCCTGGGAAGAACCAGCAAGAAACCCAGCAGGACTTTTTTTAAAGTAAGTTTTACATTAATGGTTGTACAAACTATTTAAGTACAAAATTTATTTTAGAAACTGCTTGGTAGCGACCACCTCATTCCCAGGGTTATTATCAATCATATATTCAAATCATATATATATATATATATATATATATATATATATATATATATATATATATGTTACGTTATGTTATGTATATAAAGCGAGCAGCCGAAACCATGCTCAACATAGTTTTAGTGTGCGTATCTAGAAGTTGAGGATAGTTTGGCGTTACTTGAAACGTACGTAATGTTCTGTCTATCTTTATTTGTAGCTCTTAGTGTGTTTGTTATATCAAGTATTTGTTTCTTTTTTAATAAGGCTGTTATTTTATTCGCCATAAAAACCATCACCGAAACCGTCACCACCACCAAACAAAAACTAATATCATACGAGTGGTTCTTTCTTATCTGGATTTTCTAACTGAATCTGTGTACCGCAGCCTGGTGATATTTCGTTATAGCCATGGAGATTTCTCAATTTTTCATCACCATCTTCATTATGATTGCTGTCTCCGTTGGAATAGCTTTCACTCTTACCATTGATGCATGCATCCCCGTTTGAAATTATTTGTTGATCTTCTTTTGTTTCGACGTTTACAAGTCTTTTCTTTGTGTTCGAGTTCTGTGTTCCGACCTTTTATTGCATATTTTAAATAGAACATTAATAAAGAAAAAGAGAAGGAAAAGAAGAAAACTTGGAAGCGTGCGTCGGGTAACGGGCCTTAGCTTATAATCGCGAAACAGAGTTCATAGCATACTCGTATAACCGTTAAAATAATAATTTAGGGGATAAAGAGACTTTTAAGTTTTTACTTTTAAAAATATTAGCTTGAGTCTCGTGTAGTGAACACAACTAAAATCGCTCTATACATCGCTCTATACGTGGTAGAGCCATGCTGTTGCTATATTAGTAGTATAGTTGTAGCACGAATGGTTTGGCTCGACCGGGGAAGGATCACGTAAGTAAAATAGCAGCTTAAAACTGCTGTGTTTCGTATGGTGAGTGT
Organism: Parnassius orleans; assembly: GCA_029286625.1. Classification (NCBI taxonomy): domain Eukaryota; kingdom Metazoa; phylum Arthropoda; class Insecta; order Lepidoptera; family Papilionidae; genus Parnassius; species Parnassius orleans. Next base: position 928,631 of record JAGSMP010000083.1, read on the forward strand.
AGAGAACCGGAGACCCTTTTTACTGAAAAAGAGGCATTCCATCTTAGTCCTCCCGGGTGACAACGCATCTGCATTTTGATTCGCAAACGAGGATAGATGTAGATGTCTATGGGCCACAGCAACCACTTACCATCAGGTGGACTGTGTGCTCGTTTGTCACCCTATCCTATAAAAATATATTAAAATAATTTATATATTAATCTGGGGGATGAGTCGCTCGCGTCCGTAGGCTTCGACCACTAACCCTAGGCCCACCCTACACGTGTCCCCGGGTGGTGCTAAACGAGCGACAAAGCCGAAAGGATAGACTCGGCTCCTCGCCGTATGGTAGCGGCGTAAAATCTACCACCTTAGATCGCACCATGAGCCAACACAGTAAAGAAATGGCCCTGAGTTCCCGGCGCCTTTAATGGGGCAGGGTGCGAAGAATCTCCGGGAGTAAAACCGGCGACGAGGTTCGCCACCCGTCACGTTCTGTCTCCGGAGGGCGAAAAGTGGATTGCGGAGGCCCGTCTGGCTACGCTGAATGTATGTGGAGCAATGAATGATAAGATGGATGAAATATATGAAATGATGAATGATAGAGGAATAGATGTGTTATATGTAAATGAGACGAAACGAAAGGGAAAGGATGCCTGCACATGGCATGTATACCGCTTACTGGTCTGGTGTAGACGAGACCGAGCGGGCATGCCAGGGAGTCGGTGTCATCCTTTCAGAAAGAATGGGTCAATGTGTGAAAGAGTATGAATGTGTAAGCCCAAGGCTGCTGTGGATACGAATGAAAGTGGGCTTAAAGAAGTTGTTTGTGCTAGGGGTGTACGCCCCAGACATGTCTAAGCCCACTTATATCCGAGAGCAGTTTTGGGACATGGTAAGGATGGTGTTGATGAAATGTAAGGGAAATGAAAATATCATTATGTTAGGAGATTTTAATGGAAGGGTTGGGGTGAAGAGGTCTGGTTATGAAAGGATATTGGGAACGTTTGGTGATGAAAGTATAAATGAGAATGGTGAAGACCTCCTCGCCGTATGTGAGGAAAAGAATATTTTTGTGACGAATACTTTCTTTCGCCATAAGAGGATTCACATGTATACATGGGAAAGAGGTAATGATAGAAGCATGATAGATTTCATAGTTGTGGATGAAAGAATGCGGAGCGCAGTGGTAGATACAAGAGTTTACCGGGGATCCAACGTAGGGACGGATCATTACTTGGTCTTATGCCGAATTAATGGTCTATTCAGGCGTTGGCGGCATCGGACATCTGTGTCACCACCGCGTTACAGCGTATAAGAACAGAGAGGTTACAAGATGAAGGTGTGAAAGAGAAGTATAAATGTAGACTGAAGGAGAATATAAATGGTTTGAATGAAATATGTATGAATGATTTAGACCTGAAGACTGTATGGAATAATGTTAAGAAAGTTTTGGTGGATGCAGCCACCGAAGTATGTGGTGTAAGTAAGAGAACGAATGAAAGGAAAAATAATACGTTGTGGTGGGATGATGAGATTCGGATGAAAGTTGAAGCAAAGAAGAGAGCATGGCTAGATTTACTGGCAACCAAAGCTGGTAATTTTGGCGGTATGAATGATGAGATTGAAAGAAAAAAGGCAGACTTTAGACTTATAAATAAGAGAGTAAAAGAAGTTGTTGAAAGGAAAAGCAAGAAAGAACGGATAAGAATGATAGAAGGATATCTGATAACTTCCAGGCAAATATTAAAATGTTCTGGAAACTCGTAAGAACTGCTAGAAATTCAAAACAGCCTAGAATGAATGCTATACGAGACGAGAATGGCTGTATGCTGAATGATGAAGTTTCGAATTTAAAGAGATGGAAGGAATACTTTGAAAGCGTGTTTATGAGTGAAGGGTCGTCTGAATTAAGTGAAAAGAAATTCGAAAGAAGTGGAGAGAGGTAGGAGATAAGTGTAGATGAAATAATAAAAGCAATGAAAGGCATGAAAGCAGGTAAGGCAGCCGGATATGATAGAGTATCACTCGAAATGCTAAGGGCTGGAGAGGGAGTGGCAGGCCTGCTGTACACCTTGTTTAATTTATGTTGGGAACTGAAGCGGGTACCGGAAGACTGGTGCAAAGCCGTTATAGTCCCAATATATAAAGGAAAAGGGTCACAGCAGGACTGTAAAACTACTGCGGTATCAGCTTGCTTAGCATTGTGGGTAAACTGTATGCTAAGGTGTTAATTGAAAGAGTTATGGAAGAAACTGATGGAAAAATTTGGGATGTGCAAGCTGGATTTCGAAAGAGAATGGGTGTACGGATCAAGTATTTTCCATGCGCATGATTGTGAGAAGTTTTTGGCCAAAACCAGAAAGTTTTTGTGCTTTCATGGACTTGGAAAAGGCTTATGACAGAGTGGACAGGAATGTGTTATGGCAAACACTTAACTCATTTGGTTTGAGCGCTGGCTTGATACAGGCATTGAAGTCTCTTTATAGGGACTCTAGTGCTTGTGTCAGGATCAACGGGTCTACTCGGACTGGTTTGGCATCCAAAAGGTATCAGACAGGGCTGTGTAGCTTCCCCTGGCTGTTTAACCTATTTATGGACAGTTGTTTGCAAACTTTGAAAGTTGAAGAATGGGTTGAGAATGGGTGAGTTAACCGTCAAATGCCTTTTGTACGCCGATGATCAAGTCATATTTGCATCGTCGGCGGCCGAGTTGCAATGATGGTTACTTTAATGAACCGATCATTAAAAGAAAGAGGTATGAAAGTGAACGCAAGTAAGACGAAAGTGATGGTTTTTGAAAGAGAAGAAAGTAAAACGTTATGTGAAATAAGAATAGAAGGGAGTTGATTGAGCAAGTGGATGAGTTTGTATATTTGATATATATAAATTCCACTGGACATACATCCACGCAAAAATATTATTTGTAGTTCTTACAAACTTATTTCGTGCAGAAATCGAACCCGCGATCTGCTAAACCACAGCTAAACAATTGCCACTACACAATCGTCCCTACAGCCAATGGATAATGTGAAGACGTTTCTTATAATATGGGACCACCCATTAACGCAATACAACCAATAGGGTTATACGTCAACGTGATGTTATCAAATCTAAGCATTTAATGTAAAGTTGATAACTCACCATATAATCTATCGCTTTTCCTGAAAGGAATAAAATAAATTATTAATACTTTTACCAGGGCTTCACTTATATAATATATTTTAGAGGAAATATAAACCATAATCACAATTACTTAGTACGCTATTTACAATATTATGTCATTAGCAGTCATTTAATAATAATAATAAAATATTTATTCATTGACCAAAAGTAACAAAACATTTAAAAGTTAAACTAATACAAAAATAATATTTTAAGAAGGACAATGAAAGGGTTCTGACTCAGCATGTGTTGCAGAAAATCTACAACGCTGTTATTCTGTCAGCACCCGTATACTTAAATAACTAAAGTATAACAGTACGCGTACATCACTGATTATTTTACAAATACCTAATGATTTGTTTAATTATTTATTCAGCCAGTACAAGAACTATTTAATCAACCAGTACAAGTTTTCATATTGTTACTATTAATAAATTAATAATTAATATTCATGTACAAAAGATAAACATAATATAAACAAAATATAAACGAAATATAAACAAAACATATGATTTTTTTAAATTAAAATAAGGGCTACAGTAGCGTTTGATTTATTTAGACTAATTATAGTATAATTATACTAAAAACAACATAATGGTTATTAAAAAGAATTTTAGGAGTAAATGTAAGTTACATAAATAAATATGGGACACTCAGCCCCTGCATTTATTGCAAGGATTCACAATTCTAAATTGGTTGCTAAGCCTTGACAACTTGGACACAGAGAAGTTAATCAGTATTTAAATTCACACACACTAACTCATTCATACACGCACACACACACACACACACACGTGCCCGCGCGTATGCACCCACATGTTTGTGGTAACTAGAAAGTTTAACTGCCAGCTCATGCGGTATACCGCCAATACGGTTTTCGTCGGTGTCGATCAGCTGGTGATCTTCTGGTCTACCTGACTCATAGATGGGCGGAGGCAGTAGAGTCCAAGGGGGAGGCATTGGCCGTTAGTTTGGACATTGCGAAGGCCTTCGATCGGATTTGGCACAAAGCGCTTCTTTCGAAGCTCCCTTCCTATGGGCTTCCCGAGAAATTGTGCAATTGGATCACCAGCTTTCTTGCAGATCGGAGCATCAAGGTCGTTGTAGACGGTGCATGCTCCGACTACAAGCCTATTAACGCTGGTGTTCCACAAGGCTGCGTGCTATCACCAACGCTGTTTCTTCTGCATATCAATGATATGTTGCAAACCGGTAACATTCATTGCTATGCGGATGACAGCACTAGTGATGCTCTATACACCGGCCGTGCCAATATTTCTCGGGAAAACGTCGCCGAGTACCGGAAAAACTTGTGTCTGAAGTCGAGTCGAGTTGCTGAACAAAGTCTCGGATTGGGGCGACTAAATCTAGTCAGTTTAATCCTCAGAAGACACAAGTTTGCGCGTTTACCGCTAAAAAGAACCCCTTTGTCGTATCTCCTCAGTTTCAAGGCACTCCCTTGTTACCTCAGCCAGTATCGGAATCCTCGGCGTCGACATATCGAGTGACGTGCAGTTTCGTGGTCACTTGGAAGAAGGCCAAATTGGCCTCTAAAAGCTTTGCGTGCTCAGCAGAGCAGGACAGTATTTCATGCCGGCTCAACACCTGCAACTTTACAAGGCGCAGGTTCGGCCTCACATGGAATACCGTTCCCATCTCTGGGCTGGGGCTCCCAGTGCCAGCTCCTTCCACTTGACCGCATCCAGCGCAGAGCGGCTCGAATCATCGACGACCGAGTCCTTTCCGATCGGCTCGATTCACTGGCGCTGCAGTGATGTTGCATACCTTTGCATTTTCTTTCGTATCGTACCACGGGGAGAGCTCTGAGGAATTGTTCGGATTAATAAATTTAACGAACGCACAACGTGGCAAAACTCCCAATACCATCCATACCATCCGGTCCACCACTGTACGTTTCACTAGGAGTTTTATTCGGTGTACGACCTCTCTGTGGAATAGTTTACCACCGGCGATTTTTCCGGACTGATACGACTTAGCGACCTTCAAGAAAAGAGCCTACTCCTTTTTAAAAGGCCGGTAACGCATCTGCAATTCCCCTGGTTCCCCTGGTGTTGCAGTTGTTCATGGGCGGCGGTAGTAACTTACCATCAGGTGAGCCGCATGCTCGTTTTCGTTCGTTCGTTCGTTTCGCTCGCAAGCCGACAGATCTCCTATAAAAAAAAAGTTTTCTCTTCTTTGTTTATATTTATTTTAAGCTTGTTTTGAATTCTACAATAATAATAATACAAAAAAAATTGTTTTGTACGACTTACGGTGAAAGACGCCGACGGCTGTAACACAGTATATATAGTATATATAGTCTGTGCAAATACTCCGAGTTAGAAAGCGCCGAACAACTGGATATAACATGACTCGCCTGGATGGCGACTAGCTTGACAGATGTCGAATAATTATTATTAAAATGATTTATTAAAAAAAAATCTGTTAAAATTAGATGACGTACCAGAATTTTCGTGACGTAAGTAAATAGGGTTCACGTTGAACGTCCTATGAAGAGCTGTGCTATCTTTTACCCTGAAAATAAATTACACTGATTTTAAGGTTCGATTTTCAGTATTCTATAATAAGACATTAAGATCTACATTGACTAACATGTATACAAATTTTTAATTTGACTGTTTATTAACTAATATTTGTTTACTTCTGAGATAAAGTATTAATATTAAACAGTGAACATATTAAATATTTTTACATTGAGCAAAAACGAGAAAAGTTTTTAATTTATTTTTATGATTCTGATATACACGTGTACTCATTTCACTAATATTACCGATACTTTTTGTTAACTCTTCAGTTCATCTTTAACATGATTTCAAATCATCAATAAAACTTAATTATTTGCAGATCTTTCCAGTACTGGTACATTACTCGTAACATAAAGTCCTAATATTTCGGTACGTAAACTTATCTTAAGGTGTAATTTTTTATAATTTTAATTATTTTTAGGTTTTAGGCAGTAATTAATTTTAGTAGCTTTTCAAACTTTTACTAATAATGACGTCACAGAGTGGGCTCATGAGTTTCTACCTTTTGTCCTAGTTACTGTCCTACCTTTGTCATGCACAAAAATTTAATAATAAATTTATAAATTGATATTTGACATTTTAAAATAGATGACATGTCTTCTATTTAAAATATTTGTAAAGTAGCCTAATTTGTTATCCATTTGCCGATTCAAATAAAATGTAAACTTTAAGAAGACAGTCCCTCGTAGCTTAGCGATGAGCAACGCAAGATTGGTAATGAATCAATTAAATTAGATATCAAGCAAAGTAACTAAATTGCAAATAATTTAATCGTATATAAAATAATAATATATAATGTATCGTAGATCCCACTAGATGGAGTGACGACCTTGTAAGACATACAGGAAGTCGATGGATGCAGGTGGCTCACGACCGTGCTTTGTGGCATTCCTTCGGGGAGGCTTATGTTCAGCGGTGGACTTGTGAAGGGTTGTAATGATAATGATGCTGATGATAGAATAAACAAAACCGATACGCTGACTTTTGAGAACTTGACATTTAATAAGCTTCAAAATCGGCTTTTAAATAACTTGATATTGGCTTTAATTTATTAAGCCTACTTTACGACGACATATAAAAGAGAAATAAAGAATAATTAATTTCATGCATTTACATACATACATAAACACACATGCCTGTCACCCAGAGGGATAGGCAGATACTACGGACTTCCATTTGGCACGATCCTGGCACGACCTCTCTCGCCTCCTTTACATCCATAAATCTACGCATACACGCTCGTCGGTTAAGGATACCTACTTTCATGCATTTATGATAAAATAAACATTTTACTATTTTATTATTTTTAGGAAATATCATTTTCAAAATATTTCGAAATCAGCATGGCTGATAATTTTCTTTAGATTCCGAATTACTGCAAAAGTTTTTACATTAATATACAAATAATACACCTTATTAATTTATCAAAGTTAATGTAAAAATTCTAAACGTAAAAAATAACGCCTAGTAAATAATCAATATTTTTTATCGAAAGTCATGCCTTTTTGTCTTTTTGTCCTAAGGCAAATGATTGATTCATTTTTCACCAAATGTTAAGCCAATACCGCGAGTTTTTTCAAGGTTAATCTCATTGGCTAATCGCATTTACAATACATTTTTGTCCCCAAATTCATATTTTACATATTCTAGGAACCCTTTCTACTGGTAATAATTGATTCCATCTTAGTTTTTTAAGAGAGACATCGCATTCCGCATTTTAATTTTTATTTGAAGATAGATGTGTAGGAGTCTTTGGGCCACATTATCCACTTACTATCTGGGCCAGGTGCTCGTTATGTCCCTTACTTTAAAAAAAAATTAAGTACTTACCACATAGCAGTGCAATCAAAATTCACCATCAGCCATTTCGAAGGATTGAAAGCAAAAGAATCAGCTAATTCCACACCATCAAGCCAATGCCTTAAAAATAAGAAAAAATGCTTCTGTTTGTTGTATATTGAATATAAATAACATTTTAAATAAAGTCTAGTCGAATTTTTCTATTTTTAATATCAAAGTACTAAAACGTTATTTGGACCTGTGTCATATACGATAACCATAAAACTAGGAACTAACCATTTATTAATAATCCAGTAAATTGGATTTATTATAAGTCATGAGTACTATCTCATTGACGAGCGTACAGCGAAGCTGGACGTTAAGCGTGTATAACTAACGCAAATTCTTGTAACAGTGTCCAAAGCATTTAAAATATATGAAAACGCGCAATTGCGTTGACATGATTCCCAACAAATCGAGTAGCTAGCATTGAGGACATTGCATTGCAAAGCGTCTGTTTATGATGACACCACGCTGCACTCCCTGCTAAACGCTCTCCAATCAGGCTCGTACCGTTCGGTTAAGGCATACTTAATACATCAAATGTATTTTTTATTCGTGCGAATAGCTATGCAAATCTAGCAAGATCATTATCACTGCTATGATCTATTGTGATCGCTGCTATGACTATAGTTCTCTGCTAGGCCCTTATATCTTCAATTAATTGAAGGAGTTTCATATATCTTCAATTAATTTAATAATTTCCACTTGTTCTGGGTTAAGTACATAATTTTCCAGATGAGAGTTACGTTTGCGCATTAAGATTTAGAAGCAGTTAGGATGTGCAGAATTATTTAATCCGATAACAGAATCGACACATTCGTGAGTTACATCAAAAACAAGACCAGTCATTAGTCATATTTTTGAAACAGCAAAATAAAAATTTATTTATTATCATGATTACAGCCCTTCACAAGTTCACTGCTGAACATAGGCCTCCCCCAAGGAATGCCACAAAGCACGGTCCTGAGCCATCATGCATCCATCGACTTCCTGCACGTCTTACCAAGTCGTCACTCCATCTAGTGGGGCATCGCCCTACACTTTGCCTACCGGTACGAGGCTGCCACTCGAGAACCTTTTTTCCCCATCGGTTGTCAGTTCTGCGAACTATATGGCTGGCCCATTGCCACTTCAGCTTACTAATCTGTTGGGCTATGTCGGTCACTCTGGTTCTACTGTGGATGTCCTCATTTCTAAGTTTATCACGCAAAGAAACCCCGAGCATAGCCCTCTCCATAGCTCGCTGAGCGATCTTGAGCGTTCTCATACGGCCAACAGTGAAGGACCACGTCTCAGATCTATAGTGATCACTGGCAACACGCACTGGTTGTACAATCTCGTTTTCAGGTTTTGAGGTATACCTGACGAGAAGATGTGTCGTAATTTCCCGAACACTGCCCAGCCGAGTGGAATCCGTCGATTCACCTCTCGGTCGAAGTTGGACTTACCTAGTCGAACTATTTGTCCCAGGTAAACATACTCGTCTACAACTTCGAGTTTACATGAACTAAATAAACATTTAATTCATGTAAAACCAATATGGCGATCATCACGAATATTATAAAATTCGGGTAACGTTTTTAAAATAAAAAATAAATAAGAAAATATAATAACTAAATTTTATTTATATACCTATATTCAGGACAAACAAATGCGCTGCCTGCATACGCAGCGTCCACGTGTAACCAAGCAGAGTGGTTTCCGCAAACCTGTCCGATCTCCCGCAGATTGTCAAAAGCTACAGATCCGGTCGTACCCAATGTTGCACACACCTGAAATAATGTTTATCATTGTAAAGTATAGAATCTCAGATATATGTTTATAAAATTAATGGAAAATTACCGTATATTACATACAACATAATAAGGTTTGCACAAGTTTCACTTCCATATAAACTAAACTACCGAACTGGCAGCCAAGAATAAATAATTGGACTGTAATAGTTTTTACGTGCTAACGCCATGCGGCAGCTATATTATGGTTGTACCACGAATGGATAGGGTACATTTTGATTCTTAATTGAGGGTATGTATATGTATGTATATGTATTATGTAGATGTCCATGGTCCATATCATGCACTTACTGTCTGGTAGACAGTGTGCTCGTTTGTGACCCTTATACTATTAAAAAAAATTAAAAGATGGTGAAACAAGTGTTCGATGAACATTTATGTAAAAATTAACTTGAAAATTAATTATTAAACACAGTCATAAATTGAGAACTGGCTTGTTCTAATATATTCAAAATTATATTAACATTCAAAATGACGTACTTTTCTTTGTATTTACCTTAATAGGCAACTATCACTTAACTCCGTTGAGAATGTTTCTATTTTGAAGCTATTTGAAAATATTTCAATGAAACACAATACGATTAACAATAAACATTTAAATGAACTTAATAATGACTTTAAATAATTATGTTGGCACTACACCAAATCTATCCGTCACTAATCCACCGAATATATCATCCTATTGTTGGAGCACATGAACTAAGGATGAACCTTATTATTCGCGTCAATATAAAATTAGCGGGGCAATTTTGAGACACGATATGCGCTTAAATTATAATTAACAATCTCATTGAAGCTTAATAGTATCCTGTTGTTTCACTTATAATATTTACTAAGTAGCTACTCGTATCGTAACCCGTTCGTTCTATTCTCCTGCCTAAGTGATATAGCGTCAAAACTTTGAAAGTTTTTTTACTAAATAAAATATTTATTATTTTAGAATAATAAATTATTTGAAATATATTTTATAATTATTATCACCTTATTATCCTTATTTACACGTTCGTAAGGTAGTAAGATAGTTCGCAAGTAAGGTAACGTAAACGAAGGATAAACATCAATGAGCTATCTATTGCAAATCCCCTGGCTACTGATCTAATATATAAAAATTAATGTTTGTTTGTTCGTATTTTATGCGCTGCCATACCACATGAGTAAAAAAAAACGTTCTTTACTCATGTGGCCATACCGTTCATCAGATTGCGGTAAAACTCTGTCAACTTATTGCTTGCACTTGCGCGAAGGTTATAGGCATAGTACAATTAACTTACAGTAGGCGGCGCGGTTATTGTACCGAGAAATTTATTTGAAAGCTAGGTATATATTATTCAGTTTAATCATGAATGTATTATCATTCCTAATTAAACTATGTAACTCTTGCAAATTTAAAACGATATTTCTACAATTATTTCTTCTGCGGCAGCAACGCGCCGGGTACTAGCTAGTATATTATAAAAATTGTCATTTAAATATAAAAATAAAAATAATAATATACATTTTACATTAGTAAATGAAATAATAATTGTAACATGGATATTAAGAAATATATATGAGAACCCAGAGTTTTTTTTACCGAATCTTCTCTAGGAAGGACTCGTTTTTAGAATCGGTGTAGATTTTGACAATCAAAGAATTTTATATAAGCCTAAATTGATTTAAAAAAATTAACTTTGACTCTGACTTTAAGTGGACTTGATGTAATGAACGGCAATGAGTTAGGTTATAATAATGCCCTCTGGAACGAATTTCTGTCAAGGCGGCCAGTCTCAACGGAGACTACACATCTTCACAGGTGCACTGTATTTTCCCTCATTATCAAAGTCCGATGGGACAGCAAGCTGACACGACTGGAAAGATATCAGGCCTTTACATCATTTCCGAAGCATGGGGGGTGAAACACCGGGTTGCTACTGAGAATTTCTTGACAGAAAAACTAAATAACTGATTTTTGTTGGCCAAACCGGAATTTGAACCCGGTACCTCATGATCGACTGCTGAGCGTTTACAACCATTAGCCAACAAGGCAGTCAGTCTTAATGGGTTAACTTAACCTAGGTTTAAAACGGAGTTCTTTTATAGAATTTTTACTTATTATAAACCAGTGTTTGACAACAATCCGACCTGGCCTGGTAAGTGGTGTTGAATTCCTAGATGGTGGAATGCACTGTACTGTACTGTACTGCACAACGCAACAAAAGCCTATTCAGTCTTGCCTTGATGACGCCCAGATTTTAATCGGACGGAAAGACAGATGCCAGCAAATCATTCCACCCCTTTGCTGTACAAAAAATGAAGCAAACGGCTTAGTTCGAATGCGTGTAATATCGACAACAAAAGGGTAAATACCCACTGACCGTTGTCCGGTGGTGGAAAATCTGGGTTTATTTTAATTTGAAAGAAGAAAGAAAGACAAGTGGTAAAATTAAAAATTTTGTACAACAGACTTCAATATAAATTATTAAGGATAACTCAAAAACTACTAGTCAGACATTGATCAAATTTATATGAGATCACATGAAAAGCACCAACTTTCAAATAAAAAAATAATCATCGAAATCGGTTCACCGAGAAAAAAGTTACGAGGTTACACATAAAAAAACAGTGGAATTGAGTACCTCCTCCTATTTTAAGTCGGTTGAAAATAATAATATAAGACTATCGCTATGTTTCAAAGCATACTTTCATAAACTATCAACCAATAGCGCTAATGTAAAATAAACCGTCGATAAAACTACTACTGAAACCGGGCACGAATGAATTATCAATCTATTTTTAAATAAATTGTCTACAAATAAAAAATAGCATGTAATAAATTGAGACGGGGAGGTCTTTCAACAAATTTCCCTTGCTATAATATATCCGCCAGTCACTTATTGCTTGTCTCATCTTATGGTTTCTCCGCATAATCTCTGCAATACAAATTGGCCCCAAGGGAACACTTTCTTGTTCGCGTTCATATTAAAATGAAAACAACTAATCTCTCTATAATGATCGTTTTAATTTAAGTGATTCTAAAGTAAAAGTAAAGATATTGCTTTTAAAATATTTATCCCTTGAGATGTTTCTCTTAAAACATTTGTATATAAAAATAAGTTAATTACTAATGCATATTAATATTGAACAACTTAAAATAATTTATTGTAATACACCACTCATATTAATTATATTACAATTCAATGGGTAAACCAATTGTTCACTTATATGCTCGTTTGCCTTAAAAAATATTTAGTTTATATTTATAATAAACACTGTAGCTACATATTCCCCAATCTAATTAAAATACTAGCTCCATAATTAGTTATCTCAGGTTTTTGCTAAGCTAGAACTCTCTTGATTTTCAATCAGACAATATCTCTATGTTCTTGGAGTTTTGGCGGGAACCTGACCGCCAGTATATTGCTGCTCTTGTTCTACTGTTTCAATAATAGTTTTAAATGGATTTGAATACGTAAAGTGGTGCAGTTTTGTGTAATAAATGTCTGCGATGTAGCAAGTTCGTCACAAGTGTTTCCCTGGTGATCTAAGGATTTAAGGATTTATTCGCTTAAGAGACTTTAGATATCATCGTCATCAACTATCCGCTAGGTTAAGATGTCACCAAAATCTCCCAAGAACTTTGCAATGTGACGCATCAGCATATTGTTAAAAATTTTGTGAACAAAATACAAATCACACTAGGCTGTATGGTCTAAGACCCTTACCTGCCTTAATTGGAGAAAAGTAGCAACAACAACAATCTCTATATTCGAACTCTAACAAAAAAAATTTGTATATATGACTTGACGACCGTGGGACCAGCGTCGAATCAGTGCTCAGCCTTCTATGCTGTTGCTGAATTTTAACTGGGACCACAGAATAAATAATGGTACAAGAACTGGGACTAGAAATAAAGCATAAATACAGTCTTCTCGTTTTCAACCTTCAATTATATCACGTTATGTATTAAATTGGTTAAGAAGCTGAACAACCTAGTACCTATAAGAGCCTTTAATTGTGGCACTTTATAATCCCTGGTCAGTAGACAGCCAATGGAAATATTCGGAAGCTATCACTAAGACTAAATTAAGCAATCAGCAGACAATTTTAATCATCATCTACAATTAGAAATTAATTAACTAAGACAATCTTACTAAGGTGAACTTACCCAAAACGGCACAAGTCCTTTGGTCTTATCATTGATGATAGCTTCCTCCAACTTTTCTCCACGCATGCTTTGGTTTTCATCAGATTCGATATATCGCATCCTTACCAAACCTTAAAGAAAATTGTTAAAGCTAAAGCAATGATGATAACATTAGAAATGCTTATCTATGACTTTATAGATAAACAAGATTATAATATCTAACCTTTTATTATGAATTTAAAACGAAAAACGAAAAGTGAGTTCGCAAGCCAACACTATATTGTTAATTACAGTTTTAAGCACCGATTTACCGTTTAGTTACTAGTCAAGGTAAACATAATCTGTAGCAACCTATTAATCTGTCAAATTAATAATATTTTGAATGATACAGTTCTATTAAAGTCGCATAGAAGCTACCGTAATTCCGCTCTATTAGCCTCCTGGAAATTTCTGAAGTAAGGGTGATATGATGTTGATATTTTAAGTTGGTATTCTGTGCGAACATCCTTCCCTGATTGAGCTGATCCATTCACATTGCAGTCATAATACTCTGCAGCGTGGGTTTAAATTTCATATAAATCTCACCGATCAAACCAGCCTTCTCAACCGATGAATGAGCTTGATCTGAACAGTAGCAAATAAGATGTCCAAGTAGTTCAGATGACTGCACATCGGGATTGAGCTTTGAAAGCTCCATCAATGCTCTTGTTCGTGCTGCCAGTAAGCTTACTAATGTTGCTTCGCTAGCTGTAGTCTAAAATAAAAAAAAAACACTCAAATTTTTATTTCTAATACATGGTTATTTTGCAATAACGAGCCAAATTTGCAGAGAATGTTCAGAATAAGTAATAAAGGCAAATGGTGAAGAAAAGTTAATCAATAAAAATCTCAAACATTCTGCCCTTTTTATCTTTTAAATTCAAAATGCGTGGCAATGCATTATTTTAACTGATTTTACCGCGTACGCACACATTTTTAAGAGTCGATCGGTAGTCAAAAACGTTGTTGCCCATAAATCACATTCAATTTGGGATAATTTCAAATAAAAGTAGAAGCCTTATTACTCGTATTTCCAAAACTACAATAACGGTATATCATTATTTATATATTTGAACTTAAGTTTAAAAGTTGTCTACTCTTTGAAAAATAACCCTGTATATTTCCATTAAATATAATGTATAAACAAGCGGATTTTTTAAATAATGGATTAAAATGTATGTGTACACTCGTTATTACAAAAACATTTAGAAAGAGCAAAGTAGCGATCACTGTATTCCCTGGGATTATTTTCAATTTATTATTACATATTCTTTAATATTGTATTATAATATAATTTTTGCTTATTAAAAGTTTTGAACTTCTTTGTAGACAGTTCTTGTAAATTTTGTGGGTCTTTGTTGTAAAGGCGTATATTTTGCCACTTTAAAAATTATTAACTCTTTGGAGCCGAGTAGCTGGTATTGCTAGCTTATGCTTGTTCCTAGTATTTATAGAATAAAATAGAATAGATTATGTTGCTGAACTGTGTACAAGTAGTTGTTACAATTTACAAAATGTACAACTGAATTTTTGTTTTTGTGTATAACATTTGTAATAAATATGATCATCATCATCATCATCATTACAGCCCTTCACAAGTCCACTGCTGAACATAGGCGGGAGGCCATAAGCCTCCCCGAAGGAATGCCACAAAGTACGGTCCCGAGACACCTGCATCCATTGACTTCCTGTATGTCTTACCAGGTCGTCATTCCATTTAGTGGGGGACGCCCTACACTTCGCCTGCCGGTACGAGGCTGCCACTCAAGAAACTTTCTTCCCCATCGGTTTTCGGTTCTTTGAGATATATGGCCGGCCCATTGCCACTTCAGCTTACTAATTCTTTGGGCTATGTCGGTTACTCTGGTTCTACTGCGGATATCCTCGTTTTTAATATCGTCTTATCACGCAGATAAACGCCGAGAATAGCCCTCTCCATAGCTCGCTTAGCGACTTTAAGTTTCCTCATACGGCCAGCAGTGAAGGACCACGTCTCAGATCCATAGGTCATCACTGGAAACACGCACTGGTTGTACAATCTAGTTTTGAGGTTTTGAGGTATGCCTGACGAGAAGATGTGTCGTAATCTCCCGAACGCTGCCCAGCCGAGTTGAATCCGTCGATTGACCTCTCGGTCGAAGTTGGACTTACCTAGTCGGACTATTTGTCCCAGCTAAACATATTCGTCAACAACTTCGAGCTTAGTGCTAAATATAATGTTAAAGTAAAATAAATATATATTATCTCTAAATGCTTTACTCGCTGGTAGAGTTACTAACCGCCGAGAGGTCCGTTCGAATTGATATCATAACATAACCAAACTGTGCGGAAGCGACCCATTAAAATCTCTAATCCAAGTTATTCAGGCGTCGTCGTAAGAAGCCTCACAAGATAATTCTTGAAAGGTATATAATGTAAAATAATCAGATCAATAATGGTAAGTAGCTTTAAAATTGCTAGACGTCTGATTCTGGAATCACCAATCCGAATGCCTAATCCTTAATAATAAGTGAGAAACAGGCCATCGCAGCCTTTTTACGGTCTCATGGGTAAATATCCTTAATTAATATAATATTTTAGAAAATTAATCCTTATTTCTACACCACTTTAGTGATAAAACATTTTTATAAATGAATTTTATAAATGTTTACAGAACAGTCATCATTTACAGCGCGAAAAGGCTCTTGCTACTTTAATTTTTTAAATTACATAGTAAATTAGGATTAAAAATGCGGTTGTCAGTTATTTGCAAACGCTTAGCCACTGCACCACCAAACCGTTTAAGAACACAATAAAGCCTAAACAAAAATATTACTTACCTGAATTACACCACCACCAGGGCTATCATTCTTTTCATTGAGAAAACAGTCAGGAAGTCCGAGAATCTTACCGAGCCAATTCATAGCGATTGTCTCTAACTCTGTACCGGCTGGAGATGAAGCCTGTTTTAACGAAAATACAAACATTTATTTATTATTTGTAGTAATTTTTGATGTATGATAATAATAATATTTTTATTACAGAAAAGGTTCACAAAGTGGTAGCTTGAAAAAGCAGAATAGAATATATAAAATCAAAATAAAATTTTCCGCGTGATATTTTATTTGTCTATTTGATACAAATTTTGTAATCGATTTTAAAACTAACTTCCTCATGCGGTAGGTGGTAGAGACTTTAAACCTTAAACATAGCTCAGATCTGGATGACAGACTAAAAAGCAAAAAAAAATTATTTAAATAGAAATTCACGTTTTAGTTTAGTTCAGTCTTATAACCCTGTACAGATACGCGTAAAACAACGAAAGTGGGGCGCATGTAATAGATAACATAAGTGTAAGGAGTAGCTGTCGTTAAGAAAACTCACACAAAGTTCATATCAGTAATTTAGAGTGCAATAAAATTGTTAGTGAGAGGTGAAATATTCATGCATCAATTATTAATATCTATTGCATAAGTCACATAACCGTGTAGCGGCGGGGTAAGAATATCCACTAGAGATGGGCAGCAGCATCTTCCTGGTAACAACTCAAAATAATAAAAAACTGCGGTTTCCAACTCGCTTGCCAAACGTGGCAACTATGGCAAAATCTCTCCATAAGGCAATCTGTGAGGGAGGCCTATGTTCAGCAGTGGACTTTTATAGGCTGTAATGGATGGATACGTCACATGTTTTTCGTTTTATCTGTATGGGGCTATAATTCCCTACGGGAATTATACGGCCGTTTTTAAAACTTATTATTTTTTATTTAGCTTCATAGTAAGTAGCTTGCTTTATAACAACCAATACCTTAGCGAACAGTAAATATAAAAAGGACATGATATTTTTCAAAAAATCAAAAAGAGTCCACTTACCCAGGTAAAACAAAGTACATTTAGAGCACTAGAAAGCATCTCTCCCATTATAGAAGGATAACAAGTCAAAGCTGGAAAGTATGCATGCATGTGCGGACTCTGCCAGTGCACAATCTGAGAAAAAAAAAACTTTTTACATAGATTTAGTATTTATAAACTGACGTTAGAAACTTTTTATCACTTTTAGAATTTCAATTAAATTAGCGTTTTATTTTGTGAAATAGAAACAAAGTTATATTTATATCAGATAAAGGAATAGATATAATTTGACTGCTTCGTAGGTCTAGCGGTCCTAAAGGCGACTACTGTTCATGTGGTCTAGCGATCGAATGCTGGGTCGGGCCAATCAGTTATTGGGTTTTTCTATCAAGAAAATGTCAGTAGCAGCCCGGAGTCAGTAAATTTATGATGTGTTACCTGTGACCCCAAACTGCACGTAAAGCCGTTAGTCCTGCGCCTGATCTCCAACCGGTCGTGTCGTATTGCCGTCCGTGAGGGAAAAGAGAGTGCACCTGTTTTTGCGTAAACACTCGTGCACTATAATCCTATTCATATATTATCCATTATTCATGTATGACTAGTCTCCGTTGAGACTGGCAGCCAAGACCGCAATTCGGTCTGTAGGACATTATAATAGGACATAATTATAATAGCAATGCTATGAATTATTCCCTTTAACCACTTCTGGTAAGCTTAAAATGCTTGTGTTAGGAGTGGTTCACGACAATAGTTGAATGGTGGATTCGAACCCACAACCTTTTCAGTTCGCGGTCCGCACCCTGTAATTAGACTACTGTCGCTTTTAAAAACCAGGTTGCTTAAACCTAAATGTACATAACTTGACAAAGTCGCCAATCCTACGTTTTATTCCTTCTTCGGTCAAGCCATATGTGTAATAAATAAACAGCCGATTTTTAAGCTGTTTGTTACTATGCTACTATTTTTCGAAACATACCCCTGGCATAATATGGTCTTCTACATCACGAAAGATATCATCCCATTTCTCTGGTTGGTGAGGAGCCTCGCTAGGAAGCCGTTTGTGGAGGTACCCAGGCTGAACGTTGGGATATACACGACGTTCTCTAATGTTCTCCAAATAGTCTGCTATATAGTCAACCATCTCCTTTGCTGTGGGAGGAAAATATTAGGCTAATGATACATGCATATAAAACTGCGCTAATGGCATATAAGCATAATTTATAATTATTTATTTATTTGATTAATAATATTTCTAATTAAAAGCTACTTTACATTTATTTATTACTAACTTCAAAGTAATTTTATATGTGATGTTACTTTGAAATTAAGTTTAAATACTACAAACGTCACACAGCTAGGCGCTGGCGTTTTTCACATATCTAAGAGGACTTTTAAAAAGGCAAATGTTAGCAATGTAGCTCAAATATGTGTCGGTAGGATTTACATTTCTTTTAAATTACTATTACTAACTTCTTACATTACTGTTTTTAATAGTTATTTGCTTATATTTTGTCCCGTTTTATACATTTCATTCACGTATGAAATAAAGTAGTAAGAAGGAACTGAAAATGAAATATAAAGTGCGAGTTATATATATCAGTGTTTCATTCTGAGAGGTATAGAGCAAGTATGATTACAGGCTGTGAGACATTCCATCTTAGTCCGCAGAGGTGACAACGCATCTGTAGTTGTGTTTGTAACTTTGGACTTGGCTGCAGGTGTCCATGGACAGCAATTGCCACTTACCATCTGGTGGACTGTATATTTAGTTGTAGTGTTGCTGTATAATTAGTTCGTTGTCACTTCCGTTTTATTAAAAAAAACTCTCAAAGTTTACACGATTATTTAAAATTCAATAAAAATAAATTTAAAGGGATTATTACTCTGTTAATTATTAACATACATTGCTACAAGTTCCTCCCGTGGAAACTGTTACTGAAGTGAAGTCTGGAAATCCAATTAACAAAGCGTGAAGGAACCGGCAAACAAAAAACACAGTAATCGAATGCATTGTGCACAAGTGGCACTCGATGAAAACGTCGCACAAAGAAACTATTACATTGACTGAACTGAGCTTTATAAAGAATTTATTTACAGCTTGTGTTTGGACTTCTTATACAAGAAATGAAGCTTAAAAGTTTACAAATATCTCATAGTATTAAAAAATTGCACAAGTTTCAAACCTTAGTCTGACGTTACATTTTTCGCCTATACCATCATAGACAAAAATACCCAGATACTGAAATATAATATTCAAGCCATACAAAAAATCGTTCTGTTCGAAATTGGAGTGTGTGGCTCTGCAGCGTTTAAACAATAGTATTTGCTTATTGTAGATTATAATGACAGCTGGCTAAATAAAATTATGTTTATTTAGTAAATCTAATTTAATATATTGACTAAATGACCCTCCGCCACCGTGTAGAATAGTTAACATAACCAATCAAATATAATCACTCAATAATCAGTCACTCGGTAACATTTCAAGGGTGTCGTAAGAGACGAATTCCAGAAATTCTGGAGATATCTTACGACCACCGAAAGATGGCGGAATAATCAATCATTTGGTATGATATACTA
The DNA here is from genome assembly GCA_029286625.1 of Parnassius orleans. Taxonomy (NCBI): domain Eukaryota; kingdom Metazoa; phylum Arthropoda; class Insecta; order Lepidoptera; family Papilionidae; genus Parnassius; species Parnassius orleans. Next base: position 948,528 of record JAGSMP010000083.1, read on the forward strand.
ACATGTAAAATGGAAGCAGCCTTAAAGGTGCGTCTTCTGGTACTACGATCGTAACGATCACTATTTTATGGAAGGGGCCCAAGTCCAGCAATGGACAGTCCCGAGAAAGAGATAGTAATGATAAGATATATAGATTATTTTGAATGAAATTCCTTATCGCACGGTACGAATTTGGCAGATGGGGGCTAGGCGAGAAAACGTGTAAGATTTTTCCGTCAAGACCCCTTCTGACGTAGTGTAGAGACAGCCTTGGCGGGTATAAGGAAGCGAGATGGAATAATAACCATCTCCCTCGCACTTTTTCTTATCTTGCCATGAAATAAATATTATTTTATTTTAAATGACGCTTCATTTTAATAGATGCTAGTAATTCATTTATTTGTATTTGTTAATCAATAATATAATACGTTTATCAATAATAATATACTATGAAAGAAATTTCGTTTCAACCGAGTGTTCCACGACACTCACGCATGTTTTTTGTAAATAATAATTTGATGTTCCCAATAAAAGAAGTAAATCCATTTATTCGATAAACTAAATAAGTTATAAGTTCAACGTTGCTTAAAATAAAATAAGTTTTTCTTATAGAATAGGGCGACAAACGAGCACACAGTCCACCTGATGGTAAGTGGTTGCTGTGACCAATAGACATCGACATCTACATCTTAATAAAGAATAAAAATGCAGATGCGTGGTCACCCGTGAGGACTAAGATGGAATGCCTCTTTTCCAGTAAAAAGAGTCTCCGCTTCTCTACACTCACCATACGAAACACAGCAGTGTTAATCTGCTATTTTACGCTGGTATTCTGTGTGAGCGTGGTCCTTCCCCGGTGGAGCCGACCCATTCGGGCTACAACTATACTATTAATATAGCTGCAGCATGGCTTTACCACGGATAAAGCACTGGTCATGGGCTATGATGATACTAGTGAAAATACAAGATCACAGTCGTAGAAATAGATGGTCATAGAAATTATTGTACTGTGTTATTAATACGTCTGCAAAATTACAGATTATTCAGACGTTTGAAAGTGGGCGAAAATTGAATAATAAAATTTAATTATATTTATGCACTCGCATACATCGAAGTCAAGCCAATAATAATAATTAAAGTTTAAGAAAACATAAACAACACAAAATCAATCATAAGCTGTGATTATCTTGGTGAGAATACAAGGTTATAGTCATGAAATTATTGCATATTATTTCTACAAAACAACATATTAATCAGACGTCCTAAAGTGTGTGAAAATCAAATTATATAATTCAATTTCATTCATACATTCATTGAGGTTAAGCTAATAATAAAAACGTGTTAATAAGATACTATTTTTATCACACACGAGAATTCTATTGTTTCGTGCAAAACGTATTCAAATAAAAATAGTCCGGACATTTCTCCCATAAAAGAGGTTTAGTGTTAACTGACAAACAACTCAATAAGCGAACATTTTAACCGGCAGCAAATGCGAGGGGATCAATCGAAGCTCATTTTATTTTATTATTCACAGTATATTGAATCGCAAATAACTTGTACTAGCGACAATCCTGTGAAAGATATAAACACGATACAGATCTTTAGGCTAGTGCCTCGCAAATGTTATGTTATAATGTCTTTATTAGGTCGATTATTAGGTCTTTTTAATTTTTCAAGAATGCGCCAAATGACGCTTTCGTGGAAAAATTACTCATCTTGAACTAGAAACGGTGTATTCAAAGTATGCGTACCACGTTGAATCGTATCGTATACGATCAACCGTATAGTGACGATGTAAGAATATCCACTTCCTCATATCGTCCCGAGGGTGTCGTAAGAGGCGACAGAGGGAAAATGAAACTGGTGATGGACAGCAGCATCTTCCTGATGTTATCAAAATAATAAAAAACTGCAGTTGCCAATAACATTCATTGCTATGCAGATGACAGCACTGGTGATGCTCTATACACCGGTCGTGCAAATATTTCTCGGGAAAACGTCGCCGAGTACCGGAACAAACTTGTGTCTGAAGTCGAGTCTTTGCTGAACAAAGTCTCGGATTGGGGGCGATTAAATCTAGTCCAGTTCAATCCTCAAAAGACACAAGTTTGTGCGTTTACCGCTAAAAAGAACCCCTTTGTCGTATCTCCTCAGTTTCAAGGCACTCCCTTTGTTGCCTCAGCCAGTATCGGAATCCTCGACGTTGACATATCGAGTGACGGCCAATTGGCCTTGTGGCGGCGCTGTCGTCGCGGCACAAGCGAAATACATCGAAGCCTAAACCGCGCTATCAAAGTTCCGAATTAAAAACAATATATATAGAATAGCTCCGAACTAACTACTCGGAGCGTTGGCCGCTCCCCGGGCAGAACACCTTGCCTGGCGGGAGATCTCCCCTTTTCCTTACACGGCTACAGTGGTGACCAACCCACGTGATGTGAACACGCAATCAACAACCTTCGGAAAAATACAACTTTAAGCCTTCGTCATTATCCTCAAGAACCCCTACCATTCACTCCCAAGAATCGTCTTCTGCAGTCTTCAGCTCCTGCAAGCCAGTCCAACTTGTCTTCATCTCGATTCACCGCAGATTTATAAGGCAGACTTCTGGCACTTGCTCCGGCACATCGTTCTCACCGGCATCACTTGCAAGTGCGTAGTACGGCATGCATTACACACCGGCATATCGTTCGCACCGGCGTCACTTGCCCTTACGCACACAGCATGCATTCCCCACCGGCATTTAGGACATCGAAGCCTAAATTGCGCTATTAAAGTTCCGAATTAAAAACAGTATATATAGAATAGCTCCGAACTACCACACGGAGCGTTGGCCACTCCCCGGGCAGAACACCTTGCACGGCGGGAGATCTCCCCTTTTCCATTCTCGGCCAAAGCCTCTAAAAAGCTTGACGTGCTCAACAGAGCGGGACAGTATTTCATGCCGGCACACCGCCTTCAACTTTACAAGGCACAGGTTCGGTCTCATATGGAATACTGTTCTCATCTCTGGGCTGGGGCTCCCCAGTGCCAGCTCCTTCCACTTGACCGCATCCAGCGCAGAGCGGCTCGAATCATCGACGACCGAGTCCTTTCCGATCGGCTCGATTCACTGGCGCTGCGAAGAGATGTTGCATACCTTTGCATTTTCTTTCGTATCTACCACGGGGAGTGCTCTGAGGAATTGTTCGGATAATCCCAGCCGCCAAATTTAACCAACGCACAACGCGGCAAAACTCCCGATACAATCCATACCATCTGGATGCTTGGCGATCCACCACTGTACGTTTCACTAGGAGTTTTCTTCGGTGTACGACTTCTCTGTGGAATAGTTTACCACCGGCGATTTTTGCCGGTGGTAAACTATTTCTGATACGACTTAGCGACCTTCAAGAAACGAGCTTACTCCTTTCTAAAAGGCCGGCAACGCACCTGCAATTCCCCTGGTGTTGCAGTTGTTCATGGGCGGCGGTAGTCACTTACCATCAGGTGAGCCGTATGCTCGTTTGCCCCCTCTCCTATAAAAAATAATAGGTATATGTTTCTCATATCACGGTATTGTCATGGTTGATGTCATGGACACGTTTTAGTTTTAATTAGCCAGTTAGTTCATATTAGCACTTAATATATTTATCTCCTAGTAAAAATAATCACAATGTTTTGAATCTACTTTTAAAAACTATAAATACTTATAACTAGTATCAAAATGCATAAATTTTCTTAAATTTTATTTCAATTTAAACAGTAATTGCACTGTCACTTGTCATATTAGGTGAAAAAACGGTAGTAGATTTAAATAAAATATATCTGACTAACAAAATTTTTATATATTAAATAAAATTTAATAGTTGTATTTCATTTTATTGAAAATGAATAAAAAAAATTGGTCAAGGTCAAGTGCAAACTATACTATAGTACAATTAGTGTACCTTACTATTCATTAATTGATCGAATGAATCGAAAACCATTAATCGCCCCAAAAAAAATTTGGTTCTGATAATTTTGGCCCATTCTATATAAAAATTCTTCACGATAAGGAATAAGTCAGCAAGTTTTAAAGGATTTTCCACGAAAATGTTTAAAAATATCCTATAAAATAAATTTTGATAACTTTGCATGAGCTTACAGGTTATTATTTATACTTAAATATTTTTCTTTTTTAAGACTCACATACAGTGGAGGAACGTATTGTTAATGAAAAAAATTTCAAATAAATTAAACACATAAAAGATTTCATTGTTGATATCGGTCAATTTCAACAAGATAGCGCTCGGTAATCATAGCTCCATAATCTGTAAGATTAGGAACGCGTATTAGGAACGCCCACCTCATGGCATACCTAGAACAGAGTGACCTTCGCAGTGACGCCAATACAGGTTTTGATGAAATCGGTCAACTGAGGGTTTTCTGGCGTATGCCACTCAGATGCGAGGGCGAAACCCTAGAGAACAATGGGAAGCACTTGCTGTTTGACATGCTAGCCTTTTTTGCATCTTATGAGATTCAATGCCTCCAAAACACGAGTGTCTCTCTTCACCGCTAAAAGGAGCCCGCTTACTAGGCTCTTACTCTCCGGGATGTATGTTTGAAATACACTGACCGCCTACAGTTGTTAGGAGTTGAGATTTCTCTGAACCTCAATGATTGTGATGTACCGGGGCATCTTCTTATCTTATGTAAAGCGCAAATCCAGTCGTGCATGGAGTACTACTGTCGCATATGGGCTGCCTTGGATTTAGTGAAGAGAAATGCCTTGCGTTACCTTGATTTGGTTGAAACTCATCTTGTCAGCCTCGAGCACAGGCGCAGAGTAGCCAGCCTGTCGGTATTCTATACGATGCGTTTAGGAAAGTGTGCACAAGAATTAGATGCCTTAATCCCTCCCTCCATTCCCACTATCGGACAACCAGGTGGTCTGCAGGTCTTCACCACTATGTTGTCGATATTCTTTTGGTTTGCTTCGTTTTTCGTAGCAAAGAAGTGAAATAATCTGCCGGAGTCTGACTTTCTGTCCGATTCAATCTGGGCGTATTCAAGTCAAGATAATAGGCTTTGATTACACTAAGACAGTGTGATTTACCATCTAGGGCTTCATTACTAGGGCTTATGATAATTAAAAAAAAAACATCTCTTTTGTAAGGTTTTACTAGACCTGGAGACTTATGTTGAAATTTTATATGACTTCTGTATTTAAATCTATAAAATACTAGCTGATACTAGCTGACCCGGCGCGTTGCGGCCTTTGAAGAAATAATTGTGTAAATATCGTTTTAAATTTGGAAGAGTTATATTGTTTAATTAGGAATTATAATACATTCATGGAAGTAGAGTAATAGATAACTTTCAAATAAATTTGTCGATATGATACGTACGCCACTTACTAAATCAATTGTACTATGCCTATAACCTTCGCGCAAGTGCAAGCAATGAGTTGACAAAGTTTTACCGCAATCTGATAAAGGGAATGGCAGCGCATATAATACGAACAAACAAATATTATTTTTTAAATATTAGAATATTAGAAGTTAAAAAACAATATGAGAGGCAGACAAGCAGACGTGGAGGTAGTATTATAAGTGTTATGTTTTAGTATCATGTAGAAGTATTCTATTCTACACTAGTATTGTTTAGACTACTAAAAATGAAATTGGTTTAACATCTTTAGATCAAACGATTTCAAGATTTACTTAGTGTGCTTCTAAAATCTAAAACGATTATTTTATAATTGCATACAAACCTTTGACGCGAAATTCTGTGTGGTCCATGGCTCTCTGCGAATACAGCAAGCTCGATCTAAAATGAAAAAGAAAGATAAATCATCAACTTTTCACTTTGTGTCCTCAATTTATTGCACGCCTCATAACGCTAAGCGTTATTAGGTAGTACATTACTGTCGAAACATCAAGGTCAAGCAATTTTGTGTTCTTAAAATGCTTCTATCATAACCATATTGCACTTATACAATAATATCAGTAGCCGTATATCAAGAAAACACTCGAATTAATCCATTTTATTTTTCCTAAAAAATAATTTAATATTGCTACTTTGAAAAAAAAACCGGTGTAAAAAAATTTACGTGAACTTCCGGATGTTGATTTTGTATGTGGTCACGATAATTCCCGAAAAAAGTAACGAATCGAGACCGGGTTTTTTATTGGCTTCAGAATTACATCAACTGATTCATATCAATAGCATAGTACGCGTAGTTTTAAAAAAAAATATTTTCAAGTTTTATTGCTATTAAAAATTTAAAGGCACTTTCATATTTTTTTAGCCCTTGAAAGACAAAGGACAAATGTACCATACAGCCTGTATCGATTTTATACTATGTGTATCGATTTATTTTGGTGAACATTATTTTTTTTCCCTGTAGGTGACACTACCTGTTAAATTGATAGAGCGCTAAATTTAGAACACGTAAATAATATATTTTAAAAGTCAGGAATACACTTAATTTTTTTCATCAAAGTTAAATGAAATGCTCATGAGGCGTGCATTTTCCAAACTATTTTTTAATTTTACGTCATCAATTTCAAAGAGAACTTCAGCTACGAAGATTTTGTTCGTTAATACTTCCGAAAGAGACCTTTCTATCATTTATGTTTTCGATGTTTCCTAAGTTAAAACTATTGTAAGTTCTTATTTTAATCTGGCACTTTTTGGTATAACTCTACAGATTTAGATCTATGATATAGGTATAGATCAAGAGTTCCTGACCGCAATCATAAGGGCACTTTTGTACTGAGCGAGCAACAAAAATTGATAACACAAAAATACCTTATGCGTATATATTTTCTTTTTTCTTTAAACAACAACCGACACGAATAAAACTAATACAGTTTATTTATATTTGTTTACTCTACCACTCTACATTTTCTCTTTTCCAGTGTCTTGTATTGATATAGACCGCGTTACGAATATTACTAAATTAGTTAACGAACTATACAACTCACATAGCGACGTTTAAGTAATATCGACATTTCAACTTGTATGGCTTCAAATACTCGGCGCATCCACAGCGAAATAAAGTATGTTAAGTGAAATATTTGAAACCGAATTTATTACAAACGAAAAAAATGTAGAGTCAAAGTGACAAACAAACTAAGCGTCGTCCACCTGATGTTAAATGGCTATTGCAACCCGTGCAAGAATCCCTGCAACCATTTTAAAACAAAGAGGGCTAAAAGGGCGTTTTATACATTTGGAAACTAAGACGAACATATCGCATTAAGCAATTATACAGGTTCTCCACGCCCTTTTCTACCGACTTCAAAAAGGAGGACATACTCAATTCGACTGTATGTTCGTTTCTTCATAAAAAAAAAATTAAATTTTGTTCATCATAACTTTTTTCTGCCTGAACGGATTTCGATGATTCTTTTTTTATTTGAAAACTGGTGCTTCTCATGAGGTCCCTGCCTGAACCGATTTTGATGATTCTTTTTTTATTTGAAAGCTGGTGCTTCTCATTTGGTCCCATATAAATTTGATCAAGATCTGACCAATAGTTTTTGAGTTATTCTTAATAATTTATATTGAAGCCGGTTGTACAATTTTTTTTAATTTTTAATTATTAACTGAAATACAACAGTGAAAAGAATACTAGACGTTATCTACCCGTCTGAGCACATGCCTCTTCCCAATAGTAATTTTAAACAAAATGTTGCTTTTTAATATTTTAATCTCTAAGATTAGAATATGCCTGCCTATGAACTTTCGAAGCTGGTGATTATCTAATACAATAAAATAATTACCAGTACCATCATTGGTTTGTTGAATGTAGAGAACTTAAGTTAAACAAAGTTGTTGTTAAAAGTTCAGCAGTAGACTTTTATAAGCTGCGATTGATAGAATGTTAGGCTATTGCAAAACTGTTCTATACAGTCCAAAACGATTAACGGGCACCTACTCGACATTTTATGATTTTACAAAATTCTCTAATATTTACTATAAGTAAATATACATATATCTTTTGTTTTATTTAAATTTCATTCATAAAATAAATATGTTTAGAGGTTAATAATAAATAAATTGATAAAAAAAGTTAAGGTTCTTTTGTGTTTCACTAATGATATATTTGTATAATTTATAAACTATTATTGAGTGGATTTCAATCGAAATGTAAAAAAATTAACGGAAATATATAAATGAATTAAAATCAAATACGGACAAAAAACCTTTAACTGAAAGGCAAAATCAACTAAGAATTGAATGATGCTTAAAATGACAAATCTTTCCTGTAAAAATAAAACGAAAGTGTTCAAACCGCTGACAAATTGTGATATATCGTCCTTTGTGTTGACTCTACGCAAGTTTATATATAAAAATACTGTATTTCCAATATTGAACTCTCATTTTATATTTTATAGCATTGAATAGATTTAGGAATAGAGAAAGCAGGCATGTTTCTGAGACACAGGCGATAATCTTTAATTCCGTCCTCCATGGTGGGACTACTCCGGAGGCCTGGAGCAGAAAGACGACAACACTTTCTTGAAGAAATACAGACCGATTTTCCTTTTGAGCCGCGTCTACGTGCTGTTTTCAAGAGTCATTAGAAATCGTCTCGCACGCAGACTCCCGCCAGCCTCCCAAAACAAGCCGGTTTCCGAAAAGGCTTTAGTACCACAGGTCACATACATACCCTTCGGCAAATTGTACAGAAGACCGAAGAGTACAATCTGCCATTTTGCCTTGCGTATGTGGGCTATGAGAAAGCCTTTGATTCCATTGAAATTTGGGCGGTGCTACAGTCCCTTCAGCGGTACTAAGTTGACTGTCGGTATATCGAAGTGCTGAAGTGTTTGTACAGTAGGCCTACGATTTCTATCCGATTACAGAACCAGAGTACGAATCCTATCCAACTACAGAGAGGTGTAAGACAGGGGACGTTACATTCCCTAAACTCTTCACCGCTGTATTAGAAGACGTTTTCAAGGTACTGAACTGAAAAGGACGATACGGTTACGTTTACGGTTATGGTTACGGTATTAACATCAATGACGAGTACGAGTAGGTACATCACTTGTCTTGTCGACGATATAGTCCTTTGGCAAAATGACTGGAGGACCTACTCAAAATTTCAAAACAAGATTGTACAACCAGTGCATGTTGTTAGTGATGACTTATGGATCTGAGACGTGGTCCTTCACTGCTAGCCTTAGCTCAACGTCGCTCAGCGAGCTATGGAGAGCGCTATGCTCTGGGTTTCTCTGCGTGATAAACTTAGAAATGAGGACAATAGAACTGGAGTAACCAACATAACCCAACGGATTAGTAAGCTGAAGTGGCATGGGCCGGCTATGTAGCTCGAAGAACCGATAACCGATGGGGAAGAAAATTTCTCGACTGGAAGCCTCGTACCGGTAGGCGAAGTGTGGGGCGGCACCCCACTACATGGAGTGACGACCTGGTAAGACATGCAGGAAGTCGATGGATGCAGGTGGCTCGGGACCGTGTTTTGTGGTATTCCTTGGGGGAGGCCTATGTTCAGCAGTGGACTTGAGAAGGGCTGTAATGATGATGATGATGAGGTGATAAACTAGTTGAGATGACGAAGTTCATTTGTCAAAATAGACATAATATTAGGTTGCTAATAAACATTATTTTAATCTCTATATAAAAATCAATTGCTATCCGTTAGTCTCGCTAAAACTCAAAAACGGCTGGAACTATTGTGTGTGTTTGACCAAAATTATTTGTGTGTGTTTGAATGGGTCCCTAAATGATTTAGATTTACATTTGGACCCGGTAGATGGCACTGTTGTCGAGATCCAGAAATCACCCTTGTCAAGCCGGAGCGGATCGCTAGTATTATATATTTACTGAATTAATTCAACATAATAATATACATGTGTTTTAATAAAATATATGGAGCGACGATCTTCGCCCAAGTGAGTGACTTTTTTAAGGATGAAAGGGTTTGAGCACGGCAAATTTGTAGAGTTAAAGAGTTCCTTGAGCGTACAGATGTAATATTTTTTTATAGAATAAGGGTGACAAACGAGCACACAGTCCACTTGATGGTACGTGGTTGCTGTGGCCCATAGACATCTACATCTATCTTCGTTTGCGAATTTAAATGCAGATGCGTTGTCAGCCGTGAGGACTAAGATAGAATGCCTCTTTTCCGGTAAAAAGGGTCACCGGTTCTCTACACTCACCATACGAAACACAGCAGCATGAAGCTGCTATTTTACGCTGGTATTCTGTGAGAGCGTGGTCCTTCCCCGATCGAGCCGACCCATTCGTGCAACAACTATACTATTAATATAGCTGCAGCATGGATCTACCACGAAAAATAGAAAATGATTCACTTAAGAAGGATGATAAATGTACTGGAGTACGTAAAGAAAGAATTTAAGAGCGGTTTCCACTATTTGAAAGTATACAAAATTAGTCCTTAGTCTAATTTAAAATCTGCGATCATTATTATTCCGAAATATGAGAAAGTTTCTATGTGATAACTTGAATTCTCCAGTTTATGGGATCTCATAATAAGCGTGGGTCATAACTCTCTGGACGTTACAACATGGATGCAGGTAACACCGCAAGCCGTGATAAGTTAGTCTATATATAAAAGATGATGTCCTAAATAACTGACAGCCCAAACGGTTTGACGTAGAAATCTAAAATTTGAACAGTAGCTGCTTTTTATGACGTGGGCATCCACTAAGAAAGGATTTTTGAAACATTCAAGCCCTTAGAGGGTGAAATAAGGATTTCCAGTTGTTTAAAAGACACTTTTTATTTTATATCATATTTGTATGGTGAAAAATTGTCAAATAATGTTTGTAACTTAAAAATTGTTACAATTACTATTATGGTTAGTTACGCATTTTCATTTTCTTCATAAATAGTTATGACGAAGGTACATATGTATATTTGCATAGAAAAAATGGTTTTCTAACATGCATGGTGGTGAGGATATACATAAAACGAAATTTTGATAGTTGTGGATACTTAGTACATATTTTAGAACTTAATAAAGTCTGCCCCTAATCACCCTTAAAATGTAGAACGATAAAATTTTGTATTTAGGTTTGACATTATAATTTAAGAGAAACGTGTTTTTTGACAATTCTACCATAAGGGGGTAAAATTAAAGAAATTAAATTCTATTATATTTTATTTTATTATATTCTAGCCATGACTATTAACACCAATAATATTATGGCTTTCGATTCGAACATTAGTAATAGTATTTAAGGATTTTTGGAAACTCTTCCCCTAACGGTAAAAATAGAGGAAATCGGAGATGTTTTCGAAGGAAATAGGGGAGCTGTACAAGCGTACAGCTCTAACAGAAAATTTTTTTTGAAGAAGTAGGATGAATGTACGGGGAGTACGAAGTAGCAGATTGTTTGAGCGGTTTTAAAGGCCTTAGCTTAACTTAAAATCTGCGATCATTATCATTCCGAAATATGAGAATGTTTCCATGTGATAGCTTGAGCTCTCCGTAATATGCGATCTCATTATACATAAGTGTGGGTCATGACTGGAGAGTATAACGCAGACGCGGATAATACCGCGGGGCGAAAAACTACTTTAAATTTCGTTTCTTTATTTATTTAGCATCACAATATAGCTTGTTTGCAAATTCTAATAAATAGAAGATAAACATACATATACTTATTCTAACTAACTAAGTTCTGTATATATACATGTACATAATATATATATATACAGAACTTAGATTGAACCTTTTTTTATTGTCTGCATATGAAAGTAATACCTTCTTCTTCATCATCATGCGCTCTTATAAGTAAGCCGCGCTTGGCTGTCAGATTGGTGATCGCAGTACAGTAGTAAAACGTGAACATAATATCTATCACTAAATTAGAATGCCATTATAATATAAATAGTATCTACCACTAAATTGTAATTAATCTATTTTTACATTTAAAAAAAATACACAAATTTGCAAATTCAAAGAGGCTCATTTGAACACGACTCGACTCGACTGAGGAAAGACCGCGCTTGCACCAAATACCAGTGTAAAATAGTAGCGTAATACTGTTGTGTTTCGCATAGTGAGTGTAGAGAAAGAAAGGCCTTATTTACTAGTAATGAGGTATTCCATCTTAGTCTTCAGTGTTGAAAACGCATCTGTGTTATAAATGTTTCTTAATTGAGGACAGATATAAGATTTCATGGTTGTCAGCATCCACTTACCAGCAGGTGGAGAGCAGATATTTTTTTTTCTATTAAAAGAATACCCTTACTCACCACGCTGAGAAGGTGCTGCTCTCCGTAACTTGTCTATTAATTTGGGTTGAGCGCTTTTAGATGCATTTTCTGCCATCAGTCCGTCGCCTGAACCACGTTTATCAGTAGGATACACCACGAGGTTTGCAATTAGAAAAAAATCTACCAATTGCCCTTACACCCTATCAGAGATCACTAACAAAATATCCGATGTTTAATTTGTCTAAATTAATATATCACTTTCTTATTTAACGAACTAAATTAAACAATAATTTAATATTAAATAATTATTAATGGCAATTTTAATTTTATACGTTAAAACATACCTACGTTAATTTAACTATAAACTACAAAATCTTACTATAATTGAGTAGTCAATATTATACAACGACGGGCAACAATAATTAATTATTATCTGAATTTACTATTTTATTCCATTCATAAATTTAATATGAAACTGCCTGATTTAAATAAAACATACTTACAAAGATTTGATAAATTCTTCAAAACTTCCTATGGAGTCACAAAAATTTTATTTTTATTTACTTTAAATAAAAGACGTTCGACTAACACTGGAAGTTGGTGGCGTAGTGTAAAGCTTATATAGAGGGGTGGCTGCTTGTTGCGCGATAGATAGATGGACTGGTCGTTGGATCAAAGATGCCTCGGTTTTATAGCTGTACTGAAGCGGATAGCGATAATTTTATACAATAAAGACAGCAAAAGGCAAAAATAAAACGAAGCATATTCTAATTTCGATATAAAATAAATATAAGAGCAGGAAATCTCCTATGGTGAAAATTATCCAAACCGGGCCTATTTTGAAAGTGACATATTCAGCAGTAAAATTTTACGGCTTTAAAGTGAATGAGAAAACAAAATAATTTGCAACAGCAGTTAAAATATAAAACATAACATAACATAAGCATTCACGCGTCACCCTAAGGGGTGGGCAGATACTACGGACTTCCATTTGGTAAGATCTTGACATACCTCTCTCACCTCTTGCGCGTCCATATAACTACGCATAAAAAATGTATACTTTAAATTCATATCAATTAATAAAATTGACTTGATTAACCTTTAACCCTGTAATATTCTATATACTCATTTTTTAAATGATATCCCAACACGCGTCATTACTAATCAAAATAATAAATTTAACCACCGTATTAAAATTTGAATTAAAACATTTGGGCTCTGACATCGTTCACTTAAGCAAATTCATCGCTACGCCTATGCACTATGTGCGCACAAATCGCTGGAGGACACCAAACTAGAAAAATGTTCGCCGTAAATAGTTATAATAGATTTTCCGGGTGAACTTCAAAAGATTATAGATCATTATCTTTCATATGATAACACATATTAAAACATCATAACATAACCTTATATCAATATCTAACATCTTAAATACAGGTGACATTTTAATTTAAATAAAGAATAACGTCATAGGTACAATCATACTATTTTTATTCGTTTCTCAGGGGGAACTTATACAAAAGCAGATCTTAGCATTTTCGATTGTTATACTTATAATATATTTGTAATAATAATATAAATTTTCTGTATATCTATAAGAATCATGAAATAAGTTGAAATTTTTCTGTAACAGAGCACCATTTCCTTATATCTAACTCATCTTGATTTACTTTTAAAATATTACTCAATCAAAATGAAATAGTAGCAAAATAAGTAAAAAAATAAGTAAGTAAACAAGAAATAATAAGAAAGTTGTAAAGGCCTTTTCTATTGGTTTTGGTAGTATAAGAAAATTTTCGATAATTTCTCTATTCAACTAATAAAAAATATAAAATTATATTGGGTCATAATTTCTATAAAATGCAGAGTTACGGAATGTTCTTTACGTTTTGCTCGTATAAAACTGAATCATTTTTGTATAGATTAATGGGTGATGAAAAGAAAATTGTCTACAATAACGGATTAAACGAAAGAAAGGTAATTTAAAACCAGGAGAAATAGCACCTTCTTCGATAAAATCTGATTCACACAACAAACAGCTGATGTACAGTGAAACCCTCATATTACAAATTGCTGCGCCTACAAAAAACTATTACCGCTGTTAAGTATTATATAGAATCATTCAAGTTGATTTAACGAAGCAATAAAAAAAACAGCGACCATATTTGGACCACAAAATGGGTATAATCTTACATAAAAAAAAACGCGACCCCGTTACATATATGTAAATAAACAATAAAATTACATGAACTAGGATGAGACGTCTTCGCTAATTACCAGATATTTCTCCGTCAGATTTTGACATATTTTGATCGTTTACCGTTACCGTTTCAGTCTATCAAAGTCCACTGCTGAACATAGGTCTCCCCCATTTAGTCCGTCCATAAAGTCTGAAATCAAAATTTGGCATAATGAATGTAGTCTTAATGATACACAAACAATGTGTAAAGGTGTTCGTATCAGCAGCCCCCGGCAAGGGTTGAAAATAATTGTCAAAAGTGTTTTTTCGCAATTACTCGAAAACGGTAAAAATTAGACATAAAGTTCTTATAAAAATGTGTAGAGCTTAAAATTTTACATAAAAAAGGTTTCATGATTTTTGCGACAAATAAGCGATTTTTTTTTAATTGCTTAAAACATCTAATCTTTAATTTTAGAGATACAGATATTTAATTGTTAAAAAAAATATAACTATTTGAAATTTCGTTTAAAAATTAATGAATTATTTTTTTTTTCCATATTTAGATTCCTTGTAGTTTCCTAAATTTTACGATTGAAAAAAAATTTACCTCTTATATTTCGGCTGGTGTGAATTTATACAGGTATAAAATTATTATATATTTTTTTTAAATAAAAATAATTTATTACTACTATGACTAATAGATTGCCTCATAAAGGAGATATTTGCCATAGTTGCCACGCTTGGCAAACGGGTTGGCAACCACAGTTTTTTTTTGTCGCTATTAGGAAGACGCTACTGCCCATCTCCTGATTTGTTTCCCTCTGTCGCCTCTTACGACACCCACGGGATGATATGGGGTAGTGGATATTCTTACACCGCCACTACACGGTTTGATCGTTCAGCGCAAATTAAAAGGAAAAACGTTCAAAATCAAAAGCTTTCAGCGACTTTTTAAAATGACTACGTTCTATTAGTATAAAAGAGATGGAAAAAGGTAGTAGAAAATCAGGGCGGATGTAATTGATTAAAATATAAATAATTACCTTAAGTGCTAACCATGACATTTATTTTACAAAGACCGATAAAACGTTTCGGAGTCCCAATATTTTGTTTCTGAGGCATCCAGGTTTCGACAGGATGTTTCAAACGGGTAATAATTTAGCACTTAAAATTAATTTATCAATTCAATTGATATCTTCATCGAACTCACTTCGGTCGTTAGCTATATAATTAAGATGCCCAATCCTATCTATTTAAAATAAACTATGTATTATTTTTATTTTAAATATCAAGTTATGTTTATTAATTTCTAGGTGGTTCTTTTCTACATTAAATTCTGTTCTATCTCTGTCACTATGACGCAGTTTATTCACTTTTGAGTTTCAATTTCTAGAATAAAGAACTCCAATATAATACAGACATTCAACCATAGCCCTCGGTGGCTTTCTTAATTTAAGTAACTTGCAAGTGAGAGCCGCAGTAGCTACTTATTATCAAATGGCCTTTTTTATCAAAATTAAATGACAAATGAACTTACTGTCCACCTAAAGGTATGTTGTTAATCTAGCCCATGGAAACCTTCAACCAACTTTAAACAAAGAAGACATGATGATGGAATAACTCACAGCCTGTAATTATACTGGCTCTTTATACCTTTCAGACCGGAACACAGCTTTGATGTTGCTTAGTGGCGAAAATATGTACAATAATATGGTGGTTACCTATCTAAACAGAATCCTAGGTGTAATGTATTTCTATCCTCGGCATAATATTTCGACGTGGTAGAGCAATGCTACAGCTATATTGTGGTTGTAGCACGAATGGGTCGGTTGACCAGGGAAGAATCATGATCTCACAGAATACTAGAGTAAAATAGCAGCTTAATGCGGCTGTGTTTCATATTTAAATGTGTAATGCTATGGTATATGATTGACTGTTCAGTTGTTGTGGTAATATGAAAATCAAAAAATCTTTTGATATTTACTCTGGGTAGTACGTTCTCCTTTTCTGATTTTTTTTCTGCCCTTTTTATAGAATAAGAGTGACAAAACAGCACACAGTCCATCTGCTAGTATGTGGATGCTGTGGCCGCTTTCTAAGGGCCACATCTGTCTTCGATTAAGAATTAAAATGTTGAATGCGTTGTCACCCCTAAGGACTAATATGGAATGCCTCGTTTCCAATAAAAATAGTATCCAGTACACCATGCATAACATAGCAGCATTAAGCTGCTATTACAGGCTGGTGTTCTGTGAGAGCGTGGTTCTTGGTTCGGCTCTACCAAGAGTAGAGCCGACTCAATCGTGCTACTATAACGCATATAGCTGTAGCGTGGCTCTATCACGTATAAATCGTTTAATCTTAAATTAAATCACTTAAGTAATTTTTTAATCATGAGCATCAACTTGCAACAGATCACAGTTGAAACTGGGACTTCTTTAAAAGCTCTATTCACTGCAGCTTCAGGATATTTTTTTCTTTTGACAAGTTTTCTAACGTCAGTATTCGAATGCAATCCCGAGCTTAACCTCAAACTCAACAATGTCAAAATTTTAATCTAGACCATATTATGTTACTTTGTTTGCTTAAACCTAAACTCTTTTAGTTTAACTTTAAACTCAGGTTGTATCTGAATACCTCTGAATATTCTGAATACTTTGAATACTCTCAATACCAGCGCTGATTTCAAAAATTAAAGTAATTAGTAAAAATTTCAGCAATTGTGCGGGATAAAGAGGCGTCTCTAGTACTCTCTATTTTTTAGAAAACTTATTGTTGATATTATTTCCAGTGCCTCCCAGATACAAATAATGTACCATAAAGGCCGAATTACACGGGGTCACTAACAGGCGCCAGTGCTAGCGCCGACGACTGACTTGCACCGTTCATACGCAGTCAGTAGTCGCGCAGACAGTGCTATACTGACTTCACATCAATTTACATTATGCCAGTAGCGGGTCAGCACTGACTTGCCTCGAAGTTGGAGCCAGTTAGTGTCCCTGTGTAAATCAGCCATTATATATAGCAGTTAAAATAATTCTCCTTTATAAACACTTCCTGAAATGAATATTATGTCATTTGGGATTCTTGACAGTTATTAATCAAAACTTATGCACTGTTATTCCAAAATTCCTGTTGAGATTCCGGTTGTACGATTATAAATAGTTAACTAATTCATGGCTTAGTTATTAATAAAATATTTTCTGTGACTATGCGGCATAGATCTTCAACACAGATAATAGATCTTTTGTGCTGATATAAAACATATTTGTATAACAAATTATTTCCATTCAAATATGATGTCGTGCTTATGATTGTTTATATGGATGTTTTATATATACTTATTTCGTAATTATTATAATTCTTCTAATTATTATTTATTTATAACGATCCTGCTGAGAGGAAATTTTATATTATTTCCGACTGATATAATAAATATATATTTAATTACGTGTGAATATACTGCTGTAATTTTTAGACCTTGGCCTGAGCTTATCGTGTTTAAAATAACATTGATTATATTTGTCCTTTAAGGTTCTTAATTTACTTTACTTTACGCTTACCAACATCATTAAGAAAAAATTAAGAGCTTATTTCTACTTTGCGGTAAAAGTAACAATCTATAAACGGAGATTTCATCCCGTGGACGTCATAAGATGCAACTATGAAAAATACCAGAAAGATGGATAATTTACGCGGTAAAGCCATGCTCCTGTGCATCATGCTGCATGAATGGATAGGGTCGACCGAAATAAGGCCACGCCCGGGGAGAATACTAGCTTAATAGTGTCAAACTACAATTCATGCTGTAAGTATATTGAAAACTAACTTTGCCCGCGACTTCGTTTGTATGGAATCATTGTTAGTAGGTAATGTATTTGTTTTGAATATTTGAAATATTTTTAAACGACATTACGGATTGTGGTATATCCGTTCAATATTATATTTAAATTAAAACATAATATACAATATTTTATTATGTACAATATGAAAACTATAATAAAAAAAAACTAAAACTAGTAACTTTATTATCATACAGTCCTACTCCCCGCTGTATCGTGCCAAGAACGCTGGTTGCGTTTCCCCGCTGAATTGCTATACTTAGCCTTTGAGTGAGAAAATAACCAGCCCTCTTATCACCAGCAGCAACGACTAGCCGCAGATGGAGTTCCTTTAGGAACTTCACCGCACGTGGACCCCACGGACCGATAGTCTCTACAGCAAATGGCACAAATATGTTGTCATTTCTCAGAGACTCATACTTGCGCCACTTACGCAATTCAGCTGCCTCTGATGCGGCCCAGGCTCTAAACGAGGTACCCCTGAGCTGAGAGGCCGCCAAAGTGTCTACGCAAGTAGCATCCCACACTAGGGCTTTATCTCTCTCCCAAAGGACCAATGTCATAACGTCGGGTGTCTTGCCATCATCTCTAAATATTCCACAAGGCTCTAAAACCGAGGGAACATTTATAGAGATAAGAGCCCTTCGGATGACATCATTCAAAGAACCGTGCCATGAAAACCTGCCAGCACTTTTCTTACATGAAAGTCCGTGGAGCTCAAACTTGTCGACGCTGCTACAACAGGGGCACTGATGGGGTTGACAAATCGCTATTGACAAATTAAAACTATGTAACGTAGATATGCACTAAAAATATAATAATAATCCATTTGGTTGGGTTTTATTTATTTATGTATTATTTTGTTAGTATATTTAATATATATACATTTATATTTATGTATATTTATTTACTATATTTCTTTTATATATTTATTCAGCCCAACCAAATGAGAATACTCATAAATATCCCATAATAATAATACTCAATACTCTTTGGCGCCGCTTTGGCAGTTTGCCGTATTGTTGGTGCCAAACTTCCACGTCTGGACGTGCTACTGGGCAAAGTAGTGCTATCCCAGCCTGGAGAAGAAGGATTGAGGACCGTATCGCAAAGACAAGAGCCCTCATCGGCAGACTGATAAGCTTCAGGTCGGGCAATAATAGGCCGAATTGTGCGCACCGTCAGGATGGCGTTTGCTGGGACAAATATCAGTTTGTCCCAGCCGGATATAACGCAAAACTGACGGAGCGCATAGACGACCTGAAGCAGAGAATCGCTGCTTGGGGGAAGCGGATTCGGCGATATACCGAGAGGTCGACACGGTTCAACCGGAATCGTCTCTTCCAGAGTGATCAGAAGAGGCTCTATGAATCATTGGAGCGGCCAATGGTACGTGGAACGGGCTCAGCACCGAATCAGGCCGACACTATCGCATTCTAGCGCGGCCTGTGGTCAGAGCCTGTAAACCACAGCGAGGGCGCTTGGACGGAAGTTGTGGCGAGTCAGTGTGCGAATGTTACGCCCATGGACCCCGTCATCATAACGCCGGATGACGTAGCTGAGGCGGTCCGTAGGGCCTGAACTGGAAAAGTCCGGGACTTGACGGACTGAATCACTACTGGCTGAATTCGCGGTATGTCACGCTGTGCTCGCCCGACAGTTTCAAGAGGCTCGACCAAAAGTCACCCCGAGCCTCTTCACTACTGGGATCACTCATTTGGTTCCTAAAGACCAGGATTCCACAGACCCGAGCAAATACCGCCCCATAACGTGTCTACCTACCATATATAAGACACTAACATCCATTTTGAGCGCGAGAATCACTCGCCATCTGAACGCAAATCAGGTGATGTCGCGCGCTCAAAATGGATGTCGGGCGGTGGTCGTGGAACCAAGGAACCACCTCATTGACGCGGTCATTGGCAAGGTGGTTAAACGCAACCGTCGGTACCTCTCCGCCGCCTGGATAGACTACAAAAAGGCATTCGACTCGGTGCCTCATACATGGCTTTCTTCAGCCATGTATGAGGCACCGAGCTGTACAAGGTTGACTGTACAGTTCGAGACTTCCTCGGGCAGTGTATGGGGCAATGAAGTACGACCCTTTGTCATCTTGACGCGCGGATGACGGCTGCGGAGAACCACATAAGGATAAGAAGGGGTATCTTCCAGGGCGATTGTTTGAGTCCAATCTGGTTCTGCCTCTCTCAGTACCTTACTGGAGGGTTCCGGGAGGGGATTTCAGCTTCGGAAATGTGGTACAAAAGTGACCCACCTTTTCTATATGGATGATCTCAAATTATTCGCCTCCAGTCGCTCTCATCTTGTGGAATTGCTAAACATCACTTGTGATTTTAGCAATTCTATTAGAATGGAGCTGGGGACGGATAAGTGTGCGGTCCTCCATGTCGAAAGGGGAAGGGTTACTAAATCTGAGGGTATAGACTTGTCTATGCCCATCAACATAAAGACCCTATCCGAGGCTGAAACATACCGATACCTGGGTATGTCACAGAACATAGTTATCGATGAGGCGGGTTCGGTCAGTTTGCGATGTGTTTTATGCACGCTTGACAAAAGTGCTTAACAGCCTTTTGTCGGGCGTTAATAAGACACATGCATATAACGGTTGGTCATTCCTGTTCTCATGTATACATTTGGCATACTCAGGTGGACTCAGACCGAACTGAACGCTCTGGATAGAAAAGTCCGCACTATTATGACGTCCCATAGGATACATCATCCGAGATCGTCAGTAATGAGGCTGTACTTGCCGCGGAAACATGGTGGGCGCGGCTTTTGCGCGCTTACCATGCATAATCGCGAAGTGTGCAGCCTTCGTAATTACTTTATGGCGAAAGCGGATGATCCATTCTATAGGGACGTTATTTTTGTGATTAAGGACTTACCTCTATCCTTAGCCAACGAGCAATGGCAAGACCCGGCAGTACAGAGCATTTCCGACCGGGAGACCGTATGGAAGGAGAAGGAGCTCCACGGGAGGTTCTACAAGGCTCTACATGGGCCTTTCGTAGACACAGTTGCCTCCTCCACTGGCTACGTTTTGGTGACCTCTTCGGGAAACCGAGGGTTTTGTCTGTGCAATACAGGATCAGGTTATTAAGACCAACAACTATCGGAGATACATCCTAAGGGATGGCACCGTCGACATTTGCCGAGCTTATCGCCATCCCGATGAATCACTTAGGCATGTCATCTCTGGTTGTTCGGCGCTTTCTAACTCTGAGTACTTGCATAGGCATAACCTAGTAGCCAGGATTCTACACCAGGAGGTGGATCGGAAACTACCTTATTATAAGTACTTGCCGGAAGCCGTGCTCGAAAATAAACGCGCCAGGCTCTACTGGAACCGGGCCATCATCACAGACAGGATTATTCTTGCGAATAAGCCTGACATTGTGCTGATGGATCGGACACATTCAAGGATACTTTTGGTCGACATTACCATTCCGTATGACGAGAACCTCGTGAAAACCGAAACAGATAAGCGAACAAAATATCTGGACCTGGCTCACGAGGTGACCGATATATGGGGTGGACTGCCGGCCGAAATTATACCTGTAGTCGTTTCTGCGAATGGGTTAATCCCAGTCAGCCTCGAGTCATCTGAAGCGACTGGGACTCCGTGACGGACTGCTCCAAGCTCAAATGCAGAAGGCGGTGCTCCTCGATACCGCCCGCATCGTCCGCCGGTTTCTTTCCCTTTCCCCCTAACCCTCGGCCGTTTGGTCTCCCCTGTCGAGGGCTTCCATCTGGGTGGGTTTTTATTTATTTATGTAATTTTTTATGTATTTATTTTATTTTATTGATATTTATGTATGTTTATCATTTTCATTTACAATTATATATTTATACAGCCCAACCAGTTGAGAAAACTATATTGATACCCCACATAATAATAAGACGTAGGGAAGTGACGATCCCATCGCCCGCTGACGTAACGGTTATGTGACAAAACTGCTACGTCAGCGCAGTCAGTCAGCGCCTTGCCATGAGGTGTTAGTGCCGTGCCTCGGCAAAACTGAAGGTGCAAAGGCCCGCTTGTGCACATGGCCTCACCATGAAACGGTGCCGGGTCTGGGCATCTCCCGTTAACTGACGCCCATTACATGGATGATGGAATTGAGTAATACGCGCAAAGGGCCGCTGCCTGGAGGTTGCCAGGGCGCGTCTGGAGCTGACGCTGGACGCGACAGCATGCGAACCGCCAGCCGATCACGAGGAGCTGCACGACCACCCAGCAGACCTTCGCATCCATCATCCCCACCAGCTGGCTTGGTGTCGGCAGGGTCTTTGCGGGCCCAGCAATCGGCACCCGCCACTGGTGGAGTACGCCGCATGCGATGGACAATTCAAATGAACAGCAACGCATTGCGGGCGTATTTTAGGGCGAAAGGGGAGAAGTTGGAGGTTTTGCGTACCGGGCTAGGATGCATCGACTTTTTGCTGAGCTGGAGCCATCTATAACCGTCACCGAGCAAAACCTGGCAGACCGAGTTCGGTATATCTTGCGCTCAAACATATTTGATGGCACCGAACTCGAACGGCTACGACGTGAGGCTGTTTCCTCATCGGATGAAAATACTACGACTGTGAATGCGGCGCCACAAGTTGCAGAGTAACGCGCACACGTGGATGCCGTGAATCCCAGTTGTGGTTGATTCAGACGATGATGAAACAATCGCCCAGGAACTAGAACTAGAGCAAATGAGGAGTACATTGGAAGAGGCGATTGTGGAAACGCGCAGTACGCCTCTCGAAAATCGACCGCGACTTCCTCGCATAACCCTAAGCAAGCGGAATCGGATGTCGTGACGGCCCTGAACCCATTTCTGGCAACCTATTTGAAACCAGCCGGGACCTTTGCGATACGGACTCAATACTCTTTGGCGCCGCTTTGGCAGTTTGCCGCATTGTTGGTGCCAAACTTCCCTTGTCTGGACGTGCTACTGGGCAAAGTAGTGCTATCCCAGCCTGGAGAAGAAGGATTGAGGACCGTATCGCAAAGGCAAGGCCCGAAATTGCCATATTACAAATACTTCCGGAAGCCCTGCTCGAAAATGACCGCGCCAGGCTCTACTGGGACCGGGCCGTCATCACAGACAGGACTATTCTTGCGAATAAGCCTGATATTGTGCTGATGGACCGGGCACAGTCAAGATATTTTGGTCGACCATTAATTATACCATACATTACCATTCCGTATGACGAGAACCTCGTGAAAGCCGAAACAGATAAGCGAACAAAATATCTGGACCTGGCTCACGAGGTGACCGACATGTGGGTGGACTGCCGACCGAAATTATACCTGTAGTCATCTCTGCGAACGTGTTAATCCCAGTCAGCCTCTCGGGTCATCTGAGGCGACTGGGACTCCGTGACGGACCGCTCCAAGCTCAAATGCAGAAGGCGGTGCTCCTCGATACCGCCCGCATCGTCCGCCGGTTTCTCCCTTTCCCCTAACCCTCGGCCGTTTGGTCTCCTGCCGAGGGTTTCCATCTGGTTGGGTTTTTATTTATTTATGTATTATTTATTTATTTATGTTAGTATATTAAATATATATCTATGTTTATTTATTATTTCCTTTAAAATATTTATTCAACCCAATCAGATGAGAATACTATATAAATACCCCAAAATAATAATAACAATCTTTATTGATAATTGTACAGTGAATATGTGAAGTCTCTGATTGCTGAACTAGGAATTATACCTGTATCTCAGCAATCAGCGCCTCTCCCAATTTAATGACCTAATAAATTAACAATAAAGGTTCAGAATAACAATAATGTTTCAAACAGTATGTACTACTTATTTTAAACAGGACATATACTATACGCGCGCGCGCGTGTTTGTGTGTGTGTGTGTGTGTGTGTGTGTGTGTGTGTGTGTGTGTGTGTGTATGTGTCAGCAAGCGTATGTTTGCGTTTGTATGTACTTATAAATATATGAAAATAACGACAAACACTTCCTATGATAATAGTAAAACATGTATCTATATGAGTTGATTAAAAATAATATATAAATTTTAGATAAATGTACATCTAGCGGATTACATTATAACATTAAACAAGTCCTCCGTTTCTTCATAATCTAATGATAAAAGCCATTTTTCTAACTTGTTTTTAAATTTATAAATTGAAAGTGGATAAATGTTAAGAATTTTCTTTATTTTGTTATACAAATGTACACTAAGATAACCATGTTGGCGCCTGGCAAAGACGTGCGGAAAGCGGTTGAGTTAAGACATTAACTATTGTACGTTTTCCTTCTACTTTGTCTTTTTCGTACGCAGTAGCAAGATGTTGTCTGCTTATAAGTTGTAAAATGTATAACTGCCGAACAGTAAGAACTTGACAATTACTATAAAGTGTTCTAGTTGGGAATCTATACGGCTTAAAAGTCATCGTTTTAAGCAACGATCTTTGGGCTCTTTCAAGTCGCAAAACGTAGGTTTTGCACGTGCCACCCCAAACTCTAATACAATAATTTATTACTGACTGAGCAAGCGCGTAATATACCATGCGAAGTGTATCAAAATCAGCCACATACCTTAGATGTTTAAACGCCCAAATTAGCTTCCTTATTCTAGAGGTTTGTAAATCTATATGACTGAGCCAGTTTATTTTACAATCTAAAATGATGCCTAGGTATTTAACAGTATCAGATTTATTGAGCATATGGCATGAACAATGTCGATTTTTCAGTAAGTTACAGCAATGTAGCTTGATTGATATATTTCCAGTGTGGTTTTCCTTGATATTAAACTGGATAAAAGTTGTTTTTGACAGGTTTAGAGTAAGTAAATTCAGCCTTAGCCAGCAGTTTACAAGCCTTATCCCAAGTTTCTCCATAAAATACCATCTCCGTGTCATCTGCATACGTA
The DNA here is from genome assembly GCA_029286625.1 of Parnassius orleans. Lineage (NCBI taxonomy): Eukaryota > Metazoa > Arthropoda > Insecta > Lepidoptera > Papilionidae > Parnassius > Parnassius orleans. The sequence goes on from JAGSMP010000083.1 coordinate 973,630, forward strand.
AATATTTGTCCATTATATAATGGCTGTTGGCAAAGATCATTAATGTAAACCAAGATGAGACTTGGGCAAGTATGCTTCCTTGTGGAACACCATATGTAACTACGGCATAAGAACTTACTATTCGATCGATCTTAACACATTGTACACGATCACAAAGAAAGTCCTTGAAGATGGAATACGCTATATATCACGAATTCTGCTCTTTCTAGCTTGTCAAGAAGAGAGGAAACGAAACAGTATCAAATGCCTTGGCAAGGTCGAGAAAAACACCGATACATTTTGTTTATTATCAAGCTTAGTGGTAAGGTAATCAACCAAGTCACTAACAGCATTTTCTGTACTTTTCCCGACCTAAAACCATATTGATGACGTGACAGAATATTATTCTTTTCTAAGAAATTCATCAACCGAGTATTTAAAACTTTTTCCAAAATTTTTGAGAGAGCAGGTAATACAGATATAGGCCGGTAATTATTTATATTATCTTTAGAGTCACCATTGTGTACTGGAGTTATAATGGATTTTTAAAAACTTTTGGAAATACACCCTGATCCAGACAGATATTAAATAGCTTAGTTAAGGGCGGAACAAGAATATTTTTAGCTAGCTTTAAAAGTTTGCTAGAGATAGAGTCCCAGCCTACAGCGCAGTCATTTTTAAGGTTGATTATAATAGACTCTATTTCCGCTTCGTCGGGTGGAATGAGAACACAGGAATTGACAACACAAGGCACATTGAAGTTGTACCGGTAGTTTTCGGTTTTGTCTTGACCTATTTTGCTTGCTAAATTTTTACCCACGTTTGAGAAAAAATCATTTACACTCTCAATTGTACTTGTTGTCTATATTGTTCAGCAATTCTTTAGCTGGTGCATTAGTAGTATTTTGATTTGTAATAATTTTAATAGCTTTCCATTTTGTTTATTATTTTGTGCCTTTTCAAGAAGAGATCTTTCATTTTCATTTTGAGATAATCAATTTTAAGATAAGAGAATTACAAAAACTTCTATATCATTTATACGAAACTACCAGAATATTATTATCGGGGTCCTTTTTGAGGTTTTATGCAATTTATATCTATGGCGAATACACTGTAGAACTCCGGTGTAACCATGGCTTGAGAATTATTTTGCGCTAAGTAATCACTTTTCTTGAGTGCAAGATTTTACTATGGAATATATTTTTTCTACTAAATGTGATGCAGCGTTATCTGCATTGCAGTTGGTGTTTATAAAAGAAATTCAATTGTAGTCAGATTTTTAAGAATTTCATTGTAATCAATTTTTGTATTATATCTTACTTTATCAGTATAATAGTTATTAAGAGAAAGGTTTAGAAGCACAGAACTGTGGTCAGTAACAGTTGAATTTAGAACAACTACTGTGGCAGGCAAATAGGTTTTAATCATGACATGGTCCAAACAATTATTGACTCTCGTTGGATAAGTATGTCCTGGTAGAAGACCCAGTTCTGCCATAAGATATAAATAAGATGAGCTATTTTATCGCCATTGTTCGGTTTAATGTCAATGTTGACATCACCTAGAAGATATATTTTTAGCCTTGAACGGTTGTAAAACGTGTTCAACTGTGTTTAGAAAACTGTCAATACTATAAAACGATGGCGATCTATATGTGGTTAATATTACAATATTTGGTTCCATCTTTAGAAAAGGAAGTTACCTCCAATCGAATCTGGCTCCTCCACAATACAATCTATACCAAATTTTACATAAATAGTTATACCATCATTTTGGTTTAAAGTTTTTTAGAAAATAACACTTACGTTATTTACGTTACGTTAAACACGTAGTTGTCAATAAGTGGAGGAGGTTTGTGACTACTTAACCAGCATTCCGTTAGAATTAGAATATCACATTCAAAAGTAAATCTTTCCAACTGTGCTATTAACCCATCTTTTATAAACGCTAAGTATATTCTGAGTTAAAACATTCATAGATTTGGAAAAACTGACATTCTGAATAATATTATTACAGTGTTCTGTGTTACAGTTATATGATTTTGCCACAGAGATATTATCAATATCGATTGTTAAATTTTCTACGTTGATAGCCGTCTTTTTATATATGTTATTTGTTTTTGCTTAATAAAAAATATTTCTGCAACAGCAGTTGCATCCTAATCTGGCTCTGAACAAAGAGAATAATGTGATTACTACGGACTCCGATAAGTTCTAATACTTTCTTATAATTTAGAAGGCATAGAAGGCATGATAAATTGTAGCTATTATATAAATTAATTTTTTTTAACAAAATATATCTTTAAAATTAAATGAATTAATTTATTCATAATTGTTTTTGTATACGGCACAAAATAGAAGGAAGAAGAAAGCCAAAATATTAACAAAATGTCAAAATATGTTTTATACAACATTTCATCCTTACAGTAAGTATTTTCGTATATTTTTCATATGATAATTTAATAAATTGCATGTAAAGTTTAATTGAATTTATAATTTTTTGTGGTGTATTTTTGTTAAAAAGTAATTTTGTAGTGCAAAAATATGTACGAAGTGTAATAGTGTATTTGTGTAATGTAAACTACTAGTAGTATGATAAAGTAACATAAAAGAAATATTAAAGAACAGTAAAATTTGATATAAATATTAAAAATAAATGTTAATTCTTGTCATTGAATCTTCCTTAAATTTTCGAGATCGGCTTCACTGTTAATTCTTATCTGACTAGATTTTTCATCTTTGCGTAGGTAAACAGTTCCGTTTAGATTCCAGCAGTATATAAAATTGTGTGCCTTTTTGAATGCTCTCGCGAGGTGAAATAATTTTTGAGTCTTTTGAGTTAGAGTTTCTGATATAAACACTGGTTTCTTTGGTTGTTGCAGTTGTAGGTGAGAAGTATTTAATTTCTCGTCTCTTGATTTGTTTTTATTAAAACTTTTTACCGCTTTAAGTATTTTTTCCTTGTTGATAACAGAGTTTAGTTCCACTATAATCGGACCAGAATATGAAAAAGAAACTAAGGAAGAGGGTACCAATAGCCGTAGTTTATAAATACATAAGGTGCGTTGCATTGCAGACTTCAATGATAAGGAGGGAACGATAATTCATTTGCCGTGTTTACGTCCGGGAGTTGTCGTAAGACGTGACTATGGGAAACGCTAGAAAAATCTAATTGCTTTATTTTTTTAAATAGGATAGGGTGACAAACGAGCATAAAGTCCACCTGATGGTTAGTGGTTGCTGTGACCAATAGACATCTACATCTATCAACATGCAGATGCGTTGTCACCCGTGAGGACTAAGATGGAATGCCTCTTTTCCAGTAAAAAGGGTATCCGGTTCTCTACACTCACCATTCGAAACACATCAGTGTTAAACTGCTATTTAACGCTGGTATTCTGTGAGAGCGTGGTCCTTCCCCGGTCGAGCAGACCCATTCGTGCTACAACTATACTACTAATATAGTTGTAGCATGGCTCTACCACGTTAAAATGGTATGTATATACTACCATATATAGGATTTCAATATATGGGAGTATATACATATCGGTTACGTCAGAGCAGACTTAAAATACTCAGATCGGCTACGAGCAACAACGTTATTCATGGTTGTTAGATGGGAAACAAAGCTGCAGTCTCCAGCAGACAACTGAACAGACAGATCTACAAATACATGCGGCGGGACTTACGCAACTTCAATACAGCTCGTATTGAAGAAGCAATCGAGCGAAACAGGGCTCCAAAGTCTTTGCCAGAGATCTGTCTGCCAGAAAGAGCCAACTGTCCAAGCTGAAAACCGAATGTGGTAGCATCGTTTCCGGGACACCTGCGATTTTGAGTGAGATTGAGAGGTTCTATGGGTTGTATATGTCGTCGTTAGAGCCACACGCAAGTGTGAGTTACGATCCAAGAACAAGTCTTATCCAATACTACTCCGATGACGGGTCGAAAACAAGTACTTGAAGTCCTTCAGAAGCTCTGCAATTCCATCGAGGCGTGGAGCAGAAGTGCGATGGTCTTGCTCTTCAAGAAAGGCAACAACGCTCTCTTAAAGAACTACAGACCGATTTCCCTGCTAAGCCGCGTCTACTTGCTGTTTTCGAGAGTAATTACGAGTCGTTTCGCACGCAGACTCGACGACTACCAGTCTCCCGAACAAGGTAGTTTCCGAAAAGGCTTTAGCACCATAGATCACATACATACCCTTCGGCAAATTGTACATAAGACTAATCGCAGTTTTTTGTTTTCTAGTTGTTATTGGGAAGACGCTGCTGCCGATTTGTTTCCCTCTGTTGCCTCTTACTATGGAATAAATCTACTATAATGAATGGAATGAGAGCGTAAATACTTGAATGGGGTAGTGGATATTCTTATATCCTATTGAAACCATTTTTATCACTAAAAGGTACATTCACAGTACACAATAGTAGCTAAAATATTTAATTGTTTTTATAAACTCAAGTGCAATTTACTGTAACATGAATAACATGTACGACTCTATCTCATAAGTATACAAAATATTTCTTTGATGGAGCCGATCATAATATATTTTTGTGTAGCAACTTATACATTATGTTTATAACATGTGTCATAATGATAAATCTGAACCATCATCATCATCATTAAAGTCCACGGCTGAACATTGCCCCTACTTTCTGCATATCTTACTAGGCCACCACTCTATTTAGTTTACTACCGAATCGTAATCGAAGAGTAGGGCCAAACTACACTTCGATTACCGGCATGAAGCTGCCACTTGTGGAACTTTCTTTCCCATCGGTTGTCGTTTATTAGAGCTACATGGACGGCATATTGCTACTTTAGCTTATTGATCTGTTCCGACCTTCTATCGAAATTTGGGCCTTCAGCGGTGCGAGGTTAACTGTCAGTGTATCCATGTCTTGAAGTATTACAATAAGGTGAGACTAAGGTTACTTCAAGGATGGACTGGATAGAATACTGTACCAACATCAAGGGCTAATACATCACTCACCATCGCTTCGACAATAGAGTTGTTATAGAGGAATCGCTGAAGAAGGAACCTTACCTTAATACGCCTTACGCCTACGCTTAATGTCTTTAATAGTGCCTCCTAACAGATAGATTTCACGATTAACATGGACAAGGCAAAGGTCATAATATATAACATCCATGCCACACCTATGCCGGTAGTTGTTGGGAACACTACGCTCGAAGTTGTTGACGGGTATAACTTCGAGAGGTCACTCGACGGATCCAGTCCGGCTGGGCAGTGTTCAGCAGATTACGGCACATCTTCACGTCACATATAAAAGCTTTAAAACAAAAGTGTACATGTTACCAGTGATAACATATGGTTCTGAGACCTGGCCCTTCACTGCTGGGCGTATAAGTACGCTTGAGGTGGCTCAGCGGGCTGTGGACTATATGTATGCTAGGAGCTGCTCCGCGTGATAGACTTCGCAATGAGGATATCCGCCGTAGAACCAGAGAAACCAAAATAAATATGGATAAGTAAATCACATTATTGTTCACACATTAACACATTTTCCCTCTCCGCGAAGACAGAATAGTTAAACAATCGAAATGTTCATATTCATTTCCACTTTCATTTATTCAAGGGACAGGGAAAGGGTTAAAGTCAAAAAATAGCCCATAATTAATGTTAATTTCCCCTAAAGCGTAACATGTTTTAAAACTATTCATAATTAAGTTCAAACTATTTAATCAAAGATGCATCCAGTTTTAAGTAGATATATGACGTATAGTGCTCTTATTATGTCAACGTGTTCAATTATCACTTTTAGTATGACATTGAACAAAAAGTTAGGTTACCATGACTGCATATTAGCATACTCATAATTAACACAATTATCAATTCGAAGAACCGACAACAGATGGAAAAGAAATGTTCTCAAGTAGCAGTCTCGTACCGATAAGCGAAATTTACGGCGGCCCTACATTAGATGAATGGGATTGATGACCTGGTAAAAGATGCAGGAATTCTAAGGATGCAGGTGGCTCCGGACCGTGCTTTGTAGCATTCTTCAGCAGTGGCCTTATTAGGGGCTGTAATCTAATGTAATTAACAACATTAACACAATATAAAAGTGTAGGTTTACTAAGACAAAAAATCTAACACCTTCTATACATTTAGTTGACGAATAATTTATAATCTGGAAATATTTTGCTACTAGCGTCTACTGGTTTTACTCCTCAACTTTGTCACACAGGTGATTGTTAACAGGTTAAAATATAAATAAAAAATTTAAAATACGAAAAAAAACTAAAGAAATTTAATATTTATATTTAAGAGATAATTTTAAAAATAAAACGTAAAATTTAACAGTGTAGCATTTTACTTTAATAAATACAACAACATATTCTTTATTGAAAATAGTAACAGGCATAAGCCCAATATCATCAGTCTTATTTTATTAACTTAAAGTAACAATATTAAAGCTAAAAAAAACACTGAACTTTTAATAAACGAATGTAAAATAATACTGTAGAATAAATTAAGATGTTAAATATTCGTATAGAATATAGCTATAAAATAAAATAAAAATATAAATAATTAAAACTAAAGTCATTTCACATACAGACTTCTAAAGTGTTCAATAAATAGGGACTATATATTTGATTAACTTTACAATATACCCAAATTTATTAGCGTAATTGGAACAACACTTTATTTAGGCTTTTTAGTTGGTGGACTCTATTTAAAAAGTATTTATCAATTTCTTAATCATTTCAACAGACTCATTATGTCCAATGTTCTCAATATACGTAGTAGCCTTCTTCGCGTGGTCTTCGTACAGCATTTTGGTTTTTTCCATAGCATCTGTTTTCAAAATATTAAATTTTAAGTCTTCATAATCTACATCCTTAACATCATTTTTCGCCTGGTCTATTATTTTATACAAGTTTGGATTTCCTTCTAAAGCGAAAAGCACCGGGGCGCTAGCTAAACAGAACTGATCCTTGCTATCAGATGTCAGACTCTGCAACTCCGTAGCTGCCTGCCAAGCTAAACCAACATGACATCCAAAATGATAAGCATAATTTTGAGTTTCACGATTTTGTTTAGCTATAAGCATAGCTGATTGACAAGCTCTACCAAGCAAACTAACCCCATTAAAAACAGTTCGAGCTGTCCATTCTTTTCTGGGTTTTCCTAATACATTATCAGCTGCTAAGGATATACTATCAAAAGTTATAATATCGTCAGTCATAGCTTTAGGCTTTCCTGGTAATGGCATGTTCTGTTCATCCCTGTCTCCAAAGAATTCCCCTTCGGATAAATCTTTCAAGCCTGATGATACAATGTAAAGAACATCAGCATTTTTAAGCCCTGCTAACATTGTATTAGCCGTAACTAAAAGATAATCACCTAGAAGAATGGCAATTTTGTTACCAAAAATGGCAGATTCTGTGTTCTTAGATCGTTTTGCAAATGGAACATTAACAATGCCGCGATGAATCAAATGACCAGTTCTCATTAATTCTATCAATTCCGCCAGTGCCCTTTGCTGTTCATCTATTAACTTCGTTTGCGAAACTGATCCGTAGGTTTTTACAGATTTTGATAACAAAAGTATGATCAGACCCCACGGTTGCAAATTTTTGGAATCGCCATATAACACGTTCTTTGCGGTTTGCATAACTAAATGATTACTGCCAACCTGAAATTTATTAAAAAATATTAAATTAGCTACATCATAAAAAATATCAAATTAGATTGGATTATTTAGGGTGATGCTGCAGCAATATGCTATATGGTTGTAACAAGAGTAGGACGGATTGACCGGAAGGACCACATTCTCACATAATACCAGCGTAAAATAGCAGCTTAATGCTGCTGTTTTTCGCATAGCGAGTGTAGAGAAGCGGAGACCTTTTTAACAAAAACAAGGCATTACATCTTAATCCTTAGATGTGACAACGCATCTGCATTTTGATTCTTAATCGAGAATAGATGTAGGTGTCTACGGGCCACAGGATCCACTTACCATCAAGTGGACTGTTTGCTCGTTTGTTACCCTTATTTTATAAAAAATAGATCTACAAAGTAAAAGTTAAACTAGATCAAAATATCTACGTGTGCGTGTAAGTGCTAAAGCCACGCTACAGCTGCATTATGCCTGATGAACAAATATCTCGGCTTGACCGGGGGAGAGTTCTCATAGAATACTAGCGTAAAATAGCAGCATAATTCTGCTGTGCTCCGTATAGTAAGTGAAGAAAACCAGAGGTCCTTCTTATTAGTAATGAAATATTCCATCTTAGTCCTCAGAGGTGAAAACGCATCTGCATTATATATGATTTTTAAGAACATCACCATAGCAGGGTGAATCGGTCGTAATCGTTAGGCTGGACCGACGAATTTCCGATCGCATTACCAAGGCTTTTTTTTTATTTTGACGCTAGGTCCCTTGCATATCTTAGGGTTTTTTATCTGGTATAAATATGAAAGATAATCTATCTATCGAAGCCAACATATATTCTAAGTATTTTCCTAAATTACCTCTTTAGACATCCACGATAGAGTAGAGTGTTTATGCATTATATTTTAGCATAATGACGGATAGATCATGATATTCTTAGCTTAATTTTATAATATTATTTTTAAATAATTTTAGACTTAGTGAAATTTACGATTATTAGCTTTGGAACACAAATAATATGACATTTTAATGTGAAATTTAAAAATCTTCAACTGATCTTAAACGTTTAATGTAATTACGTTACATTATTTCCGTATAAGTTATCAAATTTACTGTTTTATTTTTGTCAGGAAATATGTCAAATCAACTAAACACAAAAATTACGCGAAAATATTTATCTCATCAATGCTTGTTGCATTGATCAGATAAATGTAAGGTATGAATATGGATTAAAGCGTAGAGGCCAATAAAATACTTATAAAACTGTATCAATTCATTTTTTTTATAGGATAGGGTGAGAAGCGAGCACACAGTCCACCTGATGGTAAGTGGTTGGAGGACTAAGATGAAATGCCTCTTTTCCAGTAAAAAGGGTCTCAATATTATTGATTCATCAAATATGTTTTAAGTTTAACCTAACTTAAAGACATATTGATTTTAAAGTTTAAACAGTTGCTGTCGCCGAAGATGAACAGTAAACAGAAGATGAGCCGGCAAACACGGCTGCCTGAAATGTGTTAAGAAAAAGCGGAGGGACTGCATTTTCACAGCACCGGAGCAGTCGCAATCCTAAGTTGCCGATATTTATTGCATTGCATTTCAAAAAAACTATGCCTTAAAACTATCATCTCTACATGTTTAGCATTAAACAGAGGTTGTCTTCCAAAAGCTTTCCTTACCCTTTTTTTCTGCCCTCTTTCATACAAAAATATACTAAAATAATGGTTACGAGTGTGTAATTAATCAAAAAATACTTTTAAAAAAATACGAGAGAAACTCCAACTCCTAAACGCTCCCCTCTTAAAATTGATAATAGTTTTTGTATATTTTTTCCATTCTAAATAAACTATATTTTCTATTACTAACTATTCTTACTTAGCCTACCTTCTTCGATCAAATTAAATATTCTTCTATCAAAATAAACAAATAATGGGATAATAAAAAACAATGTATAGAAAAAAAATTATGCTATGTAATGTTTTAAATCTAAAATAACAATTAGATAAATTCAACATCTATTTAACTAACTACCAACATTTATTTATTAAAAGTCAATTTCAGTTTTAAATGTTCCTTTGTATCTGCTTACATTTCTTATATTCTGCTAATTATAGTTATAACAAAAATAAGTAAAACGTTTCATTGAATATTGCACTCACAATAATAATAGCAAGCATATCAAAAATAATTGTTTAACCTTTATTCAATCTTTGCGCAGTAAATTTTAGTAGTTTTTTTTTTGTTGTAAAAGTGGTAGAATAAAATTTTAAAACTTACCAATTTCCTTAAATAAAGCGCCAAATTTGCAAACTCGTCGCTTAGTAAACATCTTAAATTCATAAAAGAAGTCGGATAGCCGACGACTTTCTCCGCCTCGCGTATTATATTGCTCCAGTTCGTGAAAGGTGGTCTCAATAAAATTAATATTTCGTCCTTCGTTAAACTAGCCATTGTCGATTCGTATCTTTTTTGAAAAAGATAGGAAGACGCGCGTTTTAAAACACGTGAAACTGTGTAGGACACCGCCATGGCAATTAATTTTTTCCTTTTCCAACACTGTGGATAGGGAACGGGCGGTTGTGCGTGCCGTTAGCAGTTGAATGTACCGTAGTGTATATTTAGTGTTGTCAGATATAGATACACTTCTAATAGAATAATTATATATTAACTTCCAATAACAAGACTATAAACAAAATATTTATCAATATCTGTGTCTTCCTCTATATTATATTAATTATTTGTCATGTTTTTTGTTGATTCTTAATGTTAAATCACCTAACAATTTCATGCAACGTTTGTGTTGAAAAACTTATATAAGATTATAGTCAGTAAAATAATTACACATTTTATAGTTTCAGAGAACCTTTTTCTCTATATCAATATATTTCGACGTGGTAGAGCCATACTGCAGCTATATTAATTGTGTATATGTAGCACGAATGGGTCGGCTCTACCGGGCAAGGACCACGCTCTCACAGAATACCAGCGTAATAATAGCAGCTTAATGCTTCTGTGTTTCGTATGGTGAGTGTAGAGAACCGGAGACCCTTTTTACTGGGAAAGAGGCATATCCCATCTTAGTCCTCACGGCTAACAACGCATCTGCATTTTGATTCGCAAACGAAGATAGATGTAGATGTCTATGGGCCACAGCAACCACTTACCAACAGGTGGACTGTGTGCTCGCTTGTCACCCTTATCCTTTAAAAATATATATTATATAATTTAAAATCTTAATTAAATATATGAAACTACACTTTAAAATTAAGTTTTAGGTATAATAAACATTATAAGCATAATATATGCTCGTACATAATAAATAGATTGTTCACTAAATAAGCATTATATAAAATTTAATAGCACTCAAAACTCTATTCCCCACGGCAACACTGACATTGTTAATTGCAATTAAGTTTTAATTTAACACGTCCTCGGCGTTTTCGGATAATTTTATGAGGCAACTCGCATGTCTGTGACATAAAGAAATTGAGTACATGTGAAGTCCGCCAACCCACCTTAAGGCGGTGCGGCCAACTATTTCTTGTTTTAAAACCCTCTCAGGAATAAGAGGAGCGCAAAGTGGGACGTATAAAGAACTTCACTTCACTTATAAGAATCACAACTTCACTTATAAGAATGTATTTATGTAATTATTACACCCACTAGATGGAGTTACGAGAGATGAAACATGCAGGTAGTAGATGGATGCAGGTGCCACAGGGCCGTAATTTGTGGCAATCTATGGCTTAGGCCTATGTTTAGCAGTGAACTTGTGATGTATTATGATGGGTTGTAGTGATTGGTGATAGTAATATAATTACTCTAATTTTGAATATTTGGTTTCTTTGTAAAAATTTATAAGGTTCATTACAGCAAACATACATATTTATATACATATGTTACATATATTAAAGGACGCTCTTATTTCTAAATCTAAATCTCCCAAAGAAATAAATAATAATATTAAATACACTGGCAACACTAGCACTCTTGACCGTGAAAAGTGGAACAAAGCATTAGTCTGATCACTCTTATGAAGACAGTTTAATACAAACAAACATACCAAGTCAACTCTTCTTCGATATGCCACTGGAGTTTGATATTTATGATAATAAACATAGACATAACATGCTTAAGGAGCAACAATTACATGGTTCAAATTTATCTTGGTTAGCGATGAAAGTGTCCAAGTTAGAAAGACCTCTCACAATAAAGAAATAATGCTTGGGGTATACTGTGTAAGTCCTATGAATGCGGAGTGTATTAGCTCTATCTAATTTGGCTATAGAGCAGTAAATTCTTTTTTTCGAAAGTTCCATTTATTGTACGTTTACGAACTGGTCAGTTACCTGTCATTTCTCTTTAAAGAATCTGGCATGGCCTTGAATTAAGTAATCTTACTATGGTAATGCTCTCTTAATTTTGATATGTATTACATATAGATTAAAAATATTGTATAACTTTAATATTTCCGCAGCATAAACGGTAAATAAAAGTTTTCTTGACAGCTAATGTATTTCTTTAATTATATGTCATGTAGTGGTGGTGTAAGAATATCCAGTACCTCATATCGTCCCGTGGGCATCGTAAGAGGTTACAGAAGAAAACAAACAAGAAGATGGGCAGCAGCATCTTACAAATAACAACTAGCAAAAAACTGCGGTTGCCGACCCGACTGCCAAGAGTGGCAACTATGGCAAATATTAGGTACTCTATGGGGAGCTATGTTCAGCAGTGGACTTTGATAGGCTGTATTTAATTAATTAATAAATGAATGAAACACATAATTGATATATCATACTTTGGACTTTTTGGATTTAGGCCTTAAAAAAAATATTAAGCAAAAATTTTGTTTAATACGTGTTGTTATACTGCTAAAGAGTACATGATTATAACCCATGGGAATAAGGTGATCGCTACCATGCTGTTTCTAAATTTGTATAAAATAATATACGCGTATTGTAAATTAATTTTATTTAAAAAAAAGTCCCGCTGGGTTTCTTGCTGGTTCTTCCCAGAACAGAAGTTTTTTTTCCGAACCAGTGGCAAAAGTAAAAAATGACTTTCAATAAGAATGACATGTAATCTATATTGAATAAAAATGATTCTATTCTATTTTACTTGTTAATTTTTGGGTTATAGACATTGTGAATATTTATATACATACTAGCTGATACGTTAGATGTTGTTCGGCCTATTCCGGTAGGTGGCGCGATGTGTTCCACTCCGAAATTTTTACAGTGTGAATATAAAAAAATTCAGACCTTTAAGTTTTCTTTTTTTGCACTACACCAATATAAATTGTGAATATTAGTCATTTTGATCCCTAAATAATAAATTGATTACAGCGCCACCTATTGGATTCTCTTATAGCTATAAGATATCATCTCGACAAAACAAATATATCGTGTGAAAACAACCTCAACCGGACAAGTGTTTAGAATTTACGCAGTCACTAACTAACAGACATACCAAGTATATTATTATTTATTAAGATGTAATGTAAATAAATTTTAAAAAACAATTTTTTTATACATACACGTCACGCCTGTAATCCCCGAGGGGGTAGGCAGGTTCCGAAGAGCAGCCTCCCAGAGCCTCCCACTCGAACCACGTTTAGCCAATAAATGTGGGTATAGATGGTAAATTGTAAAAGAAATGATAGGTAACTAGCCCATTACATATACAATCACATACCCAATATCCCACTAGTCGTCTTTTACGACAAACTAGGAGGACACAGTTGATACTTTTTTTTTATAACTCCCACATAAACATAGGACCTACACGTCCCAGGCCAACACAATGGTACATTTTTATATTGAACTAATATTAAGTATATAATTAAAATATATTTAAGTGGCTTACGATTCTGCATATCTGGATTATGGCAGAAAATCGACCGCTAGCGCATTGCTGCTCCTATATCATCGTTTCTGTAATTGGTCAATTTTACGTATTAAATGTCTGCGTGTATGAATTATTATAACTACAGATGTTGTCTAATAAGTAAATAAAGTCTAGTTAATACATAGCATGTATGTAAGAAGATCCGATCGAAGAATGTATGGGGGAGAAATCAAGCTTTGTTTTGTTCGGCCCTAAAATTTTAATTACGAGGAAGTGTTTACAGGCCTGGGTTGTTGAATCGACCTCCCGCGATGTAAACACGAACTCTGCCTCCAGGTCCTTCAAAAGAGTTATTGCCAAAGTAAAGCCGGAGCACACCGTAGAATTGTCAAGAGACTAACTCGGCTTCCTTTATGAATCCATGTATTCTGGTCTCTCACTAAGGCTGTCTGTGAATATTTTATATACATACTAGCTGACACGTTAGATGTTGTTCGGCCTATTCCGGTAGGTGGCGCGATGTGTTCCACTCCGAAATTTTTAGTGTGAATATAAAAAAAAATCAGACCTTTAAGTTTTCTTTTTTTGCACTACACCAATATAAATTGTGAATATTAGTCTTTTTGATCCCTAAATAATATATTGATTACAGCGCCACCTATTGGATTCTATTATAGCTATAAGGTATCGTCTCGACAAAACAAATATATCGTGTGAAAACAACCTCAACCGGACAAGTCGTTTAGAATTTACACAGTCACTAACAGACATACCAAGTATATTATTAGGTTCCTACATATGAAATTAGCGTTTTGTCGTACTGACCACTTTGATCTGAAATATCTCCTCTTTGGTTAAGAATTCCAAATTCAAATTTATAAATTCATTTAGCTGGTACATTTGAGTTTTGAAAACAGTCATTCATTTGTTTTTTCCTCAATATTTTTTTCTTTGGCATCGCTTATTACCGCACAATGGAAAACATGAAATATCGGTATATTTACGAGTACGAGTTCTACCGTGGCACCAGTGCTGCAGAAACAGCTCGAAGGAGTAATGATGTATACGGCGCTGGTGTCGCAAAAGAAAGCACGGTACGTTTTTGGTTTCAACGTTTTCGTTCTGGAAATTTCGACCTTCAGAACCAACCCCGTGGACGGCCGGAGACCAAAGTGGAAAATAAAGAATTAAAGACTATTGTGGAAGTGGATCCATCACAAAGCACTTCAGAGATAGCTGCAGGCTTCGGGGTAAGTGATAAAACTGTATTAATCCACTTGAAGCAAATCGGGAAAGTAAAAAAACTTGAACGATGGGTACCTCATGAATTGAGTGAATCGAACTTGCAAACACGCGTCGACTGCTGTGTTACCTTGCTCAACCGACACAATAATGAAGGGATTTTAAATCGAATCATTACTTGTGATGAAAAGTGAATACTGAACGATAATCGGAAGCGTTCGTCGCAATGACTGAACCCTAGAGACCCAGCCAAATCCTGCCCTAAACGAAAATTGAGTCAGAAAAAGTTACTTGTGAGTATTTGGTGGACTAGCGCCGGTGTCGTTCACTACAGCTTTCTAAAATCTGGCCAAACGATTACGGCAGATATCTATTGTCAGCAACTGCAAACCATGATGGAAGAACTAGCTGCTAGACAACCGAGATTGGTCAATCGCTCTAGGCCACTGCTGCTTCACGACAACGCAAGACCACACACTGCACAACAAAAAACCACTAAGTTAGATGAGCTACAATTGGAATGTCTGCGACATCCACCGTACTCCCCGGACCTTGCTACCATTTTTTCCGGAATTTGAACAACTCCTTCGAAACCGCCTTCAAAGAGTTTATTGATTCTCGCCCCCATGGTTTTTTTAGTAAAGGGATCAATGAACTACCTATGAGATGGCAAAAGTGCATAGATAACAACGGTGCATATTTTGATTAATTAAATATATTTTACAAAAAAAAATTGACTTTATATTCCTCCCGTACAAAACGCCAATTTCATATGTAAGGACCTAATATTATTTATTAAGATGTAATGTAAATAAATTTTAAAAAACAATTTTTTTATACATACACGTCACGCCTGTAATCCTCGAGGGGGTAGGCAGAATCCGAAGAGAAGCCTCCCACTCGAACCACGTTTAGCCAATAAATGTGGGTATAGATGGTAAATTGTAAAAAAAATGATAGGTAACTAGCCCATTACATATACAATCACATACCCAATATCCCACTAGTCGTCTTTTACGACAAACTAGGAGGACACAGTTGATACTTTCTTTTTTTATAACTCCCGCATAAACATATATATCTCTCACTAACGCTGTCTGAGAGAATTTCTCTAGGCTATCACTACCATCTGTGCACGCATGAACTCCTGACCCATGCGGTAAAGGAAAAAACTGATCTTTGATGCTCTCTTTTCCTCCTGCCTGCAGTGCATTCTGCAGTGTGAATGATTCATGCAGGATGTTTGGTTTACAGAGCTCAGTGTGCCAAGCACTCCACTGATTAGTGACAGCCAATAATAATACGAAGAGTTCCGTGTTCGTTTTGATCGGCTTGACTCACTGGCATTGCAAGAAAAAGTCAATTTACAAAACCAAATGTTAAAAGATGCAACCAGTGCGTTTTTAAAGGGATATGTCCCAGATTATACAAAAATTTTAATTAAATAAAAAGAGATATTATGTTATGCACTTTGGAAAAAATATTTTGGTCGCAGAAAAAGAGATATGGTACAAAACTATCCAGAGTCAGCTTCCGAAAGTGCCTTGGTTTAAAAACTTCTTGTATTAGCAATGCGACTTCGTTCCGGACACATTTCAAGTTTGCTTTCATGTTGCAAAAGAAAAAATCTCCCAATTGCGAAACATGCAACACAATAGAAGATATACAACACTTGCTCGCGGAATGTTCCAAAAACCATCACGAGAGGATACTAAAACTACCATTAAAATGTATAACATAAGTGAATATCAAAACATTCTCTCTGAAACACTGTCAAGTGCTGCTCAAATGGTATATCATTTAGTTAGTTTATTGTATAAGTAATTTAATAAATTGTTTTGTGTTATTTAGTTATAAGGTACAATGGGACCGACATGTTAAAAATAAGACCATTAATAAAAAAATAATTAAAAAAGGGGGGTCCTGAGTCTTGTTGAATCCACTGTATTTTCTTTTTTGGGCTTTCATACTAAACTAGCTACCAAACAGTTCTGGAGCATATACTCGTACTGTAAAAAGATTAGAAGTTTCACACATATTGAAATAGCCATATTATTTTATTTTAGTTATTTGCATAGCCTAATGTCGTATGTAATCTTATTATATATAAAGAAATATTAGCATAATTTGGGATCTATTCTTTCTATGAAGATAAGTTATGGAAAAAATAAAAAATCATAATTATAAATATTTATTTACAAATATTACACATAATATATAAAAACTAAATAACCAAACCCCATTCCGAACCTTATCAAGGCTTTCAAAGTGTTTTTTTACTAATAACTTTTCTTCCGTGTACAAGATAACTCAACTGCCATTGCAAGAAGTAAAAAAATATTTTTAAAAATAATAAAACGGCTATAATAATAGGGAAATAAGTAGTACCATATGTGTTCGTTAGAATAGGATAGATCCAAATGCCACGCTCTATGTATGTGTACGCTAACCTGAAAAAAAAGAAAAAAAATGCTTAGTCATTTGTCATCAATATTATCAATTCGTTTAGAACCGAACTAAATAATTCCATTGATCTAACTTTGCTGGTCTTTCCAAGGACAGAGATTTATTCGAGTAAGTGATTTAACATTAAGCCACAAAACACGTTCCTGAGCCACCTGCATCCATTGACTTCCTGCATGACTTACCAGAGCGTCAGATGCAACTTCATCTAGTGCCACTCGAGAGCAGGTTGTTCGAGCTACATGCCCGGCCCCTTGCCAGTTTCAGATCCGCTGAGATACTCTGGTTACATTGGTTCTACTGTGAATATTCTTATAAGAAGTTTTATCACGCGAAAAACTCCGATAGGTACTCTCTATAGCTTGATAAACGACCTTAAGCTTCCTCATACGGCTAACAGTGAGAGATTGCGTCCTAGATATATATATGTCATCACTGGCAACACGCCCTGGTTATACCCTCTTGTTTTCCTGCCTTAAAGAATGCATGATGAGAAGATGTGTCGTAAGCTCCCGAACGCTGCCCAACCGTATGGAATCCGTTGTTTGATCTCTAGGTCAATGTTGGACTTACCTAGTCGGACGATTTGTCTCGTCAACAACTTCAAGCGTAGTGTTCCCGATAACAAGCATAGGTGTGACATGGAATAAAAATTATTCCAACATTGCATTTCAAGGGCTTATTAGCCCTTGAAATGCAATGTTGGAAATAGGCTTTCTCAAAAATGCACTTATTCACCACGTTTGGCAGTCGCATCATGAATGTAGTTTTCTATCACTGTTCTAGGTACTAAATTTTTTCAAAGAGTTCCAGAATTTCCAGACTAGTTTTAGACTAGTTTTAGACTAGTTTTTTACTACATTTTTATTTTACACTACTTTTTTAATTGTTTTAAACTTGTTTTCAACCAGTCTCTCGGCAGGTCTCTACCTTTTTGTAGTCGATATATAATTGTCTACGTTCTATGTGGTAGAGCCATGCTGCAGCTATTTTAATAGTATATTTGTAGCACAAATGGGTCGGCTCGACTGGGGAAGGACCACGCTCTCACAGAATACCAGCGTAAAATAGCAGCTTAATGCTGCTGTGTTTCGTATGGTGAGTGTAGAAAACCGGAGACCCTTTTTACTGGAAAAGAGGCGTTCTATCTTAGTCCTCACGGCTGACAAAGCATCTGCATTTAAATTCGCAAACGATGATAGATGTAGATGTCTATGGGCCACAGAAACCACTTCACCATCAGGCGGACTGTGTGCTCGTTTGTCACCCTTATTCTATAAAAAAAAATGTCATTCATTCGAACCAGACGGTTTGCTTCGTTTTTGTGAGCATTTTCCTAGGTTTAGGTTTGCGATTACCAAAAACAGCAGCCAAAGCTCTACAATAAAACAAGAATCATGGCAGCTCAGGGGCTAAGCGCCTTAATAAAACATTTATAGCAAAAGAGCGGAGTAATTTTCCAGCTTCCATCTTTCCTTCCTCCTTCAATATTAGTAGGATTTTGTTTCGCATAGTCACTGTGCTCTACCATCTTCGGCTAGATCAACACTTATCATCAAGTGAGATTATAGTAGTCTAGCCCTAGCTTACAATAGGTTTAAAGATATAGTCGTCTCGTACGATTATCATGAACGAAAGAGAGTGATTTTGTTTTTGTACGCCACCGTCATAAGACGGATACTGTGTAAAATACAAATGTCCTGGGTTTCATACAGTCTATACTTACACTAGAAAGTATAAGGAAATGTGAAACAACACATGCAACATATTCCTCAAATGTGATTTCGGCTCGGTCCTCGGTCGAAACACAATTTCCCATAAAACGACTGGAACTATAGCCGTATGTATAACATGGTTTGATATCTTGCTCAGCACTTTATCGGAAACTTTTGGTAAAATTAATTCTCTATCATACAGAAATAAGGACCAGAATACTGTAAACACCAACTGAAATAAAGATGAATGAAATGAAATCAATTATTTCCAAACATAATTTTACTATACACAAGGGTATAAAACACGAAATTTTGTCTTTATTGATTAACTTAACACGTCTTATTACAAAAAGTACTTTATTTATTAGTCTTAAGTTTAAGCTTGGTAAAATAAATTCAGACGCGTTATCACACCTTAAGACTAAGATATTCTATCTCCTTGTTTCCAGTAAATGTGTCTCCCGCTCTCGTCAAACACCAGTCGCCATAAAACCATACTTAGCACAGTAGTACTAACCTACTGTTTCACGTTGGTATTTAGTGCAAGCGTGGCCCTTACTCAATCGAGCTGACGGATAGAACGCACGATTCTGTAGCCATAATAAGCTGCAGCACGAATGCTAAAGTACCTTGAGGATCACCAGCTGATTAGTGACCGCCAGTACGGTTTCCGTCGAGGTCGCTCAGCTGGTGATCTTCTAGGTTACCTAACTCATAGATGGGCGGAGGCAGTGGAGTCCAAGGGAGAGGCGCTGGCCGTTAGTTTGGACGCAGCGAAGGCCTTCGATCGGGTTTGGCACAAAGCGCTTCTTTCGAAGCTCCCTTCCTATGGGCTTCCCGAGAAATTGTGCAATTGGATCACCAGTTTTCTTGCAGATTGGAGCATCAAGCATCAAGGTCAATGGCGTAGACGGTGCATGCTCCGATTACAAGCCCATTAACGCTGGTGTTCCACAAGGCTGCGTGCTATCACCAACGCTGTTTCTTCTGCATATCAATGATATGTTGCAAACCGGTAACATTCATTGCTATGCGGATGACAGCACTGGTGATGCTTTATACACCGGCCGTGCCAATATTTCTCGGGAAAACGTCACTGAGTACCGGAACAAACTTGTGTCTGAAGTCGAGACTTAGTTGAACAAAGTCTCAGACTGGGGGCGACTAAATCTAGTCCAGTTCAATCCCCAGAAGACACAAGTTTGTGCGTTTACCGCTAAAAAGAACCCCTTTGTCGTATCTCCTCAGTTTCAAGGCACTACCCTTGTTGACTCAGCCAGTATCGGAATCCTCGGTGTCGACATATCGAGTGATGTGCAGTTTCATGGTCACTTGGAAGAGAAGGCCAAATTGGCCTCTAAAAAGCTTGGCGTGCTCAGCAGAGCGGGACAGTATTTCATGCCGGCACACCGCTTGCAACTTTACACGGCGCAGGTTCGGCCCCACATGGAATACTGTTCCCATCTCTGGGCAGGGACTCCCCAGTGCCAGCTCCTTCCACTTGACCGCATCCAGCGCAGAGCGGCTCGAATCGTCGACGACCGAGTTCTTTCCGATCGGCTGGACTCACTGGCACTGCGTAGAGATGTTGCATCTCTTTGCGTATTTTATCGCATCTACCACGGGAGTGCTCTGAGGAATTGTTCGACTAATTCCAGCCGCTCAATTTCACCATCGCACATCGCGACAGAACTCGAGATACCATCCATACCATCTGGATGATTGGCGGTCCACCACTGTGCGATTTAGAAGAAGTTTTCTTCCTCGCACAACTTCCTTGTGGAATCGATTGCCACCAGCGATTTTTCCGGACCGATACGACTTAGGGACCTTCAAGAAAAGAGCCTACTCCTTCTTAAAAGGCCGGCAACGCATCTGCAATTCCCCTGGTGTTGCAGTTGTTCATGGGCGGCGGTAGTCAATTACCATCAGGTGAGCCGCATGCTCGTTTGCCCCCTCTCCTATAAAAAAAAATTACGAATATTCACTAGGTTTCAGGACTCCTGTTTTGCCTGGGAGTCCGTCTCGATAGTTACCCTTTAACTTATTTCTGACGTCGAGCAGCAATGCGAGCACTGCTGTGTTCCGGTGTGCAGTGTATAAACAGACAGTATAATTACAGGATGAGGAGCATTACATCTTAGTCCTCGGTGGTGACAATGCATCTGTAGCCTTCTTTGTTTAAAGTTGGTTGTAGGTGTCCATGGGCATGTTCATGCGGTAGCTACTTACTATCATGGACTGTTAGTTTTATTGTCACCAATATTATAAGCAAAATGTGAACCCTGCCGCTTTAACTAACCACTGCGCTACCGTGTTGTCCAAAAATAAAGACATAGTAGAGAAATATATATACATATTATCATCAAATGATGAGAAATCTAATACATACCAACGTTGATGGCCAAAGTACTCCCGCGAATAATGTATCCCTGCAGCCTCTTAAATGCTTAGGTAATTTATAATCTTTTTTACCAGAATTCAATAGCGTTAATATGTCACATGCAAGCCCAATCAATGCATAGAAAATTTGAATAGTCTGCAAAATACAACAAAGTTTATAAACCAAGATTTTAGAACCTTTTTGACCCTCGACGATAACAGAGGGGTGTTATAAGTTTGTAGTGTGTATCTGTGTGTCTGTCTGTGGCATCATAGCTCCTGAACGGAGGTGTCTTAATCGAGAGTGTTCTTAGCTATATTTTAAGAAAATCTGTTCAGCCGTTTGAAGATCAACAGCTCTTTTTGTTTCGGGGATTTTTTAATTTTTAATTTAAGTTATAATTATTGTAAAGCGATAAGAGTATGCAAAACTACTTACTCTAATTTACGATAAAAAATAAATATTATATTAAAATTCTGAAAAATAAATACTATATTAGCTGTATGATGGCGTAAAAAATTCAATTTTGTTCTACCGTTCCGTGAATGTTAAAAGAGGCGACTCTGAAAAAGACCAGAATAATCTCTTAGTCTTCGATAAATTGTGGTATACTGTTTTATATATGATTTGACTTTTGACCGCCTCGCTTGTCTAGTGCTCGTAAGCGTGACTACTGATCATGAGGTTCTGGGTTCGAATCCCGGGTCGAACCAAAATCAGCTATTTGGTTTGATAGATGTAAATACCCAAACCAACGAAGAGGACAGCGCCAAAATTGTATACATCAGGTACTGCGATTGCCAATCCTCTGGTAAACGTTGCTATAATTGCAAATGCTTCCTACAATGGGATAAGTCCATGTCATCAAAAGACATATCACGAAAACGTGAGACGCATAAGAAGATATAAAAGGATAAGGAATGAACAGAATCAGTCTAATAAAGTGATATCCTAATATTTTGCAAGCAAATGTATGCGAAAGTAAGATCGTAGTCTACGTCAATTTACAAAAACATTTTCCTTTAATTTCGTAAAGAATATGATAACATTATTTATTTATCTAAACTTTTATGCACACAAAATAAAATCGCACATATGGCGGACTTAATGCTTTAAGGCATTCTCTCCCAGGCAACCATTAGGCTAAGCATAGATAAACATATGGGAGGTAGTGCAGCAAAAATAAACTAATAATGAGAAAAAAAGGTAACGAAGTTCGAATAAACCAGAATATATATATATATATATATGCCATGATATTTGTGGCTTTCCTTGGGGGAGGCCTATGTTCAGCAGTGGACTCGTGAAGTGCTGTAATGATGATGATGATGATGATGCCATGATAAATAAGGAAAATATGTGACAATAGAATCATTCTTTAGGAAAAAGCGTTAATTCACACTTGCAATGCTACGAAACTTGCCCTAAATGTAAAATACGAGTATGGTTAATTTTTAAATTAAAGATTTTTAAATTCGTCTATGAATATATTTATTTTGAAACAGAATTGATATACAATTAAATTAAATATTACAGAAAAACAAAAATAGTTTAATTAAAAATACTTATGTACATTCTGTAAATACTAGGCACAATCACAAGTTAGTTATACCAGTTACTTGACTCCAAAGAGTAAGTAATTCCTTTATGGGGCAATGTATAATAAGCTTTTATAACAAAGTTCCAGAAAATATGCAGACCTTATCTATCAAAAAGTTTAAAAGTTTTATTAAGGAAAAATTGTCTGGTAATGGTTATTATACTACTAAAGATTACATGACAATAACCCCTGGGAGTGAGGTGATCGCTACCATGATGTTTCTAAATCTTTACATACTAATTTCTTAAAATATTCTATTTTAAATTATGCTTTTTTTAAGTCCTGCTGGGTTTTTTGCTGGTACTTCCCAGGACAAAGGTTTTTTCCAAACCAGTGGTAAAGCTATAACGACTTTCAATAAGTATTATATATAGATTACAAAATTAATCTATATTGAATTAAAATTATGCTAGTCTATTCTATTCTATAGCTGTAAAACCCTCAGCTATACATTTAATGTTGCTTCATACAAAAAAATTTAAAAGTTTACATCAAGTACCAGCGTAGCAGTACCTAATACTAACAAGATAAAAATGCATATATGTAAGTTGCGCAATTTAAAACATAGAACTATCCGAACCCAGATATTCGGGCGATGTCTAGTCCATACAAACCTATTCCTCAGTTTTATCCCTGGACAATGACTCTAGAACGTGTATATATATTTTACAAAACAACAATCTATATTAATCTCTGCCATGTTACTATGTTTTTTTTTATTCCATAAGATATCTATTTTAAAAATTAGGCACTTCCTAAAGTTACCGAAATTGCCCAATTATACAGTCATTATCAGACATCAGCATTGACGTACTACTAAATGGACGGCGGGTCTAGAACAAAATTCACGAAAAATGTGTCCCGAGTCAACTATTATCGTAGTTGTAGTGCGAACGTGGTAGAGCCATGCTGCAGATATATTAATTGTATAGTTGTTGCACGAATGGGTCGGCTCGACCGGGGAAGGACCACGCTCTCACAGAATAACAGCGTAAAATAGCCGCTTAATGCTGCTGTGTTTCGTATGGTGAGTGTAGAGAACCGGAGACTTTTTATTGGAAAAGAGGCATTCCATCTTAGTCCTCAGGGCTGACAACGCATATGCATTTTGATTCGTAAACGAGGATAGATGTAGATGTATATGGGCCAGAACAACCACTTACCATCAGGTGGACAGTGTGCTCGCATGTCATCCTTGCCCTATAAAAAAAAAAGTTGTATAGAAATATAAAAACTACAACATCCTCATTCAAACCATATTTACATTGTCATACTGCTCAATTTTACTTGCGAAAATTTATTAGCTCATTAAATTCGACTATAGGCCGCACTATTTTCAGCGTCAGCAGCTTCTAGCGAAAATTATCGGTATGGTTATTTGTTTTACAATGAATATGAATTTAAATTAAATACTATTTATCTTATTTATTTATTTATTTACTCTTTATTGTACACCAAAATACAAAATAACGAGTACAATTAAATCTAAAGTAGAATATGTACAACAGGCGGTCTTATCACTCTGAAAGTGATCTCTTCCAGACAACCTTAGCGTGGAGAACTGATGCAAACAATAGTTAAAAATAGAGGGGGGCGTACAAAAAAAGTGAAAATACATATAAATAAAGATGAGTGAAAATTATATATAATATCATATAATAGATTAAATGAAAAGTACGAAAAAGGAAAAGTAATTTATCTAATGGCGTTCTAAGTAATACGATTTAACAAGACTTTTGAAAGAGTGTAAAGATTTAGCACGACGAATGTGGATAAGTAAAGAGTTCTACAAACGCACAGCAGTTACAGTAAAGGATTTCTTAAAAAAGGAGGAGGAGTACAAAGGAGTAGAGAGAGAAAGATTGACAGAGGATGGAAAGAACCAATTATGGGTAAGGGAAAGATACTGGAAACGGTCTTTTAAATAATGAGGAGTGGAAGGATTAAACAGCACGCCATACAATGCGGAGAGAATGTGAGTATTCCTGCGAAGGCGGATCGGGAGCCATTTAAGCTGTTTGCGAAATTCAGAGATATGATCATATTTGCGAATATTATTAGTTAATAGTCTTTACCGAAAATATATATAAATATAAATAGTTTTTGCTCATTTTCACAATAGAGTACGGCATTTTGGACGTGCGTATTAAGTCGGTCGACAAAACGAAGACTGGCGCGCAATTGGAGCTCTATTTGCATTTTGGAACTCTTGGCTCGGACACTTTTGAGCGCGGACCCGAGGTTCATTTAGTAGTAAGTCAATGGACATCAGCAAACAAATTTAATGACCATGAAAAATAAAAGAAAAACATACATATATTCTCTATAAAATCAGTCCAGTTTTTATAGAGAAAACAAGAGAACACGAGATAGTAAAAGAGATAAATAGTATGTCTCTGTTGCCCCTCTTTACGAGGAAGTGTGAGGCACAGCGCGAGAGCAATCGATCTGTTAAAAAACTATTCCTCAAATGTTTTGCCGCCCGCATTTCCACTTAACTAGAGCGTTCAGTAGTACATACGGCGTAGAAGAGTACCAGACCTTTGATGCTGCTTCCAGTCGCCTATCGGAAGCCCCAGAATTTTCTGCCATTTCCTCTTGCGATACCCATGGGAGGAATTCATTCTCATTCATTACAGGGGTGACGTATTTTCTGACACCGCCACCATACTGCGTATATTTTTTCACTTATACTTACAAATGTCCAACAAGTAAAATATCGTGACTGCAGATTGCTGAAGTTTTTCAATTTTGGGTCCTCAAAGTGTTCCTTCTTTAGTCCTTTTATCATAAAATATGTGTTCGTTACGTGCATTACTATTGTAGCTGTGTAACCAAATATGCGATAATATATGTAATTATTCATTGTACTGGAATAAAAAAGTTGTTGCATTTTAATTAAATTATTAAAAATTAAAGTGTATCTTATGTAAAGCTACGATGATTTAAATTTCGATTAACTCTTCATCTATGACTCTTTACTTATTATTTTAATATGAGCCGTTTACATTATCTACAGGGCCGTGTAGTGTCGGTGTAAGAATAACCACTACCCCATATCATCCCGTGGGTGTCGTTAGAGGCGAAAGAGGGAAACAAATCAGGAGTTGGCCAGCAGCGTATTCCTAATAACGACCAAAATAAAAAAAACTGCGGTTGCGAACCAGCACGCCAAGCATAGCAACTTCGGCAAATATTCCCGCTATGAGGGAATCTATGGAGGAGGCCTATGTTCAGTAGTGGACTTTTATAGGCTGTAACGGTAATGTTTAGTTTATCATTGTCCTTGTATTATACCACCGAATAAAACGTATAATTTGGCCATCACAAGAAATAACGCACAGACATCACATTCTTTTTTGAGAATTCCTTTTCGACCTGCAACCAACTTCAACAAACAAGGTCACCGATGCGTTGTCATCTCTGAGGACTAAGATGGAATGCCTCACAGCCTGTAATTACTGGCTTTTTATACCCTTCAGACAGGAACACAGCAATACCAGCACTGCCAGTTGGAGGTAGAAATATGTAAGAGGGTGACACCTACCCAGACCTACTGGTAACCAGAAAAGAAATCCTACCACCTATAAAAACGTGCTTACGTTCAACGGATGCGAGCGAGAACTTTGACAAGCGTTCGTTCAGTTGTCCTAAGCATAAAATAGTAATTAAGCTTCAAACCGAAATTACTGGCTGAAATTAAAGAAGAAAACTTGTAAACAAATCTAGGAAATTAGGCGAGAAATTTCATACACTCTAAAACTAGTAAACTGAAGAAAAATACCTACAGAAAGTTACATTATAACTGAGTAACATAGGTTGTATTTTATTTAAAAAAAGGGTCCCCTAAGGAAGATCTAATATTGTAATCCAAGGTATCAAAAAATTGGCTATAAAAGTCATTACTTGGAGTACGCTGCAAAAACTGTTGATGGTTGAATAAAATAATGTACTAGGCGTTTATAGAACTTATCAATATCCACAAAAAGTCCACGAGACAATATGTCCAACTATTAGAGTTAAGTGACAATAACAGCTTTTGTGTTCTAAAATTAAATTAAAATACAGCTAGAAACATAGAATACTATAATGTATTATAGTATTCTATGGCTAGAAACTTCGCATCATTGTATTAACCCTTATCTAGATAAATAATTTCATAATTTTTCGAATCGAATGTTTCGTTTAGAAGTTTTCTATAATAACAACGATTATAAAAATGTTAAACGCAAGGGAAATACCGCGTTGTGGCGGCGCCTTCTTCTTTCGATTTGTAAAAACTATCTTTGGTGCAGTATCTGTCTATACTAATAATACACTTTGAAGTATTCTATTACTGATATGTTATGTATATATTAAGTTTAACGTAGAAAAATTATATATTTGTACCTTAAATGAAGAATTTTTGAATTCTGTAAATCCGGCGAGTCTGCCATCACACGCCCTGAAGTTTAAAGTCAGCACCCCCATTAAACTATTGAATAATTTAAGGCCACCCATTAAGTGTAATGGCACAAGACTTTTAACAAAAGAACTAAGAGACAATGTGATTGTTGCAATCAACCTCAGCTGTCCGGCTTCAGGTTTAGATGCAAAGCGGACAGCTTGCGTAATTTCCACTTATTCCGATGATATCGACAGACCTACCCATATCTTTTAAGCGGCTTCAATTCCCTGTTAAATCTACTACTGCTACCAAACGCAACACCACTACAAAAATGATATCAGAGGAGCTTTGAGGTAATTTAAGATTTTATAATCCGTACTAAGTATGTGTCATAACTTTTTTTTATTATTGATAGGCTTGCGTTTGACCACTATCTCACCTGATGGTAAGCGATGATGCGATCGACTATGGAGCACGCTTGTCTATAAGTTACTTATTCTCTCTCAATTTATAGACCCCTAGGTTATAGCTATCAGGAAATAGACTCCGGCAGGGAATTCCACTCCTCCTGTACATACAATGAAAGTGTTCTCAAAACTTTTGACCCAAAACTTATAATTCGCTCAGGGATAGAGTAGATTTTATCGGTAAAAGTATTTTTAGGATCAGCATTTTTCTAGTTGTCTATATAAAGTTTTTTTATGTAGGATAAGGGTGACAAACGAGCACACAGTCCACCTGATGGTAAGTGGATGCTGTGACCCATAGACATCTACATTTATCCTCAATTAAGAATCAAAATGCAGATGCGTTGTCACCCCTGAGGACTAAGATGAAATGCCTCGTTTCCAGTAAAAAGGGTCACCGGTTCTCTACACTCACCATGCGAAACACAGCAGCATTAAGCTGCTATTTTACGCTGGTATTATCTGAGAGCGTGGTCCTATCCCGGTCGAGCCGACCCATTCGTGCTACAACCATAAAATAGCTGCAGCATGGCATAATACGTTAAAATAAATATAAATAAGCGGAGTGTACGTAAGCGAGCTACTAGCAAAATAAATGTACTAATAGGGAACTTTTAAATGTGTTTAAGTAAATTGAATAACAAAACAAAAAGATTATTTTATAATAAAAATATAGAAATAGAATAAATAAATTATTCTTTTCGTATTATTCCTTAAACAATAGTCCAATATGATACTTTTCCCCCTATTTTTACCCTTGGGGCATAATTCTTCTTTTAATGGGACCACCCTTGAGGTAAAGCCTATTTAATAAAAAAAAGAAACATTAAAATCGGTTAACAGTCTGCGAAATTATCGCGTAACATACATGCAAAAAAAACATACACTCGATTTGAGAACCTCCTCCTTTTTGAAGTCAAAAAGAACTCTCGCACTTTGCATCCAAACATACTTGCCAAAATTTCTACTCCCATAAAGCGAAGTCAACCAATGGCTTATAATAGTTAAAAAAACACGTCTCAGTCTCCACATAGGTGTGACATAGACTCCACACATGACCTTTGTCTTGTCCATATTCATTTTAGAATCTATACGTCGGGAGACACTATTTAGGTCATTGAGCTAAGTGCTAAGGGCCTCCAGTGAATCAGCCATTATGACTATATTGTCGGCAAATCGAAGGTGAGTGATGTATTCGCAACGGATGTTCATACCGTATCCTTTCCAGTCCAGTAGCTTGAAAAACTTCTTCCAATGCAGCAGTTACCGCTGTTTCAGGGATACAACGTCATTCTGTCTTACACTTCTCTTCAGTTGAATAGGCTTTGTACTCTGGCTTAGTACTCGTCGGATATTCATCGTAGCCCTACTGCACAAACACTTCAGCACGTCGATATACCGACAGTCAACTTAGTATCTTATTTTTTACATACCCAATAGGCAGATTGTACACCTCAGTCTTTTGTATGGTAATAAAATCTTTTCTGAAATAGGCTTGTTAAGAAGGCTGGAAGTCGTCGAGTCTGCGTGAGAGACTCGACGACTTACTCCGGAGTAGTGTCACCATAGAGGACGGAATCGAAGTACTTCTGAAGGACTATAAATACCTGTTATATATCTGCTTTCAAAAGCTCCGCTATATTTCTATCCTCACCAGGGACAGGCACGCCTGAGGAGTCTTGATTTCCTCAGACGTGCCTGTCACCATTCGGTGATCACTGCGAGCTTTCGCCTTCGCGATCACTGAGACAGCACTGAACAGTTGTCGCTTGGTCGTCATGATAAAAGCAATTTAATTTTTTGTCGAACTGTCAGGACTGGACCAGGTCCACTTTCTGTGGGGCCGTTTCTGGAAGAAGATATTCATTATAGAATCCCTCATTAACATGAAGTTATCCAGTTGTTGACCCTTGGATTCCTTTGCCCTATCCCAAATATTCCTATCTTTATAAAAAAAATATTTTTCATCGTCTTTTATTGAGTTTAGTTTCACATTGAAGTCTCCCATCCGTAATGACTACTGTATAATGAGTTTCAGAAAAATGTATGGCTTTAGAGATCTCAAAGGTCAGACAGGTTAACCTTGACATCGTTGTGTTTCAAGGTTAACCTGTAGGACCTTTAACGAATACAGTTTGGTGGTTCCGAGTACTTGGCAAATGATTTTGAAACTGTAGTTTGTTTATTGTTTATTGATTCATTTTTGCATCATAGTTACCACAATTTTTGGAACTGTTATCAGAATGGTGTTCCTATCCATCCACTTGTTTAGTTTCTCTATGTCAGATTTTACGACACCCACGGGATGACAAATGATTCTCTTACGCAGCCAATACACGGTAGCTATTAATCAAATGGAATTCAAGTTTAAAAATACAGTTAGATAATTTAGTATAATGTACTCAATTTGTTTATCTTCATCAGTTTTATCACGTTCTTATCTGTTAATTATTATTTCATTAAAAAAATAATTGTAACAATAGCTAATGTACATGTAGTTTCACATAATGATAACAACCGAAAGTATAAATTATTAAAATAAAAGAAATGAACCTTTATGTACTTTAAACGTATTGTATAAAATATTATATATAATTATCGATAAAAAAGTCTACGACAACTTTAAATAGCACATGATTAATTGATTTCTCAACTAAAATGTTCATCATAACATCAGCGTGTGTTATATATATATATATATATATATATATATATATATATATATATATATATATATATATATATATATATATATATATATACATATTATATATATTTAAAACTATGTAATTCTTACCTTTTATTATCTATGTGCAAGAAAATAATATTATACGAGTACCCATTCACTACACAATTGTCACAGCGGAGCCGGCCACTACAATTCAGTAACGGTATTGAACTGCTTGTCATTTAGTTTCTACGCAACGATAAACTCATGAACCACTTTTATACAGGTCTCTGATAAATTGGATTCAAAACTCTACTACAAGTACATAAGGAAGAAACAAGTGTTACATAGGTTTCTTTGATAATGGAAAAATTATTTTGAACTTCAGGAGGACGTTTGTACCTAGTAATGATATTGAAAATAGTTCGAAGCTTGATATTTAAAAGTAAATAATTAAAATAAAAGTTATAAATTTAACATTTTACAATAACACATTGAAAACAATTGAACAAAACTGATGTTTGTTTATGTATAAAATCCAAATTGAAAATCTAGCTATTAAGTTGTCACATTGTTGGGATTTTTGTCTGTATGTAAGACAAAAACATAATCGTAGCTGGAACCACTTAATTTTATTAAATTCGTAATAGATTTAGCGTTCCACTGTAAAAAACTATCCATATAATTTCGTTATTTGTTCTTATGTGCCACAACAGCATAACTTCTGGAGATTTTGACCGAATTGGATAAAACATTGGGAACATATTCTTTCTATATAGATCTCAATTTTTCGCGTAGAAAATATAAAAATATATACTTACATTTTTTATCTACATACTAATATAATAAAGCGGAAGAGTTTTTTGTTAGTTTAAACACGCTATTCTCTGGAACTACCAGCCCGATAGAAATAATATTTTTTGTATACGATAGCCAGATTTATGAGGAACCTCATTAGGATAGAATTGGGGCTTCTGCGTCACTTGCTCTCGCTTCGCCCGAGCTACGTGCCGCTGAAGGCCCTAATTCTCTCCAGTAGAGGTGCCACTTCATCGTTAAAATGCAATGTGGTACAAAAAAAAAACACTTTAATAATACTAATCTTTGCTGATATGGAACTATTGTTTTTTTCTCCTCCTCGAACACAAGGATAGTTTAAATTAAAAGATGAAGTTTTTATTTGCATATATTTTATTGAAAATCAAACAATCACTTTGTTTTCAAAACACCATTTCTTAATACATGAAACATTTTTTGACGCTCAGATTTTCTTATGAGTTATACAGTAAAGTATCTTTACAATAAAGTTCACAAAGAGTATTTAAATTAGGAGCTCCTAAGCAATTTATATCTATGATAATATTATTTTTATCAAAAAGATCTTGTACCCATTTTATTTTTTCACATCCTTTTAAAAAAATCTTTTAATCTTTCAAATATGTCTTGATAATTCTGTGAAACTCTCTATAATCAACAAAGCGCTCACTCCATCGATACCCTCTGTGCTTTTCAATCCAGCAAATTTTTTTTTTTCTCTTCAAGAGATAGTGAAGTGTACGGGTAAGGAGGTTTAATTAGGAATATTTTGGTGTACTCTAGATTGACTATAGCAAATTGTTTTACTATTAATTCATTTTTGCTATTTTTGAATCCTTGAAGATCTATGATTATTGTATTGCTATTCATGATATTTTCTTAACGATATTACTCAGTGGTTTGTACTCGAATATACAATCGTTTAAAATCAAGCAATAAGCAGCTGTCTCATCTGGTATTTCTTGGTCTGTTTCGATTTCAACTCTCAGGTCGATCGAACCTTTTAAAGTTTCGTGATATCTTGAATAATCAATTACAAATAATGGCGCTACGTCTCTGAATTCCTTTAAACCTATCAACGGCTCTGACCGGCGTCCGTGATATGACTGTTGAAATCTCGCATACTGTATAAATAAAGAAAACTTATCTTCTGAAAAGCTGACATTCAGTCCCTCATAAGGATAATATGATGAATTTAAAAAGACTCTTACATCACGTACGTGACAATGGTTAAACTCTGCCATTGATAATGCCGCGTTATGTTTGCGGTTGGTTTATAAGGCGATGACAACGAATCGTGG
This sequence comes from Parnassius orleans, assembly GCA_029286625.1. Classification (NCBI taxonomy): domain Eukaryota; kingdom Metazoa; phylum Arthropoda; class Insecta; order Lepidoptera; family Papilionidae; genus Parnassius; species Parnassius orleans. The sequence goes on from JAGSMP010000083.1 coordinate 1,006,146, forward strand.
TTTCTCTATTTGCGATGAAGTTTTTATAGACCAAGTATGTTTACGTGTTTTGGGTAGCAATGGATACTCATATAAGTCCCAGGAACGTAACGCTAATGGAATAGCTCTATCTTTTTCTAAATGTTTTAATAGGCTGATTCTTTCACGATCTGATACTTTGATGTGTGGAACTCGCCAAACAATTTTATTTATTATATAATATCATCTACGACTTCACCTTTATTTAACTTAATCGCATTAAGATTCGTATTACTTCATAATAATACTAACTCGTGTTTACAATTAATTATAATTTTTTCATAATCTTCTGCAAATCCTAATATCTTGTTCAATGGTAATAGATGCGGAAAACGCTCCACCACTAGTATTGCTTGTTCCTGCAGTTGACCAGCCCCAAACTCGTGCACATTTGGATTCATTTTCATTTAAGGATAGATAACATTTTATTGTAGTAGTGATACCCGCATTCTTAATTTTATCTATTTCTAAACCATTAAGTTCATATCTTATGTCTTGAAATAGAAATAGTGCTGGATTATTAACAAAATGTACGTTTGATACCTTTTCTTTCGTGGTGCTGTTATGAACGTTCACTTTTCCCTCGATATATAAACTACTGAGTGAAGGTAGCACGTACAGGTCTTGCTGATTAATAGGAATACGTATTTCGTCATTCTTGTTAAAACTAGTGACATATGGTTTGTATGAATGATACCCGAAACTTTCAATGCTGTTATCGTATGATGTTTGTTGCGATATGTTTAAAATATTCATTTTATCAAGCCAACTAGCTTAAGAAAATCTTTGTTAGTCTTGGTAAGTTTCTTTTTTAGCTGAAGAGCCTTTATGAGATGTTCTTTTAGAAGTGACTTGGATACACGACGTAGGTGGGCTTTTATTGAATTATATAATTTTTTTCGGAAATTTAAATACAGTTGTACTTCTTCACCTCGTAAATTTATCTCTTTATTCTCAGCGTACAACAGCTTTATATTGATAGCACTTATAGAACTTTGGTTAACAGGAAAATAAATTAAGTTTTTAGGTATTTCAATTATTTGATAACCAGGTGGTATATTAGGTACAAATTCATAAATTATATGGCTTGCTTTCCCGTTGACAAATGAACCACTAATTACATCGCATTCAATCCGCACGATGGTTGTCGATAGAATGCTGACAGGATACTTTGATTCAGTACTTATATTTGCTTTTATTGTTTCCATACCAAACTTGTGTCAGGATCAGGTCAGGCGCCTACTCGGACTGGTTTGGCATCCATAAAGGTGTCAGACAGGGCTGTACGGCTTCCTCGTGGCTGTTCAACCTATTTATGGACAGTTGTTTGGAAAATTTGAAAGTTTAAGAATGCGGGTTAAGAATGGGTGAGTTAACCGTTAAATGCCTTTTGTACGCCGATGATCAAGTCATACTTGCGTCGTCGACGGCCGAGTTGCAAATGATGGTTACATTAATGAACAGGTCATTAAAAGAAAGGGGAATGAAAGTGAACGCAAGTAAGACGAAAGTTATGGTTTTTGAAAGAGAAGAAAGTAAAACGATATGTGACATAAGAATAGAAGGGGAATTCTATTCTTATTCTTATTCTTATTTGGTCGAGCAAGTAGATGAGTTTGTGTATTTGGGATATGTACTTAGCAGGGATGGTAGATATGATAAGGATATAGAACGAAAAGTGAACGCATGAAATAGAGTAAATGGGGCTCTACACTCTATTGTGGAAAGTCAGAATGTGTCCAAAAAGGCACGTATGGCACTTTACAATGCTGTGTTAGTCCCTACTTTAATGTATGGTAGTGAAAGTTAGGTGTGGCAGAAGCAGCACGAGAGTAGAATAAATGCTGTAGAAATGCGGTCATTAAGGAGTATGTTAGGGCTGAATCTTAATGACAGAGTGAGAAATTGTGTGATAAGAGAAGAGTGTGGTTTGCAAGATGACGTTGTGACCAGGATTAAGAAAGGAATGCTTCGGTGGTTTGGTTATGTAGAAAGAATGAATGAGGAAAGAATGACAAAGCAAATTTATGTGGCAGAGGTGAACGGCAGAGTCTGGAAGGAATGCCCTAGGCAAAAATTTATCGACCACATTGGCGATATATTGAAAATGGGCCAAATAAAGAGTACCCTTAACCGACGAGCGTGTATGCGTAGGTATATGGATGTGGAAGAGGCGACAGAGGTGTGTCAGGATCGTGCCAAATGGAAGTCCATAGTCACACACAACACCATAAGCCACTAAAACCACTTTTTATGTAAAAATAGCAATTGATCGATTTAAAAAAAAATAAGTTCAACAATCATTTATCTTTCTGACAATGTGCTTTTTATATCATTTATATGTTCAATATGATTGTTAGATACGATTTCATGCGACAAAACGTTGGAATCTTGATATTTAGGCGCTAGTAGAACATACCTACGCGCATTGCGCTTAAGGCATGCAATAAACTACTTTTTGTAATAAGACGTCTTGAGCTCATTAATAAAGATTTAATTTCGTGTTTTATACTCTTATATTTAATAAAATGATGTTTGGAAATAATTAATTTAATTTGATTCATCTTTATTTCAGTTGGTGTTTACAGTATTCTGGTCCTTATTTCTCTACTAGCTATTACCAGCTTCCCCGCATGGTCACTAGAAATGAACTATCCATTGCTTTTTGAATTGAAAAGAAAACTGAGTTTTATAGATTTGTCAGAGATGCAGCCATTAAAAAAACTGAGCAAAATTGATTCGTCAGCCTATTTAAATGTTTTGAAACGCAGCGTATAGGAAGCATGAAAATAGCCTGTTTATTCAAATGGAAATGGATATTTTTTAATTGAAACTGAGCATAATTATCCGTCAGGGATGCAGACTTTGAAAAGAAACTGAGCTAAATTGATTCGTCAGAGATGCAGTTTTCTGAATTGAAAGGAAACTGAGCCAAATAAAGATCCGTCAGAGATGCAGCCTTGAGTTGAAAAGAAACTGAGCTTAATAGGTCCGTCAGAGGTGCAGCATTTGGAATTGAAAAGAAACTGAGCTAAATAGGAAATTTTGAATTGAAAGGAAGATCTGTGGAATTCTGATTAATTGATTGTAATTTTGGAAAAAACTAACTGAACACTATTTTAAAACGCTACTGTACAAATGTTATAAGTTTTCCATTCGGGAAAGAATGTATGGAGATTCTGGGCATTTGACACACGAACATGCTACATACAGCTGACCATGAGAGAAGTTTTTTTCTAAGTTGACCCCCTACCTGTAATTTGCCCTTGCGCTTTAATTGTCATTGCAAAACTGAGCTTAATAAGGAACTGCCTTTGAATGAAAAAAGGAAGATCTGTGGAATTATAGGGATCTGTGGTATAATAACATTTTCATCTTTTCCTACGCCTTAAAATTGCTTTCCGATTATGTTCCGTCAAGATGTGTCACGCAGCCTTATACCGTTACATAACCGAGGAGCATCTAAATTTCGCATTAGCATGACTGGGACGCCTAATTTTAATTGAAAGCTGTAGGGCACACTGACAACTCTAGAGAATTTAGAAACTCTACGGGATATGAAGTGCTCTGTTCTGTGTCCATAACTGTGTCTGCAACAAATACTCTTATTTCTCCTGCTACTTCTTAATATATCTGAATTTATTTTGTTGCTCTCATTTTTGGTGCAAGAATCCTTTCACATAACCATTTGTCTTCATGCATGTTGTTCGTTAAATCTGAATAAATGCTCGCAATTAATTCGGAATGACTCTGTACTAAATTACAAAAATCTCTCGTCAATTTAACGCAGCCCTCAGCATCCGTTAACCGCCCATCGCCAATTTTAATAGTGTGTCAGCATAGTTTCCAGCATTGTTATACAAATGCACTCTCATTTCGTAGTTAAACTGAATTTTGTCTTGTTCCATAAAATAGACGACTTGAGGCATGCTTTAATTTCATCTGCAGGTGTGCCTTTTGAATGACAGGTAAAGTTTGGCGAAAGTCACCAGCCATAAAACCACCATTCCTCCCATTACATCGGTACTGCTGCAAAATCCTAGAGCGTTCAATTTAGTGCTTCTACAGCTTTTTATGCGACATTGTACTTTCCCACACTAAAGTTTGCATTGTCGTAGCATTATACCACGTGCACTATTTTTGCTAAAGTTGCAGATCGGCAATTCTTCCTGGGCTAGATTTAGAGGGAGTTTTAAAACAGAATGTGCAGTGCGGCCCCCGCTTAGAAGCGTGGCGGCTATACCGGAGGAAGCTACGGTCACAGCAATGTTTTTATCTTTCCGTACTTGCGCTAATAATAAATTTAACAAAAATGTCTTCCCAGTTCGTCTGGGGCATCTAAAAGAAAAGTGCACCATTTCAGATTCAATTTGTCCTAATACTTTGTCAAAAACTCGTTTTGTTCGGGAAGCAAGCGGGTACAAATTCGGCTACTTGCTGCTGCAAAGCTGGTATATCGTAGTTTGTTTCACGTATAATTTCATCACTTAGTTCATTTTAGTTTGTTCGCTGAGGGCTTATCATTCCAAAGTCGCTTAATTTTTTGCCTACCATTGCCATTACTTTATCTTCAATTTTCCAAGTGCTTCATTATAAATGTGTTCATTGTATGTCATGTTCGCGTGTGTCTGCTGTAACCTTCGCAAAATATCTTCCGCCATGTTCTCTTTATATTTGTCCCACAATTTATGTGCATTAGATAGCCCGCAAGATGATATGAGAGTTGCATAAGATCCCTAATTTTGTGGTGACTGGCACTGCACAGCTTCCTCCATGGTTTCATCCCAGTGATTATCGTTTTCTAAAAGATGCAGAGCTTCATGCTTCTCTATAAGTTGCGCATTCCTGACCGTTGACAGTTTTAGGTCTTTATATCCTGTAGGACCCCGAACATGGTGCAGCAGCAATCGTAAACAGAAACATTCAAAATTAGTTACATGGACGGTATACGACCAAGGGCATCTGATGACTTTACACCAGGCCAATTTGCAACAGGCGCGCCTTGAATACGGCGTTTCTACTCCTTCCTAGATGTGTTCCAAGTATAATAGCGGGGACTTCAGAATATAACAACGTTTTGCAAAGGGGTCGGTTTGACAAAGTTGAAAGAAGGCTGTTAGTGTAGTTTTGGCGGTGATGCAATTCTTAAATTTCTTTCGGTGAAATATACGTTCTCCATTTTCTAAGTGCACAGCAAGGTGAGTAACTGTTGAGTGCCTTTCGTGTAGGGAAGCCAAAGAGACACCACGCTGCCTCGTTACTGCACATAACGCCCTGCTTGAAAGGTCTGTACTTCATTAACGGATTTTCACCTTCCTCCTGAGATTAAATATTGCTCGCTTCTTTTATTTGTACTTACAGATATACTTAATTGCGCGGACAGAGACATGCTTCTACATTAATGTGGGCATTAAACATTTTACATAGAATGGGCGAATACGGGACAATCCAGCTGTTATCTAAGGTTTCGAACGCTCCAGAGCGAGATTTGATTGTAACTTTCCTGCCACCATCTTCAGGAGCTCTGCGTCTGTATAAAGGTAGCCATTGTCATTGTGCTGTTTCTTTTAATAGCTGTTTGGGAATTTCTTTTACATTTCCTTCTTTCATACATATTTGAATTTCGTGCTCATGGACCGTGAACCATATTTCGGACGATGGTATCATACAATTCTTTATCTTGCTCAGGATCCGAATCTCGGCGCTTATTATGTCGTCTATTTGGCTGGGCCCTTCTCTTTAAGCCATATTAGAATGTGGGCATCCTCTTTTGCCATTCAATTGAATACATGAAGCACTGCACCTCTCCGAAAATTTTCCTTTGTTAATTACATACATTAATTTTGTACTTTTAATCTAAATACTCTAGCAACTAAATCGTGTCTGTCAGTACTTTTTGGCCCGGTACCTCCTCAGTTATTTCTTTCCATGTGGGATTGCAAGTAAAAGTAACAAAAGATCAGGTCTTCCGTAAGTTCGTACATACGCGAATGCGTCTTGTGTGCTCATGTAGGTAGCAGGGACTGTTAACGAATGATGAGGGCAGAATTACCATTTTACCTAAATCTCTGGGGTTTACATTGGCGTCGCTAGAAACTGCATCTTGTAAATGTATATAATTCTCAACGCGCAGCTTTGTTTGATTTAAAGATATATGGAGAGACGTTCACTTTCTACCTTACATATCTACCAAAATTGATGAAATAATTGTCTACACCGGTTAAGAGGTTAAAATCATTTTCTCGCAACATCATATGATACGCATAAAATCCATACATGATTCTTTTTGTTCGGTAGGCTCCTTTGTGACCGGGTTATGAGTGGAATTTGAAAATGATAACCCTCTCCTTTGCAATAAATCGATTGGTATTGCAGAGCGTCATAAAACTTGTGTGTATCGGCTACCCGTTGCAACGTATCATCACGTGCTCGCAAGACAATGTCTCGTGAAGAAAATTGATCACCACTAATTACGGCTGCTATTTCGTTTATCAAAGGCGCATTGTAGCTCTCGCCTTTCATGCTCTCCTCGAGGGGTAAGATCTGCGTGAATGACGACTTTATAATCCTCTTCAGGTAGGTTTTCTAAAGCAGTTTTAAATGTTTTGACTAAAATGTTACGTTCATGCAAGAATCTTTGAATTTTGAACACTGTGTCTCTCTCAACTCCCTGGATAAATTGGCGACGGTCCCTCAATTTCTTCGTCACCCATAAAATTTACTTGTAAAATTTATGCTGTTCGTTTTCAGCTGGAAAAAGTGAACCTATTCTATGATAAATTTGCACCGTAAATGTAGGCGAAAATCCGGCATTATTATTTCCCGGTCAACTCGAAGGACGTCATTTGAAAGCATGAGTTATATTTCCGGATCCTGTTTAAAAGCGCCGTGACTCATAAGCATCGTATAAAAAGAGAGTTTTCAAAGGTTCTTCTGGTTCCCCAAGTAACGGAAGAGATACTTTGCCATTGGAACAGCATGCTTGCGGTATCATCTTTCCATTTTAAAGCGCTGCAAAATCGACACGCCTTGTCCATCAGTCCGATAACAACTAACCTGTGATTTTTATAATCAATCAACGGATCATAATTGAATGCTGCGTCATTAAAACCGACCAATTGTTTCTTTTGAAAATTTTGTCGACGTTCAGCTTGGAGCTGTGCATTTGCATCGCGCCTGTGTCTGTTCTGGTGTTTCAGATGCCCTTATAGTAGATTGACGTTCAGCTTGCTCAATGAGTTTGTGTTGAGTTTCATCAGGTGTTTCCGCGGCTCTTAAGGCGGCCTGACGTTCCTTGTTCGAATAGCTTTTGACTTTGAGCAGGTGTTTCAGTAACTCTTAAAGTAGATTGACTCTCTGCCTGTTCAGCCTTTGCTGACTTTGATCAGGTGTTTCAGTAGCTCTTAAGTAGCTTGACGCTCTGCCTGTTCAAGACGCCTTTGCTGACTTTGAGCAGGTGTTTCAGTAGCTCTTAAAGAGCTTGACGCTCTGCCTGTTCAAGACGCCTTCGCTGACTTTGAGAAGGTGTTTCAGAAGCTCTTTAGTAGCTTGACGCTCTGCCTGTTCAAGACGCTTTCTGACTTTGAGAAGGTGTTTCGGAAGCTCTTAAGCAGCCACGCTCTGTCTGTTCAAGACGCCTTTGCTGACGTTGAGAAGGTGTCTCAGATGCTAAAAGCAGCCTGACGCTCTGCTTGTTCTTACCTTCTCAGTTCAGCATCTTCTAAAGATTCTAGATCGAGCTAATCTTTCGCTTTCTTTGAGAAGATACTCTTGAAAGGCTGGACTTACGTGCGAGGGCATTATGAAAAAAAACCTATTTATAAAAATTAAAATACCTAAAGGAATTAAATTTCCTTTTAAATATTTTTTAAAAAACATCAAAATATCTAAAAGGAATAAATATTCCTTTTAAATATTTTAAAATCAAAACAACAAAACCAATTCAAGACACAACACGAATCCGAAAACGATAGCCAAAAATCAAATCAAAACAAACCAAATCACAAAACAAATGAAAACCGAAATCGAAAGCAGTAGTCAATATAAATATAACCAACGAAAAAGAAGTAAGTTATAGGTACCGTATACACTATCTATACTATTAATATTCCTTTGAACTATTGTTAAACAACCTAAAACAACGAAAACCAATTCACGATTCTAAATAAACAAAATCCAAAATCAAAGCCAGAGTCTAAATATGTATAAAGGAATACCAACAAATCAACAAAACCGATCCAAGAAAATACACAAATCCGAAAATGAAAGCCAATATAAATCCATTCAACCTTAACCAAATCACAAAACAAATAACATACAACCGAAATCAGGTAGTCGAATAAGCTATAGAAACAATTTGGTATAGATACCGTATGCACTATATTTGGGCTGGCGGGAGTTAAGTACAAGTCAGGAAACATTTCGTTACCGCGTTTTAAAAACCTAGTAACGACATCTAGCGGAATCAATTTAAACTATGTATACGTTAGTTAATAAGAACTCTCAAAATATTTTCTTATAATTTTGCATTTTTCTTATTGTAATACCGTTTCATTATAACACATATAAGAACTGTATTCATTTCCGTTCAATAAATACTACTAAAACTATAATAAGACTTACTAAGAACTGTTTCTACCATTGTTAAGTAATAGTTAAGGGTGAAAGCGTGAGGTGGTGATAGTATTTCTGATCCATACTTATAATCATGTAACCCTTGCGGGTGAGCAGTGCATCAACGGATTACTTAATATCGTCTGGGTTATCGCCTATTCTGTGAATTACGATGCACGAAGAAAATCAGCTGGTGAATTTTATGTTTTTATCGCTCTCTTCCGGTCCTGCGTGGAAAAATACAGATCCATACATTTTTATCTTAATTTTGGTAAAAAGACATAATAATCCAGATATTCTGACCTTCTGTGTTCGTCCATCGTACCGTCGTCCGTCTTGTAGAATCACGGTGGCGCCACCTAGCTGAATTTAATTTTGCAACATATTAAATTTTCCCACGGGAATGATATGTTTTTCCGCTGAAAAAAGTAGCCTATGTCACTCTACAGCCACCGAACTATCCCCATACAAAAAAATCATGCCATGCCGACGCTCTGTCGCGACGTGAAAGAAGGACAAACAAACAAACAAACAAACAAACAAAGAAACAAACACACTTTCGCATTTATAATATTAGTATGGATGATAGAGATTTAATTTTCCCAAAATTTATCGATAAAGTGCTGAGCAAGATATCAAACCATGTTATACATACGGCTATAGTTCCAGTCGTTTTATGGGAAATTGTGTTTCGACCGAGGACCGAGCCGAATTCACATTTGAGGAATATGTTGCATGTGTTGTTTCACATTTCCTTATACTTTCTAGTGTAAGTATAGACTGTATGAAACCCAGGATATTTGTATTTTACACAGTATCCGTCTTATGACGGTAGCGTAATTAGAGTAGCGTATTATTTATAAAAATTTATCACTCTATCTTTTGTCCCATGAATATCGTATAATACTACTATGCCTTTTTACCTATTGTAAGCTAATGCTAGACTACTGTCCCACTAGATAATAACTGTTGATCTAGCCGAAGATGGTTGAGTGTACTGAGTATGCGGGAAAAAAGCCTATTTACTATTGAAGCTGGAAAATTACTCCGCTCTTTTGCTATATGTAAAATATATAGTATCGTGTCGCCTCTGCGCGATAAAACAGAACCGACTGATCGATAAAACAGAAACAGAACCGACATATCCTAACGGATCTGAAACTAGCAATGGGCCGGCCATACAGCTCGAACAACCTGTTCTCGAGTGGCACTAGATAGTGACAACCTGGTAAGACATGCAGGAAGTCGATGGATGCAGGTGACTCAGGAACGTGTTTTGTGGCGTAAAGTTAACACATAGTCCAAAAAAATCTCTGTCCTGGGAAAGACCAGCAAAAGATCCAGCGGGACATAGTATATGGACGTATCCATCCATCAAGTTCGGTTTTAGCTATTAACGAATTGATAATGTTGATAACAAATGACAAATTTTTTTTTTCAGTTTAGCATACACATACATAGAGCGGGGCATTTGGATCTATCCTATACTTACGAGTACGAAAACGTTTGGTACTATTTATTTCCCTCTAATTTTAGCCATTTTATTATTTTTAAAAATATTTTTTACTTCTTGCAATGGCAGTTAAATTATCTTGTACACGGAAGAAAATTTATTAAAACACTTTGAAAGCCTTGGTAAGATTCGGAATGAGGTTTGGTTATTTAGTAATATTTGTAAATAAATATTATATAATTAAAATTATTTTGTTTTTCTCATAAATTAGCTTCATAGATGGAATAGATTTTAAATTATTATGTTAAGATTACTTTAACATAAATAAGGGTGACTAATGAATGTATCCAGTGGTAAGAAGTCATGATGTCCAATATGTATCATCACATAAGACAATAGATAATAAAAAATGGCCAAGTGCGTGTCGGGCCACGCAGGGAAGTACGGTTTCGTAGTTGCCCGTCACAATACGCGGGCTTTCTTGATAATGAGAATAATGCGTGAGTTCGCGGTTTGACCGCTATCACGACTAAAAATAGGAGGCCCAAATAGGAAGATGGTAACTAAAGGACTTACTTTCAAATCAGACTTATAAGGAGTGGTATTCAAAAAAGATTAAAAAAGACTCGTCGGCGAGAAGTCTGTTATGTGGGAAGCCATGGAATGTAAATGGCAGTTTAATTGTGTTTTGTTTAGTTATAATTTTTATTTCGGCTGAGAAATACCGAAATTTTCGGTGTTTTGAGCTGCCTTGTATTAATTTATTTTATTAAATACACTTTGCCTCACTCCGGGCAACAGAGTACTTTTTTACTCCGGGCTCAGCCGCCGTCGTAAGTGGTCGTTTGTTTACAGCGGTTCGTGCTGAAAAATATCGATCGCTGTAGAAATACAAAATATTCCAAAGACCAAATTTGATACATACTTGATGAAAGTAAGATATTATTATTATTATTTTTATAGTCACAGATTTTTATTACAATATTTCGTTTCGCTAAAAGTACGCAGGATTTATATATAAATATACTTATACGTCTTGGACTTTACGTCGGGACCAGGACTCCGCTTCCCACACGTTCGCGGTATGTCCAGCGTGGGAACGGGAGAGGGCGATCCTGGTGAACCTGGTCGGATGGAACCTCTCCCTGCCAGCAGTAGCGTCAGCGATGTTGAGCGGGGATTCGGCGTGGAGGGCCGTAGCCACCTTCTGTGAATCAGTCATGATTCAGAAAGAGGCTGCTGAACGGGATCGGGAGAGGGCGGATCGCGCTCGGAGACGACGTCGCCAAGGCGTTCGTCACGGCCCTCCTCTTGAAAACGGTGTTTCCCTACCAGAAACGGGGCCTCTGGGGTTACATGCGCTCGGGGCGGGGTCCCGAACGTCTAGCAATGTAATCTCCGAGGAGGACGGTGACTCAGATGTGGTCCCGAGCACCGTGATAGCACTGCGAGGGTGATGAGGGCAGTAAGGACTGCCCACGGGACATGTTTTAATAAAGCAAAGCGAGAGAAGGGCCCCGGTAGTGTTCCGGACGGAGATCCCGGGATCCCTCGTATACGCTGATGGTGACTACCGTGGGGTTTTAGCCGGTAGGAGTCCGGCATAACCTTCTCGTTGCCCCCAGAGCAAAAGGTATCGATGAGGATTTCCCCACGAAAAAAAAGACTAGATTATTGCTGTGATTGTATTGCTCGAGGCTACCCACTATCTCGATGAAGATAGGGCCCCATTAGGCCCAGAAAATCGCCCTTTGTCGACATATACATAATAAGTGTACTAATAGGGACGAACTTTTTAAATGTGGTTATGTAAATTGAATAACAAAACTAAAATATTATTTTTTCACGTGCTAGAGCCATGCTGCAGATATATATGTAGTATAGTTGTAGCACGAATGGGTCGGCTCGACCGGGAAGAACAACGCTCGCATAGAATACCAATGTAAAATAACAGCTTAACGCTGCTGTGTTTCGTATGGTGAGTGTAGGGAACCCGAGACCCTTTTTACTGGAAACGAGGCATTCCATCTTAGTCCTCACGGATGACAACGCATCTGCATCATGATTCGTAATCGATGGTAGATGTACGAGTAGATGTCTATGGGCCACAGTAACCACTTACCATCAGGTGGACTTTGTGCTCGTTTGTCACCCTAATCCTATTAAAAAAAATTATAATAAAAATACAGAAATAGAACAAATCAATAAATCTTTTTCCTCATTAATTCATTACAGCCTGCTAAAAGTCCAATGCTGAACTTATACCTACCTCATAAATTGCTTAAGAATATCCCCCATATTTTTCTAGCAGTCACGTTTAACAGGTGGATTTGTAATCGAAGTTTTTGTTATTTTGAGCTATTATCAGAAAAATACTGAATGCTTTTATGTTTGATGTGAATGGAAAAATAAATAAGAGAAAGAACTCCTGCACTTAGCATCCTAACATACTTGCCAAGATTTGTACTCCCATAAAGCAAAGTCAAGCACTGGCTTATAATAGTTAAAAAAACACGTCTCAGATCCACATATCTGTAACATAGACGCTACATATGACTATTGTCTTGTCCATATTCATTTTAAGACTTATCCGTTGGGAGACACTATTTAGGTAATTGAGCCAAGTAAGCGATTCTGCCATAATGACTCGGCAAGTCGAAGGTGAGTGATGTACTGACAACGGATGTTAATACCGTATCCTTTCTAGTAGCTTGAAAACATCTTCCAATGCAGCGGTTATCGCTGTTTCAGGAACATAACGTCATCCTGTTCTTAACTTGACTTCTCTTCAGTTGGATAGGCTTCATACTCTGGCTCAGTACTCGTCGGATAGTCATAATAGCGCTACTGTACAAACACTTCAGCTCGTCAGTATACCGACAGATAACTTAGTACCACTGAAGGGACTGTATCACTGCCCAAATTTCAACGGAATCAAAGGCTTTCTTATTTTTCACATACACAAGTGGCAGATTGATCTTTTGCAATTTGTCGAAAGGTATGTTTGTGATCTATGGTAATAAAACCTTTCGTAAAACGGCTTGTTAAGGAGTCTGGAAGACATTGAGTCCGCGCGAGAGACAATTCATATTGACCATCCAAAACAGCACGTTGATACGATACAGAAGGGAAATCTTTGTATAATTCTTAAATAGAGCGCTGTCGCCTTTCTTGAAAATCAAGGTCACTCCAATTCTGCTCCGCGCCTTTGAAGTAGTGTCACCATATAGGACATAATCGAAGTGCTCCTGAGGGACTATAAATATCTGTTTTCCACCCGCTTTCAAAAGCTCCGCTATATTTCTATTCTCACCCAAGGCCTTGCCATTTTTAAGATGCTGAAGAGCCATTCTAATCTCGCTTAAACTTATATCATCGGAATAGTGTCGGATGAGACATGTTCATCAGTCGTCACACACATTTGCATAAAGCTCCAACGACTATGTGTATAGCTGTCCGTAGAACCTCTTAATCTCACTTGTCTTGAAAATGACGTTGCCACAGTCGGTCTTCAACTAGATAGTTGGCTCTTTCCGGCAAACAGATCTCTGTTGAAAACTTTAGTTCTGCTCAATCGCTTTTTCAACACGAGATATATTGAAGCCACGTAAGTCTTACCACATGCATTTGGAGATCTCGCCGTACAGTTACCTGAGCACTGTTATGTCTGTTGAAGATTGCAGTTTCATTTCCCGTCTAACGGCCATGAGACTAAGAGTCGGACCGGAGAGTTTTTGAGTTGTACAGTGACGGATCTTGCAAAATTTTGCTCCGTCAGCTGTATATGCTGTATATGTATATGTAACTGTATTGCAATCTACTAGGTACTGAAAATGTTTGTAAATGAAGATGAAAGTTTTTGAGATATTGGATTAGAGCACGAGAGGACGGAGCCTTGATATAGACGTGCCTGTATTATTCGGTGATCGCTGCGAGCTTTCACCTTCAACATCACTGAACAGTTGTCGCGTGGTCGTCATGATAGAGGCAATTTAAGTTTTTGTCGAACTATCAGGACTGGACCAGGTCCACTTTCTGTGGGGCGTTTTCTGGAAGAAGATATCTATCATAAAATCCCTCATTTTACATGAAGTCAGCCAGTTGTTGGCTCCTCAGATTTCTTTGCCCTATTCCAAATATTCCTATCTTTATCATATTCCTATTGTTCATAGTCTTTTCGATACCTCCTAAGTACAATGAGTCAACTACATAATTCAAATTTTACAGGAGCGCCTGTCAAAGATTAATTGTTTATAACTTTTTCAGTTTTGGTCCTAGAATGTTGATTTTTTTAAATTCGTACTATTTTAACATTTGAGACCCTTAGATAATAAAAAAGTAGACCTATTTTAGTGAGTTTCCAAGATAATGTAGTTGACTTAGTATACATCATATAAACTATGGCCTATAATGAGCTAACTACCACATACACTCGTTTACAATGTATTTGTATATTTACTATATCTTAAGGAAAAAGTATTAGGTTTATAAAAACACAAATACAGAATTGTATTTCATTTTCGTTGATTAATTTACTGACATTGTATCTACAGTATAAACGATAATAAATTAGTTGACTCATTATACACTGATTTTAATGTCCGAAATCGGTTTGATGGAGTAGCAGTACATTGATATATCTGCAAAATAATCAAGCTTTTAGCTTGTTTATTTTTCATATAAAAGAAAATAACTTTATTTCTTGTTAGTTATTATTTATTAAAATCTATTCATTTCAAAATCAAGCGGTTAAAGTATGTATACCTTCCATAAAACATTGCTTAATACACCACGCATAAAGCTGGAAAACAAAATTTTAATCTTTTTTAGTATTAAAACTAATTAACAAAATAAAACGTCTATGTCAAAGAAGAGGAATACTCTTCTTAATCCAATGAATTTTTTGGAAGTATCTGTTTTGTTAGTAAAATTCCATAAAATATAAACAATATCTGAGTAGATGAATCAAGTTCTTGTAATCACAGTCAGACTCGTCATTATTAATATTGCCTGTAATCAGACTATTATAAAATAAGTGATATTCTTTTGGTATCTAACGTGACTTTTACCAATATCCATAAGGTCTTTGTGTTTATTTTTCTTAATTGGCAGGGGTTTTTCATAAGCACTAACTAGAAGCAGATCCACCCTTTTTTTTTTTGTTTCCTGTGTTTTTTGGTTTATTCATGCAGTTAATCCATTTAATAGCATCGTCTTCGTAGTTGTACTTAAATATAATTTTAAAGTGATCATTTCCTTGTATTTTAAATTCACTTACATTGTTCATGACATTTTAGTTCCATAGCTAGTAGTTGTCCAATTATTGCAGTGCTTGAAATTTGTTTTAAAATCAAGTATCAACTCCTGTTACATTTCAATGACATTATAGGGCCTGCCATCTGTTTCAGAGCTGGGTTATAAATAATCCTGTCTAGTCTGTCTCTCAATCAAGGCATGCATGCTGTCCCCTTCGTTTCTGGTATGACCAAAGACAAGGAAACGATGAATAATACTTATATTAAATTTGTTACATACATACATATACATAAAAAATACGACTATGTTTCAATTCTAGCCTCCACAATTGTCAGACCAGAAACGATACTCTTTTATACCTTTGGGTATTGTCATTTCAATAAATTTATAAACACAGCTTGCAATTTAATTAGCTCCCCTTTTAGCTGTCTGTTGATTCCAAGAATAGCAAACCTTGTAAAGATACCATATCAAAAATGGTAAAATTTTACATGGAATATTTTCTTTTACAATAGAATGTACATTTAACATTTCTGTAAATCAAAAACCTCTTTATTTGCATTGTTAATTCCTTGTCGTTTTTTTTAATTTTCTAGCTGTTTCCTTTTCTTTCAAATGATTTCTTTGTTTTTGTATTTCTTCTTCGGTAGCCTGTGTTTTATTTCCAAATGTGTGACATTTTTCGACAGCGTCTTTTTTGGGCTTACGAAAGGCAATATTTATATATTTGTTTACAATATCACTATATTGTCGTACATTAGACGCTTTGCCAGAATAGATATTTGAATCAAGCCACTCTTCATAATGCTTGTACATCTTGGGAAATGGTAATGAGCCATCCATATACTTACATTTCGAATCTTTGCGAATGTAATGAGCTTCAAAAGGCGAGCGATTCAATAATATGATCAATCACACCACGTACCATATTGAATGTTATAGTTTTTGGATGGTGATCGGATTCTACAAACACTTTTCACTATCAAATTTTTCTAGAGCGGTATAAACATAGTTGAAACTTATCGAGAGGGTTCTAAAATTTTGTTTCACAAACAGATATTCTTCTTATCTCTGCATTGTCATTTCATTCCAACCATGGTAAATAAAATTAAATAGTATAAAGCTGTTTCAATTTTCAGAAACAGTAAAACCTTACTTTTTATTTTCATAACGTACTAGTGATAAAATCCCATTGTCGTGAATGATTGCCAATCCTCTAAAACATCTCAAAAATAATTTTTCGGTTCTCTTCTAATATCCCATCATAACATTTTTCACGGCAGCATTTAGGACCAGAGCAGGATGTATTTTTCCATTTCTACTGGTGTACTCCATACCTCTATTCATTTTGTATTTTCTCTGGCTATTCTTCCATTCTTGCTTAAATTACTCCCTCAAGCAACCCTTGTCCTTTTTAATATTTGAACTTCGCTTGCGTCGATCGCTTGGCTGATTAGGAGTACTTACTGCAGAATCGGTATCTTCTATGTAAGACCTCGCTGGTATGATTATCAGGTACAGTAAAACTAAACTTTAAAAAACTATTTGGACTAGAAAACGAAATTGCTGGTGAAGGTATGGGGTTATAATGCTCTTAGTCTTAAGTCCATTTACAGGTATCTCGATAGATGAGGATTCTCTTGAATTTTCTATTATTGATGGCGAATAGACTGAATCAGGTGACGTATCAATAATACTAACAGGAAATGTGGAGGCTTTCGATGGCATAATTTCTAGAATTAAATTTTAGGTCTACGTGATCGATAATTGACAGTTCATCTTTGGTAAAGTAAGCACCAGGTGGCAAAGGGGACATGCCATTAATGAGGCAAATTATGGCAGCACAGACTGACAGACAGACGACTGTTTAAAATTAATCCCTTTACTACTAAAAATTAGAATACTAAGTCATGTGTAATATTACTGCAAACTATCACGACGTATACTGGTTTATCTCAACAACAGTATAGAATGTACAGAAATTTAAATAATTTATAATCTAAAATAATGTGATTATTTACTGTCATAATTATAATTTATATAAGCTAATGTAATGAAAAACTTAAACTACTTATCATTTTTATGAAAATATTCTACTGACTCGTTATTTTCAAAATTTTGAATACCTAATATAATTTGAGTGTTTTAAATCTACCAAATTACGCACAAGTTTTGCTCTAGCATTTTGCAGTATTCCCTCTATGCTTATTTAAATTAAAATATAGTTATTTTATAAATGAAATCTAATATATTCATCGCAAAATATACACCTAAATTGACATAGTCACGTGCCACGCGAACGCTGTATACTGGTCCAGTTTGCACATGTCGCTTAAAATACCCCACCCGCGTCCCGCGTATACTGAATCCGAGTAGTATAGCTTAGAATACGACGTATTGAAGTTTTAAATAACACTACATGAACCAGTATACGTTAGATTATTTCCAAAACTACTTATAAATTTTAGGTTTTTTCGACATAGTCTGATAAAAAACATGCTTTTACAATCAATACCGTCAAAACTTGAAAATACCTAAAATGCTAGATGACTCACTATACTTAGGAGGTATCGTTTTATTGTGTTTAGTTTCACATTGAATTCTCCCTTCCATAATTACTACCGTATAATGTATTTCAGAGAAATGTATGACTTTGGACATATTCCCATACATCGCCTTTACCTCCTCATCTTTGTGTGTCAAGGCTCTCTGACCTTCAAAGAATACCGTTTGTTGGTTCCGATACTTGGCAAGCAAGTTTGAAACTGTCGTTTTTTATTGTTTACTAGCGATCCACCCCTGCTTCGCACGGGTGATTTCTGGATCTCGACAAGAGCGCCACCTACCGGGTCCAATTGTGAAGTCAGCTGATTGTAATTCAGTAATTCCACTGCTAGTTTTATGTTTCAGTATTTTCATGATTTTTTTAGTGAAATATCGTTTCAATTAACTGTAGTAACATGATGGAGCGTGAATAAAGTTAATAAAACGTTGTGAAAAGATGATTTTCCTCAGGATCAAAATTTTTGTGACCCATCATCATAGGTATCCTTAGTACTATCATCTATATTCGTTTTCGGGCGTTTCAAAAATACCCTGTATATGTAGATTTTTATTAATTTTTGTTTCATAGGGGGGATTTTCGCCATAGTTGCCACGCTTGACAAGCGAGTTTGCAACCGCAGTTTGGTATTTTTATTCAACTGTTATCAGAATGGTGTTGCTATCCATCCCCTTGATTAGTTTCTCTCTGTCAGATTTTACGACACCCATGGGATTGCGAATGATTCTCTTACGAAGCCAACACACGGCAGCTATAAATCAAATAGAATTCAAACTTCAAAATTCAGTTAATTAATTTAGCAAAATGTACTCAATTTATTTATCTTCATCAGTTTTATTAGGCTCTTATCTGTCAATTGTTATTTCAATTAAAAAAATTAAGTGAAATAATAACTAATGTTGTAGACTGAGGCAATTGTGACAAATGCCATCTATTAACAACGCGGGAACGTTAACGCTATTGACTATACCGACAGTTATGTACATAGCTGAAACTATGTACTTAACTGACTATTGTATCGACACAGGTATTTAAAAAAATGAAGTTTTTAAGTGTTTCGATACGTCATTTAGTTATTTTAAACAAGATACAAAGTGAGTGATAAAGAATAATATTGGTACTTTGTTTCTATTACCTAAAAGCCACTATTCCTTGAAATACGGATACACTTACACTTACCTCAACTAATATCTAACATCATCTTGTATAAGAATATCGTAACTAGTGATGGAACAGCCTATTGTTTTTACCGACTTACAAAAAAAGAGGATGCTATTTACCTGTGGGTTCGTATGTATTTTTATTTAAGTATTTACTCTCATATTTATACTTAATAAACAAGCGAGCGAAGCGAGTGAGATCTCAGTATCACGTCAAACGAATCGGTGTTTGTATGTTAGTAGGTACTTGTTTGTATTACAATTAAATTTATAATGTTTATATACAGGGTTACTTTTCAAAGAGTAGTCAAATTTTAAACTAAAGTTCAAACATATAAATAATGATATAACGTTATTGCAGTTTTTGAAAATACGAGTAAATAAGGCTTCTACTTTTATTTGAAATTATCCCAAATTGAATGTGATTTATGGGCAACAACGTTTTTGCCTACCGATCGACTCTTACGAATGTGTGCATGCGCAGAAAAATCAGCTAAAATAATGCATTACCACGCATTTTGTATTTAAAAGATAAAAAGGACAGAATATTTGAATTTTTTTATATTACTTATTCTGAAACTTCTCTGCAAATTTGGCTGGTTATTGCAAAATAACCCTGTATAATACAAATAGAAAACTGGTAGTTTTTGAGATATGGAGGGGGGTTTTAAAAGGGGTGAAAAATATCAGTTCATGGAGCATGCCTTTAGCCTAAAACTAATTATGGAAAAAGCGTCATTTATATTTATTTTATTTAAGATGGTAAGAAACTATAAGAAAATCGTCTGAATAATATTCTCGAGAAACTTTGCTGGAGTCTATCAAAGCTGTACGGGAGCAACATATGACACCGTTTAAGGCAGCCAAGGTTTACGGTGTCCCTAGAACAACGATAATCGCACACGTAAATGGTGATCGAGGTGTGAAATCAAACACTCGTGGTAGGCCAACAATATTAAACTCAGACTTGGAAAAAAATATGGCTGCAATACTTCACACCATGGAACGTATGGTTTTGGTTTAACTCAGCGAGAAGTCAGAGCTTTAGTCGGTCAATATGTTAAATAAAATCGATACTGCCTTCAAAGATGGGATTCCGGGAGATGAATGGGGGAAGGAACAAACTATCCATTAACAAACCTCAAGCCGTCGAAATCGCAAGAAGAAAAACTGCCAACTCGTTTATTACCGACGAGTTCTACGATTTACTTGAGACAGTCGTACAAAAGCAACAATTCGAAGGCGATCAAATATGGAATCTTGATGAAACAAGTTTCTGTCAAGATCCAGGAAAGTTGAAAATAATCGGCCAAAAAGGTTTTCAAGCCACAAGAACCACGAGCTTATCAGGCCGCGATAATACAACGGTATTGTTCGCATGCAATGCCTGGGCCAGAAAGTTCCTCCATTAATAATTTTTAAAGGAACGTATCTTTGGAGAACATGGTTATCTGATAATAATTCGATTAATTCGGCATTTGCTGCTATGCCTAAGAGTTGGATGGAAGCTTCAGTCTTCGAAAGTTACTTTTCAAATGTACTGATCCCGGAAATATGCAAAACAGGCAAACTACAACTTGTGATATATGACGGCCATTCAAGACACCTTGACTTAAATGTAAAGAATGGCTGTAACACTTAAATAAATTTAAAAATAAAGGCTAACGAAAACAATATTACCCTTTTAAAACTACTGCCTCATTCTTCCCATATTTTGTAGTTGTTAAGGCTCACCACTGCAATTAGGTGCTATTAAAATTCCACAGGCGCTTATTATTTTGTTAGTAAATAATTGTGTCACTACCTTCAGATTGCTGTACAATATTCTCTTTGTTCTCACGATAGACAACAATTCTCTAAAAAGTGTGCTATAAAAGAATCTCAATAAAACTATTAACTATTATCAAGACTTGGTGTTTCATATGTCCATCTGAGACATAAATTGTGACCCTGACGTGATCACGGAAATTACAGTTCAACGGAAATATCTGATATAATAAACTATCACCATTCATGTAAGAAGTTGGAACTAATTATAATTGCAAGACGACTCAAAGGATAACCTACGGAAGCTAAAAATACAAATTTGCCGTAAGAATTGGAGTTTGAGATACGTGAACTTGAGATAAGTGTCCTTCTTTTCCATTCACAGTCTTTAATCCTAATGAGTATTGACTTTAACTGCAATAACGATATCAAAAAAAAAACAATAATCAATTAACGATATTTTAATACGTTACAACAATTTCGACTATATTACAACTATTTTAGTAGATTGCAGTCCTATTTTAAACTAATAAATACAATTTTCATCGAAACAATATATTTATATTATATTAAATATTTTTGCGAACGGTTTCAGGGTCGAGTGTACCCAATTTTCAAGTTCATTTGAGGTCAGTCTCTTCATCCATCGCCTGCTTCCAGTTCGGCCAGTGCCTTCGCGGCGAGGAGCGTGAGATATATTTTGTTTACTTTTCAACTCTAATATTTATACTTTTAACACTTATCTGTAAGTATATTTATTGTTAATAATCATGACTGAGTCAAAGCAATTTAGAGAATTGATAGCTAAGCGTAGTTCAATTAAGGGACAAATAACCAAGTTTAAAACTATTTAGATAAGATTACAAGATCATTTAAAATAACAAATATTGAAGTTGCTGAATTAACTATAAAAATAAATAAATTTGAAGCATTGTCAAGCAAATTTGATGAGTTGCAAGATCAAATTGAGGTGTTAGCCGGTGATTCTTTAGATGAGGAAATGGATGAGAGGGAGATTATTGAACAGGATTTGATACTATGCTTGGCTACTGCCAAGGAATTTCTTGATCAACAAATGCCCTCAATAGAAAGGGATAAACGTCAGTCCGTTGGTAATTGTGCTCAGTACGCTTCCGATCATTCTGATTTACCGATTAATTTACCACAGTTAAATATTGCAAAATTTGACGGCTCATTTTCCGCTGGCTTGAATTCCGTGATTCGTTTAACAATTCTATTCATAACAATAATCGATTATCACCAATTCGTAAATTTCAATATCTATTATCTTACTTAGAAGGCAACGCAGCGAATCATATCCAACCTTGAAGTATGCTCAGCTTATGAAGATGCCTGGAAGTTAGTATGCAATCGTTACAATAACAAAAGACTCTTAATAAACCATCATCTAAAGTCATTATTTAATATCAACACTATTACGAGAGTCTGAACATGCTTTAAGGTTCATGGTTGATCACGTATCAAAAATTTACGTGCTTTGTCCAATTTAGGACAGCCCACATAATTGGGATTGTCTTATAATATACATGTTGACGACGAAGTTGGATAACCGTACACTTACTAAATGGGAGGAACAACGTAGCAACATTGATAGTGACGAAATTCCAACTTTACAACAATTCAACAAATTTTTAATCGATCGCGCTGACGTTCTTGAATCAATCTATCGTAACAAATCAGACAATAGCAATAAAACAACACCAAATCCATCAAACTCGTACAATAAACAAAATGCAAATACAATAATTAAGGCATTTACATCTTCTAGTGAAGAAAGGGCCCCAACGCACAGTAACATTTTTTATCCATGTATCATTTGTAACGAACAACATAGAATTTATGATTGCAATGTATTTAAGGCAAAGAGTGTTCAGGAAAGAATTTCGGATGCTGCGAAACATCATCTATGTGCAAATTGTTTAAGGAAGGGTCATAATTCAAGCGAATGCAGGATGGGTCCCTGTCGACTATGTAAGAACAAACATAATACTCTTCTACATACTCCAAAATCAATAAATAACCACTATGCTAACAAGCAATAACCATACCAACAACATTTCTATCAATAATACACAGAACGACGATAACGACAAAACACGTAATGAATCTATAGTCTATGTTTGCAATCCTGACACTAATCATATACTTTTGTCAACAGCGTTGATCAAGGTAATTAATCCATCGACGAATAAATTTGAGACGATTCGTGCTCTGTTAGACTGTGGCAGTCAGTCATCTTTTATAACTAAGCAATTACAAAATAAGCTATCATTACATTCTAATTCTATTCATTTAAATGTCATTGGTATTGGAAACAGCTCTATAAGTACTGTTAAGGAATCATGTGTTGTAAAAATACAATCAATGCGTAACAACTATAATATTCAACTTTCATGTTATGTTATTAATGAAATAACAGGCGATCTACCAAGGTCCCATTGATAGAAAACAATTAAACCTGCCAACATATGAATTGGCTGACCCGTCCTTTGATCAGCCATCTCCTATTCAAGTGCTGATCGGAGCTGACATTTTTTGGGACATTTTAAAGAGTGAGCAAAGATCCTTAGGTCTTAATAGGCCTGAGTTAATAAGTTCTCACCTTGGCTGGCTAATTGCTGGTCCTATACCATTAAATTCTATTAAGCAAAGGCAACAAATCACAAAAACTCACTGCAATCATATGATTACAAATCAAAAGAAAGACTTAACCCTTTTGCAAGAAATCAACGATGAACTACTTAGAAAATTCTGGGAACTTGAAGAGCTGCCTCCAGTGCCTAACTGTACTAAATCAGGATTTGAATGCGAGCAACACTTTAAAAAAAATACAACAAGACTCTCTGACGGTAGGTTTTGTGTTAAATTGCCTCTTATTGACTCGCCAGATTGTCTTGGAAACTCATACAATTTAGCCAAAAAACGATTATATAACTTAGAGAAACGATTTAGAAAAGATACAAATTTCAAACTACAATATTTACAATTTATACAAGAGTATGCAGATTTAGGTCATCTTGCTATATCGACAGTGTCAAGGCCTATTATTAACTACTTTCTTTGTCATCATGCAGTTTTTAAAGCAGATAGCGAATCGACAAAAATTAGAATAGTGTTTGATGGATCAGCTCCCACTTCCTCAGGCTTCTCATTAAACGACATTCTTATGGTAGGACCTACCGTTCAGGACTCTCTCTTTCCATTCTTGTAAGAGCCGCCAAATACAAATATCTTCTGACAGCTGATATCGAAAAAATGTACCGTCAGATATATGTTGCTGAGGAAGATCGCGACCTTCAACTTATTTTATGGAGGAAGATGAGTCTCAACCAATAAAACATTGCGCTTAAATACTCTTACTTACGGTACTGCAAGTGCAGTTATTTGAGCACTCGATGTGTTTGGCAGGTGGGTGAAGAAAGCAAAGACGAAGCTATAAAGACTATTATACAGAAGGATTTTACATCGATGATTTGATAACTGGTTCCAACAGTGAAAAACAATTAAAATATATACAAGAATCGGTCTCAAGCAGCTCAATAAAGCATGTTTTCATTTGAGAAAATACAAAACAAATTTGCCTTCTATATTCAACAATTCTGAACTTAAAAGTAATGAAAATTTAACGATTAGTGAATCTTCAAGCACGCTAGGATTGGGGTGGAATCCTATAATGATATACTACACTTTCCTATTACCTCCCCCTACAAACTTACACGCTACTAAGAGGTCTATCATGTCCAATGCATTTAAGATCTTTGACCCTTGGGTCTTCTAAGTCCATGTGTCATTGTACCTAAAATTCTATTACAAAAAATTTGGCAGCTTAAACTAGACTGGGATGAGCCAGTTCCATCAAACATCAATTCGATTTGGCAAGGCTTTGTAGATTCGCTACCTATCTTATCACGATTAAGGATTCCAAGAACAGTTATTTGTGATGCGCCAACTTTTGAAATTCATGTATTCAGTGATGCATCACAGGCAGCTTATGGATCTTGTGTTTATGTTAAGTCCACAAACGCCAATAACAAGGTTTTTGTCAAACTTCTATGTGCTAAGTCGAAGGTGGCTCCGCTGAAGCCAACCACAATACCGCGACTAGAACTGTGCGCTGCGTTGCTTTCAGCGCGATTATGCAATAGTGTCGTCAAGGCAATAAGATATAAACCAGACCGGATAGTATACTGGTCTGATTCGAGCGTGGTGTTGGGTTGGCTGGGTGGCAGTTCAAATAAACTTAAGAGCTTTGTCGCTAACAGAGTTGGTTTAATATTAGAAAAAACGGGACCTTCATCCTGGCATTATGTACCCTGCTAGCAACGAGATCTTATATCCAGAGGTGTTAGTGCTACTCAGCTCATAAATTCAAATCTGTGGTGGTCAGGACCCAGTTTCTTGTATTTTGATGATTCTTTATGGCCTGTTTTAAAACCCAACAAACATGTGGATTTGACTGAAAATAAAGTTATTTTATCAACAATATTACAGACTTCTATAATCGAATGGCAAAGATTTTCAAAATTTACAAGAATTCGTCGAACAATGGCATATGTTCTGCGTTTTATTTACAATATTAAAATGCAAAATCTAAG
Organism: Parnassius orleans; assembly: GCA_029286625.1. NCBI lineage: Eukaryota > Metazoa > Arthropoda > Insecta > Lepidoptera > Papilionidae > Parnassius > Parnassius orleans. The sequence goes on from JAGSMP010000083.1 coordinate 1,031,592, forward strand.
CAAGTTGGTAAATTGACTCTTGATGAATTAAATAAATCATTTCTTTTATAATGTAAATTTCGCAACAAGAAAGCTTTCCTAAAAATTTTACTAACCTAATTAAACAAAACCCAATCAGTCCTAAATCAAAATTTTAGCATTATCTCCATTTTTATCAAGTGAAAATTTAATCAGAGTCGGTGGTCGCATCGATGCTGCTAATTGTTCATATGAGAGAAGGCATCCGATATTATTAGACTCATCTCATCATCTTTGTAAACTTATTTTTGCATATGAGCACTTACGCGGCATGTATGCAGGCCCCAATCATTACTCGCTATTGTAAGAAATACTATCTGGCCTATTAACGGTAGACATCTTGCACGGCGTACTGTTTATAAGTGTACGTTGTCGACGTGCTCAAGGTAAAACTTTAACACCAAAATGGGAGACTTACCTCTCAGCGAGTGAACCCGCTTTCCCTTTATTTCGGTAGGATTGGATTTTGCAGGTCCTTTCCATACTCAATCGTGAGGTCGTGGTGCAAGGCTTTTGAAATGTTATATGTGCATATTTGTTTGCTTACGCTACAAATGTATACACCTAGAAGTTGTAAGTGACCTTACTAAAGATTGTTTCATTATGACATTGCGTAGGTTCGTTGCACGACGCGGCCGGCCAGCGGAGTATTTTGATAATGGTCGAAATTTCACGCAGCATCAAATCGCCTCCTTTTGAGCAATCATACTGACACTATCTCTGATTTTGCAACTCAAGAAGGTTTCAAATTTGTTTTATACCATCTTACGCTCCTCACTGGCGGTATTTGGGAGGCAGGTGTGAAATCAGCCAAATTTCACATTAAGCGCGTTATGGGCAATTCTCATTTAACCTTCGAAGAGCTTTCAACGTTATTTGCGCAGGTTGAGGCTATACTTAACAGTCGTCCCCTTTGTCCACTATCCTCTTCCCCGAACGATTACCTTTGCCTCTCCCCAGGGCACTTTCTCATAGGAAGACAACTAACTGCGTTGCCATCTCCAAATCTTCTCAGTGCGAAGGAAAATGCTCTACAAAGACGCAAGATTAGAACAAATTCAGCAGCATTTTGGCAGAAGTGGCAAAATTAATATATATCGGTGCAGCTAAGAACAAAGTGGAAAACGACTAAAGACAAACTAAAGATTGGAGACCTAGTCATCATCAAAGAAGATTCGCTACCACCTTTATGTTGGCGTCTGGGACGTGTAGCAAGACTTTTTCCGGGTTCAGACGGCATTTCAAGAGTAGCAGACATCAATACAACAAGAGGATGCATTCGCCGACCTTTCGTGCGCCTATGTCCCTTCAAACCAAGAAGACCTTCAAGATTGAAAGCCCAGGTCTTTCAATGGGGGAAGATGTTAAGGCTCACCTGCAATTAGGTGCTATTAAAATTCCACAGGCGCTTATTATTTTGTTAGTAAATAATTGTGTCACTACACTGATTGCTGTACAATATTCTCTTTGTTCTCACGATAGACAACAATTCTCTAAAAAGTGTGCTATAAAAGAATCTCAATAAAACTATTAACTATTATCAAGACTTGGTGTTTCATATGTCCATCTGAGACAGTAGTCATTGGATGTAAGCACTATGAAAGCGATGAAAGATCGATGGGATGAAAAATTTATTAAATGGTAACGACTTAATATCGGGATAAAATTATCGAAAAAAAAATACGGAAATTTTGGTTGAGCCATGGAAAGACTTCTTGATCCAGTAATATTGAGAAACGGTTTCAGAATAAATGGCATATACCCATTTGATCGTAACCAAACTGGAGAAGATAAATTTGACCCTACCGCACTATTGCGTTGGAAAAACCATTTAGCAAATAAAGTGAGAGAAGTACAAGAAAAAAACCTTTAAGCATATACTATAGATGAAAAGCAAGAAAGAAAATTTAGTTAAGTAGAAAGACTGCAAACTCAGGTAGAAGATGATGTTAAATACCAAAAGAAAACAAACATTTTAGGTTGTGTAGAGAGAGAAATGGCAAAAAATCTCGGAAAATTATGCTTATCCCCAGAAAAACCAGCAATTCCGACGCTCTAAATGTTATAAGCCAGAAAAAAGTTATTATTAGGCCTTCTGAGAACAAGGAGAATGACAATGTGACTTTTGAAAATTTATTATTGGAGACTATTTCTCGAGGAAAAGAAGAGCCAAAAGTAAAAATAAAGCGTTTAGGAAAAGGTGCTGAAGTAATTACCAACAATGATTATTTTGAAGGAAAAAAAATTGAAATTAAAGAAAAAGAAACTAAATGAACAAGAAAATTTACTACAATAAACCCAAAAAAGCAACAAAAAAAAAACAATAAAAGTCAAAAAAAGACAAAATAGTCAAGAAAAAACAAAAAAATTTGAAGCAAAAAGGAAAAATCAACACACATTCTTAAGATACAACATCCACACAGAAACAATATTGAAGCCGCGATCGACATTTAAAAAATATTTTAAGTAAATAATATATTTATTAAAAAAAATTATTCCACGAAAAATACCGTATACAATACAAGTACCAAAGATTATATTATTTATTATTGATTGTTAAGGTTTCTGAATTAAAGTTATTTTTCACTTAGCATTGTTTTTATTACACTTTCAAAACATCCAGGGCAAGTGTGACATAAATTAATTTACAGGCACATCACTATATCGGTTAACAACTGTCACACTTACCCCATGCGGGGATAATCCATTGTTACACAAAAATGGACGTTTAAATTGTTCTAATCTAATATACAAAAATTAATTTTTGTTTGTTCGTATTAAATGCGCGGCCATACCATTCATCAAATTGCGGTAAAACTTTGTCAACTTATTGCTTGCACTTGCGCGAAGGTTATAGCCATAGTACAATTTACTGACAGTAGGTGGCGCGCGTATCGTATTGACAAATTTATTTGAAAGTTACATATCATTCAACTTCAATGTATATATTGTCCTTTCTAATTAAACAATAAGACTCTTTCAAATTTAAAACGATATTTCCACAATTATTTCTTCTGCATCAGCAACGCGCTGGGTACCAGCTAGTAGATCATAAAATATATTGACATTAGTATAATCTCATCAATTTTCTCGAAAACTACAGATAATAATAAAGTAACTACAAAAAGAAGCGCACTATCACACTTGCCTCATTGATGAGTAAGTGTGACAGTCTTCCACCTTAATTAGTTTTAATTACCTCAAATTACAAAATGCTACTAATAGATACTAAAATGCTTGATCAAACAAACAACCACTTAATAGTTGATGTTTTGAAACGAAATTATCTATGTTAAATCCTTACTGAATAGAAATGTTGTTCACACTTGCCTCGGCTGACTCTACATGTAGTTTCACATAATGATAACAACCGCAAGTATAAATTATAAAAAAAGGAAATGAAACTTAGTTGACGTATTATATAAAATATTAATCTTCGTTAATAAATAAAAATACAAGTCTCTAGACTTGCTGTTCTTATTTTTATAGTTTTTATTTTACAACAACTTTAAATATCACATGATTAATTGATTTATCAACTAAAATGTTCAACATAACTAAGATAAGATTATAAAAATTATTAAACTATGTAATACTTACCTTTTGTTATCTACGTGCAAGAAAATAATAATATACAGTATCCATTCACTACACAACTGTCACAGCGGTGCCGGTCACTATAATCAAGTAACGGTTTAATACTGCTTGTTATTTAGTTTCTACGCAACGATAAACTCATGAACCACTTTTAAACAGGTTTTTGATAAATTTGATTCAAAACTCTACTACAAGTACATAAGGAAGAAACAAATGTAACGTATTTTCATCGTGGTAGAGCCATGCTGCAGCTATATAATGGTTGCAGCACGAATGAGTCGGCTCGACCTGGGTAGGACCACGCTCTCACAGCAGCTTAATGCTGCTGTGTTTCGTATGGTGAGTGTAGAGAACCGGAGACCCTTTTTACTGGAAACGAGGCATTCCATGTTGGTCCTCAGAGGTGACAGCGCATCTGCATTTTGATTCTTAATTGAGGATAAATGTAGATGTCTATGGGCCTCAGAATCTACTTACCATCAGGTGGACTGTGTGCTCATTTGTCACCCATATACTATAAAAAAAACATAATAGGTTTCTTTGATAATAGAAAAATTATTTTGATCTTTAGGAGAACGATCGTATCTAGTAATGATATTGAAAATAACTCGAAGCTTGATACTTAAATGTAAATAATTAAAATAAAAGTTATAAATTTTAATTAAACTAAAGTGATGTTTATTTTGTAATAGTGGTGAATGGGGTCCACTATTAACAGACTCCGAGTGGTCTAGGAGCGGAGAAATGAAACTATTTTCTTGATATGCCTTACTATGTGCAGGCGACTGAAGGTGTTTATTTTAGTGAACCCTGCCTATATTTATATTCCCGGCTACATCCCTAGTTACCCAATAGCAATACCTTTTATTTATTTAGCCAATTAGAATTTCTACATTTTGACCAATGAAATTAATCAATTACAATATTATATACAACTATTATATGGCGCGCTCCATTTGCCGGCGTAAGACTCGTGGATCGCTTCTCGTAGCTGCGTTGTTGGACGGGACTATATAAGTCATACAGACCGGCGCGCGCGCGTAATCGGCGAGCGGCGGCGGCGTGGGACACATCTCCGGAACAGCAAGAAGAAGCGAAGCTGCGGCGTTGAAGAAACGGCTTGAAAATGGTCGACGGATTCACGAAGATAGCCGGCGTGTGAAGACGATGCGGCGCTGATGATATTTGCGGCTGTTTCTTGTTTCTATATTAGATCGTTAAATATATACGTCATATTATCACGCATCGATATGCAGTCCGCAGTATCTCAGTAGCCGGGGGTAATTTGGAAATAAATGTTTTCTTCAGACCTTCACCTTCTGCGTTATGGTAGCACAAGGGTAACGTTATTTATTACCGTTAGGGTTTATTAGCATGGCTGCTACATCACTCTCCCCCTAGCGAAAGCGTACCGGAGGCTTGACGACTCGCCCGTGGCTCGTAATTTTTAAAATGGGTTTTATCTGGGTTGATGTAGGTGATGGGTTTTCAAGCTTCCTCGCTGGTGGTTGATATGATGATGCTGATGATGATGAATCCTCTGAAGTATCCTCGTTAATAATATAGGCAGGCTTTAGTCGGTCGATCGATATAATTGTAGATTTCCTTCCGGGTATTTGTAATTTAAAAGTCTTGCTATTTCGCTCTAATACTTTATACGGTCCATCGTAGGTAGGTTGAAATTGTTTCTTCACTGCGTCGTTTCTTACAAAAACTTGCTTGCATGTTTTCAAATCTTGATGAATGAATACTGATTTATTATTTCCGTGCGATGATGTGCGTTTCGACGATAAGACTTTGTTGATTGATTCTCGAAGTTGAGTTACAAAATCGTAATTCATTTCTTGATTTTTTGACAATGTTGAAGTGAAGAAGTCACACGGTAGTCTTATGCTGCAGCCATAGGTTAGCTGAGCAGCGCTAAGACTAGTGTCTGTACGCGGTGTTGCTCGTAGTCCGAGTAGCACTGTAGGTAGCTCATCAATCCACTTTGTATGTTGAGATAAACGAGTTTTGAGTGCGGTCTTCAATGTACGATGCCATCGTTCGACTATTCCGTTTGATTGAGGATGGTATGCCGTTGTACGTGTCTTCTGTATTCCCATAGTTTGAAGAAGTTTGAGGAATAGGTTGCTTTCAGATTTCTTCCTTGATCCGTTGTGATGGTTTTAGGTGATCCGAAACAGGTAATCCAATTTTCATAAATTATCTTCGCGATGGATTCAGCTGATGTATCTTCGGTAGGTATTGCTTCTGGCCATCTTGTTGTTCTGTCGATCATTGTTACGAGGTAACGATGTCCTTGCAGTGAAGTAGGTAATGGTCCAACGATGTCAACGTGCAGGTGTTCGAATCTCTCCGTAGGTGGAAATGAATCTAGGCTGCTTGATGTATGCCTTTGTACTTTGCATTTTGACATTGAATGCATTGCTTCGCCATTGCCAACATCCACTTGTATTGAAGGCCAAAAGAATTTTCCAGTGATGAGTTTTCTGGTTGCTCTAACACCTGGATGACTGTTGTTGTGCAGTGCATTGAAGACTTCGCGACGACATTCTTCTGGCAGGTATGGTCGCATGGTTGACGTTGATGCTTCGCAGTAGATAGGTAGATGCGTCATTGGCATTGTAACTTGCTTGATGGTCAAGTTACTTTGCTTCGATAGGTGTTTGATGTTGTCGCTATCTCTGTCTTGTGCTTCGGCGATCTTGTGATAGTCGATTGATGTAGGGCACGTTACACTGTCGATTGGTATGCGACTGAGTGCGTCGGCGACTACGTTGTCCTTCCCACTGATGTGACGTATGTCGGTCGTGAATTCGCTTATGAAAATGAGTTGTCTTGCTCGTCGTGGTGTTTCCGATGATGATGGTTTCTTCTGAAGTACATATGTTAATGGCTTGTGGTCGGTAAAAACGATCAGGTTTCGACCCTCGAACGTTTTTTTAAAGTGCTTGATAGCCATGTAGATAGCGAGTAACTCTCGGTCGAATGTACTATAGTTACGTTGAGTATCAGAGAATTTCTTCGAAAAATAGCCAAGTGGTTGCCATTTCCCATTGATGTATTGTTGGAGTACAGCTCCTGCTGAGAGATCGGACGCGTCGCTGAAGATAGCAAGGGTTGCTTCGTGTGATGGGTGAGCGAGCAAAGCTGCATTTTGGATCGCAACTTTACAAGCTTCAAATGCCTTCGTGGCTTCATCGTTCCATACGATTGACATTTTATCTTTTTTCTTCGTGTTGTGAAGGTAAGCGTGAAGTGGTGCTTGGATTTCAGCGGCTTTAGGAATGTGTTCTCTGTAAAAATTAATCATCCCAAGAAAACGCCTTAGTTCTTCGATTGTTTTAGGTTTCGCATAATCGATGATTGCTCTGACTTTTTCTGTAGGCGGTTTGATTCCTTCCTTGCTGACGGTGAAACCAAGAAATTGAACTTCTTGTTGTCCAAATATGCATTTCGAAGGGTTGATTGTGATTCCATTGTCTTCTAATCGCTGTAGCACGGTGCGTAGGTGGGTTTCGTGCGTTTCTTTATCAGGGCTTGCAACAAGGAGATCATCAATGAATGCGAAAACGAAATCCAGTCCATGAAGTACTTCGTGTATGAATCTTTGAAAGGTTTGACCAGCGTTCTTCAGTCCTGGAGTCATTCTTGGGAATTCGAATAATCCCATTGGAGTTATTATTGCTGTCTTCTCTATGTCTTCATCGCGTACTTTTATTTGTTGGTAAGCTCGGTTGAGATCGATGGTGGAGAATATAGTCTTGTCTGACAGTTGATGAGTGAAATCCTTGACTCGCGGTATTGGGTAGCGGTCAGGAGTGGTAATAGAATTCAGTCTTCTGTAATCTCCACAAACTCGTAATTCTCCATTCTTCTTTGGTACAACGTGAAGTGGTGATGACCAGGGCTTTTGCTTGACGGCATATTCCTTGCTCGATCATGTTTTCGAATTCCTTTCGAACTTGCTCGTATCGGTGTGGTGCGATTGGACGTGCACGGCAATGAAGTGGTGGTCCATTGGTTTCGATGAAATGCTCAACGTTGTGCTTCGGTGTTAATTTCATTGAAGTTATTCTTGTGATTCCAGGATATTCTTCAAGAATCTTGTGATACGATTGTTGAACGTCTATGCTTCTTATTGTGGGCTGATTGGTTGCTTGGACGAAAGACTGGGATGTAAGATTGGTTTTCCCGTCGATGATTCTTCTATTTTTGATGTCGACGATCAACTGGTGATGTTGAAGAAACGGCTTGAAAATGGTCGACGGATTCACGATGTACAAAATCTGAACTGAAAATCTGGCTATTAAGTTGTCGCATTCTTGGAATTTTTTAACGTTCCATTTAACTTGACAACTGTGTGTAAGAAAGAAATATAATCTTAGCTGGAACCATTTCATTATTAAAGCCGAAATAGATTTTAGCGTTCCGCTGTTACACAAAAAATCCATATAAATTCGTTATTTGTTCTTATGTGTCACTACAGCATAACTCCTGGGGACTTTAACCGAATTCGATAAAACATTGGGAGCATATTCTTTATATATAGATCTCAATTTTACGCGTAGAAAATATAAAAATATATATTTTTTTTATCTACGAGTACACACTAATATAATAAAGCGGAAGAGTTCTTTTTTTTGTTTAAATACGCTAATCTCTGGAAACTACCAGTTCGATTTAAATAATTATTTTTGTATATGATAGCTATGATAGCTATGGGGGATGAGTCGCTCGCGTCCGTAGGCTTCGATCACCTAATCCTAGGCCCACCCTACACGTGTCCCCCGGGTGGTGCTAAACAAGCGACAAAGTCGAAAGAACAGACTTGGCTCCTCGCCGTGTGGTAGCGGCGTAAAAAATACCACCAACTACTTTCGCACCATGAGGAACAAAAGAAAAGAAATGGCCCCGAATTCCCGGCGCCCCTTTAATGGGGCAGGGGTGCGAAGAATCTCCGGGAGGAAAACCGGCGACGAGGTGCGCCACCCGTCACGTTCTGTCTCCCGGAGGGGCGAAAAGTGGATTGCGGAAGCCCGTCTGGCTACACTGAATGTATCTGGAGCAATGAATGATAATATGGATGAAGTATGCGATATGATGTATGATAGAGGAATAGATGTGTTATTAGAGGAATACATTGTGTGAAAGAGTATGAATGTGTAAGCCCGAGACTGCTATGGATACGAATTAAAGTGGGCTTTAAGACGTTGTTTGTTCTAGGGGTCTACGCCACAGACATGTCTAAGCCCACTTATATCCGAGAGCAGTTTTGGGAGATGGTAAGGATGGTGCTAATGAAATGCAAGGGTAATGAAAATATTGTTATATTAGGAGATTTTAATGGAAGGGTTGGCGTGAAGAGGCTTGGTTATGAAAGTATATTGGGAACGTTTGGTGATGAAAGCATAAATGAGAATGGTGAAAGCCTCCTTACCGTATGTGTGGAAAAGAATATTTTTGTGACGAACACTTTCTTTCGTCATAAGAAGATTCACATGTATACATGGGAAAGAGGTGGTGATAGAAGCATGATAGATTTCATAATTGTGGATGAAAGAATGAGAAGCGCAGTGGTAGATACAAGGGTTTACCGGGGGTCCAACGTAGGGACGGATCATTACTTGGTCTTATGCCGAATTAATGGTCTATTCAGACGTTGGCGGCATCGGACATCTGTGTCTATCACTGCGTTACAGCGTATAAGGACAGAGAGGTTACAAAATGAAGGTGTGAAAGAGAAGTTCAAATGTAGACTGAGATAAAATATAAGTGGCATGGAATGATTTAGACTTGGAGACTGTGTGGTATAATGTCAAGAAAGGTTTTGTGGATGCAGCTACCGAAGTATGTGGTGTAACTAAGAGAACGAATGAAAGTAAAAATAACACTTTATGGTGGGATGATGAGGTACGGATGGAAGTTGAAGCAAAGAAGAGAGCATGGCTAGATTTACTAGCAACCAAGGCTAGTCATTCTAGCGATATGAATGAAAAAGGTAGTGTTTAGATATCTAAATAAGAGACTAAAAGAAGTAGTTGAAAGGAAAAAGCAAGAAAGAACGGATAAGAATGATAGAAGAATATCGGATAACTTCCAGGCAAATATTAAAATGTTCTGGAAACTCGTAAGAACTGCCTAGGGACATTCAAAACAGCCTAGAATGAATGCTATACGGGACCAGAATGGCTGTTTTCTGAATGACGAATTTCGAGTTTAAGGAGATGGAAGGAATACTTTGAAAGCTTTTTTATGAGTGATGAGACGTTTGAATTAAATGAAATAGAAATTCCGAAAGAAGAGGAAAGACATAGAGAGATAGATATAGATGAAATAATGAAAGCAATAAAAAGTATGACAGCAGGTAAGGCAGCCGGATATGATAGAGTATCACTCGAAATGCTAAGGGCTGGAGAGGGATTGGTGGCAGACCTACTGTACACCTTGTTTAATTTGTGTTGGGAACTTAAGTGGGTACCGGGAGACTGGTGCAAAGCCGTGATAGTTCCCATATATAAGGGAAAAGGATCGCAGCAGGACTGTAAAAACTACCGTGGTATCAGCCTTCTTAGCATTGTGGGAAAACTGTGTGCTAAGGTGCTAATTGAAAGAGTTATGAAAGATACTGATGGAAAAATTTGGGATGTGCAAGCGGGATTTAGAAAGGGAATGGTGACAATTCAATAATTTAAATAGTTTGTCCCATTGGGATGTATGGATCAGGTCTTTTCCATGCGCATGATCGCGGAGAAGTTTTTGGCCAAAAACCAAAAGGTTTTTTGTGCGTTCGTGGACTTGGAAAAGGCTTATGACAGAGTGGACAGGGATGTGTTATGGCAAACACTGAACTTATTTGGGTTGAGCGCTGGGTTGATACAGGCATTGAAATCTCTGTATAGGGACTCCAGTGTTTGTGTCAGGATCAACGGGGCCTACTCGGACTGGTTTGGCATCCATAAAGGTGTCAGACAGGGCTGTGTGGCTTCCCCGTGGCTGTTCAACCTATTTATGGACAGTTGTTTGGAAAATTTGAAAACTGAAGAATGCGGGTTAAGAATGGGTGAGTTAACCGTCAAATGCCTTTTGTACGCCAATGATCAAGTCATACTTGCGTCGTCGGCAGCCGAGTTGCAAGTCATGGTTACATTAAGGAACAGGTCATTAAAAGAAAGGGGAATGAAAGTGAACGCAAGTTGAAAGTGAGCGAAAGTTAAGGTTTTTGAAAGAGAAGAAAGTAAAAGTCGAGCAAGTAGTAGATGAGTTTGTGTATTTGGGATGTGTATTTAGCAGGGATGGTAGATATAATAAGGATATAGAACAACGAGTGAACGCAGGAAATAGAGTAAATGGGGCTCTACACTCTATTGTGGAAAGTCAGAATGTGTCCAAAAAGACACGTATGGCAATTCACAATGCTGTGTTAGTCCCTACTTTAATGTATGGTAGTGAAAGTTGGGTATGGCAGAAGAAGCATGAGAGTAGAATAAATTCTGTAGAAATGCGGTCATTAAGGAGTATGTTAGGACTGAATCTAAATGATAGAGTGAGAAATTGTGTGATAAGAGAAGATTGTGGTTTGCAAGATGATGTTGTGACCAGGATTAAGAAAGGAATGCTTCGGTGGCTTGGTCATGTAGAAAGAATGAATGAGGAAAGAGTGACAAAGCAAATTTATGTGGCAGAGGTGAACGGCAGAGTCTGGAAGGAATGCCCTAGGTGAAAATTTATCGACCAAATTGGCGATATATTGAAAATGGGCCAAATTAAGAGTACCCTTAACCGACGAGCGTGTATGCGTAGGTATATGGATGTGGAAGAGGCGAGAGAGGTATGTCAGGATCGTGCCAAATGGAAGTCCATAGTCTCAGCCTACCCCTCTGGGTGACAGGCGTGAGTGTTTTTTTGTTAAGTAAGTCAGAAGAAAAATCGCACCCGAACTGTTCTGTCTGCGTGCGCTGGCGTACAAGTTAGTGGTACGTAAATAAAATTTTCTACATAAATATTGCTATTTTCTCCATCTAAACTAAAATTCGCGATACCATATGTCTATTATTTTTTACACATAAACCACAATAAGGTATTTTGTTACAAAAATTATTGAGGATTAAAATGTGATTTATGAGCGTTAATATTAGGCATGGCATATTAATAAATTTTATGAAGATAAACTTTACTCTTTATAGCATGTTATTTAGACTCATAGTTTAAGAGGTAGTGAAAAATAAAAAAATGCAACTCTGCCCGCCCCGGCTTCGCCTCAAAAAACTCAAAAGTCTAATTGACGAAGACTGTACTATAGTTTAAATTTCATGTCAAGAATGTGGAATTGAATTGAATGAAATGAATTTACAATTTTTTGCAAATAAGCCTTCATAAAATGCACTGCCTGATAAAATGCCTGATGGAGTCCATCCCATTGTGCTGAAGACGTGCGTTCCCAATTTGGCACCGGTTCTAACCCGTCTTTTCCGGTACACCTTCCCCTTAGGCGTAGTTCCGAACTCATGGAAGACAGCTTTGTTACAGACGCTTTGTCAGTTCATCTGCTACCATATTACTTGTGGATATATAATTTACATCAACAATATCTTTATTTATAATGTTCCGTATATAATGATGTCTTATACCTGTATGCTTTGTTCTCGAGTTATACATAATATTTGCACTTAGTTTTTGTGCAGACTGATTATCATTTTATATTATAATTTTACAATATGTTTTAAAACACTCAAATAGAAATTATCTTATAAATAAAGCCTCTTTGCAAGCATGCGAGTGGGCCACGTACTATTCCTCAGTGCTGAAAAGAGCTACAGTCTTTTGTTTTCTACTTTATTACCTACTTTAAAAACAAAACCAGTGAATCACCTTCGATCCAATTCACTAGAACACCAATTTGCTTCAACATGAGCATTAACAGTCAATCCGCCCTTTTTATAAGTAAGACAATAATTAAATGTACCTTTTAGATAATGCAGCATGCGTTTTGTTGCTTTCAAGTGGTACTCATCAAAGCATTCATTGAACTGGCTGAAGACACTTACTGCATAAGAGATATTGTGCATACTGCAATATACATTAAGCTACCATTTAACTCTCTCAATTTTTTATTTCTATTTTGTAATTTAGTTTTCACCAGTTTTCGTCCACATTCCATTGGAGTGGCTAATGGCTTACAATCTGACATATTAAAACGCTGTAAGACATTTATAATGTAACTTGACTGATCTAATGTAAATCTTGCACCCTTTCTGCACAATCTCATCCCTAAAATGTGATGTGCTGGCCCTATATCATAGTCATCAGTTGCTGCTTCATATCAAACATAGTAATCAGCTGCTGTTTGATTTTTAATTTTCCTTTACTATTATTAGAAAAAAAGATGATATCATCAACATACAATCTAACAAAGATTATACCTTGAATATGTTTCCTGACAAAAACTTTTGAAAATGTAATTTATGGATCAACGCTTTGTTTATTTTTTCATATCAACTTTTGGATGTCTGTTTAAGACCAAAAATCGCTTTATGGAGAAGATATTCCTTAGTTGCGTTTTCTCATCACGAAAACCCTCTGGTTGTTCCATGAATATGGTTTCTGACAATTCTCCATTTAGAAACGCAGTTTTAACATCGAGAAGATCCAGACTTCTAATAATTGAATACCTTAATACTGGTGAGAAGGTTTCAAAATAGTTTACTCCATATTTTTGTGTATAGCCTTTTTCTACTAGCCGAGCCTTAAATCTCATTATTTTTTCATTTAACCCTTCCTTTTTCTTAAATATCCACTTGTTGTTATAAGTCGGCGTTTATTAATAATAAAAAAGGGGGACTAGTAAGACCAGTAGGGAAAAAATTCTCAGTAGTCCTACTACATCACTATCTACCCATTTCAGTTTATTTTTGTCAAAATTATGCATTTCATGTAAACGTTTTTTGGGTGGTTGGGGGACATCTCTGTGAGGTATACAAGTGTCGTTCTGTTTTTGACTATTTCGTGTTTCTTTGATGATTTACTTTTTTTAATAGGCTTTTATTAGCTTGGTATGTATCTATGTAACGGAATTTTTGAATGTGATTTTCATCCCCTTCAAAACGTCGGATTGATTTGAAACTTTGCGCACTTATCAGGGACCGCTGACAATTCAATAATTTAAATAGTTTGTCCCATTACCCTTGCCAGGATCCGCAGGATTTGCGAATAATTCATAAAACAACTACGATTTCTGCCAGTTTAAACTACTGTAAGCCGCGTAAAAAAACTTCGTTAAATAAACACGCTATTTTAGTTAGCTGCACTAAGATATAGAAAATAAATAATTGTTTTAAAAAAAACACGCTTTCGTAGATAACCGAACTAAAAGGTACAAAATAATTTTCAATGAGTTTAAAATAAGAAAATAGTGATTAACATAAAAAAATAATTTTATTGTAAAAAAGCGTGGGGTGCTTGCTGTCATTTGTTGTAAGTATTTTTGTGGATATTTGTAAAATTAGCGTCATCATAAAAATATCTGAAAAAGCACCCCATGCTTTTTAAGAATACTAAAGGTAATTTTAGTTATACAACAGATTTCTTTTATGCAATTTATTATGTGTCCTACAATTTGGACGTGGTATAATGGTCAACCCATCCGTTGCAGTGTAGGTTATTTTGCTTTGATTTTTTTTAAATCATATTTAGCAGACAGGTAATTTTGTTGAACGGGTGTACTCTTAAACTTAAGAAAGAAACTTGACTTTTTGCAGTCAAACCTGTTATATCATACGAAATAATAATATAAGCGTCTGAAGGTGCTGAACGAATCAGAGTTGCCTGATTGTATAAGTTTAGCAAGTTCTATGTATGTTTGAGTTATATATTTCATATTATTATTTGCCAAAGGTCTTTTATTAAGAGTTAGGTTTTGGATACGTATCTTTTGTCTTTTATCGATATTATGTCATGGACAATTTTTAACACGGCTCCCTATCCTCATCAATCTATCACTTTCTATGTATTATGAACTTACAATGAATGAATGAACTTACAATGTCTGTACATGTACTCGTATATCGTATTAATAGAGTACGTTCCTTAAGTACAAGATTTTGATACATAATTTATATTATATGATAACCTAGGTTGTCGGACTTCTTTTATACCTAGTCCGTCTGGGTAGGTATCACCCCCTTGCCTATTTTTGGCGCTAATAGGCAGTGCTTACACTGCGTTGTTCCAGACAAAAGGGTACGTCCGTCCGGTAAACGATGATAAAAACTGTCTTTTGCTCCATCAGAGATCGCATAATCAACTGGGCCACGACTTGTTATCTGTCAAATCATATATGTTCATAAGTAAAAATTAATAGTAAAATACTAAAAATTACTCAAATCTATAATAATGATTAAAATCACCAAGGATCACGATCTCTGCGGATGGGATCAGCTGTAGCAAGGAAGCAATTATGAATTACAAAAATTTGGACGTGGTCGATGAGTCGGTCTGTTTCGGCATTACCGCTATGGGACCTATAGAGGCACCCATAGACGCGCGGATGGTCGTCGCTGTTTACGCGTAGTCAAAGCATGGACAGGTCCAAACCATCACTACTGCCAGGCGTCGAGAACAGATGTCCTCTCTGGCGTATACGCAAACTCCAGCCCGAGGCACAAAGAAGTGATCCAATTTGTACTCCGGGTAGGAGAGATACGAAGTATCAGCCGGAGAGGACACCTGCGTCTCGTTCAGAAAGAGCAAGGCCGGCTTCGCCGTCCCCAGATGGTAGTAGACGGCGTGTAGTTTCGAGTGAAACCCCCTCATGTTGCAGAAATCCACGGATAGCGTGGCAGGGGTTGCCTTGGTCTTGTTGCTCAGCTTGCTCCCAGCAGTTTATGTCTTGAGCGGAATTCCCCCCCGCCCCCGCCCCCTGAGCACCCACGCTCAGGAGTCGTGGCTTGGTCGTGGATGCTCAGCGAGGGATTCTCCATTACCAGGTCAGCTGGTACCCTTCTGGGGTAATATCTTATTTGATTCCGCTACCATTTTGATAAGGGGGGGATTGTGTTTCCGGCCATCTGCACTCACCAGACGAAACGCGGAAGCAGAGCTTCTACTTCACGCTGGTATTCTGTGAGGTCGTGGTACCACTCCGGTTCGAGCCGGCCCATACGTTAAACAGCAAAAGCTGAGCTGCCGCGTGGCTCTATCACTGTTAAATTTTCTATCAAGACTTTCTGTCAATAATCATGCTGAGTGGTGAGCCTACTGATTATGACTCACTCATAATGGCTATTGAAACTCCAATTTGAAGCTTACATCTGATATGGTAATGTCAAAATTGATTCAAGAGTTTTAGCGTAGAGATTGCAAAAATGTTAAGACTAGCTTAGCATTAGCAGCAAAGAAGCAACAAAACAAACAAATCAAAAGGTTTCCGCAGTTTCAGATGTAAAAGAACCAGGACGTAGTATTAAAGATTTTCCGATGAGAAATTATGTGAAGGCAGAAAAGCGCTCTGACTAGGTATTGTTGGCAGTGGCTGCATTATCAGTGAGTGTTAATAGTTATATATGGTGTGCTGACTCAAGGGCAAAAAGTAATATGTGTAATAATAAAAATATATAACATGATTACATGGAGGATTTTGCCATAACCATTGCAAATGTACAACGCTTGTGGACTGCTGGCAATGGTAATGTGAAAATATTTTGACAGAAAAGGTTAGACTTTAAATGATGTTGTCTATGTACCTAACTTATCAAGTAATTTACTGTCAGTAAGTTCAATTACACAAAAGGCTTCATGCGCACTCTCCACAACAAAATGGTGTAGCACAGCGAGCCAAACGTACTATTTTGGAGAAGGCCAGATATTTGCTCAGATGCAGGTCTGAATCATACCTGCTGGGCAAAGGCAGTTAACACCTCTATCTATTTAAGAAAATCTTTTACAAAAGCAGTAAAAGGAACCACTCCTAAGGAAAAATAGTCAAATATTTTTATATATCAATAATGGTAAATTGAACTCATCTTAAAACTTTTGGTTGTTTATGCTATGTTTTAACAGAAAGTAGAAAGAAATTAGATCTAAAAACAAAGGAATGCATATTTTTGAATCAACATCATCATCATTACAGCCCTTCACAAGTCCACTGCTGAATATAGACCTCTCCCAAGGAATGCCACAAAGCACGGTCCTGAGCCACCTGCATCCATCGACTTCCTGCATGTCTTACCAGGTCGTCACTCCATCTAGTGGGGGGACGCCCTACAATTCGTCCGCCGGTACGAGGCCGCCACTCGAGAACCTTTTTTCCCCATCGGTTGTCGATTCTTCGAGCTATATGGCCGGCCCATTGCCACTTCAGGTTACTAATCCGTTGGGCTATGTCGGTCACTCTGGTTCTAATGCGGATATCCTCATTTCTAAGTTTATCACGCAGAGAAACTCCGAGCATAGCCCTCTCCATAGCTCGCTGAGCGACCTTGAGCTTCCTCATCCGACCAGCAGTGAAGGACCACGTCTCAGTTCCATAGGTCATCACTGGCAACACGCCTTGTTTATACAGTCTCGTTTTCAAGTTTTAAGGTATACCTGACGAGAAGATAATAATTTCACGAACGCTGCCCAGCCGAGTTGAATCCGCCGATTGACCTCTCGGTCGAAGTTGGACTTACCTAGTCGGACTTTTTGTCCCAGGTAAACATACTCGTCAACAACTTCGAGCTTAGTACTCCCAACAACTACCGGCATAGGTGTGACACGGTGCCATAAGGACTATATCGTCGGCAAATCGAAGGTGAGTGATGTACTCGCCGTTGATGTTAATACCGTATCCTTTCCAGTCCAGAAGCTTGAAAACGTCTTCCAACGCAGTGGTGAAGAGTTTCGGGGATATAGCGTCATCCTGTCTTACACTCTCTGCAGTTGGATAGGTTTCGTACTGTACAAAAACTTCAGCACTTTGATATACCGACAGTCAACTTGGCACCGCTGAAGGGACTGCAGCACCGCCCAAATTTCGACGGAATTAAAGGCTTTCTCATAGTCCACATACGCCAGACATAGTGGCAAATTGTACTCCTCGGACTTCTGTACAATTTGCCGAAGGATATGTATGTGGTCTATGGTGCTAAAGCCTTTTCATTGAATTTCGTTTTTAGGCATCAGATCAGCAGTTTCATTGCCATTGATGTCACTATGGCCTGAAATCCAAGCTAAAGAAATTCAGATTTCTTTTTGATGGCCCTTAAGATGACATATATACAGTGTGTGTTTAATTTTGAGGATCAAATGTATCTTATATTTACTATGGAACTGTTTTGACAAAACCGCTAACAAACAACTTTTGGAGTCGGTAAGAATTACTGACTTATTTAAGTTATATGCTTCTATATATATCAGAGCTTCATTAATTGCCACGGCCTCACCAGTAAAAATGGAAGAAATAGAAGGGAATTTAAAATTAAGAATTATTTTGCATCTGGGAATCCAAACTGCTGCTCCAGTACAACTTTCATCTGACTTTTTGGAGACATTAGTGTATAATATAATAAGCCAGCTTTTCCATAATTTATCTATAACAGTATTTAGTTTACTATTTCCTATAGGGGAATCTTTCTCAATATCAAGATCAAGGTGGATATTTGGTTGGTAAATAATTGCATCATATGGGTTATCAAAGATGGGACAGGACTTGCATTGTAATACTGGGTATGGTAGATGGAGTAATGTTACCAAACTGTTGGATAAGCAGGGAGATTCTTTATGAGACCAGTAATGATTTGACAAAATATATTCCCAAAGAAGGTGTAATTTAGAAATGAGAGGGTGGGAAGAGTGTTGGCAGATCTTAAAAAAGAATCGGTCAGTTGCCCCCGCAGCGGAAGGTATCCATAAGGATTTCCCTACTATAAAAAAGGCATATATCCTACTCAGTGGAAAAAAGGAATCTTTCAACCACTTCCTGAAATTCATAATCCCTCGTTACCTACCCATTTTTAAACAATTTCAATTTTACCATACCTATCTAAAGTTCTGGAAGCCTGTGTTCAAAAGTAAATCTCTTTGTTCATAACAAAACATTATCTGCTGCATAAATAACAGCATACGCTGCACTAACCTTTTGATAAAAGCCACTGATGACATTAGAAATGAAATGAATGAGCAGAAGCTTACAGTGGAAATACTTGTTGATTTTTCAAATGCTTTTAACACAGTCGACCACGACATCCTTATACCTTTCCTGACTAATCTTAGATTCCCAGTCCCAGCTTTGGAATGCTTTTCATCTTATCATCGCGGCCGCCATTATTCAGTACGATTAAGGCAAGAGTTGTCAACATGAACTGACATTGAAACATGCGTACCTCAAGGTGAAATACTTTCTCCTACGATGTTTTTTCGTTCAATTATAAATTCTATTACTTCACTTTTAGACTGGTCGTACCATCTCTATGCCATGGTCTTTAGTTCTTTGTTCAATCAAGTGTTAACGACCTCAATGATAATATCAATAAACTCAACCACAACCTTGATGCCATTAGAGATTGGTCGTACAGACATGGTGTTTTGGTTAATCCTTCCAATTGTAAGGTAATGGTTATACGTAGTAGCAGGATGTTAGCTAAGATTGATAACGATAACCCTTCTCCTCTATTTGACATTGGAACTCAGCTGCTATTTTGTAACTCCTTAAAAAATCTAAACTTACATAATATATCATAACTTAATCTGGGAAATTCAAGTTGCGTTGACACCTTACGTTCTCTTGGTCGTCTAAAAAACTTTCTACCTTTTAAAACGAAGCTTCTACTTATCAAGTCTTTGATATTGCCCATTACTGATTATGCGTTACTCAGATCTAACTTAACTATCTTCTAGATAAGTTGGAACGCCTTCTCAATAATTACATTAAATTCATTTTCATCTTTCGTTAGTATGACCATATTTTCCAGTACCATTCTAAGCTTAAATGGCTTTAATTCTTCAAAAGCTTGCCTCCCGAATTATACTAGTTTTTACTAGGTATATTCAATTTTAAAAGATCCAAATTCTCCTTCTTAACGATAACTTTTGGTATCTGTGTTCTACTCACGATAAAGTTCCCCGTTCTCAAAACAATTCTTCTTACAATTCATATTTCATCACATAAGAGTGTTTTTTTTTTTAATTCTTTGTTTACCTTTACTTCTTTTACTTCGTTTGCAGTCCATACTGCTGTTGAACTGAGGTATTATACGTCCCACTTTAGTTCTTCCGTGACTATGGGTGCTGTAATGTTAATTAAATGCGATAAAACCGTATAAACCAGTTACATTTAATGAGTAGTGTTCGCGGAAACATATTTTTTGCCAATATATTTTCTACATTAATTTAAATAATTTAAATTTCTATACTAAGTGCTCGAAACGCCGGGAATATAAAAAAAGTTAATATACGCGATTAAATCCGTAAAAACTAGTTTTATTTAAATTTGTAGTGTTCGCGTAAACATTAGAAATCATTAATGTATGAAAAATTTTGCACCAAAACAATTTCAGTGATTAAATAATTAAATAAATATATTAACTATTTTAAAATGTTAGGCGCTACTTTTATTACTTCTAGATTCTAGATAGATTGTATGCCTAATATTTTAATATTCCAAATGTCGGACATCTAATCATCATCATCATCTTTTATTATTTAAAATTTGATGAAGTTACTAACTATAAAATTATGTGCAGTAAAATCGAATTACATACACATTCTCTTAAACATGTTTACGTAGTTAGACGTAGCTAAAAATAGACACTTACTATCAGATGGATTCTTAGCTCTTTAGTGACTTCTATTATAAATATTATTAAAAAAACAATAAATATTTAATGTTATTTTAAACATTAAGCTTATTAAATATTTTAAAATATCAGGCCCTAAATTCCTGTAGATAAATCATAAATTAACATTTTTTTTTAATTTTAGCAATTTTCATACCAAGGTATAATACACAGGTACAAGATACAATTTTAAATCTAGATAGTAGGAACCCTTTTCTGCCTAAGAGTCCGTCTGAGTAGGTACCACCCTCCTACCTATTCCTGTCGCCAAATATAGCAGTGTTTGGAATGCCGTGTTCCGGTCTAAAGGGTTAGAGAGAGGTTGTGAACCTGTGATCTGAAATCTTAATCCTTTAGCGTAACAAACGCATCTGTAGCCTTCATAGAACGAAGTTGGCTAAATTAACATGAAACAAAATTGACCTCGCAAAATCTCGATACGACGAACGTTAAAGGTATAACAATATTTAGCCGATTATACAAATCCAAATCCAACCAACACAAACGGCAATCGTTTGCTAAACACAAACAAACATAATATGTGATGGTGCCTGCGCCATTGCACCGTCACATATTATGAAATCACATATTAGAAAAGTCCCGCTGGGTTTCTTGCTGGTTCTTCCCAGGACAGAGGTTTTATGCGAATCGGTGGTAGTAGTACTATATTGAATAAAAGTGATTCTATTCTATTCTAAAAGCCTTTTCATGTGACTCTATACATCATAATAACATCCTTTATAAGAAGTGGGAATAAAGATTTCCATTTAAGTTCTCTATATCCTTAACATTCTTTCTACATGTGCAATTCGCTTCCTTTTAAGTATTTGACGGACATGAAGTTTGGACGTGGAAAAGATACAAAGAGCGGAGGAAAGTTTGTATATTTTTACATAAATAATCAGCTGACTTACAATATGATAAATAAAGAAGATTACAAATGCGTTCTCACCTCTGAGGACTAAGAAGGCCGCACATCCCGTAATTATACTTGCTCTCTATATCCTTCAGACCGGAGGAACACAGCAGAGCACGCCTTGCATTTGGCAGCAGGATTAGAATAGAATAGAATAATTTTTTATTCAATATAGATTACATGTGTAATTCTTATTGAAAGTCATTTTTTACTTTACCACTGGTTCGAAAAAAAAACCTCTGTCCTGGGAAGAACCAGCAAGAAACCCAGCGGGACTTTTTTTTTAAAGTAAATTTTACATTAATGGTTGTACAAACTATTTAAGTACAAAATTTATTTTAGAAACTGCTTGGTAGCGACCAACTCATTCCCAGGGGTTATTATCAATTATATATTCATTTATACTATAATAACCCTTTTTATACAGTTTCAGCTTAACAAAACATTTAAACTTGGTAATAGAGAGCCTGTACACTTTCCGGGACCTTGTTGTAATAGCGTATACATTGCCCCAAGAATGAATTACTGACTCTGTGGAGTCGAGAAACTGGTATCACTAGCTTGTGCTTGTTCCTAGTGTTTACAGAATGTATATCACTTTTACTAAAACTACCTTTGTTTTTGTGAACATACATTAAATTTTCGTAAATATACTGAGAAGCCAAAGTTAATATATTTATTTCTTTAAATTTATCTCTAAGAGACTCTCTCGGTTTTAGGTTGTAAAAAGCTCTAATGGCCCACTTCTGTAAAACAAAAATAGTTTCTGAATCAGCCGCATTTCTCCATAGCAAAATCCCATAAGACATTATGCTATTGAAATAACTGAAATAAACTAGTCTAGCTGTCTCGACACTAGTGAGACCTCTAATGTTTTTTACAGCATAGGCTGCAGAACTTAGTCTGCTTGCTAGTTTGGATATATGGGGGCCCCACTGAAGCTTTGCGTCGAGAGTGATGCCAAGAAAACAGTGGATTCAACAGGGCTCAGTTCTTCCCCATTTAAAACACATTGGTACCCAGATTTTTAACATTCGTTGTTGTAAATTTAATACATTTAGTTTTATTTCCGTTTAAATGTAGATTATTAACGTTAAACCAATGCACTAATTTTGATATAGCATTATTCACTTCGTCACATTTAAATGATTGACGTTTAAGTTTAAAAATCAAGGAAGTGTCATCAGCACATAATACTATATCATGATTATCCGCTACAAGGGAAGGTAAGTCATTAATATATACCAGAAATAGAAATGGGCCGAGAATCGAGCCCTGAGGGAAACCCATTAGTACAGGTGACCCGGAAGAACTTTTACCATTGATAATAACTTTCTGCATTCTATTACTTAAATATGAAATAATAAGTTTAAGCGCTGTGTTCTTGACACCATAGTACTGTAGCTTCCTGATTAATGTCTCATGGAGAACACATTCGAAGGCCTTGGAAAGGTCACAAAATATACCCAAAGCATCCTCCGTATTCTCACATGCACAAAAAATATGTTTAATAAGCTCAACTCCAGCGTCAGTTGTCGAGTGACCCCTTGTAAAACCGAATTGATTTTTATGTATCAAAAAACTTAAGATCTGATCAAACTTAAGATCTGATCTAAAATTATTTTTTCAAAAATTTTACTAAATGTTGGTAGTACAGAAATCGGTCTAAAATTGGCGGGGTCTAATGTACTACCAGATTTAAATAAAGGTATGACTTTACTATGTTTCATTAAATCAGGAAACACACCAGATTCGACGCTTGTATTAAATATAGTGGCTAGATAAGTTGCTATTATATCTATTATAGATAAAATAACTTTAACGGAAATCCCCCATAAATCTGCCGTTTTCTTAACATCAATTGTTTTAAAATATTTAACGATATCTTTTGGCAATACTCTATGGAATTTAAAAGTATTTGAACAAGCCTTTACATTTTGTTTAAGCAATGATTCGGCGACAGTAGGAAGAATTTAATGATTTTGTTGTCAAAAGGAACATCAGTAAAATGTTTCTCAAAAGCCATAGCAACTTCTTGATCAGATCGAGTTAAACTGTTGTTAATATTCAATTGAAAATCCGAGTTGTGCGGTTTGACCTTGCCCGTTTCACTATTTATTATTCTCCAGGTCATTTTAATTTTGTTGGATGCAGTTTTAATTTTGTTACTTAAATGTAAAGCCTTAGCTGTGTAGCACACTTTTTAAATATTTTAGAATATGTTTTACATAATCTCTAAATATAACACTAGTATTATATGATCTTTCATTATAAAGCTCATATAACTTTCGCCTACTTTATAAATTCCTACTGTCGCCCATTCATTAAATGATTTGCGACTGTTAAAAGAGAAAGTTTTAGAAGTAAATATTGTACTAAATTCACAAGTTATAATTTTAAATAACATACCATACAAATAATTAGCACTATTTTTAAATGAAAGTGATGGAAGTCTTTTTATTATATTACTTCTAAACCTCTCCAAGCGATGGTCATTTATTAAAACACTTCTTCAGTATTAATTCATACCGATAGTTAATATAGCCTCGGTGTTGTGACAAATAAACTAAACGAAGACCTTCTCATACTAAAAAATACAGACCTCAACTTCAGCAAATTATACAAAAGATGAATCTCTTCATATACCGGCTTTTTCCGTACTCAGGTCAATCCAAACTTCAAACTAATTGGTTTCCTTTATCTAAAGATCTTAAAACACTTTTCCTTATCTTTTGTCTACAATTATTTGTTAAATGGTATGTAAGATCGCAAACTCTTCTAAATACGGCTGGTGCGGGAGTCTGAAGCAATCTGCGACATTTTTGAATTACATTAAAATGTTTATTAATATCATTTCAACAATTTTTTATATTTGTTTTTCTTTGAGATGTTCGGGTGCGAGAATGGTCCTTCCACGGTCAAGCCTACCTATTCGAACGAACACGTCTTAATTTAACCAAACCAAGACTGTCAAAGTACACATAATTAATGGACGTTACCTTTATCATAGAAGGACAATTCCAAAATAGAGTCTTGGTTACGCCGTATTTATGTATTATATAACTAAATCACAATTAGTTTGATTTGAATTTGAATTATAGAAACACGTGTAATTTGTTTAAAAGGCTTTTGCGTTGAAAGGTATATTCTGAACCACTCAGCTATCTGCAACAGTCCCTTCTCAGCCTCAACGCTTACGTCACTCCAAGAGACTTCAATAAAGTCTACGGCAGTATCGTCTGCAGAGGGAAATATTGCATAGGTCATCAATATAAATTTCGAAGAGCGTTGGACCCAAGAAACCTCCCTGCAGAAGTCCGTTTACTATCCCTTTTGGTCCACATTTACTCTCTGTGTTCTTTTACTTAAGTAATCCTTCAATAGTTTAAGGGGATTACGTCTAAAACCAATATTTTCTAATTTTATGCAATAACCTACTGTAGACACTGTCTCCGTCACCATACTATTAGCCTACTGTAGTAAATGTCTTTTTTTTTCTTTTTTTTTTAAACGTTACCTCCACACTAGGATTTTCTCTTGTATTGCGGGGGCACTTTACATACATAGATTTCACAAGGACAAATATCCAGACTCAGAACAATTATTTGCAGGCCATACAAATACTTGTTCCGTGCGGGATTCGAACCCGCGGCCCTTACCGCTGCAACTCATTGCTAAGCCACTGCGCCACAGAGTACTTTATTATTTACTTTATTACTTTAGTTTCACCGCTTAAGGTAATGTTTATGCTCCTAATAGGATTCCTGAGATTTTTTCAAGGCCAGGGTGCACGTATTAGCTTCTTATACGCATATAAATTTAATGATTACTTTCACTAACACATGTTCACCGAAGTTCACTTTCTTCTTTGCACTGACAAAAGATGAAGAAACCGCAGAGTGATAAAGAAATAATTTAATTTTTAATGAAAGCGGACCAGGAGCATAGCTTGGCGTTCTTATCAAACTATACTAGTATACTACCGGTTCCAAAATAGAGCCTCTACCACAGACTACATAAATGAATCAGTGCAGTGAGAAAAGAACTGGCAAAAACTCTACAATTCTTTTTTTTATTTCATTTTTAGTAGAAAAACCTATAAATTATTTCTTTCTTGTGGGGTAAGAGGAACTATGGGGGAAGGGAAACAGGCAGAAACACTACGAAAATACGAGTGCGTGGCATATTTTGTGAGTGGTGATCTAATACAGAAAAACACATTAAGCAATGGCAACTTTCTTTAATGAGAGTAAGTACTGTTTAGTACCTAATTTTTGATTGTTTGCATAGAAAAGCTTAGAATATTAACTATTAATATGAAAATATCACGTGCTTTAGAACATAACCAAAAAATCACTAAGTGGGGTAAGAGGAACTGCCGTGGCCGGAAAAGGGGGACTTATGTTTCTCTTTCCCGATGTCAGAAGTCATAAACATTTTAAATGAATGAAAATGTTCGTTCTTGTTTTAACTAATAATGAATGAATAATCACTAATGTCTAAATGTCTTGCTTTAATGCGAAAATATACTCAAATGAAATTATAATCCTACTATATTATATTATAAAGCCGAAAGTTTGTGAAATGTGAATTTAATTTTGTTACCTATGATCTTCAAGACTACTGAACAGATCAAGATGAAATTTGGCGTACATTTAGAACATAGCCTAACTTATAATACGCTGCTTTATACAGGGTATTTTTTTGAAACGCTCCCGAAAACGAAGACAAACGAGAGTACTAACTATACTCGTATCTTTGATGATGGGTGAAATATTAAATCGATCCTGATGAAAAAAAATCATCGTTTCACAACGTTTTATTAGATTTATTCACGCTCCATCGTGTTAGTATAGTTAAATAAAACGTTAATTTCATTTAAAAAAACATGAAAATATTTAAACATAAAACCAGCAGTGGAATTACTGAATTACAATCAGCTGACTAGGGGTCAATGTACGCGCGAACGCCGAATTCGCGCGACCCGCAACTAACGATGGTACCACAATACCTAATAATTTACAACACTTGTCTAAATACCTAACTTATCTACTTAACCTACTATTTTGCCACTGTGCTTGTCTCCACGTAGCCACTTTAATTCAAATTCACAGGTTAAATAAACCAAATAACTGGTTCGACTCCCCGCTAATGAAAAAAATACTTAAATGAAATGTTAACAAGATTAGAGTCATGCGTTTTTATTCATCGTGTAGGTATGTTTATTATTCTGATGTATTCGGTTATGTACCTAATCAGATCAGTTCAGTACTAAGTTATTTAAAAAAAATTAGGAATTTTAACTAGATGTCGCCACATGTAAAATCAGATCTCGCTATCCAAATTTTCCGTATTTAAAACTACTTCCAAACCCATTTTCATTATTCAGGAATTTGAACTCGATGAATAGTTTTTTAATACAAGTCAAATTATTATTTTCAAATATCCGGCCTGGTCATAAGCGCGGTCTACATTACAGCCAGCCTATGATGGACTTGATCTTCAATTCAGCTTGTCCATCAAGAGCTGGCTACAATGCTGATCGAGTTGTGATGGCCTGGTCCTACGCTACGTTGCGCTCTTGGCCATCATGATCGAGGCTGCAAGCTATGT
Source organism: Parnassius orleans (assembly GCA_029286625.1). Classification (NCBI taxonomy): domain Eukaryota; kingdom Metazoa; phylum Arthropoda; class Insecta; order Lepidoptera; family Papilionidae; genus Parnassius; species Parnassius orleans. Next base: position 1,058,550 of record JAGSMP010000083.1, read on the forward strand.
CATTAAATACAGACCTTGTCAGTAATCTACTATTATTTTCAGGTATACGAGCCGCTATCTTATCTCAAGAAATAGAAGATCTTGTAAAAAACCTGCGTGACATGGAGAAGCATGGTTTCGGACTGACAAGGAAAGTATTATAATAATATAAAGAATTATAATATATATAAAGAATTATAATATATACAGGGTATTTTTGAAACGCTCCCGAAAACGAAGACAGATGATAGTACTAAGGATAGCTATGATGATGGGTCACAAAGAAATTCGATCCCGAGGAAAAAAAAAAACATCTTTTCACAACGTTTTATTAACTTTATTCACGCTCCATCATGTTATTACAGTTAATTGAAACGATATTTCATTAAAAAAATCATGAAAATACTGAAACATAAAACCAGCAGTGAAACTTAAAAAACAAAATCAGCTAACAATAGGGTCAATATCCTCGCGGGCGCCGAACTCTTATCTAGATCGGTACGAAACAATGCATTAGGTATACTACTCACTCTACCCTTCCCTTTCACACACACGCTGCCTCGTGTCGCCTCGCGCTGTGGAATTTACACATGTTTCAAGGACGTTACCTAGTACGCATTTGTTTTGGCGGGATTGATTAATAATTTTAGTTTTTGAGACAGTTCCGTGTTGACTATCACGAGCGATAGTTCAATTGTTTTGTTTATTAAATTATTGTCGTTATTACTTGTTATTTATTAATTAATGATATTGTTCTTGTTGTTACGTTTTGTGTTTTTTGTTTTGTTTTAATAATGCCTAACTCGTGGGTACGTTTATAGTGCTCGTGAATACGGCAACATGTTAATGTGCCTTGGAGAATCTCGTAAGGCCACGGAGGATCGGTAAGCTGTTTCATACCTAATTTTTTTTAAATAACTTAGTACTGAACTGATCTCAATAGGTACATAACTGAATACATCAGAATAATAAACATACCTACATAATGGATAAAAAAGCATGACTCTAACCTTCTTAACATTTTATCTAAGTATTTTTCATGGCAGAATCGAACCAGTTATTTGGTTTATTTAACCTGTGAATTCGAATTAAAGTGGCTACGTGGAGACAAGCACAGTGGCAAAATAGTAGGTTAAGTAGATAAGTTAGGTATTTAGACAAGTGTTGTAAATTATTAGGTATTGTGGTACCATGGCTAGTTGCGGGCCGCGCGATTTCGGCGTTCGCGCGTACATTGACCCTAGTCAGCTGATTGTAATTCAGTAATTCCAGTGCTGGTTTTATGTTTCAATATTTTCATGATTTATTTAGTGAAATATCGTTTCAATTAACTGTACTAACAGGATGGAGCGTGAATAAAGTTAATAAAACGTTGTGAAAAGATGATTTTTTCTTCCTCGGGATCGAATTTCTTTGTGACCCATCATCATAGGTATCCTTAGTACTATCATCTGTCTTCATTTTCGGGAGTGTTTCAAAAATACCCTGTATAATAATGTAATAATTATTTTGTACTTTGTTTTTTTTTTCTTTGTTTGCTTTTAATTGCTTTGCAAGTTTATTGTTTTTTGTTTTTTTCTTCTATTTTGTTGTAACTTTGTATTTGTTTTTTTTCCTGGTGTTACTATTAAGTTTGTGAACAGTTAGCCGGAGGGTAATGTATGAAGATAAACATATTCTTTTTATATCCATTTATATATATATTTAATTATTAGTATCATTATTATTTAATTATTTTAAATATTTTTGTCTAATGTCAGATGATGAATCTTTTTATTCTACTTGCAACAGTTCCTCTTCCCTTTCATTTGCTGATGCTTCGGATGAGTCTGCTACGCTACGTACATTAATATATGAAGAATCTCAAAAATTGTTAAACTGTTTTCACATTCCTCAACATCATACGGAGCTCCTGGATACTTTCTCTTCTAGTGCAGTTCATGCTATACTCATATCGGAAAGCTGGCTTAAGCCTGAACTCTCGTCCACGTCTTATAGTCTTCCAGGTAATATTTTACTCCGTAACGACCGCACTGGTTAAAGGGGCGGAAGTGTCGCTATATATTAGCGTAGTAATACCTTATAAAATATTAAACACGTCTTCTTCTCTATATTCCGGTTCAATGGAATACATTTTTCTCGAAGTTAATGTCAAGACTGTTAAAGTTTTTCTTGGAGTTGTCTACTGTCCACCTCAAGTGGATACTCCGATTTGGAAGAAAATTTGTTGCCTTTCAGCTCTGCCTACACACATCACATTATCATGGGAGACTTTAACACTGACCTATTAGGGGTTTCTCTCAAATCTTGCAAACTGAGGTCGATCATGATATCGCATAATTTTACTATTTTGTCTCTAAATACAACATATCACAACTTCTACTCTGCTGACACCTGGATCGACCTTATAGCCGTCTCCTCCGTTGAACACGTTGTCAATTATAGACAATTCCCTGCTTCTGGATTTTCACGGCATGACCTGCTTTTCCTGTCATATAAATTAAAGTCTCCCAAGCCTTTATCCGTGTCTATCGCTATTCGAAGTCTTGCTAGACTAGATATAGACAAGCTTAAGTGTGATGTGAATGCTATTAACTGGTCATCTGTAAATACTGCTTCCACAGTTGATGAAAAAGTCGACTTCTTTAACAGCAACATATTAGGACTGTATAATGAGCAAGCCCCTAAGCGTGTCGTTCGACTTAAGCGTCCTCCTGTTCCATGGATCACGACTGGGGTAAGAATGGCTATGGCAAAACGCGACAGAATGTTTCGTGCTTTTAAGAAGAATCGCACTTATATAAAGTGGCAGGCATATAAAGCTGCGAGAAATCGATGTAATCAGATGGTGAGAGCTGCTAAACGCCGATATATCCACGAACAAGTACTTAATTCATCTTCGTCTGATATATGGAAGTTTCTCAAAACGCTTAGATATGGAAAATCGCAATTTGATTATAATAGCATCACCTTTTCTCCCGATTTTAATCGTTATTTTATGTCTTCTCCAATAGTTTCTGATAATTTTAGAGCTAATGCTATCTCATTTATATCTTCCATGCCTCCTTATTCTCACGAAACTTTCACTTTTTCTCCTGTAGACGAAGGCGAGATACGCAAAGCACTTTCTTCTATTAAATCGAAAGCCATTGGTTGTGATGATGTGAGTAGGGTAATGGTTATGCACGTGTTGGATGCTGTTTTACCCGTGATAACTCATATCATTAACTTTTCGCTGACGAATGGTGATTTCCCAACTCTCTGGCGTAAAGCCTTTATTATTCCCATTCCTAAATCCACCGACTGCAGCGCTATATCCTATTTCAGACCAATTTCTATCCTACCTTTTCTCTCTAAGGTGTTGGAAGCTGTTGCTCATAAACAGATTTCTTCTTTTGTTTTCTCAAATAATATTATTTCCCCTTATCTGTCGGGTTTCCGCCCTGGTCATTCTACAACTACTGCTCTTCTCAAGGTGGCGGAAGATATCCGAGAGGGGATGGAACAATCAAAACTGACCGTCTTCATCTTAATTGATTTTTCTAACGCATTTAATTCTGTTGATCATGATATCTTGTTAGCTCTTCTTTCTCATTTAAATATCTCGTCTTCTGCTCAGGAATGGTTCTCATCATATCTTCGAGGGCGCCAACGGGTCGTGCGCTGGACATATATTATGTGACTGGTATGATGTGTCTACTGGCGTCCCTCAAGGCGGTATAGTCTTCTCCTCTTCTGTTTTCAATTTTTATCAATCTCATCACATTAAATCTCAGGTGCTCTTACCATCTGTATGCCGATGATCTGCAGTTATATGTGCAAGTGGAACCCTCAAATATCTCTAAAGCTATCTCATTATTAAATGATGACTTGAAATATATTTCCGAATGGTTCACTGTGTATGGCATAAACGTGAACCCATCTAAATGCCAAACCATAATCTTAGGTAGCCCACGATTATTATCGAAACTAGATATTCCCACCCTACCATCAATTATGTTTAAAAATAATGTCATACCATTCTCTCCCCATGTAAAGAACCTTGGTCTGTATGTTGATGGTTGCTTAACATGGAACAAACATATACAGGAGGTGAGTCGCAAAACAACTGTAACTTTGCGATCTCTATATCGATTAAAAAACTTTCTTCCCACCAATACTAAGATTTTACTTGTCCAATCACTTATTCTAGTCCGAAAGCATGTGAAAAAATCGTTGCAAGTTTGAACTAACACAACTATTATTTTTATTTACTTAATTATGTATATTTGATATTTGTTCTGACATAGATAATATTTATATATATTGTGTATATAATATGTACTGTATGCGTGTATATGTGTATGCATATATTTATATATGTATATATTGTGTGTACTTAAGTATATATGTGTGTGTATATGTATATTTGTATGTATATATGTATATACAATTTTTTTAGCCCTTTCTATTTTGATTATTGCTGCACCGCCTCTTGTTTGTCTATCTCTGTTTAGCCTAATGGTTGACTGAGAGAGAATGCCCTATGGCATTAAGTCCGCCATATGTACAACTTTGTGCATGAAAGCTTAAATTAATAAATAAAATTATGATATTAGAGACAGCGTGCTAGTAAGTGTCGGATAATGACATTAAAAATCCATTTAAAAATAGCGTGCCTAGGGAAGATTGGTTTCTTGGATTTAAAAAATGGCATAATCTATCAATTAAAAAGCCACAGCCGGTGGAATATACGAGAAAACAGGCATGTAGCCCATATATTATGTATCCCTACTTCGATTTACTCTAACAGACACTAACAGAAATGAAATTACTAGACAGACCATCTCACATATGGAATGTCGACAAAACAAACTTTTCAAAAGATTCTTCTAAGTCAAAAGTAGTTAGAATTAAAGGATTTACTTCGACGATAACAATCGCTTCTCCTGGAAAGGACAATACCACCGTCCTATTAGGCTGTAACGCACTTGAAGAAAAAACTCCACCGTTAATAGTGTTCAAGGGGAAAAATGCGTGGGACGAATGGACAACAGACGACGGGTATCCTGGGACAGCATATGCTGCAACCAGTAATGGCTGGATGGAGACAGCTGTTTTCTAAAACTTTTTCGAAAAACTTTTTCAAAACAGTAGGATCAAAACGTCCCATCCTTTTGAAATACGATGGGCACGCAACATATGTTGGTATAAAACTTATTAAAAAGACTAGAGAAGCTGAAATTACAATTCTAAAAATACCTCTGCAAACCAGCCATCTTTTACAACCACGTGGTTTTTTTATACGTGGTAGAGCCATGCTGCAGCTATATTAATTGTATAGTTGTAGCACGAATGGGTCGGCTCGACTGGGGAAGGACCACGCTCTCACAGAATACCAGCGTGAAATAGCAGCTTAATGCCGCTGTGTTTCGTATGGTGAGTGTAGAGAACCGGAGACCCTTTTTACTGGAAACGAGGCATTCCATCTTAGTCCTCACGGGTGACAACGTATCTGCATTTTGATTCGTAATCGAAGATAGATGTAGCTGTCTATGGGCCACAGCAACCACTTACCGTCAGGTGGACTGTGTGCTCGTTTGTCACCATTATCCTATAAAAAAAAACACTAGAATTGGCTGTTAATAAATCTTTAAAAGATCGATGGGACGTTGCCCTTGTAAAGTGGTAGAGGTTGAACATTGGGAAGGCGTTGCCAAAAAAAGATTTTTCAAAAATGCTTGGGCAAATTTGGGGTGCATTGGACCCGGCTATATGTGCAGCTAATTTTCGAAAAGCAGGGATTTGTCCCCTTAATAAAAGTGCTATCTCAGAAGATAAGTTCAACCAAGTTCTTCTGCGAGAATGGAAACATAAATCAACATGTGATGCCACGAATATTATCGAAGACCCAACTAAGCAACCACTGAACGATGTACCGCTGTGTATTAGAAGATAATATAGAGAATATAGCGGTGTACTTAACTCTTTAAACCAGTTCAGTTATGAATTAACTAGCTCAGTGAACATCAGGAAACCCAAAGTTCAAATTCTAGAAAACAGGATTATCAGCTTCGAAGATCTACTATTATCGAGAACAAAAGCTGGGACCAGCTCCAAAACTAAAAGAAAGCGTATGGCAACTGGAACTGAAGTAATAACCCGTGGCGATTTATTAATAACTTTGGAGAAAATATATAAGGAAAAAAAGTAAACCAGTTTCGACAAAACTACAAGAAAAAAAATCAGAGCAAAAAATTTAAAACCACGTACAGGAAACTAAACACAACCCAAAACGAAGAAAAGAAAATATACCAGAACAAAATCAACAAAGAGAACAAAACTCAAAAGCAATAGCAGAGGAAAACATTAAAAAAGAAATACGTGAAATTAAAGCGAACCCCAAAAAAATAACAAAAAGGACAAAACTGTACAACAGTGAAAAAAAGAAAAGCGATAAATATTAATAGAAAAAAAAACGAAAACATTCATCTTCTGGTGACACTGACACAGAAATTAAATACGACGAAGTTAGCGACAATTATGATTTTTGGGAAAAAATACTGCATGGTAGTAGTGATGATGACAAAGCAGAAGATATAGAACTCGATGATGACAAGGACAACGATGTTAATGCAGTGGGTAAAAATGATTGGGTGCTGGTTGAATTTTGCACAAAAAAGTCACTCAAACATTACGTAGGAGTAGTTATAAATATAAATGATGACGGTTCTCCTGTAATAAAATATACAAGAAGGAAATCAAAAGCACAAACATCAACTGTTTTTCTTTCCCTGTAGTGGACGACATCTCGGAACTTAAACACACGGAGGACATTATCACAAAATTGCCCACACCTGCAATTGGTCGAAGAGGCCAAGTTACTTTTAAAATGTCTTTTAATTCTTTTAATATTCAGTAGGTGTGCATAATTTAAGAATATTTCTTAAATGTTTAATACATGGTATGAAAAAAAATATTGTTTTAGTTGACCACCCCTGCCTCTACATGATAAGTTTCCCTTACCCCAAATTCCGTTTTTAATCAATAATTTATATTTTAAGCCCTATTTCAATGAAATAAAATTCATTTTCAATCAACGAAGTTCTTAGATATGAAATATTTCTAGAATTATCAACAGAGGTACTATATTTATTAATATATGCAGACCGTTTCTCTTACCCCAAAAACAGGAAGAGTGGAACAAAAGCACTAGCCTAACAAATTAACATTTTTTGTTAATAAATATTATAGTTAGCTTATATGGATATTCGATCATGGAAAGATAATACTTTATATATATATATATAAATACCTTATATATATCAAAACTATAAAACGACATTCTATAAAGCAGCTAGAGCTTAAAATAATATGTAAGAAATAAAGTATGTTCCTCTTACCCCACAAGACGTTAATAAAAATTAATAACAATCTCTGTAATTTTGGATTTTCACAAGAACGTAAAGTAAAGAAAACTAGATAAAAATTTAAAAATATATAAACAGACATAGAGACACAGACACCGAGGTGACTATAAAGTGATCGAATTTTGCTAAATATGGCACGGAACAGAATTCAATGATGTTCCTAAATTGAAACCCACGCGAGCGAAGCCGCGGGTAAAAAGCTAGGTATACGTATTTTTATTTATTTATTCTTTATCGTAAACACCTTAGATCTTACAATGGGCGGACTCAATGTCTTTTTGCATTCTTTGTCAATCAACCCTGGGAGAATAAGGTAAGTGTTGGCAGGTGCAGTGTTTGACGAAAAGAAAGGAAAAACTAATAAACATGTATACATTACACACACATATATACAAGCATACATAAATATATACATACATAAATAAATAAATATACAAACAGATTATAAATAAAATGAAAGTTGAATAATATGTTATGTCTTTGTAGTAGTCTTTTTAAACATTGTTTATTCGGAGCATTATTAATATCTCTGAAGATATTAAAAATGTTCCAAATTAATGTAGCCTGAATGGTAAAGAATTACTCGAAAACGCCAGTACTATGCTGGAGAATACCGATCTTAACACTATTTGATGGACGAGGTGAGGTACTCGATCTCGAAATTAATAAAGAAAATGGAAGTTATTTTAAGATGGTGGAGTGGTCAAAGAAGATACAATAAAACAGTATTAATCAAGCTATTTTTTTTCATGTTAAATAAACTTCGATTTTAAAGGATTTAGGATCAGTTTACTTTTCACTCTGATCTTCGTTCTTTCTATTTTTTCAACACGTAATACTACTACTACTACACTACTGAACATGAAGCTCTCCTCCGGTACCAACGCAATGTTAATATATAAGATTATAGGCATAGTACACACACACACACACACACACACACACACACACACACACACATATATATGTGTGTGTGTGTGTGTGTGTGTGTATATATATATCTAATGTATATTAACATTGCGTTGGTACCTACACCAGCTGCACTTTTTGTTTACTTCCATAACGTAAAAATATATCTACAATAACAATCTTAGCAACAGTCTTATTAATTAGTAGTTCGTGAGTAGTCTTCTTCAGTCTTCTAACAGAGTGAACGACTGTAAGTATTCTTTTTGTATATAAAATAATTTTGATAAAATGTCGACGTAAAGAGTTATTTACGTATATACTGTAAGTATATCTATCTATTATATAAAAAATTATATTTGTTTGTTCGTGTTTTATTAACTATAATAAGAACTCGTATATATTTTATGATGACATACCGTTCATCAGATTGTGGTAAAATTTTGTCAACGTGTTGCTTGCACATGCGTGAAGATTATAACTTACACTAGGCGGCGCGCGTATCGTACCGACAAGTTTATTTGAAAGTTATAAATCATTCAATTTCAATGAATTTATTATAATTCCTAATTAAAGAATTTTACTCTTTCAAATTTAAAACCATATTTCCTCAATTATTTCTTCTGCGGCAGCAACGCGCCGGATACCAGCTAGTGTTAAATAAAAACGAGTTTTGGAAATTAATGATACTTATAATAAACAATTATGAGAGTTTTTTTTTTGTTACTGGTTATTTTACACTTGAAAAGGTTACAAAAATTTTAATAACACTGTATAATATTAATGCTACCTTAATGAAATAAAGACTTTTTAATAGCGTTGTTGAATAACATTTAGCCATAAAAATACATAAATACATACATAATACATAAACACTCACGCCTGTCACCCAGAGGGGTAGGCAGAGACTACGGACTTCCATTTGGCACGATCCTGGCACACCTCTCTCGCCTCCTTTACATCCATATATCTACGCATACACGCTCGTCGGTTAAGGGTACTCCTAATCTGGCCCATTTTCAATATATCGCCAATTTGGTCGATAAACCTTCGTCTAGGGCGTCCCTTTCCGACTCTGCCGTTCACTTCTGCAGCATAAATTTGCTTTGTCACTCTTTCTTCGTTCATTCTTTCTACATGACCACTTAGAGGAGACTCGGCTCCTCGCCGTATGGTAGCGGCGTAAAATCTACCACCCCCTTAGATCGCACCATAAAAATACATAAAACAAAAATACATTAACTTCACTGCTAAACGATAAAAAAACAAACATGTATTTTCCGTAACAAAATATAATTAAATACATTTTAGTACTTTATGTCTACTCTTCATGTTGTAAATACGGATGTTATCTGATTTGGAATGCTGTAGAAGAAGTTTTTTTTTTTCAAATCATGCTGGGACTATTCTAATATTCTTCTATTAACCTATACTTTAGATTAGTGCGATTAGAAGGGGATGTTTTCGTCTCATCGTTGCATAGTCCGAACTTATCCCTAGCTTCCTTAGGATAGAGGTCGGTTTTCAATAGCAGTGCAACGGTGCAATTTTCTATTATCACTAGTTCAGTGGGGAATACGGAAGAAATCCCGGCTAACACGTGTCAAAGAAGAGTTTTATAACTATTCATTAAAGGTTAGCTTTAATCTACACCGTCACGATGCACCGTCTACAACGATCTTGATGCTCCGATCTGCAAGAAAGATCCAATTGCACAATTTCTCGGGAAGCCCATAGGAAGGGAGCTTCGAAAGAAGCGCTTTGTGCCAAACCCGATCGAAGGCCTTCGCAATGTCCAAACTAACAGCCAATGCCTCTCCCCTGGACTCTGCCTCTATACTACCTCCACCCATCTATGAGTCAGATAGACCAGAAGATCACCAGCTGATCGACCCCGACGAAAACCATATTGGCAGTCATTAATCAGCTGGTGATCCTCAAGGTACCGCATGAGCTGGCAGTTTATAATGGATTTCATTATTATGGAGAACAAGGACGATATGGCGATAGGCCTGTAGTTGGACCAGTCTGTGCGGTCGCCTTTTTTAGAGATTGGGTGGACGAAAGCCGTCTTCCATGATTTCGGGACTACGCCTAGGGAGTAGGAGTACCGGAGACGACGCGTTAGAACCGGTGCCAACTCTGGAGTACACTTCCTCAGCACAATTGGGGGGATTCCGTCAGGGCCACTCGACTTGTGGATGTCCAGGGAGAGGAGTGCTTTGCGAACCGAGCGCTGTGTGAACCGCACATCCGGCATGGAGCACTCGCACCGCGGGATGGGCGGCGGTGTGCTCCCCCCGTCATCGAGAGTCGAGTTGGATGCAAAGGAAGAGCCTAGCAGATCGGCTTTCTCCTTTGCGGCATGGGCCAGTGAGTCGTCCGCCCTGTGCAGAGATGGAAGAGATGACTGACAGAAGTTCCCTTGGACAGCCTTGGCGAGGGACCAGAATGCACGGGTTCCCGAAGGAAGGCGAACTAGTTTCTCACCAATTCTTCCTATGCGCTCTGATTTTGCCTTGGCAATGACTCTTTTGAAGGACCTGGACGCGGAATTATACTTCTATTTAAGGGCTCTGGTGTTTACATCGCGGAACGTTGATGCATCAGCCCAGGCCCGGTAGCACTCCTGCTTATAGCGTGATGCTATTTTAGAGGAGTGACTAAACCATGGCTGAGATCTGCCTCTGATGGACACCACAGAGGAAGGAATAAAAAGTTCCATACCCTGAATGAGCAACAACATTGGGATCGTCCGGCGAGAAACAAGCCCGCCCTCAAGGGTAGAATGCAAAGAAAGACCGCATCCTATCCCAATCGGCCGACCTATAGTGCCAAACACGGCGGCAGCCTGCAGAATGCAACCGCGATTTCAATGTGAGTGGCACCACACTCCGGACTAGACAATGGTCCGAGGAGCCGAGAGGACATCGACGGAGACCTGATATCTGTCCGGATGAGAGGTCAGCAGAAGGTCCAACAGGGAAAGTGCATGATCCTCCACATCTGGAATCCGCGTAAGTAGGGTAATATTGGGGCTTCTGCATTACTCACATCCGTTCGCGATGCAGTTCGCCCCAATCTTATTGGGGTTTCTGCATCACTCGTCCGTTCGTGATGCAGTTCGCCCCAATATTACACTAAACAGCTCTAATTTCCATTTTTAACTAAGCAGATGTCTTCTCAATTCTGTGTCACTCTTTTTAACTCACAGCGATTTACCATACTCTTTCAAACATTTATTTATATAATCTGACCCTTTCACGGCGTTCAGATAAAAACATTGAGGATAATGTGTGTTGCATCCATGGATCATCGTAAATCTCCCAATCTCCAATAACTCCTCCACAGGAAAAACAAGCAGCTGTATCATTTATGCTATCGCCAAAATAAAGGAATCCCTCATCAGCCATTTTATTCACCACTGCTTCTCTTAAATCAGTCGTTGTCCAATAATGGCTAAATGAAAATAAACGTGTTTTATATGAATCATATAAACTATATCGGGGTCTGTATTCATTTTGAGACATGTCCCTCATGCTTTGTGGAGGTTTGATCTTGCTGGTTGCAAGAGTATAATGAAGCTGCAAAGCTGCGATGATTCCTTATAATCATTTTTAAAAAGTTGCTGGTGGAGGGTTTTTATGGTTTATGAAATAAAATAAAGAATATTTCAAATGTTATTATCAGAGCACCATTTATTTAAACAAAAAACATTTTTCAAAGCACATACTGAGTCATGATTAATACAACTATACAAATCTTTACAATCTTTATATCGATCATACAGATTTAACAAACTAGGACATCCTTTATCTTCTAAATTAATTATATCATCATTTTGTAAGATGGATTTTAACCATAAAACTTTTTCTAAACCTTTGACGTATATACATTTATCCTTTATATTATCTGCAATCAAATTCTGATAATTTAAATAAGGTGTTACTCCCTCACACCAATATATCTTTCTATTACGTTGAATCCAATTTACTTGTTTTCTTTCTTTTACAGTCAATTTGTAAAAAGGAAATGGTGGCTTAATTAAAAGTCGTTGTATTTTATTATTACACAATATTGCAATTTCTTTCACTATGAATTCATTTCTTTCTGTTTTGAAACCTTGGACATCTACGATAGCAGTCATGTCAACTTGCGCACTATGTTACTTAAAGGCTTATATTCCACAAGTTGATCGTTAATGATTAAACAATATCCAGTTGTCTTCTCTGGTATTGCCGTATGTACAACATTCAATCTCCAAACGAACATCTACGGGTCCCGCTATTAGACTGTCGTTTTGTCTTGAACAATCTATCACAAATAGCGGAGTCTTCTCCTTAAAGCTACTTAAATCAAGCAACGGGTCTGCGGGACAGTTGTAGTACGACTGGCGAAATTTCACATACATTTCGTACAATATATTAAATTTGTTTTCGGAAAACTTTAAACTTAAGGGCTCGTATGGGTAATATTGTGAATTCAAAAACAATGTCACAATTCTCACTCCGCAATGATCAAATACTGAACAGTCTTTTATTTTTTGATTTTTTCTGTTTGTTTGTAATCAACAAATTACATATCGAGGTTTCTCTAATTGTGACGCAGTCTTAATAGACCAGGAATGCTTGGTTGCTGTAGGAAGTAAAGGGTATTCATATAAATCCCAATTTCTAAATGCCATCTGTATAGGTTTATCTCTTTCTAAATATTTAAGAAGTTTCAGTCGTTCACGATCTGATATTTTCACGTGTGGCACTTGCCATTGTATTTTTTGTATGTCTATTTGAAAATGTGCAACATCTTCAGTTCCTATAATACTATTTATGTTAGAATTACCTCTGTTGAGTATAAGTTCATGTTTACAATTTATTACAATTTTAGCGTAATCTTCTGCAAACCCTAAAATCTTATTTAAAGTTGCACTAAAATTACCGTTTTCACTTTTAAATCCATCTATATCCCAACCCCACAAAGCTGCTACTTTATTTTCTGCTTCATTCATTGAAATGTATGATTTAATTGTTGACGTTATTCCTGCATTTTCGATTCCATTTATCTCATACCTTATGTCTTGAAACAAGAACATAATAGGATTATTACTGAAAGGTTTTTTAATCTGGTTTCCATCTTTGCTGAGGAGCTTTGCTTGACCTTCGATGTAAATTGAACTGGCTGATGGTAATACATATATGTCTTGCTGGTGTCTGGTAATTCTTATTTCATCGTTTTCTCTAAAGCTATTATTATATGGATTATAAGAATGGACTTCATAACTTTCAATAGAAGTATCGAAGTTTGTTAAGTCATTAATCTGTAGTATATTCATACTTTAAATCCTAAGGACTTTAGAAAATCTTTATTATTTTTACTCAAGGTCTTAACTTTTTTCTTACGTCTTTGCACCTTAGAGAGTATAGAAGTAATAGGACGCTTTAAGTAGACTGTAGGGTTTTATAGTGCAATATCATTTTACTTTCCTCAAATGAAGGCGAATTTCAATATATTGTTCTTTGAAATTAATTCTGCAGCCAAATTGATCTAAAACTCTAATAGTTATAAATGTAATATTATTTTTATTCACTGGGAATTAAATAACGTTCTGAGGTATTTCTATGTATTGATTATCTGCAGCAGTTTTAGATACAAATTCGTGAATAATATGAGTAGGTAATCCGTTGCAATATGAGCCGTATATGAGATCACATTCGATTCTGATCACAGATGGGAACTTGCTATCAACATAAGAATATTTTGATGTTGAGTTTATTACTGAAAAATATAGTAAACCGCATACGTATTGACCTGATAATCTCAGAGGCGGTTGAAAGTAGGAATCCAATTCTGATTTATTTCCTGAGATGGTAACTGTTATAGACACGCTTGTATACTGAGCAATTTATGAAGCTCTTGTTTATTTTATGTCTTGATTGCGCCAAAAATTCTCTAAAAAAAATTAAACAAAGATGTCCACAATTAAAAGGGTGATCACGCTGTATATTATCATACTTATAGTGGACTTTAGGACCTAAATATTTTATCAATTCCATTAGAGGTTTAAGATTTCCATAACTGTCGAAATATTCAACATAATTATTAAATTTTACATAGGCTACCCAATGAGATCCAGGATTGGAGGAAATATCTAAGTTTATAACTCCACATTCCTTTTTAAAAGGATGTGTTAGGAGCTCATCTCTCTCATAAAGACACCTCGAAAATAGGGAATATTTTTTCCATACTTTAGAATGTCAATGTTAGTTAAGGCGCGTTTGGGTAGCCTATATTCTTGTTTTTTTCTTTAGATACAAAAATGCCAAATCCATTTTTGAGGTTTAAACTGTAACCCATTTCCGATACAAAGAGCTTCCATTTTTTCATTGTGTCTCTTCAATTCAGCAAATTGTTTTTTAGCCATTTTGATTTCATTTATAGTTTTAAATATACCAGCTGTACCACCTGCTAAGGCTCCCGTAGCCGATAATCCAGCAAAAATCGGAATCGAAGGTAATACCCCGCCAGTTTTTGGTATAGGAATAATGCGAGGAAGTTTTACAACAGAATTATCAACTACTTCTCTAGCAGCAGCTATAGCTAGTTCAATTGCTGCTTTCTTGCATTTTGGTTTTAATTTTTGTACACGTCTTTTCGTTTTTGTAATGATATTCTTAAAGTTATTTTTAAATCCATCCCCCAACTTTCTCGAAGACATTTTATTACTATTGCCATTATTTAGACCAGCCCCAGTTTTAATTTTTGATTGCATAGCTTTGCTTACTATCTTTGCTGCTAACTTTTCTCCCAAATTTGCATCGGGAGGAATCTCTCGTGTTTTTGCCATCTTTAACAAAACTAAATCCGCCTTATGTCGATCCTTAAAGTTTGAAGATTTGTGATACGCAATGTCGTGTTCTTTTCAATATTCATCTAATTTGTTTATACCTTTGACTCCACGTGATAGTTTTTTGATTAAATTTGTACCAGGACCACGATAATTGTATCCTGGTAAATGTTATTCAAATGGTAAATTATTAATCAACCAATTGAGAAGACTACTCTCACCAATGTACAACATAAGGCTGTTTAATCGCGCTTGGGATATTTATTAAATATACAATTTTTCTTATTTGTTCTTAATGTTAAACACAATGGTCAGCAAGTCTATTACAATATATTTGACTTGTCGATCCAACTGTTTTCAGTAGAAGACAAACCTAGCCATTTTACTAAAACTTTATTTCCTTTCCTTCTTAAAACTTTTTCGACTTTATTTTATTTATTTATTTTATTTATTTATTTTTATTTTATACTATATATATGTTTATATACGACTAAATATATGTTTTGAATTTTTGGTCTTTCTGTAGCTCTTGCGCATAGAATCCTCCTAAAATTGGTTGACCTCTAATTGTATCTTCAATTAAGTAAGTGGTTGGAATTGTGTTCTGTAATTTTCGAATTTTAAATATTTTTGTCAACCAATTTGGAGTATATCCTTTCTCAAATGTACCTTTGTATTTGCTTATACGCACATAATCACCTACTTTAAACTTACGTTTTACATTATCATTCTTTACCAATCTAAGGTATCTCTGTAGTATTCGTTTTTTACTTTTATTATTAACATTGGCTGGAATTTCACCAATAGTTCGATGATAAGTGTGATTGTATTCGTAAATAACATTATTAAGAGTATTGCCTATCCAGTTATAATTACCCTTTAAACTAAATGCTTTATACAATTTAGATTTCAAAGTTCGAATAAATCGTTCAACTATGGAAGCCTTCTTTGTTGAAAAGGTTGAGTAATGATTAATATTATAAGAATTCATAATGTTTTTAAACTTATCGTTATAACATTCTGCTCCATTGTCGGCTTGCAGGTTTTTGGGTACACGTGTTTTTAGGAGCTTCATAAAATTATAGCATACGTCCTCTTTACTTTTAGTCTTAATTGGAAAAGTCCAAGCGTATTTCGAAAATGTATCAATAACGGTAAGAATAAATCTGAAGTTTTTGTTTTCCTTAGAAACTGATTGCATTTCAATTAAGTCTGCTTGCCATAAATCACCTACATCTTTCGTACATATAGATGATTTATGGCATTTTTACGTGAAAAATTCACCCTAGCATTTCTATGAATTTCATTTACTACATCGGCTTTACTCATGTTCAAAAATAATGTATTTTATTTTATTATTATGTTGATAATTATTAAAAATGATTCGTTTATGCTGCTTGTTACTTAAATAAATACAGACAATTTTTTAGTAATTTGCAACATGAGCAAATTCGCCAATACTGAGTAAAAGCTAGTAATAATTAGTATTTATTTTATGTGAGGGCACACCTGACAACTCTAGAGAATTTAGAAACTCTACGGGATATGAAGTGCTCTGTTCTGTGTCCATAACTGTGTCTACTGACAAATACTCTGTTATTTCTCCTGCTACTTCGCTTAATATATCTGAATTTATTTTGTTAACGCTCTCATTTTTTGGTGCAAGAATCGCCCTTTCACATAACCATTTGTCTTCATGCATGTTGTTCGTTAAATCTGAATAAACGCTCGCAAATAATTCGGAATGATTCTGTACTAAATTACAAAAATCTCTCGTCAATTTAACGCAGCCCTCAGCATCCGTTTCCAACCGCCCATTGCCAATTTTTAATAGTGTGTCAGCATAGTTTCCAGCATTGATATCATTATACAAATGCACTCTCATATTCGTAGTTAAACTGAATTTTGTCACCTTGTTCCATAAAATAGACGACTTGAGGCATGCTTTAATTTCATCTGCAGGTGTGCCCTTTTGAATGACAGGTAAAGTTTGGCGAAAGTCACCAGCCAGTAAAACCACCATTCCTCCCATTACATCGGTATTGCTGCGCAAATCCTGGAGCGATCGATTTAGTGCTTCCACAGCTTTTTTATGCGACATTGTACTTTCGTCCCAGACTAAAAGTTTGCATTGTCGTAGCATTATACCGTGTACACTTTTTGCTAAAGTTGCAGATCGGCGATTCTTCCTGGGCTAGATTTAGGAGTTTAAAACAGAATGTGCAGTGCGGCCCCGCTTAGCAGCGTGGCGTCTATACCGGAGAAGCAGGCCACAGCAATGTTTTTATCTTTCCGTACTTGCCTAATAATAATTTAACAAAATGTCTTCCCAGTTCCTCCAGGGCATCTAAAAGAAAAGTGCACCATTTCCAGATTCAATTTGTCCTAATACTTTGTCAAAACTCGTTTTTGTTCGGGAAGCAAGGGTACAAATTCGGCTACTTGCTGATGCAAAGCTGGTATATGGTAGTTTGTTTCACGTATAATTTCATCACTTAGTTCATTTTCGGTTGTTCGCTGAGGGCTTATCATTCCAAAGTCGCTTAATTTTTGCCTACCATTGCCATTACTTTATCTTCAGTTTTCCAAGTGCTTCATTATAAATGTGTTCATTGTATGTCATGTTCGCGTGTCTGCTGTAACTTCTCGCAAAATATCTTCCGCCATGTACTTTTATATTTGTCCCACAATTTATGTGCATTAGATAGCCCGCAAGATGATATGAGAGTTGCATAAAGATCCCTAATTTTCTGGTGACTGGCACTGCACAGCTTCTCCATGGTTTCATCCCAGTGATTATCGTTTTCTAAAAGATGCAGAGCTTCACTTGCTTCTCTATAAGTTGCGCATTCCTGACCGTTGACAGATTTAAGGTCTTTATATCCTGTAGGACCCCGAACATGGTGCAGCAGCAATCGTAAACAGAAACATTCAAAATTAGTTACATGGACGGTATACACACGACCAAGGGCATCTGATGACTTTACACCGGGCCAATTTGCAACAGGCGCGCCTTGAATACGGCGTTTCCACTCCTTCCTAGATGTGTTCCAAGTATAATAGCGGGGGACTTCAGAATATAATAACGTTTTTAAAGGAGTCGGTTTGACAAAGTTGAAAGAAGGCTGTTAGTGTAGTTTTTGGCGGTGCTGCAATTCTTTCTTGGAAATTTCATTCGGTGAAATATACACGCTCTCCATTTTCTGTGCACAGCAAGTGAGGGAGTAATGTTGTGCCTCGTGTAAAGGAAGCCAAGGAGACGCACGCTGCCTCGTTACTGCTGACATAAAGCCCTGCTTGAAAAGTCTGTACTTCATTAACGGATTTGCCTCACCTTCACTCCTGAGATTAAATATTGCTTGGTCGCTTCCTTTATTTATGTACTTACAGATATACTTGATTGCGTGGACAGAGCTACATGCTTCTACATTAATGTGGGCATTAAACATTTTACATAGAATGGGCGAATACGGGACAATCCAGCTGTTATCTAAGGTTTCAACGCTCCAGAGCGAGATTTGATTGTAACTTTCCTGCCACCATCTTCGGGAGCTCTCATGTATAAGGGTAGCCATTGTCAATGCACTGTTTTTTTTAATAGCTGTTTAGGAATTTCTTTGTACATTTTCCTTCTTCTTTCACATGGCGATATTGAATTTCGTGCCCACATGGACCGTGAATCATATTTCGGACGATGGTATCATACAATTCTTTATCTTGCTCAGGATCCGAATCTCGGCGCTTATTATGTCGTCTATTTGGCTTGGCCTAAACTTTTAAGCCATATTAGAATGTGGGCATGCGGTAATCCTCTTTTGCCATTCAATTGAATACATGAAGCACTGCACCTCTCCGTAAATTTTCCTTTGTTAATTACATACATTAATTTTTGTACTTTTAATCTAAATACTCTAGCAACTAAATCGTGTCTGTCAGTACTTTTTGGCCCGGCATTAGCTCCTCGGTTATTTCTTTCCATGTGGGATTGCAAGTAAAAGTAACAAAAGATCAGTTCTTCTGTAAGTTCGTACATAGGCGAATGCGTCTTGTGTGTACTCATGTAGGTAGCGGGACTGTTAACGAATGATGAGGGCAGAATTACCATTTTACCTAAATCTCTGGGGTTTACATTGGCGTCGCTAGAAACTGCATCTTGTAAATGTATATATTCTCAACGCGCAGCTTTTGATTTAAAGATATATAACGGAGACGTTCACTTTCTACCTTCACATACATGTCTACCAAAATTGATGAAATAATTGTCTACACCGGCTAAGAGGTTAAAATCATTTTACGCAACATCATATGATACGCATAAAATCCATACATGATACTTTTTGTTCGAGTAGGCCTTTGTGACCGGGTTAATGAGTGGAATTTGAAAATTATAACCCTCTTGTCCTTTGCAATAAATCAATGGGTATTGCAGAGCGTCATAAAACTTGTGTGTATCGGCTACGCGTTGCAATGTATCATCACGTGCTCGCAAAACAATGTCTCGTGAAGAAAATTGATCACCACTAATTACGGCTGCTATTTCGTTTATCAAAGGTGCATTGTAGCGCCTTTCATGCTCTCCTCGAGGGGTCCGATCTGCGTGAATGACGACTTTATAATCCTCTTCAGGTAAGTTTTCTAAAGCAGTTTTAAATGTTTTGACTAAAATGTTACGTTCATGCAAGAATCTTTGAATTTTGAACACTGTGTCTCTCTCAACTCCCTGGATAAATTGGCAGCGACGGTCTACCTCAATTTCTTCGTCACCCATAAAATATACTTGTAAAAATGTATGCTGTTCGTTTTCAGCTGGAATAAGTGAACCTATTCTATGATAAATTTGCCCTTGCACCGTAAATGTAGGCGAAAATTCCGGCATTATTATTTCCCGGTCAACTCCGAAGGACGTCATTTGAAAGCATGAGTTATATTTCCGGATCCTGTTTAAAAAGCGACGTGACTCATTAGCATCATATAAAAAGAGAGTTTTCAAAGGTTCTTCTGGTTCCCCAAGTAACGGAAGAGACACTTTGCCATTGGAACAGCACATGCCTGCGGTCTCATCTTTCCATTTTAAAGCGCTGCAAAATCGACGCGCCTTGTCCATCAGTCCGATAACAACTAACCTGTGATTTTTATAATCAATCAACGGATCATAATTGAATGCTGCGTCATTAAAAACCGACCAATTG
The DNA here is from genome assembly GCA_029286625.1 of Parnassius orleans. NCBI lineage: Eukaryota > Metazoa > Arthropoda > Insecta > Lepidoptera > Papilionidae > Parnassius > Parnassius orleans. The sequence goes on from JAGSMP010000083.1 coordinate 1,078,874, forward strand.
TTTCTTTGAAAATTTTGTCGACGTTCTGCTTGGAGCTGTGCATTTGCATCTCTTCGCGCCTGTGTCTGTTCTGGTGTTTCAGATGCCCTTATAATAGATTGAGGTTCAGCTTGCTCAATGAGTCTGTGTTGAGTTTCATCAGGTGTTTCCGCGGCTCTTAAGGCAGCCTGACGTTCCGCTTGTTCGAATAGCCTTTGCTGACTTTGAGCAGGTGTTTCAGTAGCTCTTAAAGTAGATTGACGCTCTGCCTGTTCAAGACGCCTTTGCTGACTTTGATCAGGTATTTCAGTAGCTCTTAAAGTAGCTTGACGCTCTGCCTGTTCAAGACGCCTTTGCTGACTTTGAGCAGGTGTTTCAGTAGCTCTTAAAGTAGCTTGACGCTCTGCCTGTTCAAGACGCCTTCGCTGACTTTGAGAAGGTGTTTCAGAAGCTCTTAAAGTAGCTTGACGCTCTGCCTGTTCAAGACGCCTTTCCTGACTTTGAGAAGGTGTTTCGGAAGCTCTTAAAGCAGCCTGACGCTCTGTCTGTTCAAGACGCCTTTGCTGACGTTGAGAAGTTGTCTCAGATGCTCTAAAAGCAGCCTGACGTTCTGCTTGTTCTTGCCTTCTCAGTTCAGCATCTTCTAAAGATTCTAGCGATCGAGCTAATCTTTTCGCTTGTCTTTGAGAAGATACTCTTGAAAGGCTGGACTTACGTTTGCGAGGCATTATGAAGTAAGAAAACCTATTTATAAAAAACGTTAAAATACCTAAAAGGAATTAAATTTCCTTTTAAATATTTTTTAAAGCAAATCCAAAATATCTAAAAGGAATAATATTCTTTAAATATTTTATAATCAAAACAACAAAACCGATTCAAGACACAACACGAATCCGAAAACGATAGCCAAAAAATCGAATCAACACACCAAATCACAAAACAAATAGCAGAAAACCGAAATCGAAAGCAGTAGTCAATATAAATATAACCAACGAAAAGAAGTAAGTAGGTACCGTATACACTATCTATACTATTAATATTCCTTTGAAATATTGTTAAACAACCTAAAACAACGAAAACCAATTCACGATTCTAAATAAACAAAATCCAAAATCAAAGCCAGAGTCTAAATATGTATAAAGGAATACCAACCAAATCAACAAAACCGATCCAAGAAAATACACAAATCCGAAAATGAAAGCCAATATAAATCCATTCAACCTTAACCAAATCACAAAGCAAATAACAAACAACCGAAATCGAAAGCAGGTAGTCGAATAAGCTACGAAATAGAAACAATTTAAGCGTATAGGTACCGTATGCACTATAAGTTGACGCGCGGCTCAACGGTGGAAGTTAAGTACATGTCAGGAAACATTTCGTTACCGCGTTTTAAAAACCTAGTAACGACATCTAGCGGAATCAATTTAAACTATGTATACGTTAGTTAATAAGAACTTTCAAAAAATATTTTTCTTATAATTTTGCACAATTTTTCTTATTGTAATACCGATTCATTCATAACCACATATAAGAACTGTATTCATTTCCGTTCAATAAATATTACTAAGGCTTATTAATAAGGCTTACTAATAACTGTTTCTACCATTTTTAAGTAATAGTTAAGGGTGAAAGCGTGGGTGGTGATAGTATTTCTGATCCATACTTATAATCACGCCTGTAACCCTTGCGGGTAGGAGCATCAACGGATTACTTAATATCGTCTGCGAGGTTATCGCCTATTCTGTGAATTACGATGCACCAAAACGTTTGAAGAAAATCAGCTGGTGAATTTTATGTTTTTTATCGCTCTCTTCCCGGTCCTGCGTGGAAAAATACAGATCCATACATTTTTTATCTTAATTTTGGTAAAAAGACATAATAATCCAGATATTCCGACCTTCTGTGTTCGTCCATCGTACCGTCGTCCGTCTTGTAAAATCACGGTGGCGCCACCTAGCTGAATTTAATTTTGCAACATATTCGATTTTCCCACGGGAATGATATGTTTTTCCGCTGAAAAAATGTAGCCTATGTCACTCTACAGCCACCGAACTATCCCCATACAAATAATCATGCCATGCCGACGCTCTGTTGCGACGTGAAAGAAGGACAAACAAACAAACAAACAAACACACTTTCGCATTTATAATATTAGTATGGATTAGCATTGTCTCGTAGCAATTGTTTCGGAATTTTTGAGTAGGTCTGAGATAAATAAAAGCAATCGATTTGCTTATGCCTGCCCATAGAAAAATAATTACGAATGTTGATTTGATTTTCACAAGCAACATCATCAAAAATAAATACAGAATTGTTTAAAGCTTCACTTGGACCTATGACGTCTTTATTATCATTGAACTCATAAAATGAAAATAATTTCAATAGAGAAGATGGCTGGGTGCTACCATCTGCTTGGGATCCTATAATTAATAAAATTAAATCCCAACCCAAGCATACAACTGCAAGACTTCAAGATACTGTAAGTTCATACTGCATAGATCGGAACAAAAGTTAATAATTTTTAATCTGGAGGTAACCGTGGTTAACTATGACATTGGGACGTCAAATATCTCAGTCCCCCCCGTGACCATGGGTGCTGTAAAGTACTCGAAACGTCGGGAATATAAAATAAGTTAATATACGCGATAAAATCCGTAAAACTAGTTTTATTTAAATGTGTAATTTTCGCGTAAATATAAGAAATCATTAATACATCATTTATCATGCGAAAGGAAACGGGTAATGTACGTCATTTAATAAAAATTATAATACATGATTTAGATGGTCGTAAAATCGATGAAATAAATACTGAATCTGGAAATGCAGCTGTGTACGTGCAATATCTAGTAACAAGTGCATATGATGACATCATGGATGAGACAGAACATTTAGTTTGTAAAGTGGTAAAAAAAATTAAGCAAATCTAGTATTTAAGTTTGAAATCAATTAATAAAATTTATGTTAATAAAATGTCTATAAATAAATGATTAACTGTTTCGACATGTATAACTCTGTTGTAAAAATTAAGTGTATTTAAATTTATTGTTTTCATGTAATATTTAGTATTTAAGGATCTAATGGGATAATAAATAAAACAAGATATGATTATCATAATACGTTAGTTTTATTTCAACTTACATATAAAGATTTTAATTTATATTTTAGCTAGTTACAATATAGAACATATTTGCAGTAAAGAATTTTCAAAATAAAGTAATTTGTTTTCATTTGCATATTATGTATATGTTTATAATTTTTTATAAATTACTATTACTTTATTTTATCATACATGTAAAATCAGGATCAAGAAAGTTAAACAACAGCGATCAGAAAACCAATGTAAATAGTAAATTAGTTAAAATATAATGCTATTTAAAATAAATTGCTATAGTGTCCCCAAGGCAAAGTTTTATACATATCTTCACATATTTGTCGCTTATCATCATTGCCACTAAGAATGAGCTTATTTATTTTTTGCGTCTAAAGTATATGATTCTTAGATCGTATTACGTACATAGTGTCTCTATGGGTTTTCTTATAATTTAAAAAATCTCTGTACTTTTCAATAGTCAGTTTTTTTGTAATATGCTTTTTTACACCTTTTGCTTCTTTAATTGCGGACTTTAAAGTATTAACGCAGTATAATTTTGCTTTCAAGCCATTAAACTCTGTTATACCAGAGTCTTTAAAATACCCTGGTATTTGTTTATTCGCTTTTACAATATGGTATATATTATTTTCAGGAAAATTACTTGTATCAAAGTACTTAATATTATCTTTCATATCTTTATAGAAGTCTTCAGTGTAAATTAAATACAAAAGACTATCTGTATCAGTGTAACAAAGTTTGATATTATTATCTTTGTATATTTTCTTCATTACAGAATAATGAAAATTATATAAATGACTTTTTGCATGTTCCAAAATAGTAAAGCCCACATATATTGGACGATTCAAGATCACTTTTGTTGGTCGGAGTTGAATGGCTACGAGGCTATCAGAAATAATTGCAAAATTTTTGAAATTAGGCGCACTAACATAATTTTCGGCACCACAGACTTTATTTGTTTTATTAAAATTATCTTTCCATACATTTACTAGCTTAAAGTCGACTTGTTTTCTTTGTTCTCTTCAAAAATTGAATTGTTTTGTTTTTAAAGTCTCTTTCAAAATCAGATAGCATTTTGTCTAAAGATGTATTTGTATATGGTATTCTAAAATGCTTTTTGATTGAAAGCTAAAACCCTATAAATCTTCAATAAAACAAGTCCGTTTCTTAGGCATTCTTGTAAATGAAGGTAATGGATAACATGTTTATATTTATCGTAGAGATTCGCAACCAATTTCTTATTACTAATGTTTGATGATATTGGAACTGTTAACTTTTCTGCTGCAAACGGTAAGTCAGAATGTTCATTATGAATATTGCGTGGATATTGCATGTCAACTTCGAGTATATATCCTTCATTAATATTAGGACTAATAGAGTTAATATCAAAACTTCTTAATTATTTTTGTTTTAAAAACCGAAAATTTTTAAAGGCAGTTGCTGCACCATAGCATAACCATACAAATTTACACAATCTCAATAAACTAAGAAAGAATTTGGATCTTCTTCATTAAAATTTGGTAAGTATTTGTTATTAGCCTTTGCATACCTTGACGAGCATTGAGATAGACCTCCTCTTATACCATATTCTAAAAATTGATAAATTTGTATATCAGTGATTAAATCCAACTCAATACTTGTCAACAATAGCATAGCATCCCAACTAGTGAAGGTGATGAAACATAATGGAACACAAGGATCGAGACCATAATAATTCAAACTCATGGATCTAAATTTCTCAAAAACGTCGCAAAGTAGTAAGACATCGCATTTCAGATATAACTCGATATATTCACCTAAGCTTTTAATACCAAAATTTTGCCATACAGTTAAAGCATGATTATAATCTTCGTTTGTTATAGATTCTGATGTTAATTTATTGTAAAATTTGATTACTCTGGTAACTGAGTTTCTTTATACTTTTCCCAAGAATCTACATAGTCATAGCAATATACACCCTTCCTAAGACATAATCGGAATAAATTTTCATCTGGAAACAATGTTCGCAAATGTTTTAAGTCTTCAGGATTTAGAGTTTGTGCTAAATGATCTAAACTTGAACTCAGGAAATTAAAGGAGTCTATAAATTTCAATTGCGCTGACTTCTGCATATCGATTGGAAAAAACTTTGTAAAAGAAATAAATTTCTCTTTGTTTTTTGGAATTAAATTTATTAGACCGCATACTCTTGCAAGTTCTTTTATAAATAAATGGCAATCATGTCCAGAAATATTATGAAATATAATAGGAATGAAATTACATTTTCTATTGTTTAAATTACATGAATTATGAGCTGGACCTCTGTGTTTACCTGTGAAATGGTCATGATCATATACTTTGTAATCAGAAGAACAAAACTTTTTTACAAATATAACACACTGCTGCACTATTAAAAGAGCTCTGCTCTTCACTATTAAGCGGATTCATGTCTTTGGAAATATTTAAAATTTTATATAATCTTTCTATAACCTTATAAATTGAATTCACAATTTTTTTTGAGCAATTAGGTCCTCGATAAGAAACAAAGTCATTCAATTTGGGATTGGATACACAGCATATATAATAAGCAAAACAAGTAGCTTCATGAATCTGAACATTTTGTACATGCTGACTAATATTCTCTAAGTAAACTTTCAGTCACCATAAATAACAATTGGAATTCTTTGAGACCTTTCTGGATTAGAAAATTGTAGCTTTGAATTTATTTTTGGAAGGATTGTTTGCATGCGAGCACAATCATATGACTCTAACTTTGCCTCAGAATCAAAGTAAAGAAAACATTCATCACATAAATGAATTTTACATTTGTGTTTCGTAAGTTGTTTTTGTACGAGCTTTTCCAAATGTTTGATTAAAACAAAATGAGTTTTGTTTTGTTAATTCAAAAGCAATAAGTTTACATGCATTAACTTTCTTTGTAATGTTTTGTACAAAGGTCCTGTTACTGTATTATTTTTTTCTAATCCATATATATTGACACTTATGTTTGTATTCTGTTTTTCAAAGCGTTTTATATCTTCAAACGTCGGTGGAAAAGACATACCGGACACATTTAAAACTTTAGAATAGTGTGGATAAGATGTAACTCGATTTGGATTACATTTCGCTGGATACATTTGTGCTATGATACACCAAAGGAAGCAGTGACTGTCTGTATTATGAATATTAAGACATGACTTTGTTCTGACAATACTTTTTGGTAATGAAATGAAATGACCAGCTCTTAACGGATTATATTTAGCTATATTTAGTTCTAAATGGTAAACTGACTCAATTGTCCAACCAGATTCAGATAATTCAAACTCCATGCATTTGCTGATTAAATTTTTCGAGTATTCTTCAAAAAGAAACTTTAAATCAGTACTTTGTAATATAGGCGTATATTTAGTATTGAAGCTTTTTAATGATATTTTAATTCTTATTGTTTCTTTGCTGTAAGGAAAAGACATAAAGTTAAGAAAATAATGTGCTACAAGTCAATAACATTTAATATTAAGCTATTATGAGCGCAATTACTTTATTATAGGTGCCTAAACAAAGTTTAGAAAACATTACATGGGTATAAAATTGGCTGTATAGCAGCGTACTCGTCCTTTGCCGCTACTACTAACTTTGTCACAGCTTTCCACGTAAGGCTGTTGTCTTCTACAGCAGACTTCAGAGTGACGAGCGAACGCTTCCACCGATCGGAGCCAAGCTTTTCGGCTTCTTTCGTGTTGGTCACACGCAGCTCTACGTAGTAGTCGCCTGTCTTCGTAGGATCTGCCCTCTGCAGCGTATAGCCCGAACCCGCGCGCCGCGATAAAAAATCTTCTCAGCACCGTCACTCTAATGGGTTCTTGCAACTCGTTATCTCCCTGTAATTATTTCAAATATTAATGTTAGTATTGTATAAAAAATAGGCACATAATATTTATAAACTAAAAAAATATTATAATGCTGTTTGATATCGGTAAGAATTAAAATGTTGGTGAGTGCGATCTAGATGATAATACTCAAAAACAAAAGTTTTTTCAAAGCACCAATTACTAATATGAATAAATTAAAATTGGTTAAATAATGACAAGAATAAAATAAAAACGATAAAGATCTATGACCTGAGTACAAATATTTATCTGTGAAATAAATATCTGCATCGACCGGGACTCGAACCCACAACCCTCAGCTTGGCAATTTGGGTCACTGACCAATGCGACAATTGTATTCATAAAATTAAATTGAACTTACCTCTAAATCAAATGCAAACGAAGACCTCTTAAGTCTTTTCTTTTTATAGGCTCAGCCTGATTCGCTATCTGAATCCAGAACGACTTCTTCTTAATATTATTATCTCCACAAGACTTTTTCAGCGTTTTCTTTGGTTTGGATTTTGTAATGAGAGTACTACCATCATCCGAGTCAAATGGGTTGACAATTTTGCTAGTCGACGTCCTGAAATCAGTGATTCTATAGTCAATATAACAGGTCATAGATCACTCGTACACATATTATTTTATTACATATTTATATACATAACTAGCTGACCCCAGCGAACGTTGTTGCGCCATATAGATTACTTGTAGTGAATGATTTGGAGCCTTATCACCCCAGCGGTGTGAAATATACTTTAAAACCTATTCTCATACCTACCAAATATACAAACAAAGTTTCATAAAAATAGGGCCAGCCGTTTCGGAGGAGTTTGACCACTAACACCGTGACACGAGAATTTTATATATTAGATTATATGCAGATATATGACTTGCAGCGCTTTCTAGCTCTCCTTATATATTGCAGAATTCTAAAGCCCACTACACAATAATACTTTAGCCAAAAACTAATTATTATTTTCGTTAAGTCACATTTATTTACCATTCCTATGAATGCTCTATATAAAGTCTAAAATCCATTAACTAAAAATTTATCAATGTGTCTACACCTTAACCTAATAATATGACACGGCTTACACAGCAGCCGCCATTCCGTCGGGGGATACTTGAGATGAAATTCGTTTAAGGAAGTTGCATTCTTATGAGGGTTCTTATTATATTGGTGTTACTGTTTTTGTGTTATAAAAACTTTGAGCTATCTAACTTCTGATTTTCTTTTAAGGTGTATTTACATTTTTTTAACTACTACAAGTATTACTTGTATTGTGATTAGATAACCAGATAAAACATTATTCTTTAAAAAGTTCAATTTTGAAAGAAAAAAAACATGATGGCTCAATTTATGATGGTTTTTCTAGTTTGAACTTCATAACCAAATACATTTAAGCTATCTAGTATGCAACAGGCTCCTACAGGTTAACTTAAAATCCATTTTTGACTTTCTGAAAGTTTGAAATGAAAACTTTTCTATGCTCATCGATGCTTGATTTAGGTAAAATATTTTTTTATATGCATTTACTGTTTAAATAGGTTACATAAGTAGTTTATGCCTTTCAGTCTAGTTGGTATGTAATAACATACTTATATTTAGGTACCTACCTACCTACATTGCAAAATTCCTTTATTGTGAACCACTTTTATTGAAAAACGAAACTATTGTATTGTACCTATCAAAAAACCTTTCTATCGCTGGATTTGGCTGCAAGAAATAAAATATTTGACATAAGCTAAGCTATAAAATATAAAATGTGTCAAATATCCATCTCTACTACGCAAGTCCAAGAATAGATAGGTTATTAAAAACGGCTGCAAGTAGCGATCGCTTCTAGACAACCAATTGACCAATATAAAAGAAATCTCCCTGTCGTCCTATAATTATAATAATATGTAATACCTAAATGCTAACACACTCAATACTATAATAGTTACCCTATATAGATAAGGTAAGTTTAAAAAATAGTAATGTTATTTAATATCTTAATTAATAGCATGCATAAATACTTGCTTTAAAAAAAATCAAGAAGACTGAACACAATGCTGTTTTCATATGGGAAAAATATGTTATTTGCTAGGTATGTTTGTACATCTACGCAGGCGAGCCCTAGGGCTGGAGTCTCAATTGATCTACCATGGTAAAGTCTCCCTGAATCATATGAAAAATCCAACATCGTTATGTTAGTCTACCTATTAAAGTATGGGTCTACTAAAAACTCATCAATCAAACATGTGCGACAATTGCAAAAATATGTGATGTAGCCTTTAATAATATGTTATGACCGATATGTAGATCAGAAATATAATTTTGAAGTAACTCAAAAAAAAAAGTCAACTCGAAATGATAATATGAATATAATCATAACTTGAAACAGTTCAAACAATTACACAGTAGCGAATCGATCGAGATCAAATACAATAACATGAGCGCTGCGTCCATACGTGTTTTAGAGTAACCAACTAACTCAGCGAGAATCAGATTATTGAATCCCACACCGTCGCGCATCGTGTCTGGAAATGTAGAGCTGTTTAGTGTAATATTGCGGCGAACTGCATCGCGAACGGACGAGTGATTCAGAAACCGCAATAAGATGGGGGCGAACTGCATCGCGAACGGATGTAAGTGATGCAGAAGCCCCAATATTACCCTACTCGCGTAGGCGAAGTAACCAGTTGTGTCAGACATATGCCAAGGCAAAATCATGAACAGATCTCCCCGCATAATCGTTAAACGGTTAAACGTGAACCAAGCCATTCGGCGTGGTGGGCGTTAAAATCGCCAAGGATCACGATCTCTGCGGATGGGATCTGCCGTAACAAGGTATCTTTAGCCATTTGGACGTGGTTGAAGATTCGGTCTGTTTCGGCATTACCGCTATGGGACCTATAGAGGCACCCGTAAACGCGCGAATGGTAGTCGCTGTCTACACGTAGCCAAAGGATGGACAGGTCCAAACCTTCAAGACTGCCGAGGCGTCGAGAACAGACTCTCTGACGTGTACGCAAACTCCAGCCCGTGGCACAAAGGAGTGTTCCAATTTGTACCCTGGGTAGGAGAGATACGAATTCACGGATAGCGTGGCAGGGGTCACATTGGTCTTGTTACTCAGCTTGCCCCGAGCAGTTATTGTCTTGAGCGGAATTTTCGAAACCCCCACCATCCCCCCGCCCAGAATACAGGAGTGGAGTAGCTTGGTCGTGGATGCTCAGCGAGGGATTATCCAGGGGTGCTGGTACCCTCCTGGGGTAGTCTTACATTTAATTCCGCTACGATGTTGATGAGGGGGGTGGGGAATTGGGCCTCCGGCCACCTGCACTCACCAAACTAAACGCAGAAGCAGAGCTTCTACTTCACGCCGGTATTCTGTGAGGGCGTGGTACCAATCTGGCTCGAGCCGGCCCATACGTGCAACAGCAAAAGCTGCCGCATGGCTCTACCACTGTTCACAAGTTACCAGAATCCTTGAATTCACTTTTCTGTTTACCTGCTAACAATATTTTTACCAAAACGTTATGAATGTATAAAATGATACTTTGTTACAATCGTGATAGTTTACAAATAAAAATAGCAGAAGTTATCAGGAAAAAAAAATCAGAAAACTTCTTTAGGCATTGGGAACATTATTAAATAACTATTTAAAAGGGCAACAGATAAGTAATTATTGTATACCTGGAGCATCAAGTCAAATAATGAAAAAAAATTTTACTAGTAATTTTTGCCCTAATAGTACATATATTAGTCATTCTTGTTGGGAGTAGAGGTAATGTGAACAAAAATCAAATATTAAATTACATTGAATATTATCTTAATAACTTAAATGTATATAATGTCATCTCGTTTACATTGCCTTACATACAGGGATGGCCACAGGAAAATAAACTAAGATATGATTTACATTTTAAAAATGGTAGAATTAAAAATGCTAGAGAATATATTTAATTTCTTATTTTTAATCCCTCTTAATTATATTTGGCATGATAATATATAATGTGCAGGCACCGGTAATTTATATTCTTATTTATATTGTTCTGCTAATTAATTAATTTTGTGCATATGATACAATCATCAAATTGAATTGACTTCCCACAGAATCAAATAGAAGATATTATATTTGTACAATTTTTTGTAAACAATAATAGAATAATAAGAATATATTTGAAATTAAACATATACATAACATATGTATATGTTTAATACTTATCTGAAGGTCATGCTGTTTTGGTCTTAAATTGTGTTTTGTATACCTAATATTTTAATTACATATCACGCTCAAAGATTTGTTGCACAGTTATAAACTACACATGAGTTTTTGTAACATGTTCGTTTTTGACACATGTTTTTGGAATTCACTCAAAACAAAACCAAACTGGAATCACTGTTGAACGTGAACTTGGTTCTTCTTAGTATTTAGAATTTGCCGTTAGCGTTGCAATTTATAAGTAGACTGACGTCGTCACCAGTCTAGGTATTTGTAGGAGGTCGCAGGTTTTTTTTGCCTTGCCTTGCATTCCTCAATACTTCGATGTCCTCAAATTGCATCTCTCTACCACATTATTATTTTTTTACTCATGTGCTCTCTTTTCTCTACTTACAAATCCGTTAACAAGTACTCTGTTGTACAAAACTTATGCTCAACCATATGCTTCCAGTAGGGACTCCCCGCTCCCGTCATATCGCTTTGGCTCAGGAGCCAAAACTATGGATTTGCATTCGAATGTTTAAAAAACTATTGGTAAAACCATGCATGCCCTAAGCGCATTAAAAAAAATACGTATAACATGATTATACGTAAGTTTTTTAAAGTAGTTTAAATACACACAAGTTTTGACTAATAATCTTATTATTATACTTCCAATTGTCCAATAATTTTATGTCAAACTTCAATTTTAAAAAAAAGTTCGGAAAATCCAAAAGTGCACGACTCATAATGCTCATATGATCATCATATCATCATTCAGGTCACTCCATAAAGTCCAAGACGTATTTAAGTATAATTATACTTAAATATATACATACATCCTACTTACTTTTAGTACGTAGTACTTTTATTTATTCTGTTATGTTATGTTGCTTTTAAAATATTGTAATAAAAATCTCTGATTATTATTAATAATCAAGTATGTATAAAATTTAGTTTTCAATATATTTTGGTTTGTAGCGATCTTTTGAGCCGCCACAACAACCGATACAGTATCCCCTCACGACGGCGGTTGACGCCGAAGTGAGTGAGTGAGGCAGTCTATTTAGTAAAATAAATTATTACAATGCTCCTAAAACACCGAAAATTTCCGGATTTCTACGCCGCTAAAAATTAATTATAACTAAAAAAAGAAAATAAACTGCCATTTACATTCCATGGCTTTCCACATGATAGATGAAGAGATTAAAAAATAGATTGAGTTAAACAATTGTTATTTTTAAAAGTTATCGTGTTTACCACTCCATACAGACTTGATAAATCTACACCATAAGCCACTAAAATAACTTTTTTAATGTAAAAATAGCAATTAATCAATTTAAAAAAATATTAATAAGTTCAACAATCATTTATCTTTCTGACAATGTGCTTTTTATGTTAGATACGATTTTATGTGACAAAACATTGGAATTTTAATTTTTAGGCGCTAGTAGAACATAGCTACGCGCTTTGCACTTAAGGCATGCAAAAGGTTTAGGAATGCGCCCGATTCATTGATGATATTCGTTTTGGATTATCTCTTCAGGATCATGGGATTCAGGTTTCAGGTTCTAAAAGTAAAAAAGTAAAGTTACAGCCAATATACGTCCCACTGCTGGGCACAGGCCTCCTCTCATTTCTGGGAGGGGTTTAGGGCAAAGAATGTCCGCCGCGCTGCCCCAATGCGTGTTGACGAACTTCACATGTATTCTAAATAATTTTTTTTTGATTTCTCAGACATGCAGGTTTCCTCACGATGTTTTCCTTCATGGCCGAGCACATGGTAAATCAGCACTTAAAATTGCAATTAACAATTTCATTAGTCCCGGCGGGGACTGATCCTGGGTTGCTCGCGTACTGTGAAACTTACAGCGAACGCTAACCATCTGAGCTACCACGGCTTCTACAGGTTCTAAGGATTCTCTAAAATTTTATATGAAACCTACACTTATGGCGATTTTATCATTTTGAACTAATCTACTGGATAATCACAGGCTATGAGGCATTCCATTTTAGTTCTCAAAGGTGAAAACGCATCTGGAGTTATTTGAAGTTGGTTACAGGTACGCAAGTTCTCTTCTTAGTCTGTGGTTACAGGTGTCCAATTTCCATGGACATTAGCAGTAACATGAGGTGGACTGTAAGTTTGTTTGCCAATACAATTGTTTTGAAAAAAGCCACTGTCCGAACATGTCTGGAATAATAATTATATTCATTTCGCTTTTGATATGTAATGAGAAATGTTTTGAATTTTTAAGGAAGTTTTATTTAGGGAAGTACAAGAGCAAGGTCTTCGTTTTGATAGAAGAGTAAATAACATTATTATGTGTCATCATAAGTGTGACGATGGTTAAGAAGACATTAAAAGCATAACAAAAAACATCAGAGATCAGCCTCGATGTTGGGTAAAGCTCACCAGTTCATAACAACGGAATTTTACTTATCGAGTATGTATGATGTGAATTCTGGACATTTGATTCATTTTCCTCAATTACGAAAAAAAATTCGTCTTGCGATTAATGTCGCAACCGCAACGCGAGGCACTTTATTAACGGTAGAAGTATAGGACTGTAAAATAAGATATTTGATGGTTTCCATAAAACCAATATAATATCGATAATAAACCATAACTAAAAAGTAGAAAAACAATGTTTTTACGTAGTGGAGAAATTTAGTACGGTATTAAAAATCTTTATATAATATGATGATTTAATGGTCCAAATTGAATTATGTATGAATCTTACGCGAAGGACACATCTACAATACAGTTTATAAAAATATTATAATGCTATTTCAAATTTTTGTCTCATAATAGCATATTTAAAATACATTAAATGTAATAAATATACGTGAATTAGTGGATTCAACGGAATGGAATATGTGTGTGTAATATAAAAATACATTGATACATTTACACACACATATTTATGGAGACTTGTTTGCCTTCTTAGACATTCAGTGGAGAAGATCAGAGAGACAAAGTGAATATTCGGCAACAAGAGATTCTAACAATTATAACCAGAATAAAAAATAATTTGAAATAAAATGTAATCTTATGAGTTTGCAATTATCGAGAGTTCGAGCAAGAAATTTTAATAGGATGTAGTCGAACGTGTCGTCACAAGCAGCTCCGTCTTACACGTAATGTAAGATTAGTTGATTGCTTTAGAATTTCATTAGTACTCTTTAGACTCCTCGTCGACGTAGCAGTTTGTTAAAAATTACTTGCAATTTGTTGTATTTATTTTAATTTAATCCTTAAAATTTGACGTCGCTTTTTGCTAAATTACGCGTTTTGTTTTTGTGATTCTGCTGAGAAACAGAAATTATTCAAGTTGCTCAAAAATATAATATTCAGGTTTGTAGTTTAATATAAACATGAATTTTATAACATTTAGGTGTGCAGTTAAAAATTATAATTTAAGTACGTCCTTTTGAAACAAAATTGTCATTGGTACATATGTAATATGTTATGTTATTTATTGTTATTTTTAATTATGCGCTTGAAATTAATATGAATAATATAAAATGATTTTTATTTATCACTATACAATAGAATTTTCGCATGATATTTTTAACGTGGAGTTCTTATAAAATAATTTCTTAGACCACGTATGATAAAAAATTAAGGAAGCATTGCTGTGCAAACGTGTTTCTGTGTTACTGTCAACATGATGCTAGAAACCCAACGGGCTACATGATATTTATTTTATTTATTTATTCATTTATTCCTTATTGTACACCAAAATACAGAATAACAAGTAGAGTTAAATCTAAGGTATAATAATATGTACAACAGGCCATCACTGGGTCATCACTCCGAAAGTGATCCCTTTGCGTAGCGAACTTATGCAAACAAAAGTTAAAATAGAGGGGGGGCGTACAAAAAAAACGAAAATACATATAAATATAGATAAGTCCAAATGATATATAATATAATAATGTAATTAAATGAAAAGAGGACGAAAAAGGAAAAGTAATTTATCTAATAGCTTTCTAAGTAATACGATTTAACAAGACTTTTGAAAGAATGAAAAGATTTGGCACGATGAATGTAGAGAGGTAAAGGGTTCCACAAACGCACAGCAGTGATAGTAAAGGAATTTTTAAAAAAGGAGGAGGAGTGCAAAGGAGTAGAGAGAGAAAGATTGACAGAGGATCGAAGGAACAGATGATAAGTAAGGGAAATATACTGGAAACGGTCTTTTAAATAATGAGGTGTGGAAGAGTTAAATAGCAAGCCATACAAAACGGAGAGAATATGAGTGTCCCTGCGAAGGCGAATCAGGAGCCATTTGAGCTTCTTGTGGAATTCAGAGATGTGATCATATTTGCGAAGCCCAAATATAAATCTTATACATAAGTTATGAATGCGCTCAAGCTTATTAAGCTTCTCCTCGATAATGTCAAGATAGCAAATATCGGCATAGTCAAGGATAGGGAGATTGATCAAGCGTAACTTTAGTTACCGTGAGAAGAAAATTACGTAAAGAACTTGACGCAGCAAAATTTTTCTACTTACTTCATTAACCTGTGATTTTCAAGACATACAGGAGTCGAGATACAACCCCAGGTTGTTAACTTTGTTACTGTAAACGATTTGAGTGCAGTCTAGTATAATAGAAGATAGGAAAGACTTAATTTTAGTCAAACTACCAATTTTAATTTGACTAAATTTAAAAGCAGACATGTCCGGAGTAGGAGTTTTGAAATAAAATCTAAAGTTTTATGTTTCGCATAATCTATTTATACGAAGATGAGAAATGTAAAGTAAGTTGATTGAGATCAAAGTTATGGTGAGTGAAGTTTTGCCGTAATTTACAACTCTTAAAGAATTAAGGAATTTCCAGATTTCTAGTAGGGTCAAGATTTTGTACTGATTCGTGGATATGCGTCGTTGTGCTTTTATATACAGATTGTTGATACAGATACACAGACTGATGAATCTATATTTCTCTCGATTCAAATCGCTAGAAACTGGCTTGTATTTTGCTTTGGCCCAATTTTTTATGTGGCTGATTTTTTATATCCCTCAGTCAGCCAGTAAGAGGGAAGATGCTCAATACGCACTAGACGAACAGGAGCATTAACGGCGTAAAGTTATATTAACAGAGAATTGAACAAAGCTACCTGTTCGTCAACAGTAGAAACATTACCGACAATACTCCAATCAATCTTTACAGTGTCGATGATGAAAAGGTCACATCTGATCTTATTAACTTAAACTTTAAAGACAACAACTTAAATTTTAAAGACAACAAGCGGCTAAGTATCTAATTGAACTTATCATCCACATCTTAACTAGAAATACCAAAAAATTATGCTGTCACGCAGACACAGGCCCATTAAGCCCTGGATTACACCAGTCTTACTCAAATGTATGCGACATAGGGACAGCCTGTATAAGAAATATCGCAAAAATTCTAATAATGAAATCTTAAAAATGTCATATAAAAGGTACCGCAACTTTTGTAATTATTCTCTTTTGCGAAATACAAAGAAAGAATACCAAAAACTTGAATTTAAAAAAGTTGGTAACAATTCAAAGAGAATATGGGATGTCTTTCGAAATATCACATACTTAACTAGTGTGAAGAATTCACAGTTTTTACAAACTGATCTTTTAAACGAATCTGATCCCCAAAATTCGATTAATCAAATTAATACCTATTTTGTTGGTGTGGGAAATAAGCAACTTGCAGAAAAGATATATGGAGTTGAACCAACAGAGTCAAACTTTGCGCAACGGGTAGATTCTTTTGTATTACTCGAGACTGACGTTACAGAAGTAAATTGATTGACTATGTTTCTGAAAAGCGATTGTGCTACTGGATGGGATGATATTTCTTCTAACTTTATAAAAAAATACAAAGAAATCATAGTCCCTCCACTCACTCACATCTGCAATTTGAGTCTCACTACTGGTATTTTTCCTGATACGTTTAAGATAGTACTTTTACACCCAGTTTTTAAGTCAGGTGATAGGAAAAAATGTGTCGAAAACTACAGACCAATTTCAGTGTTATCCGCAATTTCTAAGGTACTTGAGAAAATTCCAAACTCAAGACTTATGAAATATTTGGAATCCCGTAAAATTTTATCTGTTAATCAATTTAGTTTCCGAAAGAAATTATCCACTGATGATGCTGTACACAAATTAGTAAATAATTTTGTTATTAAACTTGATAATAAGCAAAAATGCGTCGTCTTGTTTCTAGACCTTGTTAAAGTTTTTGACACAATTTTGATCCCTGTCTTGATTTCTAAGCTTGACTGCCTGGGAAGAAGAGGAACCCAGCTATACCTATTTAACAATTATTTTACAAATAGGGTTCAGTGTGTAAAAATTGGCTCATATCTGAGTACCTCACAACCTATTACCTATGGTGTACCTCAGGGTAGTATTCTTGGTCCGACCTCATTTTGGTGTATATTAACGAATTTTGTAATCTATGCCTAGAAAGTGGTTTCATATTTACTTATGCTGATCATACAGCACTTGTTTTTTCGGCCAGTACTTGGAGAGGAACATACCAATGAGCGCAAAAAGGATTTGATACTGTTATAAAATGGCTCAACAACCACCTACTAACACTAAATTTAACCAAAACTAAAGTACAATTTTTTTCTTTAGGAAACAGTTCTCAATTATTAGCAAATTCACTTTATATAAATGTGTATTATTTAGAAAAAGTTACTTCCATTAAGTATCTTGGCATAATAGTAATTTAACATTCAAGTTTTACGTGGTAGAGCTATGCTGCAGCTATATTAATTGTATAGTTGTAGCACGAATGGGTCGCCTCGACCGGGGAAGGACCACGCTCTCACAGAATACCAGCGTAAAATAGCAGCTTAATGCTGCTGTGTTTCATATGGTGAGTGTAGAGACCCTTTTTACTGGAAAAGAGACATTCCATCTTAGTTCTCGCGGCTGACAATGCATCTGCATTTTGATTCGCAAACGAGGATAGATGTAGATGTCTATGGGCCACAGCAACCACTTACCATCAGGTGGACTGTGTGCTCGCTTGTCACCCTTATCCTATAAAAAAATTATAATTTAAAGACTATATTGAATACTTGTCTGACACATAAGTTATGAAAATGATTTACTATGCCCTGTGCCAATCGGTACTAGGTTATTGTATTATCTACCTGCTTTACTAAAGGCGTGTTGTTTTAAACCTCGCTTATATTCTACAGAACTACTTTATGAGCATTGCCAAGTGTTGACTGTACGGAAACTTTTATATTGTGTACAGCTCTTAAACAGCACTCCTTAAATAAATATAATAAGAACGCTGCGCGACGTAATCATCTTTTCGCCAAATCGATTCCTCTTAATACATCATAGGTCGCGGAAAAAGTTTCTTTGTATTTTATATACAAATTCAAGACATATTTTTTATTCAAAGTTTAATTACATTTAATTATAATATATATGTGTCATTTTGTTCGATAACTTGTTTCCATCTTGTAGGTAGTTACATAATCCCGTTGCTGTACAAATGCGACAAGTAGTTTTGACAGTCCTCTCTTGATATTAACCTAACACTGCGCAAAAATTCTGAAGAGACGGAAATAGGTAAAAATCTGAGAGTGCAAGGTCACGACTGTATGATGGATGCATTATCACTTCCCAACCCAGCTATCTCAATTTTTGTCGAGTGGCCAAATATGTGTGTGGTCTGGCGTTATCATGATGAAAGACCACTCCTTTTCTGTTGATCAATTCCGGCCGTTTTTTCTCAATTTCTTGCTTGAGTCTCATTAGTTGTTAGCATCCTAATTGATGGTTTTGCGCGGCGGTAAAAATTCATAATAAACGATACCCTTCCAATCCCACCATACACACAGCATCACCTTATAGCGTGTTAATCCGGGTTACACTACAGTCTGTGGAACTTGACCACCCTTTCACCATGATCTTTTTCGCACGTTCTTGTCGTAGGTGATCCACTTTTCATGATCAGTGATCAATTTTTTTCAAAAATGGTTCGGTTTCTTTACGTTTCACTAGAGAATCGCAAATGAGTACACGATTCATTAGGTTTCTTTCTGTGAGCTTGTGTGGTACCGGTCAATCCTCAATTCCTCGGCTATTACGTAACTAGTAATATTTATTATTATTTAATTCTATTCTAATTAATTAAAATTAAATTAATTATTCTATTCTATTCTTATTTTATGCCAATCTTGCTCTACTTTTTAAAAAATGGCATCGACTTTATCCGTATGAGGGCGACCAGAGCAAGCTGCATCTTTGACATCTAAATCCCCGGACTAAAAACGTTTGAACCAACTTTGTGCTACTCTTACTGACACTGCATTAGGTCCATAAACGTCACAAATTGTTTTCGCGGCTTGTGCCGCATTTTTTCCTTTTTGTAATAAAACTTCAGAATGTATCGTTAGATTCACTCATTTTGGTGGACAAAAAAACAATTGGAAAATTTGGGAAAGTGTTTTTTACTTTTTATTTTTATTTTTCTTATTGTTCTATATGTACTGATATTAAAACCAGCCAGATACAAACAGTACAACCAAAGAGATTTTTCTTCAATTTTATACAAACAAAATACGAAGAAACTTTTTCCCCGACTTATTACTATATACCAACTCCTAACACATACGTATTTTGCTTTAACCCTTTTATTTACCTTCTTCTAAATTTGATTCTAATTTATAAATATATATCCAAAAACAAACTACATCTGTTTTGCTACATATACATCGTCGCAGCCATAATATAATTTATATATCAAAATCCACAGCTGCCCAAATCTTGATAATACCTCGTGTGAGTGTCTACTAATAAATAAGGTGAACGAAACTAAATACCTCGGCATCATTGTTGATCAAAGGCTTAGTTGGCACTTACAGTTGGAAACTGTTATAAATCGGATCAGAAAGTTAATCTGGGTATATAAATCATTAAGGTCAGCAATGTCTAGCACTCTATTAAATAAAATTTACATAGCCTTAGGACAATCGATAATTTCCTATTGCATCCCAATCTGGCGAGGAGCCACCAAGACCAACTTTTTAGATCTGAAAGGAGCACAGAGGTCTCTTATAAAGGTCATGTATTTCAAACCTTATAGATTCGATTCTCTACTAACACCCTATATCAGATTAGTAAACTTCTCTCAGTTAGAAAGCTTTAAGTTCTTAACCTTATTCTAAAATGTCATAAATCCCTAACGTTTAATGAATCTCTGCAAAAAAAGAGAATAACTAATATTGTGGCCCCTATACCTCTTGAACGTATTGTATTTGCTATTAGACATTACACATGTCAGTCTGCTTTTATATATAATCTATACAAATAAATAAAATTGAAGTGTCTGTTTGTAATGTTAAAATAGCAGCTTTTTACTAAATGCATATGAAATTATATACGGTACTTATTACAAAAACACAATTTTTAAAAATTTTGTCTGTCTGTCTGTCTGTATGTCTGTCTGTCTGTTTGTTGAGCTAATCTCCGAAACGGCTGGACCGATTTCGACGAGACGGACTTTCACTGGCAGATAGCTGATGTTATAAGGAGTAACTTAGGCTAATTATATTTTAGAAAATGAATTACGATTCCGCGCAACATAATTAAAACCCTAAATTACACGTGGGCGAAGTCGGGGAACAGTTAGTAAATTAAATAAAATATTTAAAATATATCATAAGCAATTAAATATATGCAAAAAAAACTTTAATGCATTGGTTGTATACGGTTACTTATGACGAGGTTGAAAATCTTTTGAATAGAATTGTCTGAATTCTATCTCACCAACATCTTACATTTACAGGTAACAGTCTAACAGTATGTTTTCTTTCAATTTTGATCAGTAAAAATTTTATTTTGCAAGGCAACTAGTCTTCTTACTTATACTTTCTTCATCCACCAACACATACACACACACACACCCCCACATCATACATACAACAACACTCCTACACTCACATTCACACACTCCTTAATATACACGTACTAATTACAAATTTTCTAGAGGTTAAACTTTTTGTAATCTTACTTTTTTAATCCTTAAGGAAAGTAGCAGGTCATTCCCACACGAGTATCCTCTGATTACTCACTGGGAAGTCTCAGCAATATGTTGTTAACAAGATCACCGTAATAAACGCGTTATTTATTTATTTATAAATAAGTTTACTTTCAAAAAATTTTATTAATTTTTTTTAGGGTAAGATCATGTTTTCTTATATTATCTGTGTCCGGCATACATTGCAATGCCTCTTTTTTGTCTATTGGTCTAATCCTTTATGGGCGCACACACTACAACTCAACAAAGTTCATCGTAATGGGATGAATGGTTTAGGAACGCTTAGAAGACGAACAAACAACAAATAAACAAATTGCTCCACGAAACGAAAACACTTACCCATTTAAATAAACTAAAGAATATCACTAGTTCAAGGTAACAACTAGAATTTCGTCTAAATGATTACATTAAAAACTTCAACCCTTATTTTCCACCCTTAGGAGTGACATTTTTTCTTAAAATTCATGTGGGACCATCCTTGAAGTATAAAAATAATCATTAAAATTGGTTCAGCCGTTTCCGATAAATGAGTGAACATAGTACATATAATAACCGGCGAAGTGCGGCTGAGTAATAGGGTCCCGTTGGATACCCTTTGGATACGGAACCCTAAAATTTAAACATACGCTTTGAATTCAGTAATTCTCGCTTTTGGAACTCGGTTAAAAAGAATGCTAGAGGTATTTCTAATTATTATTCATAACTTTAACCGATAAAGGATAAATTTAGGCGACTCCTAAATTTATAACAATTATATTGATTATCGAATCCGTGGCTAAATATTTTAAATTTTAAATCACATCGAGAACGTTTTAAATGCATTACTTGTAAGATTTGCTCTTATTTAACACCTGGGTAGAGAGATTGGTGTTCAGAGAGCCGATATCTTCACAATGGTAACGCTGCTTAACCAGTCTTTGGAACTTGGGTTCAGAGTTTTGGTTGGACTTTCCGATAGCCGAAACCTAAGCAGTTAATGTATAGGTATAGTGTGCACAAACTGCCTCGTTGGTCTAACGGTCCTCGGTTCGAATCCCGGGTCGAACCAAAATCAGTTATTGGGTTTTCTATCAACAAATTCTCAGTAACAGGTTGAAGTCAGCAAGTTAGTGGTAATTCACCCCTATGCCTCAGAAAGCACTATACATTACAATAAATAATAAATTGGTCTGACGTAAATTGATCTTGTTTGACTTGCTTTGCCGTCCCATCGGAGTATGAGAGTGAAGTAACCGAGAGTGCACCTGTGTTAGCACGCACACTCGTACACTGTAATCCTATCCTGGGCAAATGACTAGTCTTCGTTAAAACTGGCCCCCATGACGGAAATTCGGTCTGGAGCACATTATTATTATTATATTAAAAGGTGCACTGCGGGCAGGTTAAGTTAACATTTGGAGAAAAAGTCTGCAAATTGTTCTTTCTCAGTTTCATCAAGCTAAAAATAAAATACTTTAATGCTTTTATCTGATATAGGGCATTTTCACTGACCTTTCTTTACTTTCCTTTGTTTGGAAATGCAAACTTTATGTTTTCAACTATTGCAAAATTAAGTTTGTTTTTCTTAAACCCACATGACTTTAATTAAATAATTTATTTAACCGAAAATATTCCATATGGTCTACATTGTCAAATAATTAAACAAATTCCAATAAGAGTCGCAGTCGAAAACGTTAAAAATTCCAAAAAGGAATTATTAAATACTAGGTTGTGTTAATAGGTTCAATCATATCGAAGAACAACAATACGACAAAGGTCCTTATTGCGTAAATATGGCCAATTAATAGTTTTAATATACAATGTTATAGTTTTAATAAATAATATGTTATGTATTCTTTTATAGAATAAGAGTGACAAACAAGCACATAAATATAAATCAATATATTGTTACTTGCTTCTAATATTGACTTGTCTCAATTTTATTTCAGGCTTTCTAGATTCTACATATGCAGCCGGATGAAGTTAAACTCATATCTGCCAGATTCTAGCTTACCCTTGAGAAGATTTATTATTTAATATGGAGTAAGTGATTACTTAAAAAAATAAGCGCTCTCCGTAAATTTCATTGCATGCGAGCAATCCCGGGTTCGATCCCCGCCGTCACCAATGAAATCATTGATTGATATTTCAATTGCTCGGCGATGAAAGAAAACATCATGAGGAAACCTGCATGTCTGAGAAATAAATATTTCGAAGCCATGTGAAGACCGCCAAGTGCGTAGTTCCCTAAAACCAGTGATGGATTTATTATAAAACTCACTGGGCACTTGCCTAGAGCACCGCCGCAGACAGAGCATAGTTTTATTAATCTTCTGATTACAAAAAAAAAAATGTATTTCATTATGGAAAAAATGCATGTTACTAGTCAATCAAAATAGAAATGAATCTCTCGCTATTACAAATGCACTAAATGCATTTAGATTTTAAATGAAACTAATTTTACAGTTTTTATCGCGTTAAATTTAACTTTTAAGTTAAATTAAACGCAATAAAATGCGTAAAAAAGTTAAATTAAACGCGATAAAATCCGTAAAATTAGTTTCATTCAATGTGTAGATATAGTATTACATATGAAATTAGCGTTTTGTACGGGAGGAATATACAGTTTTTTTTTTTGTAAAATATATTTAATTAATCAAAGTATGCACCGTTGTTATCTATGCACTTTTGCCATCTCATAGGTAGTTCATTGATCCCTTTACCATGGGGGCGAGAATCAATAAATTCTTTGAAGGCAGTTTGGACTACCGCATCGGAGTTGAATTTTTTTCCTTGTAAGAAGTTGTCCAAATTCCGGAAAAAATGGTAATCTGTTGGAGCAAGGTCCGGGGAGTACGGTGGATGTCGCAAACATTCCAATTGTAGCTCATCTAACTTAGTGGTTGTTTGTTGTGCAGTGTGTGTTGCGTTGTTGTGAAGCAGCAGTGGCCTAGAGCGATTGACCAATCTCGGTTGTTTAGCAGCTAGTTCTTCCTTCATGGTTTGTAGTTGCTGACAATAGATATCTGCCGTAATCGTTTGGCCAGATTTTAGAAAGCTGTAGTGAACGACACCGGCGCTAGTCCACCAAACACTCACAAGTAATTTTTCTGACTCAATTTTCTTTTAGGGCAGGATTTGACTGGGTCTCCAGGGTTCAGCCATTGCGACGAGCGCTTCCGATTATCGTAATGTATCCACTTTTCATCACAAGTAATGATTCGATTTAAAATCCCTTCATTATTGTGTCCGTTGAGCAAAGTAACACAGCAGTCGACGCGTGTTTGCAAGTTCGATTCACTCAATTCATGAGGTACCCATCGTTCAAGTTTTTTACTTTCCCGATTTGCTTCAAGTGAATTAATACAGTTTTATCACTTACCTCGAAGCCTGCAGCTATCTCTGACGTGCTTTGTAATGGATCCGCTTCCACAATAGCCTTTAATTCTTCATTTTCCACTTTGGTCTCTGGTCGTCCACGGGGTTGGTTCTGAAGATCGAAATTTCCAGAACGAAAACGTCGAAACCAAAAACGTACCGTGCTTTCTTTTGCGACACCAGCGCCGTACACATCATTAATCCTTCGAGCTGTTTCTGCAGCACTAGTGCCACGGTAGAACTCGTACTCGTAAATATACCGATATTTCATGTTTTCCATTGTGCGGTAATAAGCGACGCCAAAGAAAAAAGTAATGAGGAAGAAACAAATATATGACCATGAAATAATGAATGACTGTTTTCAAAACTCAAATGTACCAGCTTTTTTTAAATCCAGCAATTTATAAATTTGAATTTGGAATTCTTAACCAAAGAGGGAGACATTTCAGATCAAAGTGGTCAGTACGACAAAACACTAATTTCATATGTAAGGACCTAATATAAAAATTACTATGGATTTAGATTTGATTTACTGTAAAACATAATTCAAAGGGGAAAAAAACGATAACTTTTTTGAAACTTTAGCGATCCATAAATTTGTATATGATGTCAATATTCGCAAGTTATTTTCTTATATTAATTATTGCACGTACTTTCATTAATAACTATGCAAGTTGATATTCAAAAGAAAACCAGTATAAACTGAAAACCTAGGGCACGAAAAAGTTAAATCCGGCGCTGCCTAAAACCCTCGCAGAAATAATAGGAGATTTAAATATCCAAACTGACAGCGTAAAAAAACACTGAAGGAGCAAGAATCTTATGCAGTGCTCTCCAATCCGCGATCACCAATTAAGGTTACTGACAACAATGGTCATATTTTTATAACTTTATACTGTAACATACAGTTACGAACGAGCTAACGATAACATGCAGGAAGTCGATGACTATAAGTAGCTTAGAACCGTGTTTTGTAATATTTCTAGCGGCAGGCCTATGTTTAGCAGTGGACTTGTTAAGGGCTGTAATGGTTTTTTTTTTTAAAGAAAAAAGGTGACCAACTAGCACACAAATCACCTGATGGTAAGTAGATACTATGGCCCATAGAAATCTACATCTATCCTCAGTCAAGAATCAAAATGCAGATGCCTTGTCTCCCCTGAAGACTAAGATGGAATGTCACGTTTCTATTAAAAGGAGTCTTCGGTTCTTTACACTCACTATACAAAACACAGCAGCATAAAGCTGCAATTTTACGCTGGTATTCTATGAGACTGCAGCATGGCTCTACCACGTTTAAAAAGAACGAGGTTGTTGCCTCGTAAAAATTAAAATATTTAATAGACATGTAAAGTCCGCCAACACGCACAGCATGACTTATTCCTGCCATGTGGCTCATTGCCTAGTTGTGGGTTGTTTGTAGGCCGTAAGTAACTAACTAACCGTGTAGTAATATTTGTCGTATAGTGGCAGCATAAGAGTACACTACCCCATATCCTCCCGTGGATGTCGTAAGGTGTGACAGAGAGAGAGGGAGAGAGAAAAACTGTAATAAAAAATCTGAAGCAGCATCTTACAATAATATTACGTTTGCTAACACTGGTAGAAAAAAAGAGATGAAGCTTTTAAAGTAATTATTTAGACCACAGTCTAGTTGTTACCTTGAGGCTGGATTGTTATTCACGTCAAGATAAGTGTAGTACAGTTGGTACTGCAGTAAATGCATCTTCTTCTAATTCATCAGCCGTAAAAATTCGACTACTGGACATGAGCCTCTCCTTTTCTAGGGAGGTATGCTTTAATCGTGACGCTTTGAGGGCGGATCGACGATCGCAGTATCGGAGGTTTTACTTTTGACATTGTTCCTCGTTGCTGCTCCAGATGTTTTACGACTGGCGTACACAATATCTGGCATAGAAACAAAAACAGAAACAGAAACTTTTTATTCAATATAGATTGTAAATAATACTTATTGAATTATTAATTTAACTTAAGTTAAAATGGACGCTTTTTCGGAGAGCAATATTAAACGTACTGGAACAAATATTTAACCTCAAGCGCGCATTGTTATTAATAATGTGCTAATGTTTTTTACGGAAGTTCAAGGAGATCCCGAAAAATTGAAGAGTTCAAGAAGAAGATTTGCAGAAAGCACATTTATGTGAGCGCATTGTCATTATGATAGGTAGGTAATGATAGCGACAATGACTCTGACTCAGACGAAGATTTATTATTGTATACCTATTTTAAATTTTGATTTATTTTAATTAGTCTAAGTATGTCTTTTTACACTATTCCGATGATATTTCGGACGTCAGTCTGAGCGAGTTTATAATGGCTTTCCAGCACCTTAAAAATGGCAAGGCCCCAGGCGAGGATGGAATTACAGCGGAGCTTCTGAAAGCGGGTGGAAAACCGGTACTTGAAGTCCTTCAGAAGCTCTTTAATTCCGTCCTTCATGGTGGCACTACAACGGAGGCGTGGAGCAGAAGTGCAGTGGTCTTGTTCTTCAAGAAAGGCGACAAAAAATTTGGGCGGTGCTTCAGCGGTGCCAAGTTGACTGTCGATATATCGAAGTGCTGAAATGTTTGTACAGTTAGGCTACGATGGCTATCAGAGTACAGAACCAGAGTACGAAACCTATCCAACTGCAGAGAGGTGTAAGACAGGGTGACGTTATATCCCTGAAACTCTTCACCGCTGCATTGGAACATGTTTTCAAGTTACTGAACTGGAAAGAATACGGTATTAACATCAACGGCGAGTACATCACTCACCTTCGATACGCCGACGATATAGTCTTTATGGCAGTATCGCTGGATGACCTAAGCACTATGTTCTATGACCTCAATAGTGCCTCCCAACGGATAGGTCTTAAGATAAACATGGACAAAACAAAGATTATGTATAACGTCCATGTCACACCTATGCCTGTAGTTGTTGGCAGCACTAAGCTCGACGAAGTTGTTGACGAGTATGTTTACCTGGGACAAATAGTCCGACTAGGTAAGTCCAACTTCGACCGAGAGGTCAATCGACAGATTCAACTCGGCTGGGCAGCGTTCGGGAAATTACGGCACATCTTCTCGTCAGGTTTACCTCAAAACTTGAAAACGAGACTGTACAATCAGTTGCCAGTGATGACCTATGGAACTGAGACGTGGTCCTTCACTGCTGGCCGTATGAGGATGCTCAAGGTCGCTCAGCGAGCAATGGAGAGAGCTATGCTCGGGGTTTCTCTGCGTGGTAAACTTAGAAATGAGGATATCCGCAGTAAAACCAGAGTGACCGACATAGCCCAACGGATTAGTAAACTGAAGTGGCAATGGGCCGGCCATATAGCTCGAAGAACCGACAACCGATGGGGAAAGAAGGTTCTCGATTGGCGGCCTCGTACCGGCGGACGAAGTGTAGGGCGTCCCCCCACTAGATGGAGTGATGACCTGGTAAGACATACAGGAAGTCGATGGATGCAGGTGGCTCAGGACCGTGCTTTGTGGCATTCCTTGTGGAAGGCCTATGTTCAGCAGTGGAATTGTATTTGCTACTTAACAAAATTACGTTAGGATCGTTTTGGAACGATTTTCTACTCCGGCGCGTTTAGGTAACATACTGTTTAGTGACAAGGCGCATTTTCACGTTGGGGGATATTTCATTAGAAGAATATGCGATATTGGAGCGAACATAACCCCAAAGAAGTTCATCAAAAGCCTTTGCACAGCCCGAAGACAAGAGTTTGGTGTGCCATTTCCAGTCACGGCATTACCGGCCCTTATTTTTTTGGCGAATATGAAACCGTCACTGCAGAAAGATACTGCGAGATACTGGACTATTTTTTTATACCGGAGCTACGTAACTATGCTGGCTTCAATAACAGAACACATTTCCAGCAGGATGGGGCTCGGCTCATACCGCTAAAGTTCAAGAGAGAAAATAAGGAGCATTTTCCCGGGAAAACTAATAAGCCGCTTTGGTGACATCGACTGGCCCCCTAGATCGCCAGACCTGACCCCATGTGTTTTTTTTTGTGGGGATGCCTTAAATCTCGCGTATATAGCAATTCGCCATCGACAATAAGAGTCCTACAGGAAAATATCCGTCGCGATATCACTAACATCAAAGAAGATCTCTGCAAGCGAGTCTTCGACAACATGTGGTTGCAAGAATGCTTAGAGCTAAATGGGCCTCATTTAAGTAGTGTTGTTTTTAAACTTGAAATCCGCACTATTGTACTATAAGAAAATTAGTAAATAAATTTGATTCCCTTTTAATGTGAGTTTTTTTATTAGTTAAAGTGTAAAATCAGCCGGCGGACATCCTTTACTTATTATATTTTATTTCCTATAGAATTTTAAAAACTATAATTGTTATTTAACTTTCTTCTCGGAAGAAAGCTTAGAATGCTGACAACCTTAGAGTAATTACATACATACGTATGCATAGAGAGAACCCACAATTTTAGATAAATTGAGTCAATATACTTGTATCGCTTTTCCTAATTTTATTTTCACATAAGGCAAAAAGAAACAAATTTATTGAAAAATGTTGCGTGTAATTCATGCGTGGAAATAGAAATGTCAAGTGGTCATCTTTGGTCTCTTTGTACTATGCCAAATATGAGAGTAATTACACTCGTATCTTCTGATTTACTAAAAAAATGACATCCCTATTGTAGTAATATTATATGTGACGTTAATTTACAAAACATGACTACGTAGTACTATTATTTATTCTGTGACATGACGTCTTTAATGTATAGTGATTTCGTTCGCAATGTTAGCAACAATCGACATCGATATACTCGTTTTTGTTTAGTTATTTATTTTTATTACTTTATTATAAGTTTAAAAATATAAAGAAAATAGGACTAGACTTATTATTATTCGAAGGATCAATTAAATTGTTTTCTAAATCAAGTCATGATGATTATTACATAGCAAATATTCGTTTCGCAAACTTTAAAAACTAATAATTAGGGAGGTATGAATACTAAGTCTTGACAGGCACACGGTACATAAGCGAGTTGGAATCCCATTTGTAATCCCAATTTTATATGCTGACTAACGATCAGCCCCGGCTTCGCACGACTGTTTTCTAGATCTTGACAACAGCGCTACTTACCGGCTCCAATTGTTAGTGTGAATATTTATCAAAATCGGTCCAGCTGTTCTCAAGTGATGATCTTCAAAACATGCTGCAATTGATTTTAATTTATATAGATTTACCACTTGCTAAGCGGAAAACCATCGACTATATTCACCAAAGCTTTATATCTGTTTGAATGAAAATATTTCGAAATCATGATGTTAAGGCAGGATCTTGATAATGCCGTGTAGTGGCGGCGTAAAATAAACTACTACCTTCTACCAAATAGTATATATTATTACTTATCGTAAAAGATGACATAATAAAACAGGAGATAGGCAACAGTATCTTTCAGATAACACTCAAACTAAGAAATAATTGCGGTTGGCAAAACACTTGCTAAGAGAAGGAACTATGACTAAGTTCAGCAGAGGACTTTTGATAAGCTGGAATTAATGAATTAATGATGGATAATATTTTGAGGGAGCAGAGACGAAAACGGGTAATACGTTTGTAATCGATTTATTGGTAGTTATGATCTAGCGAGAAAAGAGAAGGCAGACCGCGGTCGTGTCGCTGTTATTGTATACTGTCATAGCAGTGCCCTTTGTGTACATTCCGTGAAGCAAACCCAGTGTCAATTAAACAAACACAGTTATTATTCCCAGTGAAACCCATAATAAGTCTAAGGATAATTTGGTGGAAATATACCGGCTGAATTTAAGTAGATTTCATAGTGACCTTTTCACGATATATTTTTAATTACGATTTTTTTTTATTTACGAAATTCCGCATTATTTGACTACGTTGTTGTTGTAAGATGTCAGATGAAGCTTCCATAAACGTTCATTGATTTAAATAAATATTACGAACCGGACTAATAAAAATCCCTAATATTACTAAGTCATAGACTAAATGAATTTATCGACAACGTTTTTTGTTTCGCTGATAGCACATCAATAGTGGGTCTATTGAATGGAAAACCGGAAACAACCTTGTAAAAGAAAGAAGGTAGAATTATATAGCTATCTTATTTTGTACCATCTTAAATCTTAAAGAATTTAGTTCTTATTTTAGGACTCTTTCTATGCTAGTAATTACTCTGAGCTGACAACATATTGTACTTTGACACTTTGAAAGTAATTTGACAATGGCACTTCTTACAAACTCGTCAACGGATTACGTGCTTTAGTTATTGTTCTGAGGGATAACGTGGTCATGACAACTTTTGCACAGATAACCCTATGTAGTCTATCGGTCGTGTCTTTGCGATGATAATAAGTTGCATTTTAATTTTGATTGCCTGAGTTTAAATCCAAATGGTCTATTAGATACTATCCAATTTTATCCAAGATATAGCAAAAATTCACAAAATTGTACTCACAGTTGTAAAAGTAGTTTCCCAATTGTTAATCTTTTTTGTAATCAATTCTAAAGATGCACTTCTTTCTCAGGATGAAACTTTGTTTTGTTTCATACTAAACATATTTTTTCGATCCCCAAACCCATTAAAACAATTTTAGATTTTAACAATCAATTTTTAAAATTAAAAAACCTTA
The DNA here is from genome assembly GCA_029286625.1 of Parnassius orleans. Classification (NCBI taxonomy): domain Eukaryota; kingdom Metazoa; phylum Arthropoda; class Insecta; order Lepidoptera; family Papilionidae; genus Parnassius; species Parnassius orleans. The sequence goes on from JAGSMP010000083.1 coordinate 1,110,068, forward strand.
ATAGTTTTTTTGATCGTAAAAATTTTTAGTATATAAATATTCCAGCGAAATCTTATTTACTACCAATATTAAAAAACATTTTAACAGACTTTACTATGTTTCGTTAAATTAGGGAACACAACTTTTATACTTGTTGTCTTCTAACCATTATCTTTTATACTATAAAAGATAATGGCTAGAAGATGGGAAATCGCATATAACTAGCTTGCGTAGCTTAATGTATAAATGTAGCTTGTGTAGCTTAATGCTAAATAGCTCTTATACCTTTTATTATGAATCTGGCTTTTATATTCAAAAAGAATTTATCAAATCGGACAGGGAGTTCCGGAGATTAGCGTGTTTAAACAAGCGAAAAAACCTCTTCCACTTTATTATATGTATAAGTATAGATTCTATCTCATTCTCTCGTAGGCCTATGCTATAGATTTATATGTTTGTCTCTTTAAAGTGTCGCTTTTTCGTTTCATTGAGTTTCAAATCACAACGATGCTAAAGAAGTTTTCATTTTAAAAAAAAACACATGGTAAAAATCTACAATTACATTTATAAGGTGGCGTAACATTTATATTTTAGACAATACTAGCGCCCGCCCCGGCTTCGCCTGGATAGTATTCTATTAATGTGGCGTGATTCAGATTTTAGATAATCGAAAACCATTTATTTTATCAATTTTTGGCTTCATTTTTAAAAAAAGTTCGAGTTTTTTAGATAAAATGTAACATAGAACTGGAGTGTTCTATGTTAGCGTATTTCCTTTTCCGTGTTCAATAGAAGGCAGTGTTGTCTTCAAACGCGCACGCTAATTCCCTCTCCAAACACGTGTTCGATCCAAAGCGCGCGTCTTCCTATAGTGCACGCTTACTGCATGCAGTGAGACGTATTTATCGTAACAGATAAAAAACAGGTATCTTAAATAGCAGACTGTAACTGTGACAAACAAACTGAAATAACAGCTACTGTTCCAAGAGATAACAAATCCACTAAAAGACAGTCACAAGTTTTTCTTTATTCACACATATCACCTTTGTTAGATTAAGATAAAAAAATTACTGTGACACCCTGTTATTCGTCATAAGCTTTTTCCTTTTCTCGCATAGATTCAACACCTTAGTTAGAAAAAGAAGTACCTTATGGAAGTATCTTAAAATAGCAGACTGTCACTGTGACAAACTGAGAGAACAGCTCCTGCTCCGCAAAATAACAAAATTCATTTTACAACAGTCACAAGCTTTTCTTTATTCATACATATGACAGTTACCTTTATTAGAATGAGATAAAAAATGTTACTATTACACTGTGTATTACACCTTGTTACAGTTGTCACAAGCTCTGTCCTTTTCTCGTATAGGTTCAACCCCTTAATTAGAAAAAGAAGTACCTACCAAGACTGTAGTAACAGACTGCTATTTTGTAACAGGTTTTTAGAACTGTTATTTATTTGAACTGGAACAGGCGGAACAGATATGTGATTTTACCTATTACAGCCTACTCCTAGCACGGTGTTTGTTAGAGGGCAGTTTGAAGCGTGACCCAACACATTTTTTTTAATTTAACGCTTTTATTTTTTCAGAGATATAAATAATTACGCCTACTACCGTCTTTTTGGCTACGTCTCTGCGCTTGCTTTACATCTAGGCAATGGAATTTTAATGTTTTTTACGTTGCGAAACTCTACCGTGAAGGATCCTGAGCTAGAAACATTATATTCCATACTGTGGGTGTACCTCACCATTTGGAATGTGGTAGGTTAAAATCTATGTATAAGTATTTTAATCTTCCTTTTGAATCTATGTATGCATAGTAATAATAATATACATCATCATCATCACCCTCATTACAGTCCACAAGTCCACTGCTGAACATAGGCCTCCCCCAAGGGACGTCACAAAGCACAGTCCCGAGCCACCTGCGTCCATTGATTTACTGCATGTGTTACCAGATCGTTACTCCAGCTAGTAGGGGGACGCCCTACACTTCGCCTGCCGGTACGAAGCTGCCACTCGAGAACCTTTCTTCCCATCGGTTGTCGGTTCTTCGAGCTATATGTCCGGCCCATTGCCACTTCAGCTTACTAATCCGTTGGGCTATGTCGGTTACTCTGTCTCTATTGTGGATATACTCGTTTTTAAGTCTATCACGCAGAGAGACACTGAGCGTAGCCCTCTCCATAGCTCGCTGAGCGACTTTAAGCTTCCTTATACGTCTCAGATCCATAGGTCATCACTGGCAACACGCACTAGTTACACAATCTTGTTTTGAGGTTTTTAGATATGCCTGACGAGACGATGTGTCGTAATCTCCCAAACGTTGCCCAGCCGAGTTGAATCCGTCGATTGACCTCTCGGTCGAAGTTGGACTTACCTAGTCGGACTATTTGTCCCAGGTAAACATACTCGTCAACAACTTCGTCGAGCTTAGTGCTGCCAACAACTACAGGCATAGGTGTGACATGGACGTTAAACATGATTTTTGTTTTGTCCATGTTCATCTTGAGACCTATCCATTGGGAGACACTATTGAGGTCATTGAGCATAGTGCTTAGGTCCTCCAGCGATTCTGCCATAAGGACTATATCGTCGGCAAATCGAAGGTGAGTGATGTACTCGCCATTGATGTTAATACCGTATCCTTTCCAGTCCAGTAGCTTGAAAACGTCTTCCAATGCAGCGGTGAAGAGTTTCGGGATATTACGTCACCCTGTCTTACACCTCTCTGCAGTTAGATAGGTTTCGTACTTTGGTTCTGTACTCGGATAGCCATCGTAGCCCTACTGCAAACACTTCAGCACCTCGATATACCGACAGTCCACTTGGCACCGCTGAAGGACTGCAGCACCGCCAAAATCGACGGAATCAAAGGTTCTCATAGTCACATACGCAGGCAAAGTGGCAGATTGTACTCTTCGGTCTTCTGTACAATTTGCCGAAGGGTATTTATGTGGTCTATGGTGCTAAAGCCTTTTCGGAAACCAGCTTTTTCGGGAAGCTGGAAGTAGTCGAGTCTGCGTGCGAGACGATTCGTAATGAGTTTCGAAAACAGCACGTAGACGCACGCGGCTCAGAAGGGAAATTTGTCTGTAGTTCTTCAAGAGAGCGTTGTCGCCCTTCTTGAATAACAAGACCACCGCACTTCTGCTCTACGCCTCTGGAGTAGTGCCACCATAGAGGACGGAATTAAAGAGCTTCTGAAGGATTTTAAGTACCGGTTTTCCATCCGCTTTCAGAAGCTCCACTGTCATTCCATATTCGACTCGGGGACTTGCCGTTTTTAAGGTGCTGGAGAGCCAATCTAATCTCGCTCAGACTGACGTCCGGGATATCATCGGAATAGTGTCAGATAAGACTTGACGAGTATGAGTAACGATCAAATAGATCGTTACTCATACTCGCGTGTGGCTCCAACGATGACGTGTACAGCCCATAGAACCTCTCAATCTCACTCAAAACCTCAGGTGTCCCGGAAACGATGCTGCCACATTTGGTCTTCAGCTTTGACAGTTCGCTCTTTCTTGCAGACAGATCTCTGGCAAAGACTTTGGAGCTCTGGTTCCGCTTGATCGCTTCTTCAATACGAGCTGTATTGAAGTTGCGTAAGTCCCGCCGCATGCATTCGGAGATCTGTCTGTTCCTTTGCCTGTATGCTGTCAAATCTGCTGAATTTGACAGCATACAGGCTGGTAAGACGAAAGTGAAGCTGCAGCTTCACGTCCGTCTTACAGCCATGAGATTTTTTTAAATGATTAAGAGTGTGATCGGAGAAATTTTGTGTTCTTCTGCGACGGGTTTTACAGAACTTAGCTCCAACCGCATGGACAGTTTCCACAAGCTTGTCAAAACAAAATACATTCACATGCTAGGTGAATATATTTTGTTTGCCGATACTTGTCCTTTTCTTCATAAATAGTCTAACTTGGTAGGTACCACCATCTTATCTATTACTATCGCCAAATAGTACTGTTTGCACTGATACGATCCGGTCTGTAAAGGTTAATAAATGGCTGTAAAGTTAGGGAGCCAGTATGATTCCAGGCTATTAGACATTCCATCTTAGTCGTATGAAATGACAACACTCCTTTATCCTTCTTTGTTTGAAATTGGTTGCAAGTGTCCTTGGACTGCAGAAAGTTCGATTGTCGATAATATTGAATCAACAATCGGTTGGGTAGTTGTCATAGAAAAAAAATTATTTTAATTAAAAAGATTAATACTTCTGTAATATAATATACATTATTGAATAAATAAAAAGTTTAAATTTAATAAGATTGCACAGTGCAAGCTTACATGGTGTGATCACTTTAACCATTGCATAAGTTTAACAGTTTAGTTTAAAAGGGTTTTTAGTACACGTCTTTGCCGCGTACGTTTTCTTATAGTTATCATTATCCTATTATTATATTATTAATTAACATAACAATTACTGTTGTATACCATAGTTTGTTATCTATCAGTACGTTGTATTCACCACCATCCTAGCCGTACATCTTTTTGGTCCTTCGAGCCGGATACACTATGCATAGATTTTTATTATATAAAAATATACAAATAGTATGTTTATTTTAGTCCACAAAATTATGACGTCCTTAACGTATATTCTCATACAATTTCTATAGAAAAACTTTCGCTTTGCTATCTCATAAAGTGTTTATATAAATATGAGTATCAACTAGCCTTTTGTTTACAGCTCCAACACCTTATTAATTAAATTAAAATGATGCTCCATCACCTTTTTCACAATATTACAAATATTTCTTATTTTAAAATAAGTGTTTAAATATATTAAATGTTTTGTTTCAGGTTTTTCAAATAATATACTCGTGTCTAGGAATCTTATGCGATTTGCCAACATCACTCGAGGCTAAGGAAACGACTCTCACCAAAAACCTAAAATCTTATCGTGAATGGATATTCACTAGTATTATTTTACCACTCTGTTTTGTGAGTTTCTATTTTGTATCTATTCCATATCGTTTTTACAACAATTACAGCTTTGCAAAGTTATCACTTTTATTCCAATAAAAAAGCTAAAACAGCCTCGCGAACATTTATTAGCTTCATATTCTCTCGAAAATGGGAGGAGGGTGACACTTTGCATTACGTAATAACTTATACTATTATGCGTTTCCAGATGGTATTTATCATATTTTGGATATTTTATATATATGACAGAGAATTGATATTTCCGGCATTTATTGACAAAGTTCTAAGGCAAGAATCCAACCATTTATTGCATACAGCTATTCTCCCTATAGTTCTCTGGGAATTCGTTTTCTTATCCAAAACTGAACCTAAATCGCATAAGTGGAATTTAGCTGGCGCTTACGGATGCTACATGACTTATTTATATGTGTAAGTATGACAATTATTATTTCAGTAATTTAAAAATGATAATTGCTCTTTTATGGACACTTTATCGGCCGCCAAGCAGTAGTGTACAGCGAATCCATTGGTATGTTCTAATTTAAAAAGCAAGAAAGCTAGTGTAATTATATGATTTAAGGAATACCAGATACTTAAGTAGCTCAAATACTAAGTGATCGCTGTAAATTTCACAGTACGCGAGCAACCCGGATTCGATCTCCTCCGACACCAATGACATTGTTAATTGCAATTATAAGTGCTTATTTACCAAGTGTTCGGCGGTAAAGGAAAAAATCTTGGGGAAACCAGCATGTCTGAATTTTTTTAAATATTTTGAATACACGTGAAATCTGCTAGTGCATTGGGGCATCGTGCCAGACTCTTACCTGCTTCAAACCCTCTCAGAAATAAGAAAAGGCCGCACCTGGTAGTGGAATGTATGTCAGCTGTAGTTTACTTTATAGCTGATTTAAAAAAAGACCAGGTCTACAATTCGACTCGATCTATTGTGAACGAATTTTGATGTTTCTTTTTTATTAAATAGGTCATAATTCAGGGGTAAAATAAATATAAATATAAATGTGGAGAAAAAATTCTACCCCTATGGGTGTCAAAATAAGGGATGAAATTTTTCATGTAACTATTTAAATGACATTGAGTCAACTCAAGGATAAAAAATATTTACTTTTAATAAGAGGTAAAAGAACGAAAAACAATAAAATAATTTCACATTTTTTCTATGTTTTAGCACTGTTTTAGTACTCAAATTCTCTCTCAAAAACGTTCTTAGTTTTTATATAAGCACAAACGCAACAAAATCCGCATAAAATCAGTGTTATAGTCTTCGAGTTTTTATAGAGTAAAGGGACAAACGAACACAGTCCACCTGATGGTAAATGGATGCTGTGGCCCATAGATATCTACATCTATCCTCAACTAAGAATCAAAATGCAGGTCCGTTACCACCCGTGATGACTAAGATGCAATGCCTCATTCCAGTAAAAACTCTGGGTCGCGTATATCAATTTTTCTGATTGACGATTTTTTATGTTTATTATACCATAAATATAAAAATAAAAACATCATTTATTTCTTCTTATTATTTTTGTGACATTATTTTTCATTACTGGCCTGCACTGTTCTAGGTGCCACTTCCAGAAAAAAAATGCTTGTGACCTCTAGTAACCACTTTCAGATACAATATCATACATACTCATTGTTTATTATGAATTCCTTATTTACCTAGAGTTATGTTTTTTTTTCAGATTATTATCAACATACGCTCGCCGTGGTATATGGCCTTATCCTATTTTAAAAATTTGTTATGGATCCATATACTTCCCAATGATGGTCATAGTTACTGCCATAATGTTGTATTTCATTTACTACGGTCAATGGCGCATTAACGCACTACTGTGGGGGACTAATATTACGTCAAAAGAGAAAGTTTGTTAAGTGTATTAAGTGTGACCTAAATTAAATTATTAAAAAATAAGAAAATCTGTTGATTGTATTTTCCAAATTAAACAGATCATCACTTCAGCGCAGATTAAATTCTATCTTTGTTAAAAATATTCTTAAAGTTATTGTAAATATTTGTACGCCCTAACAAATAAGCAACTTCTTACTGTAAATAGATTCAAAACCCCGTATATGTTACAATAGTGAAGATGACATATTAAAAAAAGATCTTCGTATTTTCATGTTGCTGTCATCTTTAAAAAAATAATTTGTGAACGGTGAAAGAATTTATCAGAAATAAAAGTCTTAAAAGTTGGCGCAGTCCACCAGATACTTTTTTTTATAGAATACACTTGTTATTGATATGCATATCATAAAATATAAAAGTGAGTATATATTGTAAGTGTACTTGTGAAATAAATAAATAAATAAAGAATAAGGGTGACAAACGAGCACACGGTCCACCTAATGGTAAGTGGATGTTGTGGCCTACATACATTTATCGTGAATTAAAAATCAAAATGCAGTTGCGTTGTGACCCCTTTTACGCTGGTAATCTGTGAGAGCGTGGTCCATCCCCGGTCAAGCTGACCCACTCGTGCCACAACCATAATTTAGCTGCTGCATGGCTCTACCACTTAAATTTTTCGGGGCTACTTTAGCCTTATTTATAATGCCTATGTACGCAACGTTATGGAGTATGCGATTTCCATATGGTCTCCGTGTTTTGGCGTGTAGATGAGACATATTAAACCAATCTAAAAAAAAATCCTTAAACATTTTAGTTTTTAATGTTCTAAATCGACTACCCCGTGTACAAAAAATTGTCGGCGTTTTGACCTAAGTCTCTGAAAGACCGTAGGACGTTGATGGAATGGTGCTTGTTATTTTATTTACTGCATGGACTGTCTACCAGTCTTTTTTTTCCTCTGTGGCAACCCCGGTAACAAGTAGTTAAATAATTTGCTCCCAATTAATTTCGTAAATATAAATTGTAATTGATAATTTCCACCTCAAATTTAAGTTATAGTTGTTAATTACGAAAAAATTGTATTGTGTAATAAATAAAAGTGGTAAATATCTAAATTAATTAATTTTTAGTGTCTCAACTTAAAGTGACAGCAGGTAACGAACATCGTTTAAACTCTAAAGTTACTGTAATCCTTGTTATCCCTTTTAATGTTTACGATAAATTAATTAGTGTTGTTGTTGTTTGCGGATTTCATTTTGAATTGTTTTCTTGATAATTTGATTTGAGATCTGTAATTAGAGACTTACAGTTAGATATTTGCTTACTCTGCTTCCTTAATTTTCCATCTTTGTTTTCTTTTACTATTTAAAATACATAGTAAAGTGAATACTCGCAACGCCAAGACGCGCCAGATTAAGAACCAACTTCATCTTGCGCTCCAAGAACGCAAGGCATCCAGGGAGCTGTTGCTTAAAGAAAGGGAGGACAATGAAAAGGAAATAATAAGTATAATTTCTAAAAATACACAATTCAAATGTCATATGGTGAAGTTGCATAGAGAGTATACAAGTGTAATAAAGGAAAGGGATCAGCTCCAGGGGACAATCGATGAATTTGAACGATGTAGCAAAGAATATGAGGAAGCCCTCAGATTTATTGCTGCATTGCAGTTACATTTAACGGAAGCTAATGAGCAGATTTCACAATTTGAACAATACATTGATAACTTGCAAGCATTTCAAACTCAAGAGTCTGTTCAATGAGCTCGTAGAATATAAATCTCATAAAACGTTGCAACGCTCCACAACAATAGATTTGGCAGATGATTCTGCCACATCAAGTACAACAGAAAGGATTACTGTCAGCAGAAGGAAATTAAGAAAATATATAGAAATCAATAAATATATTAGGGAAGTGCAAAATTAGTTAAAACTAAAATTAATACTAAAAATTATATAAATATAGGTATGTAAGGAAAAGCAAGAGTTTATATTCAATTGAGGTGGAAAACATGAAAATTGTTATGAGACTGAAATAGAGTGTCTTAATTCAGAAATTTAATCACTTCAAACCTCATTACAAATTATGTCAAATAAATATATATCAGCGGAGAATGAGATAAGAAAACACATACTGGCCATCGATAATCTGGTAAAGTCATCTAAATATAAACGAGGAACGTTTTGACTCCATATTAAAATATCAAAATGAATATCAGCGCTCAATGCCAGGTTCTTTAGGGACAGTGTGTGTTAATAATATGACAAGCAGTAATACCTCATTTTCTTCACCTACACTCTATGACAGTACCATAACAAAGCAAATAAATTTAGAAAGTAATTCATATAATGAAAAAGAAATGTTTGTTTATAGAGATGACATAGGCAAAAACTTGGAAATATCATTAAATAACTGTTTAAACAATAAGTAATTACTGCTTGCCCTGACTTGACTGACTGAGTGACTGATCTATCAACGCGCATCCTAAACCATGGAAGTTAGAAACTTGAAATTTTGACAGTAGGTTTCTTTTATGAAGTTGACGAGTACTAAGAAAGGGTTTATTGAAATACGACCCCAGGGGGGTTAAATGGGGGGTTAAATTTTGTATGAAAGTCCGTCATTTTTCAATTTATGTATATGAAACTTGGTATTTTGGCTTTCGATTAAAAACAAATAAGTATGTATTTCACAGTTTTTGAAAATTCTATTCTACCCCCAAAGGGGTTAAATAGGGGTAGAATATTTGTATGAAATTCCGTCATTTTCCAAATTATATTCACGAAATTCAGTATTTTAGCTATTGATTTAAAATAAAGAAGTATGTGTTTCACATTTTTCGAAAATTCCACCCCCAAAAGGCTTCAATATTAAGAGCGAGCTTCTGAATATGAGGCCACAAATATGAAGATTTTATACACGACCTTATTTCATTGGCTCGTGTTCCCCTCGGTACTACCGGTAAGGTTTGTCGAAAATCTTCTGCTAAAAGAACTTTAACACCACCCATCAATGTACCATTTTCTCTTATATCTCTCAATGTTCTGCTGAGAGCCTCCACGGCTCCTTTATGGGCCATAGTGCACTCATCCCATACAATAAGTTTTGTTTCTTTCAAAACTTGCGCCATATTACTCTGCTTTGAAATGTTGCATAGAGGTGTCTCTACATACATCAAATTTATGGGCAATTTAAATGTAGAATGGGCTGTCTTACCACCATCCAGCAACGTCGCTGCAATACCGGAAGAGGCAACTGCCAAAGCTATTCCTTGATTTTTCCTTACCTTGGCTAATAATAAATTTAAAAGAAAAGTTTTGCTTGTGCCTCCAGGAGCATCCAAAAATATTTGGCCAGTGCCGTTCTCTATATTGTCTAAAACTTGTTTATAAAGGAGTCAATCGTTTTTAGGCCCACTAGAAATTTTAAGGACCCTTAATGGTATTACACACAAAAAAAAGATACCAATTTATTAGAGTAAATGGCCTATAGATTTTATAAAAACCTAAACGGAATCAAGAAATCTGAAGAAAAAAATGAGTGGTTTTGATTTTCCGTGTTCTGGTTAATATATTATGGGAATAAAAATGCGTGTAATGAATCATTTTTGCAGTTTCTATAAAAAGAAAAATGTGTTTTTTTACAAAGATAACTTATTATATGCATATTATACTTATTTGTATATTATATATTTATTAATAAAAAGAGAAACCACTGATGAGATTTTTATCCTATTTCTAAAAGTGTTAGCTTATATATCATATAACATGGTTCAAAGTCACCGTGGAACGAAACGCTATTTTGTCATTGATTTCAGTACTGCTTAATAACCTGTGGCCATATTTGCATAATATAAGCATCTTATCTCTGTCTGTCCAAAAATATTATTGGAATATAAAAATAATATTGGATAATTAATATTGCGGAAACGATAACTACTAATGTTCGTTTTATTCCACATTATGTATTTAATTCGCCATTGACATTCGAAAATGAAAACTGACGAGTTTAATTAAAAGTCAATGTGAGTGTATAATACAAGTTTACTTTTCCTCCTAGAATTTTGGAAAATCTATTTATGTTGAATTACCTAAAACAAATGACAAACACAGGTCTTATTAGTAAGTTAAAAGGTTAAAAGTGTCAAAGTATTGAAGTTTTATGTTATTGGTGAAATCTAATTTAATTAATAGATAAAATAAAATCACACAAAATATACAGTCAAAAAGGAATATAAATGTATTAATATTTATAGTAGGGATAAAATATTGTGTAATTAGAAAAAAACTCCTTTTGTAAATATTTTGTGTGATGTTATTCGTACTAATAATATTAAACTGTAAAATTACCAACCAATTTTGGTGATGGTGTTTAAAAATGTGACGTCTTTTGTTGTTGATTGTGAACCCACTCGTAAAATTGAGAACTCTTAATGTAATAAATATTTACTTGTCACTCCCATGACTGACTTGATACTGGCAGAATTCTATCAAGAGAAGCCATAATTTAAAAGAAGAAGAAGAAGAAGAACTACCTAAAAATATTGCAAGAAAGTATCGAAACTGCTCATTCCATTAGAAGGTTTGGGTATAGGAATATTTGTATTCAATGTAGATCTTCAATTTTAAGAGCACACCACACATGGGCTGTGCAAATTAACTCAGCAGAAAGAGGTATTATTTTGCAGTGGATCACATCAGGTATTTACTTTACTTTAACAGTCTGTAAATGATCCCCTGCCTGAAATAGGCTTGCCTGGAGGAGTTGGCATAACTCTTTGGCACACATATTGATGTTTGTAGTATCATCACCTCGCACTACAAATAATTTGGCTATTTACCACCAGGTTATCTTTAACTTTACAGCGTATCAAAAGTCTACTGCTGAACATAGACCTCCCCCACAGATTGCCTCATAGGGGAGATATTTGATAACCACAGTTTTTTATCTTTAGTTGTTATTAGATAGATGCTACTTCTTCCTTACCTTACACTCATATTTGTATGCCTTTGTACATAATATACAAGTAATATTTTTTACCTTAAATGACATTAGTGTAAATAAAACGTCAAAGAACTTGTGCTTAGTCAAATAATGTTATAATTCTAAAATAACTACTTCACTTGTTTACTTTCTGATTTGATGTATTTTTATTTTTGCCTTAGTGGAATCTGGTTTACTACAAAAGTATTATGAAGGGAAACGAGTACATGCTATTTATATATAATTTAAGAAGCATTAAGACTGTTTATTAGTAATAAAGATTGAAATAAATAAAATATTAATAAATATTATTATTTAGGGGGTAGACACTGTAAAACTATAGTATGTTCGGTTAGTTGATGAAAAAAAACACTTTTCAGGTGGATCGTTTAGAATGAGTCTGCAATCTTGTTGGCCGAGAGCTTCTACAACTGTATGGAGACACAAATGATAACAGGGATATGGAATTACAATCCATGAATATTGAAGACATCGGTAACATCCCACAACCACCCCTTATGCCTATAACTGTAACTCCTGCCATTTCCAGAGCGACATCAACAATTACTATAATACATTCCATGCTAATTCCATGCGGATCTACAAAATATTGTGCATCTTTTGATGCATTTTTATTGCTTCCTTGTTTTTGGCCTACATGATAATAAATAATATGTTTTTAAGGAATGTTTGTTTTTATCTAAGCACCTCTTTGTATACAACATTCGTGGCACGGCTTTCGTGTGTTAAAATCACCAGATTACTTGCTGCACTTACTCTCGAACTGTCATGAGAAAAGCAGCTCTCCCTTAAGTATAATTCAACCACTTTCAGTGATTGTCCTTGTGCTTTATTAATGGTCATAGCGAAGCACACTTTCAGGGGAAATTGTAATCTCTTGAACTCAAGAGTTAACCTAAGACACCTAACTATCGGAGATACATCCTAAGGGATGGCACCGTCGCCATCCCGGTGAGTCACTTAGGCATGTCATCTCCGCCGGTCATCACAACCTAGTAGCCAGAATTCTACACCAGGAGCTCACTCTGAAATACGGCCTCGTGGACCGGAAATTGCCTTATTATAAGTACTTGCCGGAAGCCGTACTCGAAAATGACCAAACGCCAGGAAACGCCAGGCTCTACTGGAACCGGGCCATCATCACATACAGGAATATCCTTGCGAATAAGGCTGATATTGTGCTGATCGACAGGACACAGTCAAGGATATTTTTGGTCGATATTACCATTCCGAATGACGAGAACCTCGTGAAAGCCGAAACAGATAAGCGAACAAAATATCTGGACCTGGCTCACGAGGTGACCGACATGTGGGGTGGCCTGCCGACCGAAATTATACCTGTAGTCGTTTCTGCTAACGGGCTAATCCCAGTCAGCCTCTCGGACCATCTGAGGCGACTGGTACTCCCTGACCGACCGCTCCAAGCTCAAATGCAGAAGGCGGTGCTCCTTGATACCGCCCGCATCGTCCGCCGGTTTCTTTGCCTTTCCCCCTAACCCTCGGCTGTTTGGTCTTCCCTACCGAGGCTTGCATCTGGTTGGTTTTTTATTTATTTACGTATTGTTTATGTATTTATTTCACTATATAAAATATGTATATTTATCATTTCCATTTATATATTTGTAGAGCCCAACCAGATGAGAGAAATATTTAAATACCCCCATAATAATAATAATAATAAATGTACAGTTACAGCAGTACAGTGCATTTCTGACCGGGAGACCGTATAGAAGTAGAAGGAGCTCCACGGGAGGTTCTACAAGACTCTTCATGAGCCTTTCGTAGACACGGTTGCCTCCCTCTACTAGCTACGTTTTGGTGACTTCTTCGGGGAGACCGAGGGTTTTGTCTGTGCAATACAGGATCATGTTATTAAGACCAACAACTATCGGAGATACATCCTAAAGGATGGCATCGTCGACATCTGTCGAGCTTGTCGCCATCCTGGTGAGTCACTTAGGCATGTCATCTCTGGTTGTTCTGCGCTTTCTAACTCTGAGTACTTTTTTTATTTATTAATGATTTTATGATACAGTGGTGTTACTTAATTCTAAACTCGCCAAACTTTTACGTTTCATGGCGAGAGGCGCTCTTTTACATAACAATGAACCACCTTATGTACTACTAATATTGGACACAATAATACACAATTATATAATATAGTAATATAATATAAACCTATGACATCTTGTTGTTATTTTAACTATATAACCTTATATACATGTAACTTTAATTACATAAATTTAATATCTACTACTTATATATTATATTGTAATATTTTAATCTACTACAATGTACTCGTATATAGTTCTATTAGCAATCCTGTATAATGTTTTTTTAATTTTTTCTTATGTGATCCTTTACTTGCACATGCACAACCTAGTAGCCAGGATTCTACACCACGAGCTCGCTCTGAAATACGGTCTCGTGGTTCGGAAACTGCCTTATTATAAGTATTTGCCGGAACGTGCTCGAAAATGACCGCGCCAGGCTCTACTGGGACCGAGCCATCATCACAGACAGGACTATTCTTGCGAATAAGCCTGATATTGTGCTGATGGACCGGGCACAGTCAAGGATATTTTTGGTTGACATTACCATTCCATATGACGAGAACCTCGTGAAAACTGAAGCAGATAAGAAAACAAAATATCTGGGCCTGGCTCACGAGGTGACCCACATGTGAGGTGGTCTGCCGACCGAAATTATTCCTGTAACTGTATCTGCGAACGGGTTAATCCCGGTTAGCCTTTCGGGTCATCTGAGGCGACTGGGACTCCGTGACGGACCGCTCCGGGCTCAAATGCAGAAGGCGGTGCTCCTCGATACCGCTCTCATCGCCCGCCGGTTTCTTTCTAAACATCTTACATGAAATAATAAAAATTAGGTAAAAACACTAGTGACGTTCTGTTCTCCTTGCTAGACTATAAAATTTTATATTTATACAATTTTAACGGTGGTAGAGCCACGCAGTAGCTTTTGCTGTTGCACTTATGGGCCGGCTCGAGTCGGGTTAGTACCACGACCTCACAGAATACCGGCGTGAAGTGGAAGCTCTGCCTTTGCGTTTCTCAGGAGTGCAGGTGACCGAGGCCCAATTCCCCCCATCAACATGGTAGCGGAATTAAATCTTAGACTACCCCAGGAGGGTACCAGTACCCCTGGAGAATTTTAAGAATTTTAAGAAATTTGAGAATTCCGCTCAAGACAATAACTGCTCGGGACAAACTGAGCAACAAGACCAAGGCGACCCCTGCCACGCTATCCGTGGATTTCTGCAACATCAGGGGACTTCACCGAACCTAAACGCCGTCCACTACCATCTCGAGAAGGCGAAGCCGGCCTTGCTTTCTGACTGAGACGCAGGTGTCCTCTGGCTGATACTTCGTATCTCTCCCACCCGGGGTACAAATTGAACACCCTTTGTGCCTCGGGCTGAGTTTGCGTATACGTCAGAGAGGACATCTGTTCTCGACGTCTCGGCAGTCTTGAAGGTTCGGACCTGTCCATCCTTTTACGCGTAGATAGCGACGACCATCCGCGCGTCTACGGGTGCCTCTATAGGTCCCATAGCGGTAATGCCGAAACAGACCGACTCATCGACCACGTCCAAATGGCTACAGATTCCTTGCTACAACAGGTGCCATCCGCAGAGATCGTGATCCTTGGCGATTTTAACGCCCACCACGCCGAATGGCTCGGTTCACGTTTAACCGATCATGCGGGGAGATCGTTTATGACTTTGTTGGCATATGGTCTGACACAGCTGGTTACTTTGCCTGCGGATTCCAGATGTGAAGGATCACACCTTCCTGTTGGACCTTCTGCTGACCTCTCATCCGGACGGATATCAGGTTTCAGTCGATGCCCCTCTCGGCTCTTCGGACCATTGTCTGATCTGGAGTGTGGTGCCACTCACGCTCCCCTTGCGGTTGCGTTCTGCAGGTTGCCGCCGTGTTTGGCATTACAGGTTGGCGGATTTGGACGGAATGCGGTCTTTCTTTGCAACCTACCCATGGGGGCGGGTTTGCTTCTCGCCAGATGATCCCAGCGCTGTTGCTGACTCTGTCACTGATGTGGTGCTACAGGGAATGGAACTATTTATTCCATCATCTGTGGTACCCATCGGAGGCAGATCGCAGCCTTGGTTTGGTCGCTCCTGTAAGACTGCATTACGCAGTAAGCAGGAGTGCTATCAGGCCTGGGCTGAGGCTTCGGCGGCTCGTGATGTAAACACCAGCATGCTTAAAAAGAAGTACAACTTGGCTCCAGGTCCTTCAAAGTGTTATTGCCAAGGCAAAGTCAGATCACATAGGCAGAATTGGCGAGAAACTAGTTCGCCTTCCTTCGGGAACCCGTATTCTGGTCTCTCACCAAGGCTGTCCAAGGGAATTTCTGTGCCATCACTACCATCTCTGCACAGGAGGACGACTCACTGGCCCACGCCGCAAAAGAGAAAGCCGACCTTTAGGCTCACTTTTGCGTCCAACTCGACTCTTGATGACGGGGAACACACCGCCGACCATCCCGCGGTGTGAGTGCTCCATGCCGGATGTGCGGTTCTCACAGCGCTTGGTCTGCAAAGCACCTCTCCTGGACATCCACAAGTCGAGTGGGCCTGACGGAATCCCCCCAATTGTGCTGAGGACGTGTGCTCCGGAGTTGGCACCGGTTCTAACGCGTCTTTTCTGGTACTCCTACTCCCTAGGCGTAGTCCCAAAATCATGGAAGACAGCTTTTGTCCAACCGATCCCTAAAAAAGGCGACCGCTCAGACCCGTCCAACTACAGGCCTATCGCCATTACCCCCTTGTTCTCCAAAATAATGGAGTCCGTTATAAACTGCCAGCTCATGCGGTACCTTGAGGATCACCAGCTGAAATACGGTTTTCGTCGGGGTCGATCAACCGGTGATCTTCTGGTCTACCTGACTCATAGATGGGCGGAGGCAGTAGAGTCCAAGGGGGAGGCATTGGCCGTTAGTTTGGACATTGCGAAGGCTTTCGATCGGGTTTGGCACAAAGCGCTTCTTTCAGCTCCTTCCTATGGGCCGAGAATTGTGCTTTCTTGCAGATCGGAGCATCAAGGTCGTTGTAGACGGTGCATGCTCCGACTACAAGCCTATTAACGCTGGTGTTCCACAAGGCTGCGTGCTATCACCAACGCTGTTTCTTCTGCATATCAATGATATGTTGCAAACCGGTAGCATTCATTGCTATGCGGATGATAGCACTGGTGATGCTCTATACGCCGGCCGTGCGAATATTTCTCGGAAAACGTCGCCCAGTACCGGAACAAACTTGTGTTCGAAGTCGAGTCTTTGCTGAACAAAGTCTCGATTGGGGCGACTAAATCTAGTCCAGTTTAATCCTCAGAAGACACAAGTTTGCGCGTTTACCGCTAAAAGAACCCTTTGTCGTATCTCCTCAGTTTCACACCCCTTTGTTGCCTCAGCCAGTATTGGAATCCTCGGCGTCGACATATCGAGTGACGTGCAGTTTCGCGGTCACTTGGAAGAGAAGGCCAATTGGCCTAAAAAGCTTGGCGTTTGCAGAGCGGGACAGTATTTCATGCCGGCTCAACACCTGCAACTTTACAAGGCGCAGGTTCGGCCTCACATGGAATACTGTTCCCATCTCTGGGCCAGCCCCAGTGCCAGCTCCTTCCACTTGACCGCATCCAGTGCAGAGCGGCTCGAATCGTCGACGACCGAGTCCTTTCCGATCGGCTCGATTCATTGGCGCTGCGAAGAGATGTTGCATCTCTTTGCATTTTCTTCGCATTTACCACGAGGAGTGTCTGAGGAATTGTTCGGATTAATCCCAGCCGCTAAATTTCACGAACGCACATTGCGGCAGAACTCCCGATACCATCCACACCATCTGGATGATTGGCGGTCCACCACTGTGCGATTTAGAAGATGTTTTCTTCCTCGCACAACTTCCTTTTGGAATAATTTACCACCAGCGATTTTTCCGGACCGATACGACTTAGGGACCTTCAAGAAAAGAGCCTACTCCTTTTTAAAAGGCCGGCAACGCATCTGCAATTCCTCTGGTTCCCCTGGTGTTGCAGTTGTTCATGGGCGGCGGTAGTCACTTACCATCAGGTGAGCCGCATGCTCGTTTGCCCCCTCTCGTATAAAAAAACAAATAGTCTGTATTAAGGAGAGGCCCTTCACCCCTTACAAAAAGGAATCAGGCCCTTACCCCCTTACAAAAAGGAATCAAACAAAAATGCTCTTTACTTTTTAGTACTACAGATTTTGTGTGTGTGTGTGTGTGTGTGTGTGTGTGTGTGTGTGCGCGTGTGCGCGTGTGCGTGCGTGCGTGCAAGCATGTTTGTGTGTGTGTGTGTGTGTGTGTGTGTGTGTGTGTGTGTGTGTGTGTGTGTGTGTTTTTACCGAGATACGGAAAAAACCTTTTAGCAAAATAAGAGTTGACTGTCGGAATACTGCAGATTTTGTCTTTACGGCGCTTGGTAATTTCGATATAAGGAACCTTGCGGTGTTGTAACATCACTGTGTGTAATGTAAATTATATTGTCTTACATTAAGAACGTTATGATCTTTGTAGAACTGAATTGTTGGATATAAGATAGGTCGAAAGGAACCATCTTTAAAATTGCTCTATGTGCGATTTCTAAAGGTTTCAAAACAGTTTTTGCGGCACCACCAAAACATGAAATGCAGTAAGATATGATAGAAAAGCAGGGTGCAAAATAAACATTGCGTAATACTCTGGTCATTGACGTGACGAAGTGATTTGAAAATAAAAATTAATTTACGGACTCTGGTAGTTAAATCTTCAATGTGGGCTTTAAAATTTAGAGTTTTATCTAGATTATTGCCAAGATATTTGATTGTATCGACCGGATTAACAGAGGGACTGTGGCAAATTTGTTGGTTTTGGTAATGACATGAGTGGGCTATTAACTTTATTAGAATTTTAGATTGTGATATTGGAGAGATAGAAATAGTAACTCATTTCCGTGCATAGTGTCAAATCAATGCTAGAAAGATTTCTCACACCAATACCACCAAATTTTATAGGTTGAGTTGAGTCCAGGCTGTTGTATTTAAAGTTAAATTTAGAATTTTTTCTATAGCTTTTAAGATTATTATCAATATCTTTTAAAATATCCGAACATTTCCAGACTGGACTCGAGCGGAGTAAGTATGTAAATCTAGGTACAAGGAGACAATATTTTCAAATAGTAAGAGCAATGTGGGGGTTTAATTTATACGATTTATCAACGTGGTTTAAAAACTTATCAAAATTTTGTTTTTAAAACAGGTTTAATACTATCGAAAAACAACGGGGCACCTAGCAGGTATAGTGATTCCGTACTAGCAGTTTTTATTCTTGGAGAAATATGATTGAAATTTTGAATTAAATTGTCTCTGTGAGAAGTAAATAAATTATTGGAAAAAAATATTTATTGCTATTTGGTTCAAGACCAATATTTTTAAAATTTCGAAAAATATGAGTAAGATCACTGAGGACGTCATCTGCTCTACCTCCCAGTGTTTTTTTTTTCTTTTTATCTGGAGCTCTCCGACGAATTTATTCAGAGTCTTTATTAGCGCTTTCTGGCAATTTAACTTGCAATTTAAATATAAAACTTTTAAATAAAATAAATATTAATAAATTTTGAATTTTGAATCAGTGCATTCTCTCTGTATATACAATGTATAAACACAAGGAAGCACCTAGTGTATATTCCCCATTACATTTGTACAGCCAATAAAATTGTATAAATAATTAATTCAATAATGCCTAAAATGATTAAAAGTATTACGATAAATAATCAGTAAAATATTGTTACGAGCTTGGGGTTCGAGACAATTAAAAACTGCCGAGTGAATTACCAAAATTGACACTTTAATTACACAACACTAATTACAACTTTAAACCACACTAATAACAAAACACAATTTTACTACAGATCGCTTTAGTTCGCAATTGTATCGCTTCCAAGTCTTCGATTGTATCGCCAATTCAATACTGACTCGGTCACGGTCTATACGGCCTTATATAGGGCCTCAGATAGTTTCCAGAACCTTCTACTGTAGAAACATCTAGAATGTTCGAGTGCATATCGGTCCAGAAATTTCTAGAAGGATCTTGACTCTCCTAGTTCTGCTACTCGATACCAGAGGGCGCTAGTGGCTAGTGTTACTATGTAAAAGACATTAATAGTGGCGCGCAACACTGCCCCCTCCTAAGACATGCTCGTCCCGAGCATTATTGGCCCCATAATAACACGCCAGTCGTTCCACATGGACGATCTTAGGAGTACCTCTTGCACCTTTCTGTATCCGGTAGGTTACGTCATTGATCCTTGTCACAATTCGTTACGGTCCGTCCCATTTAGCTTGAAGCTTAGGAGATTTCCCTTTGCTGCGAATTGGATTGTATAACCACACTAGTGAACCTTCGTCAAACCCTTTGTTGTTAATTTTGTGGTCATACCGTGTTTTCATCTTCTCAGACGTTTGCTGGCCCGACTGTCTGACGTGCTCATAAATGTCATTCATTTTGTTTCGCAAGTCATTTGCATAATCGGTTATACTGCGTGGGACATCAGGTGGTATTCCGGTGATCAGGTCTGCAGGCAGCCGTAATTTTCCCAAAGTTTGCGAAAGCTGGTGTCACTGATGTACTTTCGTGAACAGCGCTTGATATGACAACAAAAACGGTTGTATGTGCCTGTCCCAGTCTCGTTGTCGTTTTTCCACAACTTTTGCTAGGTACCTCTCAATGTCTGATTAAATCGTTCTACCATTCCATCAGATTGTGGGTGGTAAGAAGTTGTTCTTGTTTTATGAGTACCCATAACTCGGCAAGTTTCCTGGAATATTTGAGACTCAAAATCCTTCCTTGATCGCTGTGAATCTCTAAAGGTACCCAAAACGACAGAAGACTTCATGAACTAGTTTATCTGCAACTGTTGAAGCTTCTTGATTTGGAATGGCGAAGACTTCTGGCCACTTAGTGAAGTAATCCATCACAACCATGAAATACTTGTTACCACTTTCACTTTCCGGAAACGGCCTGCAATGTCAAGGCTATCCTCCCATGGTGCACCAACATTGTACAATTTCAATGCACTTACTACGAGTTTGAGGTCCTTACAGCCGCACAACATGTACATTTGCGACACCAGTCCTCGACATCGTCACGACAGTGGACCCAGTAAAACCGTTCTCGGATCTTCAGTAGAGTTCGCTTAACTCCTAGGTGGCCTCCTGAATAACCATTATAGTACAGCTGTAGAACATCCGGTACTTTAGCTTTGGGGACAACCATTTGTAAATGAAAACTGTCTCCCCGAACATTTTTCCATTTTCGGCACAGGGCTCCATCCTGAATCAGAAAGCTGTCCCATTGGGCCCAATAGCTTTTCGTGGTCGAACTCATCGCTGAAATGTCACTCCACTTGGGCTTAGGAGCACTAGCCTTCATCCATTCCAGAATCGGCTTGATGTCCGGATCTTCCTGCTGTGCATGTTGTAGGCTGTCCTTCCACTCATTGCTGAGCTGGTCTGTCCTGAGTATCCTCACAGACACCACTTCCTTACCCTCTTGCCTTGTACAATGCTTGCAATCTTCAGGACAAGGTCTTCTTGACAATGCATCTGCGTTGCCATGAGATTTCCCGCTGTGCTGGTGGTGTGTTAGCCTCACTGCCCTCGAGATAGTTCACCTTCCTTTCTACAGTTCACTTAGGGCAGCTGGATCGAAGATGGCCCTTTCCCCAGCCAGCCGCAGCATCTAGGCTGTATCCTTTACTGCGGTCGCGAACTGTAGCTGCTGCAACCTCCCTGACGCGATGGGCACGATGATCCTGCCGCACGGCTTCCACCTCCAGTGTATGGGCCAAGGCGTCTTTAAGCGTCTCGTGGTGCTCGAGCCTCACAGCAGCTCTGACTTCAAGGTCGCGGATGCCGTCGATGAATGTCTGAACCAGGTTCCCTACAATGAGCGCAGGTACAGACTGGTATGCTTTTCGAACCAGTTTTTCCACCTCAAGAGCCCACTGCTGCAGGTTTTCATTGCTGCGTTGCACGCGATCTTTGAGCTGCGCACGAAAGACGTGTTCCAGCTGAGCGTCGCCATATCTCGCCTCCAATGCCTCAAGGAGCTGCTCGTAAATCACTTCCTTACCGAGAGCTTCCAGAACAGTTAAAGCCTGGTCACGCAGGCCTAGGGTAAGAGCAGTCATGGCCTGACTTTTATTCCAGCCGTTCACCTTCATGACAGCCTCGAACTGGATTTTGTAGGCCGACCAGGAAGAAGTCCCGTCGAACGGCGGCACTTTGAATCCGCGTAGCGAAGGTATTGTAGCTACCACGGGAGCTGTAACTCCATCCCCAAGTTTGAGGTCATCCAGCGTTTTCTTCACGTCAGCCATCACGTTGTCAACCCGATTGTTCACTTGATCAATTCGGATTTCAGCTTCCGATAGGCGGTTGTCATGTTGACCAACCCTATCCTTCACCTCCCTTATCTCTTTCTCGAAGGTAGCGTGAAGGTCCTTCATGAGGAGCATCTGCTCTTCCTTATTGCGTTTGAGCTGCTCTTCCAAACAACGGGCCTGTTCCTCCTGTTGGCGGGCCTATTCTTCCTGTCCACGCTGCAGCTGCTCTTCCAACCGACGGGCCTGTTCCTCCTGTCGGCGGGCCTGTTCCTCCTATCGGCGAACCTGCTCCTGCAGCATCATCATCAGAGCACCTAAGTCAGGTGCTGCAGATGCAGGAGCTGCTGACGGGCCGGCCTCCGTGGTCGGCAGCTGGCCCTCTGACGTTTCCGGCGTTGCATTACCAAATAGTCTCCGTCTCCTGCTGGCGTTGACTTCGGGGTACGGATACCCTCCGTGTCGTCCTTTGGTAAAATCGGCATGATTTGATCCCACTTCTGACACCCAATTGTTACGAGCTTGGGGTTCGAGACAAGTAAAAACTGCCGAGTGAATTACCAAAATTGACACTTTAATTACACAACACTAATTACAACTTTAAACCACACTAATAACAAAACACAATTTTACTACAGATCGCCGGAACCCAAGGGGCCAGCAGCCGGCCGACTTCATGGAGAAAGAGGGACTCTATATGATTAACTCTTTCTTCCAGAAGCGGCCCCATAGAAAATAGACCTGGTCGAGCCCCGACGGTTCGACAAAAAATGAGATTGACTTCATTATGCAAGCATACAAGCTTGTGGAAACTGCCCGTGCGGTCGGAGCTAAGTTCTGCAAGACACGCCGCAGAAGAACACAAAAACTCTCCGATCACACTCTTAATCTCATGGCTGTTAGACGGGAAATGAAGGTGCAGTCTTCAGCAGATTTGACAGCGTAAAGGACTGACACATCTCCAAATGCATGCGGCGGGACTTACGCAACGTAAATACAGCTCGTATTGAAGAAGTGATCGAGCGGAACCAGGGGTTCAAAGTCTTTGCTAGAGATCTGTCTGCCGGAAAGAGCCAACTGTCGAAGCTGAAGACCGAGTGTGGCAGCGTCGTTTCCGGGACACCTGAGATTTTGAGTGAGATTGAGAGGTTCTATGGGCAGCTGTACACATCATCGTTTGAGCCACACGCAAGTGTGAGTAACGATCCAAGAGCAAGTCTTATCCCGCACTATTCCGATGATATTCCGGACGTCAGTCTGAGCGAGATTAGAATGGCTCTCCAGCACCTTAAAAACGGCAAGGCCCCAGGCGAGGATGTAAATACAGCGGAGCTTCTGAAAGCGGATGGAGAACCATTACTTGAAGTCCTTAAGAAGCTCTTTATTTCCGTCCTCCATGGTGGCACTACACCGGAGGCGTGGAGCAGAAGTGTGGTGGTTTTGTTCTTCAAAACAGGCGTAAACGCTCTATTGAAGAACTACAGACCGATTTCCCTTCTGAGCCGCGTCTACGTGCTGTTTTCGAGAGTCATTACGAATCGTCTCGCACGCAGACTCGATGACTTCCAGCCTCCTGAACAAGCCGATTTCCGAAAAGGCTTTAGCACCATAGACCACATACATACCCTTCGGCAAATTGTGCAGAAGTCCGAGGAGTACAATTTGCCACTATGTCTGGCGTATGTGGATTATGAGAAAGCCTTTGATTCCGTCGAAATTTGGGCGGTGCTGCAGTCCCTTCAGCGGTGCCACGTTGAGTGTCGGTATATCGAAGTGCTGAAGTGTTTGTACAGTAGGGCTACGATGGCTATCCGAGTACAGAACCAGAGTACGAAACCTATCCAACTGCAGAGAGGTGTAAGAAGTTCAAGCTACTAGTCCAGTAAGAAAGGATACGGTATTAATATCAACGGCGAGTACATCACTCACCTTCGATTTGCCGACGATAGCAGAAATAATAATAGTTCTCCAGCGATTCTGCTATAATACTTATAGCAGAATCGCTGGAGAACTTAAGCACTATGCTCAATGATCTCAATAGTGCCTCCCAACGGATAGGTCTTAAGATGAACATGGACAAAACAAAGATCATGTATAACGTCCATGTCACACCTATGTCGGTAGTTGTTGGGGACACTAAGCTCGAAGTTGTTGACGAGTATTTTACCTGGGATAAATAGTCCGACGAGGTAAGTCCAACTTCGACCGAGAGGTCGATCGCCGGATTCAACTCGGCTGGGCAGCGTTCGGGAAATTACGCCACATCTTCTCTTCAGGTATATCTCAAAACTTGAAAACTAGACTGTACAACCAGTGCGTGTTGCCAGTGATGACCTATGGAACTGAAACGTGGTCCTTCACTACTGTCCGTACGAGGAAGCTCAAGGTCGCTCAGCGAATGGAGAGGGCTATGCTCGGGGTTTCTCTGCGTGATAAACTTAGAAATGAGAATATCCGCAGTAGAACCAGAGTTACTGACATAGCCCAACGGATTAGTAAGCTGAAGTGGCAATGGGCCGGCCATATAGTTCGAAGAACCGACAACCGATGGGGAGAAACGGTTCTCTAGTGGCGGCCTCGTACCGGCGGACGAAGTGTAGGGCGTCCCCCCACTAGATGGAGTGACGACCTGGTAAGACATGCAGGAAGTCGATGGATGCAGGTGGCTCAGGACTTGTGAAGGGCTGTAATGATGATGATGATGATGAACCAAAACAGAATTAAACTGCCATTTATATTCCATGGCTTCCCACATGATAGACGAAGAGATTAAAAAATAGATTTAGTTAAACAATTGATATTTTCGAAAGTTATCGTGTTTACCCCTCCATGCGGACTTGATAAATATACACCTTAAGCCACTAAAACCACTTTTTAATGTAAAAATAGCAATTAATCAATTAAAAAAAAATAAGTTCAACAATAATTTATATTTCTGACAATGTGCTTTTTATATCAATATGATTGTTAGATACGATTTCATGCAACAAAACGTTGGATTCTTGATTTTTTGACGCTAGTAGAACATACCTACGTACTTTGCGTTCAAGGCATGCAATAAAGGTACTGGGTAAACTTATTTTGTATTTTCTCCAGCCTGAGGCTATATTTGGTTTCATGAGGATTGAGTCGCTCGCGTCCGTAGGCTTTGACCACCTAACCCTAGGCCCACCCTACACGTGTCCCCCGGGTGGTGCTAAACGAGCGACAGAGCCGAAAGGATAGACTCGGCTCCTCGCCGTATGGTAGCGGCATAAAAGCTACCACCCCTTAGTTCGCACCATGAGCCAGCAAATAAAAGAAATGGCCCCGAGTTCCCGGCGCCCCTTTAATGGGGCAGGGGTGCGAAGAACCTCCGGGAGAAAAACCGGCGACGAGGTTCACCACTCGTCACGTTCTGTCTCCCGGAGATGCGAAAAGTGGATTGCGGACACCCGTCTGGCTACGCTGAATGTATGTGGAGCAATGAATGATAAGATGGATGAAGTATGCGAAATGATGAATGATAGAGGAATAGATGTGTTATGTGTAAACGCGACGAAACGAAAGGGAAAGGATGCCACTGCACATGGCATGTATACCGCTTACTGGTCTGTAGACGAGACCGAGCGGGTATGCCAAGGAGTCGGTGTCATCCTTTCAGAAAGAATGGGTCAATGTGTGAAAGAGTATGAATGTGTAATCCCAAGGCTGCTATGGATACGAATGAAAATGGGCTTAAAGAAGTTGTTTGTGCTAGGGGTGTACGCCCCAGATATGTCTAAGCCCACTTATATCCGAGAGCAGTTTTGGGACATGGTAAGGATGGTGTTGATGAAATGTACGGTAAATGAAAATATTATTATGTTAGGAGATTTTAATGGAAGGGTTGGTGTGACGAGGTCTGGTTATGAAAGGATATTAGGAACGTTTGGCGATGAAAGTATAAATGAGAACGGTGAAGACCTCCTCACTGTATGTGTGGAAAAGAATATTTTTGTGACGAACACTTTCTTTCGCCATAAGATGATTCACATGTATACATGGGAAAGAGGTGGTGATAGAAGCATGATAGATTTCATAATTGTGGATGAAAGAATGAGGAGCGCAGTGGTTATCAACTCCCACCAACTTAACCAAACAATACACAAAATTATCTAGAATCTAGAATTTCACATAAAGGGACTCAACACTGTCTCTCTTTTTCTAATTTAATTTTCAAATAAGGCAAAAAGAGACAAACTTAGAGAAAGATGTTGCGTGTAATTCATGCGTAGAGTTTGAAATGACAAAGTCCTTGTAACACCAGTCACTCACATTCGCACGAATACGCAAACCTGTGGGTTTGTGGTGTAGGACGACATTTGCAAATGATTATTTATTTATTTATTTAAACTTTCATGCACAAAGTTGTACATATGGTGGACTTAATGCCGTAGGATATTCTCTCTCAGTCAACCATTAGGCTAAACAGAGATAGACAAACAAGAGGCGGGGCAGCAGTAATCAAAATAGAAAAGGCTAAAAAAAATAAAAAATATATATTGTATAATACATATATACATACAAATATACATATACACACACATACATACACATATACATGCAATATTATCTATGTCAGAACAAATATGAAATATACATAATTAAGTAAATGAAAATAAGAGCCGTGTTAGTTCAAACTTGCAACGATTTTTTCACAAAAACAAACTTACTTAAAAACAAACTTGTTGGTAGCTTTTTTTATGTCAAGAGGGATGTCGTTCCAGAGTCTGATGGCCGTGAGGGCGAAAGAGTGAGATAAATAACCAGTACGGTGTAAAGGAGTGAGCAACTTAAGATTAGCTAAAGAACCAACGAACCAAGAAGTTAACCAACAAAAACAGTGGGAACAGTATTCCGTTGGTACAAAGCGTGCAGAAAGATTTGTTTCATAATTTCCACAGTGACCAAGATCAGGCACGTCTTCTAGCTGTTTCGACTAAGGAATCTAGTCACTGGTTACACGCTTTACCATCAAGTAATCTCGGCACATTACTTGATGGGGAATGCTTGCGCATCACCGTAGGGATCCGACTTGGAGCGGCGATTTGTCAACCCCATCAGTGCCCCTGTGGTAGCAGCGTCGACAAGTTTGGGCTCCACGGACTTTCATCTAAGAAAAGTGCTGGTAGGTTTTCACGGTATGGTTCTTTAAACGATGTCATCCGAAGGGCTCTTGTCGCTATAAATGTTCCCTCGGTTTTAGAGCCTTGTGGAATATTTAGAGACGATGGCAGGAGATCCGACGGTATGACATTGGTCCCTTGGAAAGAGGTAAAGCCCTAGTGTGGGATGCTACATGCGTAGACACTTTGGCGGCTTCTCATCTCAAGGGTACCTCGTATAGAGCCGGGGTGGCATCAGAGGCAGCTGAACTGAGTAAGTGGCGCAAATATGAGTCTCTGAGAGATAACTACATATTTGTGCCATTTGCTGTAGAAACTATCGGTCCGTGGGGTCCACGTGCAGTGAAGTTCCTCAAGGAACTCCATCCGCAACTGGTCGTTGCTGCTGGTGATAAGAGGACTGGTTCTTTTCTCGCTCAAAGGCTAAGTATAGCCATTCAGCGGGAAAACGCAGCCAGCGTCTTGGCACGATACCGCGGGGAGTAGGACTGTATGATAACTAAGTAACTAGTTTTAGTTTTTTTATTATAGTTTTTAATATTGTATATTATATAGAAATAAAATGAATGTAATCTTTTAAATAATATTATGTAGCCTTATGAGTTTCCAACTATCGACAGTTTGAGCACGAAAATGTAATATGAATTATATATCGAACACGTCATCACAAGCAGCCCCGTTTTACACGTAAATTAAAATTAGTTGATTGCTTTACAATTTCATTAGTGCTATTTAGGCTCCTCGTCGAAGTAGTAGTTTATTTAATATTACTTGTAATTTATTCTATTTATTTTAATTTAATCCTTAGAATTTGATGTGGCTTTGTGACTTGTTTAGTTTTTGTGATTTTGCTGCGAAACAGAAATTATGAAAGTCGCCCAAAAATATAATATTCAGGTTTGCAGTTTAGTATAAATATGATTTTTTTTTGATGTTTAGTGTGTTGTTTAAAAATTACAAATTATGTATAACATCCTCTTGAATAAAAATTTTTTCGTACTTAATATATATATATATATATATATATATATATTTCTTTTTATACGATAAGGGTGACAAACGAGCACACAGTCCACCTGATGGTAAGTGTTCGCTGCGGCACATAGACATCTACATCAATTCTCGATTACGAATCAAAATGCAGATGCGTTGTCACACGTAAGGACTAAGATGGAATGCCTCGTTTCCAGTAAAAAGGGTCTCCGGTTCTCTACACTCACCATACGAAAAACAGCAGCGTTTAGCTGCTATTTTACGTTGGTATTCTGTAAGAGCGTGGTCCTTCCCCGGTCGTGCCGACCCATTCGTGCTACAACTATACTACTAATAAAGCTGCAGCATGGCTCTACCACGTAAAAATAATATATATAATGGAAGAAAACTAAATTTACGGATTCTATCGCGTTTAATTTTAACCATTAATTCCCGACGTTTCGGGCACTTTCCAGCACCCATGGTCACGGGGAGGACTGAGGTGTTTGAAGTCTCGATGTCATAGTCAACGAAAGCTACCTTCAACTTTTAATTATTAACTTTTGGTCCGATCTACGC
The DNA here is from genome assembly GCA_029286625.1 of Parnassius orleans. NCBI lineage: Eukaryota > Metazoa > Arthropoda > Insecta > Lepidoptera > Papilionidae > Parnassius > Parnassius orleans. Next base: position 1,138,977 of record JAGSMP010000083.1, read on the forward strand.
AGAACGAGCTTACAGTATCTTGAAGTCTTGCAGTAGTATGCTTGGGTTTGGCTTTAATTTTATTAATTATGGGATCCCAATCAGATGGTAGCACCCATCCATCTTCTCTATTTAAATTAGGATTTTTTTAATTTCAATAGCCTCACGAATCATCTTGGTAGAAATCGATATTATTTTGCGAGGATTTGTGGTCTATAAAATCTGATATAATGGTTTGGACGATCCTGAACATGTTGATATACTGCAGACTTCCCGGAGCGTCCTATTCTTCACATTGGCAATATGTTCTTTTACTCGGGTATTTATGGATCTTTTTGTTTGTTCTATGTAAGAAAGACCACATTCACAATCAAGCTTGTACACTCCTGCATCTTGTACAGGAATATTACACTTCACGGATGGTAGGAACTGACTAATCTTCTTCGGCGGCTTGTAGTATGTTCTTATGGAAGCCCGCTTCAAGATGTAGCCAATCTTGTCTGCGACTCCTCTGACATATGGTCGGATTGCCGTCCCATCGGACTTTAGGGTGAGGATTAGAGAATTCACCTGTGTTAGCGCACATACTCGTGCACTATAATCCTGTCCTACGCAGAGTCTCCTTTGAGGCTGGCCGCCTTGACCAAAATTCGTTCAGAAGGACATTATTATTATACGTACTGATTCAGTCAATATTTTGGTAAAAGTCTACAAATTGTTTCTCTCTATTTTATACAGCAAAAATACAATACATTAATGATTTTATCTGCTATAGAGCATGTTAGTTGGCCATTTTTTTTCTTCTTTTGTTTTGAAATAAAACATTTTGTTGTCAACTTTTGCAAAATTAACCTTGCTTTTCTTTTAATATGAACATTACATGTAGTAGATACACAAAATAAATCCGACCAACATTTCTTTACATAAATCATCTATGTATCCGAAAATATTCCTTATGCTCTAAACTTGTAAAATAATTAAGCTAATTCTAACAAGAGTCGCAGTCGAAAACGTTAAAAACTCGGAACAAATAATTAATTAAATACTAAGTTGTTCTTAATGGGTTGAAACATAGAGAAGAATACCACAAAGGTCGGATCCTTATTGCGTAAATATGGCCAATAGTTTCTATATACAATGTCATAATATGTTATTTATTTTTTATAGAATACCCTTACACGCGAACACAGTCTCTTTGATGGTAAAATGATGATGTGGCCCATAGACATTAATCACTATATTGTTACTTGTTTCTAAAATTAACTTGCTTCAATTTTATTTTAGGCTTTCTAGATTCTACGTGTGCATCAGCTGGATGAAGTTAAACTCAGATCTGCCAGATTGTAGCTTTTCCTTGAGAAGATTTATTATTTAATATGGAGTAAGTTATTGGTTAACTAAAAGCTTTTAAAAAATAAATGCTCGCCATAAATTTCACTGCACGCAAGAAAATCCGGGTTCGATCCCCTTCGGCACCAATGAAATTATTAATTGCCATTTGAAGTGCTGATTTACCACATGCTCGGCGATGAAAGAAAACGTCGCGAGGAAACCTTCATATATGAGAAAAAAATATTTCGAAGCCATGTGAAGACCGTCAAGTGTGAAGTTCCTTAAAACCAGTGATGGATTTATAATAAGACACACTTGCTTGGGGCACCAACGCGACAGAGCATCGGATATTAAACTTCTGATAGAAAATTATATATTTTATTATGAAAAAAAATGCATGTTACTTACTAGTCAATCAAAACAGAAATGAATCTCTCGCTATTACAAATGCACTAAATTCATTTAGATTTGATTTATTATGAAACATAATTCAAAATAGAAAAAAATAATACGATAATTTTTTCGAAACTTAAGCGATCCGTAAATTTGTATACAAGATCAATATTCGCAATGTTTTTCTTATATTTCTTATTGCACGTAATTTTAATTAGTAACTAAACAAGTTGGTATTCAAAAGGAAACCAATATAAACTGAAAAACTTGGGCACCAGTTGCTATAAAAACTTAGGGCACCAAAAAGTTCGCTCAACGCTCTTAGAAACTCCCAGAAACTAGAGGAGGTCTGAGCTCAGCAGTGGAACGCATATAGCCTCTTACTTTACTTTTTTAACTTTAAGTAATTAATCTAATACCTTCCATTGTCCTGCTTAGTAGATTTATAAGACCTGCTTAGTGGATGCCTTAACAATAAGAAACTGAAAATATCCAAACTGACAGCGTAGAATAACACTGAAGGAGCAAGAATCTTGTACAGTGAAAAAGTCTATCCCATGGGCGCCTCTAACGACACTCGCGAGATGTAATGGGGTGGTGGATTCCTAATATCTAGTAATAATGTTACATCTATAGTTAATCTCTCTCTCTCTCTCTCTCCCTTTCATAGGTTTCATAAGATAATTAACATTGTAATTCTTATTAAAAATGTCAAAGAATTAATACAAAAATAAATTGTATATATTTTATTTCTTATAGAACTTTAAAACTATGAATATTATTTAACTTACTCCTCCTTTATAGTTTATTTGTTGTGTCCTTGCGATGATATCAAGTTGAATTTTTTTTTATTTTGATAATATGATAGAGATAGAGTACGATACGGGGACATTAAGTAAGTGACCTGAACTGCAGCAACAAGGCTAATAATTTCGTCTGCATGCTCTTTGTCTGCATAGGTTTCGTAAACGAATTAGTTTAGTTTTTAGTTTTGTGATTTTACACCACCTAGGTAAAAAATTAGAGCCGTAGTTGCTCAGGGCTGAACCTTATTTTTAAAAAATCGAGGATATGTGAAGTCCGGGAAACGCATTGGGGTAGTGCGGCAGACTACCCCAATGCTCGAAAAAAACCTTACTCAGAAACTGAAAAAGGCCGATGTTTAGCAGATGAACGTATATCGAGTGTTTAGTGGTAAAACCAGTTATCTGCAATTTTTTGTGAAAAGGAATTAAAATTACATTTTTACTTTCCAAATTTTCTGGTAAAACCGACTATTTGATATGACCATTATTTACGGAAATGCAGCTGTAAACACCATCGTTAGACAAACACGTAAGTATGAGTAACGATTCAAGAACTATCTCTATATAGATATCGTCGGAATCTATTCCGTTGATATCCGGGGCGTCAGTCTATGCGAGATTAGAATTACTCTTCAACACATTAAAAACGGCAACACCCCGAGTGGGGATAGAATTACAGCAGAGCTTATGAAAGTGAGTGAAAAACCGGTACTTAAAGTCTTCAAATGCTTTTCAATTCCATCCATTTCTGGCTATGCCGAAGGCGTGAAACAAAAATGCGGTGGTCTTATTTTTAAAAAACGGCGACATCAATCTTTTGAAGTACTACAGACTGATTTTCCTTCACAACCGCTTCTACGTGCTGTTTTCTAGAGTTATTACAAATTATCTCGCACGCAGAATTGATAACTTTCAGGCCTATCAAACAAGCTAGCTTCCGAAAAGGAAATAATATCATAGACCACATACATATCCTATGGCAAATTGTACTGAAGACCTGCCATGAGAAAGCCTTGATTCCGTCGAAATTTGTGCGGTGCTACAATCCCTCAGCGATACTAAGTCGATTGTTGGGCTACGATGGCGATGTGAGTACTGAACCAGAGTACGAAACCTGGATACTGCAGAGAGGTGACAGGGTGACGTTATATCCCCAAAACTCTTCACCGCTGCATTGGAAGACGTTATCAAGCTACTGGACTAGAAATTATAGGATATCAACATCAATGGCAAGCCTGCTTTTATTTGCCGATGATATAGTCATTATGGCGGAATCGCTGGAGGACCTAAGGATTATGATCAATGATCTCAATAGTTTTTCCCAACGCATTGGTCTTAAAATGAACATGGACAAAACAAAGGCCATTTGTAATATCTGTGTCACATTTATGCTTCGATCGAGAAGTCAATTGACAGATTCAATTCGGCTGGGCAGCGTTCGGGAGATAACGCCTCATCTCGTCACGTATACCTTAAAACTTGAAAACAAGAGTGTACAATCAATGTGTGTTGCCAGTGATATTAGACACAACATAGATGTGGTCTTTCATTACTAGCCGTATAAGGAAACTCAAGATCAATCAGCTTGCTATGATGAGGGCTATGCTCGGAGTTTCTCTGGGTGATAGACTTCGTGATGAGGATATCCGCAGTATAACCAAATAACCGACGTAGCGCAACGGTTAAGCTGAAGTGGCAACTGGCCAGGCATATAGCCACAACCATATAGTAGCCACCAACAGCCGATGGAGAAGAAGGTTTTCAAGTGGTAGCTTAGTATCGGTAAGCTAAGTGTAAGTCGGGCCCCCACTAGATCGCCTGACGACCAGGCAAGAGATACAGAATGCGAAAGTTGATGGATGCAGTTTGCTCAGGATCGTGTTTTGTGGCATTGGTTGGACTTTAATTATGATGATAATAATGATGATATAACAGGCTACGCGTTTGAAAAAAAGTGTCCATCAACGTTTACTAGAAAAAAAAACAAAAACCATTTATTTACTAAATTACCCAAAAGAATTGCGTAAATTGTATTCTTCTTTGCTTTCTATTACGGTAGAAATGTTATTATTATTGTAAAAAGGTATGGAAAAAGAGATCTTGTAAAGCTTTTATCAAAAAGGGATCATTCCTGATGAGAATGTGTGGAAAAACTTTCTTTCCGATCGGCTTGACTCACTAGCACTGCGTAGAGATGTTGAATCTCTTTGCGTATTTTATCGCAAGTACCACGGGGAGTGCTCTGAGGAATTCTTCGGACTAATTCCAGCCGCTCAATTTCACCATCGCACATCGCGACAAAACTCGCGATACCATCCATGCCATCTGGATGATTGGCGGTCCACCACTGTGCGATTTAGAAGATGTTTTCTTCCTCGCACAACTTCCTTGTGGGACCGATTACCACCAGCAATTTTTCCGGACCGATACGACTTAGGGACCTTCAAGAAAAGAGCCTACTCCTTTTTAAAAGGCTGGCAACGCATCTGCAATTCCCCTGGTGATGCAGTTGTTCATGGGCGGCGGTAGACACTTAACATCAGGTGAACCGCATGCTCGTTTGCCCCCTCTCCTATAAAAAAAAAAGACATGTATAGATAGAACGTTCAGAGGACTCAGATTCAGATTTCGAAATTTTAAAAATATTGTGTGTGTTTTAACTGTAAGCATTGACTTTGATATGAAGAATAAAACTGGTAAAGCATTGACTTTGTTTTAGTCTGGTTACAGTTTGTGTCTATTTTCTAAGACTTTTCAGGTAAGCCTTACGTTTTTATTTATTTTATTAATTACTATGTGTTACACATGCTAATTATTATGTGTTAAATAATAGTTGGTAAACGTGTTTTACAGATTGTATAGTGTGTAAGAGAATATTCAAGGAAGAACTCTTGTTCTTCCTTGAATATTCTTGTACTTCCTTGAATATTCAAAAACAGAATTTTAAGATGAGCATGTTAAACCAGATAACTTCTTGACCTTTCGCACTGTTTTAATTTTGTGCAAGAGTTTTTATTAAAACGCCTTTTTTTCTTTCATATAGCTCTACCTTAATAATCAACTTATCATTAAACGTTATTATCAACCTTGCACGATGTGTGTGTAATAAGTTATGAATTTTCAAACGATTTGGCAAAATTGACAGATAACTGATTTTACCAGTAAACACTCGATACCCTTACATTTTACTTTTAACATTTACATTAATTCTTGAAACATCATATGAATTAATCTCATCATCAATCATCAATCACCATCATATGTATTTACTATAAGGACAAAGATCGACATATCCTTGAAATTGGAGGCCTGTTGTGAAATAAACTCAGGTGGAATTATTATTCTTAACATTTTTAACTGAGGAAAAACAAATGCTCTTTGCTACATATAGCGAAATATGTCTTCACAAAAAATTGTTGATTAGCCTTAACCTTGTCAATATTATGTAAGCACAACGACGCCCATTGTTAAATACTGCTGCTTTATTTTATTTTAATCTAAATTGTCTATTAGATGCTATCCTATTTTATCTATTAGATACTATATATATATATATATATATATATATATATAGAGAGAGAGAGAGAGAGAGATACTTTCAACGAGAAGAGTGCCTTGAAATTGAGGAGATACGACAAAGGGCTTCTTATTCTTCATACTTATTTATCCTCTATTCATATAATGAAGCGCCAGCTTCCACCTTCACACTTGTTAGATCACATAAACGCGCGACACCTGCGTCGTCCGCTCTTTACTCCTTACGAGGAAAAACACCAAGACCCGAAACAATGATTTGTAGTCCATACATATACTTGTTCGTTGGGGGATTCGACCGCAGGGCTTTTAGCGCTGCAACTTCATTGCTAAGCCACGGCGCCACAGAGCCGTCATTAGAAGGTTATCCGTAGAAGTTTCACCCATGGAGAGTTTTAAATCCCGCAAGGGATGAAAGTAACGTAGAAGATACATTTTAAAGATACGCATTTTTTTAAATTAGCAATATTGTATATATTTCAATGTAATTAGGTTAAGTTTTCGAAATATATAACTTTCAAGTGACTGCATTGTGTACCCCACCCCACACACACACACACACACACATACATTACCTTTAGAAATAATGCAACTTAAAATTTAGAAAAAAGTTAAAGAAAGCAAATAGTAAAAATCTACAATGAAAATATAGGCGATAATCGACACAACGGAAGGTAGGATACCTAACGCGTGTCTCAACATTTTTTTTTAATTTAACCCTTTTATATTTTTAGCCCTATAAATAATTACGCCTACTACCGACTTTTTGGCTACATCACTGCACTTGCTTTACACGGAGGCAATGTATTAACGATGCTTTTCATGTTGCAAGGTGATATCATGAAGGATCCTGAGATAGAAACATTCCACTCCTTACAGTGGGTGTACCTCACCATTTGGAATGTGGTAGGTTAAAATCTATGTATAAGCATTTTTAAGATTCCTTTTAAATCTGTTGATGCAAAATAATAATATGTGTATGCATAAAAATAAATAAAATTATGTATATTTTATCGGATAATTCACTCTTACTACGCTGGACAAACTAGTAGGTGTGCGCAAGCTCCAAGCTTAGATGTAGCATGTATGCATAAGGCAGTGTGTATATGAATATTTTAAGAACCGTGGTAGCTCCCAAAATGCGCCGGCTGCGATGAGTTGCTCCGAAGATGGCCCTTACCACGCTAGACAAGCGAATGAGTGATATCCTTACCTTGATTATGTTACTTCCCACAATCACTGTGTGAAATTTTAGTTCAGTGTATTAAATAAATTTTCCATTATTAGTCGGCAACCGGTATCTCTGCTTAAAATATGAATTAAAAAAACATGCGTGAATGTCGTGGAACACTCGGTTGGAACGAAGTTCCTTTCGTAGTATATTATTATTGATAAACGTATTATATTATTAATTAACAAAAACAAATAAATGAATTATTAGCGTCTATTAAAATGAAGCGTCATTTAAAATAAAATAATATTTCTTTCATGGCAAGATAAGAAAAAGTGCGTGGGAGATGGATATTATTCTATCTCGCTTCCTTATAGACGCCAAGGCCGTCTACACTACGTCAGAAGGGGTCGTGACGGAAAAATCTTACACTTTTTCTCGCATAGCCCTCATCCGTCAAATTCGTACCGTCCGATAAGGAACTTCGTTCCAAAAATATCAATTGACTGACTGAGAGATTGGAATTTAGAGAAAAAGTCACTTCGTATTGGTATTCTCATAGAAAAACAGTAAAAAAAAAAGACATTAGTCACCGTAAATAGTGAGAACAGACGTAGCCTCTAGGTGGTTGACGTACCTAAGCACAATTCTAAGCAGAAAAGGAGTCCTTTTTTTTTGCCTAAAAGTCCGCCTTGGTGGGTAAAACCATCTTATCTATTACTGTTGCCAAATATTAGTGTTTGCACTGCTGTGTTCTGGTCTAAAGGTTATAGAGAGCCAGTATGATTACAGGCTATTAGACATTTCATTTTATTCGTAAGAGACAACAACGCATCTTTTTTGTTTAAAGTTGGCTGCTAGTGTACTGCAGTAGGCACTTCCATCAGGTGACTGTAACTTTGATTCTATAGTCGATAAAACGGAATCGGCAATCGATTGGGTAGTATAAAAAATGATTCTTGATTAAAGAAGTACTAGGTACGTCTATAAAATAAAATATTAAATAAATTAAAAAATAAAAACTTTTTCTGTATTCCTCTTTAAGTGTAATAAGATTAATTGTACATTGCAACCGAACATATCAGTATTTTAGCCATTGCATAAATTTTACAGTTTAGTTTAGAAGGGTTTTTAGTTAACGACTTTGCCGCGTACTTGTTCTTATAGCAATCATTATCCTATTATTAATCATTAAAAAGCATAACATTTACTGTTGGAAAACATAGCTCCTATTTTTTTCTATCAGCCTGTTGTATTTGTCACCATCTTAGGTGATCAGATGTATAAATCGTGCAGCTTGATGGTCCTTCGAGCCAGCTACACTTTACCCAAACATTTCTTAGCCTAACATTAATTTTTAAATATTATATAAATTATTTTGTTTCAGGTTTTTCAGATAACATACTCCTTTCTAGGAATCTTATGTGATTTGCCAACATCACTCGAGGTTAAGGAACCGGTTTTCACAAAAAACCTAAAATTTTATCGTGAAGTGTTGTTCACTACTATTATTTTACCATTCGGTTTTGTGAGTTTCTATTTCGTATCTATTCCATATCGTTTTTACAACGATTACAGCTTCTTAAATTAATTTAACCAAAACTTTTCTTATGCTAACTATTAGCAACTCTGATGCTAATATGGCTGCAGCAGGAATGGTTTGACTCGACCGGGAAATTACCACGCTCTCGTATAACGCCAAAGTCCTAATATAATAGATGCTACATTTTTTTTATATAGAATATGGGTGACAAACAAGCACACAGTCCACCTCATGGTAAGTGGTTGCTGTGGCACATAGACATCTACATCTATCTTTGTTTGCGAATTTAAATGCAGATGCGTTGTCAGCCGTAAGGACTAAGATAGAATGCCTCTTTTCCAGTAAAAAGGGTCTCCGGTTCTCTACACTCACCATACGAAACACAGCAGCATTAAACTGCTATTTTACGCTGGTATTCTGTGAGAGCGTGGTCCCTCCCCGGTCGAGCCGACCCATTCGTGCTACAACTATACTATTAATATAGCTGCAGCATGTCTCTACCACGTAAAAATCCGACAACTTTGTATATAGTGACATAATTCTCAAATTTTACATTGTCACTCATATAATTGTGAATAAAGAGAATATAATCCCTACGTTTAATTGTGAAATTTTTAATTGTCATTCACATAATTGTGAAATTTACCATACAATAAATCTACAAAATTGTAAAAGTAACACTGCACCGGAAACACAGATTATTGTTAACAAAAAAGAAACTAGTATTAAAAAATGTAAAAGTTCTAATGCTTGATAGAACCACGCTGCAGCGTATTATGGCTGCAGAACGTACGGGTAGGACGACCAGGTAAGGAACACGCTCGTTCATTCATTTTAATAGCGTTTTTTTAAATATTTTTTTTAATAAAAAGTATACTAGAAGTACTTTTAACATTAAATCCTCATTAACTACTTCAACTATGCTTAAATACTTGTGCTTGGAGCGGTTCACTACAGAAATCGAAATCGAATGGTGGATTCGAACCCTCGACTTCTTCAGTTCCGCAATCCGTACCCTGAACCTTGATTGAAGATCGATGTAGGTATCTTTGGGTCACAGCATACACTTCCTATCAGGTGCACTATGTGCTTATTTGTCATTGTCACCTTTACTCCAATAAAAAGCTAAATGAGCCTCGTAAACATTTATTAACTCCATTATCCTAAGAAAACGTGAGGGTTATACCCAGCAGTAGAATGGTTATGGGCTGATACTTTACATTACATAATAACTTATACTATTATGCGTTTTCAGGCGATATTTATCATATTCTGGCCAATTTATATATATGACAGAGAAATGGTATTTCCGGCATTTATTGACAAAGTTCTAAGGCAAGAATCCAACCATATAATGCATACGGCTATACTCCCTATAGTTCTCTGGGAATTTGTTTTCCTACCCAAAACTGAACCTAATTCGCACAAGTGGAATTTAACTAGTACTTACGGATGCTACATAACTTATTTATATGTGTAAGTATGACTAAGTTATTATTTCAGTAATTTAAAAATGTTAATTGCTTAGTTCTTAGGCACTTTATCCGCCGCCAAGCAGTAGTGTACGGCTTATCTATTTTTATATTCCTTTTTTTTATAGGATAGGGTGACAAACGAGCACACAGTCCACCTGATGGTAAGTGGTTGCTGTGACCCATAGACATCTACATCTATCTTCAATAAAGAATCAAAATGCAGATGCGTTGTCACCCGTGAGGACTAAGATGGAATGCCTCTTTTCCAGTAAAAAGGGTCTCCGGTTCTCTACACTCACCATACGAAACACAGCAGTGTTAAGCTGCTATTTTACGCTGGTATTTTGTGAGAGCGTGGTCCTTCCCCGGTCGAGCCGACCCATTCGTACTACAACTATACTACTAATATAGCTGCAGCATGGCTCTACCACATATAAAAATTGTTCTGTTCTAGTTTAAAAAGCAAGAAAGCTAGTAATTATAGGATACAAGGAGTGCCATTCACGTAAGTAGCTCAAAGACTAAGCGCTCGCTGTAAGTTTCACACTACGCGAGCAACCCGGATTCGATCTCGAAGGAAAACACCGTGAGGAAAACTACATGTCTGAATAATTTAAAATATTTTGAAGTTACGTCAAATCTGCTACAAAACACTCTCAGAAATAAGAGAAGGCCGCCCCTGGCAGTGGAATGTATGTTAGCTATAGTTTACTTTATAGCTGACTTCAAAAAAGGACGAGGTCTACAATTCGACTTAATGATATTGAAATCTTGGTCGATTGTGAACGGATTTTGACGTTTCTTTTTCATTAAATAAGTCATACTTCAGGGCTAAAATAAATGTTTACCCATATAAATTTGGAGAAAAAATTCTACTACTATGGATGTCAAAATTACGGATGTAATTTTTAATCTAACTATTTAGACGACATTGAGATTATGATACTCTTTAGACCACTTAAAAGGATAAAAAATATTAACTTTTAATAAAAGATAAAAGAACTGAAAACAATAAAATTATTTCACATTCAGAAGTCTTTATTCTATGTTTTAGGACTATACATGATAATTTATTTTATTCTTTTTAGTTCCTTGAAGTCAGCTTTTACTTTTTATTAAAAGTTAATTTTTTGTAACCTGCATTGATTGGTCCTTGAGCAGTATTTTCGGTATCAAGCAGCAATGTACTCGATGTTTTGTTCCAGGTTGGAGAGAAAGAGAGCTAGGTCTAATCTAAGGATTTAAGGTATTCGTTGTTAGTTCTCAGTGGTGAGAAAACAGCAGACCTATAGGTTTAAAGTTGACCATAAATATCCACGGGCTATATCATTTATTTCTATCTGATGTCATATAACATAATTTTATTCTTAGTCGTAACTCTCACCTTGACATTTTTCTAGCATTGTAACTTTCATTCAACAGGAATTTGCCAACTGCGCATATATGTAGAAAATGAGAGGTGCTTATTCGTTCCCATCTCTGTTTTATTTTTTATTATAAGGCAGGGTTTGATTTTATTAAGAAAAGTGATCGCTAAGACCTGTACAACTATCGCCATCACTTCCTTGGTTTCCATAATAATGGAATCAATTATAAACTCATGAGGTTCCTCAAAGACCATTTGACCAATACGGTTTCCGTTGGGGTTACTCATAGATGGGCCTAGACAGTAGATTACAAGCATTAGTGGTTAGTTTGAATTTGGCGATAGTTTCGATCGGGCTTAGCACAAAGCGTTTCTTTTGAGGCTTCCTTCTTATGGGCTTTCTCAGAAATTTTCTTGCAGATTGAAGCATCAAGGTCGTAGTAGACGGTGTATGCTCCGAATACAAGCTTATTAATGCTAGTGTTCCATAAGACTGCGTGTTATCACCTACACTTTTTATAGAAGACATGGCAAACGAACATGCAGCTCACCTGAAGGTAAGTGTCGACCGTCGCCCATGTACTACTAGCAACTACATCATCTTCATCATTACAGCCCTTCACAAGTCCACTGCTGAACAAAGGCCTCCCCCAAGGAATGCCACAAAGCACGGTCCTGAGCCACCTGCATCCATCGACTTCCTGCACCTGACGACCCGGTAAGACTTGCAGTCTTACCAGGTCGTCAGGTGCAGGAATCATTTCTAAGTTTATCACGCAGAGAAACTCCGAGCATAGCCCTCTCCATAGCTCGCTGAGCGACCTTGAGCTTCCTCATCCGGCCAGCAGTGAAGGACCACGTCTCTGTTCCATAGGTCATCACTGGCAACACGCACTGGTTGTACAGTCTCGTTTTCAAGTTTTGAGGTATACCTGACGAGAAGATGTGCCGTAATTTCCCGAACGCTGCCCATCCGAGTTGAATCCGTCGATTGACCTCTTGATCGAAGTTGGACTTACCTAGTCGAACTATTCGTCCCAGGTAAACATACTCGTCAACAAATTCGAACTTAGTGCTCCCAACAACTACCGGCATGGGTGTGACATGGACATTAAACATAATCTTTGTTTTGTCCATGTTCATCTTAAAACCTATCCGTTGGGAGACACTATTGAGGTCATTGAGCATAGTGCTTAGGTCCTCCAGCGATTCTGCCATAAGGACTATATCGTCGGCAAATCGAAGGTGAGTGATGTATTCGCCATTGATGTTAATACCGTATCCTTTCCAGTCCAGTAGCTTGAAAACGTCTTCCAATGCAGCGGTGAAGAGTTTCGGGGATATAACGTCACCCTGTCTTACACCTCTCTGCAGTTGGATAGGTTTCGTACTCTGATTCTGTACTCGAATAGCCATCGTAGCCCTACTGTACAAACACTTCAGCACTTCGATATACCGACAGTCAACTTGGCACCGCTGAAGGGACTGTAGCACCGTCCAAATTTCGACGGAATCAAAGGCTTTCTAATAGTCTACATACGCAAGGCAAAGTGGCAGATTGTACTCTTCGGTCTTCTGCACAATTTGCCGAAGGGTGTGTGGTCTTGCCGTGTAGTGGCGGTTAAGAATATCCCATATCTTCCCGTGGGTGTCGTAAGAGGCGACAGTGGGAAACAGGCAGGAGATGGGCAGCAGCATCTTCCTGATAACAGCAATATCACAAAAAAAACTGCGGTTGCCAACCCGCTAGCCAAGCGTGGCAGCTATGGCAATATACCCCCAATGAGTAAAGTTACTAGCAACTACAACACCAGAAGAATTGCAGGTGCATTGCCAGTCTTTAAAAAGGAGTAACCTGTTTCTTCTGCATATCAATGATATTATGTTGCAAACCAGTAACATTAATTGCTATACAGATGACAGCTCCAGTAATGCTTTTTATACCGGACGTGCCAGCAAAAATCGAGATCGAGATCACGTTGTCGAGTGCCAAAACAAACTTATGTCGGAAGTAGTCTTTGTTAAATAAAACCTTGGATAATAAATAGATAAATCTATTCCAGATTACTTTTTATATACATAAAGGTGACAAACGAGCACACAGTCCACCTGTGGTAAGCGAATGCAGTGGCCCATAGACATCAGCATCTATCCTGGCCCCATAGACATCAGCATCTATACTCGATTAAGAATCAAAATGCAGATGCGTTTTCAACTCTAAAGACTAAGATGAATCGTCTATGACCGAGTTCTTTCTGATCAGTCGATTCCTTGGCGTTGCGAAGAGACATTGTATTCCTTTGCATTTTGAATTAATGCATTACATTTACCACGGGGAGTACTCTGAGAAATTGTTTACATTAATTTGAGCCGCCAAATTCCACCACCATTATTCATTCACCATCACACATCGTGCCAAAATTCACGATATCATTCACATCAACTAGTTGCTTGGCAAAATTATGAAAACTAAAATTTTGGTTTAAAATTATTTCAAAATACGATATTTTTACCTGTACAAAGATATTCGCATAGGTAAATGCAACACCTACTGGATGCCAGATGTACCGCAATATTGCCTCACTTCAATAAGGATGGATATCAAAAACCAGTCGTACTCAAATTCTCTTTCAAAAACGTTGTTAGTTTCGTATAAGAACAAACGCGACAAAGTCCGCAAAAATCAGTCTTATTGTATAATCTTCGCGTAGATCAGTTTTTCTGATTGATGAACTTCCAGAAAAAAATCTAGATCCGCCCCTGCTTGTGGCCTCTAGTAGTCACATGTCGATACAATATCATACATACTCATTGTTTATTATTGTTGTTTTAATTGTTATTTTTATTGTTTTAAAAAAACGTTACCCCCACACTAGGATTTTCTCCTATATCGTGGAGGCAGTTTACAAACACAAATTGCACAAGGACAAACATCCAGACCCGGAACAATTATTTGTAGGCCATACAAATACTTGTTCCGTGCGGGATTCGAACCCGCGGCCCCCAGCGCAGCAACTCATTTCTAAGCCACTGCGCCACGGAGCCGTCGGTTATGAATTCCTTATATACCTAGAGTTTTTTTTTTTCAGATTATTCTCAACATACGCTCGTCGTGGGATATGGCCTTACCCCATTTTAAAAATTTGTTATGGATCTATAAACTTCTCAATGAATTTCATAGTTCCTGCCATAATATTATATTTAATTTACTACGGTCAATGGCGCGTTAACGCACTACTGTGGGGGACTAATGTTACGTCAAAGAAAGTTTGTTAAGGATATTAATTGTGACTTAAATAAAATTATTTAAAAAAAGAAAATCCGTTGATTTTATTTCCCAAATTAAACAGATAATCACTACATCACAGATTAAACTCTATCTTCGCTAAAAAATATTTTAAAAGTTGTAAATATTTGTACGCCCTAACGAATAAGCAATTTCTATCTGAAAATAGATTCACAACTCTAGATATGTTACAATAGTGAAGGTGACATATTAAAAAAAATTTTTCTTCGTATTTTCATGCTGTCATCTTATAAAAAATGAATAATCTGTGAACGGTGAAAAAATTTATCAGAAATAAAAGTCGTAAAAGTTGGCTTTTAATACGAGGGCGACACTGAAAGTTTTTAGAACTGGCCACTTGTAAACGATATAATAAAAAAATAAGTTCCAATTTTGAAAATGGAATTCTTTGCCAATATTACTGTGTATGTATTTTATAAATTTGTCATTTGTTTACGATTTGGCGGCAAATTGAAAATTGTCTGTGTCACGTCAGCATGAATTTAACGCGAGAAAATTTTCGTACAGTGATTTTTTATGACTTTCAATGTCATTTAAGTCAACAAGAAAGTTATGATAGACTTCGATTGGCCATTCACGATGAAGCCTCATCTCGTGCCACTGTTTACAACTGGTTTAATGAGTTTAAACGTCGTCGCACTAATCTCAGCGATGATCTGCGTGAGGGACGGCCTTCTACGGCGACGACTGAAGATAACATGTGTTGTGCGGCGTATGATAGAGTGCACAAAATCCTCTATGAACATTTAGCGGTCAGGAAGCTTTGTGCTCGGTGGATACCTCATAATTTGACAGAGGCCCAAAAACTTCGTCGTGTTGATTGGTGTCGTGAAATGGTTCAAAGATTTAACGGAGGTGACTCAAAAGCTGTGTTCGACATACTTACGGGTGACGAAAGCTGGATTTATTGTTATGATCCTGAAACTAAGAGACAGTCTGCTGTCTGGGTGTTTCCTTCCGAGGAGTTGCCAATTAAAGTGAAGAGAGGTCGAAGCGTGGGAAAAAATATAGTGGCCTCTTTCTTCGGAAGGACAGGTCATTACGCAACAATTGTTTTAGAGGATCGAAAAACAGTTACTGCAGAGTTGTAAACTAACAATTGTTTAACACTTGTCTTGGAAAAAGTTCGGGAGAAACGACCTCGCAGTAGGATCCTCCTTCACCACGACAACGTCTCGTCGCACACCGCCAAGCAAACAATCGACTACTTGGCGACGTCAGACGTGGAGTTTCTGGGTCACCCGCCCTATAGCCCCGACCTCGCACCTTGCGATTTTTATTTATTTCCGAAAATAAAAATAAAACTTCGAGCAAAACGTTTTATGGACGCTGAGGAAGCAGTGGCTGCGTTTCAAAATGCCGTTGAAGAGACCCCTAAGGACAAGTGGGCAAAGTGCTTTTTTCAGTGGTTCCATCGGATGCAGCGATGTGTTGATGTAAATGGACACTATTTTGAAAAGATATAATAAAACTAATAACTTGCTAGTTTGTTCAGTTTTTGATTTTCTAAGAACTTTCAGTGTCACCCTCGTATTTATGCAAGGGTGGCAAAATAGCACACAGTCCACCGGATACTTTTTTTGTAAAAATAAAGGTGACAAACGAGCACACAGTCCGCCTGATTGTAAGTGGATGTCGTTGCCCATCTACATCTACATTTATCCTCGATTAAAAATCAAAATGCAGATGCGTTGTTACCCCTCAGGACTAAAATGGAATGGTTCACTTTCCAGTATAAAGGGTCTCCGGTTCTCTACACTCACCATACGAAACACAGCACCTTAAAATTGCTTTACGCTGGTATTATGTGAGAGCGTGGTCGTACCCATATATGTAATGTGTTTATGTTTCAACTTTACTAACTGAAAGTTGCCACTGAAAATCAGGGCTAGGATGATACATCTTAGCATATCCTGAGTGGCAGTCCTATATTTACCATTTCCCATAAAACAGGTTTTTAAGGTAAGCTATTCGCTTATATTTTTATTTATTTTGATATCAAAACTATTTATTTTCAATGGTAAGTATATTATTAAGTCTAGTGATAAGCTCACCTTTATAATATTATTTAGAGTTTCCAATGCCAAATTGATAAGAAATGGCCAAATAAATATCTCTTTCTTTCTTTCTTTACACCGGACGAGCCGACCCATTCGTGCTCAACCATAATATATGTATGTAGCTGCAGCATAGCTCTACCATGTATAAATATAGACGGTTATGCTGTCCATATGCCTTTTTTACATGGGGAAATGCCTACCTACTATTATGTCTACTATACTCGCACTGACTAAAACTCACTCTTACTCACTCACTAAAAAACACTCAGGAAGAGTGTTTTTAGTGAGTGAGTGAGTCCACCTCGGCTACGACAGGAAGAGGGAGAGGACACCTTTCCCACTACAGTACACCAAAGCGCATCCGGAGTGGGCTAGGCAAGCCTACTCGGAAATGGAAGAATGTCGAGTTAAAGATATTATAGTAAAGTTTGTCAAGAAAATTTAATCTTAATTTTAGATCAAAATCGTTCAATTACAGTAACAAGTAATTGAACGACCTTTCTGACATCCGTAAAGGAGAAAAATACTCTTACTTAAGGCTGGGTGTTCCTGTTTCTGTCCGTTTTAAAATTGGTTTTTGATAGCCAAATTATTACATTTAGAATCTGAAAAAAATATATATTTTATATACATTCTTTCTCCTTACGATACACCCGGTCAATATACGATACAGTACAATTTTCTCGATGGAAAAAAATTACCGAACTACGTTCGATTTGCAGTTTATTTACAATCCAAATTTCTTTTTAAACAAGTACTTATACTCCTTTTTTCTATAAAAATATCAATTTATAGGTAATTCATTTTAGAATCAATTCCATCCGATCGTTTTTTTTTTCATTATATTTATTAAAAAAATTATCGATTATTCAAGTGATTTTCGATCTACACGTCGCTACACGGCGCACTTCTATTCTGCTACGTAAATAATAATTAGGACATAAAATTGTAAATAACTATAGTTTTATGGAACTTATATAGACTATAGTTAAGCTTTTGTTTGTGTGTTTATTTCTCACTGTGTAAATATTTGTTTATAACTTTAAAACAATATTTTTGTGATTATTTTGTAAAAATCACGGTCATATGTGCGGCCCGACTCGATCTTTGCGACGGCCGCTTGTAAATACCTAATGCGCTTGTAACACCTAGCCTTAACTTCTCCTAGTCAATTCATCCAACAAAATTACATTTCCGCCATCATACACACATCATATTAATTTCTATTGCTTATTCAGTTTTTCACCCAGTCTATTAAGTATTCTCGCTTCCTTTACTTCGTCCATAATATTACTAAATAAGAATTGATGATCGTTCTAACACGGACGCACTAATAAACTTAACTTGTATTAAGTGTTGAAAATATGAAAATACTTACTTAAAATTAAGTTGCTTAAAATTAATTAATAATTTAGTTAATCACTTGACTACTTATTTCGTATAAATCAAGCTTTAACGTGCTGAAATTTGTTATACCAGCGGTAAACGGTTGCCTTTGAAGGGCCTTTATTCATAAATAATATTTTGTAGCTTATCAAACGATTTGTCCGGTTAAAGTGACATTTGTATCGTAAAAAATCATAGCACGAAAATGTTTCCTACTTAAGGTAAATACATACGTACATATTATATGTATGTGAAAGAAATAAACTTTTTATTTAATTATGTATCGCTGACCTCTATACAAGTACGCTAGACTGGCTATACACCGTGACATAATGAGGCGATTTAATTTACCCATTTTGGCGCTGATAGCAGAAGTGAGCATCTACGGAACTAAAAATAGAAGAAAACTGAAGTGGGTAACAACAAAATAAAAAAAATTGTAAAGATTTTAATTGTTTACCATTCATTTAGTCCTCGTAATAGAGAAAATCAATAAGCTGCCAAAATATTATGCCTATATCAAAAATATCTTTAGGTACAATTAGAATTTTACAAACTTTAAATTACATTAAAGAATACCATATCACAAATTTGACTATAATCAATTTGCTTCGAACGCCAATTCACAAGTTTTATGCTATTTAGTCACAATCTTAATATAGAGTCAGTAGAAAACCTGTAAGTTTCTAAATATTTGATAACTGTCTGTTCTTTCTGTTTCCGGCGTTGTCGGCGACTTTCATTGTTGTAAACAGATATAGGTAGAAAAAACCGGCCAAGTGCGTATCGGGCGACGCAGGGAGGTAGGGTTCCGTAGTTGCCCGTCACAATACGTGGGCTTCCTTGATAATGAGCATAATAAGTGAGTTCGCGGTGTGACCGCTATAACGACTAAAAATGGGCCCAAATAGGAAGATCGTAACTGGAGGTCTTATTTTCAAATCAGCCTTATAAAGAGTGGTATTCAAAAAAGATTAAAAATCTTTTCGATCTATCCCGCAAATGAAAAAGTAAAGCTTAGTAATGCATATAAGTCGTTTTCTTCATAAAATGTTTATTTTTAAGTTTACAATAACATTACGAGTTATTAATGCAGCTTGTTTTATGTCATTTTCTATGGAGTTGTTACAAAATTTTTACTAATCCAAGTGCATTTTATAAGTTGGTCGACTATTACTCGTTAACTTCTTAATTCTTCTTAGCTGTGATAGTTTTTCTTTTAACTTCATTATATATACTACCATTGTGTATACTTTTCATATTTGCAAAAACAGCGGTTTAGTTGGTAGAGGTGTGTCACACATAACTCTAATGAAAAATACCACTTTAAACCTAAATATCAAACGGACCACTGAATCGAAAAAATATTGTTCCACACCCCCAAGACAGAAAAGAAAGCCTATCCAACGATACCCAACGTGATGGAATAAACGGGTAAAAAAAATCATACTCCATTTACTTGTATGGGAAGTACCCTAAATAAAAATGTTTTTTTAAGTTTTTATTGCACAGTTTGCTAGGCGTTATGAATATCTATAACTATGCCAAGTTACAGATTTGTAGCACCTAGGGTCTCTGAGCAAAACCGCGGACGGACGGATGGACGGACATGGCGAAACTATAAGAGTTCCTTGTTGTGTAACTACAGAACCCTAAAAAATACATCGATAAGTATTATCGACTAGGAACTCCTATTGTATAACTATATTGAATTTTATTGTTTAAATAATTTAAAACTTTAAAGTCATCGATATATACGTACTACGTACTAGATTAGGCATTCCGAACATTCACTATGTTCAAATGAACTGTACTGCAATCCGTACACCTTTAGTGTCATTTAGTGTGGCTCAGGGTGATGCAACTCTGTATGAAGCCCGAGAAACTTGCACACAATCATAATTTTATCTATGTGTGGGGTGGGCGTGTAAAATTAAAGCGAGAAAAAGATATCGCCGTTTCATTCTTTCGCGTTGTTTCAGATTGCCATTTTAAAAATTAGGTACAAATATACATAACTATTATATCGGAAGAAACTGAAATTTTTAATTTATGCTATATTTTCTTTTGTTTGCACCTTACAGTAATTATATACATATTACTTTGAGGTTTGCACAATTAATTGACCTACTAATTGATTAAAATTAAATTATTAAATATTAGCAGAATTCTATCAAGAGAAGCCATGAACTAAAAGAAGAAAAAATGACATTTGTTTGTCAACGTCTTTCATATTGAAAATATTTTCTGAAATTGATTCAAATTTATTTAAAATGATTTAGATTTTAATATTTGTTATTGCGTTTTGCTTTAATTCAGTTATTATCGGTTCAGAATACTTCATTTTCGTTTATAGACAATTCTTCGCGATTGTGTGTGTGAAGATTTTTGTGAGATACTGACTCTGTATGAGATATTGACTATAAATTAATTTATTATTAAAAAATTATGCAAACAAAAGCACAAAATCATCCGATCACTTTCTGCAGGTTTCCTACAATAAAAATAGAAAAACTTTTGATTATATTGTGGTAAGTCTTTAAGCATTTTGAATTTATTCATCGTTATTTGTAGGGATTATTACTATATTAACTCGAATTTTATCTATTTCAGATCATGTATTTGGGCTGAGTTAAGTTTTCGACATGAGAATTTTGCTGATTTAAATTTACGTTAATGTTCTGTGAAGAATAGCTCTCACGATAACATATGTTATAAATCAAATTATCTGCAAAAGCAATAAAAAACATGAATAATAATATATAGTGTATAAAACAATATCTTCCAAAAAATAAAATTACTTAACTATACCTATTTTTAGTTTTATTTTATCCCACATACTCCTCTAAAGTAAATTCGAGTAATTTTGGTGCAATCTCTCAAATGTATGGGAATTTACCCCATAGGTTTGTGAGGCTTGAGCCAAAATTACTCGAATATGCCTTAAATAAAAAGTTCAAAGTTAGACAATACAAAGGTTTGAAATTCCCGCTAAAAAAGTTTTATATGGGCGCCCACCGAGGCGCTTTTCGTATACATTCATAAACACGTGTTTCCTTTTTTTAGTATGAAGTTGGCGTTCTTCTCTTGGTAGAGAGTAATTGTGTTCTGTGGTGTGGCTTCAATATTCATAGAGTGTGGAGCTGTGCTAATAAATACGAGATTTCAAATTAAAGTTTAACCTGAACGTAATTAATAATTCAGAAGTCAAATAAATAAAATTATTTGTTGTTCAAGTGAATAAATAGGTAATAATATTACAATAGAAAAAATAAATTTATTCATTTGTATGCCACGCTATCTACAATCATAGACTAAAATCTACTATCACCCGCGCATGCGCGAAAACAGAGTAGCGCACATTTTTTGTTTGGAATAGCTTCTCTAGTACGTAGTACATAGAACTCAATGTTTAAAGTACTCTTAGATATTTTGAGCAAAACAACGGCCATTTGCATACTATGTCAAATTTAGTTCCCGGTACACTCAATGGTGCTTAAAATCGGTACCAACGTTTTGTAGGGTTATAGCCAGTCCAGAGTATATATTATGGAGGTCAGTGATTTGTATGCATTGAAGGAACCTACAATTCTACATAAATTGAGTTAATATTATACTTGTCTCGCTTTTTCCATATTAACATTCAAATAAGGCAAAAAGAGAAACACTATTAAATGATGTTGCATGTAATTTATGCGTAGACACTGAATGACAAGTGGTCATCTTTGGTATCTTTATACTATGCCAAAGATGAGAGTAAGTACACTTGTATCTTTCGATTTACTAGAAAAACCGCACCCCTTTTGTAGTAGAAATATATGTGGCCTTATTTTACAAGTTACGTTTACATTTCACAATTACACAAGTTATGACGTCTTTAATCTATAGTGATTTCGTTCTCAATGCTAGCAACTATCGACATCGATATACTCGTTTTACATTATTTATTTTATTACTTTATTATACATATAGGAAATATACAACAGGAGATCCCAAGTTTGATCTCGGAAATACATCAGGGTAGCGTTAATTGTTAAAAATGGTAAAAGTGTGAAAGTGTGAGAGCGGTGACACGCTCTAACAAAACATACTTTGCAAAAGAATCAATAATTACAAAGTAACACAGCCCCCGGCCACTCCCGCCAAGTTCTCTGAAAAATCACTATGTGCCAAGGCACAGAGAAATCATTCAAGTCATTTACTAGATTACACACAGTGTTTACAACGCCGCAATGGTCAGCAACAAACCGCTACCCATATCCTCATCACTTCCTGCGACACGATCCACAATAAAATCAACGACTACCAAGTCGACCAATATTAGTCTCTATGAAACAAAAGCTCTTCACCACACTATCAGCTGTTCATCGCTCCCGCAAGACTCACCAAGCAAATCGCAGCCACAACCACACACCAATGCGTGCAATGCGACCAAATAGCAATAACAAGTGACTTTAAACGCTTAGAATACCCAATACCAAACCAAACAGATCAATTAAAAGGAAACCTCACTATCTGAGGTAACGCACAGGAAAAATACAGTCGAATTGATAACCTCCTCTTTTTTTGAAGTCAGTTAAAAATTAAATGTCCAAGAGCCATAACATTTTTTAATCGTTCGTTACACAACAAAGGTACTAACTAGACTTCATTTTATCATTATGAACACTCATCTTTATGTTCAGTCATCCCCGTGATATCTCAACAACCACCGGCTACGGTATGGCTATTGACATAGTCAAAACACAAAATAAAATGAAATAAGCAACTACAATTTAACAGGGTCATCAATCCCGCAATAGACTGGGTATTCGATTGAAATAAGTTTGGCTTTCAGGCACTTCTCTCAACTAAAACTTAACCGCTCGTTGCTACAAAATATTTTAAGGCAATTTTTAAGACAAATTTACTTTCCTCATATGTCAAACGGTGATGCCGATCACCATTTGATACATGAGGAAAGTATCAAATGTGCGCAGCGGCAAATAATGTGTCCGCGGCGTCTTACGTTGACAGCATAGTTCCATTCAAGAGTGAGCGGCACAGCATCACGCTTTCTACTAAACCCTCAACATCATTTCCCCACATACGTAAAATAACAGGATAGCGTTAATTGTTAAAATGGTAAAAGTGTGAGAGCGGATGTTCAACTTGCTCTCTTGCTTACGCAATTAATCATTATCAATACTAAGACAGTGTAACGCGTTATACATATGTATTTTGCGTTACACTGTCTTATGTATATGACGTAATATGTCCACGTCATAATTAAATGATAACACCAAAGTATGCAAACCAACAGCAACACTACCCATCCCGGCGTAACACAGGGCAGCCTCTCAGCTACACCATCATGCACCAGGAAAACCACCACCATGGAGAGAACCACGACACTATTTTAGCACTCGCAGAATGACTTCACTCGTAGAATGACTTCAGCGGACTCTCTCACCTAACTGAACTCACTCGGCACCTAAACTGAACTTTATACTGCACAAACAAGTGGGGGTTTCCCGATCTACCCTCAATTCTACCCCACCAATATCGACCATCGACGTTACCTCTTGCTCACTCTCGATCCAACCGGTATTTAATGCTGCGTACAGACTGATGAAAGGTAACATGCAATGAAACGTAAAAGGAGTATTTCATCAGTGTGGACGCAGCGCGTGCACAAACCGAACATGTTTCCGGCGTGCGCGCGATCGTAGCGTCAGTCTCAATTATCTATGGTCAGTCTGCTGAGAACACGCGAAGAGAATGGAGTGTGACGGCCAATCGATGACTAAAACGGCGAAACCCTCAACGTTTGTGGCATACAGAGTTGGTCAGACAGAGTGCTGATGCAGAATTAATGGCCGACATGAGAACGTGTTCAGTTCGTGTTCGCGCGCGTCTCAACACAACCTGTCCACACTATGAAGACTCCAGACTATGTTTGTTACAAAGTGTGTTACATTGCATGATACATTGCACTAATATTGACGGCAAATTCTTTCATTTTATGATACGTTTCATGTTACGTTGCGTAAGTCTGTATGTGGCATTGTATACACCGACATACATCTGAAAATATAAATAAAATAGGACTAGCCTTATTATTATTCGAGCGATCAAGTGAATTGTTTTCGAAATATAATCATAATAGTAATAATGTTTATTCATTTCTCCTCAAAAAACAGACGATACAAAATAAAACTTACATCTATTTAACTACAGGTACATTCATACTCATAGTCTAGAATATGTGAGGAGCTGGTGTCTGAGTTAGGCAATATACTGCCTGTATTACAAATCACCAGGTCCCCACACTACGGGATAAAAAAGAGCATTATTAGTAATTGAGTGTTACAGTGTTATAATGATACTATAATGATATTATTATGATATAAGTGGCTATTTAATTTATCTATAAAAAAATATTCTTCTAGGAAAAAAATAGTTACAATGGTTTCGTTACCTCATGTGTGTGTGTGCGCGCGTGCGTGTGCGTGTGTGCATTTGCACGTGTGTGTATGTGCGTTTGTGTGAACAAATTTTATTTATGAAGTAAGTTTTCTGTACGGTTATAAATTATAATCCAATTTTTTTAACCACTCCGCAACAGTAAATTTGCATTTAATTTTTGGAAGGGAACAACAGTAAATTTGCATTTAATTTTTGGATAGTTCCCTATTTAATTTATTATACATACTTTGGTAACAGAAAAATCGATGTGTAAGTCTAGTTCTGTATAAATTTATAGTGCAAACTTTATCCTTGCGGCGCTGATTCCTAAAGTTACCTGGTTAATATTTTAACTGGAAATGTTGTTCAAGGGCAGTATATAAAATTTTATGCTGCGTACAGACTGATGAAAGTACTTGTACAAAGAACTGAATCTTGTACAAGTTCAAAATTCACGTGTTTAAATACTTTTACAGGTTTTTGGTTATAAGAAGAAGCAATGTATAAGACAACACTTTAGTGACCAGTTAGAGATGTTTGGAGGAGGAGACAACGAGCTTTTAATTTTATCGTTAGCTTTATTACATGATCCAAGCATGTTTTATTATGGGTCGGAAATATGTACGCAGGTAACATTCCGTGAAACGTCAGCATATCTAAGTAATTAGAAAGATTTCAATCTCTACTTTGTTTAGCAATGTTAATATTAATATCACCTAATAATATGACATTTTGCTTAGTTAAATATTTTAGTAATATACAAGGGATTATAATAAAATAAAGATTAATATTCTTGTATCCGGGAGGTCGATACATAGCAATAGCTACCGTATCTCTATTCAGAGTAATTACAAGACAAGAGCGTCTGATATTATAGGTTCATCTACTGAAATAACCAAATCTTTTTTGTAGTACACAACTACACCCTCATTTTGAGTAAGATTGTTAGTAGAAGCAAAGTTATTGTATCCATCCAAAGGAGGTATGCAATGAATGGATGATAGCCAGCATTCAGTAAGCACAATGCAGTCCCAGTCCACTCTAGTTCGTACAAGAATTGGTAGTAACCCAGAAAAATTACATTTTAAACTACGGATGTTTTTTTGGAAAATTTAAGAGTTTTGTTCGAGTAAGGTAAAAGAGACACGAAATCCTCAGCATCACATATATTGAAATCTGCTACGTTATAAGAGTCGTTTTCGTTTTGAATTGTAATTAATTCACTGAATTTTATGGAGAGAGCTATTAGAAGGATAATATTCACGAGGCAAGTGGGCAATGGAATCGATATTTATAATAAATACTAATAAGACTAAACCACAGCAATTCATTATAATGAGCATCGTTAAAACGTAGCAGATACCATTTTCTGAGCTAGGTAAGGCATAGAATAGTTTGAAAAAAAACCAAAAGTGCACGCCTCATGAGCTTTTTATTTAATTTTGATGAAAAAAAAATTACCGAAATAAATCAATTACACAAAGTATAAAAACGATATAGGCTGTATGGTACATTTGTCCTTTGTCTATCAATGACTATAAAAATATGGAAGCGCCTTTAAATTTTTAATAGCAATAAAACTTACAAAAGTTGAAAATCATTTTATTAACAAATTACGCGTACTAGAAATGAAATAGAGAACCAGTTGATGTAATTTTGAAGCTAATAAAAAAAACCGGTCTCGATACGTCAATTTTATAGAGTTATCGTGACCACATACAAAATCAACATCCGGACGTCAACGTAATTTTTTTGTCAAACCGTTTTTTTTTTCAAAGTAGCTATATAAAATTATTTCTTAGAAAATATAAGATGGATTAATTAATGTTTTCTTGATATACGTCTACTCATATTATCGTGTAAGTGCAATGTGGTTATGATTGAGCCATTTTAAAAACACAAAATTGCTTGACTTTGACGTGTCGAGGATAAAGCACTACCTAATAACGCTAAAATGAGGCGTGCAATATGTTTAGGTTGAGAAATGTGTTTTTTATATGTTTGACAAATAGTGTGTAATGTTAATAACATTACGCACTATTTGTCGTTTGTAGAAATAAAAATGAATGTATGAGTAAATGTGTTTGTGTTATATATTTAATCGTGTATTCATATACACGATCACATGTTTAACACAAACAAAACTTAACTTAACTTATTAACATTTAAAGAAAAATATTTAATATTTTTAAATAAAACCACAAATATACTATGCATGCAGCATTTTATTATTATTATTTTTTGGAGGTTTAAAATATCTTCTTGGCAGCTCACGTGTATTACGACTCACGATTTACGTGGTAGAGCCATGCTGCAGCTATATTAATACTATAGTTGTAGCACGAATGAGGCGGTTCGACCGGGGAAGGACCACACTCTCACAGAATACCAGTGTAAAATAGCAGCTTAATGCTGCTGTGTTTCGTATGGTGAGTGTAGAGAACCGGAGACCCTTTTTACTGGAAAAGAGGCGTTCTATCTGAGTCCTCACGCATTAGGACAACGCA
This sequence comes from Parnassius orleans, assembly GCA_029286625.1. Classification (NCBI taxonomy): domain Eukaryota; kingdom Metazoa; phylum Arthropoda; class Insecta; order Lepidoptera; family Papilionidae; genus Parnassius; species Parnassius orleans. The sequence goes on from JAGSMP010000083.1 coordinate 1,166,283, forward strand.
TCTGCATTTAAATTCGCAAACAAAGATAGATGTAGATTTATATGGGCCACAGCAACCACTTACCATCAGGTGGACTGTGTGCTCGTTTGTCACCCTTATTCTATTAAAAAAAAGACTCGAAGTACTTAAACGTTGACCAGTGTTCATTTTGTTGTAGGTTCTTGTAGCTTTAATAATCTTTTCTCTCTTAAAAGTTGATGTGAAATCGACGATAATAGGACCATTTGGCTTGTTCTTTAGTTTCATCCGGTACACATCGCGGATGTCTGAGTCCTGGATCGGAACGTTTATTACTATGCCAAACTTTTTAGTCAATTAAAATTTCCTTGTCTTCGGATTCAGATACCGGAACATTTTTAACTCAATTGTGGCTGATCGTGCATTTTTTGTTAAATTGTTCAAGCTTCACTTCTAGAGTTTTAATGTGGTTTTTATAAAATTCTCTTCCTTGTTGAAGTTTTTCAATTTATTTAAAACATCATCATTCTGCTTTGATAGGGTGTTCATATGTGACTTTTATTTATTTAATCCAATCTTGTCATTAGGTCCGATAATATTAAATCAGAAGTGCTGGATGGGTTATTCAACCCGCGTTTAGATCTTTTTTTAACGTAAACATCTATATTATGCTCATGGCTCCCGAGAGTAAAATCCCTGATTCAGATCCATAATGTGTGGGAGAAATAGGTTGAGTACTGCTTTTCGTAGGTGTGCCTATAACGGACATGATTAACTCAATTAAATCCAAAATCAAGTGATGATGGTTATATTACATAGCAAATATTCGTTTCGCAAACTTTAAAACTAATAGTTAATGAGGTATGAACACTAAATCTTAACAGTCACACGGTATAAAAGCGAATTGGATCCCATTTGTTATCCCAATTTAATATGCTGGTTAGTGGAAAATAAAACCATGAAGTAAGCTATATCATATCTGCTTGGATGAAAATATTTCGAAATTTTGAAGTAAAGGCAGGACCTTGATAAGCGATGATAAGAGAAACCGTAGCAACGTCGTAAGAGAATACACTACACATCCTTAGAAGTAAATAGACCACACACAAGCTTGAGTATCGCATTAGGTGACACAAGAAAATGAAACAGAAAATAGACTACAGCATCTCCGGTTTAAAGATGTTTATTTACTCATTAAGACAAATAGATGTCACTTACATGAATACATTCATACAATTTAAAACAAGTCACACAGAACAAAATAATAAAAAAGTGAACATAAATTAGGGTTGATTAAAATTAAATATAAGTTGCAAGTTAGTTGCGTAAGAGCAATGTTTCAAATGTTGACTAAATAAGGCGGTGGTCCAAGTTGTAAAATGTATTATTTAATGTGGTCTAATATTTTTTTCTTGAAGATATTGAGCGAACTTGCATCTTTTATAGTTAAAGGGAGTTCATTATACATCTGTGCTCCCCCAAACGTTACGGCATTTCTTCCATAGTTAGTGCTAATATTTTGTAATACAAGATGATTTGCGCGGCGTGATGAGTATTTTAGTGTTTTTCCTTTTGTGGTGAACTTTATGTTTGAATGGATCATATTACTTGTGATTTTATACTACTCTGTCAAGAAAGTACCGGGAAAAGATCAATGATACACAAAATGTTAGTTATTCATCCAAGTTTCTTTTATCACCTTCAAAGTATGCTCCTTCAGAAACGATACACTTTCTCCAACGAATAATCTAATCATCAAAACATTTTTTAAACGCTTTTTCCGGAATTGAGTTCAGTTCTCGCTGCCAATTCTCCTTTATATCTACTACCGAATGAAAACGGGTGCCACGAAGTGGTAATTTGAGTTTAGGAAAAAGAAAGAAGTCGGCTGGAGCCATATCTGGTGAATAAAGTGGTTGCTCGATGGTATTTGTTGAGTTTTTGGTCAAAAATTCGTTCACAATGATGGCGTTGTGCGAAGGCGCATTATCGTAGTGCAAAATTCAAGAATTTTCTTTTCACAAATCTTGCCTTTTTCGTCTAATTTGCTCTCTTAAACGCCTAAATATTCTTTATTTACCGTTTGACCTCCCGGTAAGAATTCCAAGTGTCCCCATAGTGACCCCATATCTCTATTAGGTAAAGTAAGTGTGGTTTAACCAATGCGTTATAGACGGTAACCTCTTGCCTCTTCAAAGGGCGACCTCTTGGTGGTATACATCGAGCCATGCCGTATGTAGAACCTATTAGAGATGAAAGCTTATTTTTTATAACTGATAAATGACCGTTTCATGACAGATGTTTATCAAGCCATAGTCCAAGGAATTTTCCTTGATTAGATTGGCGTAGTACACATTAGTTAGTTAGTTAGTTACACATTAACACACAAAAATTACACATTAGTGTAATTTTATGTGGTGTTGGATTTTTATGCACTATATATTACGTAAAATGTTTTGGCGGTAAAGTTACAACGTAAAGTTTTGGCGGTATTTATTGTTAATAGGTTGTACTGGAACCATCTGTCTAGTGCAGAGATTATCAAACTTATTTCTTTTACCGCCCCTTTGAAAAGCAATTATTTTTCAGCGCCCCCAATTTTTTATACACTCCTAAAATTTAAAAACCACAATTTCATTACTTTACTTAATTTAGTTATGGTGTGCTATATTAGTCGGTTCTGGTGTTTAAACTTACATTCTAAACTAGACATTAGAGAGAGCAATTAAACTGCAATTTTATAATATTAAGAATATATTTTAATCAAATAAAAGGAATATATAAATAGGTAATCAATTTTAGTTTTAAAACTAATCTAATGAGATGATTTGATGATTTTTAACAAGTTTGTTGATATCAGGTTCGATTTTACTCAAAAACAGTCGTAAGTCGCCGCGTTCGGTAACATGCAAACGATTTCTTTTTTTAGTAAGCAGCGTTGTCACAGCACTAAATCTACGTTCACACAAATATGACGATGGGAGTGCTATCAAAAATCGTTGAACGATCGACCACAATCCAGGGTACAACTGCGGGATTGACTTGTGTAGCCAAAATTTTTGGTAGCCATTTTGAATTTGAATTTGATTTTTATTTCCTCGTTCATTGTCAGTTCTATAAGTTCTTCTTCCAGTTGGGGTGATACTGCTATGTTGAAGGATCTAACACCCAGTCTATCATTTCCAATTTCAAAATGTCCTGGAATCTTTCAATGAAATCACTATGGAGATTTTCCAAATGTTGGCAGTAGACAAGCAAGTCGTCGTTGTTGCAGGATCCTGATAAATTGGGGAAATTATGGAACTCACGTCTGCCGATATTCTTCTTATGTAGGAGCAGCTTGGCTACGAAAGCAGTGACGACATTTTTTGTTTTTATTAAGTTCAAGTCATCGCTTTGAAGTTGTAGATTCATATCATTAACCAGTTTATAAAGGTCTGTCAGGTATGCGATATCATTCTTTGATGTGACGAGGTTGTCGCGCAATTCTGTGTCTTTGTTTTCCAAGAACTCTACGACAGAGTCAAACAGATTGTAAAATCGAGTCAGACAATTTCCTATTGATAGCCAACGCACTTCTGTGTGAAAGATCAATCGGTTGAAATCTTCGTCATTAGTAACACAAAGCTGATTAAATAATCTGTCATTTAAAGAGTTGTTTCGGATTTTATTGACTGCTCTGATGACATGTTGCAATGATTGAAACAGTTATTCACTTAAATTTCTAGCAAACAAATGTTGTCGATGTATATAACGCAATGTTCAGCAAGCACATCTGGAATTTTGTTTTTTAAGTACGCTATGAAGCCTTTTTGACACCTGGAACACCATCTGTAGCAGCTGATATAATATTCTTCAAGGGAATTCCTTTTTCATCGCAAAACTTTTCGAGTGTTTTAAATATGGTTTCTCCTTTTGTGTCTGTCTCTAAATTTCTAACTAAATAATAGTTCTTGACATATTTTTTCATATTTAATAAACCTCACGTAAGACAGCAACAATGCTTCATTAGTTGGTAAAGTAGACTCATCCAATTGAATTGAAATTGAATAGTCTTGTCAGATGATTGCACAATGACTCTTCAATGTTTTCAGCCATTTCATCAATTTCATCAACACAGAACTATTGCTCAAAGGAATTTTTCGAATTATGTCTGCCAGTATGTCTGTGGAGCACAGTAGTTATAACTTGTTTTATTGCCGGCAAAATTAACGTTTCTCCGATGGTGTGTGCTTTACCTGTTTGAGCAATTAACAAAGAGATATTGTATGAAGCTCGAAGTCCGTCATCGTCTTGCTTAGCAGCCACCGGAAAAAGTTTTGATACGCTTGGCTGAGCATTATGCTTCTTTTCCAGGTCTTGAAAATAGGCTACATTTTTGTCCTTCTTATCTGGATGCATTTTATTCAAATGATCTTGAAGTCTTGAAGGCTTCATCGCTTCGTTTGAAAATGTTTTTGAACAAAGAAGGCACATGGGCAAAGATGGATTTGTCGAATTTTCTATGAATCCATTTTTAATATATTCTGCACTATATTGCCGTTTCTTCTTTTTTGATTCCGACATGGCTTTGTTTTTACAAATATATAAATAAAGTGTTGACTTAAATACTTGTTTAAAGATTGCGCGCGAAACCACTAATGAAAATAACAGCACGCACCCGATAGGAATAAGACAAACACGCACAAACTCGTTTATCTCTTTCGACGCTCAAATCTCCTTGTGCCAGTAATTTATTAAGACAGTCAGTAAGTCAGTCAGTAAGTAATAATTAGATTTTTAAACACTTTATTATTTTTTACTAATGGAGTCAATCTCTGTGCTAGTGTTAGTTTCCAGACCATCGACAATATTAGCTATGTCATTTTTATCACATTGTTTGAAGTTTGATCTTGCTGATAACAACCCAAAATAATTAAAAAATTGATACATAAACTATGGCAAATATTCCCCCTATGAGGAATCTATGGAAAGGGCCTATGTTCAGCAGTGGACATTTGATAGGCTGTAATTAATTAATAAATGATGGGTAATATCTTGAGAGAGCACAGAGGAAAACGGGTTATACGTTCATAATTGATTTATTGGTAGTTCTGGTAAAGCGAGAAAAGAAGAGACAGACAGACCGCGGTCGTGCCGCGGTATTTTTACTATCGTAGCAGTGCCCTCTGTATACATTCAGTGAAGCCAAGAAGCGGTCGCGATTTGACAAATAAACAAATAAAATATTTCAAAGGCGTACTCGGTTACATGTTTACAGTTTTTAATATTAATATGTCTAGGGATAATTTGGCAGAAATATACCGGCTGTGTTTAAGTAGATTTCATAGTGAATTTTTCAACGACATATTTTAACTTACCACAATAGTGCAAAATTCCGCTCTATTCGACTACTTTTTTTGTAGGATGTCAGATAAAACGTTCATTAGTATTTAGAAATAAGTATTGTACAGATCGGATTATTCAAAATCCTTAATTTTACTAGTTCATAGACTAAATGGCAATGGATCGGCCATATACCTCGAAGAACCGACAACTGATGGGGAATAACGGTTCTCGAGTAGCAGCCTCGTACCGGTAGACGAAGTATAAGGCGTCCCTCCACTAGATGGAGTGACAACCTGGTAAGACATGCAGAAAATCGATGGATGCAGATGGCTCAGGACCATGCCTTGTGAAATTTCTTGGGGGAGACTATGTTCAGCAGTGGACTTGTGAAGGCTTGTTATGGGACTTGTTTCGCTAACGGCACATCAGTTGAGGTGTCTATGTAATGGAAAATTGGCAACAACCTTGTTAATATATAGTTATATTTCAGATTCTTTACAGATTTCTTCATCTGTTGTATATTTATTTGTGCATAAATAAAGAGTTTTTGGATAATCTGTGGTTTTTAAGCGTTTTGATTTAATGTGCGTCCATAACAGTTTGGGAGTCTTTGTAATACCTTCTTGCGTTTTCTCTACGTAGATCTTATAACACTCCTTCTGTATCTAATGTTACCTATTTCTCAGTAACCTGAACTCGTCACAATTACGTGGATTTGTGTACTTTTTCCACCTGCGGTGCACCAAGCTTTTTTCTTTAATAACGGCTATAAGTGTTTTTGAAAACCATACCGGGTAGTTATATCATCTTGATAACATGTACTTTGGGACGAATTTTGCTATGATTTTGTATAATTCATTATATAATATATCAACGCTTTCTTTGACTAATTTGTTAATAAATGTGTATTTGAGTTAGAAAAATAATTTGCAATAGTACGCGATCCGGCTGCAAGATTACTACGTTCATGTAGTTTTTAATCAAAATCTAATTTTTATATAATTATATGTGGGGGAATACATTTTTGCTAGGGTGCCTACCAAAATTTGGCCGCAAGTATTTTTAATTAAAATAATATTAATTGATGTTTTCGAAAAAAATTCATTCACTTGTTTTTAAAATAAATTATATCCCACTTCACAGGAATATAATATGTAAAGAACTTGGAAAGGTTTTATTTGCAGTAGCGCACTTGGCCGCAACCTCTCCGCATCCAGTAAACAGGTAATACTTTGTTACAGTTATACGTTCATGCCGTATATTCATTATTTATATATGAAGTGAAATCTCTTTTTTTCTGAACACGATGAAATACAGTTGCCTATGTTAAAGTTGCCGCAAATGTTGGCATGAAATACTGTCCCGCTCTGCTGAGCACGCCAAGCTTTTTAGAGGCCAATTTGGCCTTCTCTTCCAAGTGACCACGAAACTGCACGTCACTCGATACGTCAACGCCGAGGATTCCATACTGGCTAAGGCAACAAGGGGAGTGCCCCGAAACTAAGGAAATACGACAAAGGGGTTCTTTTTAGCGGTAAATGCGCAAACTTGTGCCTTCTGGGGATTGAACTGGACTAGATTTAGTCGCCCCCAGTCCGAGACTTTGTTCAACAAAGTTTCGACATCAGACACAAGTTTGTTCTGGTACTCGGCGACGTTTCCCCGAGAAATATTGGCACGGCCGGTGTATGCTAATGCCAGTAATGCTGTTTCAAAGATTTGTCTTATAAGAGCGAATTCAAAATACACTCAATATAATAAATATACGTGCATTCAACAAAATATAACATCGATGTATCTCAGGAGTCCCACTAATTAGTGTGTGTATGGAGACTTGTTTGCCTCCTTAGACCAGTGGAGACACGATGACATAGGTAGCGAATATTCGCAGCGATAGATTGTAACAATTATAACTAGAAAAAAAATCATTTTAAATGCTATTTAGTCTGAGTTACCAATTATTATCGACAGTTTGAGCAAGAAAGTTTAATATTATGTATCGAACGCTCCGTCACAAGCAGCTCTGTTTTACACATAATTTAAGATTAGTTGATTGCTTTAGAATTTCATTAGTACTCTTTAGACTCCTCGTCGAAGTAGTAGTTTGTTAAAAAATACTTGCAATTTGTTGTATTTGTTTTAATATAATCCTTAGAATTTGACGTGGCTTTGTGATGAATTACTAGTTTTGTTTTTTTGTGATTCGGCTGCGAAACAGTAATTATAAAAGTCGCCCTAAAATATAATATTCAGGTTTGTACGTCAATATAAATGTTTTTATTATATTCAGGCATGCAGTGCAAAAATTATAATAATTTATGTATGTTTTAACGTCAAATTTTATCAAAATTTTAATTCGTTCATATTATGTAATGTTATAATTTTATTCATCAGTATATAATACAACCTTCGCTTGAAATTTTTAACGTGGAGTTTTTATTAAACAATTTCATAGACCACGTTAAAAATTAAGGAAGCATTGTTGCGAAAACTTGTTTCTGTGTTTTGTGTGTGTTTCTTGTTCTATCAACATGATGCTAGAAGTTAAACGGGCTACTTTATATTTAAATGATATTGTTTCTTAAATTTATTATATGTATTCTTAAGTTTATTTAATCAAGAGTGCACCGAGAATCTACTAAAATAACTAAAATCCTTAAATTTGATTCTGCTTTATAAATTAATTTACTTTCTTAATCTTGAGAGAAAATCGGAATACTCTGGTAAAATCAAGTTTTATTTTTAATACTAGCTGTGTCCGGCACGTACTGCAATGCCTCTTTTATGCCTAAAACATTATAAGGTTTGATTACAATGCTACAATAGAAATAAAATTATTAAACTTAAAAAAAGGAATCAAACCGCAGAAAATAAATAATTTTCACATAATAGCTTCTGAATTAGGCTTTAAATCTTCTATTTACCATGCTTATATTTTTTACGTTATAAAAGAGTGAGTTGTATTCGATTAGAATCGTTCATAATAATTGTAAGTGATTAAGGGATAAATTTAGGGAACTCCTAAATCTTAAGCAAATATATCGATTATCGAATCCGTGGCTAGATTTTTTTAGATTTTATATCATATCGAGAGCCTTATGAATGCATTACTTGGAAGGTTGGCCTAATTCAACACCTGGCCAAAGAGATTGGTAAGCAGAGAGACGATATCCTCACAATGGTAACGTTGCTTAACCTGACTGTGTAATTTGTGTTCAGAGTTTTGGATGGATATTCCGGTAGCCAAAATAGGATGCACTCACTGCCTTAGTCTAATGGTCTTGGGTTCAAATCCCGAGTAAGGCTAAAAGTTATCGGATTTTTCCGTCAAGAAATTTTCAGTAGCAGATATCTTTCCGGTCGTGTCGGATTGCCGTCCCATCGAACCATGACCATCGGACCATGAGAGTGAGGGAACAGAAAGTGCACCTGTGTTAGCGCACATACTCGTGCAATATTATCCTGTCCTACGCAGATGGCTAGTCTCTTTTGAGACTGGCCGCCTTAACGGAAATTCGGTCTGGAGGACATTATTATTATACAAATGGTTTCTCTCAGTTTTATCAAGCTAAAGTACAAAACATTAATGATTTTATCTGCTATAGAGCAAGTTAATTGATCTTTCTTTACTTTCTTTGTTATGAAATGCAAACTTTATGTTTTCAACTTTTGCAAAATTAACTTTGCTTTTATTTTTAACATTAACATTATATGAACATTATATGTATATATATTTTCAAAGTGATAGAGCCACGCTGCAACTATAGTATGGTTGTAGCACGAATGGGTGGGCTCGATCGAGTTAGGACCACGCTCTCACAGAATACCAGCGTATAACAACAGCTTAATACTGCTGTTTTTCGTATGATGAGTATAGAGAACCGGAGACCCTTTTTACTGGAAACGAGGCATTCCATCTTAGTCCTCAGGGGTGACAACCCATCTCGATTTTGATTCTTAATCGAGGATAAATGTAGATGTCTATGGGCCACAGCATCCACTTACCATTAGGTGGACTGTGTGCACATATATTCTATAAAAAAATAAGTAATAGTTACAAGAAATAGATCCGAACAACATTCGTTTACATATATTATCTATGTAACCGAAAATATTCCTTATGGTCTTCACTTTTCTACCGACTTCAAAGAGGAGGAAGTACTCAATTCGACTGTATGCTTTTTTTATGTATTACCTCATAACTTTTTTCTAGGTGAATGGATTTCAATGATTCTTTTTTTATTTGAAAGCTGGTGCTTTTCATGTGGTCCATATAAATTTGATCAAGGTCTGACCAGTAGTTTTTGAGTTATCCTTAATAATTTATATTGAAGGCGGTTGTACAACATTTTTTATTTTACCACTTGTTAAATAATTAAACAAATTCCAACAAGAATCGGAATCGATAACTAAAAATATCGGAACAAAGAACTAATTACCTAAATACTAAGTTGTTCTTAATGGGTTAAAACATAAAGAAGAACAACTATACCACAAATGTCGGATCCTTATTTCGTAAATATGGCCAATCAATAGTTTCAATATACACTGTTATAATAATTTGTTATTTATTTTTATAGTATAAGGATGACAAGCAAGCACACAGTCCCACTGATGGTAAAAGGATGCTGTGATGCGGTGCTGATAGACATTAATCTCTATATTATTACTTGTTTCTAAAATTAACGTGTCTCAATTTTATTTCTGGCTTTCTAGATCCTACATATGCATCAGCTGGATGAAGTTAAACTCATATCTACCTGATTGAAGCATATCCTTGAGAAGATTTATTATTTAATATGGGGTAAGTAATTAGTTAAAAAAATAAGCGCTCGTAAATTTCACTGCACGCGAGCAAATCCGGCTTCGATCCCCGCCGGCACCAATAAAATTATTATTTACAATTTTAAGTGCTGATTTACCACATGCTCGGCGATGAAACAAAACGTCGTGAGGAAACCTGCATGTCTGAGAAAAAAAAAATTCAAAAAGCTATGTGAAGACCGCCAAGTGTGAAGTTCCCTAAAACCATTTGCCTAGGGCACCACCGCAGAGATAGCAACGGTTATTAAAGTTATGACAAAAATTATAGTTTTATTATGGAAAAAAAAGCATGTTACTAGTCAATCAAAACAGAACTGAATCTCTCGCTCTCAATAATTATATATATATATTTCATATTGAACGTATATTCATTTATAACTACGCAAGTTGATAGTCAAAAAGAAACCAATATAAACTGAAAAACTAGGGCACCATTTTCTTTAAAAACCTAGGGCACCAAAAGGTTAAATACGGCGCTGCCTATAACCCTCCTAGAAACTAGAGGAGGTCTGAGCTAAGCAATGGGACGTATATATTACTTTACTTTTTTAACTTTAAGTAATTAATATAATAACTTTAATTGTGCTGCTTAGTAGATACCTTAGCAACTTGGGCAAGAATCTTATACAGTGATCTCCAATCTGCGATCACCAAGTAAGGAAAGGTTACTGACAGTAATGGTCAATTGTTGATAACTTTATACTGTGATATACAGTAATGAACGAGTTACCAATAACCAAAGACCATCTAAAACATGTTGGAAGTCGATGGATACAGGTAGCTTAGAACCGTGTTTTGTGATATTTCTAGGGGGAGGCCAATATTTAGCAGTGGACTTGTGAAGGGCTGTAATGTTTTTAAGAATAAAGGTGACAAACCAGCAAACAGTCCACCTGATGGTAAGAGGATAGTAACCAGCAAACAGTCCACCTGATGGTAAGAGGATAGTAACCAGCAAACAGTCCACCTGATGGTAGCTCATAGACATCCACATCTATCCTCAGTTAAGAATCAAAATGCAGATGCGTTGTCATCCCTGAAGACTAAGGTGGAATGCCTCATTTTTATAGTAAAAAGGAGTCATTCATCAGCCCGACAAAGTCCACTACTGCACATGAGCCTCTCCCATTGACCATACTGGATTTACTTTAATCGCTACGCTTTGCGGGCGGATCGACGATCGCAGTACCAGAAGTTTTACACTTTTGACACTGTTCCCCGTTGCTGATCTAGATATTTTACGTTTGTCGTAAACGATATCTGGCATATGCCATATTACATTATTTGTCCTTCTTCTCGGAAGAAACCTTAGAACGCTGACAACATATTGTACTTGTAATTTGACAATGACACTCCTTACAAGCTCGTCACTTTAAGCAACCCATCTGTTAAGAAATTATATGGATTACGTGCTTTAGTTATTTTTCTGAGGGACTACGTGATAATAACAACTTTTGCACAGATAACCTTATGTAGTTTATTTGTTGTGTCTTTGCAAAGATATCAAGTCGCATTTTTTTTATTGCCTGAATACGAAATGGGGACATTAAGTCCAATGACCTATACTGTAACCACAAAGCTAACAATTTCGTCTGCATGCTCTTCATCTGCATAGGTTTTGCTTAACCTTAACAGTAAAGGCACGAGCGTCAAAATTGTTCAACTAATCCATTACTCTTCTATGAGCTGCTGTGTTTCGTGTGGTGAGTGTAGAGAACCGGAGACCCTTTTTACTGGAAACGAAGCATTCCATCTTAGTCGCCAGGGGTGACAACGTATCTACATTTTTATTCTTAATATGAGGATAGATGTAGATGTCTATGCGCCACAGCATCCACTTACCATCAGGTGGTGTTCGTTTGTTATCCTTATTCTATAAAAAAAGACGGGTTATCGCTTTAATAGACTCCGTATTTAAACCCAAATATTTTCTAATGCATAATAAATGTCAATCTCGATTGCCTTTGTCGATTTATAAAATGTCATATGTCGAAGGCCCACTGATCCAAAAAAGGCCTAAAGGGTTGGCTGCGTCGTTGGTCTAGTACTTGTAAACGTGACGACTCGGATTGGGCCAAAAAAATCAGTTATTGAGTTTTACTGTCAAGAAATTCTCAGTTACAGCCCGTTGTCAGGAAGTTGGAGGTGTTTCACCCCCGTGCCTCGCAAGGCACTTAAAGTCGTTGGTCCTGCGTCTAATCCCTTTCCAGTCGTATCGGATTGCCGTCCCATCGGACTACGAGAGTCGGGGAAAGACAGTGCACCTGTGCTTGCGCATGCACTCGAGCACTGTAATTCTGTCCTGCGCAGATGGCTAGTCTCAGTGGAGACTAGCCGCCGTGACCGACAAACGGTCCGGAGAACATAATTATTTAATAACCTTCAAAATTTTTGCATTCATATCACCTAAAAACTGGTTTTCTGACAGTTTCTTTGTCTAATATTTGTTTCCATGTACTATATCATATTCAAAGTCATAGTAAAAACTTTTTATTCAATTTAACTTGTTAAAGCTTATGTACGTTTATCTAAAATCTAAACCGGCTTGTATCTAAACCGGCTCGCAAAAACAAGACCTTGTCAACCGGCGAGAAATTCTGAGTTCCTTTTTAAAGCCCTGCTACAATTTTCTATGTAATTATTGTAATGACAACTTATTTATCTTAGAACATAAAATTCCGGTGTGCGTGCATCGATATATATGTACTGTACTTATCACTCAATGTGTGCGTGTGTGCGTGTGTTCGTTTCTTTTTATTATTCTCCTACTAAACGGATTGGACCCGGTAGATGGTGCTATTGTCGAGATCCAGTAACCTCCCGTGCAATGCCGCGACGTTTGGCTAGTACTATAAAACATACCTACACAATAGCAACCAATATAAATTATAAATTTCAGTTTTAACAAAACATGATATAATATCAGTAACCAAGTCTTTTTCAAGTAAAGGGTTAGAGTTAATTCAACCCATCGTTTTCTTCAATCGTCATCATCAGCCTTCGGCATTCCACTGCTGGACATAGGCCTCTCCCAAGGCGCGCAACTTAACCTGGTCTACGGCTTCACGCATCCATTTGCTACCAGCTGCCTTGCGCAGATCGTATATCGTTTGCTTCAATATATTGATCTATTTCATATTAGATCATTTTAATAATACTTCCTTAACAAATTTTTTAGTTTTTGATATGTAACATGTTTACTCTCGCTTTCCCGCAATCTGTGGAAGTGATTTCGTCAAAAAGAACAGAAGTGTGTAACAAGAAGCCGGGGAAACGCGCATTATTTGATTTGACAATGAGCGCGCGCGGCGGTAGTAAAGTGTGATGTTATAACACATGAGTAAAGAAACCTAAAACTAATTTATATGTGATGTATTTTCTGTTGATAATAAGTGTCTAAAAAAAAGTACAGATAAGAAATGCAAATAAGTAATAATGAATGATTATTTGTAATATAGTGAGGTTAATTTCTGTTGCTGCTCAACTGATATTTTTAATTTTCATTAAAACTAAACCTCATTATTTTTATCACAGGTATTCTTCTTATATAAAACAACAATATTTTATACAACTACAATACCTAAAAAGTTTCTAGAATATAAACTTTAAATAATAAAAGATTTCACATTTCTTTTTTTCCATAATTCCAATTGGAATATTAGTTCTAGACCTAAGTCTATTTTGGACTAAAGTTATTAAAATATCTCTACAAACAAAAAATCTAATTTTCAACTTACGTAAATATACAAAAATTAAACATTCAAAATTCTTTTCAAACTTACTTTAATCGGTCTAATTAGATTACAATAAGAATTGTAATAGCAAATTTAACTTAAATAGTCTAGTTAGAGAAAAATATAATTTTTTCTGACTCGATACGTTAACATTAAAAACGCGGGAGTAGAGATCCTACGATTACTTTTTTTGTAAAATTTTATGAATTTACTCAAAAAAGCTAGATAGTTTTGAATTTTTTAAGCTAATCTAAATTTATATACCTCTAGTCTAGCTGATACGTTAACTAGAGGTATATATCGACCTATTCAACAGGCGATAGTCCGTTTTTTTATATTTTTCCGTACATTTCGAATGTTCTCAAAAATAAACATCGACGTAAGTTTAAAAGTGTAAGTCTCCTTGAAAAGATCTCGAAGCGACTCGCAAAGCCCCAAGTTATATTATAATGTCTGTATTACTTGCTTTTGCAAAATGAATATTGTTTCCAATTCAGCTGCTGGTCCCCAGAGTATCGTAAGACATGATACTGTGGAACGCAAATTAGACTAACTAAGCGGATGCTTCAAATACCCATTTATATTTTATGTTTAAATATAATATAGCCGGTATTTTTTGTGAATATTTCAAATAAGTATCTCTTTCGTTTTTAAAAAACTAGAGCCAGCTAGTTACATTATGAAGTCATTGACGAATTATTTTTGAAAAATCGAGGATATGTGAATTCCGCGGAATGCATTGGGGTGGTGCGGCAGTCTCTTCGTTGCTCCAAAAAAAACTTACTCAGAAACTAGAAAAGGCCGGTTTTTAGCAGTAGAGCATATATTATAGGCGTAAATATAACCTTACTTTTTATTTTTAACATTTATTTCTGGAACTATCTTATGAATTCATCTCCTCGAATCCATCCGGACAAAGTTGAAATCCTTGAAAGTTGTGAAATAAACTCTGAATTCTTTTTTTCTTCTCTGGAATGTCTAAACAAAAAATTGTCGTGTTAATACGTAAACTTATTTTAATGTAACCGATTAGCCTTAACCTCGTCGATATTACGTAAAAGCAACGACGTCCATTGTTGAATACTGCTGCTTTGTTTTAAATCCAAACGGTCTATGAGATACTATCCTATTTTATCTAAAATGCACAAAATTATACTCACAATTGTAATACTAGTTTCCCAACTGTTAATTTCTTTGTAATAAATTCTAAGGATGCACTTTTCTTATTCTAAAGATGATACTTTGTTTAGTTTCATACTAAAACAGCTTTTAAGAATCAATTTATAAAAAAAAAACTTTAATAGTTATTCATGATGCTAAAAATTTTCCAACAATTTTAATAAACAAATCTCATGTACTACCAGCATTAAAAAAGACTTTAACAGACTTTACTATGTTTCGTTAAATTAGGGAACACACTTTTTATAGTCGTAATAGTAAAAACGATAATGGCTAGAAGATGGGAAATCTGAGATATTAAAACGATATGATACACATTAAAGACGCAGTAACTTTAAACTAAATGTCCCATAAATAATTTTCTTAACTTCAATTATCTTAAAATAGACAATAGTTTTAATATAAACACTTTGGCGACCTCTCATCGCAAGGGTACCTCGTTTAGAGCCGGGACGGCATCAGAGGCAGCTGAATTAATTAAGTGGCGCAAATATGAGTCTTTGAGACATGACTACATATTTGTGCCATTTGCTGTAGAGAATATCGGTCCGTGTGGTCCACGTGCGATGAAGTTCCTAAAGGAACTGTATCCGCGACTGGTCGTCGCTGCTGGTGATAAGAGGGCTGGTTCTTTTCTCGCTCAAAGGCTAAGTATACCATTCAGCGACGAAACGTAGCCAGCGTTCTGGGTATGATACCACGGGGAGTAGGACTGTGTGACAATTAAAATATTTAGTTTTAGATTTTCTTTATTATAGTTTCTTTTTTAATATTGTTTATTACATATTTGTACGAATAAAGTAATCATTGAGTGAAGACCGGTTTCTTTCATTATTTCTATCTTCTATTTCTTATTTTAGTTAGATATAATTTTATGCTATGTTTTAACAATGTTACTAAGTACAAACTGTAATTATTAAGACTTTAAAATTCGAAACAATATATTTTTATAACACCTTATAAAATTTAAAAGTTTTTGTACAAGTCCATATATTTTGTTTGAGTAGTCGGAGGCAACAGAGCATGAAAAATTAAATAATTCTACAATGAATACAGAAAATCAAATGGGAAAATTTTAACATTTTCCTTTAATTTTTGCAGTTTTCTTTATCTGACCTTGCAGAAATGTTTTTTGTCTTTGTTCAGCTTTACACTTAAACGTTAATATGAATAATGAAGCGGCCTTCACACTTGTTAGATCCCCTAAACGTGCGACGCCTACGACGCGAGGCCAACTTAGGAGGCATAATAGTTCGGTGCGAGATGCAACTACATTGCTAAGCCCCTGCGCCACTGAGCGAGACTGCGTTGTATTCCCCCCAAAACACACACACCTTATCTTTGCAAATAATGCCACTTAATATTTAGAAAAAATAAAAGAAAGCAAATGGTAAATGTCTACAATTAAAATTAAAGCGAACACTGTAATATTTATTCTTCAGAAAATATAAGCGATAATCAACACAACGGAAGGTAGGATAGGATACAAAACGCCTGACCCAACATTAATTTTATTTTAATATTTTATATTTTCAGAGCTATAAATAATTACGCCTACTATCGACTTTTTGGCTACATCACTGCACTTGTTTTACACGGAGGCAATGGAATAACGATGCTTTTTGCGTTGCAAGGCGATATCATGAAGGATCCTGAGATAGAAACATTCCACTCCTTACAGTGGGTGTACATCACCATTTGGAATGTGGTAGGTTAAAATCTATGTATAAGCATTTTTAAGATTCCTTTTAAATCTATATATGCATAATAATAATATGTGTATGTATGAAAATAAATAAAATTATTTATATTATATCGGATAATTCACCTTTACTGGACAAACTAGTTGGTGTGCGCAAGCTCCAAGCTTATGTAATATGTATATCGATGTAGCGTGTATGCATAAGGCAGTGTGTATTTGAATATTTTTGAGAACCGTTATAGCTCCCAAAATACCGCTCGAGGCAAGCAGATAAGTGATATCCTTACACTGGTTATGTTATTTCCCATAATCAATGTATGAAATTTTAGTTCAGTGTTTTAACTAAATTTTCCGTTATTAGTCGCCAAACAGTATCTCTGCTAAAAATATGAATAAAAAAATATCTATTAACTGATTGAGAGATTAGAATTAAGTGAAAAAGTGGCTTCGTATTGGTATCCCCATAGAAAAACAGCAAAAAAAAAAAAAACAATAGTCACCGTAAATATTGAAAACAGACGTAGACTAGGTGGTTGACGATATTCTAACCAGAATAGGAGTCCTTCCTTTTTGGCTTAGAATTTCGAATGAGTAAAACCATCTCATCTATTACTGTTGCCAAATAGTAGCGTTTGCACTGCTGCGTTCCGGTCTAAAGGTTATAGAGAGCCAGTATGATTCCAGACTATAACACATTTCATCTTAATTGTCAGAGGCGACAACGCATCTTTAGCCTTCTTTGTTAAAAGTTGGCTGCAAGTTTACTGCAGTAGCCACTTCCATCAGGTGGACTGTAAGTTTGATTCGATAGTCGATAAAACTGAATCGACAATCGATTAGGTAATATAAAAAAAATGTTTTTGATTAAAGAATTACTACATCTATAATATAAAATATTAGATAAATTACAAAAATTGAATTTTATTCTGTTTTCCTCTTTATGTGTGATAAGATTGATTGTACATTGCAACCCTACCCATTACCGTATAGTGTGATCAGCATTTTAGTCACTGCATAAATTTTACAGTTTAGTTTATGATGGTTTTTAGTTCACGTCTTTACCGCGTATTTGTTCTTGTGACAATCACTATTGTACAACACTAGGAGCACTATGGAGCCCTCGAGATACGAGAAGGAAAGACACCAACTTTATCACTACCGTGAAACCTGGCAACTTTGCCATTTTTGGAAGGACTTAAAAGTATAACACCAATTTTCCAACAAAAAATGTACTGTGAGACTGGGCGTCAATGTTAAATGTGACATTATATTCTTCATATATTTGGTATTTATTAATGATTTAAACAAATACTAACATTAAACAGACAAAATACTCAAAAATAGAAAATGGCAAAGTTAACCTCACTTTGTGGCAACTTTGCCATCAGGGTTTATAATGAAAATAATAGGATTTGACTTCAAGGTTGAAGGTACGTTTACGTCATAATATAATACACAACACCCAGAGTTATGATTTGCTTCTTTAATTGTGTTACCAAATAACAAGGACGCTTGTGCCTCCCATTTTCAATTTTATACAAACTTGAAAATTTGTGTCAGGGTTCTTATAAACTTTCGAGTGGCAACAATTACTAAATTAATAGGGATTTATTGAATTCTTGGTCTGGTAACAATCCTTTTTACGCTAGAAGCCGCGCTTGCGTCTGATTGGCCGAACGGCGGACTCACTTGCGTGCCGTTCGCCGAAACGTTATGAACTTTTCTCTTTCGAAAAATTATTGTGTGTCCCTTTTATTTTACAACGAGTACTAAACAATTCCCGAAGATACTGTGCCAGTGACCTATGGACTATTCTATTCGAAGAGACAGGGTTATATCCCTTCGAGTCACCTAATCAGCCAGCTAGCTCGCCGAGCCTCAGCAGCGTGAGGCAGTGGAAGGCGGAGACCGGTGAGTTACCAGACCCTTATCTCTTTCCTGAACAGTAGTAATATTTACAAAGGAATTATATAAAAAGTATAGTGTTATAATAAATTGCAACCAATAGTTATCCAATACAAGTTACAAATAAAATTTAAAAGTCTGAAAGTTCAATAAATTATACTCTAAGTATAAATAATGTTTGCAATAAAATACTTGACAATAGTCAGATATAGGTTCCCCGTACCTTCGTTTTTAAGAAATTATACACTAAGTTAATGTTACTAAATAAGACTAGAAGTTAATTTTAACACAAATATTTAAAGATAAGAAGTTCATAGAAATAAAGTTCAAATTAGCATTTAAATTTACTATTAAATACCAGTATAGTTTAATGTTAAGCCGCCTACACATGCTTGGCAAACAACGGCAAACAGTAAACACCAAACAACAAACACGAACGAATTACGTTAGCTGCAGCCGCAGGACTTAAAAAAAACCAATTCTTAAAATATAAATTTATTAAAGAAAAATTACAATACTTCTGTAACTAAACTAAAATGATTAGCTTGGTCGAAGTGTGACCGAAGAATGACGAAATCCGATGCTAACTTGCACGGGCGTCGGATTGTCGGCGCCTGCTGACTCGGCGCCTCGTGACACGCTCCGTCGTGCCCCTTTATGTAGTTTTACATGCTAGGCGATTTTCGTATGGTGAAACTACGTAATTCCTCCCCACAGTTCAGCGACTATTTTCCGACTTTGAGGAAAATGTTGCTGGATATCTTTGCGTTTTGGGATCTTCATAGGAATGCTTTCCATGTGCTGGCGGCTGGGTGCTCTGCTGTTGTGGCTACTGCATCTCCACAGATCGTAACGTCGACAGATTATTACAATTGCTGTTGTGATAAGCGAGCCAATTATCATTACATAAATGGGAATAGTAGTGTGGTACAGAGTGTTGCTAGCTATGGTGTCTTGTACCATTATCGGCTCTCATGACTTGATTGTAGGCTTCATGTAGTTTTCTCAGGTCGATGGATTGCAGCGAGATTCGGTGTTGAGATGTGGTTTCCTCTTTGAAGTTGCATTGGGACATCGGTAATTATTAGTGGCTGTCCGGATACTTGTTATTCTCGTTGACTATTAAATTCTGACGTCATCATTGTGCAATTTAAGGGTATTGTTACCAAATAGCTTCCTTGAAGCTGCTTGTATTCTTCTCTTCGCATCGTAGATGGATTCTTGTAGTGCGAGGAACGTGACATAGTTTCCAGCGTCCAGTTGCTCCATGGCTTCCTTTTCCAGTGTTATAGTGGTCAGGTTGCAGTCATCTCTAGGGCGTGGTTTGTGACGAGCTCTCGTGCAGTCATGATGATTCTTGACTCTATTTATGGTATCGTCTTCGCAGAGGTACTGGTGGTCTACCTTCGGGCATTCAGCCTCCATATACGCATACGCTTCCCTGTTGGTTGCTAGGAAAGGAAGGGTGGAATAAGGATCTTGCTATACCTATTCAGGGCTATTGAAAGTTTATACAGATCGAATATGTTCACTTTAACTATGGAACTTTAAAACTATAACTATCTGTTTTCGACGTAATATGAACCCGGTTTTATAATACTATAATAGTCGCGTAAGTCTAAATTTAATATTCTATCGTCCCCATATATCATTCTTACTCTTTCTATCATTACCCTTAAAGTATCGATATCTATCATTGAATGATGCGTGCTTAAGCGCGCACAAGAGCTAACGTTTTCTATTCTAACTAATTCTCCATCAAATCATCGACGTTTTCCGTTATGATGGTCAAGAGCTGAGCGAAATGAGCATATTTTATTAAACTATTTTCTTTATAAGCAGTGCTATTCAACAAAAGTTCTAACGTAGCATTAATTGATTGTTGATTTCTAACTAACTGATCTATGACGCCATTATGTTGCGTCATCCATTCCTGTTGAGGCTTATGCGAGTTAAACTCCGATATAATTTTAACTTGGTTATTTTCGAGATTTTTTATTGCGTTATCAAATTTGATAGCATCCTGATAATCTAAGTTCCCGGTTAAACTTTTAATAGCAGATCCTAAGCCATTAATCAAACCTCTCTTCGCTCGACTAGGTTCTAGTCCTTTTAAATGATTTAAAACTCTATTAATTTTATGAGATAAATAATTGATTTGAAGAGAATATAGGGAAAACGTATCGTTATTTAATCTTAATTCAAAGTCGGATAACTGCTGTCTCACTGCAATAGTTTTCTCTTCTATATTGTTGATGCAAATATACTGTAAAAAGCTATGATAATGTGACACTAAACGAGTTCGACCTAATTTATAAGGGAGGAGGCCAGGACCATCGTTGAGACTTTCAAGTCTTATCTCCTGTGTTTGAGCGAGATGTGCCATCATCACCAACAGGATTCTGTAACAATTTAGCGCTATTAGGGACTCTTAATACGAGCTTTGGCAACAGGACCACGTTTCCGTGAAGTATAAATATGTATGGGTAGGTTAGCCAGAACAATATCGTTAGTGTATCTTGGTGCTAATTTCTGTCGGCTAAGCGGGTTTTTTATGAATATCTGCTGTTGTGGTTCATACTGAATTTCGGGTTCTCTATCCTATTTCTATTCTCAATTAAAACTGTGCGATCATGTAAGTGGACTGATTTATAATTTCATAAACTAACTTCATTTGTTCTCTATGATTTTGAGTGTACTGTTGGAGTAGATGCTGGGTAAGTCTACACCTACTGGGTCTCTGGGGTCAAAGTGACCTGTTATTATATCGAAGGCCTGCATTTCGTGAAGCTGTGCACCGAACTATTGTGGCGATAATCGCGTATGGTACTAGGTTTACAGCTGGCTCATCCTTACACTGAAGTTTTAGTAATCTAAGATGTTCGAGAAGGTTGAATGGAAACGTTCTACATTTCCATTGTCGTTTGGTGAATGGGAAGTATTTTATGGTGGTTAATATTGTGCATTCTTAAAATTCGGAAAATAGTTGGTTGGTGAATTCAGTGCCGTTATCAGTTACTATCGTTAAAGGTAAACCATGGTGCGTGCAATATTTTAGTAAGGCCCGTAAAACGCTTATGGCTGTACCGTCGTGAGGTGATAGGCTTGTCCGTACTTGGAGAATACGTCGACGAACGTAATGTATTTTCGCTATCTACCGTGAACAAGTCCATATGAACTATTTCTAGTGGCTTGCTCGGAGGCGGAACAACGTTGAATCTTTGTTGGATAGGATTACGGTCGTATTTACCTTGGCCACACACAATACATTCATTAATGAATTTTGTTATTTGTTCTTTCATTTTTGGCCAGTAGTATTTTTTCGAAAGAGACAAATAACACTCATTAATGCCTCTATGGTTCGTTTTACCCTCGTGATAGTGTTTTATAATTTCTTGTTGCCTAAGATAAGGTTTAACGTTTTCAAGTTCACTTTGGCAAGCACGAGATTCATTGCGGAGCTTTAAAGTTATTCTGTATGACAGGTATAATTGAGTAAAGTCCTAACGGGGGTTGATTAGAAGTCCGGTTTTAATTTTTGGTTCCGAACTCCTTTATTACGCTGATAATATCGGTTTCTAAATTTGATTCCGTTACTTACCGAAATGCGGGTGTGTGTGTCGAAGCTTCGAAACCACGGGTCGCCTTTACGTCGCCGATAGTGATAACCAATTGGCGATGAAATTTGTTTAGTGGTTCATCAGTTATGGAACTTCCATATGGATTTTCGTGACTCGTATGAATAGTAGCGAAACCATGACTGCGCCTCTGGTTGTTCCGAGGGATTCGCTAGAAGAGAATTAGTATCTTCGTTATGAATCTCAATGCGACTGAGGCATCTGCGTTCATTTGATTTCCTTTCTTGTAAATTACAGTGAAGTCGTATTCGCTGAGCTTTAAGCGCCATCGAGTAAGGCGAGAGTTCGGTTCTTTTAAACTCATAATCCACTGTAGAGGTTTGTGGTCGGTAAGTATTTTAAATGTCCTGCCGAATAGGTAGGGTCTAAAATATTTAGTGGCCCATACTATTGCCGGAGAAGGGGGCGTTACTGAGACGCGGTAACAACATAGTCCAAGCAAAAAGTTATTTAAAAATAAAATTAAAGTGAATTTAGTGATAAAAAATCGTACAAGTGACAATAAACTAGTGAATATGACTATATAGTGAAGACAAGGTCCTAAGTTAACGAATAATACACAAAAAACCCAAAAACTGAAGTGTAAACAAACAACAATCTACGAACTTGTCAAGTCTTTTCTCGCGAATCTAGAAACTTAAATTGTACCAGTGTTAATTTATAAAAGAACCAGTGTGCGAATAAATGACAAATCGCGAAAGCTATCCTTTTTATGGAAAAACATAACCTCACACATGAGTCTACAATCTCGCCTATCTGCCATAGTATAAATAAACTGCGACACAGCGCCATCTATTAGAAAAGAAGCACACTACGTTCGACTACGTTCGACTTACGTTCAACACGAATACGAAACAATACTAACTAACCAGTTTCATTCTAGAGGGCGCAACGAGTACCAAAAGAAAACAGACACTATGGAGGAAATTATAAAAGCCTTAAAAATATTCAAAAGAACTCAACGTACAAAAATAGAAATTTAGAAAAGTGGCGAAAAGTGACAGAACAAGTAACACTCAACATAACTAACAAATTAGAAGAGAAATTTACCATACTGAAGAAAAACATCAAACATTGAAAAAATGTTGAACAACAAGAAAAAAGAATTCAATTTATGGAAAAACAAGCAAGACAAAGAAATATAAATTTCTCGTATTGAAGAGAGTGAGACATCTTATCATAACTTTGAGAACAATATATTGCAATTCATAAGTGAAAAATTGTTCTTAAAATTTGATTGTAGAGATATTTAAGAAATAAAGAGAGGGAAAAAGGTGATAAACCATGACCAATATTGTAACTTTTCTACCCTTGGTTCAAAGATCAGTATTCTCAAGCAAAAAGATTACTAAAAGACACCCAATATTACTTGAACCAAGATTACCCAAATACATACTAGAAAAAAGGAAAGAACTACAGGAAGAAGCAAATAGAGAGCGAGAAAGGAAATAAAGTCACGATAAAATACGATAAACTTGTCATATTAACATCAAAAAAAAAAAAGAACACTGATGACTTCACCAGAGGCAGATCCTGATTCTCAAGCACTAGTTGGTAATAGTACAACAAGACCCATCAAGAAAACAAAATAATACAATCAAACCCATCTATACCCAGATCAAACAGTGTCCCAGAAGGAGTTCTAAAACCAAGCATTCTAAGCTACTTAGTAAAACAACGTCAACACACCACAACCAAACCAACGACATACAAACAATAATTACATTCATAGCTATCAACCCCTGCCCTCCTCCCACAACGATGCAATATTCAATCAATTTAAACTATAACGAAACCATCTTCCAACGGCTGGTCACCGTGGAAGATCAAGACCAAAACCCTCTAAAGAAGACATCTCAAACTCAAACTTCTTCAATAACAAGAAATAATCCAAACCCCAGAAATAATTAACTCAACTAAAAAGAAAAAGATCAGCTCTACATATTAACTTACAACGTCAGAACTTTATCAACTTACGAACGCTTAATCGAACTTAGCGAAGCACTCATTAGAGTCAACACGACATAATTGATTGTGTGAAATAAGGAGGACGGGCATCCGATAGAAGAATATAATAACTTCATACTATGCCACACGGGACACACACTGGTAAACATGGAGTCGGTTTCATAATAAATAAAACCTGCAAGAACTGGATTGAAAGTTTCATGGGCATAAATGATAGAGTAGCATTATTGAACTTAAACACAAGGATTGCCCATGTCAATTATCCAAATATATGCACCGACTGAAACAGCGTGTGAAGAAGAGATTAACACCTTCTACTCAAACGTCAAGAGCCCTAGACCAAGCTTACAAGAACTA
This sequence comes from Parnassius orleans, assembly GCA_029286625.1. Classification (NCBI taxonomy): domain Eukaryota; kingdom Metazoa; phylum Arthropoda; class Insecta; order Lepidoptera; family Papilionidae; genus Parnassius; species Parnassius orleans. The sequence goes on from JAGSMP010000083.1 coordinate 1,190,876, forward strand.
TATAATAATGGGTGATTTAACGCGAAAATAGGTCAACCAAAAAGATGAACATCTAATAATGAAACCAAACGGGTCTGTGAAAGAAACCAGAGAGGTCAGAGGCTAATTGATTTCGCCTCGAACACAAACTGGCCATCTTAAATACTTTCTTTCATAAAAACCAAACCAAAGATGGACTTGGCGATCACCGAACGATAAATACAAAATGAAATAGATTACGTACTATCAAATCAACCAAACATCTTCCAAAACATAGAAGTTTTAAATCTGAACTACCGTCAGACCACAGAGCAATCAGAGCAACAATGTCTATAACAAAGCAGAAGAAAAACGCACAGGGTATAAAAGCAACTGCTATTCATCACTGAAACCGAACAAGAAATATTATTTTATAAACAGAACATTTCATCTCAGTTACAAGATTTACATAAATGCCAAGAAAAAACATCAGTACAGGCTTTCTATAACACATTAACCAAGGCCATAACCCAGAGCTTACAGAACGCTCGAATCCCCAACGAAATATCAAAGATAACCATAAAGTTCTAAAAAGAGCGTACACTGAACTTATCAAGAGAAGACAAGAGTTACAACATGCTAAGATAAAAACTCGAGCCACTAAAAATGAATTATCAGCTCTGTACAAATTAATAAGTAAATACATTAAACATGACTACAAAAGCTACAGATTGAAGACTATCGAAAAACATCTGGAAAAAGCAGGAAGCTCAAAAAAGGCCCTTAAAGAACTAAGAACAAACAAATATTGGATAGATAGTTTAAACTATAAGGACAAAACCGCAAATAATCGAAAAGAAATCATAGATATAGCAACCCATTTTTATAAAACACTATATAAAGCAAAGGAAACGAGTGTACCAGCATAGAAACGCAAACGATGTTAACTCTACAAACAAAGCGGAAACATAACACCAATAACTGAAAAAGAAGTCACACAAGAAATAAAAAGGCTAAAGATAGATAAGAGCCCAGGACCAGACGGCATTACAAATGAAGCTATAAAGGCTGCTTGGCCGCTACTGACTCTCCCATTAACACATTTATTTAACCTTATATTAAAAACTGCTGAAATACCATCGCAGTGGGTAGAGTCAGAAATAATTTTAATTATAAAAAGGTGACTCAAAAGATATCACAAATTACAGGCCTATAAAGCATTTCATGTATCTACAAACTGTTTTCCTCCATAATTAACAAAAGAATAAGTGTCACAATAGAAGCAAACCAACCAATAGAACAAGCAGGATTTCGCAAAGGCTTTTCAACAATCGATCATACATACTCTAGAACAAATAATGGAAAATACCAAGAGAAGCAAAGAACGCTCTACATCGCATATATCGATTATAAAAAGCTTTTGATACCGTGTCACATTCAAGAATATGGACCGCCCTGCAAGCTCAAAAGTTGAACAAGAGTATAGATATAATCAGAAACATTTACAAAGGTAGCACAGCAAAATAAAACTAGAATCCACTGGTCCTACGTTCTCCATTGGAAGAGGCGTGAAACAAGGCGACCCGCTGTCTCCAAAATTATTTATATCTATCCTAGAGTCAACAAAAAGATTCAACTGGGAAAAGACAGGATTAAACATCGATGGCAATTATCTATCCCACCTACGCTTCGCAGATGACTTAGTTCTGCTGTCAGAATCTAGCACACAATTACAAAACATGATCGATTCACTAAACACAGCTAGCAAGCAGGTAGGACTAGAAATGAATCTTTCGAAACAATGGTCATGACAAATAGTATACAGAGAAGAATATCAGTGGACAATGAAACTTTGAAATATACAGAGAAATACATATACCTTGGAAAACAAATTGGCTTCAACAGAAAACAAAATGAACTAGAAGTAGAACGAAGAGTACAAAATACGTGGAACAAGTACTGGTCCTTAAAAGATATTCAAAAGTAACATGCCAACAAATATCAAAACAAAGTCATGATGTCATGCCCTACCTTGTCTAACAACTACGCATGTCAAACTTGGAAATTTACATCCAAATTAAAAAGCAAAATCACTACCTGCCAACGCGGAATAGAACGAAGTATGCTCAACATTAGAAAGATGCAAAAAATTGTCACACAAAAATTAGAGAAACACCAAAGCGACGGATGCTCTAACCTACGCTAAAAACTAAAATGGAAGTGGGCTGGACACGTAGCGAGGCTAAAGGACGAGAGATGGACCACCAGGGTAACAACGTGGAAGGGTCCAATCGGCAAACGTCTCAAAGGCAGACCCCAATGAGATGCGGCAGGCGATTTGGTAAAAATAGCTGTACCTGCTGGCCGCAAATAGCTCAAGATAGAGACATGGAATTCTTTAGAGGAGGCCTTCACCTTCACTTGAGGAGGGTTCATGCAAACAAACTTATATATTATTACCCAGATTTAAAACATTTTTTTTTGCTTTTTTCTCTCTAAACTATGTAAACAATGTATGTATCTCATTTTAGCATGAAATATAAGGCTTATTATTATTATTTATTATTATGGGATATTTATAAAGTATTCTCATTTGGTTGGGCTGAATAAATATATAAAAGAAATATAGTAAATAAAATACATAAATATATATGTATATATATTAAATATACTAACACAAATAATATTATTTAGTATAATAATAATTATTATTTATTATTATTATTATACTATTGCCAGGAGCTCTTTCTCAATGGTACTGTAATTTTGTTCACTATCATTGAGTGTCCGCGAAGCATATGAGATGGGTTTATCCGAGCCTATCGGCCCTTGAGACAAAACAGCACCGATGGCATAGTTCGACGCGTCGGTAGTAAGGATAAATTCCTTACTAAAGTCCGGGTATTTAAGGATTGGATCATTCGTCAAAAGGGTTTTACACTTCTCAAAACTGTTAACATAATCGGGGTCAAAAGTGATCTTTTACCCTTTTTTGAAACATTGTGTTAGGGTTTTGTTATTTTTGCAAAATCTGGGATAAATTTCCGGTAATATCCTAATAGTCCTAAGAACTGCTTTATTTCTTTAGGAGATTTAGGCATAGGGTATTTTCTATCGCTGCTATTTTGTCTGGTTAGGCTTCACGCCTCGCTGCTGATGATATGGCCTAAATAAGCCGTTTCTAACTTAAGGAACTCTGATTTGTCCATTTGCACTTTGAAATTGGAGTTCCTAAGTCTCTGGAAGACTTGTTCTAAGTTGACCATATGTTCTTGCAGCGAAGTGCTGAATACTATTATATCGTCTGAGTACAAACAAATCTGGTTCTGGAGACCTTGGATGATGTTATCCATCACTCTTTGGAATGTGGAGGGCGAGTTCTTCAGGCCCATGGGCATCCGAAGGAATTCGTAGTGGCCGTGTTCGACATTGAATGCCGTCTTTGAAATGTCAGCGGGGTCCATTTCTACTTGGTGAAAACCACTGGCGAGATCTAGGGTAGTAAAATATTGGCCAGTTTGTCCAGAACGTCTGAGATATTCGGGATAGGGTATTTGTCATTAATCGTTTTCTCATTAAGTTTACGAAAATCTACCACTAGACGCCATTTCTTTTTCCCCGAGGCGTCTGCCTTTTTTGGGACAATCCAAATCGGTGAGGACCACGCGGACTCGGAGGGACGTATAATGCCTTGAGTTAACATTTTATTTATTTGATCGCGTACCTCTTGTCGATGAACAAAAGGATATCGATAGCTCTTTGTGTATATAGGAATTTCATCGGTCGTACGGATGCGGTGTTTTATTTGATTCGTAAATGTTAAGTTTTCACCTTCGATATAAAATATGTCATGATATTTGGCACAAAGAGTCATCAAATTAGCCTTTTCTTCGTTAAGATGGTCAGTGCGGAGTCGCGATAAAACGTCTTTAGCGCGTTCGGTTATAGGCTGGGTGCGCGTGCACTCAACGTTAAACAGCTGTGCGTGAGCGGGGCGGTCTAGGGAAAAAACAACATCATTATCGCTAGTATTCTCGATCTCTAAAATAGCTCTATTTTGGGAAACGCTGGTTATGCATTCGTGAACGACACAATTACATAAAATTTGTTTGGGAATATAGACTTCACCATCACTACTGTCAACAGGAATTCTAACTAACTTTGAAGTATTCGCAGGAATTATATCCTCGTACAGGTTCGCGTTTCGTGAATTATATAACAATATTGGGTTCACTGCAGACCGAGTAGTTAAATGTAATGCTTTAAATCGATCTTTGCTTCCCACTTAGTTAACAGATCGAGCCCAATTAACCTGTCGAAATGGTTGTGAAATTTATACACGAAAACTTTATTTGTCTGCTATCGTTAATTTCCGGAAAACAGGGCACTGTAATGGAATAATCATTTCGACTAACAGCGTGAACATTAGTAACTCTGAAAGGATCATAGTCAAGTTGATAATGAGGAAAAATCTTTCTACAGCATCCGGACTCAAAAATGATTGATCTGCCCGGTATCGATGAGAAGGTTCAACGGAGGGTCTAAGATCCGAATAAATGGTAGCTGACGCTGGGTCTGCAAATTAATTTCTATCTTGGCTTGTTTGAAGGGAATCGTGAAAATTTTCCTGTTGGTTAGTGGAGGGCTGAGGATCGTTTTCTGTATCATTGACGCTTGGATGATCGTTTATCGGAACGAACTCGGGACCGTAATTCTCGTGGCTTATATAATCATTATAGCTACTCGCGTAAGATGGACATTCGTAGTAATCCGCGTAATAGTTATGTAGTCAGGCTCATAGTAATAGTTAGCATAGCCGTCACACTCGTTAAAATTCATTTCACGGCTTTTAAAGTAATTTGTAGGTGGTGGGTTACCGTGCTGGTTCCAATCATGGCCAGTTAATCGTCCTGTAGGAGGTAAGGCTTTAGGCGTGAAATGTTGAACACCGCTCATAGGCTTAGGGCCAAAATTCTGAGGCTGCTGGTAACGAGGCTGAATACGGAATACATTACTACGTGGGTTATAATTCGGTGGTGGTGCACTGAACATTTGTTGAGTACGTGTTGGCATGCGGTACTGAGGCTGATGTTGAGGGCCGCATTGACTTAAATTGATTTTGGGTTGAGTAAATTTAAATGGTTGAGGTTGAGGTGGCATCCACATCGGTCTCTGGGTAGCGGGTGCTAACATCATAGGTGGAGGCTGGAAATTTTGCTTAGATTGAGAAGGCATTGGAACTGGTATTTGTGCTCTTGGAGGCGGCTGGAGAGTTTTAGGTGTACATCATTATTACGCTGTTGCAAATATAAAATATTTATTTCCTCCTGAACAAATTTCAATGCCTGCTCTATTGTAGAAGGCGCATACACCTTATTCTAGACCCTAAGGCTCATGTAAGCCACGAACGAAAGCCTGCATAGTGAGCTTTTATACAGTGCCCTCTTAGACTCGATAGTGGTCGGGATAGTTTCGTGCAACGATATATATGTCATGATGGTACTAAAAGAGTCTGACAGTGATCGTAAAACTCCTGAGGACTTTTGTGGCCTTGCGAAGCTAAGGAGGTCATTGTATAGCGCAGTTTCGTCTCTTTGATCTGCGAAGTTATTTATAAGAGATTCGCGAATCCTAGCCAATTATCAGGGATGCCATTAGAATTTATGATTGAAGCCGCAGGTCCGGTGATTTTGTTCAAAATTCCGTTTAGTAAACATAAATTAGATAATTCACTACCGGCTTCAGAGCTCATGTGTTAATACAACCTGATCGCATATTTTAATAAATCTAGTAAGAATATTTGGATTACCATCGAAATCTGGCACTGGGCGCAAGGCCTTATATATTACATCGATCATGAGACATTTTGGAATTTAGTGAACTTAAATTTAATTCTTCCTCAATATTCCTTAAATTATCTAAATCTATATTTCGGCGAGACTGTCGAAAACCAGCCTCGCTAGGCCCCTATTCTTTGGGTGAAAAATTTTAACAAGGATAAAACTTAAAGGATAAAAGGAAAGCAACACAAAAGAAAGTTTTGCGTACTTACAATATCATTCTGGCTTCCTCCGCGTATCGATTTTCAGATACTCGTCCCGGTGCTGCTGCCACGTGGTTCGGATACTAGATTAAGGCTTGAGAGCCAAATCAGCGTCTTTCAGCGCCAACCGAAATCTACCGATTTTTGGAGATTTTAACGCCGCGTACTGACTCTAATATCCTACCGACTGCGCCAATTACGTTAGCTGCAGCCGCAGGACTTAAAAAAAACCAATTCTTAAAATATAAATTTATTAAAGAAAAATTACAATACTTCTATAACTAAACTAAAATGACTAGCTTGGTCGAAGTGTGACCGAAGAATGACGAAATCCGATGCTAACTTGCACGGGCGTCGGATTGTCGGCGCCTGCTGACTCGGCGCCTCGTGACACGCGGCTCCGTCGTGTGCACCTTTATGTAGGTTTTACATGCTAGGCGATTTTCGTATAGTGAAACTACGTAATTAACGTGTGGATGGTTGTTTGCCTGTTTTTGTTTGTGATTGCCAGTGATCGGCGTCGGTGTCGGTTTTTGTGCAGCAATCAAAGGATGTTTGACAAACGTGTTTGCGATGTATCCACACGCTTGGCAATCAGTCAATAGTACGCGCGAGCTTGCGGGCGGCGAAAGGAGTTACTAGTGGCTATTATTATAGTGTTACCAATCCGAAATTTGGCTCGGAGGTAAATATGATTTCAGAAGTTGATAGTTCCTACCAATTCTACTTTGAAAAGTTAGTAGATCTGCTGCCACCTATATTTTTTTAAATTTTCTAGAGACCTCCCAATAATAATGTGATACTCTTAATTAATGTTTCTATTGGGTAACAAATATTTCACCTCTTTTTATAAGGAACCCCATGTGAAAGCAGGATCATTGATCATCAATTCCCAAAATAAAATCCGAAAAAAATTGAAAATTGAAAAACGAATCACGATAAGTTTAGTATATCCTGATTTAATCGTTTTTAGAGCTCCGTAGTTACACAACAAGAACCCTTATAGTTTCGCCATGTCCGTCCGTCCGTCCGTCCGCGGTTTTGCTCAGACCCTAGGTGCTACAAATCTGTAATTTGGCACAGTTATAAATATTAATCACGGCTAGAAAACTATGAAATAAAATTTTAAAAAACATTTTTATTTTGGGTACTTCTCATACAAATAAATAGAGAATGATTTTTTTTACCTATTCCATCATGTGGGGTATCGTTGTATAGTTCTTTCAAAAACATTGGTGGTGTTGACCAACATCTTTTCGATTCAGGGGTCCGTTTAAGAAATATTTAGCTTTAAAGTGGTATTTTTTATTAGAGTCATGTGTCGTCTCCCCTCTACCAACTAAACTGATGTTTATGGAAATGTGAAAAGTATACACAATAGTAGTATAGTATATATAATGAAGTTCAAAGGAAAACTATCACAGCTAAGTAGAATCAAGAAGTTAACGAGTTAACGACCAACTTATAAAATACACTTGGATTAGTAAAACTTTCGTTACATTTTCATAGAAAATGACCTAAAACTAGCTGCATTAATAACTTTGTAATGTTATTGTAAGCTGTTAAAAATAAACATTTATTATATTAGCTTTACTTTTTCATTTTCGGGATAGATACGGTATTATCATCGTAATCGAAAAGTTTATTAAATATTTTTTGAATACCACTCCCTATAAGGCTGATTTGAAAATAAGTCCTTCAGTTACGATCTTCTACGGGCCCATTTTAGTCGTTATAGCGGTCAAACCGCGAACTCACTTACGAGTATTATGCTCATTATCAAGGAAGCCCACGTATTGTGACGGGTAACTACGGAACCCTACCTCTACATTGTGCGTGGCCCGACACGCACTTGGCCAGTTTTTAATTATAAATATTCAATTCCTTTTTCGTATAAATAGACTTTTTTGAACCTGAAGACAATTTATAGCAGTGACAATTGAGAATTCATTTGAGATTCTATGGTATATAAATTCTTCAATACAATAACCTTGATAGCAATTCATTTTGCCTTTTTTTTAAATAAAAATAGTTCAACCCGAAAGTAATCGCTGCCACAAGCTCGTCATCCGTCATGTTTGCCCATCCGGAATATACTAGAGATGAGTCGAAATATCATGTCACATGTTAAAATCATCGATATTTTAAAATCATTTCATCATGCAATGACAACGACAAAATCATTAATGCTTTTAAATCATTACTCGAATCGAATGAATGAACGCGAACTTTGGTGATTCGGATTTCGCTCGGGCGATGCGGTTCAAATTGCGACGTTGCGACTATTGCGAGGCTGCGCAATCGCATGACTGGGCGCACGGAACGGTAACTTGATTATTGTAAATATACCAATCTTTTAAATGCGCTAAAGAAAAGCAAAATGATATATTTTTATTAGGTACTATAGTTCGGCCGTTCAGAGAATGCGTTCCTGACACGTCGCGATTGAACTGACGACGTAACTTTGTAATGGCGTTGCAGTTACGATAAAAATATTTTTGCTGGTTGTTTACTGTTTTAACAATTGATGAGCATTAAAACAACATTATTATATCAATAATCAATGAATGTTATAATTTTGTGCCAAACTGAGTGTCAAATAACTTGGTAAACAATATTTTTCTAAATCTATACTGCGCTATTACAAGGTTATATCAGCGCTTTATATTTGTAGTGCTGTGCTAACAATAACAGGCAATAACAGTATCGTAATCTGTTCTTATACAGTTATACTTCATAAAATAATACGTTTTGTTTTTCTTCTTAAGAATTTGAAAATAATGGACTATAAGATAACTTTTATTAAATATAAAAATAAAACTACGACCAAACCGAACGCGCGGAAGAAAGTAGCATTTTTATATTTAGGTTGAAAATGGTAACCCCAAATGGCGTTATGGGCCGCCATTTTGTGATGCTAAAACAGTCGTCTGTTGTCGTTTCGTGCGCATAGACCACGTTCTTCAAGTGTTTTCGATCTGTTTTTATTTGATTACCCGGCTTTCGTTTAATGGACTGTTTCTGCTTTTCAAACTGACATCGGCGCTAAATCGGACTTCGATTGTGTTTTGTATTGCGTTCTTTTTACTTTTGGTGCATAATAATACCTAAACGTGGACAAACATTGAAAAGTGGAGCCCGTGAGTTAATCATCAAGCTGCAAGATTACTTTGAGCGGGAGCGGCAAAATGGCGGACCCCTGTTACCTGTCGAACAAGTATAAGAACGCGTCTCTCAGGCGCTTGGGTTAACAAACGAACGATAACAAATATTAATAAAGAAAAGTTCGGCTCTACTGGCACGGAAAAAATATTTTACGTACTCCGAAGAAGAAACGTAGAACTAAACCCGTGACAGATATTGACACCTTTGACGCCGATGCAATCAGAAATCATATATATGGTTACTATTCCAGAAATAAATATCTCAACAGGAAGAAGCTTTTGGCATCGTTAAGAGAAGCTGGACTGTTTAGCGGGGTAAACTGCTTTAACCAAAATCTTAAAAGATATTGGTTTTTCGTATAAAAAAACAGACAAAAGAAAAATTTTATTAGAACGATACGACATAATTTTAAAACGGATAAGTTTTTTGAGAGAAGCAAAAAATATTGATAACTGGGATAATGTCGTGTTCATTGACGAGACATGGCTAAACGTCAATCACACGGTTTCCGTTCTTGGACGGATGATACACAAGCGTCGACGTCAAGTACCAATGGGTAAGGGGGCCCGTCTGATAATATGCCACGCAGGTTCTGCAAAATACGGCTTTGTGGAGAACGCGTTACTGGCATTTCAATCAAAAACCACAAATGACTACCACGAGGAAATTAATGCCACTACATTTAAAGAGTGGTTCCAGAACGTGCTTTTGCCCAGCCTACCAGAGCCTTCTGTAATATTCATGGATAATGCCTCCTATCACTCGGTTCAAATACAGAAACCACCTACCCAAGCTAATAAAAAAGAAGAAATGGTGGCTTGGTTACAAGCAAAAGGCATTGACGCAAATATGCAGATGCTAAAACCAGAGCTAATTAAATTAGTTAAAGAAAATAAAGCGGCAAAATGTGCGATGCGAAATCGATGAACTGGCTCTGGAATACGGTCATCGCGTTCTAAGAATTCCACCGTATCATTGCCAATATAACGCGATTGAGCTAATCTGGGCTCAAATAAAAGGTTACGCCGCCCGCCACAATACTTCCCCGCCATTCAGCACGAAAAAGATGATGATGAATGTATGATGAAATGATGAAGATGAAGATGGTTCATTTTGGAGGAACGGTAACGAACTCAGTGTTATGTTGTGCCCATCACTAGTCGTGACTAACTGATAGGTGTCAGGAACGCATTCTCTGAACGGCCGAACTATAGTATTATTTTGCCAGTCTTCGCCAGTCCTAAGCCTGGAAAAGCATGAAGGTAACATTGGAATGTTACTTATAGGGAAGTTGTTTTACGCCAGGCATTTACTTTCAAGAACGCCAGATTGATATGAAATACTTAATAGTCTTAATTATCTTGCAGTAAATATCACTAATGGAAACATATTGATGATTTCCATGATTATAGATCAATACCTATCTACACTGCCATGAATGTTGCAAAATAAGAAAAAATAATTTCGCGGGCAAACTCACAAAGTCTACCTATGCCTACTACTAAATAACTAATGATAAATTCACTAAGCTATTAAACCGTTCCACGATCATTTCAGTGTCTACTCATTACTCATAATTGAAGTGCCGTGATTTTATACTCAAATAAAAATCATTGATGATTTTGTCATTGTCATGCAGTGTCATTGATACAGAAAAATCATCACTGAGCCCATCTCCAGAATATACTAGCACGTTAGCCGAGCGTGTGGATGCCGTGTTTGTGTTGGGTGATTGTGGTCGGTGTTTGTTTGTGGTGAAGCATGTGGAGGCGGCTTTAAGGTTAAGACACAAAGAGTACTCACAGTTTTGTATGATACCACCTCGCACAATCCAGAACTATCAAAAAACCGGTTCAAATCCGGCTCGAAGGACCGTGTACAACACTAGGAGCACTATGGATCCCTCGAGATACAAGATGGAAAGACACCAACTAGGGATGTTCGATGATTGTCGATATCAAAAATTAAAACATCGATGTTTTAACATGACATGTGGCAACATCGATGTCAATAAACCCATAATCGATTATTGGGAACTTGCGAACACTGTGAACCCGCGAAATCAATATCAACTAAATCTTGCATCTCCTCTAAAATATTTAAAATTTTGAATAATTCAGAATTCCTGAACGCATCGATAACCTAAAAATATATCAATTGTGTGTATCAAATTTAACTGTCAAATGTCAACTGTAATGTCGCAGTTGTCACTGATTTCGCTTTGTTAGGTGTCGTTGTTGGTTGTCTGTTTCTTTGTCGGTTGGTTTTTTTAAAAATCCGATGGTTGATCCTAAACTAGATCCATTGCACGTTTAGAACAATGTTATTGGTTCTACCTATCTAAAATTAAAAACAAACTTCCGGTGAGATATTTAATCACTATCGCTACATCAAGGTCATCTGAGCGGTTATCTACCGACTTCAAAAAGGAGGAGGTACTCAATTCGACTGTATGTTCTTTTTTTTAATGTGTATTACCTCATAACTTTTTTCTGGGTAAACCAATTTCGATGATTCTTTTTTTTTTATTTAAAAGCTGGTGCTTCTCATGTGGTCCCATATAAATTTGATCAAAGTCTGACCAATAGTTTTTGAGTTATCCTTAATAATTTATATTGAAGTCGGTTGTACAAAATTTTTAATTTTAAATTATTTTCAAAAGCTGGCTCAACTCTTTATCAACAGAGAAACAGATTGCAAGGTACTTCTTTGTCAAAATTACTATTTCTTCAATCAATCGGCAAAAATATTGGACTATGTAACAAATGAACTAGATATTTGTGAACTTCTACCAATTTTTTTTAATTACTGTTTTACACTACATTATTTATTAATTTCTTTTATTTCATTAATTATAAACCATAAACAACATGACTATTTTTTTATTCATCTAATTCTAACCTATTAAATACATGTGCAAAAAACATCGATAATGGGCAACATCGATGTTTTGAGTAGTATAAACATCGAACATCGATGTTGAGCTATCGATGCCAACATCGATGTCAACAATCATCATCGATGTTTCTGCAACATCGATCATCCCTAACCAGGGTAATGCAACTTTGTATGAAAGCTGAAAAATCTGCACACAATCATGTTTTTGTCAATGTTCGTGTTGGGCTTGTAAAAATAAAGCGAGAAAAAAATATCGCTGTTTCTTTCCTTATGTTGTTTTAGATTGCCATTTTAAAAATTAGATACAATAATTCATATTATATCGAAAGAAACTAAAAATGTTAATTCTGTATTAAACTTTTTTTGGTTTGCTCTTTAAAGTATAATTACATACATATTACTCTGAGATTTGCACAATTAATTTACCTATTAATTGATTAAAATTAAATTATTAAATATTAGCAGAATTCTATCAAAAGAAGCCATGAATTAATAGAAGAAAAAAAATGACATTTGTTTCTCAACGTCTTTCATATATCATTGATTATTGCTTAAATTCAGTTATTATGGGCTCAGAATAATTCATTTTTGTTTGTAGGCGAATACTCATAATATCGTCGTGAATATACAGTAAAGATTTTTTGTGAAATGTTAACTCTGTCTAAATATTAAGATATTGACTATAAACAAAGAGATTTAAATATATAGGTATCCAATAGAGCGGACATAATGAACATTTACATACAAAAATTTTGAACTCGCACGTGCGTCACATAGTTAGCATAGCAAAACTACGCTGAATATTTATTAGGAAAACATTTCAGCTATTCCCCAATAGGTGACGCTAATAAATGTAACGTAAAAACCCGTTATAAGCATGTTACCGTTTCCACATCAAAGTATCGAAGTATCGAGTAAGTTAATGAGGTCCGGAAACGAGTTTTTAGCACAATGCATTCATTAAAGCTCTGGCAAAAATTTATTCCTCAGACGGCCAAGGTTACGCTGGTCAACTCTCTGTTGCTTCCTATATTAGATTATGCTGATATTGCTTATCCTGATATAACTGAGGAGCTGCTTAGCAAACTCGACCGTCTGCTCAATCTGTGCATACGCTTTATTTTTGGCCTGCGCAATTTTGATCATATATCACAATTTCGCTCAAGACTTAAGTGGCTCGACATCCGTTTTCACCGGAACACACACCTTCTAACCACTTTGTATGGTATTCTTCACAATCCTCAAAACTCTAACTATCGCGATGCATAAATCTACATACTACTCGGATTCCTTTACGGTATCATCAATTACACTTTGGAATAACCTTCCACGAGATTTAAAAGATGCTCCCTCAATAAATACATTTAAACGTAAGGTTGAGGCACATTATTTAAAATTACTTGATTAATGTTTTTGGTTTATATAATATTATAATTTCCTATACTAGATTGTATGTATTTTATTGGTATAGTATGTATTTTTATTTATATGTATATATACATTTGTATATATGTATGTATATGTGTATATGTGTGTATAAGTGTATATATGTATAAAGTAACATATTTATATTATATTATATTTTTGAATAATATGTGAAAATAAGTTAGTTTTTTCTGTTGCGGCTCTACCCATAGCTCTCACCACATTACCAAAGGTTAGCTGGCAGAGAATGCCTTTTCGGCATTAAGTTCGCCTTTGTACCAAATGTTTGTTTGTTTGAGTGCAATAAAGAATTTTCTATCTATCTATCGATAATGTTGTTGAAGGTTACTTAATTTGTAATGTTTTACGATATAATAATAGGGAATATGCATGCTTTTTAGTGTATAAATCTATTTATTATGACTCCCATCACACCAAAAAAATCATATAAACTTTTTAAGTCATGAATAACGTCATGAACGAAATGAAACGTCATGAAATAAAATATTTAATTTCCAATAACTAAGAATCAATTCAAACAGCAGTCACATTGGTGGCATCTTGGATGACGTCACTAGGTCCATTAGACGCTATAATAATAGCATATGATTGATCGGTCGGCGTCGAAGGCACATCGCGAAACGTCAAATCTAATAAGAGAGCGCCACCATGTTTTTCAAATTCGTTTCTTTTACAAAAATACACTTTAAATCTAACATATTTTAGGAAAGTGCTGAACTTAAAAGTCGCTAAAAGAACACCTTTGTCGTATCTCCTCAATTTCAGAGCACTTCCTTTGTTGCCACAGCCAAAAGCGGAATCTTCGGCGTTGACATATCGAATGATCTGCAGTAGCATGGTCACTTGGAAGAGAAAGCTAAATTGGCTCAGTAGAGCGAGACAGTATTTCATGCTTGCACACCGTTTGCAACTTTACAAGCGCAGGTTCTGCCTCACATGGAATATTGTTCTCATCTCTGGACCGGGGCTCCCCAGGGCGAGCTCCTTCCACTTGATCGCATAGAGATCAGAGCGGCTTGACGTCGACGACCGAGTTGTCTTTGATTGGCTCAATTCACTGGCACTGCGTAGAGATGTTGCATCCCTTTGCATTTTTTATCGTATTTACCACGGGGAGTGCTCTGAGGAATTGCTCGGATCAATTCCAGCTACCAAATTTCGCCAATACACATCGCGACAAAACTTACGTTACCATTCACATCATTTGGATGCTTGGTGGTCCACTACCGTGCGATTTAATAGGAGTTTTCTTAGGAATCGTTTACCATCGGCGATTTTTATGGACCGATACGACTTAGGGACCTTCAAGAAACGAGCTTACTCCTTTTCAAAAGGCCGGCAACGCATCTCCAATTCTCCGAGTGTTTTAGAATTATATTAACATTTTAAAAAGAAGGCTATCTTGTTGGCTGGTTGTACTGGCTGACATAGACGTTTCACGTTAAAACCAACGGCCGTGTGCCTCGACATAGGCTCACCCGATTTCTTTATTTGTATGGATACAGTATAGTTTACTGTTTCACCTCCTTAAATATTGTAGATGATTAAATCTGCACCCTGTATAATATTTTTTATCGATTACAATAATAGATAAACGTTGTCAATCACTAACCATTTGGTGACGTTACTAGATTACAGAGGGCGTTTATTACAATGATGATAAATGTTCTAGAACAATCTACCAGAAATAATAAAATTTAAAAATTATGGGGTAAATGTTCATTATACTTGCGATAATAAACCGAAATCACATTCAGTGTTTGCTACATATCGAGACTTACAATACCTTAATGCACTATCGGGCATATTTTCTTTAAAAATATTTTTTACATTTAGGAAAGGAATACGTTATGAGCTTTTGACGATGTCACTAATACTAAATGACACAAATCCGAAATATATCCTATAGGACATAAGTAAGAGGTGAAAATTTTGTTGCTGATATCCGGTCTATTACTACTACTACTTAAATGTCTTTGACTATAAATGAATTCATTATTTCAAAATTTTATGCACGATGTGTGATCATGATCGAAAGTAAGTTAAGTGTTGTGCAAATAAAAAGCACAAAATCATCTGATCACTTTCTGTAGGTTTCCTATAATAGGAAAAGAAAAACTTATGACAATATTGTGGTAAGTCTATAAACATTTTGAATTTATTGACCGTTATTTGTAGGGATTATTACTATATTGACTCGAATTGTATCTGTTTCAGATTTCGTATTTGGGCTGAGTTAAGTTTTCACCATGAGAATTTTGCTGATTTAAATTTACGTTAATGTTCTGTGAAGAATAACTCTCTGACAATAACATGTGTTATATATCAGTAACAAGCGTGGAAATATTATGTGCAAAAGCAATAAAAAACATCAATAATAATGTACAGTTTATAAAAAAATGTCTTCCAGAAAATAAAATTACATAACTATACATATTTATAGTTTTATTTTATCCCACATACTAATCTATTCGAGTAATTTTGGTGCAACCTCTCAATTGTATGGGAATTCACCCCATAGGTATGTGAGGCTTGTGCCAAAATTACTCGAATATGCCTTAAATAAAAAGTTCAAAGTTACAGAATACGAAGGTTTGAAATTCCCGCTAAAAAAGTTTTATATGGGCGCCCACCGTAGCGCTTGTAATGTACACTCGTAAACACGTGTTTCCGTTTTTTAGTATGAAGTTGGCGTTCTTCTCTTGGTAGAGAGTAATTGTGTTCTGTGTCCCAAGCACCAACTTTATCACTACACTGTTTAATTAATAAACCTTACTAAATAGTATACAGTGTGTACGAATACCAACCGATAACAATTATTTCTTATTTACTGGCTTTACAATAACGCAACCATAGTGTGTCCTAAAATAATAGTGGCGTCATCTATTATCCACTAGATAATCAAAATAAACTTAATATTAAACAATTATCCGATTATTAATAATTAAGAAGCATGACATTTACTGTTGGAAAACATAGCTCCTATTTTTGTCTATCAGCCTGTTGTATTTATCACCATCCTAGGTTATCAGATGTATAAATCGTGCAGCTTTATGGTCCTTCGAGCCGGCTACACTTTGCCCAAACATTTCTTATACTAACATTAGTTTTTAAATATTATATACATAGTTTTGTTTCAGGTCTTTCAGACATTAGTTTTTAAATATTATATACATTATTTTGTTTCAGGTCTTTCAGATAATATACTCCTTCCTAGGAATCTTATGTGATTTGCCAACATCACTCGAGGTTAAGGAACCGATTCTCACAAAAAATCTAAAATCTTATCGTGAAGCGATGTTCACTAGTATTATTTTACCACTATGTTTTGTGAGTTTCTATTTCGTATCTATTCCATATCGTTGTACAACAATTACAGCTTCTCTAAGTTAAACAAACAAAACTATTCTTATGTTAACTCATACGTTATAGAGCAACTCTGATGTTATTATGGCTGCAGCACGAATGGTTCGACTCGACCGGGAAATAACCATGCTCTCGTATAATACCAAAGTCTCTATGTGTCACTATGTACAAATTTTATCGGATTGTAATGTAGTAAATGTTACAATCCGATTTTTTTTTACATAGAGACATAATTGTCAAATTTTACATGGAATTCCATTTAATAATTCTACAAAATTGTAAAAGTAACACTGCACCGGAAACACAGGTAATTGTTGACACACAGTATTAAAAAATGCAAAAGCTTTAACGCTTGATAGTGCCACGCTGCAGCTTATTATGGCTGCAGTACGTAGGGATAGGCTCGACCAGGTAAGGAACACGCTCACTAGGATTATAATAGAGTTTTTTTTTTTTTAATGAAAGGAATACTAGAAGTAATTTTAACATTCAATCCTAATCAACTAGTTTGAGTAGGTACTAAGAAAACTACTCAAACTAAGCTTTGTGCTAGGAGCGGTTCAATACAGAAATTGAATGGCGGATTCGAACCCTTGACTTCTTCAGTTCCGCAGTCCATGCCCTGAACCTTGATTGAATGTCGATTTACGTATCTTTGGGTCACAGCATACACTTCCTATTAGGTGGACTATGTGCTAATTTGTCATTGTCACCTTTACTCCAATAAAAAGCTAAATCAGCCTCGCAAACATCTATTAGCACCATTATACTCTTGAAAATATGAGGAGTGTACCCATCAGTAGAATGCCTATGGGCTGAAACTTTACATTACATAATAACCTATTATGCGTTTTTAGGTGATATTTATCATATTCTGGCCAATTTATATATATGACAGAGAAATGGTATTTCCGGCATTTATTGACAAAGTTTTAAGGCAAGAATCCAACCATATAATGCATACGGCTATACTCCCTATAGTTCTCTGGGAATTCGTTTTCCTACCCAAAACTGAACCTAAATCGCACGAGTGGAATTTATCTGGTACTTACGGATGCTACATAACTTATTTATATGTGTAAGTATGACTATTAATATAACAGTAATTTAAAAATGTTAATTGTTAGTCCTTGGGCACTTAATCCGCCGCCAAGCAGTAGTGTACAGCGCATCTAATGTTAAGTTCTAGTTTAAAAAGCAAGAAAGCTAGTGTAATTATAGTGTTCGGGCATTATAATTTAATTATTACGTGGTAGAGCCATGCTGCAGCTATATTAATAGTATAGTTGAAGCACGAATGGGTCGGCTCGACCGGGGAAGGACCACGCTCTCACAGAATAACAGCGTAAAATAGCAGCTTAATGCTGCTGTGTTTCGTATGGTGAGTGTAGAGAACCGGAGACCCTTTTTTACTGGAAAAGAGGCATTCTATCTTAGTCCCCACGGCTGACAACGCATCTGCATTTAAATTCGCAAACGAAGATAGATGTAGATGTCTATGGGCCACAGCAACCACTTACCATCAGGTGGACTGTCTCGTTTGTCACCCTTATTCTATAAAAAAAAACTTCGGATTGTCTTTGGGCACTGCACTAACGACATCTCGCGATTAGATCTCGAAACTATCGTGTTGGTTCGGCGGCGCGCT
Organism: Parnassius orleans; assembly: GCA_029286625.1. NCBI lineage: Eukaryota > Metazoa > Arthropoda > Insecta > Lepidoptera > Papilionidae > Parnassius > Parnassius orleans. The sequence goes on from JAGSMP010000083.1 coordinate 1,209,400, forward strand.
CGGACGGTGTGTTCGAAAAGTTCGGCGTACGCGCTCAAAATTAAAATATATACTCTTAAATGGTTGTTCGGATGATTTTGTGGTAATATATAGAAAATAAGATTGTATTGTGTACATTCAAACATATTTGCGGTTTATAACCACCATTGTGAAGAAGATAGCAGCAGATAAACTACGGCCAGAGGCGGATCAAATATCACACCGCTTCGCCATAGAAAGCAGGTTAGTCAATTTGACTTTTCGGGGTGATTATGATGCCTGAACCTTGCTCACCACTGAACTGTCTGTCGAAGGCTCGCAATAGCGTGAGCATATAGGATTTAAGTAATACCAGACATGTAAGTAGCTCAAATACTAAGCGCTCGCTGTATATTTCACAGTGCGCCGACACCAATGACATTGTAAATTCCAATTTTAAGTGCTGATTTACCAAGTGCTCGGCGGTAAAGAAAAACATCGTCAGGAAACCTACATGCCGGAAAAATTTAAAATATTTTTAAGACACGTGAAATCTGCTAATACATTGGGGCATTGCGCCATACTCTTCCCTGCTTCAAAGCCCTCTCAGAAATAAGAGAAGGCCGCACCTGGCAGTGGAATGTATGTCAGCTATAGTTTACTTTATAGCTGACTACAAAACAGGACGCGAGGTCTACAATTCGACTTGATGTTATGTTGCTATCTTGGTCAATCGTGAAAAAATTTTGATAAACGGGGTTGATGGGAGACTTCAATGCAAAACTAGGCACAAGAGAGAACAGTGAGTTAAAAGTAGGGAAATTGGGAATAGGGCAACGGAACCCAAGGGGCCAGTAACTGGCCGACTTTATGGAGAAAGAGGGACTATTTATGATGAACTCTTTCTTCCAAAAGCGGCCCCATAGACAGTGGACCTCGTCGAGCGACGACGGTTCGACAAAAAATGAGATTGACTTCATTATGACGACCAGACGACAATTGTTCAGTGATCTCTCAGTGATCGCGAGGGTGAAAACTGGCAGCGATCACCGAATGGTGAGAGGCACACTGAACCTAAACGTTAAGTTAGAGAGGTTACATTTAATGAAGTCAACGCTCCGTCCTCCTCGTGCTCTAATCCAAAGCCCCAAAAACTTTTAGCTTCAATTACTAAATCGTTTTCAGTGCCTAGAACATTGCAATGAAGTAGACGATATGAATGACAAGCTTGTGGAAACTGTCCATGCGGTCGGAGCTAAGTTCTGTAAGACCCGTCGCAGAAGAACACAAAAACTCTCCGATCACACTCTTAATCTCATGGCTGTTAGACGGGAGATGAAGCTGCAGTCTTCAGCAGATTTGACAGCATACAGGCAACTGAACAGACAGATTTTCAAATGCATGCGGCGGGACTTATGCAACTTCAATTCAGCTCGTATTGAAGAAGCGATTGAGCGGAACCAGGGCTCCAAAGTCTTTACCAGGGTCTGTTTGCCAGAAAGAGCTAACTGTCGAAGCTGAAGACCGCATGTGGCAGATCATCACACGTTATCGTTGGAGCCACACAAAAGTGTAAGTAACTATCCAAGAGCAAGTCTTATCCGACACTATTCCGATGATATCCTGGACGTCAGTCTGAGCGAGATTAGAATGGCTCTCCAGCACCTTAAAAACGGCAAGTCTCCGGGCGAAGATGGAAAACGGGTGGAAAACCGGTACTTAAAGTCCTTCAGAAGCTCTTTAATTCCGTCCTCCATGGTGGCAGTACTCCGGATGCGTGGAGCAGAAGTGCGGTGCTCTTGTTCTTCAAGAAAGGCGACTACGCTCTCTTGAATAACTACAGACCGATTTCCCTTCTGAGCCGCGTCTACGTGCTGTTTTCGAGAGTCATTACGAATTGTCTCGCACGCAGACTTGACGACTTCCAGCCTCCCGAACAAGCCGGTTTCCGAAAAGGCTTTAGACCACATACATACCCTTCGGCAAATTGTACAGAAGACCGAAGAGTACAATCTGTCACTTTGTCTTGCATATGTGGACTATGTGAAAGCCTTTGACTCCGTCGAAATCTGGGCAGTGCTGCAGTCCCTTCAGCGGTGCCAAGTAGACTGTCGGTATATCGAAGTGCTGAAGTGTTTGTACAGTAGGGCTACGATGGCTATCTGAGTACAGAACCAGAGTATGAAACCTATCCAACTGCAGAGAGGTGTAAGACAGGGTGACGTAATATCCACGAAACTCTTCACCGCTGCATCGGAAGACGTTTTCAAGCTACTGGATTGGAAAGGATACGGTATTAACGTCAATGACGAGTACATCACTCACCTTCGATTTGCCGACGATATAGTCCTTATGGCAGAATCGCTGGAGGACCTAAGCACTATGCTCAATGACCTCAATAGTGTCTCCCAACGGAAAGGTCTTAAGATGAACATGGACAAAACAAAAATCATGTTTAACGTCCATGTCACACCTATGCCGGTAGCTTTTAGGAGCACTAAGCTCGAAGTTGTTGACAAATATGTTTACATGACACAAATAGTCTGGCTAGGTAAGTCCAACTTCGACCGAGAGGTCAATCGACGGATTCAACTCGGCTGGGCAGCGTTCGGGAGATTACAACACATCTTCTCGACGGGCATACCTCAAAACCTTAAAACTAGATTGTACAACCAGTGCGTGTTGCCAGTGATGACCTATGGATCTGAGACGTAGTCCTTCACTGCTGGCCGTATGAGGAAGCTCAAAGTCGCTCAGCGAGTTATGGAGAGTAGATGTAGACTTAAAAACGAGGATATCCACAATAGAACCAGAGTAACCGACATAGCCCAAAGGATTTGTAAGCTGAAGTGGCAATGGGCCGACAACCTCTGGGGAAGAAAGGTTCTCGAGTAGCGGCCTCGTACCGGCAGGCGAAGTGTAGGGCGTCCCCCCACTAAATGGAGTGACGACCTAGTAAGACATACAGAAGACAGTTGTGGTATTCCTTGGGGGAGGCCTATGTTCAGCAGTGGACTTGTGAAGGGCTGTAATGATGATGATGATTAAAAGTTATTTTTTGTAACCTGCATTGATTGGTCCTTGTGCAGTATTTTCGGTATCAAGCAGCAATGCACTCGTTGTTTTGTTCCAGGTCGGTGAGAAAGAGAGCTAGGTCTAATCTAAGGATTTAAGGAATTCGTTGTTAGTTCCCAGCGGTGACAAAACAGATTTAAAGTTGACTGCAAATATCCACGGGCTATATCATTTTTTGTCCTTCTTATGTGACATGACATAATTTATTTCATAGTCGTAATTCTCACCTTGACATTTTTCCAGCAGTATAATTTGTATATTCGACAGGAATTTGCCAACTGCGCATATTTATTTTTATTTTTATTTATTTTATTTATTAGTAGGTTTACCAGTAATTGTAACAATAATACATCAATAAGTATTTAACAATAACATGTGTTTTACAGCCAAATGCACAATTAATTAAGGTAAACACCACATGCACAAACTATTAAGGGTAGTAACATCCAATTTTTATAAATGACTTAATGTGTTCACAATACATGAGAAAAAAGAAAGAGAGAAAAGGAAACAATAACAGCACAGTATATAAATGAACATAACAATTACTTAATTATAACTCGACTATGATTTTTTTGCAAGTGTTTGCGAAACGTATTCAGACTTGTAGCATGGATATCTATGTTTTTACCATAACAGTTTAGAAGTCTGCTTGCTCTAGGGACAAATGAACTTGAGCCCAAAACTGTTGTGCGCAAGGGTGGAACTAATGGTGATATTTTAGTCCTAGGTAATTTGTGTGGTAAGCCTGGGCAATCTATTTTGTTGTTAAATAATTTGTACAAAAAGACGAGATCAAGCATTATACGACGGATTTCCAAGGTAGCGTACTTAAAGTGTTTCAATCTGTTTTTGTAGGAAAACCCTTTTTTCATTTATTGGCTGAGTAGGCTAGGTGCTAAAGATATCTCTTGTGAATCCGTTCTAACCTTAAAGAGTGACATGCATAGTGTGGTCGCCATACTACCCTGCAGTATTCCAGTCAGGACAAAAGAGTTGTACAGAAATCTTTTTGTTTGCAACCTCCGAAACTGCTTGCCCATTCTAATAATAAATCCAAGCATGTTTGAAGCTCTTTTTATAACACTTTCTAAGTGGGCAGCAAAGGTTAACTTTCTGTCAACTATCATATCAAGATCTCTTCCTGTAATTTTATACCATTAATAAAATAAGCAGAGTCTAAGGTTTTCTGTTTTCGGGTAAATTTGACGTAAACACATTTGCCTACATTTAGTTGCATTCTATTTCGTTCATACCAACGATTTAGGCTATTTATATCCTCTTGTAATAATATGGAATCCTGTGTCGTTTTTATTACTCGTAGTAAATTCAAGTCATCGGCGTACAAGTACGGAGTAGAATACAAGATGCAATCAACAACGTCGTTAACAAAAATGTTAAACAAAATAGAACCCAGGTTAGAACACTGTGGTACTCCCGAATCTATTTCATATTCCTTAGAATTAAAACCATTTACCACTACAAAGAATTTACGCTTATTCAGATATGAATTAAACCAGTTTAACAAGCTTCCATCAATACCATAAATTGACAACTTCTTAATCAATATTTCGTGTGGAACCTTATCAAAGGCTTTGCTGAGATCTGTATATATTACGTCTATTTCCTGGCGAGCGTCAATGGGCTCCGTTAGAGTCTCAACACAGGAAACCAAATTTGTGGCAGTTGATCTAGATTTCAAAAAACCATGTTCATGGACCGTGATAAAGGGTTTTACATAAGCGGAAATATAATTATGGACAGATCAAAATTTCGAAGACCTTAGACATTGTGGAAAGGATTGAAATCGGCCGTGTCAATATTTTTCGATAACACATAGTCGAAGTGCCAAAACAACCTTGTGTCTGAAGGCAAATTTTATACGTGGAAGAGCCATGCTGCAGTTATATTAGTAGTATAGTTGTAGCTCGAATGGGTCGGCTCGACCGGGGTAGGACAACGCACTCACAGAATACCGGCGTAAAATAGCAGCTTAAAGCTGATGTGTTTCGTATGGTGCGTGTAGAGAGCTGGAGACCCCTTTTACTGGAAACGAGGCATTTCATCTTAGTCCTCACGGGTGATAACGCCTCTGTATTTTAGTTCTTTATTGAGGATAGATGTACATGTTTATGGGTCGCAGCAACTACTTACCATCAGGTGGACTGTGTGCTCGTTTGTCACACTATACTATAAAAAAAAATCTAGATCTGCCCCTGCTTGTGACCTCTAATAGCCTTGTCGATACAATATCATACATACTTATTGTTTATTATGAATTCCTTATTTATCTAGAGTTATGTTTTTTGTTTCAGATTATTCTCAACATTCGCCCGACGTGGAATATGGCCTTATCCCATTTTAAAAATTTGTTATGGGTCCATTTACTTCCCAATGATTTTCATAGGTATTGCCATAATGTTGTATTTCATTTACTACGGTCAATGGCGCGTTAACGCACTACTGTGGGGGACTAATGTTACGTCAAAAGAGAAAGTTTGTTAATGATATTTAGTGGGACTTAAATTAAATTGTTAAAAAAAAGAAAATCTGTTGATTTTATTTCCCAAATTAAACAGACCATCACTACAACACAGATTAAATTCTATTTTCATTAAAAAAAATTTTAATGAAGATAAAATTTAAATTTTAAAGTTATATATTTATGTCCTAACCGATAAGCAATTTCTAACTGTAAATAGATTCAAAACTCCGGATATGTTACAATAGTGAAGGTGACAAACTAGCACACAGTCCACCGGATATTTTTTTATAGAATAAGGGTGACAAACAAGGATACAGTCCACCTGATGAGAGGGGAGGACACGGTAATCCTCGATTCCGGCAACTTATTCTATCACCGGAAGGGCGACCATCTATCCCAAGGAGGTGTCGGATTTATCGTCCACAAGTCTCTCGTTAACAACGTTGTAAAGATCGCGAGTGTGTCGACGAGGGTTGCGTACCTTATACTCAGAATCACAAACGGTATTCGCTGAAGGTCATACAGGTCTACGCACCAACCTCGGCACACCCCGATGAGGAGGTGGAGGAAATGTATGAGGATATCTCTAGAGCCATGCATTCCTCCAAAACCCACTATACGGTGTTAATGGGAGACTTCAACGCAAAACTAGGCACAAGAAGGCGGTGAGCTGAAAGTAGGAAATTCGGAATAGGGCAACGGAACCCAAGGGGCCAGCAGCTGGCCGACTTTATAGAAAGAGGACTCTTTATGATGAACTCTTTCTTCCAAAGCGGCCCCACAGGAAGTGGACCTGGTCGAGCCCCGACGGTTCGACAAAAATGAGATTGACTTCATTATGACGACCAGACGACAACTGTTCAGTGATGTCTCAGTGACCGCGAGGGTGAAAACTGGCAGCGACCACCGAATGGTGAGAGGCACACTGAACCTAAACGTTAAGTTGGAGAGGTCACGTCTAATGAAGTCAACGCTCCGTCCCCCTCGTGCTCTAATCCAAAGTCCCGAAAACTTTCAGCTCGAGTTATAAAATCGTTTTCAGTGCCTAGAAGTTTGCAATGAAGTGGACGATATGAATGACAAGCTTGTGGAAACTGTCCATGCGGTCGGAGCTAAGTTCTGTAAGACCCGTCGCAGAAGAACACAAAAACTCTCCGATCACACTCTTAATCTTATGGTTATTAGACGGGAGATGAAGCTGCAGTCTTCCGCAGATTTGACAGTATACAGGCAACTGAACAGACAGATCTCCAAATGCATGCGGCGGGACTTGCGCAACTTCAATACAGCTCGTATTGAAGAAGCGATCGAGCGGAACCAGGGCTCCAAAGTCTTTGCCAGAGATCTGTCTGCCAGAAAAAGTCAACTGTCGAAGCTGAAGACCGATTGTGGCAGCATCGTTTCCGGGACACCTGAGATTTTGAGTGAGATTGAGAGGTTCTATAGGCAGCTGTACACGTCATCGTTGGAGCCACACGCAAGTGTGAGTAACGATCAAGAGCAAGTCTTATCCGACACTATTCCGATGATATCCCGGACGTCAGTCTGAGCGAGATTAGAATGGCTCTCCAGCACCTTAAAACGGCAAGGCCCCAGGCGAGGATGGAATTACAGCGGAGCTTCTGAAGCGGGTGGAAACTGGTACTTGAAGTCCTTCAGAAGCTCTTTGATTCCGTCCTCCATGGTGGCATTACACCGGAGGCGTGGAGCAGAAGTGCGGTGGTCTTGTTCTTCAAGAAGGCGACAACGCTCTCTTGAAGAACTACAGACCGATTTCCTTCTGAGCCGCGTCTACGTGCTGTTTTCGAGTCATTACGAATCGTCTCGCATGCAGACTCGACGACTTCCAGCCTCCCGAACAAGCCGGTTTCGAAAAGGCTTTAGCACCATAGACCACATACATACCCTTCGGCAAATTGTACAGAAGACCGATGAGTACAATCTGCCACTTTGCCTTGCGTATGTGGACTATGAGAAAGCCTTTGATTCCGTCGAAATCTGGCCGTGCTGCAGTCCCTTCAGCGGTGCCAAGTAGACTGTCGGTATATCGAGGTGCTGAAGTGTTTGTACAGTAGGGCTGATGGCTATCCAGTACAGAACCAAAGTACGAAACCTATCCAACTGCAGAGAGGTGTAAGACAGGGTGACGTAATATCCCGAAACTCTTCACCGCTGCATTGGAAGACGTTTTCAAGCTACTGGACTGGAAAGGATACGGTATTAACATCAATGGCGAGTACATCACTCACCTTCGATTTGCCGACGATATAGTCCTTATGGCAGAATCGCTGGAGGACCTAAGCACTATGCTCAATGACCTCAATAGTGTCTCCCAACGGATAGGTCTCAAGATGAACATGGACAAAACAAAAATCATGTTTAATGTCCATGTCACACCTATGCCGGTAGTTGTTGGGAGCACTAAGTTGTTGACGAATATGTTTACCTGGGACAAATAGTCCGACTAGGTAAGTCCAACTTCGACCGAGAGGTCAATCGACAGATTCAACTCGGCTGGGCAGCGTTCGGGAGATTACGACCCATCTTCTCGTCAGGCATACCTCAAAACCTCAAAACTAAATTGTACAACCAGTGCGTGTTGCCAGTGATGACATACGGAACTGAGACGTGGTCCTTCACTGCTGGCCGTATGAGGAAGCTCAAGGTCGCTCAGCGAGCTATGGAGAGCTATGCTCGGGGTTTCTCTGCGTGATAAACTTAGAAATGAGGATATCCGCAGTAGAACCAGAGTAACCGACATAGCCCAAAGTTAGTAAGCTGAAGTGGCAATGGGCCGGCCATATAGCTCGAAGAACCGACAACCGATGGGGAAGAAAGGTTCTCGAGTGGCAGCCTCGTACCGGCAGGCGAAGTGTAGGCGTCCCCACTAGATGGGTGACGACCTGGTAAGACATGCAGGAAGTCAATGGATGCAGGTGGGTCGGGACCGTGCTTTGTGGCATTCCGTGGGGAGGCCTATGTTCAGCAGTGGACTTGTGAAGGGCTGTAATGATGAAATGATATATATATATATATATACTGTTTAAAAATACCGATTCGATATATATCGATGTATTTTTTCCCTTGCTCATCCTTAGTCCATGGGCTGCAGTAGCCGCGTACCATCAGGTGGACTATAAGTTTGTTTTGTCACTTCAGTTTTATAAAAAAGGCCTTCATAGTTAAGAAACAACTGTTGTTCATTAATATTGAACAAAGGGTTTAGCATTGAACTATACTATAGCAACAGCGGCGATCACAATAGTAGTCGCAGCAATACTGGCCTTGTAAAACTTGCATACAATAAAAAACAAAAATGGACGAGAAATGAAACACTATCCCTTGCAAGTGATTCGAGAATAATAATAAAAACAATAACATTTATTTTCTATTGGTTCTCAAACTCCATTTTTATCTACTTTTAGGTACAATGTTTTGTATTGAGTTCTCAAATCAACAAAGCTAACGTAGGTACAGGTTGATCGAAAACGATATCGGTTTTAGAAAACCGAATTACAAAAAAAAATGTTGCAGGTTCTCTTATCTTTCGACCAACGTGCACATACTAAATATGTATTTATATATTCTGATTTTTTTACATAGATATAGGTTTTATATTTTGATTTTTAATATGCTTAGATAATGTGTAAAAATACGTAATATTCAGTTAACAAATCAATATTTTTTGTAATATAAAATAATTATCTCATAGAAAAACAAGAAGTACAAAATTTACTATTCCATAATGATCGAAACACCCGTACAATTGGTATCATTTAAGTATAAAATAGAAGCTCTTTTAGAATAACCAATACAAAAAGTAACAAAGGAAACAAATGACCTTCTATGTGAAACTACACAAAAACACGAACTTATTACCCATTATTCCCGCAATTATCATTCTTGCCTTTATACCAAATTGTTTAAATTACACCTTATCATTTAGTGTCCAATGAGGGCTAATAATTTTCTGCTCACCAGATGTCGCTAGTTGATACTGAGGTAAAGTTTTTGTTACACAATGTAATTTAATTGAGAAGTTGTTTTTTGAATAAAAGTTTATCAGTTTCTAGAGTACTACATTAATACGCAAAACAATGCGTCAGTGGTTTGCTGTTTAATTTTTTTGCACATTTTTAACTTTTTTTTTTAATTTTTTTACTTTTATGAATATCTGTGGTTTGGTTTATTTATTTTTAATGTTGTTAATATAAAATATAGCTAATAGTACAGAAAAAAACAATAACTTTTACATTTTCCGAACAAATTAACGTCCCCGCTATGAAATCTGTCAAATATTATACCTTATTTTCTAGTGGCGCAACCCTGGTGGCAGAAAAAGTCGTGGATGCCCTCATTCTCTAATGTTTTAGTGAAAATTTAGCAAAACATAGTATAAAAGTTTTAGAAATACCTACTAAATCTACTCAGCAATTAAACGTTTACCCTATGCCTATCACTATCGCTCTAACATCTCTTATTCGCTTGCGAAAAAGAGATACGGCGTCTTACATCATTCTTCAATTTTCTGCACCAGTCACCAAGTCTACGAATTCTCAAGACGAAGTATATAGAATGGACACAATTTCGTTATAATAACACACATTCTATATGTTGACAACATACATGTTGCTTTTGAAAAGATTTCGGTAATTTTTTTTTTCAAAAATAAATTTACAAAAACGAACATCGATTGTATAAATTACGATAATTCGAAATAAAATTGCGATACAGTAAAAATATTTATAATAATTTGAAAAATGAACACATGAAAAACGCTGGTGGTATACTATTCTTAAAAAATTGCATCTATTATATCGATATATGTTCGCCGCAACTTCATTAAACACAAAAGTGAACCTAAAGTTGAAGGCAAATTTATGATACATCATATAAATCGATTTGAACCCAAGGCACTCAATAACGGAATGATTCCTTTAGACTGTAATTTTGTTCAATAAACCGCACATCAATAAGTTATGATGCAACTTACTTTAATTTAAATTACGAGTACGTAATTAAACTTTTCAAAATTTTCCATTGCTTTATTTAACGTGTTTGACTCATTTGTTTCATTAAAGAAAGCTTAAGAAAAAATACAAAGTAATGGGCAGTATTCAGTATACCTAACATTATCGACATTCTACACTGAAGGGATAAAAAAACATCAATATTAATAATCATTTGAAATAAATAACAAGTTACAATTCTCTTTAAAATAACTAATAAAATAATTAAAAAACCTATCAATAAAATGTCTCGCTTATAAGAAACTGTTGTGTGATCTTCAAACCTGTCTACATCTTTATAACTTTTATTTATTTCTTAATAAAAACTATCTCTATTATTATATCTTTATATATAATTATTATTTCTTCATTCAAAGTTAGATACACTTTACGTTAATTATAATATAACCCGTCTATACAATACGTAATATAACATACATAGTATAATAATATGTTACATTATATATTGACATAGAGGCCACACGTTCAGGTTTCACGCGTTCCCGTTACTCTGCATATAGTCTCGCGAACATATAAACCCATAATATTTATCCATACATTATGACATTAAATGTAAATTATAAACTGAAGACATCCGCCCGACCCTAGATTCGAATTAAATAAACATTTATATATTAATATTGTACGTACGTACCTATACGTAAATATCATATCATAACAGTCTCAAAGTACATACATACAATTATAAATAGGTTAACAAACGTCGCGCGGATGTCTTCAGTTCCAGCTACGGGGAAAGGGGAAACTAAACGAAACATAGCTGTCAAGTCTTGATAAATCCTGAGCCCGCCTCACTGCTGCCAGCATCCCGCTTTCGTAGGCAAAAATGAGATCGAACTAGTCGCGAATCGCCATGCTGCGACCACCCTAACCGTGTGTATAGTCCAGGACGCTGTCTAAAGAGAACAGTTCCTTATAGAGCGCCGGGAACACGTGGTGCGGGTGGGCTGCTTTGAAACGGCATAGCGCCTCCAAATGCATTAGCGAAAGTTCTCTGTTAACAAAAAGAATCGTACTATAATCGAATGCATTACAAAAAATTTACCAACATAATGTTGGTAAATTTTCTATTTTGACTTCTCTTCTTCTTCATCCCAAGAATATGCTAGCATGCATTTGTTCAAAGCTAATTAGTTAACATTAAAATTACGGCCTATGTGCGTCCTGTATCATTTCTAAGAGGGTTATGGAGCTATTTGTCCGCGCGCTGCTCCAGTGCCTTTTTTGATGACTTCACATATCCAGCAAACATTTTTATTCCTGACACAAACAAATGTCTCCGTTAAATTTAATAATGTCACTTAGTAAATCAGCACTTAAAATTGCAAGTAACAATTTTATTGGTGCCGGCGAGAATCGAACCCGGAATGCTCGAATATTGTGAAATTTACCCAAGATTCCAATTCTTAGAATATTCACTACGCTGGACAGGCAGGATGATGAGTGCAGAGCCGAAACACCTACAGTAATAATGATACGTACACTATGGTATGTTTTATAATTTTTAATTTAAATATTAAATAATACTACAGAAGACTATTGCCGATTTTATACTTTTAAGAAACTTTGAAGATGGGTGAAGGCTAAGGGCGGCATTTTTGGGCCTAGCATCTCATACGCCACTGGCTTAAAGAAATTAAACGAGAATATCCTATAACGCAACCACGAACATATAGATACGTTAAGTAACAGACTGGCTGATAATCAGGCATTGGATTGGAAAGCTACAATTTTTATAAAGATATATTGATTCCATCGCATAAAAGATCTTTGTAAAACATCACTTACCTGAAGGTGGGTATCTTAGTGAGCAGCGTGTCTAACACCGTAACATCACCCTTGAGTGGCGCGTGGTTTGTTTCTATCTCGTGTCGCATCGCCGCCATCGACATGTTGAACAAGCACTGGATCTCCGGATTACCACGCACGCCATGTCGTTCTGAATATATATGTTAAAAAATTATAATTAACGTGAACATTTACATTTACTAATAGAATATGATTACATTTACAACTGTACTATATATGTACATTTGTAAATGAAATCATATTCTATTAATAAATGTAATTATGATCATCACCCCTTTTAATTACAACGCTGGAGTTTGATCATGCTACGCTGGGCAGAAAAGTTGGTGAGCGTAGACCTCATACCCAAAACCCTTTGCTTGATGGTGCTGATCCCAATCACCAATCTGTGATACTTGGATTTAGTATTTTTGTGTGGATTTTTCGTCAGCAGGATTGAAGAGACGGAGAGATTTATAGTCAGAAAAGGAAATATTTGTTGTCCTTACAACCTAACACTTTAAATGAAGTATGTATATAAAAAGATGAAATAAATGTATATGTTTCTGATTTATGGGATTTCAAAAAAAATATCCGCCATAATACTTTTATATGTTTGTTAACAAGATTATAAAATATTTCGTAAAAATGAAGAAATTATTCCACTAGTTACTACCAATATTTTTTATAATGGAGTACGTAACAAATTTTTTTTGTGTATCTTTTCTTGTAAGATGTAAGAAAGAAATGAGCATTGGCGAGCGTGCAACCAAAAATAACCGAGTTCAATCTCCAACGACACCAATAAAATTTTCCATACCGTTTCATGTTTTATCATCGTAAATTTAATTTGTAAAAACTATTAATTTAACGCCAGCTCTCTACAACTTTTTGAATAAAAAACACGGTCACACAATACTCACCTGGCCACAGTAGCACAAGGCTCTGGTACAGGGCCAATTCAGTCTCAGTCAACTTGAGTCGAGCGATGGTCTTCGCCGCATCAAAAATGCCCACAACTAGAGCCATATCCCGGGGGTCACTGGAACATTAACACATACGACCTTCCTTATAATCGTTCATTATCTCTTACTTAAATGTATTCATTATCTCTATACCTGTCTCTTTCTTTTGTAATTTAGTGAAAAGAGAGAAAGAAACTTTAATTTACAACACTCTTGTACCGACATTGAGTAGCGGATTATCTTACGCGTAACTGAGTAAATGTCACGTGAGATAATGAATGCTAATAAAAATTAATGTTTGTTTGTTCGTATTTTATGCGCTGCCATACTGTTCATGAGATTGCGGTACAACTTTGTCAACTTATTGCTTGCACTTCCGCGAAGGTTAAAGGCATAGTAGAATTAACTTACAGTAGGTAGCGCACATATCGTACCGAAAAATTTTGTGAAAGTCATATTATATCATTCAATTTCAATGAATGTATTATCATTCCTAATAAAACAATATAACTCTTCTAAATTTAAATCGATATTCTCACAATTATTTCTTCTGTGGCAGCAATGCGTCGGGTACCTGCTAGTTACATATAAAATATAAAAATATTTTAGTCAATATATATGTGAATGTATCTTACCGAGCGTGCACGCACTCGCGTATCGGCAACACAACGTCGCCATACAACACTTGCTCACGGTTAACGTCGATCAGCCGCGACAGACGCACTATTGCTAATTCGAACGAGCCTGCGGAAAATATACTCCTTATAAATTATAGGAATCACCATTAATTGTATAAAAAAACACTGTTTCAAGTTCGCTGTTTTATATGTGGTAGAGCCACGATACAGCTATATATAGTTGTAGCACGAACGGGTCGGCTCGACAGGGGAAGGACCACGCTCTCACAGAATACCAGCGCAAAATAGCAGCTTAATGCTGCTGTGTTTCTTATGGTGAGTGTAGAGAACCGGAGACCCTTTTTATTGGAAACAAGGCTTTCCATCTCAGTCCTCGGGGTGAAAACGGATCTACATTTTGATTCTTAATTGAGGATGAATGTAGATTTGTATGGGCCATGGCATCCACTATCAGGTGAACTGTGTGCTCGTTTGTCACCTTTATTCTATTAAAAAAATTATAATTAATAAAATATACAGTGTCAGTATAACGGTCGGCTCGACCGAGAAAGGACCATTTCCTTATAAAATACCGCCTTAAAATGGTGGCGTATCTCCATTTTGATTCTTTAACGATAATGGGTGTAGGAAGGTGTTTATGGGCCACAATGTGGCCACAGAATCTACTTGCTATCAATTTGACTGTGTATTTTAACATCCTCACTTGTATAAAAAAACACAGGCAGACATAAGGACTGCCGACAGAACTGAAAACTCAATTATATAGACTGGCGACGCGTAGTAGACTCGATCATCGGTGATGCCAACGTACGAGTATAAAATTTTCCCCTACCACAAATCGCTCAACGCGGCTAAAGAAGTCTTCACTTCAAAAATCATAAATAAAGTGGTATTTCCTACTATTATCGTATTTCATATTAAAATAATGAAGGTTAAAATTAATAAACCATTTATGACTTGTGTAGGTCATAAATAGGTCTAATGATGATGAGAACATGTGTGACGTGTAAAGATATTTTTTTTATCTAATTAAAATTGATAACCTATCTTTCTACTAAAATTCTCATAAACCCTCTCAGAAATGAGAGGAGGCCTGTGCCCAGCAGTGGGACGTATATAGGCTGTAACTTTACTTTTTTTAACTTTACTACTAAAATTATCATAATTTAAATTTAGTCTATTTTCATTGAATTACTTATAAAATAAACGTCACAATTCCAATAAAAGTCTTACCCGATTTGAGCAGCAGTATCTGATCGTCCTGCGTGAGCTTCATGAAGCCAGGAATGAGTTTGGCGAACTCGATGATATTCTGTATCATTCCGGTAAGTTTGTCGGCGCAGTCGAGCCACATCTCCTCGTATGTCATCGAATTGTAGAATAACAGCCTGTTGAACAGAGGTAATTTACGTAAGAAGCGATCGAATAATCGATGTACAAGTAGGATGTTAATAAATAATTCATCGGTATTAAGCGCAGTTTATATCGCTTTAGCTCTTCAAGCTCTTACAGCATAATTAAACAATTAATATTAGCGTAAAAGCATTTGATATAGGTGATATTTTTCCATTTCGTTATTATATTATGAACTTATTTGAATGCATATTAAAGTACACATTACAACACAGCGTTAGAGACATCACTTTATTTCGTCCCGTGGTTGTCGTTTAAGGCGATTACTATGTGCTCCAATAGATGGCGGTATACCCATCTCGCTAACACTAGATACAAACTATCTAGACAGGCGACGGGCAACGCCGTCAAAATTGCGAAACGTCTAGTACTACGGTTCCCAATCCGCCTGCTAAACGTCACGGTAACGGCAAATTACAGGCTGATGAAGATGATGAAGACTTGTGATGTGCCGTATTGATGATTTTTGATGTGACGTAGCAGATCAGAAGATAAGTGCTCGTCTTAAATTTCATAGTACGCGAGCAAACCAATTCCAATTCCCGCCGGCATTAATAGTTACTTTATAAAGTTGAAGTGACAAACGAACTTATGGTCCTGACGGTCACCTGATGGTAAGTGGCTACTGCGCCCATGAACACCATCAACCAACCTTAAATAAAGAAGCTACAAATGCGTTGTCACCTTTGATGTTTAAGATGGAATGCCTAACAGCCTCTAATTATACTTGCTCTCTTTACCCTCCAGACCGAAATACGGCAGTGTACGCAATGAACGACGAACTTTAGGCAAAAAGAATCACCACCAGGTAAAATTAATTTCACCCATAGATGTTTTCAAGGTAAGAGTGAATAGGCTTTTGTCTAGTTAAGTCATTGCACTTTACCATCTTCAGCTACATCACCAATTAGTCTCATAAATCAGCGTGAGGTTTCCTTGCGATGCGATGCAATTTATGCCATTCAAATGACGAGTGAAAGAAATCATCGCAAGGAAACCTTGCGCCGGTGATCTGTGAGAACGTGATCTTTCCCCGTTAAGCCGACCTATTCGTGCTGCAAGCGTAATGCAGCGTTGCTCTACCAACTGAATCAATCAGACAAAAATAATAAAAACCGAGCTTAAATAGTGTACGGAAAATATTCGCCAATACTCACTTGGATACGTCTGGTGGTTTCCGGAACATTTCATGTATGTATTCCAATTTGGGATTTGTGTTTGCGTGTGCCTCGGCCAAGCTCTTTACCAGCACCTTGCTTATATCGCCTTCAGCTATTAACAAATTGTAGAAATGTCTTTTAATGACACTCTTAAAACAGAAACATTTAGGATACTTTATAAAACATCAAATGCTAGGCAATTATAATATCAAAACTTTTAGCTCTGCATGTCGCTTTTACAAAGTATCAACGTATACATTAGCGTAATGCTTTTTTGTTTCATGTTGTGAATGACGAGAAATATAGGCATTTTTACTGGTAACGAAACATTCTACCATAGCCCTAGAGGTAGCTCTATTAAGATTCATTAAAAATGAATGAAAATAATTTTTAATTTTAATAGATAATAGATGTAGGCGTCTGTGAACCACAGCATCTACTTGCCATAACCGAGTGGACCGAGTGCTATATGCTGACCCTTCAATATCATCATCATCATCATTACTAAGTACATAAGTCTACTGCTGGACTTAAACCTCCCCCAAGGAATTCCACAAAGCACGGTCCTGAGAAACCTGATTTTCGCCCTTAGTTGTTTACCGTTACCGTTACCGTTACAGCCTACTAAAGTCTACTGCTGAACATAGGCCTCCCCATAGATTGCCTCATTGGGGGGATATTTGCCATAGTTGCCACGCTTGGCAAGCGGGTTACCAACCGCAGTTTTTTTATTTTTAGTCGTTATTAGCAAGACCCTGCTGCTCATCTCCTGATTTGTTTCCCTCTGTCGCCTCTTACGACATCCACGGCATGATATGGGGTTGTGGATATTCTTACTTCGCCACTACACGCCAAAAAAATTTGTTTATAAAAACTAATTTCGCAAGTGTACCCGCAAACATACGTATGCTCTTACTAGTTCTATCTAACCATATCCTACGTATTGTTTAGTATAAAATAGGATGTAGACTCTGTTATAGTGTCAGACACGAGTATACAATTATACATCCAGACTCGAAAGTAACAATTCATGTTTTATACAAATTGTCGGTATCGGTAGGTTTCACCTCTACGACCACAACCCACGATAGTAATCAAGTATTCCGACCACTATGCCACGCGGTAAACAGTTACAAAGTACTATAACACGTTTGTAATACTGTTGTCAAGCACAAAAATCATATATAATTATAACTGAATAAAAATACTTTTACGGATTATATCGCGTTTAATTAACTTATTTTTATTAATTCCCGACGTTTCGGAAAATAAGTTAATTAAACGCGATATAATCCGTAAAAGTAGTTTTATTCAATGTGTAGTGTTCGCGTAAATATAAGAAATCATTATGTAATTATAACTATATAACTTAGCATAAAATAAAAACTTAAGCATATTTATTAATAAAATCTGAAAATAAAAGGTAAAGAAAACTATTTCATGAAGCTCTGCACAAAATTAAACTTTAAAAAAAAATATTTTACATTGACAGTTACCAATAAAATGACAAGTATATAATATTTAACGAAATAAATATAATGTCTGTGAATGTGAAAAAATAATATATTAATATGGTATTAGACCCTATATCCGCCATAATATTGACCACATTTTTATTTTCTTGTTGGCGTAAGTATTTAATAATTTTGTTTTCATAAACTATATTTTTGGAACAGCTAACTTTTAATCATTAATTTTTAGATAAATTACACTTAGAATATCTGGTTACGATTCGGTTTGTCTTAGTTATTAAGGTCGTATAATTCATGCTTGAAATTGTCTGCAGGCGCTTACCATTTGTTAGGTTATAACAATTTGAAATTCTAATGTGATATCAAAACGTATTTTTTTGTTTCCAGCTTGCATGCTTAGCTGTTGCCTTACCATGCCACTAATACCATATCCACTAATAATTGTTGAATCAAAGAAATATCCGAGATATCAACATAGTACGGTATTTATGGCTTTATCCAAATTTATTCCTACACCAAACATTGGATCTATTTATTTTTAAAATTCTACACTCATTATCTCCTAAATTCAAGTAAGGACTAACCATTAAATAATATCTGACATATTATGCACTTAGTTGTATTTCATTGTTTTTCTTTACAATTTAACATAATATTATAAATTAACGTACAGATTTTGAATGTATGTACATTTTCTTTTTTAGTGTGACGGCCCGTTCTACTACGTATGTTTTAATAAAAATAAGATATTTCTTAAACGACACAGAACATCGAAATGAATTAATATAAATATTGTTTTAACGTTTACGTAGCTTTAATAAATATAAAATTATTAAATGCTCTTATTTTTTATTACATAGGAAATAACAAAACTATCATAATTAAAATAAAGTCTAATCTATAACGAAAACCGTAAACTAGCCTACAAAATAATAAATCAAACGTAATTTGAAATAGCGAGCAAAATAAATTCAACCAAATTAAAATCAGAACCAAACGACATCCAAACTTCTACCACTTACAAGGCAAATCGTCTCCACTCGAACCGCTCTGACTGGACCCCGGATGTCTCCGATTTGTAACTGCATTCGGATTGACCATTCCCATTCCGGACATATTATTCATATTTAAAGGATCCATTAACCTTCCGTGCCCACTACTCGATGTCAGATCATCTGGGCTAAGCTCCTCGCTCGTCAGTGACACTGAGCTCTGGCCGCTAACTAAAACTGTGTTCTGTATGTCCATTGGACTATGTTGTATGTTCGAAGGACTATGCAGGAAAGTCGTAGAGTCAACATAACTAGCAACTAGGTTGTCAACGCCCATGGATGTCTCCGGTTTTATTTCTTGCTTTATGTTAATGACCCCAGATGATATGGATGCGGGCGATTGGATCCTATCTTGGTCGTAACGCTCGAAATCCTGCTGTATTCGAGTTCGCGTGATATCGTTTATCGATGTCTGCCGCATGGATGTCGTTGAGGTGGTCGCGGTTGTGGTGGATGTCGAACCGGTTGGTCGGACGATGGTTGAACTTTTTTGTTGTTCGTCTATTGACAATTTTTTTTAATTATAATATATTTTCTTACTTAACACAAAGCGATATAAATAATCATTATAATAAACAAATTTTCATCTTATAAATTTCGTAATTTACTTTCTAAAACTAACTCATTAACGTTAAAAAATACTAACGACACTATTAACATTACTAATAATCTAGTTAATCACTCAAAATAAGTTTAAAATGCTTGTGTTACGAATGATTTACAACAGTAATCGAATGGTGGATTCAAGCCACGACTCTCTTAGTTTGCTGTCCGTTGACCTTAACTATTACCCTACTTTCGCTTCTCATCTATCTATAATTAGATTTATTGAAATTTCAACTCACCATGTCCACCAATAAAGTCTGTGTCCAAAAAGCCGCTGGTTTGCTTGGGCTCGTAAGCGGTGGTGGAGTCCACGTAATCAGCGGACACGTCGTACGGCTGCTGCTGTTGCGGCTGGGGCTGGATGCCGCTCATGTTAGACGTGAGGGCCGGCCCCGTGTTGCTATAGCCGTAAGATGATAGTGGCGAGCTGTAGCCCGGATAACTGAAAAGATAAGGATGAAACTTGTAGAAAAAAGAGAGTTTGTAACCTTTACGCGCTGTTGAAGTAAAAGTTAATATTATTAAATACCAATAAATACTTCTGTTATAATTTATTTATTATATTCGATTTATCAATACCTAATTTTTATTTTTTAATAAAATGATAACATCTGAAAATGTGTACATATATGTTTATATGTTACAGTCAAACTACTTTTATAATCAAAACTACTTTTGTCCGACAATAACAGTCTTAAGTAGTTTTGACTAAAAAATAACAGTTAAAAGAGGTTTTGCATAAAATACAGGTTAAATGTAGTTTTGACCAAGACTAGTTGTTAAAATCACTTTTGACCAAGAGTATAAAAAGTGTATGTAATAAATAAAAAGTGATTGATAATTTGCAAAACGATAAATACAAAGTAGGACAAAGTAGTTTTTATTTATCATAGCCATTGTCACTGATATTTAAAAAAAGTCATGTCAGTGATAGCAGGTTTAGGTGCGGCCCCGGTGTGGCCAAAGCGGGCCTCTAGTTGATCCTGTCGAGCTTATAAAAAAATAGTTAGTAAAAGTGCTTTTGACTGCACAAAAAAGCACTTTTAACTGATTTCATTGGTTATAGTTATAAGAGGAAATTGAAACTAATTTAAGGAAAGAAGAATATTACACTATATCGATTCAATAAAACAAGCCCATAGAACGACAGTAGCTTATTAATTGTAGCTCGCGTATCACTTGACTTAAAAGAACCGATCATAATGTAACTGAAGTGAAGATTACGTTATCGCTACTCGATCGAACGAATATTGGCTACATAGAATTAAATTGTCTTCTTTTGAGCGTACTACTTAAAAACTTTGATGTTATTGGCCTTATTTTCCCCAATATTTCAAAGTCAAATTCAAAATCAAAATGTTATTATTCAAAAACGGCCTTTACAAAGCATATTTTGAAGAAAAAAAAAGCTTGTGACTTTCAAGTTTCCGGAATTTATAATATGATATTAAATGTCCAAAAATGTGTTTTTCATTCAACACCCTCCCTCATATATTGCTTCATTTGAGATCCCTACTATTTGCCATAGTTGCCACGCTTGGCAGGCAGATTGGCAAACGCGTTTTTACTTATTAGTTTTATATTATTTATAAATTTACTACTGGTCAATTGGTCCCAGAGTATATTACATACCAAATAATATCATAATATTAGAGTAAAACCTGTAAAAATGTTGCAACCTGAATTCTTTAGACATGCAGCTCAAATTATATAAAAAGTAAAACCATTTGATAGCTGAATATTCTAAAATCACAGTATAGACGGAAACAAAAAATTATATAATACGCATAAGCCTAAGGCCTCATAATGTTAAATTTGACCCGTCAATTAAAATCTATAAATTCAAACGTACAACGATTGACATAAATACACTCATCACACCGCTATCTATTGGCTGTTATAGGAATTATCTGAGTACCGCTATTCGATACTAGGTGGCGCTATTTACATTTACCGCTAGGCGTCATTCACTGTCACGGGCGGTTACCGTTGCGGTAATGACGTCTGATGCACCGTTGACACGAATGTCTGCGACGAATTACGGGTAAGCAACGGTAAGGGCCTTTTGTGTAGACACTGGAGAAAGCATCTCCGCTTAGACGATTATATAACGGGAAACTAGCGACGAATAAAAAATGCAATGATTATGTACTAACAGAGAAACGGTGGGTGTTTTGCTTTGTGATTAAAAATACGATATTGTTCCAGTTGTACAAAATAATTTTATCAAGCTAACGCATATAAGAATTATCATGTTTTTTTTTTTATTATGGAATACGATAGGACGTAATATATCAATGGAAGTAATTTAACTTCGCTAGGAATGACACGGTTCACAGCTATATCATGCTTATTCTACTGAACACTAGATGGCACTTTTGCATACAAACTTCGCTAGGGGAAGTTGAAAACAGTGTATTTCACGATTTTTAATAGCTGTTTTATAAATGATTATTAATTTTAGAATTATAAAATTATTGTGAGCCTTAAATAACTAATTTCACTCATTAAATAGCTTACCCATTGTAATGACCATGGAATTGATCGCTGGAGCTCGGAGTTTGCTGCTGAGCATCATATACTGAGTCAGGTGCTGCATCCGTTTGTGCGCGCATTTGCGCGCGGTGGAATCGAACCTCGTCCTCCACTTTCTCACGCTGCTTCTTTGACATACGGCCAAATTTCACCGCTGAAAAAAAGGAGAATGAAATTTTAAATATTTCGTTTATCAATATGAAATTAAAATGAGATAATATTGCTTGTAAATTTACAATACAAGGTTGTTATTAATATCGACGGTTTAATTATTTATTATCACAATTAGTTACGCACTTTGCCGCTAGGTTACGCTGAGATCGCTTTCCGAAACTGATGTAACAGGTACAACCTAACTGATTTATGTCATTCCCATACCTTATTTACATTCACACGGTAAAAAAAGTCACGTTAAAAATCGGTAAAACATCTCTGACAATACAGTGCGCTCTCAATGGCACCTAGCATACTGTTACTCAATACCTCACTAATACATGCATAAGAACTGTTTAAGTGTGCGAAACGCATTTGTGTGGGAGCGTGTTGCGAATGTGTGCATTAAACAGCACGGTTAATGGCCCGCTGTGTGCGTGACAACACGTACAAGATTAACGCGTGTGCGCGCAGGACACAGCGGCCGTTGGCACACTGCCTAGTGGAACAACGAACTCTGGTAACTCTGACGTTGTATGTATACGTACTACGTACGTGTGACGTGTAGCAAGCCTTACTACGTAACGCCACAGTAACGCGGCTCGATCCCGTTTGCTGGTAAGGCGACTAAATTGAAACGTCGAGTGCTTTAAGAAATTGTATTGCTGTGCTTAGTCGTTTAATTTAGTCGACTAATTTCAAGCTGTCAAGTGAGACTGCTTTTGTGTAAAATTTTCGGTTCCTTACGATTATGAAAAGCCTTCTTTGTCGAAAAGTTCGATGACCCATGGCATTTGCCGAGTAAAGTAGACCTCTTTTTCTTTGTATGTTATTTTAATAGATAGGTCGTGTCGCCTAGTTGTAATTGGTACGTGTTTTGGTACAGTAACCTCTAGTTTAACGTTCTATTTAATAGGTTTTCTAACAAAGACGATATTTTATGGCAAACATTAATGTCCTGACAATGAGCTGGCTCTTTTCGTGAGCACTGGCCTTTTAGGAGTTCGAAAATAATTTATGCCCTAAAATCTTATAGGCCACTTTTAAACTCGTCTATTGGTTTTTGTTATACTGCTTATAATGTGCTCTATCTGTAGAATCTAAATCTATATATACGCTAGACTTGTGTTAAGTAACCGACCTATAAGCCAATAACTAAGTAACTTGTCACTAAGTTTGAAAAATAACAAAGGATTAATGATTAAGAAGTCATAAAATATTACACCGATCACGATTTTTTCTTATTTATGAATAAAAAATACAAAATCAAACAAATTAATATATATATATATATATATATATATATATATATATATATATATATATATATATATATATATATATATATATATTATTTTAATAAAACGGACGTTATAAAGGAACTAACAGTCTACCTGTGTAATAAACAAATAATATTAGAGTTTAAAAGAACTCGAAGAGCACGAATTTTATGAGCCGTGACGATCTTAGTGAGGATATTACGTTCTATTTAGGAAATTATTGTACTGTCAACGTCTGCAAAATTTCAGATTATTCCGACGCCGCGCCGGATTTTTTGAAAACAATTATAGAAGTCCCAGAGCGTTAATAGCAGGGCTCGCTCGCCGTACATTTCATAGTACGAGGAGCCCGGGTTCGATCCCCGCCGGCACCAATGGAATTGTTTATTGTAATTTAAAGTGATTTATCACATGCTCGGTAGTGAAGGAAAACATCGTGAGAAACCTGCATGTCTGAGAAAAAAAATGTAACGAAGACATTTGAAGTCCGTTAACACGCATTAGGGCAGCGCGGCGGACACCTTCTTGCCTTAAAAGCCCTATCAAAAATGATGAGAAGGGTGTCCAGCATTGGGACTGTGACAGTGTAATAGTGGCTGTAACTTTAACTTCTTTACATACATACATAGTACATACATACATACATACATACATACATACATACCTTACCTACTTGTGTTCTTTTTTTATAAATATTCTAAGCCAGTGCTTGACTACTATTAAGATGGTAAGTAGTGATGCAGCCGCAGATGGTAAAGCGCACTGACTTAACTAAATAAAAACCTATTCACTCTTGCCTCAAAAACACTCACATAGTAATCGGATGGAAAGACAGATGCTGGGTAACTTTTTCCACTCCTTTCCTGTACGCACGACGGACAATGAAGCAAACCGTTTGGTTCGAATGCTTGATAAGTCGACAACGAAGGGGTGGAGACGGTCTCTTGCCATTCAAACTGGAACGCTGCTAGTGTTTAGTGTTAGAAAGAAAGTTACCGAGCCCAGACGGTGTTTTTATTTGATTTTAGTAAGTCCTTATAAAATAAAGTAAGGTAACATCCATGTATCTATGTTCCACGGCTCTGTACTAATTTCGTAGAGTAGGCTCGTACCAAGCGATATTAGTAGATAACTAGACACTACAGATAACAATATTGATAACATAATATCATGAAAGAATCCACGTCATTCGCAACCGAATGGAATTGGGTCACACTTTTTTTACCTTATTTTCAGATTCGATCGAGTTCGTTACATAAACATAATGACTGGTATCTATTCGTGTCTGTCAGTTACGTGCTTACAAAAACATATATTATTATGTTACGCTTCACGCCTGCACCGTTGCACAATATGTAGTGACGTGCCATAAAAGAAACAGAAATTCTATCGATATCGATACGATGTTAATACTACTATTTTATTTGTGTTTTGTGGAGGTGATGGACAAACCGACAAAATACTAACACTTGTTCCATGTGGGATTCAGACTCGCCGCAACCCAACACTTAGCCACTGTGCTACAGAGTAACCAAGTCGCTTTAAAGTTAAGCAAAGTAATTTAAAGAGGAAGCATACTTAATGAACAAAAAGTAACGAATAGATGCGAAGAAAAACTAAGTGTGTGCTTGAATAATTAATTCAGTTACACAATATGTATGCGAGAAATGATCTGCTTTCAACTGAAACATTCAGTGTATATTTATCCTAATTCGTTTCGGTCTGTTTCTAGCAGAGTTACATTAACTGTGACAATAGTCTGTGTACTCCACATACGCAAACTATCAATTAGTTTTGTTACTTTTCAAATTACGGAAGTGCTTCTTTAAAAACAAAATTATGATAAAAGTTTTCGAAATGTTTTCACGCTGTTTATTAATAAATAATTTATTACTGATGTTTGTTTTTGCGAATATATTTTTATAGAATAAGGGTGACAAACAAGCATACAGTCCACCTGATGGTAAGTGGATGCTGTGGCCCATAGACATCTACATTTATCCTAAGAATCAAAATGCAGATGCGTTGTCACCCCGAGAACTAAGATGCAATGTCCTTCCGGCAAAAAGGGTCTCCGGTTTTCAACACTCACCATATAAAACACAGCATGCAGCATTAAGCTGCCCCGGTCGAGCCGACCCATTGTTGCTACAACCATAATATAGCTGCAGCATGGCTCTACCACTATAATAATGAAAATAATTCATTTTTTACGATATCATACTACATAATATATAACCATCTTTAGGCCATCACTAGCCATTACATAGAGTTGCGCAATGGCGGCGCGTCACCGTACGCTTGGGCGGCGCCTAGCTATGCGCATACTGGGACGGGATTTGCAGCTCCGACAAAATGGCGCACCCATACCTTGTACATAAGAATCTGAAGTTATCAGTTCACATTTATGTTGTAATGTTTTGTATACAACGTGTAGGAAATGAGGACATAAAGTACATTACATTGTCTTTACTGTATATATACGTCATAAAAGCCACGCAAGTTAGTAAATAAAATGGACTGTTATTGATATGCTATTTAAGTATGTTTTAAGTTTTAACCCGTCTAACAAGTCCAAGATATTGTTACAAATATAAGCACTTAAATTTATGGTAGATGCCAATATTCATTTGTACACTATGGAGGAGCACTGTGATGGTTAGGATGGGGAGAAAAATATTGTTGATTATTTGAAAGCGCGTTTTACTCGTGCGACTAACTTTCTACTCAAAACTAATCGAAATAAAACCTTAGTCTTGTTTTATAAATAAAGAAAACATGTACTCGTATTTCAACCGCGCGACATTCAAAACAAACTATAATTTTATATTTTAAACTATCTATTCCGCGCGACCTTGTCCGTGTGGAATCTATTACGGTTGGATTTCATGTTTATTAATTTATTTTCGCGGAACCCTAATTCTTTTTCTAAAATAAAAGTAGCCTAAGTTACTCCTTATATAATCAGCCATCTGCCAGTGAAAGTCCCGTCATAATCGGTCCAGCCAATTCGGAGATTAGCCGAAACAAACGACAGACAGATTTTTTTGTTATGAGTATTGTATAAACTTTTATATTATGCATTTAGTAAAAAGCTGTTGTTTTGACATTACAAATCACTTCAATTTGGTATAGATTTCCCAATTGTAGCTAATCTATATTTCCCACTATATTTTACCAGTTAAAAAGCCCGCATATATAAACCATAACCGTGGATAGCCTCTATGAAAGACCACGCCTTAGACGTGACCACACAAACATAACAACAGGCGACATAATTATTTTCCTACACTATCGCATTTTCTTTATCACTTGGACCACGGCAAACGTGATTGTATAAGACCAACATTGTATTATCAGAACTGATAAGATGTCGTTGACCTCGTGCTCGCTTCCTCATACCACCACGTGTTTACGACGTAATTTTATTTCACGATCTCACCGTTTGAAGTTATCCGCATTCGAGAATCAAAACTGCGCGGAAAACGAATTCGCAGACAAAACAAATGACGTTTTATTATTTTAAGCCGCAATAGAAACAAAAAAATGACCATAAATTTCGTCAATGGTTACTGTTATAATTTTTATTCTTGTGGTATAATATGTTGTTCCTTGAATGAAACTTTTCGCCATATAGTATTAAATTTGTTTACGTTCATTAGTTAAATATGGATGCAATTAAAGCCTGTTAGCAAGACAGCTTTTTATGTCTAAGTGTTTTGCGACTATTTATACCATACTAAATATTGAGATGTTTGCAAAAAGCCAATATTTCCCTATCTATTTATCGTATTTATGAAGATTAAGGTGGTAGAGCCACGCTGCAGCTTGTAGTACGAATGGGTCGGCTCGAACGGGAAGAAACGACGCTCTCACAGAATATCACACAGAATATCAGCGTAGAATAGCAGCTTAATGCTGCTGTGTTTCGTATGGTGAGTGTAGAGAACCGGAGACCCTTTTTACTGGAAACGAGGCATTCCATCTTAGTCCTCAGGGATGGCAACGCATCTGCATTTTGATTCTTAATAATTGGATAGATGTAGATGTCAAATCTAAAGAGTACACACAGCAAGTATGTACAGACTGTGAAGCATTCCGTGCTTTGTAGGCATTCCTTAGAGGAGGACTATGTTCAGCAGTGGACTTGTCAAGGGATGAGATGATGATGATGATGATGTTGAACTCCATCTTGATGCTCAGAGGTGACAACGAACTTGTTGCTTTCTTTGTTTTAAGTTGTTTACAGGTGTCCATTGGCTGCAGTAGCTTATGGACTATAAGTTCATTTGACACATCTTTTTTATACATTAAAAACAAGGAATGCCACTTGAGGCTATCTTGGAAACGTATAAAAGTCCTGCTGTGGACATAAAATGGACACAAATGTATGATGTATAATATTTAGTTAAAACGAAATACGTACCATCGCGGCTCATACCAAGTTTGAGGCACTTCTGCAGCCGGCAGTACTGACAGCGGTTGCGGTTGACGCGGTCCACCACGCAGGCCTTGTTGCGCGGGCATTGATAGTTCACCACTGAAAGAATGTGCTGTGTTAATAAAACACATATAAATTCATTCGACGAATAAATTAAATGCACCAATGTGGATGCATATTTAGCAAAAAGTTTTAATTTTTATTTTAGAGAGGTGACAAAGCCTAAGTAATAAACGATCAATATAGCTTATTGTCGTTTGTGATAAAAATATATACGCATATTTCAGGACACCCCTGAAGACGAAAAACCATACTTTACTAGGTGGAATCCTCTGCTACCTAGGAATTCGTCTGGGTGCATCTGGGTGGG
Source organism: Parnassius orleans (assembly GCA_029286625.1). Classification (NCBI taxonomy): domain Eukaryota; kingdom Metazoa; phylum Arthropoda; class Insecta; order Lepidoptera; family Papilionidae; genus Parnassius; species Parnassius orleans. The sequence goes on from JAGSMP010000083.1 coordinate 1,237,821, forward strand.
TGATACCCTCCCTCCTTTTTTGCTGTACACGCACTGCTGCTTGGCGGCTGTGTTCCGGTATGAAGGGTTATAGAAAGCCAAGTACCTGGTATAATTACAGGCTGTGAGCTATTTTACCTTAGACAACGCATCTGTTGCTTATTTTGTTTGCAGTACCCACACTTACCACCATGTGAACTGTAAGTTCGTTTGTTACTTCCATTCTTTTGATAAACCATATAGGTAACCAGTTGGTGAGAGTTGAGACATACATAATCACATTAATAGATATATATATTTAAGCAATTTTTATATTATCCAATTTTATAAAGATTTTCATCCATGTAGGTGATCTGTAATTAGCGTACCAGCCGAACAATTGACGGATTCTAGATACAAACTCGCATTCTTGCAATATAATTTTTCTTCTTGATTTTACGCTTGTTTATATTGAGACTACCCTAGTGGATCGTTGCTTAGAGAATTGCCGTTACATAATATTATGTGATCGACGGATCAGCAAGCTAATGCGGCGATAGGCTGGTCATATTGCTCGGAGAACCGACAACCGAAGAAAGATTTTCGTGTAGCAGTCAGTGGCAGATTATCCTTAAGGCAAACTAGCCACGTAGCCTAGGGGCGCAAGGTTACAAAGGGACGCACGCAGAAGTTTGAAAAAATAAGTGAGTATCTACTTTTTTTTAAATACAAAAATTATACTTTCTATAGAGATTACTCTTACATCGCCCTCACCTTACTTGCTTATGTGTGCTTGTACTCTAAGGACCTCACTCTCTCATCACGTTCTTGTGTATCGTAATTATTTTGCAACTGAACTATATTATAAATTATAATATAGTTTATTTGCAAAATAAGTAGTTATATAACATATATAACTACTTATTTTGAAATACGCCAATAGGCAATACCAGAAAGGCGCCAATGAGTGACATTTAATCCGCCTCTGCTGGTAGCAGGCGATTAGTGCTGGTGGCTAAATAGCTATAGACCGTGATTTGTGCCATACCTTATAATAATAATAATAATATCGTATATTCGCTTAAACATGGTACATTATAGGTGACAAATAGTTGCATGTTGTTACATAGTCCAAATGTTTACAACATCTGACATGTGAAAATTATTTTGCATATATTTGGTCTTTATACGTTCAGCACTTGTGAAGGGTGATGATGATGATGAATATAATATAGCCAACATAAGTAACAATATATTTCTACACGGGATAAAGCCACGCTGCAGCTATATTATGTCTGGAGCACGATGAATCGGCTCGGTCAGAGAAGGACAACGCTCTCACCGAATATCAGTATAAAATAGTAGTAGAATGCTGCTCTGTATCAATGGGCAACGTGAATCGTCGAGTTCCTCGAAGTCGGAACTCGACGATTCACAGATTAGATAAGTTACTACGTAAGTTCGAGTCCTCAGGGGTGACAACGCATCTGCATTTTGGTACTTAATTGGGGATAGACTTAGGTGTCAATGGGCCTCAACAGGTGTACTATCAGATTGGCTGTGTACTTGTTTTTCATGTTTAATTTAAATTTATGGAAGAAAAGAAGAAATGTTACCATAGGCAACGTAGATGAAGATACTATTTATATTTTTATATATACAAAAATTACGCACAGAATGGGTATTAAATAAAATATTGAAACGACCAAATACCCAAGTCTACGGTACAGATAAAGCAAAAGTAAGACCTCACTGTTCTCACAGACAAAATAACAGACGCTACAAAAGATAAGGAGCCAGGAAAACAGATAATCCCAGCAGCAATAAATATGATTCGAACACGATTGAAGTTGAGATAAGTCGTAATATTACAACTTAGTAAGTTTGATATATATGGCATTGTTAACTTAGATTTCTATACTTGTTAGATAAAATAGAACGAATAGGGGAATTTGATTAGTTCAAATTGTGTGCAACGATAGTGCTTCTGCTATATTAGTAGATATATTTTTGTATCCATGTTAAAATGTAACGTATTATCGATATGCATTGCAAACAAACACTGAGGAAAATTACACTGCACATTATTTTTATTTATGGGAGAAAAGGCATGTTTCCAGAAACACTAAATATAGATATAATAAGCTCTGGCTATTAATTAAAGGGTGTTTTCAGTGTCAAAACTATCAAGGTCATTATTATCACCCAATTGTGAGTTTATAATTCAGAAGTCGTACGAAATTTATAAGCAGATTACATATTAAATAGATATGACTAAAATCTGGGTAAAAAATAATATGTATACAGGGTTATTTTTCCAAGAGTAGCCAAATTTTAAACTTAAGTTCAAATATATAAGTAATGATATACCGTTATTGCAGTTTTTGAAAATACGAGTAGATAAGGCTTCCACTTTTATTTGAGATTATTTGACCCTTACGAATGTGTGCGTGCGCAATAAAATCAGTCAAAATAATGCATTACCATGCATTTTGAATTTAAAAGATAAAAAGGATAGAATATTTGAGATTTTTTTAATTAATTTTTCTTAACCATTTGCGCATATTACTTATTCTGAACCTTCTCTGCAAGTTTGGCCGGTTATTTTGCAAAATAATCCTGTATATAAAATTTTAAAGATAAAAGCTAAACTTGGTCTTGTAAAGCAAAAATATTGTACCGAATTCGCTACACTAAATACCTATTTCTATTCTTCATTCGTCAATAATAAGCGCTAATAATCTTCCGCTCACCAGATGTCGCTAGTTGACACTAAGGCGAAGTTTTTTGTTACTCATTGTCATTTAATTGAGTTGTCATTTAAGTTAGTTTTAAATGAAAGTTTATCAGCTTCTATAGTTTTATATTTATACACAAAACAATGCCTCAGTGGTTTGCTCTTTAATTTTTTGCACTTTTTTAACTCTCTTTTCAATTTTTCTACTTTTATGAATATCTGCGGTTTGGTTTATTTATTTTTAATGTAATTAATATAAAATATAACTAATAGTAAAAGAAACATTAACCTTTATATTTTTCGAACAAATTAACTTCCCCGCTATGAAATACGTCAAATATTACACCTCATTTTTAAGTGGCGCCGCCCTGGTGGCAGAAAAAGTCGTGGATGCGCTCATTATAACAAAATTTGAATTTTTATTAACCCCAGTATCTTTATATTTATACAAATGTCATTAACATCCTTATTTTATAAAAGCATATTTAAAAGTAATGAGTAAAGAGAAGATATAAATCGATCATTAGCGTAGTTGCCAATTCAGCATTTGAAAGGTCGACACCATTAACTTTGACATTAACCGAAACACACAATAATTTCGGTCATAAAGCTGATGATACATGTATAGGTGTAAGTAATCTCTATGGGAACGTCTATCACTGACATTTAAAGTAAAAAAATTAAGACTGATATAATTGTCTTAATTTTTTTAACTTTACTAATTCGTAGTTTTTTTATAATCTATTTTTTTAAGAAATCGATAAAATTAATGGTCTTGTATGGACTATCTAAAATCCAAATAACGCCGCATTAAGAAATTCAAGCCGGGGCGAGTAGCTAGCAAATAAAACTTGATAACAGTGCAATTTGTAGTTTGACTTAGAAATTGGCTGTCATTTTTGAAAATAAAAAAAACTTAAATTAGAATATTAAGAAAGCTTAATTTAAGAAGCCGACCTGTACTCTGGGATCTTCTGAAGAAGCCTTTGCATCCCTCGCAGGTGATTACGCCATAGTGGACACCCGACGATTTGTCTCCGCACACCTTGCATGGTATGATCTCAATTTGAGCTGCAACAATAAAAAAAATTCATTTAAGAATATATAACTTATATGTAAAACAACTATAAAATTACATTAATAAAATTATTAAGACACATTATCTAAATATAAAGTCAAGTCAGTCAGGTACATAATTTATTCTAATTATTTCTGCAATGTAGAATTTAAGAATACGAAGTGTTCAATTTTCACGATAATTATTAATGTGTTAAATAATAAGACATATTATACCTACGTATAGGTACGAATATTCAAAAGAACATCGAATAAGCCTTTCAGATTGAATTACTTTAATTTAAAAAAAATACTCCTATTACAACTGCAAGTAATTATAATAACATGATTTTATGACATTTATTTTTAATTAAATAATTTAACCATTACATTTTTCTAGAAGTTTGATATAGCAATTTTCACTTCTCATTATAAAAAAGAAGACAATAATATTAAATTAATATAACAATGAATATAATATTAATATAATAAATATAATATTATCATGACGAATAAACATTATTATCAAATTAGTAGACATTTCGTTATAATCGTCATCATTATGATTTTTCATTTTGAGCGCCATTTTTGGTCTTAGGGTCAACGACACTGAGGCAAGGTCGGAGCGCGGCCGATGACTGTCTTTATATGTGTGCATTTGTATCCTTTCCGCACAAGCACTGGTCCATAAACGATGCGCAGGCTATTTTAATTGCTATTTCCGTCTAATAAAACTTTAAATAACTTGTATAGTTTTGACAGACGGGATTGTATAGCATGCAACACTCTATTTGCCCTTTGTAATCTTGTTAATGACTTACAACTCTATTTTACTAAAAAATAGGACCCGTTATAGCGTGAACTATTTCATTTCGTTCCTATCTTGTTCATACAAGAACGTCTTATGGGTATAGTAAAGTAACTATTGTTTGAAAGACTAATTTATAACATAGTAATAAGAGTCGATATCACGTGTATCTGCTTGCTAGTACTCTTGCAACACGTGGTACAAAACAATTGATGTTTCCAAACCTTTTTAGTGTGTGCTTCGATAGGTAAGTGTGCTTGCTGCACAAGCACCTTTTGTTCTCGATTTGTTTTTGTTGACTTGTTCTAAATCCTGTCCAACAATCATAGAAAGGTATCAAAATTACTTTATGAAAAATGTAACTTTAAAATGAATAAGAGACATTTAAAATTTGGAATAGACAGGACATCACTTTAAACTTATAAATTATTAATAGAAAAAATAAATAATTTCGGAAGTTTTTATTAAAGGAGTTTTATTGGTCCATTAAAGATATTGATAGTAATAAAAAAGAGGTGGTTTGAGACCTTGTCAAATTAAATGATAGTTAGTTACTTAGGCCCGTATTAATAAACGTTACTCAGCTCAAGTACACGCTCTTGAGTATAATCTTGAGGTCTTATTAATAAACATATCTCAAGATGCGGTTTAGGTTTACGATATCAGCTGAGTGCCACACTAATTAATAAACGAAACTCGACTCTCAAGTGTGTATACTTGAGTGCAAGTCACAGAACAGTATTCCTAAGTACAGCGTTATGAGATACTGTTTTTATGTGTTTATTAATTAGCAACTATCTTGAGATGCTGATTTCGTAATGAGGGCGTATCAAATGATTACGCACTTGAGTTCGTCGTTGAGTAACGTTTATTAATACGGGCCTAAAACTTTCAGAAATAAGAAGCGGCCTGTGCCCAGCATTGGGAGATACCTATAATATGGTCCATTATATGTATGTATGCTACATCCTATACACGAAGATATTATACATAATCATATATCGACGATTTACAACTAAAATCATCAATGCAATTAATAATGTACTTTAAATTATCTTAATACGTGAAACTCGATCATATGCGCATGAGCTATTAAGATGCAATCAGGAGCTAATGGAAAGTGCAATAAACCACTGGTTTAATGTCCCACCCACGTGTAAAGTTAATATACTCGATTTAAGTTTTGATGAGCTACATCTACCGGTTGCGAATTGTGAAATCTTGATTAGTTTAAGAATATGGACATAGTTTCTCATAGCACATAAAAATGTTATTGATTTTCGGACACAACATCCATTTTATACGTGGTAGAACCACGATGCAGCAATATATGGTTGTAGAACGAATGGGTCGGCTCGACCGGGGAAGGCACACAACATCAGCTTTATGCTGCTGTTTCGTACGGTGAGTGTAGACGACCGGAAAGCCTTTTATTTGGAAACGAGGCAGTCTATCTTAGTTCTCAGAGTATCGCATCTGCATATTGATCTTAACTAAGAATAGATGTAGATGTCTATGGGCCACAGCATCATTACCATCAGGTGGACTGTGTGCCTTATACTAAAAAAAGCTTATTAAACTCAGAACGCTAAATTACTTATTTTTAGTTTAGTTTCCTTAACGATATACTATATTAATATAGGGCTTCTTTTATTTACTTGACGTGACTCACTTATTATTTCTGGTTTTTTTTCACTTATTATAAGCCAGTGCTTGACCACAATCCCACCTGGTGGTAAGTGGTGATGCAGTCTTAGATGGTAAATCGGACTGTCTTAGCGTAACAAACGCCTATTCACTCTTGCCTCGAAGACGCCTGGATTGTATTCGGACGGAAAGATAGACGCCGGCAAATTATTCCACTCCTTTGCTGTAGGCATTACAAAAGTCGAAGCAAACCGTTTGGTTCTTATTTTTGATTTTAATTATATTTCACAACATATAAAAAACAGTAACAAAACAGCCCATGGTTAACCATTTTCATAATGAGCGAATTAAACAATGAATTAAAAAGTGTAACTAATTAAGCACCATTCTATTTCCAAAGCTCTGAAAGAATGGCATTCAAAAGCGGTCTCCATTAAACAACAATGGCGTTTGTGTTGATGGCTGCACGTTGTCTGTCAGTTGCGAAATTACATTATCGGGGGTTTGGCAACGTCCACAACTTACTAGCGAAAAAATTTATGAAAATTTCTGAATAATGCCTTATGCATTGAAGGGAATATTTAAAATTTATAATACAAAATGATATTATTAAACAAAACATCTCGTCTACTTTTTGTCGTTTTTTTCGAAATGATAAATAGGTTGTCAGTCTGAAATCCGTGGTTTTTAATAAAAATAAAACCTTTTTCGTTTCCGCGCAGTAATAAAATAACTTTTAAGATTCTATAATTGTATTTGTACATCTTTACACATAAATAAAATCGTCATTATCAGCACTATTAAAGCCTTTCACAAGTCCTCTGCTGAACATACCTCAGGAACACGCCTCCCACAAGGAATGTCACAAAATACATTCCTACGCCACCTGCATTCATCGACTTCCTGAATACCAAGTTGTTACTCCATATAGTAATAGTCTCTGTATATACCTAATGCAATAAGTTTTAAGAACGTTTAAATATATTTGTCTATACATGCATATCATTTGCGTAATGATACGCATGTAAACAAATATATTTTGAAACCATGAAACCAATGCATGTTATACATTTATTTACATAACATAATATACAATATTTTATTATATACAATATTAAAAACTATAATTAAAAAAAAACTAAAACTAGTAATTTAATTATCAAACAGTCCTACTCCACGCGGTATCGTGCCAAGAACGCTGGCTGCGTTTCCCCGCTGAATGGCTATACTTAGCCTTTGAGCGAGAAAAAAGCCAGCCCTCTTATCACCAGCAGCAACGACCAGCCGCGGATGGAGTTCCTTTAAGAACTTCACCGCACGTGGACCCCACGGAGTAAGTTCTTTTGTCTTGCATTAAAGCGGACGACGTCGTTGGCATAGCTGGTAACTATAATTATTACCTGATCATGACACTCATCATCATCATCGTAAGAGCCTATCAAAGCCCACTGCTGAACATAAACAGCCTCATGGAGGAATATATGCCATATTTGCTACGCTTGGCAGGCGGATTGGCAACAACAGACTTTTTATTATTTAGAGTTGTTACCAGGAAGATGCTGCTGCACTGGTTTGTTGCCTTTTGTCGCCTCTTACGACACCCACGGGACGAAAGGCCGGTAACGCATCTGCAATTCCCCTGGTGTTGCAGTTGTTCATTTACGGCGGTAGTCACTTACCATCAGGTGAGCCGCATGCACGTTTGCCTCCTCTCATATAAAAAAAACGATATGAGGTAGTGGATACTCTACACACAAAAATTCATATGTGAATGAATGAACAAGCATCATCAGTTCTTTGATAACCCTGCGTCTGCTGCTAATGAAAAATTTCAAATGCCCTTGTTTTTGGATTATGAGTTTCGTCACTACATTAATGATGCCCATACGGCACACCAATATTAACGACCTACGGTGGAAGGCCACAAAGGCCATCGCATGGAAGGCCGCCAAAGCAAGTGCCATATGCAAATCGAGTCAAAAGAAACTGCTCACTTTATGACGTATCAGTGACGGCATTTTTTATTACAGCTTCCTGAGATTTGGTACAACAATTACTGCATAGTTATGCTGTCAATAATTGCAAACGGTGATAGAAAAGCTCACTATCTGGCTCTAAACTATATCGCTGCACAACACATTGTCTCAAAATTATAGTTTTGACTGAAATTGTAATTTTTTTTGGTTTCCTTAGTCGAGACATCAATGAACTTCTTTGAAACAGCAAAAGTGGATCAAATAAATTAATAAAAAAATTGTATTGATTTTTCTACACATAACTGCAATTCGTGGTGACATAATATGAAAATCAACTTTTAAATAAATGTTCACAATTGCAGTTTATAACTGTACTTTTTTATATTACCTATTAGCTCTAAATCTAAACTAACAGACATCATAAACGGTCTCATTTAACTAATTGCGCCTAACGGGACTGAACCAAGACCATAACAAGGACTAAGATAAAAAAACCAGGCATCTTCGGATTACTATAGACAAGTGGACCTGATATAATCTGACTTGTGCATCGATTGTAACGATAGAGAGAGAGAGATATATAGCGGCATGCACCCGGTTGCATTCGGTCAGCTGATTGTTACGTCACCGGTCACCGACCCTCGGGGCCCGTTCGAACGTTATTCCGAACTTGAATCGTTCGGGATATCACACCCATGTGACGTCACTGCCGTACCGATTCGAATTCGGTACGATGTGTAATTGCGTAACATGCGGTACGCAAGGTTGCCGCGGGGTCATTGGACACAGCACATCACGTTGAAATTATTTTATACTCCGAACATTTCGGTGGTATGCAGTTGCAGTGTGTTTACGTATCATAAATCCGGCGACATTGGTAGAGTTCAAAAGGTAGATAGATATTAGGCTTGATTCTTTTAGAATATAAAAGATAAATTTATAAAGAAGGTATGAATAAATACTAAATGAACTTAATTATCAATACAACAATAGAAAAATCTTTTTATAAAATCATTAAGCTACTACTTTATACATTTTTATAAAATTATAGAATAATTATGTTAAAACCTTGTTTTTGTTATTGCCGAGGTTATTTTCTATTAGAACTTTGAACTAATTTTTACATTGAAATTTAAAACATATTTTACTGATGTATCAATTGTTTAAAAGTACCTCACCGCTGAAGACATTTATAATCCTTAATTTTTATAGTATATTATTTTTTCTGTATTTATTTATTAATCAAAATAACACATTTAGGTATTACCCATATCAACATATACACACCCACAAACGTCACAGTTCATCGCCCTGAGACCAAATCCAAGGCTCTAGTTCCGAATTTGAATTTTAATCTAACGGCCTGTAGGATACGGGTGAACGACCGCGCTTGTCCGAACTAACGTTTGCCGCGCAACCGTTTCTTGACTATCCAGCAGCTCTATCAACGTGTCTATTTTATTGCGAGAAGGTTTTAATTCGTATAACAATTTTTTTAGGTACTAGTTTTTAAATTTGCAAAGACCTTAACATAATTCCTACAGTTTTCTTGGATTTCACATATACATTGGAGCCACGTCATTAAAAACAGTTCTACACGGAGCAACACAAAAACTTAATTTACCTATATGGAATTTAAAATTCGAATGTCCATTTTGAATATAGTTCAAATTAACACACGAGCAATATTTTTTTTACATAAGTTACACATTACTACATTGACCACTACTCCAAGAAATCGAAGAACAAACCAACAAGATTTTTTTCGACAACATTTTTGTACATGATAAATTATTTTGCCTGGTTGGATGTTGCAAAGTTTTTAAGTGCGTTTTGGCGTATTTAGCAGACTTATTTAAAAAATATATACCAATACTTTTTTATCAAGCCACCTAGTGTGGTCGCGTTCCTATAATTTGTAGTTTTATTTCGATCCGTGTATTTGATTACGATGTTTACAAAAGTTCTCGAATGTATATTTAGTTTTGGCTTGAAATCAGCTGACGCTAAGAGTTGGTCGTCGAACCCACGACTCATTTTGTCGTACAATTTACAATAATAATTATTACCTTTACAATTATTATTTTTATTATTAGGTACAATATATATGTAATAAGTATTTATATTGTATATAAAGCAAAAGCAAAGTTAAATCCTATACCTATTCACTACGAACCATATCACCGCTGGGCACAAGCCACTCATTTCTCATAGCTTTATCCGTCAATGCGTGTTAGCGAACTTCACATGTCATCAATAGATTTTTATTACTCAGATATGAAGGAAAATATCTACGTGTTTGATATCGTGGCAAACGTGGTAAATCAGTACTTAAGATTGCAATTATCAATATCATTTGATGCCCGCGGCGATCGAACCCAGGTTGCTCGCGTGCTACGAGAATCACAGCGAACGCTTAAGCGCCTGAGCTAACACGGCTCAATTTTTTGCTGGTAACATATATTTATTTAATTAAATGTAATTAAATAAATAAATATCACGTTGCTTATTACAATATATTTTTCTGTGCAAGCATTTTGCAACTAGTGTAGGAGGAATTTTATTTCCAAGTATCAATTTAATCCTTCAAGTAGTCATCAATTTTATAAAACTTCTAATCTAGACATACCTTTATTTAGTGAATTATATGTATGCAGGCCTTATAATGAAGAGCCAAGCTTTACCTTTTACGACGAGTAATGCTTGAGTCTTCATTATAAACCATGAGATGTTACAATAACAATACTATGTTGAGTGTCTGTTGTATTTATTCTATGCACATTTCATGTCATCCTAGTAGTTTCTGTTTGAACAAGCGAAAAAAGTAAAGAACTACCTACGTACGTAAGTTTGTACGGTTACAGCAATAATGGATCGGCTCAACCGAGGAAGGACGGCGCTCTCACAGAATACTAGCGTAAAATAGCAGCTCAATGCTGCTGTTTTTCGTACGGTGAGTGTAGAGAACCGGAGACCCTTTTTACTGTAACGCTGTGGAACGATTCTATCTTAGTCCTCAGGGATAATAACGCATCTACATTTTGTTATTAATCGAGGATAGATGTAGCTGTCAATGGGCCACAGCTTCCACTTACCATCAAGTGAACTGTGGGCTCGATTGTCATCCTTATTCTATTTTTTTTTTCAAATAAAGGCAGTAGATAATTAAATATGTTTTAATACTTAAAACTGCAAAAATATTATTAAAATTATTGCTTTTACCCACAACGTAGTCCAAGTAGAACTTAAGGAAAAATATCCTGCTGACCTATACAAATAAATAAAATTGAAATGTCTGTTTGTAATGTCAAAATAACAGTTTTTTACTAAATGCATATGAAAGTATATACAGTACTTATAATAAAAAAACAACTTTTAAAATTTTATCTGTCTGTCTGTCTGTCTGACTGTTTGTTCCGGCTAATCTCGGAAATGGCTGGACCGATTTTGACGGGACTTTCACTGGAAGATAGCTTCTGCTATAAGTAGCTACTGAAGCTACTTTTATTTAAGAAAAATAATTAGAGTTCCGTGCAAAAAATTTAAACAAAATTAAAATCCAATCGTTTTAAATTCCACGCGGACGAAGTCGAGGGGAACAGCTAGTCTGTAATAATGTTCTTTGGGCACGCAGTTCAACTTTCAACGAACCACTCTAAGCTCAGTTTTTTGCCATTATCTCGAAAACTATGAGTGAATGGGAAAATGTAGGTATAAATAAAAATTTGAAGATTTATTAATTTTACGTAAAAAGGTCTCATCACCTTATCCTTTAACGCTTTGCAGTAAAATGTTGTTAAAGTAGAAAATAATAAAAATCGATTTTGCACAAAAATTTCAAGAGATAAAGAAAGTATTAGGACCATATTCGTGTAAAATTGCAAACCAAAAAGTTTTGTTCCAAACCTATCTGAGATATTCAGCACATTTCATCATCTCATAACAACCATTTATGTTTTAGGAGGAAATATAGCCTACATCACTCCTGGCATTGCTCTCCATCTGTTCATGACGTTTCATCACAATAGATTCGACCATTCCGAAAATGAGCCCGGACAGACAGACAGACAGACAGCCAGCCAGACAAAAATTAAAAAGTCTATTCATGTCTTAACAGACGCTTAATGGAAGTCAGTTATTTAGATAATAAAAACAGACACTTCAATTTTATTTATTTGTGTAATAAATTATTTTATTTTAATTTAAAGTAAAGGTAATCAAAATACGCAAATTATACCAAATTATTCCTTTTAAAGTGGAATCGACAATGACCTCAAATCAGTTAAAACATTATTACATCACAGATTCGAACTTGCGACGCGACGTAACAATGGTATTGGCTATTGAGCAGAAGTTAAGATAGTATGACGTCACGAGGACGTTGACGTTGTTGAATTTCATCTTATAAAACTGCGGTAAAGTCTAAAGGGCATGGATTTTTTTTATTTATACAAAGTAAATAAAATATCTTGGTTGTAATAAATCTTTTGTCTTTGACATAATATTATGATGTCATAAGAATGTATTCGTTTACTAAATTTAGGTTTTCAGTTATATATAGTGCATCAATGATCTAGATTTTGCGCGTCATTATTGAATATAAACGGAATAAGTTTTTTGTCTTTGCTCATATAAAAATGTATATTGGGTAATCATTTTTTATATTTACGCGAATATTAAGCTACAATTTTATAAACGTATTTTTACGTATTTTATAGTGTTTAATTTTGTTTATTTTAAATCCTCGACATTTTGCCTGTATATTAAGTAAAGTTAGCTTCACCACACCACTACATGAATTTTGAAATATTATAACAAAAAATATTACTTATTACTTACCGTGTAGTGGCGATGTAAGAATATCCACTACCCCATATCATCCCGTGGGTGTCGCAAGAGGCGACAGATCGTAACAAATCAAGAGATGGGCAGCAGCGTCTTCCTAATAACGACTAAAAATAAAAAACAAAACTACGGTTGTCAACCCGCTTACCAAGCATGGCAACTATGGCAAATATCGCCCCTATGTGGCAATCTATGGGGGAGGCCTATGTTCAGCAGTGGACTTTAATGGGGTGCAACAGTAACGGATAATAAAAAATATAGCTTAGAGTGATATTTGACATCTACACTAAGCTTACGCCTAAAATCTGTTTAATATTTTTTATAGAATTAAGGCTGACTAATATGCACACAATCAACATGGTGGGAAGTGATGCTTGTGGCCCAAGGACAATTACATCTACCCTCGACAGTTAATAATCAAATGTAGATACGCTGCCATTTTACGCCTTTATTTATAAGCAAATAGCGTTTCCTCGGTCGAGTCGACCGTTACACTGATCCTTTATATTTTATTAATTATAACTTTTTTTTTACATAACAAGGGTTACAAATGAGCACACAGTCCACCTGATAGTGGATGTTGTGGCCCATAAATATACATCTACATTTATCCTCAATTAAGAATCAAAATGCAGATGCATTGTCACCCGTCAGAAGTAAGATGTAAGATGGAATGCCTCTTTACCGTTAAAAGGGTTCTCCGATTCCCGTCACTCACGATTCGAAAATAGATAGATATCTCTTATACAGGGGATATTTACCATAGTTGTAGCGCTTGGCAGGCGAGTTGGCAACCGCAGTTTTGTCTGATCAGGACTGTTTCAGTTTCCCTCTGTCGCCCGTTACGACAGCCATGAGATGATGTAGGGTAGTGGGTTCTCTACACATGGAACATTAAAATGTTCCATATAAAAATGTTAGTGCTGTCTGATGTCTAAATAACCACTAAATAGGACGCAATGAAATCAGCAATTACAATACGATTTCAATTAATTGAAAAATCGCAAAATTGGTCTTGATGTGACATTTTGTACTCAAGATATTCGAGACAAAATATAAACAAATGCTTGTACAACAGTAGAATTGGACTGTAGACCTCAAACGAGGAGGAAATATGTTGAAATTTTAAGATTGATGATTGAGATCGTATTTTCCGACTTGAAATTAAGTCACAAAATACAATACCTTTCCAATGGAAAGTTATTGGTAAAAGTAAAATTTACAATAAAAGTGACTTATATGATTTCTAGATATCCTTTCTTTATCTTAGCAAATATGTTTTAATTTAAATTAAAATTCATAACCAGGGAAATATACAAGCATCCATACTAATGTATTTAATTGTCTGGGCAGGAAAATTTAAAAATAGAACGAGTTTTTATCGTATCACGAGGACAACAACCCTTTCCATGCAATCATATGTTCACATACAATTATTTACCTTATTAAGTGTAATGTTTATTGACTACTTTCATGTCGCGTAACATAAAAACATAATTTGTATCTACTTTTATACAATATGATTGTTTAAAAATATTTAAAGAAAACTGCGTTTCAACCAAATAAGTAACGATGGAATCTGATTCAACAACAACATTTGAAAAGTTGGACAACAGTCGTAAGATTCTATAAATCCAACAAATACGTTTTTATTTAAGACTGTAAAATGCTACATATCTCACGGTATACTCGGTTTCCTCGGTAAATGGTATAACAATTTAGGTGAGAAATTAACCAGTCCCCTTGTCACCAGCGGCGTCGAGTTGTCGCGGATGCAGTTCCTGTAGTCTAGTGTCCTGTTCATTACAGGACAAAAATGCCATCTCTCAAAGACTTATTTGTGCTATTTTCAGAGTTCACTTAGCTCACCCGCCCAGGACTTAATCGAGGTATACTTGAGATGAAAGATGACCAAAGGTTTAACCGATTTCTTAATCCAAGCTTAACAATACCTTTTAATATATCTAAAGCTATTTCATCGAATAAGCATTAACCAAATATTTTTAATAATATATAATAATAATATTTTATGATATGATATTTTTGTGATGTTTATGTTTTATTATTTAGTGGCAAAAAAGTTTGGTTTAGGTTAGTCGCTTATTATTCATTTTAAAATAAGTTGCAATACTCTGTTGCGCTTTTATCGATGTCGAAATGCTAAGGTGACTGTCCGTTTTAATCAAAACAAACTTAAAACTAATTATATCATAATGTCCAAATAAAAAATGAAATTCTCTTAAACTACTTTCACAGTGCATAATCGAAAACTGTAACACCTAGTTAGCTAAACGTCATACGTCAGTTAATTTGGGACGCGCCCTAAAATAAAAGTGACAGCTACTCGTGACGTCGCAGTGACGTCACTGGTCAACGACCCTTTTGTGGGCGTAGTGCGTTCGGTTTTTGAATTTTTAACCGGCTATTGTTCAGTATTTCACAGCCTTAGTTTGCTTTATTATTCCAGAATTCAGTTATTCATATATGTTTAACAACCTTTATTTGTTATAAAATTGTATAGGTGAGAAAAAAGTACAAAAAATATTTTGATTTTGAATAAGTCTCTTAGTTGCATCTCGGATTAAAGATAACACAACAAGGGACCCTCTATTTGTCTCTTCAGGTCTATCTACAAGCATAATAAATGACTCACTAAGGTCAACGTGTCATTTTATTAACAACCATATCAACCTTGAACTGACGAATTAAGCAATTTACTCTCATTTTAAAGAATAAGCCACGCTAAAATGTTCATCCGTACATGTACGAGCCTAGGAATTTGTCAAACAAAATATTAATTTTCTTTTAAGTATTAATGCTGCTGAAAGAGCGTCTCTAATAAAGAGACGCACTTTCTGGTTGATGGCAGATACAATAGAGAACTGTGGCATTTCAGGGGTGCTCTCCTTAAATTTAAGATGGAATGCCTCTTTTCCAGTTAATAAAGTCTCCGGTTCTCTACACTCACCATACGAAACACAGTAGAATTAAACTACTATTTACGATGGTATTCTGTGAGAGCGTGGGCCTTCCTTGGTCGAGCTGACAAATTCGTGCTACAACTAGGTATAATATAATATAGCTTAGTTCAGCTCAGCTCAGTAATTCATCTTTGCTTTAAACACTATCAGAAATTATAGTGTTTTAAGCTATACAAATACAAACATGTCGGACAGCCTGACACTAAATCTGCTAGTTATTCAACGTAACTTTAATTATTGTTTTAACTTAATATTTTCTGTTTAAGTTTAGAAAATATTTTTTTAAATAGAAAAAAATTGTAACTTTAATGAATTGGGAATATTAGCATGATCTTCTTCATCATCATCCTTGCACACGTCCTATGCTGAACATCAATCGACTTCCTGCATCTTTTACCAGGTAGTCACGCCAAATTAAAATTAAATATAATAATGATACACAACTCATTTTTGCATGCACAGTTAATAAGGTCGATGAAAACGAACTCGAGCAAAACTCCGGTAAAACAATTAAGTAACAAGTCAAAGTGCAAAGTGTGTCAAGTGCGTTAACCCCGACCGAAAACACGTGCAACATTCCTCCGTTCCAAAATGTAGTGTTATGGCGAATTATATAATTAAAATCGGACGTTATCCACAACTATTAACGTTGTTTTTGTAATGAAATGTCTTGTTGAGATGCTAATCTTTTAAAAATTAAAATTTCAATGTATCTTAACTTAACGTAATCCTACGTGAAACTAAGTATAAATTAGAATAACGTTAGACGACTGCAAATAGTTGTGAGGTATATGTTATACTAACCCAAATTTTATGGACAATTAACACGAATTCCAAACAAAGAAAAAAACCAAACCATTAGTGGAAATTTATTTTGTGGGGCACAAACATTCAAATGCAATTGGGAGCGTTGCAGATAGTGCAAACTAATTGTAAATAACGATGTTATGTTTTTGGGAGAAGTGACGCAAAATATGATCGTAGTTTTGTCCTTAACTGTCAAATATTGCACAATTTTGTGCTCTATTTTTCAATTATTTAAACAGAAGACATATCGTTAGAAACGTCATAGGTATAATACGAAGAATTAAAAAGTAATTTTATTTAAAGTTGTTCTATTTTTAAACAATGTAATAATTAGACAATTCAAAATTTCAAATAACCGTTTGAAGACGACTTGGTTTACGTAAATCTGCGAGTGTGTGATTTATTGATCTATATTTTAATAGTATCATGATAATATACACTTAATTTATAATTTTAGTAAAGAAAATCAAGTCCTGAAAACGAGATTAAGTAATATAATTATTGCTTTAAAGATCCGACATACCTCTAAATTAACATCTGTCGGTATAGGAGTCAGTTCGGGATACCAATCCTGTTACCTACTTGCCCACACCCACACTACACTACTTACCGCCTAGAAACAGTGCACCTATAGCTGCTGGTTTAAAGGATAAGTGAGTCAGTATAGTCACAATCTACGAGACATTTTTATAGAATAAGGGTGACAAACGAACACACAGTCTACCTGATGGCATGTGGATGATGTGGCCCATAGACATCTACATTTATCCTCGATTAGAAATCAAAATGCAGATTGTTTGTCGCCCCTGGGGACTAAGATGGTATGCCTCGTTTCCAGTAAAAAGGGTCTCCGGTTCTCTACACTCACCATACGAAATTACATTTTTACATAACATTTTAGTTTTACAACACATTTCAATTTGGTTTTAAGCATGGTCGCTACAGGTATACATGGGCTGCAGAAGCACTCACTATCAGGTGGACTGTTAGTCGTGATTCAATAAGAAAGCTTCTTATATAAGAAGAAACTGGTTATATTATTTTATAGTTAATAAATACATCTCGTTTACTATATTGTCGAAAGTAACGTGGCACCTAGCAAATATATGAGATTTGTCATTCGATAAATGACCTTAGGACTTAGAAACTAATAACAAACAGGCGAAGATAGAAAGAAATTTAGATATGTAGTAAATGAAGTGACGTATAACATCAATAACAACAGACAAACATGGCTGATGGCGCTATTTGAACCTATATAACACGTAAATTTTAATGTATCATGTATGTCATGTTGCAGAGTATAGTATGTATGTAACGAATTCCCTATGATAGCATATCTTTTCTTTCTAAGAAAGAATTGACATTCGTCTAGTAAAACTGAACTTGAGTAAGTTTGACGATGATAATATTTATTCATCATAATATGATACAGAAGGGGTAAAGATGCTTAGGTGTTGTTATCAAAAAGACAAAAACTTTGCAAGTGGGTCACCTACGTTGTTTGATTCTCCATATTTTCTTTCTCTGTCATCCCTAAATAGCTAGTTCATAAGTTGACTTATGCGATTACGTTTAAATTTAAAAAGAAATTGATAAAATTAAATGTAGTTTCAAATAAAAAAGCCGCCTGCCACGTGACAAGTGATTATACTTTTTAATAAATATTGAAAAGCATGAAGTCCGTAACGTAAACCACAGACTACATTTGTATAATGCTAACGTTTATCAAGATTATAGGTACAATAGTCTGAGAAGAGAAAATCAAAGTCAAAATGAAACGTTACCTCTAATAGAGTTAGCGGCCTTCTTGTCCATAAACATGCCAGATATGGAAGATCCAAACATTCCGTCGCTGTTGCCTGGTGGGGGAGAAGTGCTATCCGCAACTGATCCAGATGTGATGTCCATCCCCATCTGGTTATGCATCACCTGGACGTCAGTGTGCGGCTCCCGTTTCAGTTGCACTCCTTGAGGAAGCTGGGACTGCTGGTGCAGCATAGTCGAGGCCGACGAGTGGCCACCATGCTGATCGGGCGGCCATTGCGACCCGAATAGCTCGTGGAACTGGTTGTTATTCATTATTCCAAAATATGTGTTCCTACTCGAAATTTTTCTCTTCGTTTTAAGTTATTTTTGACCAATGATTTTGTGATCTAGCGAATTGAATTCGCATTGCTATTACTATTATCACTGCTTTGTTTATTGTTTTTTAATCTTTAAAAAAACTTTAGATCGACTTTGTCGTGTTTAAGGCAACGTTATTTTATCTTCACACCATAAGAATTTTTCTTCGAAAAAACTTTATGGCACTCCGGACTGTTTAGTCAACTATGTTGAATTTTAAGCACCAGTGTTTTAACTGATAAATATATTGAGGCCGAGCGGTGAAGTGAGATTTCTTTTCGCGAAATTTATTTCAGGAATTAACTTTTTGAAGAGCAACAAGTTTCTTGGCATTTTGTCTCCGTGGTTTTGTTTTATTATCTCCTTTTTCTCTTAAATAATTCTACATAAGGCACTGTTTTTTTAAAATAATTATTGTTTTGTTTCACTTGTTCCCGTATACTATTTTCCATAAAGCGAAAAAAAAAATACAATCTGTAAAAAGAAAACCAAAGCACAGAGAAGGATTTACTTGATTTTATTTAATATATTATAATAAGTAAATATTAACGCCAATGATATTTGCGAAATTTTAAAAAGCTATTTTAGTGAACTGAACAGCGCTCAATTATCTTAAACCAAGTTTTTCCGCATTAAATGTGTTAACGCTAGTTTAATAATTTTATATGACGTTTATGTCACCACGTTCCATTAGAAACAATCCGTTCACTGTTGCACTAATCAAGGCACTGCCACTATTTTCAGTAAAGAAAAACTATTGATGCGATCACCTCACTGCTGTAAGGAAAAATTTGTACGTTAATTTTTGTACTATGGGTTGTGCACAACTCGGGTACGCGTTGAGGACTGGCCGTCTTGAGATGTTGACGCCTGAGCGGTCCGATCGTGACTGACGCATTGACGAATCTTCGGTCGGGCTCACGAAAAAATTATATATTTTTTCATTCGTACCGAATAATCAACTTAGCTCATAGTGATAGTTCACTCGCCTCGGCCTGGTGCGGCACATAATGGGCGATAATAATTTTGCCAAAATTTAATTTTAAGCAAGAATTGTTTTCTTACATATTTTTATCAATTATGAACTGCAAGAATCCAAAATTAGATCCAGAAACATGTAAATAGTAAAGAAATAAATGTGGAAAAAAATTGCCCAGCATAGTCCACATCAAGTACAAGGCGAGATATCGATGTGTGCGTTGAGCGGTATTATGTACGGACATAGCGGCGCGCGCACACAGACGCGCGGGCGTCACAGCAGTTCATTGACCCCGGGACCCAAACAAAGTAGATTTCGGTGAAATGCTGTTGAACTCTAGTTTGAATGTGGATTCTTCGACGCTTTTGTTGCCTGCATTACTTTAGCGATTTTTTTTCAATTTTGAAATGTTTTACAATTGCTGTAATTGTTGCTAATACGCTGCAGTTTAAACACCTTATTGCAAATTTTGTTAACGGTCCAATGACCCCGGAAAAATAATGTTGTTAAGCGCGTAACATCTACACGCTCATTTTCCGCTTCAATATTCATAGAATTTTATCTAAACACACATAAATAATTAATCTCCAATTAAACAGTGTATATTCATTGTGCGTTTAATTGTACATCATCATAATTAGTAATTTCATTTACACTTTAATTTAATAAATAATTAAAAGTCTCATCCAATAAAAAAAATAGATAAAGGAATCTATAAAGGTTCTTTCTTCAAACACCTATATGCAACCGACAACGATGAATTTGAAAACCGTAACTCCAAATATTATTGCAAATTTTTAAGATTTCTTAAATTTTACATAAAATGTTTTCTAGGTCATCGGTTTGTAGGCACACGTGCTCACCTTAGCCAATTGACCTAACAGTGAGGTCGCATTCACACACTTTCCTAAAGTGAGGTAATTATCAAACGATTTGCCCGCCTTACTTTAGTAAAAAAATATAGGAATGTTTGGTGAAATAACCAAGATTTCTATTATCTTGTTTGCAACAAGGAAGCAACAGAAATATTACGGAACCAAAAATTAGTAGGTTATTAGACAACTGTCTAATTATTAAATAAATTCTTTTATCCATATTAAACATGATACGGAATACAAAAGTTTTGATATTAATTATTGTAATCCAAATTATTACTATAAACATTATTATCTATAGGTCTATCTGGATCTAAGCTTACTTTGAATACCTAGTAACTTGACCTCATTGTAAGGTCATGCGCATTGTGGAAAAATAGGAAATTACACAAATTCCCGACATATTTGAGGGTTAGGAGTAAATAACCTAGCAGTGGCGGCGACCTTGCGAGCGAGACGCAAGTGACGTCATGCACTCTATCTCCCTCCCCCTCTTGGGCTAACGAACTATCGATTTGGGACCACGTGCTGAGTTTTCATCACCAAGAGTATATATATATAATAATGATGTTTATAGTAATGAGTCACGGCTGAGATGGTCATCAAAATTTAAAGGATCTCTCCAGATAGAAACGCATTAGACCGTCGTAAAAATTTCGTTGTATTTTTTAAAAAGGATATCGAGGAAGCCAAGCAAAGGGCTCCACGCCACTCTATGTTCGTGAAAGAATTTTAAAACTTTATTATGATGTTGATGTGTAAGCCATGACATTTTATGTTATATAAAATTAAAAAAGTTAAAGAACTTTTATACATCTTTCTAATATTATATGATGTCTGTATTGAAATTTTAATTCAATATAGGTAACATAAATCAAAACTTGTGAAGTTAACTTTGAAGAGTCGACACCCATTTAGTCGTTGCCTGTCTTATTTATCAATCCAGTCGCTCCCGCTTAGATTTACTGAGTATGCACTAACCTGGGATTACATGGTCATACATCCGGGATGTTGGTATGCATGTGAACGATTACTCACGAGCGTACGTAATAATTTGGACAAATTATAAAACTGCGTACGGCTAAGAAATTGGTGAATACTTTAATTCAGTTTCCGTCCTAATGTTTGCGCGCGCGTGTGTGTGTAATAAATATACGAACTTGTATTTTTAGACAAACAATTTAAGTTGCTTTTTAATATATTTAGTAATAATATATTAAAAATTCTTTCATAACCTTTTCCCTTAACCCTTGGCTGTTTGGTCTCACCTGCCGAGGACTTCCGTCTATATTATATAAGTTTTATACGTATTTCATTGTATAATTTATCAAATTAATATATTTAACTAATCGAACTTTAATTACATAAACCACCTATTTAATTAAATAAACCATCGATATGATTGGAAAAAATCATATTAGATTTCTAAAGAACCGAAAGTTACTCGCATGGCACCAAGTATAGGTATCTATTAATATAAAATATGAAGACAAATATGTAGCCAAGATCAGAACTAAATGCTTGTAATAATTTTAATGAAGTCTAATGCATGTGCAGGATAACACTGCTTAAAAGAGACCGACCCCGCATGTATTATTGATATACCGATTATATTCTCTATGACGTGCCCGCATCAGTCGCTGGACATACACCTCAACAATATTGCAATAGCCTAACAGGCGATCGTGGGACAAGACGAATGCGCTTTAGAAACTGTTTTTGTCCTATTTGATTAGCTGACTTCAAAAAAAAAGCAAGAGGTTTACAATTCGACTTCGTTTTGTTTTGTATGTATGCTTACGCGATATCTTCGTCAATTGTAAACCGAGTTTGATGATGAATTTTTTTGAAACAGGTATACTTCAGGGTGGTTCCATATTGATTTGGAGAAGAAATTCCACATGGACGTATGAATTCTAAATGGTTACACTAAAAATTTCATCATTCAAAGAGGGGATGAAATTTTTAGTGTAACCATTTAGACTACATTGGGATATATTCCTTAGTCCACTCCAGAAAGAAAAAATAAATAAAAAGTAAAAGCCAATTTCAAAAAACCAAAAGGAATAAAATATTTTCACATTCTGAAGTCGGGGCTTTAATTCCTCTATACACTATTACTTAGCACCGACTTCAGAATCTGAAATTATTTTATTGTTTTTGGTTCTTTAAAGACTTTTTATTAAAAGCTATTTTTTTTATAATCCATGATGATAAATCGGAATTTCAACATCAACCTTATTATTTTATCAGTTATTTTACCGTATATTTACTGAAGCCTAAACGACTCGACGGATTTTAAAATACTATGTAAGCTTCGTCTTCATCTCTGTATTTCATAGGATATATCTATGCGAAAACAAAAGAAAAATAACCAATACGCAAGTAGCAACGGTGTCATAAGAGCCGACAGATAGAAACTATAACAGCCCGGCTAGCATGGGCGGGGGACAAAAATTTTATCCTCCGATTATATCCACTGACAAGAGATAAAATTATTTTGTTATTTCAAACGGGGAGAAGTATATCCCGTTTGACATAACGAGTAGACATATATCCCCCGTCCGTAGCATGGAGCCAAATGAAAGATAAAAAATTATACTTTTTTGACATTTGAAAGGGACAAATTTATCCTAGTTCATTGGACGTGGGTTGAAGTTTATATTCATACAAAAAAATCTATCTAAGTCTAAGTCTATCTCCCATTTTATCTACTGTGGATATTATATCTACCGGTGTGCCCATGCTCTAAGGGTGGATAAAACTAAGCGAAGGGATAAACATTTTCTCCTTTCCCCGGGGATAAAATTGTTTCTTGCCCATGCTAGCCCTGCAGGAGATGGGTAGCAGCGTTTTCCTGATAACATCACAAAATAATAAAAAGTGCGGTTGCTAACCAAGCCAAAAGCCAAAACAAAGCCAAGTGTGACATCTATGCCAAATATGACGATGTTTTTCCTGTGATACAATCTATGGGAGTATATCAAAATGTTCAGCAGTGGACTTTCGATTGGCTGTAATGATGATTATGGTCTCTATTATCTAATAAACTGTCCGCTCGTGTATATATGAGTAACATCAAGAATGTCAGAAACGTTAGAGTAAAGAAGTGTGAATGTGAGCTATTCATAGCCTGGACTAGGATTTAAATTAAAGGTCTGCAGCATAATAAATAGATTAAGCCACCTATAACTTCCAATGTGTTAGAAGTTTGAACGACTAACCCTATAAAAGGAGCGGAGATCAGTGTTACATGTCATGTATGGGCGTCATCGACCTATACTATCATATTTCTTACTTAAATTTTTCCTGGCGTATGAGTCAGCAAGTGTTATTATCGCAATATGTCAACGACCCTCTTTACGTTAGTTTAAACTGTAATTGCACAATCATTTTTACATAAACTCGTGAAATTTTGCAACATCACAACGTTACACTTAAGTCAGGCTGTTACGTTATTAAGATATAGTAGATTTCAAATAAGTAAGTCGTTCCCTTCATTATTATTGTTTTATATTACTAGTGAACGTAAAGCTAAACAATAGGTAGCTGCTAATTGTACCTTTATTCATACATTTTTAGTGTATTGAATTTGGCTGGTTGCTCCCTTTAGTTAGGGAACCTCCTTCTGTATCTACACGCATACGTTCCACATTCGAAAATATTTCCATAAATTATATCAACTGCATAGGTTCAACAATAAAAAAAAAATCAATGCTGTCTTTAATCCGGCCAGTCTTTAATTCGGCAGGAAAAATCACACGCACAACCACAATTAATGAAAAAATATCACTCATAGATAATGTTCGAACGATGATTGCTTCTGTTACTCGATAAACAGACATAGTCATTAAAATCGTATCTATATCCAATATCCATTTGAAAACCGCATGAAATGAAGAAGTACAATTTTAACGAAAAAAAATAATGATATGGGAAATCAATATATCTAACATAAAGCAATATCATTGATATAGATTCTCATCGCAATAGTATATTATGTATTTAAAAGGATTTTGTTACAGAATTATCAAAAACAAATTTTAGAATTTGAATTTAAGGTCAAACGAGAATGTTTGGATATTACACTCTTAGTATAGATTCTTAAATAAAGTATTTTTTTAAAAAAAAAGCGGCATAAGAAATATGCCGTGTAGGCAGTATGGTTCGAAAATCTAGTCCTATCTGTCTTTGCTTGTAACAAATGTCAATAAAACTGATATTTTTTTATAGAATAAAGGTAACAAACGAGCACACAGTTAACCTAATGGTAAGTGAATACTGTGGCCCATAAACATCTACATTTATCCTCGATTAAGAGTCAAAATGTAGATGTGTTGCCACCCCTGAGGACTAAGATGTATTGCCTCGTATCCAGGGTTATTTTACGCTGGTATTCTGTGAGAGCGTGGTCCTGCCCCGGTCGAGCCAACCTATTCGTGCTACAACCAAAATAATATAGCTGCAGCATGCCGCTACCACGAACAAATATGGTTTCCAATAGACAATAAAATTGCACCTCCTACATACTTCATTTGACGATAATGGAACTGCGTATTGATTTTTCAATTTGTTTGAAAAGACACGAATTCTGTTTCCTCACCAGTTGTGTCGAACAAGGCTCCGCAGTCAGCTGTATCCCACCTTTTGAATAGGGCCATATCTTACAAGTAATGCATATAACGGCCAATATTTTATATTATACTGTATGAGAAAAATTTAAAATTCGAACTAAGGAAATCGAGCGTTCGAATTTCAAATTGAGTTCGAATTCGGCACCACAACACCAATACTGTCCAATGAACTATGAACTATGTTTGAACTCAGAAATCAGAACTTTTAATATATGGCTTTGGGTCTTTACCTAGAACCTAGATATTACTTTTAATTATTTTTATCTGTTACTATAATATTGATTTCGATTTAATTTTGAATAAATCTAATTATCATATGCCGGATAAATTTATACCCATTTATTGGCTGTTAGTAAAGTTAAAAAAAAATCTGTTACAGTAAAATTCATCTTGCAATCTCAAAGAGCGCTTATCACACTGTGGACTATGATTGAACTTGGCGATCTTATTTTGTAAAGTAAGTTACATAAAATAACATTATTTATTATAATAACATTTCATCATGTGAAATGCATAAAAACATATTCAATCAGAAATCTTTTAGTATGGTACTGGATAGTATGAGTTCAAAAAATGTGCAGAATTTATTGGACATGAATTCGTGGTATGAAAGCACGCAATACTTATAAATGTCTTGAATTGGAAGCGCATCAAGAATTAAAAGTATCTTATCAGAAATTAATATTTTACCTTCCTGCGTAACGTGCAGCTTCCCTTAAAGCAATAAATAAAAAAGTAAATATAATGATAATTACGTCATAAAATTACTATCACGTGAACTGTTAGCTCGTTTGTCACTTTATCTTTAAAAAGAAATGTCTTTCATTTATTTTATCATAGTCTACATTTCACTGCTGAACACAGGCCACCGTGGATTGCCTCATAGGGGAGATATTTGTCATGTTTGTCACGCTTGGCAGGCAAGTTGGCAACCGCAGTTTTTTAATTGGGTTGTTATCAGGAAGATGCTTGGGCACAAGTCTCATGTTTTATTTCCCTTTGTCGCCACATATGACACCTTCGGAATGATAGTACACGATAATTGTGGTGGTGGTGTGGTGTAATTGGGGTGGTGTAAATGTGGTGGTAGTGGATTCTCTTACGCCGCCACTACACGTCGAGAAAAAAATATGTAATAAAAATATTGTAGGAACAATATTTTTTATTTGTTTAGAGCAACGTAGAAAGGGAAAGATGTACGCGATTCGAAATTCAAATCGTGTCAGAGTATTCGCGAACTGCAACGGCAACGGGCCAGTGTAACTGGCTAGCTAGAGAAATGCCGTTGAACTCGCAGTTTCGGGGTTCGTCGCCCGCACGGCCGCGCAATCTCCAGATAACGCTCGATATCGATCGCAGATTTAGGGCCTATCCTAACTTATCGATATTTGTTAGCTATATCAAATCTTCTTGCTAATAACTAATTTTGAACAAAATTAAACGCTAGTAATTTTAAAAATGGGTGTTTATTACCATTGACCTTAAAGAAAAGAGACGCTTCCAATATTTTTTTTATTTTGCAGTGGTTTCGGGTTTGTCAGGGGTTAATCGAAAGAAAAACTCACCATTATTCTTTCCAAAGGCGTTTTATTTATATTGCGAGTACTCTACCAAAGTTTTGAATTGCGTGATTTATTAATGGCGTTATCATAAAAGCTTTGCGTTAATATAGTTGGCATATAAATTTACAATTGTGCAATATGATTAAAAAAAATTAAAAAATAAACTCTCGTATTTGGAACCATTTAATAACTTAATATGACAGTTTTTGTTTGTAACTGATAGATTTCCGTTAAGACCGTAGAAAGTTTCACACGCGTTAAGAAACAGGATATTATATAACTAGTCTTTCATTACACAAGTCCGATTAATATCTAGGAGCCGTGGTAGCGTGGCTGGCACATCTAAAATTTCATATTTTTGACTTTTTATAAGCCAGCGCTTGACCACAATCCCACCTGGTGGTAAGTGGTGATGTAGCCCTAGATGGTAAATCGCACTGTCTTAGCTTAACGAAATATTGTCTTAGCTTAATTCATGGTACAGGAATAAAGTTCGATTTCTGCATGTACTTCCTAAATAGTTAATAGTTGTACGTACGTGCTCATCGGTAAATGAGAACATTCTTCGTAAACATGTAGGATTAATAAAATTTGGCGGACATGTTAACCCCGCCAATAGTTATAAAACTTTTCAGCTATTCTTTTTTTTTGCTTATACAATAAGAATTTCTAATAGCGGGCCGTTAGATTAATAACAATTATATTAATATAATATTTAATTTTATTATAATATTTAATTTAACACATTGTACAATAACTCATCGTCATATCATCATTATTACAGCCCATCGCAAGTCCACTAGTGAATATAGGTCTCCCCCCAAGGATTGCTCAATTACCAGTTCGTCACTCCATCTAGCTGGAGGCGCCCCTACACTTCGATTACCGGTACGAGG
Source organism: Parnassius orleans (assembly GCA_029286625.1). Lineage (NCBI taxonomy): Eukaryota > Metazoa > Arthropoda > Insecta > Lepidoptera > Papilionidae > Parnassius > Parnassius orleans. The sequence goes on from JAGSMP010000083.1 coordinate 1,265,709, forward strand.
CTGCCACTCGGAAACCTTTCTTTCCCATAGGTTGCGGTTCTTAGAGCTATATGTCCCGTATATTGCCAGTTTACATTACAGATCCCTTACGCTATATCGGATTCTTTGGTTCTTACGAATATCCTTGTAATAATTGATAATATTATATAACATAATTCTGAACACAACTATACAGGAATATAATTAAACTGTCCGACAAGTAAAAAAATATTCGAGAGGAAAATTCATTATATTATAATTGGCTTTAACAAAAAGTTTTTCGCGGAACATATGCTTTAACTTGCGCATACGGTCGTTCCTCTCATCATTTGTATGATGACGAAATCTGACAAACACGTCATGTCTAGTTATATTCAGTGTAGGAAAGACTACGGACAGGGTACGCTTTAATGATATCTCTTTTATTTAATTATGATAATTTGAGAAAACGTTTAAAAATACCGAAAGATCAGAAGATCATAAGCTGAAGTTACTTAAATTAAACCATACGTAGTAAGTAAGTAAGTCTGATTAGGTATGATGACGAAATCTGACAAACACGTCATACGTAGTTATATTTAGTGTACCTAGTAAAAATTACGGACAGGGTACGCTTTAATGAAATCTCTTTTATTTAATGATGATAATTTAAGGAAACGTTTAAAAATCATGAAATTCTGATTAAGAAGACTATAAAATACAAGTAGCAGCACAGCGTACTCACTGTTTTGTAGTCATTGGATAGTGTGAGTAACAAAACGAATACATTCTATGTTTTTTTAGGCAAAGCAATATGTAGCTCTTATTTAAAGTACGCTGCAGGTGTCCCAAACCAGGTGGGCCATGACACCTGCATGTCAAAAATAATCGAAAACAGGTTTTTTATAGAATTAGGGTGACAAACGAGTACACAGTCCACCTGATGGTAAGTGGATGCTGTGGCCCATAGACATCTACATTTATCTACGATTAAGAATCAAAATGCAAATGCGTAGTCACCCCTGAGGACGAAGGTGGAATGCCTCGTTTCCAGTAAATAAAGGGTATATAGTTCTCTACATTCGCCATACGAAACACATCAGTATTAAGCTGCTATTTTACGCTGATATTCTGTGAGAGAGTGGTCTTACCCCGATCGTGCCGACCCACAACCACAATATAGCTGCAGTGTGGCTCTACCACGTCTAAAAAGGTAATAGTTAGTCCCAATAATAAGTGACCGAGGTGAATGAAACATACATCAGGGATGCTCCAAAGCGCTGTAAACGGCCACTTATTTAACTTTTTATAACCATTATGAACCAATGTTTGACTATTGTATTATCCCCTGATAACAAATGGTGATGCCACCGATGATGGTAAACCGCATTGACTTAACAAAAGGCTTTTCAATCTTGCCTTGAAGACACCTACATTGTAGTCGGATGGAAAGACAGATGCTGGCAAGTTATTCCACTCTATTGCTGTAGCGCTGTACGCATGACAAACAACGCAATAAACCGCTTGGTTCGAATGCGTGGTAAGTCGACAGCGCAGGGGTGGAGAACAAAAAATTAACTCACAAATTAAAAGAGATTGCACTTATATTACATAACAACCAAAACTACAGTCGTGTTTTGCATATTTTAACGTTTTGTATTCTATTTAGCAGCGTTATGGCATTTCATTAATCTCGGAAACGAGGATTATTCCGTGGGCGCTTGTTACCATAAAGTAGGTTTTAATATCGCTTTTGTTTACCCAGTGGAATTTTTAACGTATCGTGTGTAGCGTAGCCTCAGAATTGGTATCAAGACTTGGGTCAGAGATGAGTGATTCTGAGAAATTATAAGCAGCTTAGATATAACTTGTAGCATCGCAATTTTTCGTCATCGCCGAAAAAATAATACATTGGCTGTTAGTATGTGAAAATTCCTGAACTTGCTGTGCGTGTGTGTGTGTGTGTGCACAAGCGTGCTGTAGGCGCACTGACCATCATATAAATTTATAGTCTTGAAAGTACACAACCCCGATGTCAATAAGATTTAATAAATCAAGCGCCCAGCACGCGGGAGTTATAAAATAAAAAAAAGGAACCGGGAAGCATCGACACTGCACGATAAGCCGGGCCGGTTCCTTCCACAGCCCACGTGGTGGGTCAACGCCTGCCCCACTGCGCACTTGGGTTCGGTGAACGCTCACTACACACACTTAAGTACCCAGTACACGCACACTGCAAACCGTAGCAGTGAACGTACGCACACATGTAAAGTGCAGGCAAGACGGAGTCGCAGGTGACTAATTGTTGGAAGGAATAATTGAATTATATTTAATATGGTAAATTGAAGCATGAAGACTTACTTATTGTTTGTTTCGCTTGAATAATCTATGCATTTGTGTATATTTTTTTAAATTCCTTTTTTTGCATCCTAAAATCTATTAATTGCCCTCTTTCCATGTTTTATTTATACTTTTAGTGATTAAATCTTATTCGTATTTATATAATTTATTATTAAACTTATATATATTTTTAAATATTATGACAAAGTGCTAACAGTCCACTAGAGGGTAAGTTACTTTAACAAAGTGATACCTAGTATGTCTGCCGCCAAATAGCAGTGCTTTTGCACTGCGTTTTGGTCTGAAGGGTATAGAGAGGCAGTATGATTACAGGCTGAGACATTCCATCTTAATTCTCGGAGCTGACAACGCATCCACAGCCTGCTTTGTTTGAAGTTGACTGCAAGTGTCAATGGACTGTAGCTACTTATAATCAAGTGTCCTGTAAGTTCGTATGTCTATTAAATTTAAAAAAAAAATGCCTTAATGCCTATAATTAATACTCGTCTCCATACCTTTATCTTATGCTTCATTATCAGCCCGTAAAAGTCGACAATTGGACATGCAGGTGTTCATGTGCAAAATATTTTTGGGTAACAATTTTACAAAAGACCGGCTTAATATCAGATTCTTACGTCATATGAAATAATCCGCTCTAATACTGGCAAACTGGTAGTAAGAATTTTAAAAAATCAATTTTATGGCAAATTTCTTTTTATTATTTTATATCGCTGCGTCTGCGGCCATTTACATACGGCTGCTGGCGGAAAAATGCAAAATTTGCAATATTTTTGAATACAATTTCTAACGCGGTCCCATTGCCAAACATGTGATATGCAATATCAACGAGGAATTTGCACTAAGTATCGCAAAATGAACACCAGTGCGTTTTCAGTAAGATACTACTGTTCTTGAAAGTTCGACCTCAACAGCGAGCCCCATGGACGGCCGAAAGTTGGTAATGGAAAAGTGCAAGCTCATTGCGAAACCGCAAGCGAACGTCACAATGGGACCCAGGGAAGACAACCAAACCAGCCTAACGCAAAATTATATCAAAAAACCTTTATGACTCTTTGATGAATTGCACCGCCATTACTAATTACAGTTTCATGAGATTTGGTATAGCAATTACCATAGCGGTATACTGTCAAGAATTTCAAATGATAATAAACAAGCTCGAAATTAAATAGTCAAAACTTTTTTGCTTTAGTCCACTACTTATCAACGACGATGTCATTCACACACTGCTCCAAATTAAACGAGCTTCGACTAGAAACTTTGCGTCAACCACCATGCTTGCCAGCCCTTGCTCCATTATTGATAGCATTTCTTTTTTCATAATTTGTAAATTTCTACTCCGATGAAACAGTGAAATGCGCGTTTAAAAATACTGCTATTTCCGGTCTCAATTATTTTTATTACATCAATACACTTCCTTTAAATTATAAAACTAATTATCTATCAAGCAAATTTAAGCAAAGTGCATTTTTTTTGAAAGGCCGGTAATGCAGCGGCAATTCCCCTGGTGTTGCAGTTGTTCATGGGCGTCGGTCGACATTTACTGCTCGTTTGCCCCCACTTACATAAAAAATAATAAAAATGCGTCCACAATAATTGCCGATATTTGTATTGATAAAAACTGTAATTTTCATAAATACATCCATTATATATAATCTTAATGCCTTAGTATGGTCATTATATCTTGGACTGTAATCATAATATCTTCAATTTTTTTCTTCTACCATGCGATATACCATATATACTCTTATCGTCTGAAGCGTCGTCAATTGATAGTGATATGTAATTTTTTTATAGAATAAAGGTGACAAACGAGCACTCAGTCCACCTGATGGTAAGTGGATTCTGTGGCCCATAAACATCTACATTTATCCTCGATTAAGAATCAAAATAAAAAGAAAGGCGTTATCGCCCCTGAGGATTAAGATGGAATGCCTCGTTTCCAGTAAAAATGGTCTCCGCTCTACACTCACCTTACGAAACACAGCAGCATTGAGCTGCTATTTTACGCTGGTATTCCGTGATAGCGTGGTCCTACCCCGGTCGAGCCGACCCATTCGTGCCACAACCACAATATAGCTGCAGCACGGCTCTACCACGTAAAATTATTGATAGTGATATGTAATATGATTGCCACTGCTGAATATAGACCTCTTTCATAGATTGCCATAAAGTACGGCCATCTGCTCCATCGCCTGCCTGCGTGTTCCATCAGGTCGTCACTCCATCTAACGTGATCCCCGCACAACACTGCGCTTGCCAGTACGAAGCTGCCATTCGAGAAACTTTCTTGTAACCATTTATATAAATATATAATTTTATAGCAAAAATACAAATAACGCCATTGTAGAAATTTTGCTTTAGACGTAATATAAATATAATTTTATAAATACAATCTATTTTCCAACGTAACAAATATATAACAGTTTATTTCAAGCACAATATCATGTCAATCTAAAATATCCAATTTCTGGAGTTATGACTTGTTTAGTTTTAGGTTTTTTCCCACTGTCTGAGCCGTATTAATTAACAGTTGCTAACCGTGTAATTATAACTGTTATTGTAACGTTAACCACGATCTGGCGTGAAACAGTACAAAGTCATAACGCTATCTTGTCGTTTATTACGGGTTTACGGGACAGAATTTAATTGCATTTCTTGCAGTTTTCACACCAGCACAACAGCCTGTAATCAATTAAAATAATTTTATGTCTATAAAATGTTTTTATGGAACGAACGGAAAAGTTTTTAAGCTCATCATTACGGCCCATCACAGTCCCAATGCTGAACATAGGTGTCCCACAAGGAATGCCACAAAGTACGCAGAGCCACCATCCATCGACTTCCTGCAATTCTTCCCATTACAGCCTATCAAAGGTCTACTATTGAACATAGATCTCCCCTATACATTGCCTCATAGCGAGGCTATTTGCCATACTTGCCACGCTTGGCAAGCGAATTGACAAACGCAGTTTTTTTAATTTTTATTCAGCTGTTATCAGAAAGATTCCGTTGCCCATCTTCTGGTTCAACTTCCCTCCTTCGCCTCTTACGACATCTACGGAACGATATGGAGTAGTGGATATTCTTACATCGCTACTACCTGTTAAAAGGCTTGCAATAGACGGACTTAATGCCCTGTAGCATTCTCTGTCAGTCAAACCTTACATATTTATTTTCGCGCTGCCAAGTTCATACTTTAACAATTTTCAAATGAGACGCAAGACATAATTTAAAGTACCTAAACAATAATGAATGAGACTCTCTGCGGCTTCTCAAAATGTTCATCAATCAGTTAATTAATTCTTCAAACAGTTCATTATTATTAGGGCAAATATTAATATTAAAAGGACCTGCATTCATCTGTGGACTGATATGTGGTAGTGGATATTCTCACACTGCGACTACACGGTTAACTTCATGCCTTAGCAAGTCCTCACACCATCCAGTGGGGAGCCGCTCTACACTTCGCTTACCTGTACGAGGCTGCCATTGTCGGTTCTTCGTGCTATATAATGTATAAACCGTGTAGTGGGCGGTGTAAGAACATTCCCCCCATATTGTCACGTGGATGTCGTAAGTAAGAGACAACAAAGGGAAACAAACAGTGAAAAGGACAGCAGCGTCTTCCTATTAACACCTAGAAAATATGCGGTCGCCAAGCCGCCTGCCAAGCGTAGCAACTATGATAGACATTCCCATGAACAACGACATAAAGATGTATTAGAATTTTCCAGCGAGCTTGTACAAACAAATTGGGGATATAGTTGTTTATTTCGTTTTTATTTACAGGGGTGTTTGTCCCTGTATCCGGGGCAGCAAGGGCCTGATGTCGCAGTGTCTACGCCCTCCGTGGGAGACGGCCTTCGGGCGGTCGTTTGATGACCCCTAGAAATTCAGGTTGCTTCATGCTATTGCCCTTGATATATCAAACTCGATGAGCGTAATAAATCAGTAAACGCCGACGGCCATTTTTAAATCAAATGGTCGGTAAAAAAGCTAAAATATCCGTTATGGGGAGCATAATTTGCATTCAGTTTAAATAAACAATTTGATAATATATGACTAGTCCAGCAGACATTGTTCTATTCTTTCTAGAAGGTGTCACTATGTTATTCTCTCTCTCTCTCGAAGAATTCTCTGTACTTTTTAGAGTGTAAAAATACTTTATAAAAATTCGATCAGAGCGCCACCAATCGGTTCCTAGCTTAAATATGAACCATCGTCTCGACAAAATAAATATATTGTGTGAATATGACAGTCACTCAAGTAGATTAGAAGTAACACGATCACTCACAGACGCTTCTATGATTAATACTATAAGATAATATTATAAAATAGTTTTTAAATTTATTTATTTTTAATTAATTATTATTATCATTTTCATCACTGATTTATCATTCTAAACTTGTTGCAGCCATACATAAGCCATAGTCATAAGCATTTCTCTTAAAGTGGTATGATTTCCCACAATCGCCTAGCTTGACAGGTACATTTGTTATTGCAGCCCTAGATATCTCGCACCTTAAAAGCTACGGAACCGACCTCGAATTAGGACTAACAAATTTTAGTTTGTCATCGAAGCTCCCCCTAAGATTTTTCCTTATCCTATTGTTTAGCATACCGTCGAGAGGAAAGCAACTGACAGATTCCCTATCCACACTGCCGCAGTAAGTCGAAACCGTGCTTCTACATTTTTCCGAAATTCTAAAGTTTTTAAAACCTTGCTTTTTCGTGTCTTTACGGTTCAAAATTTGTAATCAGTTTTAAAGCAATTACTGACATCCAATTGAGCTGAAATTTGGCGGAATATGCAATTTTAATGACAGACAGTGCAATAAAATGGAGCTGATCTGTTTGATCCGGCGGAGATTTTATATTTAATTAAGTTTATTTAATGGGTCTGGATATATTATACATATTCAGACGCATTAAGAAAGACATTCCTAGTGTTAAATATGTATATGCGTATATGTACATATAATTAAAAACTAGAAATGCGCGTCTTGGAATACTATTAACACTATAAAAACTAGTATATAGAACTTCGATATGTGTACATAAACAAAATAAAAATAATAGTGGCGGAAATATAAATGAATATAGCCAAAAATTGGTATATTATCTTGCAAATATCCGTAACAATCTTCACGGCTTCATATACATATTTTATCGTTTATTATTATATCAGTGCGTCTTTTAATCGTCTACCATGACGCGATTACGTCAACGGCCGGGAGCCGAACCCGAGACCAAGGTCGCTTATTTTAGCCGTTGATGACAAATTCACTTCGGTACTAAAAATAAAGCTCGATTGTTTTGTTTTCAATCCACGCATTAATACTAAATGTGAATCTCGAATACACTGTATTAAGGGACACAGACCTTTGACACTATGTATGGATATGTGGTCTTTCCTAGCTTTATTTGGAGTTAAATTATTTTATATTTAGTACCTTCTCCTCCTGCTTTATCAGCCCGCAAATGTCCACTGCTGGATATGGACCTCTCCCATTGGGAGGATTTTCTTAATCATTTCGCTTGGCTGGTGGATTACAGAGTACAGTCTAGATATTTTATGACTGGCGCAAACAAAGTGTTTATACCGCTGTCTATTGAAATAATGAGATCTTTCTGTTGTTTGTATAGCCGCCTTTCACGACACCCACAGTACGAAATGGGGTGATGTGTTCGACGCCACCAGCGAAAGTGTAATTTCCTGTCACATATCTTTAAAGTCTCATATATAATCTACTGTCTGGTACCCGGCGCGTTGCGGCCGCAGAAGTAATAATTGTGAAAATATCGTTTTAAATTTGGAAGTGTTGTATTGTTTAATTAGAAATAATAACACATTCATTGAAGTTGTATGATATATAACTTTCAATTAAATTTGTCGATACCTACTATACGCGCGCCATCTACTGTAAGTTAATTGTACTATGCCTATAAACCTTCGCGCAAGTGCAAGCAATAAGTTGACAAAGTTTTACCGCAATCTGATGAACGGTATGGCAGAGCATAAAATACGGGCCATTTTTGAATAAAAATATTTTTGATTTCGACCTTTATGAGAATAAGCCTTCAATAAATTACTATAAGGTTTCTCTGTAGTAGATAGGATTTGTCGCAATCACCACAGTTGTCAGGCGAATTGGAGTTCGTATTGCAAAACTTCTACGAATATAAATACTTTTCTAATTGCCAACTTTTAAGATTAGATGGTTCACATCTGCCTTATTCTAAAACAGATTTAAATAACAATAGCTCAAATAAAACTGTCATATAAACATTGTCCTTCGCATTACAACCACGCAGGATCTGAAGCTGTGATCGCTGATTCATATCGAGGCAATTGCTTCATTAACTGGCCGAACTAACGGCTCCGCATGCTGCCACATCTCCCGGATTTGCATAAGCAAGGATTGAACCCGGTAGACCACAATCGATTGCCCCCGAGCACAACAGCACTCAAACATTGCCATGTACATGTACTCGTAGTCGGCGTTCATTACACTCGGCGTGGAGTAATGACCTCCCGAAAAATTCGTTCAGTGACGCTTTGTTATTGATTTTTTTTCACTTCCTACTCACCTCCCTTTGCACTTACAGACGTCGTAAATGTATCAATTGATAGATAATTCAAAAAAAAAATACGTGCATAAATATTAAAAATTGGAGTTCAAGTTTGTTCAATTTTGCTTAAACATGTACAAACGACATTACGTTAATCAGTACCTACGAGAACGTATGATTAACGGAGAGACAAATTGTATAAGTAATTGTGTAAGTACTAGCTTAAAACAACGGTTCAAATAAACTAGTTTTAGCTTGAATGGGCAATAAAACAAATCAAAAAGCTTTTTAATTAGAAGTATAATTAGTACAAACTACAGTGTAGCTAGTAAAATCCAAAAGCTCAGTTCTAATGTGAATGTTTCCTGTGAAAGGAATCAATTACACACATATAACTCTTTTGCTTAATTGCATTTAACGAGACTATATCTGAGAATTGCGAAACGAATTACACCATTAAGCAAAAACTTACGAAAAACGGTGTGTACGCGAAAAAATAGCGAAAAAGAGCGATTCTGTTGGAGCGAATTGTCGGGTGCGTGTCATTCAACTTCACTCGGTCGTTCGTTGACCCCCAAGAATTTTGGCAGGTCAACGCCCGGGTCGCCAGCCGAACGAGCGATGTATTTATAGTGATGAACGGAGACGAAAATATAATTTCTATGTGCGTTGGAAGGAGCGAGGTGTATCGACACGTGACGTTTTGCAGACGGAAGGCTTTCGATAAGCTCGCGAAGTATTTTCATTAATTAATTAGATTTTTTGATGACTGGTGTCGGATAGATTCCTTACGAGACGCTGTAGACTTGTTACTTATGAGTGTTAGTTGAGGCACATGACAGATACGTAGAGAAGATGCGATACATGAATTAACTGATGCTGTTAGTAACAATGCTATAAAGAATGCGTGTTAAGAAACAATATGACAGTTTGTTTATTAATTCAAACTTCATCTATACTTGACATAGCCTGGTGATGAACGGACGAGCATCTGGTGATCGCATGTTGGACTAAAATATTTAAAAAAACTACCAAAATCCCACTGTGACAATGGGATGCTTGCATTAGCTGCAATAACCTACCTCAACATGGTCAGGTAGGCAATTCTTAAAATATGAATGCCTGATGATGCATTGTTTTAAAAAAGCCCCAGTCCAGTAGACTTGAAAAGGATGACGCTCCCTCGGCCGCTTTTCTCTACTACGTCTTCTAAATACACCAATAACACCAGAAAACTGTAACTATGTTGGTTTGTCTCATTAATTTTAGGAGAAAAACCTGATGCTGAATAGCTACTTCAGCCCATGATGCGTTTTGAGATGTTACGCCTTAGGACTAAGACACTTCCCAACCTTTTTTATCTACTAAAACCAGTACATGACTACTATCCCATCTGATGGTAAGTGGTGATGTTATGATACCGACTCTCTTTCTTTTTTCAAACCGGGAAACGGGCGTACACCCACTCGTACTTTGAGAAAAAACCTAAGAGAGGCTCTCCCTTGACGGAAGATGAGGTAGAAAAGGAGTGCTACGAACTACAATTATTTGTATATTGCATGATTTATAAAAATGAAACCTGTAGTGGCGGTATATGAATTTTTTTTTATTAGGATAGGGTGACAAACGAGCACACAGTCCACCTGATGGTAAGCTACCTACCATCAGGTGGTAGGTAGCATACCTCATATCGTTTCGTAGGAGTCGTAAGAGGCAACAGAGTGAAACAAACAAGGAGATGGGCAGCAGGTCTTCCAAACAAGAACTAGAAAATAAAAACTGAGTTGCCAACCCGCCTGCCAAACGGGACAACTATGGCAAATATCCGTCCATAGGAAGTAATCTGTGGCGATAATTAATCACTTAGCGGTCAGCCACCGCAGAGTCTATTTCACCTGAGGATGCCTCGTGTAGGGGCGAAACGCGTGTCGTATTATCGACGGTGGTGTGTCTTTCCTAGTGTAGTGATGTTAGGAGGAGTGGTGCTGGGATTAGTGGTGCTGGGATTAGTGGTGGCAGGGATAGTGCACGCAATTGAGGGAAGGCGGGAGGTACTCTTCAAACTAGGTAAAACTCATCATTTTATTCTATTACGCGGAACTTAGCAAATTAATTTTTAACATCTTTAATCTGTTGGGAGGCCTATTTTTTGTTCATCTGTGGTCTTTGAAAGTCTGTAATGATGATGATGATAGTGGTAAGTGAATGTAGGAATTTTAGACTCGAAAATCGGTACCCGCCATCAGCACAAGTGCAATGTATAAATAAATAAAATAATTGATTTAGAACAAGGTACATAATTTTTAGGCCCACTAAACTGTGCAACAGTTTGTCGGCGGGATTAGTGCTCTTTATTATAGGTTAATTGCAAATACATAAGTAAGTACAATTGCATAGCCCATAAGTATTGCTTAACATGTTACAACTGACGAGATACTAGCTACACGAATGAAATCATAAAACGATAATGAAGACTTTATTGCCATGTCTCTAATTGAGTTTCAAGATTCCTGGTTTTTGTATAAAGCAATTAAATAACGCCACAGGATCGAACCTACTATTTAAATTTTTTCAAACTGACCTCTAATAATACTATGTGCGTAATTGTTTTATACTTTTTTTTTATAATGATTATTATTGTTTTGTTTTTGTAAACTAAACGAGTAAATATCTTTCAGAATTTATAGGCCAAAGAGACTAATTTAGTTTTGTTTTACGGGCAAAAAGCCAAGCATTAGTGGTAAATATTACTTTCAATATATACACGTTGAGCTAAAAAAATCACACAAAATGATGGCTACAGCTAGTGTGTTATTTCAACGTTATGGATCGTGAATAAAAAAGAGAATTAAAACATAATATTGAATATTTTAAGTTGCTTTATCAAACTCATATCGTATAAATAAGGATTGAGAACTTCAAAGGTTGTTTATGGCTGTTATTACTGCGTGAAAAAAATTCTAAACAACATAAACTCGTACTATATATATATATATGTTATCATATACGTACATTACTTTAGTGTTATTCTAATAAAAAGCCTTTATGACATTCCTTGGGGGAGGCCTATGTTCAGCAGTGGATTTGTGAATGACAGTAATTATGATGATGATGATGATGAAAAAAGTAGAAAGAGTAAGCACAGCTTACATACATCCCACAGCTGAGCACGTGCATCCTTTGCAATGCCCAAATATGTGTTGCTGGATTTCACATATCCTCAAATATTAAATAATGCACACGAGTACATTTATGATAAAATAAAATAACTCAATTATTAGATGAATCCATCCTTTTTCTTATCATTAGTAATGCTCAGGGTCGTTCAACCGGAATACTAATACATATATATAAATTATAGAATATGAGCCCAATAAAAGTAAGTGCCTAAATACGAAATAACGCATTACGAATTACGATACAATGAATTATATATATATATATTACTATGAAGTATTCAAAAATTGACAAGCCTTTATTGACGTTGCTTGTTAAGTTCCCTGGCTAGTGTTTACCATCTCAAAGGTCATGTGTTTCGAAGGCTACATTCCAAGCCATCAGTTTTAGTTGTGTGATGTTTAACAAAAGGCTTCTTAAGGTAAACCCCCGGTGACCCGTTATCGAATATTTTTTAAACATCTGCTTGATTTACTTAACAACGTTCTATAGGTCTGCGTCTGTATTTAGACAGTTTATCTTAAGTAAATTTTTGTAGTCACATGCAAGACTAATAAATATATTTATTTAAGATAAATCTATTACGTTAATTGTTACTGTATCGTTTATTCAAGTACTTAAGTCGTGTTTGATAAAGAGTGCTTGTGAAATAATAAGAAAAAATGTTTTAATGCTTTTTATTTTTAATCTACCTATAACATAATGAACCGTGTAGTGGTGGTGTAAGAATATCCACTAACCCATATCGTCCCGTGGGTGTCGTAAGTGGTCGTAAGGGAAACAAACGAGGAAATGTCTTCCTACTAACAACTAGTAAATAAAAAACTGCAGTTGCCAACCCGCCTGCCAAGCGTGGCAACTATAGCAAATTTGTAATGGTTGTAATGCTAATGGCTTTAACATAATGATGATTGAGTAATAAATTACTGAAAGAGCATTATTAAAAATTTTTTAATTTTAAAATCCATATAATTATATATATTATTTTACTTTTACAACTAGTATATCTACATATATGTAGCAGGTTTATGATAAAATTAGGTTTTTAAATAATCTAGGCTTTTGATCAAGAACCGGAAAAAGACAAAGTTATTACTTTATCTTATCATTAACCTGAACTTGTTTAGGTTTATGATAAAATATAAGCTTAGGTTAGGTTGATTTAATCATAAAACTGAATCAGTCTACGTTTTTGATCAAAAATTTTTCTCAGGTTTGTGATAACATAAAGTATCTAGTAATTTTGTCTTCTTCCGGTTCCTGATTTTTGGGACAAAAGCCTTGGTTTTTGACCAAAAACCAGGTTTTATCATAAACCTACGACATATATAATTTTACTTTTCATCATTCCTTTCTATTTTGTTTATTGCTGCACCGCCTCTTATATTATATGTCTATCTCTGTTTAGCCTAATGTAGACTGGGGAGAATGCTCTATGTCATTAAGTTCGCCATATGTACTACTTTGTGCATGAAAGTATAAATAAATCCATACTAATATTATAAATGCGAAAGTGTGTTTGTTTGTTTGTTTGTTTGTCCTTCTTTCACATCGCAACAGAGCGTCGGCATGGCATGATTTTTTGTATGGGGATAGTTCGGTGGCTGTAGAGTGACTTTTTTCCGCGGAAAAACATCTCTTTCCCGTGGGAAAATCGAATACTCGTAAATAATAAATGTCACGTCGTTTCTTAGAGGTTTTGTTTAACTCTCGAAAAAATGTACTAAAAGCATTTACGATAACCAAATTGTCTAATTTGGTTATCGTAAATGTTTTAATTTTGTCATTCATTAATAAATTCAAGAAAATCTGTCTCACGGAATGTCGGTCAAACTTTAATTCGTGAGAGGTTGAGTTAAGCAGCAGAAGCCATCTTGATGCATATATTTTAAGATTATTAAGTAAATCGATTATATGGTAAAGATAGAAAGTATGTTTTCCAACCTGTATGTTTTTCATTATATTGCTCGTACCAACTGTACATTTTTCTTTCTTTCTTACCTTCTTACTAATTCATGTCAAATATAAGAAAGTTAACCTAATATAACTTTTTATGTGGTAGAGCCGTGCTGTAGCTATATTAGTAGTATAGTTGTAGCACGAATGGGTCGGCTCGACCGGGAAGGACCACGCTCTCACAGAATACCAGGCTGTGTTTCGTATGGTGAGTGTAGAGAACCGGAGACCCTTTTTACTGTAAAGGAGGCATTCCATCTTTGTCCTCACGGGTGACAACGCATTTGCATTTTGATTCGTAATCGAGGATAGATGTAGATGTCTATGGGCCACAGCAACCACTTACCATCAGGTGGACTGTGTGCTCGTTTGTCACTCTTATACTATATTTAAAAAAAAAACTAAATATAATATAAATTCATATCAAACCTTTAATCAACACTTTGCGATCTTTTTCTCACATAAGGGTCACATATAGTTCGTTTTATTAAATTCCCAAATCAGCTCTCGTTGACCTTCCAAATTCGGGTCAAGGTCACTGACCTATTAGCACTTGAGCGCGCAGGAGTGAATATTGTATTATTCATTAATTCGTCACGTAGAGAGCAATGACTTAGAATTTATTGTGAAATAATTTAGCAGTAATTGTGGCAAACCTCCAGGAACGATGTATCAAAGTATGCATTTGCATTTTGCAACGCTCAAATAACTTTTATATGCATACAGGTGTTATTTATTTTTTATTATAAGCTTTTTATGAATCGCTGTTTAATTGATACATTTTTCGTGATAACAAAATACTTTTTGAAAAAAAAAACCATTAAAAATTTCATTTATTCATTACAGCTTATCGAACGTGTATTGCTGCTGGAGATATTTGCCATAATTGCTACGCTTGGCAGGCGGACTGGGAACCGCAGTTTATTATTATTGAGTTTTAAGGAAAACGCTGCTCTTCATCCCTCATGCCTGCCTTACATGGCCAAACATCTCATCTAATCTCAGAGTCTATCATTTTAATAAAATGCAACACTTCCAATTATTTTCAAATTTTAACGATCACTGACCCAGATTTGAATGTGATCATTTTACAGTTCTGCCGTAAATCAATACACCTAATAAGCATAACTTTTAATAAATAATAATTTTATATTTAAAGATAGCATAGAGATTAAATGCAATGTACGAACTAGGGATTTTATTAAGTGAAATTAATTATAAAATTAATAGTAGAAAAATTTTTGTTTGTAAAAAGCTCGGTAACGACTATGGAGTATGAATTATTATTAAACGTGTTTAATCATACTCTACGATTTCGCGCCATGAAATATATTAAATCAAACAAAACACCTCAATTGAAATCCTGAACGGAAAGTATCAGATATGACACTTTCGTTACGACAGATTTTTTTTTTTCGTATCAAAACACTTGATCAATACGTCGTTGCTGGGACCAACAACCGCTGGCAAGGATCAACGCACTCACTTGACACCTAGACACGAACCCTACTTGGGAGCTGATCCGGTCAGCGCCATCTGCTGTCGGGTAGCGGAACTATAGGTCAAATACAACTTACGAGGTGAACGAACTACATTGTAAGGTGATTACAATATGTAATTGTCTATTTTTGGTAGCGTAGCTGTATTGGATATCACAATGGTTGTAATTGAAATCATGTTTACTTTCATGTTTGAACATAATAGTGATCATTAAGCGAGACGTTACTTGAATATAATAATTTTAGATTTATGTGCCTGTAGTTGTGTTTAATGATTTTGATCTAGGTTTAACTATTTATAATTACTGGGTACCTTTACTACAGTACCTTTTATAAATGATCTGTTTATCAAACTACATGAAAATGTTTAGTATATTTGTGCTTAGTAACACACCATGTAAACAGATGCAGAAATAAAGTAGGCACCACTTTTTTAATGTATTTATAAATATAAAATTGGTCGTAGGTTACGATATCGACAAAGTGAATAAATATTTGTATTGAAATCATATTTATATAAGAATATGATATTTATAAAGGACTTATTATTTTATTGACAAAACACGAGGAAAAGGTGTGATAAGATGGTTTAAGCTTATGACGAGTATAGTTAATGAACTATACTTTATTAGAATAATTATAATAATTTATTATATCAATGCTTAAAGTATAAACGAAATTAAGAACTATGATAATTTACAAGTTGTTTAACCTTACCTTACCTTAACATCCTGTCATAAGCCCACTGCTGAACATACGCCTCCCCCATAGATTGCCTCATAGGAGGGATTTTTGCCATAGTTGCCACGCTTGGCAAGCGGGTTGATAACCGCAGTTTTTTTTATTCAGCTGTTATCGGGAAGTTGCTGCTGTCCATCTTCTGTTTCAGTTTGTCTCTGTCACCTCTTACGACACCCACGGGATGATACGGGATTTACAAGTTTAAATGTTAATGAAATATTAGCAATGACTTACTGAACTTCGATACGGTTATAATGGCAGAATTGCTAGAGGATCTTAGCACTTTGCTCAATCAATAGTGTCTCACAGAGGGTATAGGATTTAAGATAATAATGGAACAGACAAAACTATGTCTAACGTCTCTACCGGAAGTTGTTGACGAATATATGTACGTGGGACCAAAAGTCCGATTAGGTACGAATTCAACTTGGTTGAGCTACGTTCAGAAAATTATTTGCGACTTATCTTCTTGTCCAATATACCTCCGAACCGGTAGTGACTTAAGGAACCGAAACGTGGTCCTTCGTGGTATGAGAAAGCTCAAAGTCATTCGGCGGCTATGGAGAGGATAATGTTCGGAGTTTTTCTGCGTGATAAAAAGAACAAGAGTAATGGATATAGCCCAACAGATCTGTAGGCTGACCAACAATCAATGGCAAAGAAAGGTTCTCGAATAACAGCCTTATAAGCGCAGTGTTCTGCGATCATCATTAGATGGAAAGTCGACCTGGTAAAACATGCAAGGGATCGATGGATGCAGGTGCATGATGCTCTTGCCTTCTGTTGCGCTGTAAGGAATGAATACCGTTACCGTTACAGCCTATTAAAGTCCACTGCTGAACATAGGCATCCCCCATAGATTGACTCATAGGGGGGATATTTGTCATAGTTGCCATGCTTGGCAAACTTGTTGGCAACCGCAGTTTTTTTTATTTTTAGTCGTTAGTAGGAAGACGCTGCCGCCCATCTTCTGATTCGTTCCACCGCCACGACACGGTGAAGAAGGAATGAATGAAAGAAAAACTAAAGTTCTGATAAACTTAAGATGACGACAATGAAGCCTATATGTAATGTTTAGCCTATTAGATGTAATTTATGTTGTTTTAATAAACATTAATTCTTCGCCAGGTTTAAAAAATTAAGGAACTAAGAAGTTATTAACGCCTTTTAATGCCATCTCTTAACTAGCAGCAGCACTAAAGTTTAAACTGCCAAACTGAGGTGAATGACCTTACGAAACCAACTTATCTCGTATTATAGGGCATTCTTATGACGCATTGATGATTAATGCCTTTTTCATAATGTACATTGTATATTGTTTCGATGAATTTAAATGTCTTGCAATGCACCTGGGTTTTTGTCTCATTTGAATAAGGGGACGATTTTATTGTTTTAAACAGGTGATTTGGATTAAAGGATGCTTTATGGAAGGTACGTGACGGTAATATGGTCACCTTAAGCTTTGCTGCCCTATTAAACTAAAACTAGGAAGAGGACAGAGAGAAAAACTCAAAGTCGTATACTATAACTAATATATTAAGAAAAAAATAGCAAACAAGCTTTGGCAATAATTAGGAACACTTCGTAAAATCAACTTAAAAAAAAACTAACTACACTACACACTACTAAAATCGACTAAAATATTTACTATAATGTCAACTGTCAAAATGGCGTCAATAAAGCAGCGCCCTGTTGACCCTTTATTATTTGATTGACTGATGAAGAGCTATCGTATCACAGAAACAGTTATGCAAACAAGGCTGTAGTTTTTGAATTTTAAGAAAGTAATCATATTAACAGGATGACCATATTACCCTCAAGTACTGTATTAAAAAATTTGCTGTAAGTATTAAGTATTAAAATAAAGCACCATCTCGTACTAATATAACAGTCTTTTATATTCTTTCGTTAAAATAACAGTGATACAGATTTCTTGCACTGCATATTCTTAATAGATTGCATTTGAAATACGAGACGGAGCAAAATTATAGCAAACGGGGCAAGAAATATTACCTTACAAATTATGCATACAATAGTCTTAACATAGACTAGTGTATTACAAAGTTAAAGTGTATTGACTCCATGTGCATAATTTGAAGGCAATTTCTAAACTAAATAAAACTATTTTTTTACGAGTTTTAACTTTTTTTGATAGAATAAGAGTGACAAACGAGCACACAGTCCACCTGATGGTAAGTGGATGCTGTGGCCCATAGACATCTACATCTATCCTCGACTACGAATCAAAATGTAGATGCGTTGCCACCACTGAGAGCTAAAATGGAATGCCTCGTTTCTAGTGAAAAGGGTCTCCGGTTCTCTACACTCACCACACAATACACAGCAGCATTGAGCTGCTAATATACTGGTATTCTGGGAGAGAGCGGTCCTTCTCCGGTCGAGAAGACCCTATCGTGTTATAACTACAATATATCTGCAACATGGCTCTACCACGCAAAAACTTATATTTTATATTCCCTGCGTTTAGTATGCTTTGAACCTACGATTGCCGTACGGTTATCATTTTTAACCTTGTTTACCTTTAGCTCACGATAACACCAACGCTCTAGGAAGTCAGCAGACTATGTCTATATTGGGCATTCAAGACCGACCCTGCGATTCCATCAGGTTATTGAAATCAACTTGTGGCTGACCAAGGGCGAAAGCATCTATTTAACACTAGGTTAACTGCTTGCTTGTGTACTCCTTTGGTACATACGACTGGTATAAAATGTTTAATATGCATGATAAAATGATAATAACATAGGTAATCAGAGC
Organism: Parnassius orleans; assembly: GCA_029286625.1. Taxonomy (NCBI): domain Eukaryota; kingdom Metazoa; phylum Arthropoda; class Insecta; order Lepidoptera; family Papilionidae; genus Parnassius; species Parnassius orleans. The sequence goes on from JAGSMP010000083.1 coordinate 1,284,752, forward strand.
TTACTTTGCGGAAATTTATTTTCCTGAGAATTATCTTTTAGAAATATATTGCAATCTAGTCCTTATAGTTTAAGGTGCGAAGAATCCATTGAAGTTTAGCCATTGAAGTTAGAAGAGGCTTATATAATATCAGGAGACCGTGATTATATTATAGTTGTTTATTTTGGTGCTAAGCGGTTTTCTTATATTATAATACGTAATCCCCTTCTTAACAGCCTGTAAATGGTCTGATCCTGGGCATATAATACGGTAGATTTACCGTAATGATTACTCCCTACTGTGGGAGAAGCCACAAGCACTGGACTGTTTAATTAAAGACTTATTATGTGGATAAGTACACATCCGAATAATGGATATTACCTTAAAAATATCTCAATTGTGCCGTGAGTAACAAAACATCATCATACAAATATACATAATGAAGACACTTTTATCTGTTAAAATTTATTGAAATCAAACATGAAAGTGGCTAACGAATAAAGGATTTCTAAATAAATTTCAAACTCTAATTTAACTGTCAGACTATCGTTGATAATTTATTCAATATGATAATACGAGTACAATCCATAACACTAATGAACATTGGGTAACAAGTTACACAACAGTACAATGGACAGATAAATTTCCAAGTTATAATGCCATTTATACTTTTAACCCTTTCATTGGTATAGGCAAAATACTTGCCAGGCCAAATTTCGTAATGCTGTCAAAAAAATAAACCATAATTATCTTTAATAAGACTCAACGGTCATCGCTCCATCTAGCGTCGATGTAATAAAATTATTTCTACTGTTGTCAGTTCTTCCGACATTTTTCAAAACTGTCCTTGGAAAAAATTTGGCGTAAGTGAGGTGATTTTTTGGGACGCTCCGGCAAAATCTATTTAATTTTTAAAATTGGCCATGTAAAAATTGAGTAAATCTATTTTAGTATATTGGTGAATGACTATTCTATCGTATTCCATTATAATTTCGACAATATATAATATTGGTATCTAATTATGAAAGTGAATCTTCGAGCTTGCCAATGCTCGTGAACTGAATATGCTCGGCTAAATATTTGCCTATGCCCTGAAATAAACTTATTTGTGGCGAAATACTTGCCAAAGCTTAGTTATATTTTTTAATTATTCCAGATGTCTAATAGGCAATTTGTTTACATCTAATGATTTGGTTGATCAAAGAAAAAAACCAAAGTAATGCGGAATCTTCAGAAGATAACACTCTTCTTAGAATTTTGCCAAAAAAGCGACAAAAGAAAGAAATGAAACCTAATTCTAAGCTTGTAAACCCAAAAGAGCAAGACTGAGGAATCGTCGGATGATAACATTCTTCCGATTACTTTGTTACAGAAGCGACCAAAGGCAACGAAATTCTTACTTTACGGATTTTATCGCGTTTAATTTTAACTTTTTTTAATTCCCTACGTTTCTGGTGCTTTACAGCACCCATGGTCACGGGGGGACTGAAGTGTTTGACGTCCTGATGTCACAGTTAGTCCAGCTACCTTCAGTTTTTCAATATAAATTTTTGATTCGATCTACGTAGAACGAGTATCTTGAAGTCTTGCAGTGGTATGTTTGGGTTTGGATTCAATTTTATTAATTATAGGATCCCAAGCAGATGGTAGCACCCATCCAACTTCTCCATTGAAATTAGGATGTTTTTAATTTCAATAGCCTCGCGAATCCCATCCTTGGTAGCAATCGGTGTTCTGTTGCGAGTATTTGTGGTCTATCAAATCTAATCTAATGGCAGGGATGATCTTGAACATGTTCACAAACTGCAGAAATCTCGGAGCGGCCGTGCTTCCCGGGCATAGCATAAACATAAAAAATATTAATGATTGTTTTTCATGAATTCGTGATTTTTGTTTTACGTGATATAATATGTCGCTGCGCCGATATTTATAAATTTTGTTTTATTTTTCTTCAAGCATTGGCAAAATAATCTACAAAGCAATTTCCTTACCGCTCATAGGCAAATATTATGCCACGCCTGAAAAACTATTTTACAGATTTTTTTTATTTTTTTTTACATCGATACACTTGTTAACTTGTTATTACATAGAATCACTACCCTGTTTGATCTTATTCTGCCTAGTTTGCAATGTTCGTTAAAGGGTTAAGAATATCATTAGGTAACATTTGACATTAGACAACCATTAAGTTTTATAATAGCAGATGGTTCTTTTACCATACAGAGCTTGTCACCGTGTCTGCTGTAGTGTTGAACAGTAGGGTTGGGCTACCTTTTTATTATTTTCACTAAAACTACTAAAACATAAGGTTTATTTACCATCGGATATCGGGAAATCAAAGCGATTGAGAGCTGTCTCTAGAAAATTGGTAATTTTCTAAAGACAGCTCTCAGCCTTGAACCTATTGAAAATTAAGAATAAAGTTTAATTCACTATTTATGAAATACTTTTTCTGTGTCCAAATTCTAACGATGAAATTGAAGCTTATCGTTCAATCGCCTAAATATATTGAAAATGATAAGTCTAGACTAGATTACTAGTTTTCGTAATTGTACAAATAAAGTATAATTTTCGTTAACTTATTTATATATTTTTTATTTGTAATATCATTCACATCACGCCAACTGCATTCATCGACTCTTTTCATGTTTCATCAAGTCACATCGCGCATGCCAGTACAACTGCCACTCGAGAACCTGTTTTCTCTATCCCTTTATGACAGGTTGCTTACCATTTCAGCCTACTAATCCATCCGATCCTAGCTATCTCAATTACTTTTACTCTGCTACGGATATTCTCGTTACGGATTTCATCACGCAGAGAATTTCTCAATATTAGTATTTTCCATAAGTCGCTGTGACTATGTGTGGTGTAAAAAACGGTAAATATTAAAAAACGAGGGGAAACTCGTTAATATTGTTTTATTATCAAGTCAATTAATGTTGACAAAGGCCAGCTATTCTGGTGACGATAAGGAAAATGCTGAAAAGAATTTTCGTAAGGATGTCGTTAAAACGAAGAAGTTTCGGAGAGTTACACGCGCTGTTCGTGTAAACTTTGCGGGCTTAAACTCAATGACTAACTTATGATAATTTTCTATATTATATTAGTGAATCCCCGTGTTTTTACCCGTGTGATATTTATTTAATTTAGTATTCAACGAATGAGTTAATTGATGATTATGACGGTCGTGTACACCCGACCTGATATAACCATAGCGACAACTTTCATATAATTATAACGTTTTTACTACGCATTGACATATTACAAAGCAAAGTGGAGTAACACACAAGCACAGGAGCACTCACTTATACTAAAATATTTCAACTTTCAACTTCTGACCACTCCTATATTATATATTTATATGTCTAAAACCCACGGCAATGGTGTCCCGACAATTGTGACTCCGTATTTACATAGGTAGGACTGCATGGTAAGAAGTGAATGTTTTAATAGAAGAATAAGATATAAATAAAGCTTATCACGGATGGTTGTATTAGCTCTTCTTCCTTAGCAACTTATCATATCCATAACACAGTTTTTTGGAAAAAGAAATATTGTACATGTATTTTCTGTAAGTTTCATCCTTTTTATATTGAAGTAAGAGTGATAAATGAAAACACAGTTCACCTCTACGACATCTAATATTCTTGATGATTAAGAATTAAAATGGAATACCTCGTTACCAGTAAAAATAATCTCTGGCTCTCGTCACTCACTATTCGAAATACAACAGCATTATTATGCTATTTTATTCTGGTATTCGTGTGAGCGCACGTGATCCTTCTCAGGTCGAACCGACCCATTCGTGCAGCAGCAATAATACTCTACAGCGTGGCTCTACCATGTATAAGCTACATTTGATTACTAATACTAGGATTTATAAGTTACATTATACAAATAAAATGCATAGTTAAACTGCGAGTAATGAATATTTTGATAAAAGAGAACTACTTGACCTTTAACCGCTTCGTAACATAACGGATTGAATAGTTACTTAGCGTCAATTACATATAAATTAATAAGTAATTAAATAACGATAGTATTAAAAAAACAACACTTATAATCGGTCAACGCACGTTTAGTAAAGCAGTGCAACTTATTAAATAGAAGTATCTGATAAAAATTACATAATACTCAGACATCGGTCACCGGTCTAGTAAAAACATTCTGCTCTTCTAGCGACATCTCTGGTTGAAACATAAAACTAACTATTTTATATAGGTAAGTTATTGCTTAGCTATACAAAAATATTGTTTACATATATTATATATTATAATTACGCAAATTAATGTATTATTTTGGTATAATTTCTTTATCTTAGATGTTCTTTTAAAAGGCTACTTGCCACTAGATGGCGCTGTTTGTATGTTAAAGGACTTTGAACCAACTTAAGCTTTAATTGTAACAAGTAATATCTCAAACAGTTGGGAGACTCAACTTAAATTACACTATTACACTAGAGCAGTCGTAGCTCCGAGTCAAGATCTTACGTACTTTAAATTTCGTACTGTGCAAGTAATCAACCGCGTGGTGGCGCTGTTAGGATATCCAATACCCCATATCGTCGTAAGGTCGTAAGAGGCGACAAAGAGAAACAAAGCAGCATATGAGCAGCAGCGTATTCTTAATAACTACTAGAAAATAAATATCTTTGGTTGCCAAACAGCCTGCCAAACTTTATAACTATGGCAAATATTCCTCTTATGAGCAAATTTATGAGAAGGCCTTTGTTCAGCAGTGGACTATGATAGGCTTTAATGTTGATGCAGCAATCAATGTTAATGTTCTATCCTCAATATTGGCAACACCGCAATTATTTACGGCAATTTAAGTACTCAATGATCTGACTGCCGTGGTTGTAAAGATAAATGTCGTGAGAAACATCATGTGTAAGATACAATATTTATTTTGAGTATACGTGGATTCCGTCAGCCCAACATAAGCGTAGAAGTATCCGTCTCCTTAAGCCTATAAAAACAAAATGAAAACTTTCGTCCACGCAGGACTGTAGGTTGCCACAAGTATCCCGCAGTCATAGATCCCTGGTGAAATATTCTGACGACTGGCCTCGCGGTAATTTTGTTGGTTCATATATTGTACCCTAGAATAATTATAACTCGAACCTTTGTGATTAAACCAGTCTGTAGTGCGCGGAATGCTGTACAAATAGTCCCGCCCTTTCAACACACCCCAAGGAGGTTGAAGGTCACATCACAGTCCCTACCTATAATGAAAAGGACCCTCCTAGCTCTTATGAATTTTATCTTAGGTAACTCACCTTATAAAACGAGGGACGAACGCCTATTACACAGTAGCGTAAAGTTATATCGACGATTATGTATAATATTAAAAAATTAAGAAATAGAATTATCGACGTAGTTAGAAAAAATAAATATTGACCAGATATTTACTAGCAAAAGATTTTCAGATTTTCACAATTTGTTTCATTATTAAAATATTTAAATAATTTGACTAAAGATTACCGCTAATACTTTTAGATGCCACATGACATTAAGACATATTTTCCCCGACAGATTTCATCACTGTATTTTCGTTGAGCATGTTGTAAATGAATACTTTATAATGTGATTATTGATTAAAAATTTTGTGCTATACCGGGTACGAAGATAAAACTTGGAAAGTAGGTACATTTTATTTTCTCTACAGATTTATAGGAAACGGAAAAGCTATTGTTTATATTTTTATAAATCTTTCAAAATTTTTATAAATATTTTTAAATCAAAATTTGAACGAAGAATTATCATATTCACTTGTGGTAACAGTTATCTGTTTAAATGTTTCCACCACTATGTGTCACTGAGTCTTAAATAGAACGAAATGCTTGCGTCTTGCTCAATTGACTATGAAAGTGTAGTAGAACTTGATGTAGTCAAATAATATTCAAACGAATAACGAAACGAACGAAATTTCCCTTTAGTGATTCTATTCAAGTTATCCTTCAAATTAAAAAAAAAGGATCAGAGTGTGATACAATTTTCAGGACAATTTTTTATACGCTCGATATTTTGTTTGACTTCACAAAATGTGTAACTTTATGTTTTTATACTTTAAAAAAGATCTGAAATCTGAAATTTAGCTCTTTGTAAATAAGTTTTATCAAGCAGTTTAGTTTTATATAACAAACAAAACATCAATAATTAAAAATTACATTTTTATGCAACATAATTTGGCGAAATTTTCTTTTTATAATTTTTGACCTTTGGGCCTTTCAAATTGTAGATGCGATTACCTATTATCGCATCGGCAGTCGAGTTGATGATCGCAGAACCATATGTTTGCACGATTGGCGGCTATAACAATAATAATAATTAAAATAAAAACATAACAACATAAAATAAAAATAATTATAGAAATAAAAACTGGTTGTGTGTGAAAGCGGCCGATATTTGTCGGCGCACGCTCGCGTTGCGGCGGCGCGGAGTGTTGCGCAATCCGCCAATGTCTGGATTATCGTGACTGTGTAATACGCGAGTTGTGTATGCTATGCGCTATGCTACACGCGGTGCGTTATATTATGTGCGCGGGTTGTGAAAGCTTGGCTCATTTTAGCGTGTTTTGTTTAACTCGTTTATTATACATAAACTCATTGGTGCAAGGCGGTTACCTTTGCTAAGGTAGACTAGGAAATTAAAGCCTTGTAGCTTTCTGGAAAAATATGAGCGAAAAAATAACACATTTTTTAAGAAACTTTTCAAATTCCATTAAGCATAAACTAACATGTCACACTAAATATGTCAGCGTAAATTAAGTATATTATATAATTATTTATTAAATTATACCTACTCTAGTGTTCTATAACTTATATAGAGCAATCGATTAGTACCTCAGTAAGAGGTCCAAAATCTTTCTTTTAAATTTTACAACATTATTGTGCATTTAATTTGGATTGTTTGTTATAATGATTATCAAAACCCAAAGTGAAATCTTCACCACCTATTTAACCGACTTCAAAAAAAAACAAAAGGTTCTTTATTAGACGCGTATGTTTTTACTTATGTTGAAACGGCAAAATCGATTTCAATGATTATTTTTTAATTAAATATGTTATACTTTAGGGGTGGCCTCATATGAATTTAAACAAAAATCATTCTAAAGGTGGGAAGAATAGAGGATGAAAATTTTAATATACCTATTTAAACAAGATTCTAGTTGTTAACTTGAACTTGTGATATTTCTTAGACTACCCAAGTGAGACCGATTTCAAAAACTAAAAAAAAATTAAGTAATTTCCACATTATAACTTTCCAAGTTGGTGTTAAGTTAAAGCGTACCGAAGATTGACGAGTAAAGCCCTTCTATTATGTTAATATTTTCGTAATGTTTTTGAAGCATTTTTTAAATTTTTATTATATGTCTATTGAAATATGCGATAAAAGCAATTGGATGCTATTCATCTAGGATTGCTAATGTCAACACTTATTCTTAACTTTGGCCAAGATTCTTATTTATTTTTGAACAATGCTAAACACGTGATCTCCGCAAAACCAGGAAATCAGGCGAAGGTCGCGGAATTCGACTTTGACCTCAGAAACGTGAACCTAAGATTCAAGGCCACCGAGGTCAGATTAGGGCGCAGCCCGATCGAGTGCTTGCCCAAAACGTGTCGGGCTGCGACCTGGGCCGACCTGCCTGACCTACATCTGATTCAAGTTTGAGGTCGACATGTAAACTGATTTAATAAATCTAGATGGCGCTGTTTTTATCACTGGGAAACATTGGCGAATGGGACACATGCTAGGCAAATGTAATGCACTTAATATTGTGTAATTATTGATATCGACATGTACCGGGGTCAGAAGGAAATATAAATATATTAATCAAAGTATTGTTACGGTAAAAATAGGTCGTTGCCCTGTTATTTTGACGCGAAACAGATGTTATTTCTAAAGATGCATTTGTTGTTTTTTTATTTAAAGACTGAAAATGTTATTGTCTTTTTAAACGTAATATATTTTATTCCAGACTCTAAGAATGAAACTCTAAGAATGTAAAGAGTAAACAGAACCAAAAACACTCATTTTCTATAGTAAAAATTTGCAGCACGTCGAGAACCCCTGTCTGTTTTATATACAATATATAAGGATTACTATTATACATTAAATTTGGACTAAAAGCATGTCCTGTATATTTAAGGATAAAAAACTGCACAAAACAATCTGAAATGTATTCAACTATTGTTACCATTCTCCGTACCCCTCCGTCCTGAACGAAACTAAAGAAATCAACAAAAGGAAATGGCTGAAGAGGGTTTTTTAAAAGGCCACGTGGCTTCTGGAAAATGGGTTACTCATATCGCTTTCAAGCAAGACGCTATCGCTCCTCTCTTATCAACGTAAAACGAATGAGGGAGACACGATTACTCACTGGTACCTACCTACTGTAACAAAACGCACCCCACGACTAGGATAGCTGTTTATTTGAATTATCGAGAATTTACAAAAGACATCTGTAGGTTAAGTTTGATATTTGCTGTGGCTTGGACGAGTCTATCGGACCATTTCGTGACGAGAGTTTCTTAAGCGTGGACTATGGGAAATTTCAGAAAGACCTCATGGCGATAAGTAGTGGTGTAAGGATTCTAGCTTGCGACAGACGTAACATACCGATTAAAGCAAAATACTCTACAACGAGAAAAACTCATGTCCAGGACTTATGGGCTTGTGAAAGAATGAACAAGTTAGTTTTGTAGCATTTTTTAAAAATATTTATAAGTGATGTACGGGTTTGTTATTGAGGCAAATGGTGTACATCTAAATCTACGTTAAAAATGCAAATATAGTATTTTATTAAAACAAATTACTGAATTTAATAAATCGAACTTGGCACCGCCATAACGCTGCATATCGGTTGATTTCAAATTTGTATTGAAACAGAGCAAATTGACTGATACCAATGTTGTTTTGTAGACCGTGGTAGGTACTTTTAGTGGTTTTCGTGATTCTTATCAACAATTATTATTAGTATGTATATTGACAATACGATTTTTATTCCACACATTAAGTAATACCGCGTTAGAAATTTAGCAAAGTGACACTTGGCGATCTGTTCTCTCTGGCTACCCCGTCAGGGATTGTGCGTGAAGATAAGTAAGTAAGTATGAACCGATTGAGTGTTATACAGAGCAAATTGACTGACACCAATGTTATCTACCGACTTGAAAAAGGAGACGGTACTCAATTCGACTGTGTTTTTTTTATTTGTGTTATGTGTTTCGATGATTCTTTTTTTATTTGATAGCTTGTGCTTCTCATGTGGTCCCATATAAATTATTCAGACAGATCAAGGTCTGACCAATAGTTTTTGAGTTATTCTTAATAATTTATATAGAAGTCGGTTGTACAAATTTTTTAATTTTTAATTATTTTGTAGACTGTGGTCGTAGTAGGTACTTTTAGTGGTTTTCGTGATTTTTATCATTGTTAGTAATTAATATATATGTATGTATATTGGCAATACGATTTTTATTTCACACATTGAGTTATACCGCGTTAGAAACTTAGCAAAGTGAACCAATTAAGTGTTATAATACTTTAAAAGCGAGTGATAAATAATTTTAATAATAGACAAAAGATTGAAGTCAATATGTTATGTTATAAGGCATTATATTTTTCTGATAATATTTGTGGTATTTAGTTTAGATATATTTAGTAAACTAAGTACCACAAATATAGTTATTTTGCACTGATAATGGCGCAATCGGTTGATGGTAAAATTTGAACCATTAAGGCACTAAGCCAGGTGTTCCCAAACTTTTATGGTAATGGAACACTCACCACTTCCCTTTTATTTTGTGGAACCCCACATCAAATGATTACATATCATAGACAGCACAATTGAAATATTATAATGTAATTCTCGCTAACTACCTACGTATCTATATAACAGTAATGGGTTCTTCTCATCACATATTTCGCGCTATTTCAAAATAATATTTGTACCAGTGTGAAATTATTTAACAAGCAAAAATATATAATATCGCGAAACCCTGGTGACTTTTCCATGGCACTCTTAGGTTCCGCGGAACACACTTTAGGAATCACTGCACTAAGCTACCGTCTATATCTTTATCAAATAGAATATATTTCTACGAAAACTGGCGATATTTAATATTAACATATGTCTTATTTAATGACTTTCCTGTCCATAACATGAAGTAAAATATTTGCAATATACCTAGATAAACATTTTAAATATTATAATATTCTTGCCACTAACTCCTATTAAATATAATTTAATAGGAGTTGAACATTTTATTATTGACGTCATTAGCACGCGAGGCACGTACAAAGTGAAGTGGTTGAAGAGAGTCCGAGTGTCGGTAGAAACCGTCGAGCGATGAGTGTGCCCACCTACTGCGACGACGCCAGCTTACATTTTAGAAGAAAAAGCACATAATATTTTTTATTGGAATTAATCTGGCATGATTTTATTAACTAATATGCTCAGCAGACGTTGTTCTGCACATTATGGTAGGTGGTGCGATAAGTTTGTTTTGAATATAAAATTAATTAATAACTTGACTACAGCGCCTATTGGATCCTAACATATTTATGAACCATCGTCTCGATAAAACAAATATATTGTATGATTATGACTACAATGGGTCAAGTCTACTACACGATCACTAACAGATGCACGAACGATTATAAAGATTTTTTTATTGATATTCTAAATAGTAATACTGGCATAAATTGTGGATGAATCATGTCATGTATGTCCTTTCTATGTTCTATGGTATGACGATTTTTATACCTCCCTTTGTATTTTTTCATTTAAACATAAGAGTGACGATGGCTATTACCGGTTAAAGCAAATACTCTACAACGAGAAAAACTCATGTCCAGGACATATGGCTTATGAAAGAATGAACAAGTTAGTTTTGTAGCATTTTTTGAAAATATTAATTAGTGATGTAGGGGTTCGTTTTTGAAGCAAATGGTGTATATGTCACAGTCAAAACTCATAACCGGTCAAAACCACTGTTGACTGCAAAAATCAGGCAAAATGGTTTTGACTGATGTCCTTAGTCAAAACCAGTTTTGACTGATTTTTGTAGTCAAAAGTGGTCTTAACCAACGTTCTTAGTCAAAAGTGATGTTGTCTAATTTAAACTTCAGACTATCGGTCAAAAACTCGCAATATCAGTAACAGTAGGTTAAGGTGTGGCTGGGGTGACCCTTGGGCCACCCTAAAGCTGCATACATTATAATGATATAAAATATAATATTGAAAACATTGAACTTTTTAATTTCAAAAATACAAAAAGTATAATTCAAAAGAAGTTTTGACTAACATAGTTGGTCAAAACCACTTTTAAGCGAGATAATTTGGTCAAAAATCACTATTAACCAGTATTTTTGCAGTTAAAAGTGGATTTGACCAACGGCCTTAGTCAAAACTACTTTTGACTGCAAAAATCAGTTAAAAGTGGTATTGACAAACGTCCTTAGTCAAAACTACTTTTGCCTGATTTTTTACAGTCTAAAGTGGTTTTGACCGGTTATGAGTTTTGACTGTAACATATACATCTAAATATACGTTAAAAATGCAAATATAGTATTTTATTAAAACAAATTACTGGATTTAATAAATCAAACTTGGCACCCCCATAACACTGCATACTGGTCGATTTTTATGTCGTTTTAGCACATAATGTAAACGGTACATATATAGTGAATATTCTTAAAAAATGTAGAGAATATTATTTACCATTACTTGCTTACGTAACGTGTGAGTGTTTTTGCAGCGTATATTAATGCGTTATTTTTAATTATGGCTGACCTAATATTTTTTCTCTACCATACTTTCATTCCAAATTCAAATTTTTAATATTTAAAAACGAGTGGACGTTCGTGTTAACAGCCGAAAACGAAACTACATTTAATGAAAATATGTAACTCGCTTTCCTGTTTTTAACTTCTTTATTCAACTTAGGTATGTTTAATAGCCCAGGTAGTTGTGCAATATATTAAGCCTTATATACTTTTATATATTTACATTTTCATACGTATACAAACCTTTTTTATTTCAAGGCATGCAGGTTTTGAAACGATGTTTTCACGTACCGCCGAGTATGCGATAGTAATATGATACTAAATGCGATTATCAATGCTTAAAATTGAAATCAACAATTTCATTGATGCCGGCCGGGATCGAACTCGGTTAGCAAGCGTGCTATGAAATTAAAAGCGAGCGCTATTGCCTGATCTACTTCAGCTGACTAGGTTTAGTCATATATTATAAGTTTCAACTGTACAAAGTAGACGTTAGATACCTCAGAGTATTCCTTCGTGCTTTTATTAGTTTCCTACAAAATAACTAAAGCCCTGTTCCCAGATATTTTTTTTAAATAAAACTACTTCCCAAACTTTTCAATAAGTAGCTAAGTACATACATGCACACACACATACACACACGATGACACACTGTGGCATTGCTTCAAGCATAGTTACGAAACTCAACATGAAACATTGTGTGCCGATGTTATCTATTCTATTACATGGAAACCAAGACTCCATTTTTATCTACTTAGGTACAAAGCATTAGTTGTGGTTTTTCTTATGATGGTCTAACATAGATTTTGAATTTTCATATTTCAGTTAACTTTAAGGGTTAGAGATTTACAGACATAATTTTTTTAATGTTTTAAGCTCTTCGTGCAATCAAAAAAAAAAAAACAGGTGTTTCATATTCCTAAGAATGACGATAGCATATTTTATTTAAATTTTTGCATTTATACTTTATTTTAACAGTGGCGCTTAAATTGTTTTTAACTATTATATCTACATGCATATTTCAGCCGCTAATGTTAAAAACAGTTAATAATTAATATAATTTTTACATAATTACTGAAATTATAACATGGTGAAATTCGCAAGCGAAAATGTCTTACATGTATTATAAGATTAATTAAATATGATCGCTTTAATTATCTAAATTCAAAGAAAGCCGTTTCGTATTTCACATTTTGTTAAATAACGTTGTGTAGCATTGTAACAAGCGTTACATCACATAACTTTCAAACGAGAAAATTTTATATTCACCGAGTTGTGTCACAACCGTAAGTAAAAAATATAAACATGTATACATATCTAACCTCCGAACATTCCAAATAACTTTTTAATAAAATTTTGCTCACAAACACACAACACTAAAAATAACTGGTCGCTTGTAATTCACAGCACACAGCACTAAAAAACAATGCTTGTTTTTTTTTAAACAGGGATATCTAATTTCGAAAATGCGCGCCGAATTTGTAAGGACCCGCTCACACCGAGATGTTGCAAGCGGGCCATCGAGGGAACAACTAGGAAATGAACACAGGCGTGTGGCACACCACTGAGCCTACCCACACGTCTGCACAGCATATTCATACATGCACACTAGTGCATGTGTTTAACAAGGTGCATGCGTTTGACAGGCACATGAAAATCTATTTGTAGTTCTAATTTTATTCCAAATTTTAACTTAACGATAATATCGTCAAATTTTAATACTTTTAAAATGTATGACCTGCCAATAATTTAGCAAGCATTAAATAAAATACAATATTATGAAAAGTACACAAAAAATGTAATCATAAATATTTATTTATTGAAATGTTAAATTAAACATGTAGCGTAGAAACCGCGTAGCGGTCCCACAGAAAATGTTACACGACTAAAAACAACAACCGTTATTACATAACAAACTGAGTAAAAGAGATATAGATAGTTTTACTCAAGCGTTGGAAAGAGATGAACTGAATTGTGTAACACAGGGAAAGCTCTGTACTTACTTTCTTTGTAAGACAGACCACTATGATGTCTTTGATTTCCCGATATGTGTGAGGAAAATTTATGTGTGAGTGTCTATATATTTTTTGCGCTCCGAATAAAAAAAGCTTAAGCGCAGTGATGTATTTTTTCAAAATCAACTCTGTTAAGAACTGTTGAAAAGTAATTTCAAGAGCTACCTATATTGTATTAAAGTCGTTTTTATTGCTGACAGCATAGGCCTGGCAGCTTTTTAAAGGGTTCATTGACACATGGTTTGGCACGCTTCTTGAGCCTACTTATTTTTTTCACTATGATATAGGCTGAAAAGTTTACAAAAGACGCGATATTTTCACAGATCTGAAAGTGGGGCATGCGTACTGGGTTCAGACTTTTTTGATCGATTTTCCTTAAATTTAAAGGGAAAACATTTTAAACTACTAGATGGAATTTTTCTTCTAGCGACATTCCAGTTATGTGTTGTTTGTTACGAGAATTGACAAAATGAGGTCATGAGTAATAGTTAATCAAATGAAAATAAATAGTAATTTTGCTATTCGATAACAGAGGGCGCTATTTATTTTTATTATTCATAAATTTGTTTTCAGTTTGTCTAATGCGTAACATAAAGAGTTAAGCGTGATACAGCATTTTTTAAAATTATTATATCATATTTCATTTAATTAAAAAAATTAAACTGAAATGAAAATAATTGTAATTGTTTTTACAATCGATTGTTAAGATGATGATCTCTATAAAATATTGTATTTTTATTTTATGACATGTTTTCCTGTTAGGAAGTTAGATGTTTTAGGGTAATATATTAATTTGTAGCAGCATCTATTTGGTTGTCTTATTTCTCTTGATTAATCCGCAGAACGAATTATATTTTTATGATAATATTGAAATGACCGACTAAGTGAAGTATCTGAATTGAAATTTTAATTATTAGTGCCATAAAAACTTAACAATTATTAGGCTTTGTCTCAAAATAGATGCCTATACTGTAAATTGCTATTGCATCACAGCGGAGGAAGTGAAATAACAGACATAATATTTATATATCCATCTCTTCTCATCACTATAGCATTATCCTTGTCGCGCTCATGCAACTCCTCGTATAAATCGCGGAAGCGAGCTATATATACTTCTACTACTTTAACATCAAGAATACGTATGTATCTGCTTCACTCGTGCAAGGCAACAGAGAGCGTTGACCTGTCCTTGTTGTGTTAGTGTGCAGCCTTGCTTTACAGTTATATTCACTTGTTTGTGTGTATTCAACGTGCATCATAAAGAGGATTTCACACAGTCACAATTTAAATAACAATTTTAATAAGATGTAGTTGCCAAGTACACATTGAAAACAATTGACATTTTCTGTTGAGAATTCAAACCTTAATGAAGATTTGCTGCAGAATTGTATTTACTCGCCCTTACCTGTAAATAAAGAAGTATTTTTAGATATGTTACTAATTAATTCTAATTTTTAAAACCTTAAAAAGTTGAGAATAAAATACGCATGTTGTATTGTTATACTTTCACACTTTACTCACGTAAAAAACGTTTGAAAATTAACTAAACGCGGGTTACGATTAAAAGGAAAACGAAAAAATAATTAAAACGTAATTGCGTTTTTTTTAGCTCATGCATCCGCCCTTACTTTGCTATGGTTATAAAAAAGTTGCGTCAGTGTCCATAAAAAATGTCTGCGAGGCGTCAACGAGCATTACATCACTGTTCGGGGACATGTATTGGTGTGAGTCACCCCACACACATGGGTCAAAAATGTGTGCACACGTGTTTCCTATTCACGCTGTGTTTATGCCAACTTGCGAGTGTGCGTGCGGCCTAATCTTTTGTGGAATGCGGGTTTCATACCTTAATGAGTCCTTTTTTAAAAGCGCTGAAAAGGGGAAATTCTTTGGACTGCCTCTGGCTTTCAGATTTTTCCCTCTTTAATTCTTTACTTTCATTTTACGTACGGCAACTCATTTAAATACTCATTTATTTCTGCTTAATTAAATTTCTCATGCTGTTTTTGGTTTAATAATACATTGTCAATATTACCGCACGTCTTATATTTATTAAAGTTATGATAATATTGCCGTTTCGATTGAATATTTCGGTTGTCTATATTTGATATTCTATTTTGACTATTCGCAATTTACTCCTACACGCATTTAAGTTTAGTTGGGGTTGTTGGGATAATAATATACCTACAAATATAAAAATATGACACTAGATTTTTTATCTTGATATTGATTCAAGAGGCATTAAATGTTCTACGCTTTTAAGAACATTATGTATCGTTAAGAGTACACATGTATCAAACAAACGGTAGTCGCAGTAATTTTAAGTGTTTAAAGATCATCATAAAGATATATGCTTGCATATTACACTGAAACAATGTAACGGACGGGCGGACGGACGGACGGACGCTGATTATTAATAGAGGATAATTTATACCCGGGAACGAGTAGCATTTTTATCTTCAGTCTTATAACGGTTATCACATCATAATTGCCATTAAATTATCATATAAATTATAATTAACGCTGGAAGATTGATACCCTATTTGCGTAAGCTTATCATGTGTATTAAAACTTAAAAAATTACATAATGTAAAAGTGTAAGTTTTAAGACTTCTTGTAATTTCATGAAGTTTAAAAGTTAAAAGTTAAAGTTACTGTCTGTATACGTCCCACTGCTGTTCACATGCCTCCTCTCATATCTGAGAGGGTTTTAGATCAAGGAAGTCTTCGAAATATTTTTTTCTTATTTCTCACGCATGCAGGTTTCCTCGCGATGTTTTCTTTCACCGTCGAGCACGTGGTAAATCAGCACTTCAAAATTGCAATTAACAATTTCATTGATGTCAGCGGGCCCGAACCCGGGTTGTTCGCGTAGTGTGAAATTTGCTAACAAATAAATTGTTTAACTTACGCAATTTTAGTAACTAAAGTTACACATAGTTTGTACATATACGTCCTAAATATGGGCACAGACTACCTCTCATTTCTCAGCAATTAGCCCGCCTAAGTACTAAGCAGTTAGGCGGGCTAATTGGACTAGAGTAGTCCAGCGCGAGTTGACGGACTTCAGATGTTCTCGATATGTTTTATTCCTCAGAGATGCAGGTTCCCTTTTTGTTTTTCTTTATCGCTGAATACGTGATAAATCAGCACTAAAAGTTGTAAATAAAAATTTCAATAATGCTGGCGGGGATCAATAAAAAATATGTTTGTATTTATTTAATCGAATTTAAACACATAAAATTGGAATAAAATTAATTCGACATAAGAAGTAGGCCTCTTTATAAATTCGACATAATAAAATTATACTGTTATGATAATTTCTTTTGTAGAATAGGGGTGACAAAGGAGCACACACACACCTGATGGTATGTGGATTCTGTGGCCCATAGACATGTACATCTATCCTCAGTTTCAATCAAAATGCAGACGCGTTGTTACCCCTGGAGTCTGAGATGGAATGCCTCGTTTCCATTAAAAAGGGTCTCCGGTTCTCTACACTCACCATACGAAACAGCTGCAGGGTGGCTCTATCACGTATATATTTTCTATATTTAAAATAAAACATAAAATGAAGTTCGTCAAATATAAATACTTTTAAAATTGGAATAAAACTAGTTCGAAATAAGAAATAACGATTGTTTAGTAAATTATATACAAATTAAAATCATACTGTGATGACCTCTTTTCTATATTTCAAATGAAAAGTAAAATGAAGTTAATCGCGAGAACCTGACCTATTACAATACATTGAAACATACGTAATGATCGCTACATGACGTTGAGTCCAGTACGTGTACATTTATACTCGTTAGTTGCTACGTACAATTATAAAGAAACCGGCGAACACTAGCGATTGTGTTTCCTACAGTTCAAAGCAAATACATCACGTTAATTTTATTTTGACATTTCGAAGAATCTTAATAATTTGATTGTTAGTGAAAATGTTAACTAGAATTTTGTATTCGCAATTATTATCTTCTAAAGTCACTCAGATCAATACAGCCATCTTTAGGGTTAACAGCTGCTTTTCCTTCATAACGCTATAATATTCCATTGCCTTGTCATGGGTTTTTATGGGCTTTTACCATAATAGAGATAAAGTTGTTACAATTTTATTTGCTCATTTCCACTTAATTAAATAAAATTATGTGTGAAATAAATTAGCAGCTTAATGCTGCTGTGTTTCGTATGGTAAGTGTAGAGTACCGGAGACCTATTTTAACTGGATAGGAGACATTCGATCTTAGTCCTCAGGGGTGACAACGTATCTGCATTTTGAAAGTTAATAAAGCGTGAATGTAGATGTCTATGGCCCACAGTATCCACTTACCATTAGGTGGACTGTGTGATCGTTTGTCACCCATAATGTAACAAAAATATCTACGTATGCTACAAAATACTACAAAAAACTGTCCTGAGCCACCTGCATCTATGGAGTTTCTTCATGTCTTGCCAGGTCGTCCCTGCATCTAGTGGTGGGCTGGCCTCCACTTAGCTTACCGGTTCAAGGAGCCACTCCAGGAACTGTCGCGGAATGAGGGCTAATAATTTTCTGCTCACCAGATGTCACTAGTTGACACCGAGGTAAAGTTTTTTGTTACACAATGTAATTTAATTGAGAAGTTGTTTTTTAATAAAAGTTTATCAGTTTCTAGAGTATTATATTAATACACAAAACAATGCGTCATTGGTTTGCTCTTTAACTTTTTGCACATTTTAACTTTTTTTAATTTTTCTACTTTTATGAATATCTGTGGTTTGGTTTATTTATTTTTAATGTTATTAATATAAAATATAGCTAATAGTACAGAAAGAAACAATAACTTTTACATTTTCCGAACAAATTAACTTCCCCGCTATGAAATCTGTCAAATACTATACCTCACTTTCTAGTGGCGCCGCCCTGGTGGTAGAAAAAGTCGTGGATGCCCTCATTGAGACGAGGCCTGTACCCAGCCATCGGATGTATATAGGCTGCAACGTTGCCTTTACACATTTCAAAAATGTATTTTCCCAAAACCGATACAGTGATAATACTAAAAGTCGCGTTTAACAATGACATCGGTGGAGATCAATCTCATGTGATTCGCATACTATGTTCAAGATGAACTCCTATTTACTATTGTCAAGCTTGATTTTAAGAATTAAAGTGATATGCCATAATATTTTTTAAATCTTTATTGCATTCCCTATAAGAAAGGATACAAAGGGCGGACTTGATGCCTATAAACATTTTCTACCAGACAAACTATATGGTGAGAGTTGGACGTAGATGTAGTAATTAAAAAAAAAACTTTAAAAGAAAAAATATTTTAAATAACAATAGTTGAACTACAGTGACTTCGGTGATTGCAAAAGTGAACCTCACGTGATATTTAAAAATACAAAATCATTAATGTTCTTACAAAATAACAAAACAAATACGTACTTATTAAAATCTCCTATGGTTTATTCCCGTAAAAAATACGCGGCATTCATAGAAATAGACCTAAATTAAAAGGCTTTTGTGTAAACATAATAAAGGCTAATGACCTAATTTACGCTACCAAGCGCAGCGGTTCGGTTCCAGCGTTGATGAGTCAGTGTGTCAGTCAGTCAGCATTCTTATATATAGATCTAGCTACGTCTTAGATGTTATGACACAGTTGTCTGAGATAATGATAGATTACGAGTATAAATAAATAACTTTGTTTATGTCGCGTGATCGAAAATTTAGTCAAGTTTTATTATTCCAGATTTTAATTTTATATTTTTATTTGATAAGTGGTAATGAAGCCTTAGATAGTAAATCGTGGTGTCTTAGCCAAACAAAAGCCTATTCTCCAGAGCTCTAGCCTTAAAGATTCCTAGATTGTAATCGGTAGGAAAGACAGACGCCGGCATATTATTCCACGTCACCGTTGTACGTATTACGAAAGACGAAGCGAACAGTTTAGTTTATCGACAACAAAGAGTGGTAAATTATGCAATTAGTGTGCATACTCTCTGGAATGTATCCTGTAGAACACCGAGGTGCTAGCTACTCTACGTTTGTGCTCAAGGCTGACAAGACTGCCTCAACCAAATCAAGGTCAACAATATGCCTTCTAGCACGCCTCTCCACTGTATTAACGCTGCTAGGTGGCATTTTGTAGCACCAGCTTATGTGTAACAGCAGAACTCTATGCACGACCGGACTTGTGATAGGGTTGTCTACGTACTGCGCAAGTCGGAATTCCTGGGATTTCCTATAACGCCCCTTAGGACACACACCGACGAAATTGGGTGATCGATTTTTTACGTCGCTTCCATATTACGGTGATTAGAATAAACAAATATAAGGTAGACCATCATCATCATCATTACAGCCCATCAACGTCTATAACTCGCGACCTACCAGGCGTACCTATAAATGGGGTAGTGGATATCATTCTACCACCATTACACGGTCGGTTATGTACATAAATATGATGCATAACTAATAATAAATGATCGACCGCTTATGAATATTTGCAACGTCGGAGAAATTGTAGATGAGAATAATGGTGACAAACGTGCACACAGTCCACCTGATGGTAAGTGGATACTGTAGTCCATAGACATCTACCTTAATACTGAATTAAGAATCAAAATGCAGATGCGTTGTCACCCTTGAGGACTAAGATGGAATGCCTCGTTTCCAGTAAAAAGGGTCGCCAGCTCTCTACACTCGCTATACGAAGCACAACAGCATTAAGCTGCTATTTACGTTGGTATTCTGTGAGAGAGTGGTCCTACCCCGTTCGAGCCGACCCATTCATGCTTTAACCATAACATAACTGCAGCGTGGCTCTACCACGTAAAAAAAGGTTTGTTTAATAACTGCTATAGCCCCGTCGTCATAATTTTGTTTAGTATTTCTGAACTTGTATGCCAATAGGGTAGTAGTCAAAGTCTAGGATTGATGGCACATGTATGATATATTATATATTTTTGTTATTATATACCTTATTTAATTAAATAATTATGTCAGGCACAATTGTATTGTAATATTTCCTAGTATTTTATAAAACAATATGGCGGATGGATCTTATGTTACGTAGTTTATATTTCCTTCAAAATTACTTTTAGTATTCACTTACACTTAACTTTCAAATTACTGACTATGTATTTCCTATGTGCATATTTATTTGTCTTTCCGTGCTTTTTGTTTTCCTTGTATATACTTTTTTGCAATCGTTACATTTCAAAGTATGTCATATGCAAATGTACGGCCAGGCTGGGAAAATAGAGAGCTTAGAAGCGATTTTTTAATATTTAGGCATTAAAAATGTAACAGTTTATGTGTTCATCTATCTGTTTCAACTTTCATACCAATTTTAATACTTTTTTTAAATTATATTATGAGTCAATGTTCAACTTTTATCCCATCTGATGTTAAGTGATATGGCCGAGTATGGTAAAGCGCATCAACTTAACAAAATCCTATCCACTGTTGCCTTGAAGACACCCACATTGTGATCGGGTGGTAAGTTTTTGTGAAATCGACTGTATAGTAGGCGTGATTATTAAATGTAGAAGATCTAAGAAGTGATAATGCTTTAAATCACGTAAATAAACGTATTAAATATATTGTAATAATAAGCATTGGCCATTCTGCCCTGTCAGGTATGGTACAAGTAGATCAAATTCTGTAAGGAAATAAATTCAGGGAGCACAAATTCAAAAAAAAAATTGGAAGGGGAAAAATGTAATATACCTTTCATTTAACGCTATACTTCAAGTTTTCAGATACTATTGTTTTACTTATAACTTTAAATTCGCATAGGACAATATTTTCTTATATTTACGCGAACACTACACATTTAAATAAAACTAGTTTTTCGGATTTTATCGCGTATATTAACTTATTTTATATTTCCGACGTTCCGAGCACTTTACAGCACCCATGGTCACGGGGACTAAGGTGTTTGACATCTCAATGTCATAGTTAACCACGGCAACCTCCAGATTAAAATTATTAATTTTGTTCGGATCTACGCAGTATGAACTTACAGTATCTTGAAGTCTTGCAGTTGTATACTTGGGTTGGCATTTAATTTTATTAATTATAGGATCCCAAGCAGATGGTAGCACCCAGCCATCTTCTTTATTGAAATTAGGATGTTTTTGATTTCAATAGCCTCGCGAATCATCCTTGGTAGGAATCGGTGTTCTTTAGCGAGGATTTGTGGTCTATCAAATCTAATGTAGTGACGGGAGCGATCCTGTACGTGTTCACATACTGCAGACTACGCGGAGCGTCGATTCTTCACATCAGCTATGTGTTCCACACATAGCCGTGGTTATGTCATTGGGACGTCAAACACCTCAGTACCCCCTATATATTTTAAGGAATATAAAATAAGTTAATATAAGCGATAAAATCCGTAAAACTAGTTTTATTTAGACAATATTTTCGTCAGCTAACTTTTATCTTTTATAATTTTTATCTTTTATCTTGTTTTTTAAACTTTTGTCATTTATCATTTATATTTATTACCAATATTTTAACATTTATCCTTTAGTAAAAGTACGAAATCATCAGAAAACGAGAAAAGGTTTTATATCCCATTTAGTGTTGCCCAAAATCGGTCTTGGTCTTGTAGTCTTGGTCTCGTTCTTGCATTTTGCAAAACCAAGACCAAGACTAACTGTGCAAGATTTGAGCAAGAACAAGATTAAGCCCATGAGACTCTTGCGTCTTGCAGTAGGACTGAGTGTCGTTTCAGGAGTATAGGAGTTCGGTATACGCTTAGGGACTCTATGAGACGCAAAAAATATATTAAAAATTTGGAAAATTGGTGTTATGCGCATTACGAACAATACCATAAACATACATAGCGAATGAAAATATCCATTAAAAAGAGTGCAACCCTAGTTTTGACCATCGGCACTTTGACAGTGCGCGGCGTCTTGTTGTCGGCATCATCAAGGTCGGATACTGTCCTTTAAAGAAATTTTGCAGCTATTCGGAAGTACAAGGTCAAGATACAAAAATTTTGAAAATTTTTACCGCTAAGGGCGGGAAAGTTTTAACTTTCACTATTTCTAAGACAAGCCACTTGTTACCTTAAACTTGTGATATTCTTTAATTCACTTAAAAGAGAAAAAAACTTTTATTAAAAAGTAAAAGCCGATTTCAAAGCCTTTAAATATTCTATACACTCATCACTTAGCACCGACTTCTAAAGCTGATAAGTAGAAATTATTTTATTATTTTTAGTGCTTTGAAGTCTTTACTTTTTTTATTACAAAATACATTTTTCATAGAGAATACACTTTCACATTGATCCCTTATAAATTTCAAGTAGATACGACGACAATTAAAGTCGAGTTATATATTTTTTATTATATATTTATTGTTTATAATGGCTATCTGTTACAAGCATATAACAAATACAAGTTACAAAAATATATAAAAAATAATTAGTTTTACTGAGTATTATAGCAACGTAATAGTCGAAGTGGCTGCTAACTGCATTCACATTATGTAAGAGTCGATAGTCAACGTCCATGTAGAGTTATGTGTAACCCGCCTAACGGGTATTCGTTTAACCAATTACTAATACTTCACGGATTTATATTCAACACATAGGTTTAGTGCGACTGTAACCTAGCCGAGTAGTTCTATCTGCATAATTAGGTACTTCTATTAGGCCTAAGTACGTAACTAAAATTGGTCAATGTCGTATTTTTAATTATTTACCACCACGAGAAAATATGTTAGCTATATGAATGTACAGATATGATTATGTTACCAAGTCATTAAAAGTGTAAATTGCAATATAGTCATATATTAGATGTAAATAAACATATATATAACTACGAGCGATAAACATATAACTATGTTATCGCTTGTAGCGTAGGTAGAGTCTCAAAAATATGCAATATAAACTATTTCCAAATTTACTGTGTATAAAAGTAAGCTTTTTAAGCTGTATAAGTTCTAGGTTATTCAAAAACATTATTAAACTCTACATTTAATTTGTCTTCCACTACAAAAACTAGATGTAGAGCGAAACATTTTTTCTTTAATAAACATTATTAAACTCTACTTGTAATTTTGCATTAATTGTATTAGTACGTAAAAATATTTTCATGAAAAATTTCGTCCACGAAAAATATGAACGAATAAATAAAGAAAGAAAATGATTATAACCAAAAGCCATAAACCAAAAAACATTTATATATATTATATGAAATGTTGGAGACATTACTTCGTGGAGATTATTTTATACGTTTCGTTTAAAGATAATATAAATAAACGTAAATGTGCAAATATTTTAAGTTTTAAGCCGCACAAAAAAGGTTTTATAGAAAGCGAGTCTCGATTTCCCGTGCGAAAATTCGCATAGTGTGCCAAAACAAAAAGCTTTTTCCCGACAGTACGCACTCACGAGACGATGCACCGTGCGCCCGTACGCTTGTGTGTCATGACACGACATACCTACGCCATTTGTGTGAGTGCATCCGTGTGACCCAATTACGAACGCGCTCGGACAACTTCGGTCATTTCCGTCGCTCGAATATATGCCACACGACGGCCATCTTTACTTATTGACTTGGCCGGCTTAACTTGACCTATACTGCGGACAAGATTTAGGTGACTGTGTAACCCGTGGAGGGGTCAAAGTAATTGGACAATAACTGTAACTGTTACGTGAATCTGTCTTCGGAACAACTATCACTTTGTTTTGCGGTACATTCGCAAAGAGTCTACTCCGTTCTTTAAATTTTAGGGATAATTCTAGAACAAAATTTTAAATTATTATTTTAAAAAAAGGCTTTAGGCTAAAAATCTTCTTTTTTCCCGTAAGCTGTTGCTTTTATTTATCATGTATTAAGTTTAGGAATAATATAATGTTACTGTTGATTCTTAAGCATTGTTTGTGTTGTGAAAATATTGTTCTTATGTAACATGTATAATTTTCATTTCAATTACTCTACGAAGAGTAATGAGCATAAGAAGTTATGTAATCGATATTGTAAATTGTTATCGATTTAAATAAAATCCACGTAACTATTAATAACAGGCAATTAACAGCAGAGATATCGCGTGCCTGCTTCGGAGATACTTCCGTATACAAAATTTAATTTTTCTCCACACTCTACGTTCAGTAAAGACTATTCAGCGGGCTACTTTCTCCTATTCGAAAGTTGCGGCTGTTATCTGTACACGTTATGCACGTACGTCACTATTTTCGGATATTCGCTCCCATGAAAGCTTTAATCGGCTAGCATCCTCATTCGTTTTCATCGACAACTCTCATATATATTTTTAATCTTGCTGACATATGAACATAATGTTAGTAAAATAAGGCTATATATAGGTTTCGTCTTAGCTTAAAATATGAAAAATTATATCATCATAACTTTTATATTTATGAATTTACTACTAATTATAAAATCTACTTAATATTTTTTTTTCATAAACGTTACCCCCACACTAGGATTTTCTCCTGTATCGTAGAGGCAGTTTACAAACATAAATTGCACAAGGACAAACATCCAGACCCAGAACAATTATTTGCAGGCCATACAAATACTTGTTATGTGCGGGATTCGAACCCGCGGCCCCCAGCGCAGCAACTCATTGCTAAGCCACTGCGCCACGGAGCCGTCAAGTTATATATATAATAATTTTATTTATCCACTTATATAATATGAACAAATTTTATTTTATTAATCACAATAAAGTCGTCATAATTGAAAATTGATTTTATGCAAGTAAATTCTGTGCACCACAACATGGATTAGATTAAAATTTTCAACAATATCTAAATAAACAAAGTTACTTATTTATCGTCACTAAAAACTCCATTCATATAAAATCATGATGTATTTAAAAGAGAAAAATCTCCGAGAAAAGAGTCAGTGACTCAAAAGATGTATGCAAAGCTCTTTTCATACATTTAAAAAAGCTAGTCTGAAAAGATAATACTTACTTCTTGATATATAAAATATATGTCTAAAATGGAACGTATCTAAAAATTCATACAAGTCCTTCTCTTAAAACTATTTTAATTCTTTCATTAATGATATTTGACGTGCGTTTAGCAGAACTATGAAAAATTCACTGCCTATTTTATTACAGCCTATTTTACTTAGCTATAACGATGCGGTAAAATTGATCGTTAGATAGCCAATGGGGACAAAACTATGCAGCCATTTCATTGCTTGAAAAAGGAAAGGCGTTATGTGGCGATTATTATCTTTTTACTTTAAATGTCACATTTCGACAAAGAGTTCAACTTTCGTTAAGGACGAAGGCCGCTTTCAGAATACGGACCACTTTCTCTTATGTACCAATCATCTGGCGTTCGGAGACACGAAACCTCCATATCTTACTCTCGCTTTCGCCTTGTATATCTGTTTGTCAATCGTACATTCATTTGTCATATACACAAATCATGGCTATCTTTTGTGAATCCTATGTTTCAAATATTATGTTCAAATATATATATATAAATCCCTTTTCAAATATATACATATTTGAAAAGGGATTTATAAGACGTCATTATTGTTATGGGATCTCGCTTACTATAAAATATTTGAATGTAATCTTGAAATAAAACTGCCTATGTAGGCAAACTGGCGATCCCTGTACCAGATTTATCGCACCTTTGACGCTGCTTGCCGTTGCCTTGAGGTAGTTTTATGTGCTAGTTTTTATTTCTGCCATCAAAAAGCAGTATGGCACGCACCTCGAATCTAGATCCTTTAAAATAAGGAGGCCAAATTAACTACGTTGTATTACATATAGCCGCAAATATAATTTCAATATATTTGAAGTCAATTTGTTTAATCATTATTTACAAAATAGTACTTACACCTGAATATGGATGAATACGTTTGCTGTTTGAAAGGGCCGGTTAGAATGTGGAAGGACCGTGCTCGCACAGAATACCAGCGTTAAATAGCGGCATACTGCTTCTGTGTTTCGTATAGTTAGTGGCGAGAATCGGCAGTTAAAGGGAGATTTTACCTGGTGACGAGGATTTCCTTCTTAGTTCTCAGGTGTGAAAACTCATCTGCATTTTAATTTATAATCCGAAATAAATGTAGTTGCCTATGGGCTACCGCATCCACTTAACATCGGAAAACACACCTTACCTCTCGTTTGTCACACTTATTTGTATAAAATAGTTAGTCTATGAATTTTCATGACTTGAGATTTTTTGTTTCATTCTTAATTACCTTGTATTCATATCTAACCAAAGACGTTTACAATGATTTCAAAGATTTTTTCTTAAAACGCGTCAAGTCTTTAGTCTTTATAATGTGAAGAATGTGCAGAAAATAGTGTAAATAGTTTTGTAGAACTTTTGAAATGTTTAACAGACAATCTTTTGTACTATTTAACTCTGGTCACAAAGTTATAAAGGCCTTCTGTAGATAGTATTAAATATAAGGAATTATTGAAAATCATTGTTTATTGTGATATTTTAACAATATAATTTCAAATAACATTTAATTGTAGCATGAATAGGTCGGCTCGACCGGTGAAGGACCACGCTCTCACAGAATACCAGCGTAAAATAGCAGCTCAATGCTGCTGTGTTTCGTATGGTGAGTGTAGAGTTTTTACTGGAAAGAGGCATTTCATCTTAGCCCTCACGGCTGACATCGTATCTGCATTTTGATTCGCAAACGAGGATAGATGTAGATGTCTATGGGCCACAGCAACCACTTACCATCATTCATACCATCAGGATTGTGTGTTCACTTGTCACCCTTATCCTATAAAAAGCCACACGACAGTGTGTCAGCCAAGTTCAGAAAAGAAAAGTGCGACGCATTGGCAGTGTGTAATATTATACGAAACCGTTTCGAGCTACTTTCCACTCGACAATAACTCAAAACTATTAGGTCTAGCACATTAGCAATTTTGCATATTTTAGACCTAGGCCGCCTTGATTACCCAGACTCCCAAATTTTGTGAATAACCTATTCTTAAGGTTTGAAAATTGCCTCTTTATCACTTAATGATTCATCATAAAACCTAGACCTCTTCTAGGTGACTCAGAAACTTGAAATTAACGATACTGGATACCATATCTAGTATCGTTAATAAGCATATGAAAAGACTATAATTCTGAAAACTCCAACAACTGTTTTTAATTAAATCTTTATTGGATCTTAGTTAAAGCGGAAGAAAATTATAATGTTAAATTAGAGAGTAAACATTAATTCTGCATAGTCAAAAAATACTTTCACTCGTAGTTAGATAATAAACCTGCTGCTGGCCTGTTGGCGGTAACAAGAGGCGTGGTTGGGTTTTACGGTCTAAGCAAAATCTAAATATTATAATAATAAATGTTTCTTTTCTGTCCCGAATGTATTTTCTATACTACCTACCATTCGTCCGATTACGATGATGCCTTGGCGAGTTGTTGTGGGCGCGCCCGCGAAGATATTTGACAAAAAAATTATATATTTTTGTTGTTTTGTTCGTTCTATATGTGTTTCTATTCAAATATTGGAAACATTGAAAGGCATACCAGGAACGACTAGTCTAAAATTGAAAAGATTATGTGCAAATTCTCATTCTAAATTTAATTCTAAAGCATAGAGTTAGTAATTTATTTATGGGGCAATGTATACGCTTTTGCAACAAATATATAATAAGTTTATGTATCGCTAAGTTATAAAATAAATAAACAAAAATTTTATAAAACTCGTGGGCACCTCATTCCCATCCCCATCTTCATTCCCATCGCTACCAAGCCAGTTCAGATATGATTTATGTAATTAATTAACATATCACATAATTGTAAATTGTTCTTTTTTTAAAAAAAAATTCTGGTTCGAAAAATACCTCTGTTCTCTGCAACTAGTCTAAAAAATTACTTTCGATAAGTATCATTTATGATCTATATTGAATCATCTTATACCGTAGGTATAAAAGGCGAGGTAAGTATATATCCAGAGGTCTTGTACTTTCTGTTATTATTTTTTTTTATCTGGAATAACTGTGACAAACGGGTACACAGTCCACATGATGGTGAGTGGATGCTGTGGCTCATAAACATCTTCATCTATCCTCCTGAGGACTAAGATGGAATGACTCGTTTCCAGTAAAAAGGATCTCCGATTCCTTACAATCACCATACGAAACGCGGCAGTATTAAGCTGCTTTTTTAGGCTGGTATATTGTGAGAGCGTGGTCCTTCCCCGACCGAGCCGACTCATTCGTGCTACAACTATAATATAGCTGCAGTATGCCTCTACCACGTTTAGATGGTATTTTGACCATTTTGTATTTATACCTGATATTAATTAACCAGAGTCTGGTAATGCAGAGTCTGATCATGCGAATGGAAATCATCACGATTTCCGTTCGCATGATTTTACCAAATCTTGTCTATAACGGGAGCAGCTCATGTCCTACAGTGGACTTCTTATGTTTACGTGAACACTACACATTTAAATAAAACTAGTTTTTACGGATTTTATCACGTATATTAACTTATTTTATATACCCGATGTTTCGAATACTTTACAGCACCCTAGGTCACGGGGGGACAGAGGTGTTCGACGTCCCAATGTCATAGTTAACCACGGCTACCTTCAGATCAGAATTATTAATTTTTGGTCCGATCTACGCAGTATGAACTTATAGTATCTTGAAGTCTTGCAGTTGTATGCTTGGGCTGGAATTTAATTTTATTAAAAAGTACAAAATGGTTTTATTTCAATTCTACAGTGGACGTTAACAGGCTAATGATGAAGAATAAAAAAGCAATAAACACTTCTCAACAAATCTCAACTAACTGAATCAGTCTGATTACACACATCATATGTTTGCGATTATGTTTATTACGATAGTTAAGCACGTGATTATCACCCTTTTTGTAATGTTTATAATGCACTAAAACATATAAGTTTAAGGAACTACGAAGCGAAGTCCGATGCCGAGTTAGGATCGCGTGAGTTCTACGAAATACGGTGAAGGCCTCTTCTTAAATGCCTAACGTAAATTATCAAGCCATTATATCCTGTATAATTGTATACAAAACTTATTACACGATTAGAAATATGTTTTCATCGTTAACAAAAGTTAAAATAATAAGTTGTCTATACGTTGAATTATACTTTTATTTTGTTTTTCAATAAATGTACTTTTAAATTATAAAGTATTGAAAAAAAATAGAAACACTTTATTTTATCTATACAAATAAATAAAATTGAAGTGTCTGTTTGTAATGTTAAAATAACAGCTTTTTACTAAACGCATATGAAAGTATATACGGTACTAATAACAAAAAACAATTTTTATAATTTTTGTCTCTCTGTATGTCTGATTGTTCTGGCTAATCTCCGAAACGGCTGCACCGATTTTGACGGAACTGGCAGATAGCTGAGTTAAGGAGTAACTTAGGATATTTTTATTTTAGAAAAAGAATTAGGGTTCCGCGCAAAAAAATTAAAACCCATGAAATCGTAATAAATTCCACGCGGGTGAAGTCGCGGGCGACAGCTAGTTTATGAATAAACTACAGTGTTTCTAACTATTTTCTTGTGAGAGTGACAAACGAGTACACAGTTATCTGATGGTAACTAGTACGATTACTAGGACCTATAGACTCCTACATCTGTCCTCGATTAAGAATCAAAATTGAATAGGCGACTCGATAGCGCCGTTGCGAAGCGCATGCTTAGCCGTTGTTAAACATTTGACTGCGGCGCTGTCGAGCCGCGATTTGGAATTCCGCATATTTTTTACTGTCAAAACTGTCAAAAGAAAAAAAACCTTAGCAGGGAAGTACTTTTTTTATAATAAAAATTATGCAAAAATGTTGCAGTGTCGTGGCCTAGTTATTAAGTAACATCTAAGGAGACCATTCACGATTGCAACTTATAAATTATTGATAATGAGTAACGAAACGGGCACTTAAGGCAATTTTAGTAAGAGAAAATCAATTAATATCCGACTAACTTCATCTCTTTTACACTCTTTAATTCATATTCACCAACATTATGTTAAAACTCTACCTGGTAGAGCCAAACTGCACTATTGTTGATGTTGCACGATTGGGTCAGCTCGAACGGAGAAGACTGGTATAGAATTTAATTCTGCTGTGTTTCGTATGGTGAGTGTTGAGAACCGGAACCTTTTTACTAATAACAAAGCATTGCGATTTAGAATTCAATAGTGACAACGCAACTGCAATTTAATTCTTAACCAAAGACACGGGTAGGAAAATTTGGCCCACAGCATTTTTTTACCATTAAGTACACGTACTCTGTTGTCATCATTACTTCTTTAAACGAAATGTTACAAAAATGTTAATAAAATTAAATGTTATAAAAAACACTTTTTCACATTCTCTATGACTATTTAGACATGTGATGTGAATTATCCTTTCTCTAAACATAGACAATGGGTATAGTTTTTTTGCACACGCCGGTTGTCGTCGGCTCAACACCAAGTACCTATCTAACTAAAGTCACGTTATTCGACAGGTTTCCAACGAAATATATTTATTCATTCATCAGCGAGGTCGAATGCGCACGCGACTGCTGGCTCGGTACTGCGCAAATGATGGGAACTAATGATGCATTAATATTTTTATAAATTGAAAAAAAACTTTAATATGCGCAAAGGTAAATCGCGTAAATATTTTTTTTTTTACTTTTGATTCTATCAAATATAATGTTTTCTTAAATTTACGCGAAGACTACACATTAAATGAAACTAATTTTTACGGATTATATCGCGTTTAATTTTAACTTTTTAATCCCGACGTTTCGGGTGCTTTACAGCACCCATGGTCATGGGGCGGACTGAGGTGTTTGACATCCCGATGTCATAGTTAGCCCGGCTACCTTCAGTTTTATAATATTAATTTTTGGTTCGATCTACGCAGAATGAGCTTACAATATCTTGAAGTCTAGCAGTGGTATACTTGGGTTTGGATTTAATTTTATTAATTATAGGATCCCAAGCAGATGGCAGCACCCATCCATCTTCTCTATTGAAATTAGGATGTTTTTTAATTTCAATAGCCTCGCGAACCATCCTTGGCAGGAATCGGTGTTCTTTTGCGTGCTGTAAAGCACCCGAAACGTCGGGAATTAAAAGTTAAAATTAAACGCGATATAATCCGTAAAAATTAGTTTCATTTAATCTATCAAATATGTTTTTAGATTTTAATATCTTTTAGTTTGTAGTATTTTATACTTTAGTTATATTATTGCCATTGACAAAAAATATAATACAAGCTAAAGAGTAAAATAAAGTAGTTGACAGTCATGTCAATAAGCTGCGAAAATGATGTATATTAAAGGAATTGGAGGGAAATGCTCGTAAACGACGTCATTATTTTTAATATATAATGCAATTTATTGGTGGTCATGTAAATTTCACAGTACGCGAGCTACCCGGGTTCGATCCCCGCCGGCACCAATGCAATTGTTAATTACAATTTTAAGTGTTGATTTATCATGTGCTCGGCGGTGAAGGAAAACGTCGTGAGGAAACCTGCTTGTCTGAGAAAAAATATTAAAAATATTTCGAAGACATGTGAATCCCCCCAACATGCAATGGGGCTACGCGGCGGACACTTTCTTGCCCTAAAACCCCTCTCATAAGTGAGAGAAGGCCTGCGCCCAGCAGTGGGACGCATATAGGCTGTACCTTTTCTTTAATTTTACTTATATCATTTACCAAATTATATCGCATTAATGTTTTTTTTTTCAGTAGGGTCATAGTTGCATAAAAATAAGTTAATGTGTAAATATGATTTTGCTACAATCGCATCTTTTCCAAACTGGTCATGTTTTCTACGCACTACTACTATTACATCACACTCAATGAATATAATATAATCAAGTGTACTATATTACGAGCTATGATGCAAAAGCAATAGATTCTCTCTAGTAGTAAGTAAAGTTACAGCCTATACGCCACACGCTGGGCACAGGCATCCATTTGTTTCTACGAGGGCTACGGAGTAATTATTCTGCCGCGGTGCGGCGCAGTGTTGGTGGACTTCACATGTATACGAAATATTTCCTTCATAATATTTTCATTCACCGTCAAACACAAGTTGCTCGGGTACTAGGTACGTAATTTACGTCGAGCGCTTAACTTCTGAACTACCGCGGCTCTAGCTTTTTTCTCTATGATTTTTATATTTTACACTGGCTAGTAACTTAAAAAAAAATCCATAAGGCACTGTATTCAACGCTAAATGGCAGCTGTTATATTAGATATAGATATGCGACGGCGGTATATCTAGTCCCAAGGTTGTGGAGGCACGCGACGAGCGCGCCGCCCGATGTGGTATAGCCTTCTACGGCACTCTAATTTCTTCGGCATTCTAATATGGAAAGTTCAAAATTTTCCACAATGATTAAAATTGTTTTAAACCTCATTATTCCATAGATATGAATTATTTTATTACGTGAAGAGGAGTAAAAGACAAAGTTTAAAGAGCACTTTAAATAAATAACTTTAGAAGTTCATATGTTCAATTATTCAAGAAAATTTAGTTATTGTATTTTTTCTTTATGACGTTTAAAAATTGTTTTTACGTATGTATTTTCTATACGGCTTTAAAATCGCGTATTTAAAGAAGAATGGACACGTCATTCGGCTTTCCCTTGAATATCATGTCGAAACAAGGAAAACACGGATTCGTAATGTGTTGGTATTGCTAGCAAAACAGACGTTAGAAAGTGCTGTGGCGATATAGCCGATGGATATCGTCAAAAATAACGGGCGATATGTGACTAATATTGTAATTTGTGAGCTTAAAAGTACATGGCCAATCTATTGACTCTTGTAGCGCAATCTAAACATAGAAAGCAACATAATATGCGTTGTCATTCCTCATAGTATAATAAAATAGCCTGTGTACTATAATTTTACTTCAACTGCTAAGCATCAGTAACCTAACCTAACCGTGTAGTGGCGGTGTAAGAATATCCACTACCCCATATCGTCCCGTGGTTGTCGTAAGAGGCGACAGAAGGAAACAAACCAGGAGAAACGCAGCTGCTTCTTCCTAATAACAACTTAAAAAAATTGCGGTTGCCACCGCGCCTGCCAAGCGTGGCAAATGTGGCAAATAATCCCCACTATAAAAGTCCACTGCTGAACATAGGCCTCCCTCATAGATTGCCTCATGGGGGGATTTGCCATAGTTGTCACGCTTGGCGAGCGCATTGGTAACCGCAGTTTTCTTATTATTTGAAGTTATCAGGAAGATGCTGCTGCCCGTCTCCTGTTTCATTTCCCTCTGTCGGCTATTACGACCTCGGTACGATATGGGTTAGTGGATATTCTTACACCGCCACTATACGGATATTGCATATTAAAAAACTTTAAAGGTAGGGATAGTTTAAACAATATATAGTCATCGAGTCATCGAGTACAATATAATACTCATATTTCGGATGTATCAGTTTTGCTGTCGCTACGTACGTTCAGGCGGCGCTGCGCTTGCGCAAGCAGTTTGCTCACTTTTTGTTTGCCTTACACTTTGTACTAGCACTAGGCTATCAGTTACTTGGCCTGTGATACGCGCGTCGGAAACTGCTACTTAACGGTAAAGTTTGGGTGCGTCGTTATTTAATACTAGCTGTTCCCCGCGACTATGTCCGCGTGTAATTTATCACGATTGAATTTCATGGGTTTTAATTTTTTTGCACGGAACTCTAATTCCTTTTTTAAAATAAAAGTAGTCTAAGTTACCTCTCATAATATCAGCTATCTGTTAGTGAAAATCTCGTCAAAATGGGTCTAGCCATTTCGGAGATTAGCCGGAACAAACAAACAGCCAGACAGATAAAATTTTTAAAAATTGTTATTTTGGTATAAGTACTGTATATACTTTCATATGCATTTACTAAAAATTTGTCATTTTGAGATTACAAACAGACTCTTCAATTTTATTTATTTGTATATATAGATTTTCAATTAATAGCTACTCGTAGCTGACCATACTGTAGGTGTAGTTTATGAATAAAGATTCATAAGATATTCATTTTTATTCATTGATATTCATATAATATAATTATATTATTATGAAATTGTAAGATTAAATTGTAAAGCTAACATTGACAAAGTGATATCAGGTTGCATGGTGTATTTGCCTGGAAACCGATATAGAAGTCCTTATTTAGATAAAACAAAAATAATCTAAAAATTGTTACTTGGATTTTTTATTTTAAATTTTTTCAACATGTTATTAAAATATTTTTTTTTTGTATTTACTTTAATACTACTTATTTTGATTTGTTATATTATAGTGAATGAAGACATTGAAAAAAAGTAATATAATGGAGTTCATTTCATTTCATTATAACTAATTTTGAATTTTTTAATTCTTGACGTTTACTTTTTTTATTTTATAGGATAGGGTGACAAACGAGCACACAGTCCACCTGATGGTAAGTGGTTGCTGTGACCCATAGACATCTACATGTATCTTCAATAAAGAATCAAAATGCAGATGCGTTGTCACCCGTGAGGACTAAGATGGAATGCCTCTTCTCCAGTAAAAAGTGTCTCCGGTTCTCTACACTCACCATACGAAACACAGCAGTCTTAAGCTGCTATTTTACGCTGGTATTCTGTGAGAGCGTGGTCCTTCCCCGGTCGAGCCGACCCATTCGTACTACAACTATACTACTAATATAGCTGCAGCATGGCTCTACCATGTATAAACTTACTTACTTACTTACCCGATGCACTCTGCTAAACATAGAATGAGACTGGCAACCAACAAATAGTAGTATAAAAATTCCAAACTGCCGAACCTAAATTCCACAGACAGGAGGCAGAATTACCAGTGCGAGGGTATCGATGCGCTCACCAATTCAAATTTTGCAACCCAATTAGTATATTCCTGAAAAGGCTATAATACCCCATCAATCGAATTATAAGTCTGGTTAAAGAAGGAGAAAATAAATTGATAGTAATTTTAGTTGTAGGTAGTAGTTAAAGTTATTTTATTTGCATGAATAAGAGAAGTTTAAAAAAAATTAATGATTGCCAAGCTACGTCAGACGCTAATTCCAAAAATTTATATCTCCAAAAAAGTAATTTGTATATTGTAAGACAATTCGAAAATAAATATGCAATAATAGTGCAATTTAAACAAATAGTGATAGAGACAGGCAAGGGTCGCACATCCGCACTTTTGCGCGCGCATTCATAGATAGACCGGCCTTGCGGGTGCTGTTCAACTCTGTAAGGGTGTGTGCTATGCAAGACAAGATGTAGCGGAGCGGGCGGAGATCAAAGCTTCTAAATCAAGAAAATTACAATTCAAAAATGTCACATTATTGAGACAATTATCCTCGTCATATCCAATCATTAGTCCACAGCTGAACGTATTATGCCTCCCTCAAACTCATAAAATATTTATTTTTATTAGATATTTCGAAATATTTTTGGAACAAAACTAATTTTACGGATTTTATCGCGTTTGATTTTAACTTTTTTTAATTCCCGACGTTTCGGGTGCTTTTCCAGCACCCATAATCACAGGTGGGACTGAGGTGTTTGACGTCCTGATGTCATAGTTAACGAAGGCTACCTTCAAATTTTAATTATTAATTTTTGATCCGATCTTAGTTTTATTTCATGTGTAGTATTCGCGTAAATATTAGAAATATATTTTTTATAGAAAGTCTCTGTTCATACTATTTTTCTTTTTCTTTTGTATACATTGAAGTGATATGCGCTTAAGTTCATTATACTTTGTATAATCATCTCTGCTTAGGTTTATTAACAGTATAAACGTAAGCAATAGTTATGTATTTTATGTGCCAGTTTTCTCAATAAAAAAACATAAAAATGCATAAAAGCCTTTAAAATAAATATTTATGTATTTATGTTATTTGCTTCTACCAAATAAACAGTTTCCGCTTAACGCTATCTACTTTGAGCGCATTACGTGACACACTT
This sequence comes from Parnassius orleans, assembly GCA_029286625.1. Taxonomy (NCBI): domain Eukaryota; kingdom Metazoa; phylum Arthropoda; class Insecta; order Lepidoptera; family Papilionidae; genus Parnassius; species Parnassius orleans. The sequence goes on from JAGSMP010000083.1 coordinate 1,321,468, forward strand.
TTGAGTTGGCTTCAAGCCGCCTCAAAGTACACAGGAAAAACGGTGATACAGCTTCATCATTAAAGTCTTTTTTTAAATGAATTCAAGGGAAAGCATAGTTTTAATTGAGACGGGCGCAATGGTCGGGCGTCCTGTCGCAAATTTCGAAATTTGAAATTCGAAATTTGCGGCTTTTACAAAACGTAGTATGCATTACATTTATTTTCATTTTAATCTTTTTAAAATATTCATTAATAAACTTATTGGTCGTTATTGTTTATTATCTTTCATTAACATGCAATAAAAAGATTGTTAGCATTTAAAAAGTATATTACTAGCTCACATAAATACATAACTAAGCAGTTCTTGTTATTGACGTAATGAATACGCGAAAATAAGTTATCTGTGCAACAATAGGGAATAAATCTAAAATTCAAAGGAATAAGTCAGCTGTAATCAAAGTCCACGCTTAGACACTAAATTAGGTCTTATCTTGGCAACTCAAAACCTAGGCCGTCTTGATACATATTGTTGTTATCTAGGAATACTAGAAATGTTAGAATAGTTTTAAGTGCGTCCACAGATGTACATATGAGGTAAAAGTATGGATTTACACATAGTGTATATTAAATTATAATACTATGTTATAAATATTATTTTAATTTATTTTATTTTAATTTTTCCGAAACGATCATTTGGTAATCTTTTTCTGTATTATAAATTTATTTAAAAAACTTGTCTTTATCAGTATAGGGTAAAGTAAAAGTAAAGTAAATTTACAGCCTATATACGTCCCACTACTCGGAATAGACCATCTCCTGATTTGTTTCCCCTTGTCGCCTCTTACGACACCCACAGGATGATATAGGGTTAGTGGATAGTATTCTTACACCAGCACTACACGGTTTCTTTCTTTATCAGCCCATAAAAGGTCATTGGACGCACACATATTTACTTAAAATTATGTAGTTGCTTGCAAATAATTTTAGATGCATGTGTGTCCACGTGAGTGCGTATTCTTACAATAAGTTGAGCTTGGATTTGGCGTGGTTTTTGCAACACATAAAATGTACGCAGCGCTCCGTCTTTCTCTTTTCGTTGGTCTGAGCCGTCAGAGTGTAAAACATGAAAGTTGTTAAATATTTAGTACGCGTTTTTGTGTTGTCAATTTCGTGCTTAATAACTTTCATTATTAAAAGGGAAATATACCCATGCTTGAAGAATTGATAGACTCGTCAGAATGCTAGAATACAAACGGGCCCAACGTGATACCTACACGACATGAACGGTCGGTACAACTTTGTTTATTGTATAGTTGATTGTCCGACAGTTCCGCAATCTGGATTTTACCAACGTAACAACAAGTCCCAGATGCACGACGTCAAGGCAAGATCGAAATCTGGTCTCTTTGTATGTGTAGAAGCCAAGTTTCAGTTGTATTATGACCGCAGCACTAATAGGAAAGGACTACGCTTGCAAAGAATTATAACATAACAGCAACATAATACTGCTGTGTTTCGTATGGTGAGTGATGAGAACTAAAGACCCTTTTACTGGTAACGAGGCTTTCCATCTATAAATCTTCAAGAGTGATAACGCATCTACATTTTTTAGTCGAGAGGTTAGGTGTCCTTGAATCACAGCTTCTGCTTACCATCAGGTGGATAGTGTGCTTGTTTGTTTCCCTCACTTTTGTTTGAAAACATGTTTAGAAGTTTTATAACATTAGATAACCAGAGAAATAAAATCTTGTCACTATTTTCACTAACCTTCTATAAGAATCGAATTTAGACGTAGCATATCCAAAAACTAATCCCTAATGACCCGGTTTCGCGTATCAATGTTGTCGTAAAAAAACCTAACTAATCAGTTGTCGCCTTGAAGGGATATTGCGAAAATTGTAAAAAGCGGGCCCGTGTTAGCGACAACCGTTTCACAACGCAAGGTCGAATTTCACCTCTACAATAATAATGGAAACTAATTTGTTTATTGTTGTAGGGAAACCGTGCTCTCTGGTTATTAAAGATCGATCAGACTTCAGTACTTCGTTATATTGCTTTGTGTCGAACATATTTGGAAAGTTTTGCATCGGTCAGCGCTAAACGCTCACTCAGACCGTGAGCGTTTAGCTCTCTCGTATAAAAAGGATAGAATAAAATGCGAAATATGCTTAAAAGGTAAACAAAATGAGTAAAATAAACTTATTATTACTTCTATTAATGTCTAATCAAATTAAAAAAAAATTGACTTTAATAAAAAAGTAAAAGCCGACTTCAAAGAGCTAAAAAGGTATTGAAATAATTTTCGCTTATTAGCTTCAGAACACAAGGCTTACAATTAATTACACTAGATTTCTTTTAATAATATCCTTTTGGGTTGACGAAGGACGAAATATTAAAAGCTTGAATGTTTTCGAAATAGTGTAACTAACAATTTATCCCATATTTTTTCACCCTTAGGAGTAGAGTTCTCCAAATTTATATAGAACAAACCTTGAAGTAAAACATATTTAAAAAAAAATCATTAAAGTCTGTCACAATTGACGAAGATATCGAGTAACATACACATAAAAAGAAGAACACACCCGAATTGCGATGAACCTCCTTTTTTTGAAATCGGCTAAAAAGAGAAGTTCTTAATCGTGATTTTTTGTCTCAGTCTATAGAATGCAATATAACCTCACCTAATTTGTTCTGCTTTCATTAAAACTCAAGGTCAACAAAGATGAGAAAACAAGAGCTAAATTTACCAAGGCGGTTCATGGAGTGCTTGTATAGAAAATGATTGCTAAATTCTGTCTTGTCTCAAAGTTGCAACTACAAATGACGTTGGTGCCACTCCTCGCATGCATGTTTTTTTTTCTTTAATATACAACAAGGGCCCAGCTGTTACGACTGCCTACTCTTGTAAAGTTTTAAAAAGTGTGTTACTCGAATACACGGAAAGCCTCTCCAGGTGATCCATAGAACCCCACGACGTATGCCATATACGTTCAGGATTCCATCACTGACTTGCAGCCATGGTGGTAAAATTGCGGTCATATGATTTGTTATATACACAGAAAGAACTTTATTACCGATGTATTTTCCACCTTCAATCAACAAAATGTATATACTTTTGCAATAACCGGCCAAATTTGCAGAGAAGGTTCAGAATAAGTAATATAGGCAAATGGTGTAGAAAAATTAATTAAAAAAAATCTCAAACATTTTGTCCTTTTTATCTTTTAAATTCAAAATGCGTGGTAATGCATTATTTTAACTGATTTTACTGCGCACGCACACATTCGTAAGGGTCGATCGGTAGGCAAAAACGTTGTCGCACATAAATCACATTCAATTTGGGATAATTTATATATTATATCATTTATATCATTATTTATATATTTGAACTTAAGTTTAAAATTTGGCTAATCTTTCAAAAATAACCCTGTATATTTTCTTTAAATAAAACTGTATGCCGAATATTTTAATACTATTTATAGTATTTTCGCAGTTACTTTAGTGTAAGAGAAGAGGATCAATCCTCTAAACGGGTGAAAACGTTCAAGGTCAATTGCCATCTTATGAATTTTTATTAAAACAAATTTTACGTAATTTTGTAATTATGATGTTGAGCCAAGCCCTCTTTTAAAATTAAGAAAGTCAGTTGTTACATCCTTCCTCTGTTATGTTAATAAACGATCGCGAACGAAGTCGTCGGCATAAACGCAAAGCGACCTATGTGAATACGTGAGCACTCACACATGTACCATAAAACACTGTAGTCACTTGATAGTTCAGCTAGGAGGCGTATTGCAATCAGGAAAGTAACTTACAAAGTTATTAATACTGCTGCCTGATGTATATGAATATCCCACTATATTATACAAAAAGCCTCTAATTCTCAGATTATCATAGCCCTGCTTGGTCTTATTTGTGTTACAGATGTATTACAATAAACAACAATAAAGCAATTCACTCTTTCATTATAAACTTAAGGTCACTAAATAATATGAAAACATATTTATATACTCGTATAATTGAAACTTTTGCCTAACTTAAATAAGCAGCCCAAATCTCTAGTAGTAAAAATAAAATGATTTTTTTATTACATAGTTCAAGTATTGAATTTGCTTTTTTTCAATAGATAATCAATTGTAAACGAGGCACGATACAGTCAGTCACACACACACAGTGTAAGCTAATATTATCATATCAGTCGCTATTCGCTACCAAACCGCGTTAGTAGGTACCTGAGCGCATGTTGTACGCATGCGCATGCATAAATATGTGTACAGCGATGCAACACATTTGATACTTTTGCATTGAAAAATGTTTCTATTCAAGGCTTCGATTCGTAAATTTTAAATAGATAATACACACTTGCTTAAGTACTTTCTGCAGTATGTAACGGTATCGGATTGAATATTTAAATTTCCAGATTTCTAGATTTGTGCAATAATTGCGCATAATTATTCAATATTTTGGTATGCTCTTCCTTCTCAACATCGTTAATAGTCCATAATCGGTTGCAAGACTTGGAATACTTTGGCAAGCGGATTAGCATACCCAAAAGTAATCATTAGGGAGTTTAACTTTAAGAAATTGGTACTGTGATGTTCCAGTCCGTATAAAGCTGTTAATGTGAGACCGTCGATAGAACGATATTTTACTAGCTAATTCTTTAATCTATTTCAACGACATTCATGGAATGAAAAAGGGTAACAACATACCTCATTCTCTAAACCGGCTCCAATGATACCAGCAATTATTATTCAAAACAACGTTAATAAAGTTATAATTCTAATAGTGTTTTTTACAATATTAAAGTTAAATGTATACTTACTCCGGTGTTTGGTAATTAAACACTTATTTCATACATTCTTTTAAAGTTATAATAGTTATATCTGTTTCGTCTATAAAGAGTAATCAAAATTCATACCTTAAACAGGTAAAATAATGCCAAACACGTTGTTTAGCACACAGATGTCGTTAAACTGTCGAAGGTAACTGCAGGTACACTAAGTACCAAGACGACTCGCGCGCACGCATCGAGGCAGTCGCTATATGGGTCTTGGCCAGGCAACTTTTTCTTGCACACTTTAGTACTTAAACTAATGCTCGACCTGTCACATGTTTATGCGATCCTGTTAGCTTAGTAATTTTGGTACATATAAGCTTCATATGTTTGATTGTTTTATTCAAGAAACACCGTTTTAAGTTACTTCATAATATTAACTACGCGTAGAGTTTTATGTTCTATCGTTCTATATAGAAGCATCTTCAAGCGTATGAGACATTTGTGTTTAATCTCATAACATATTTTAATAAAATGTTTCTTATCATTCTTATAGAAAATAAATGCGGTAAAAGTATTGCTAATTAAAGATTCAAGCAGGTTTGGTAAGAAAGAATCCCACCAAAAACAAAAAAGCGACATTGGGATTGTCTGCTTTTCCGATTAAAAAGTATTAATTAGAAGAATTAACAACGTTCGTGAAACTGCTCGACACTTTTTGACACCGAACATCGATGATTTCTAGTTTTCAGATATTTTCCTTTGTACACATCTAATTATCTACTTTGATGCCAAATTTCAAATTTCTATGTAACCCAAAATATGGTTTAGGTTTTTGATGAGTGAGTAAGTGAGTAATAAAAATGGCACTTTTCAGACCTATATAACTTGAGAACTATCCAAGGGTTGCTTATGAGTTATGCAAAACTACTTAGTTAATAGTTTTTGAGTTATATGAGGTTTAAAAGTATCTCGAAATGGTTCGTGTAAATATAAACACTGTCAATGCTTCTTTCCTTTTCTGCAATTGGCAGAAAAACTATCAAGTGTCTAGATATGTTCTCGTAAAGATACCAAGTTTTTCTATTAATTCCATTGACACATGGTCTAACCAACACTGAATCCAAATTTTCGTCGAATGGTTAGGCAGCAGCTTTAGCAATGGTGGCGCACACCTTTCAAATGCTTTCCAGCTGGTGTGTTCTTGGAAAGTCTAATATCCAGCACTAGTCCTAAAAAAACTTTTGTAAATCATAGTAGATGCATCATAGTGGTACTACATTCTATTAAACTTTTCGATACTTTTCCCACCACCTTACATATTTCGGACCAACGCATACACATGGACATGGACAGGACATTGGCAAGCCTAAAATTCGAAATATTTCACTTCGCTTTCTTTAAATACCACTAAACAAACAGGTTGTTGTGTCGTTAGCCTTGGTTGTCATTGGTGCTTATTGCTTCATAACGATCGGGTTTATTTTGGATAAAAACAATAAAATGTCGCTATGACATGCTGAAAAAGTACTTTGTTACAATGTCGTAAATATAGGCGAGGTCAATTTTCAGTTTCCCTTTATATTACAAAAAATCAATTGTAGATACTTGTTCTGTGCGGGATTCGAACCCGCGGCCTAAGCATCTGGTACTGCGATTTTCAATCCGCCCGTTAAATGTGACGATTAAAGGCACATCCTCCCTAACGTAGGAAAGGCTTATGTCCAGCATTGGACTTTAGCGGGCTGATAATGAATAAAAATATAGATAATTTTAATCATTTTTGTTTTCTCAAACTTCTATGTTTTCAGTTCACTTCAAAATGTATGAAATGATATGTAAACTCTTAATTTTTCCATGTCTGAAATTAGATTTCGTTTGTCAAAAGTCAATATCAATCAACAATCTTTCAAAATGAGGTTCCTCTGTACGGAGAAGAAACGGTAAAAGAAACTCCGCAGGTATTCTCTAATTTGACATTTTATTAAAAGCCAATAATATGATATTCCTAAGAAAAATTGTATAGGAATAGACCCATGAATAATCAAAGCATGTTCTATAATAAAATTACAAAACAAAACAAAATCAAAAAAAAAAGATGAAAAATCAAAGCTAATAAACGTGTTGCCCTCAGGCGGCACCTGTTCAAAAGTAATACGCGTGTGGCAGCCATCGCCCTCCTCGGCCATTTGTATATTAAGTGATTGTATTGATAACAATAAAACGTGTGTATGTGTATGTCTTAAAAAGAAATTGAAAAATTACGTTACAATAAAAATGTATTCAATAAATTTAATTAAATACCAATGTCTTGCTGCAATTCGATAATCATGTACGAAATATCGCTTAGTCCACACTATCAGGTAAACTTGTTTGATTTCAGTTTACGTAGCAAAAAAAATATTGTTGACGTCGATATGCTGATGTATCTATTATAACTAGCATTACTTGTAATAAGCCAGGGCAGCGATATGTCCACATCTATAAACGATTTTGTTAAAATTTTCCATGATTACGCTACCAAAATTATTAACATAATAAAACTTCAGATTTAATAATTAAATTAAAGATAAAAATTTCTCTTCTCCTTTATGTGCTTAATTTTAATTAACTCTTCTATTTCTTTTTAAATAATTATCGTCGTATTTTATTTCTTGTTGTCAAATTCTAATACATTATTTTAGTTATTTTAGTTTTATATTAGATTTAATTTAATTTAATTGAAATAAAACTAGTTTTTACGGATTTTATCGCTTATATTAACTTGTTTTATATTCCCGATGTTTCGAGCACTTTACAGCACCCATGGTCACGGGGGGGACTGAGGTGTTTGACGCCCTAATGTCATAGTTAACCACGGCTACCTCCAGATAAAAGTTATAAATTTTTGTTCCGATCTACGCAGTATGAATTTATAGTATCTTGAAGTCTTGCAGTTGTATGCTTGGGTTAAAATCCGCAAAAATTTTTATTTAAATGTTCGCGTAAATATAAGAAATCATTCAGTTAATTGAGTTCATATAATTGTATGTAATGTTATGCTGGCATATGTGTATGGGAAATCGATATATAGGAGAAAAAAATGTCAATAAATATTATTTATGTTATTTCAACGAGTGCGCCCCTGACGACTGAATGAGCGCGACTGAAACGACATGCGAGAAACTCATGTTGGATAATCTATTCAAAATCGTTGAACCCAAATTTTGGTATAAAAGTAAAATAAGTAAAGTTACAGCCCATATACATCCCACACTGGACACAGGCCTTCTCTCATTTCTAAGGGGGTTATGGAGTTATTAGTCAGCTGAACTACTCCAGTTCGTATTAGCGGTCATCGAATGTCCTCGAAATGTATTATTCCTCATTATTCTTCAGACATGTAGTTGCACCGCTGAGCACGTGCTATATCAGCACTTGATATTGATACTACCATTAGAAACTGCCGTGTTTCGTAAGAGGTGATAGAAGTAAACTGAAACAGAAGATGGGCAGTAACATTTTCCTGGTGACAGTTCAAAATAATAAAAACACATTTTATTTACAGAAATATTTTATACGGGGAAGGCTTGCATACAGCTGTAGGAATCCATCTAGGATCGGCCATCTGTCAACTTCATCGGTGCCCTTGTGGTAGCGGCGACTTTGAGCTCCACCGACTTTCATGTTAGAAAAGTGATGGTAAGTTCTCGTCCCGTCACGGTTCTTTACACGTTGTTATACGGCGTTTTCTGGTCTCTATAAATGTCCTCTTGGTTTTAGAGCCTTGTAGGATATGTAGACACGATGGTATGACTTTAGTCTCTTGGGAGTGAGAGAAAAGTCTAGTATGGGATGCTGCCTGTATAGTTACTTTGGCGGCCTCTCATCTTAGGGGTACCTTGTTTTTTTTTATAGAATAGGGGTGATAAAAGAGCACACAGCCCACCAGATGGTAAGTGGTTGCTGTGGCCCATAGACATCTACATCTATCTTCGTTTGCGAATTTAAATGCAGATACGTTGTCAGCCGTGAGGACTACGATGGAATGCCTCTTTTCCAGTAAAAAGGGTCTCCGGTTCTCTACACTCACCATACGAAACACAGCAGCATTAAGCTGCTATTTTACGCTGGTATTCTGTGAGAGCGTGGTCCTTCCCCGGTCGAGCCGACCCATTCGTGCTACAACTATACTATTAATATTGCTGCAGCATGGCTCTACCACGTAAAATTGTTTAGCCGGCGTAGCATCAAAAGCGGCTGTACTGTGTGAATGGCGCACATTTGAGTCTCTGAGAGATAATATCAATATTTGAACCATTTACTAAAGAGGCTATCGTTACCGCAACTGGTGTATATATTGTGTATATACTGTGACTGATAGACTGGTCGTAGCCGCTGATGACAAGAGGGTTGGTTCTTTGCTACGAAGTACGAGTATAGCCGTTTAGCGAGGAAATGCAGTCACTATCCTTGGTATTATACCGCTGAGAATAGAATTCTTTGAAAATTTTAGTTTTTAGTTTATTTTACTGTTATATACTCGTAGATATATTGTATATTAAAATGCTAAGTGTTTTTTTAGAAGCTAAGAATATTAAAAAGCTCAGTAATTTTGTAGAATTGTTTTAATTATTATATTTGTCAAACATTTGACAAAGTTCGAAAGTTGGGAAAATTAATTTTCCTATTTGAAACTCCGTCATCTACATCTAATAAGGCTTTACGCAATTATTCATTTGGTATTATATCAAGTATTTGATTGACTTTAATGTGAAACGGTGCGAGAACAAACTCGATTTCTTGGCTGTTCAACTTGTTCGTGCCTTTTAAGTTACAATGCATCATCAGTCCATAGATGGATGCAGGTGCTTTTAACATTAATATTTGTAATAATAATAATGAACTGTTTCAAGAATTAATTCACTGATTGATAAACAGATTGAGAAGCCGTAGACAGTCCCACCCATTATTGTTTAGGTTCTTTAAATTATGTCTTGCGTCTCATTTGAAAATTATTAAAAATATAAACTTGGCAGCTCGAAAGTAAATATGTATTCAGGTTTGACTGACAGAGAATGCTACAGGGCATTAAGTCCGTTCCATGCAAGCCTTTGAACTGGGTAGTAGCTATATAAATATCCACTACTCCATATCGTCCCGTAGATGTCGTAAGACAGAGGGAAACTGAAACAGGAGATCGAACAACTGAGAGGAGAGAACAACTCAAAATTATGGCATCTATGGCAAAATTTCCCATTTGAGGCGATCTTTAAGGAGAGATCTATGTTCAGCAGTGTACTTTTATAGGCTGTAAAGGAAGAAGGAGGGATTGTAAGCAATTGTAAGGTGAGAACATTAAAGAATAAAACAAATAAAAACTAAAAAATTAAAAATAAATAAATAGTGCAGTAACTAAGCGAATGACTGTAGCACTGCGGCCCGCGAATTTGGTTCCCGCACGCAATAAGTATTTGCTTAACCTAATTTTTATTTATTTATATATATAAAACGTCTTCTTTTTTATAGAATAAGGGTGACAAACGAGCGCACAGTCCACCTGATGGTAAGTGCTTACCATACGAAACATAGCAGCATTAAGCTGCTATTTTATGCCAGTATTCTGTGAGAGCGTGGTCCTACCCCGGTCGAGCTGACCCATTCGTGCTACTACAATAATATAGCTGCAGCGTGGCTCTTCACGATACAGGAGAAAATCCTATTAAAATTCTAACGTTTTAAAACCATATGACTAAGAAATTAAAAATAATGCATCCGCACTGGAGCGGAGCCATTACCGTCACTCTAAATGATTTAAGTATATTATGTAAGCTTTTTCGTGAAATCATACATTTTTCTTTTCTATTAAAAATATAAAATAATTATGACATAATTTTGGAAAAGAAATGAGTTTTAAAATTAATTACAAATTTGATTAGAAATAATTATTATAATTTTTATAAGGTTATATGAGTGAAGAATACATTAAAATATTTAAATTCATCAAATATATATGAAAATAGAGATAAAACTTTAAGTGATAGAACCACGATGCAGTGTACATCACGAACGGGTCGGCAAAGCCGGGGAAGGATCACACTCGTACAGAATAACACCTTAAAATAGCAGCATAATAGTGCTATATTACGTATGATGAGTGACAAAAACCAGAGACCTTTTATACTAGAAAAGACATATTCCATCTACATCCTCAGGGGTGGCAACGAATCTGCGTTTTGGTCCTTAATCGATGATAAATGTACTATGAGCCAAAACATCCACTAATCACCAGATGGAGTGTGCTTTGCTCTTTTGTCACCCTTAATTCTATAAAAAAATATTGTTATCAACATTAAGACGGTTCTTCTTTCGAAACGATCACTAGTTAAGGGACTAATCCGGTTTAATACACGCACGAAAAATAACACACAGTTAAAATGTTATTATAGAACTGGTTCTCGTTCTGTTATACTACCACCAGTTGGTTACGCAACCACGAACGTGTATTTTTGAAAACGAAACCAGATTTCGTAGCAGTATTTTCGTTGCACTGGCATGCAAAACGACATATCAAATTATCCTGTATGATATTTTAATTTTAGAATGCAAGCACACGCTAAAGTATTAACGCTGCAACGTTTTCACTGTTCTTGTTAATGTACCTGATAAAGTTTGTGTTTTCTTATATTTGAAATAAATTATATGCGCATAGTTTCCAAAATAAATAATTTAAAAAAAATTCGCTAGCTATTTATGCTCCCAATTGACATTGGCATTCGATTATTTTATCCCAGTTTGGATAGAAAACTACATTTATTTAAAAAAAAGTAACCACATATTATTTAATATTTATATATTATTTAATATTTATATTGTGTGTAATGGAAACATTATTTTCTTGGCATTTAAAACTGAAAAATGAACGAAGTAACAGAGAACTACTTAATATAATGCAACCATACCATAATGCATAACATTTTATTTATTTGTATGGTTATAAATTACGTATTATTTTAAGAATTATAATATGATTCTAATTATCACACGGATCTAAATAAAATTACTATATATCAACAAAAATAGGGAAATCTGTTGACTAAAACACGGAATTAATATTTCCTTTCTTTTATAAACGCTTTAAATTGTATAAAAGTGAAAAGATATAAGGTAAACTTATTATATAACAAAATCCAAGAATATCATTATGATTACGGGAGCACTCTATACTTTTTTTTTCCTAATATAATGTCATTCAGTTCATTCAGCCTAGTACACATCAGGTTATTCGGCTCGTTCACCCAAACCATCGTCAGTATGTCTAAAATTTTTAAACGGAATTTGAAGCTTTGATTTACCACGTGTTCGATGTCGAGGAAAAAACCGTGAGCATACCTTTAAATCTAAGATACTACAAATACATATATTATATAAATATTATGGAGGACATGTGAAGTCCGCCAACACGCTTAGGGACATCATCATCATCATCATCATTACAGCCCTTCATAAGTCCACTGCTGAACATAGGCCTTCCCCAAGGAATGCCACAAAGCACGGTCCTGAGCCACCTGCCTCCATCGACTTCCTGCATGTCTTACCAGGTCGTCACTCCATCTAGTGGGGGGTGGCCCTACGCTTCGCCTACCGGTACGAGGCTGCCACTCGAAATTTTTTCCCCATCGTTTGTTGGTTCTTCGAGCTATATGGCCGGCCCATTGCCGCTTCAGCTTACTAATCCGTTGGGCTATGTCGGTCACTCTATTTCTACTGCGGATATCCTCATTTAGTAAGTTTATCACGCATAGAAACCCCGAGCATAGCCCTCGCCATAGCTCGCTGATCGACCTTGAGCGTCCTCATACGGCCAGCAGGGAAGGACCACGTCTCAGATCCATAGGTCATCACTGGTAAAGCGCACTGGTTGTACAATCTCGTTTTCAGGTTTTGATGTATACCTGACGAGAAGATGTGTCGTTATATCCCGAATATAGGGACATCGCGGCGGACTAATCTTTACTCCAATAACCCTTTTAGAAATAAAAGAATAGCCTAAGTTATGTAGGTTGTAAGTTTATTGTTAAAGAATCCGTTATATCATCACATATGTGAAAGAGACTGTGAATTCAATGACAGAAACAGTAACTGTTACCGAATTTTAATTGGCCACTTTCTTTGGGCGTGTGGCTTTAAATTGCGTAACAGCGAAATGAGAAACAATTATGTACGTATTTAATATACCGGAAAGGAAGTGTTTGGGCGAACTTTCTAGAAACTATATATTTTTATGAGATTTCGCTCACGCAATAATGTATTTGTGAGCTTAGAGTCTGGTCAATTATAATTTAGGTTTTGTTGATTTAAAAAAAGAAAGTACTTTATTTATTGCACCAATTCAAATAATATATAATTTTGAAAACATTATTAAATAGTAGTTTAGAAAAACATAATAGTTCGTGTAGAATTCTAACTTAGATATAACTAAAGATATTTTGCCTAATTTAAAATTAATCGGTCATATTTCAGTGAAAATGTGCAACGTATGACATGTACATAGTACATATGTACTATGTACATGTATGTACTATGTACATGAAAAGCATAACTGCATATGCAGTTATGCTTTTCCAACATAATTAGAACTCTATGTGAAAGAAAAGAAAGTTTCAATTTTAAATTCCAGCGCTGCTCATAAGTGCTTTATGCTTAAACGTTCTGTAAGTTTATTTTATGAAAAAAAATATAATTGCACCTAACTATGAATAGCGGATAGTAGGTTAAGTCATTTTTTCTCGTTTAGAAGTTAATCTTACATTTGAAATCATTGTGATATCGATCTATGTTTGTATATGTACAGAAACGAATAATGATTTAGACTTTTTTCTCTTAATAGTAATTTAATTCAAGCTAAGTAATACCGTATGAGAAAAATCAATCATACTGTTTAATTGGGAACTGGTTGAGAGTTGAGACCACGCGCGACCGATCCGACCGCGAAATAAGAAGAAATTACCTTTAATGCTCCCACCTGAGGTGTGTGGCTGTTGGCTCTGCTGCACATTGCTCTGGGCCTCCAGCTTGGTGCTCACCGAGTTCCACATATCGAACATGTTCAACATCATGGGTCCCACCGGACCGAACGCTCACACAGACCGATCCATAACATTCACGTTAACTACGCGCGGATCATCAGCTCATCCATTATTAAAGAACACTGAAAATATTAATAAGTCTCAACACTGTTCGTCCGTTGTACGTACAAAAACTTAAGGCTACTGCACTGATCCCCGGTTGAATTTTGTATTATATATTGCCATTTTTACTAATCAATATTTTTATAAATATTTTTTCTATAGATATATATAAACTTTCTCAAATGGTCAACTAATGTAAATACGCTATATATTTTAATTCAACTACGTTATTCGGATTTAAATATCAGTCTAAAATTTCGTTCGTAAGGTTTGGGCTTATTTGCTTGGGAGTTTACACGTTATATCGTAGGTTTTGCTAATTTGTGAGATTATTGTTATAGATAAAAACTATTTTGTGACTATATATTGCATGTAAATGTCGGTAAACTGTGGTAATTTTGTATTAAATGCCCTCGGAAAAAAATTGGTAACTATTTAATATTGTCGTGCGATTTGTTCGTATAAAAACTTTTGTCGGCTTTGTGTCTGAATATTGTAGAATGTTCTATGGATGCGTTTTTTCCTCTTCATAGTTTTTTAAATGTCCGCGCTCCCTATATCCTTCCACTTGCAACAGTTCAAAAGCACATCGACACGGTCTCAATCACTGGCACGTTAACGACTTGCAACATTTTCGATGACAAAACGGGATTCGTCACGTGAATGCGAATTCAAAATTTAGATCTTCTTCCTTCTTGACCGGTGGGTTATTGCGTTATATTTTTGGGAGATTTTTAATCGCGTTCTCGCATGCACTGAAGTGCAGTTGCAGTGGCTTGTGGGTGTTTCAGCTTCAGTTGGGAGGAGGGGTGTCGGAAGCGCTGCCGTCGACTGCGCACGCCCGCAATCGATCCCGCGTGGCTAGTGAGGTGTCCCGACTAAAACACTACTTTTCCTGCGTGCTATGTGTATGGTGTGCACTATAGAAATGTCAGTCTTTGCCTCGTTTAATACTACGTATGGATAGATGAAGGCATCAGTCCTCTATTATGTCATTCACTTTGATGTTTCTCTCCGCGTACTTTACAGTTGCTATGCTGCATAATCCTAACTATAGTTGTTTCGCATGTACCTATTCGTTGTTATAATTGTATGTATGAACTTATTAGTCACGTTCTTTAAAAATTTTGAATTATTATAAGAAGAAAATGAACATGATCTCTAAAAAGACCCTACGGAGATAAAAGTTATAGTCTAAATACGTCCAACACTGGGCTCAGGCCTACTCCCATTACTGATAGGTTTATAGAGCAATAAACCGCGTTACTCTAGTTTATGTTGGCGGACTTTAGATGTCTTCGAAATATTTTTTTATTCCTCAGACTTGTAACTTTTCTCACAATGTTTTACTTCACCAACGAGCACGTGGTAAATCAGCACTTAAAATTACAATTAACAGTTTCATTGATGCCGAAATAGTAGCCTTTTACAAACTCTATATGATGTGAGAAAGTTTGTCTGCGTGTTAGTATAAACCTTGAAAAGCGCTACATATGTACAGTTATTCTAGAGTCTGATTGTGCTTATTAGAAATACGAATTTTGTAGTCAATCCGAAATACGCAAACCATAAGAGGATTTTTGATCAAGTAACTACTATAATTTATTTGAATAGATGAAACTCTAATATGTAAAAAATTCGTCGCTTTATTTCTGGGGTAAATACTACAAAACGGTATCAAAACTACAATATAAAGTATTGCTTTTTGGAAAACTGAATTTTTTCTGTAACTGTTCTGAATTTTAGCATCATCTATTGTTGTAATTAAAAAAAATGTTTTATTGTGATTAAAAAAGCAATATAAAGTTTGAAGTACATACACAGACATCCATGGACTTAGTAGGCTGTTACCATCGGGTGGATTCTAAGTTCGTTTAACAATCCAGTTTTACAAAAAAAACAGGTAGTCGTTTTTCTTGCAATCTAATTAGAAAAGAAAAATGTTTAAGCTTTTAGATTTATAAAGAATGTTACAAGTGAATATTTAAAACTAGATTTTGAATTTTGACAACTCCTAAAAGCTTTATTCTCGTTTTATTTTTTCTTCCTCGTTGTTTTTAAACTGTAAAAATATATCTAATTGGAAAGAAGCCCTAAAACAAATCAAAAGAAACATAGTTGGTGTAAATATAAATCAGCATTGAGTCAATTGAGTGGTCGGTGCGTGCAGTGCGCGGGCGCAGGCGACACTCGCATTACGCAAGATTACGTTACGTCGCACACAGGCGCGCGCACGAATGTAGCTGCTTTTGGAGGTTTGGGTGCTTGTCATACGCTGAAGCGTTAGCGTTATGAAATAATATAAAAATTTTAGATAGAAAAGGTTTATGTAAAAAAATGAATTCCCTTGTATATCATTCCTTACAAACACTAGCGCGGTTTACAAACTACTTAAAATCTTAATAAACCCTCAAAATATTATCTAAATTTTGTATAAATACAACGGGCCCACAAAAGAAAAATATAAACAAAGTTATTTTTATAAATACTTTGAAAACATGCATACAACAAAATATAATAATATAAAAATTACATTTATTATTAGGTAGATACATTAAAATTTTCAATTTAAATTTGCATTAAAATGTATGAAATAAATGATAAATGGACTTACTTGTAAAAGTAACTGACTACTTAGGGTAAATTTAGACAGAAAATTGAAATATTTTTCAAATCAGGTGTAAAACAAGTTCTTACTTATGAAAAAATGTATTCATATAATATTTTCAGCGTTTATATTTTGTTATATTTTTTGATAATATCTGATATAAAATACTTCAAAATAAGCCATCAATATTTATAGCCACTAGTTTGTAAGTATTGTGAAATACATTTTTAGATGGTTATTTACAAAAAAATATATATAATAAAATTATATATAACTTTATTTTATATAACTTTTGTATTTTTTTATATAACTTTTGTATTATTATTTTATATAATTTTTGTATTTATACTTGAAAATAAAGTTATCAAAATGTTGCTTAAAAACTATTAAAATGATAGTGGTGATAAAATGTTGCACGATTGTTGCCGCTCTCTCTACAGTCTTTAACTCGGAACATGTCGTTTCCAAGTGAAAGTGGCAACTGCCAAAATCTCATGTGAAAGTGAGCGAGAGTTCGCTTGATCGATGCCATAATTATTATTACGCATTATATGAGATATGCTAAAAGAAAAAGCCGGATGTGAGAACTGAGATGAAGAAAAAGTACTCAAATTCAACGGAGTTTCGAATAAATTACGACAAAATACGTTTTAGAAGGAATGATCATAGACATAATTTTTACTCCATAATACATGATTACATACAATTAATCTTAGTAAAATTTCAAAATTATGGTAGGCTTAATGATTTCAAAATATTTGAAATAATGTCATGTTTCTCTTATGATGAGATCTTTTTTTAATAAAATATATAGTATAAAAGTATATTATATTATTTGTGAGATTTTCAATATATCTCAAATAAATTAATATTACCTGCAAACATAGATGTCGATCATCGACAACGTTTTTTTATGTGTTAGGAAAGCACATAACTAGCTTCAAGCTTATTATTTGAAAATTCTTTAATATAAAAACAATAAAAACTTTATCTATTTTTATCTTTCAATGCCTTCTTGAGCTGTTGTTTATTAGAAACTTTGTTTGTTAACTGAAATTTAACTTGTGCAACAAACAAATTTTTTTCCTTATGACAACAATTTTACATCGGATAATCGTATTTATTGCAACAATTATTCAGATATAATTAGAATGTAAGTAAAAGTTGTTAATCAAAAAAATATTGTATTAAATTATTCTGTTTAGTAACTGCTTCATAAGATTACTATTTTTAATAACTACTTCATAAATTATCTACTTATGTTATTAAAGTTAACATCAAGGCATTTTAACTTCAGCATGTTTGGTAATAATTTTGTTAATAATATGTCATGAGATAAACAGAAAAAATCCTTTCAACGTCGACCCAGAATCAGTGCAAACAGAAATAAAAACGATAACAATTATCTCGAAAAACAAATAGGCACATCGAAAAAATGCCCTTCAGCCCCGAAAGAGAAAAATGATATTTCCCAAGAGTTTCCTAACATCCAGCGTCTCACTCCAACGCAAGGTCGCTTTTATATCTGACTCGCTCACAGTATGCAATACGAGATCTCATGCAACTAAAGACCTTGATAAATTGCAAGATTCGTGATAGATAATTGGTATACGGGTGATTATTATACAAGCCTTTGCAATTATACAAAATTTTAAAATATGTGCATAGATTTTTTATGTGAACGTAACGAAAAGAAAATAGCCTTTAAATTTCAGAAACTGATGCGATCGAATTAAATGACATCGATGGGTGTTAACGAGATAATTAAAAATGAATTGCATTCCATGAAAACAATCGTGTTTCATTAGTGCTGCTTATACCACAACGTAACGAAAGTACAACGGACGAACAATCTTAAAATGTCTATACATATTACTCACATCCAACGCTATGCATTACAATCCAAAAGTCACAAATGGTACACCAAATAAGGTCCAACTATAATTGACACAACCTTGTTAAGGGTGAGAGTTAACCCAAAAAAGCACAAAATGTCAATTTTTATACAAATTAAAGTCTAGTTGAATGTTTCGCGCCGGCGGCAAATTCGGGTGCCGAAATTTGAGTTTTAGGCGCGAAAAGCGGCCGCGCGCGCGCGTTCTGCAACACAAACTAAATTTTGTAAGCGCAAGCGAACGGTTTGGCGCACTCCGGCATACAAGGCAGGACTGTGAAGGTACTGGCCACAAGCACTTAATTTGAAGAGTTGTTCTAGGCATCAGAGGGACGCTAAACGCTAGTTTGTGTTACATGTACTAAACAGGTCTTAATTTTTGAACGGTATTACTTTCAACAGCTGTCGTATAAATTGGGTTAACCATAATAGGTTTGTATTAAAATCGCCTATAATAAAGAATAAAACGACCAATATTCCATAGCTTCAGAGTGTTCATTGTTATTTTAACTAGTTTCCTTCAGTATCGTTGTTTATGGTCCTCTAATTTATACTTTCTTTAAAGGTACACAAATAATAGAGCCTGTTGGGCACAGTAACATAAGGTAAGATTCGGTAGTTATGTAATTTTAGCAAAGAAGTTTTATTTACCACCGTCATCGCTGATATCAAAGCCTGTTTATTCTAAAAAATAAAAATTATAACAAAGATCAGAAATGAACATTTCAAAAGCACAATTTAAAGAGAAATTACGTAAAATATTTAAACCTCAGATATATTTTTAAACTTACATATTGTTAAACGAGTAACCCTTCAGCGCTGAGTGGTTTTCGTTCGCAAATTAACCCTTTGTATATCAGGCACCCCTGTACAAAAATGACAGGACATGTAAAGTCCATTGAGCCTTAAACCGGGAGGACCGGTCAGGGAGGGTTGTTACGTATTTTTAAACAAATCGAGGGGTCACCAGCAAATGTAAAAGATGCTTTCATTGTCCAAGTTTTTTATTATATCAGGTCGCTTATGCGAAATAAAAGGGCTGAAAGATATATGAAAACCAATAATTCTCAATATTTCAATGAATTAAGCTGGAAAGTTAAAGATACAAGTATTACGAACTTCGTCTAAACAATTTTCATATAATGCAGAATGTGCAAGAATAATATAAAGCTGCGTATTATGTTATTCTTGCACTTTAAAATCCTTTTAAAATAATTTGGTCGGGAGTAGAAATAATTTACAATATAAAATAAATCAATATGAGTATTTTGCCTGGTTTCTACATTTAAAAACGTCTCATTTTTCCTTACCTTCTGCAGTGCAGTGAGTACATTGAAACCATTTATAAAATAATTTGAAGAAAAAAGATCACCGGTCAAAAACTTATGACGGCTTTTGTTTCCACAAGTCGTCGTAAATCGTACTATCCCCATATCGTCCCGTGGGCGTCGTCAGAGGCGCGAGAGGAGAACAAACCAGGAGATGTGCAGCAGCATCTTCCTAATAAGAACTAAAAATAAAAAACTGCGGTTACCAATCTACCTGCCAAGCGTGGCAATTATAGCAAAATGGCAAATGTACTCTCTATGAAGCAGTCTATGGTGGAGGCCTATATCCAGCAGTGGACTTTTGATAGTCTGTGACGGTAACGGTATCTCAACTAGTGACCACTGTATTAACTATTTTTATGTATCGGTAACGGTATCTCAACTAGTGACCACTGTATTAACTATTGTTATGTATATGTATTAACTAAAAATTTGGATACGTCAGCTACATAAGAGCATGTAAAGGAACCCCATTTAAAAGTTAGTTGCCATAACCAATATTGGCATAGATAATATTATATTATTATCTAATTTTATGTAATTCTATTATTTTGACGTACAAATCTGTATCGAGTGCTACAATTATTTGATTACTCAAGATCACTTAACGTGAGCGTTTTATCTGCTTAAAGCTTTAGACACTTATATCGATAAAGCAAATAATTTTAAAGGAAACAAACAGTGATGGCAGTACATACTAAAACTGCATTAATAATAAACCTTTCAATGCTAAAAGCATTTAAAATTACTTATTTTATATGAACCATACTGATGATGAGGGTCTTCTGTCCGATTTTGACTACGGAAATAATTTTGAACCAACGTCGAAAGTCATTACATGTAATTTGTGTTTTCGTACAAAAGTTATTTACTTGAGATTCGAAATTACTAATGGTGTTTCTGAAAAGAGCAGAAGAATAATTATTCCTTTCTGATATTTAGCAGCCATAGGATTATTAGCTGGTAATTACACGTTAGTCTAGAAAATGTCCCAAGTTGTAATAGCAAGGATAGTTTGCACGCAAAATTACATGGTAGGGACACGTTGCAGCTGAATCAGGCCTGCAGTACGAATGGTTATGTGGTAGTGCCACAAAGCAACTATATTATGATTGCAGCATAAATGACAATGTGATAGAGATACGCCGCAGCCATTTTATGTTTACGTGATAAAGCCACGCTGCAACTGTACTATGACTGTGGCATAAATAGTTACGTGGTAGAGCCATGACGCATAATATTATGGTTACGTAATGGAGCGACGCGGCAGTAATATTATAGTTACGTGATGGAAATACGCTGCAACTGTATTATGCTTCAGCACTTCAACACGAATGGTTACGTGGTAGAGCCAGAACGCGTCATTATTATGGTTATGTGGTAGAGCCACGCCTCAACTGAATTATGACTATAGCACGAATGGTTGCGTGGTAGAGCCACGACGCAGCAATATTATGTTTGCGTGATAGAGCCACGTTATAACTTTATTATGGCATATACTGCATCAATATTATAAATACGTGATAGAGACACATTGCAACTGAATTATGCTTTCAGCACGAACATCAATATTATGGTAAAAGACACATGGCTTTATTGTTACACACACTTTATTAGGGCTGTATCACAAATGGTTACACTGTAGAACCACTCTGCAGCTTATTATGACTGTAGCATGAATGGTTTCGATTGACCGGTGTTGCAACAACAAACTGCATTCTAAACGGGGATTAAGTTATTAGGTGTATATGGGCCACAGTATCCACTTACCGCCAGGTGAAGTGTATGCTTGTTAATAATCCTTACTTTTAAAGAAAGCCAATCCCTCGCTATAAACATCAGAAAAAATTAAGCGAAACGCTTTTATGCATCTCAGTGTGTGTGAATGAATTAATAGGCAAATCAACAATGTAAGCAAGAAGACAAACCGCAGCTGGTTAATAACTCGAATATCAAATTATTTGTAACCCACCAATGGCGACTCTCGATGTTTTCTCCTCCGTAAACAATCTAAATAATTGCGACGCTCCACTAAAGTGATACACGGTAACCCAATTTCGTTACGATAGGGCAGTGATAACAGGCGTATCGGGGTTCATATCTCGGTCATTGAACGATAAACGTTAAATTACCCGACAATTGTGACGCGGCAGTGAAAATAAATCATATCAAAATGGCATAAGCTTTTTCTTAATTTTTAAATAGAGACTTAACCATAATATAATAAACGATAGCTGTTAAAAAAATTCGTAAACAAGCTACCTGGTATATGACCTAGTGTTTGGTGCATGGTGGACGGAGTAGTGATCACTGACTAGATCGCTAGCACCATTGTTACACCCTTCATTGAGTTGGGCAGCTAAAAAGTGTAGCATATACGATATGAAGTGGATGATAATGAGTGATAGCGCGGGGGATAAAAAGTTAAATTAAATCCATAATAACTGAGCAAACCGAGTTCAACTAACCTCAGCTGACACCGTTAAAATTATTAATTCTCTAACTCTGCATGTTTGAGTAATTCTGATATTTCAAGGGAGTTGTGAAGTTCGCTAACACCTATCTATAAATCTGCCCTGACCCCTGGCCCACAACCTTTTTGGAAATGAGAGGCATATTCTCAGCCGTGGTAGATAGAACATGTAAATGAAAGTATATTTAATTTTCATTACATGACACCTCACCGTATCTCAGTGGCTTAAGACAGCAGCGCCATTGAACGAGGTTTTGAACCACATACTGAACAAGTATTTTTATGGTTTACAAGTAGTATTTGTATGGTTTACAAGTAGTTTTATAAAATTAAGAAAGAAATATATGTATGTGATGGTTACTCCGCTTTCTATGGGAAGCCACTAGATTGTCCTAGCATTACCCTTAGTGTATTCTGAACACACTAGAGAGCGAGATTATATGTATGACGGACTCTGTAACGCTGCCTTTAAATACCTTAGGCAAAAAAATCTTACTAAAAAAAAGAGTAAAACGAAACTCAAAGCAAATTATTAGTTAGAAATCAACAAAAGGTTCAAAATCTATATAATACACATACATAATAGAAAATATGTTCAGTGGAGGCAACGTAAGAAATAATATAGCTGTAGTTAAAAATCGACTCAAGTAAAATCCTAATAGAGTTCTTTATTCTTCGACAAATGTCGAAGTCTTGTATTAAATCATCCTTTTATATCGCATAAACTAACCATAATATCTCAATAAAATGGAAACATGGGTATATGACATTTTATTATGCAGTTAACAGTTAATAATTTGTTGTTACATACATTTATAAAGTTTTCTTGCCATTTAGATTTTTGTGTAATACGATTATCAAATATAAATTAATAAATTAAATTCTTATTAGATTCACTGCTAAGCATTGCCCACTCTGAAATCACATACAAAATCGGAATAGAAAACATTTCCATATTCCATATTCATCACTGAAAAAGCACTTTGAACTGCTTCTAGCACTTTTTAGCATTTTATTTTCTACTTCAACGTGTAATTTTTCTACAGAAGTACAGACAATCATGGCAATATAGAAGTGGAAACAAACTAATATAAGTGCTGCATACGCAAATGAATCATTGTGCTACAACAAGCCACACTGAAGCAGGGCTCTTTGCCTTTTATTGTTAGATGAGTTATCCTCCTAGATTTTTATATAAGTATATATTCCTTTATTTCTACGTGATAAAGCAACTGAACTATGGTTGCAACACAAGTGGGACGGTTCGACTGGGGAAGGACGACGCTTGGATAGCAAAATGATGCTGTACTTCGAATGTTAAGTGACGAGTATACTACTATACACGTCACTTAACATTCGAAGTATTGAGGCATTCAATCTTTATCTTCAGGGGTAACGCATTTGCCCTTTAAGTGACAAATCGAGGATAGATGTAGCTGATTTCGGGCATTACCATCCACTTACCATCTGGTGTATCTGGTTCATGGTTATCTATATAAAAACTTCTTAAGTAAGAAAGTCAGCAAAAAGCCAAGAAAAAAATATAATCGGGTTTTGCTCCGAGCTTCTGAGCTATAACATAGTTTAAACATCTCAATGGTAGAAATATTTTTTCTTAAATTTCAAATAAAAGTTCGTGCCATCCAAATATTAGGGGAATCTTTCCTAGGACTTAAATTTGTTAAGTACAAACATGATTCCAATGTTGGACGTAGTTTTATATATCGATTATGATTTAATTTTACGACATAAAACGTCCAACCCTCACGAATCGGGTATGCAGGCACGAAAAAAGCTACCTAAACACTACTTAGATATCTTAATCGGCAGCCTGATAGCCAGGCGACGGAGAGAGCATAGCAGACCCTCCTACAGGATTTCATAATTGGATACCTCACTTAAGGCCACAATATCAATGGTGTGGATGTTGTTCTCGCGAGCCCATTTCCCAAAAACGAGTGGAAGGTCTCAGCTCTTCAAGAGTTCACTATATTAGAACTCCTCTTCTGCACAGGACTTCGTCTAGATAGGTACCAAACACCTAACCACACCCAGAGGAACTTCTAGTTACAACATTACACGCCTTATAACCAGATAAATCTATGCCAGAGGTAATGCCCTTGATTATTTTAATGCATGTTACATTGAAAGCTTAAAGCTGTCCACGTTATATCATATAAATTACTGTTAACTTCATATAAATTACTATTTACTTCATATCATATTACATATATTTAATCACCACTTACATTTACCGTCCTTACTCACACATGGATCGATGCACCGACCGCTTTGTTGTAGACTGGCTTGCAGCGTAACCCTTAATTACTTGCAGTCATATTAAAAGTACATATTTTATTTTTAACACGAATAAAATAAAGCTCATAATAGTAATTGATTTTAATAAAACTATTTTTACGGATTTTATCGCGTTTAATTTACTATTTTAATTCCCGACGTTTCGGGTGCTTTACAGCACCCAAACTAAACGCGATATAATCCGTAAAAATAGTTTTATTCAATGTGTAGTGTTCGCGTAAATATAAGAAATCAATTGATTTTAATTTTAACATAATCCTAAAATGGGAGAGACCCAAGTGGACTCTTACTGACTGATGTAGAAGAAGAAGAGAAAAAAGTAATGGGTTTGATCTGTTTGTGATCTTATTTTTTTTATCGGATTAAAAAGTCATTACCGCCTCTATTTGTCCATAGATAACAAGGGTTCACAAATTTAGAAAGAGTACTCTAAGCATGTTAGCGGATTTCACTCGCCTTCAATTTTTTTATTCTTTTTAAATAAATCCAATCCACCTGTCAAGTGTGGCGATTATAACAAATCCTTCTTATTGTCACATACATACATAATTATGACAAATGCATAATTGTCGTCGTGTTGTGGCGGCGTAAGAGAATCCACTACCTACCCCATATTTTCATCCCGTGCGTGTCATAATACGCGACAGAAGGAAATAAAACAGGTTATGAGCAGCCGCATCTTTCTGACAATAACTCAAAATAATAAAAAACGGCGGTCGCCAACTTGCTTGCTAAGTTTGGCAAATATCGCCAATATATGCCTATGAGGCAATCTCTGTGGGAAGCCGATGTTATGCATTGGACTTTGGATAGGCTGAATAAATTAATGAAAAATCCATAATTACAAAAACAAATAGCTGAGAATACTAGTGTAAAATTTTAAAGTAATTTATTTATTACAGATTTTTAAAACAGTGCTTTTTGCTACTTGAAGAGCTTAAGCAACAATTGAGTCGCTAGCGCTATGAAAATCACTTATAAGAGTGTGCTTAATTTAAAACTTCACTAAAAGATCATTATAACTGTAACGACAACTATATAAGGAAGTACAATGGGACTGGCTTATTACATTTTTTGCGATCAATAGCGGAAATCCACAATTGCGGTTTTAAATCATTACCTCCCTATCTTTTTAAATTATTCAGATTTTCACCTTTACTTCAATTAAAAGAAACGAATATTTTGATTTATAGCTTTGAATTATAAAAGTAAAAGCTCGTCATTCCTGTGAGGGGGTACGGCAAAGAGGCTACCAATCCGCACTAATGCGGGGACTTCACATGTCCTTGGAATGAATTTTCAATTTCTCAAATTCGCAAGCTTCCTATCGATATTCTTTCAACACCGATTGTGGTAAATCAGCACTTAAAACTAAATGTTGCCGACGGGGATCGTAAACAGTAGAATTAATAGAATCATACTCATCATCATCATTACAGCCCTTCACTAGTCCACTGCTGAACATAGGCCTTAGCTATAGGCTTGGGGGACCAAGGAATGCCACAAAGCACGGTCCTGAGCCACCTGCATCCATCGACTTCCTGCATGTCTTACCAGGTCGTCACTCCATCTAGTGGGGGGATCGTACTCGCGTAGCTTTAAATCAAGCTCCCTGCTTGTTTTAAATTGAACACACAAATAAACCTAATTGAATATAAAATCTATATAAAAAAACACGTGCAGTTCACACGCGATTGAAGTGAAATCTTCAAATGAAATGAAATATAAAATAAAAAATTTCACGGCAAATAATTTATTTAACATGATCATTTTCAACCACAAGTGCGGCATAAAATATAAGATAAAAGTTTAATTTTATAGCAAATAAATGTTACAATCCTTATTTTTTGACTTAATTTTAGTGTAATAAATAATTGACTGCCTCGTTGGTCTAGTGTGTCTGCTAGTCATGAGGTCCCGGGTTCGAAACCCAGGAAACACAAAAAAAGACAGTAGTCGAATAGCGGATTCGAACCGACGACCTCTTGATTTCGCGGTATACACTGTATTCTATCTCATACTCTCGCATGCTAACTCCTTAAGATGTATATGTTTGTCTCTTTTTAGTGTCGCTTTTTCGTTTCATTGAGTTTCAAATCACAACGATCCTAAAGAAGTTTTCACTTTAATAAGCTTTTATAGACCATCCTACGGTCAGCATCCGGGTCCATCATCAGATCAGCTCCATGATACCAATTATTGCATTGTCATCGAAGTACATATCAATCGGATTACAGCAAGTGCTTCAAAAATTGATTACACATTTTAAACCGGAGAAATATACAAAGAAAAGCATATTTTTTTAGAATAAATGTGACAAACGAGCATACAGTCCACCTCATGGTAAATGAATGCTATGACCCATAGACACCTACATCAGTCCTCAATTAAGAATCAAAATGCAGATGCGTTGCCAACCCTGAAATGGAATGCTTTGTTTCCAGTAAAAAGGGTCTCCGATTCCCTATACTCACTATACAAAACACAGCAGCATTAAGCTCCTATTTTGCGTTGGTATTCTGTGAAAGCGTGGCCCCATCCTAGTCGAGCCGACCCATTCGAGCTTCAACCATAATATAGCTGTAGCGTGGCTCTACCAAATACAAAGTTAATAAAAAAATAGAAATAAAATAAGAAAAAAAAGTAAAACACTAGTAAAATAAAGTGAAACTCTCATAATAGCTATCGTTTGTAAGTTTATTGTATCTAATATTTACCTACGCTGCGCAATAAAACCATTTTAAACAAAGAGACCATCATATTTACCTAATGACAAATATTCGAATCTATCAATCGATATGCAAGTAATGTGACACTAGCTACGTAGGCAATTGTCCTATCGAATTGTGCATAGTGATCAATTTAACGTACCTATGGCAAAAGTATGAAACTTGGAACTACAGTGGAATGCAAATAACTTAGTGCAACTATTAACTATTAACATTACCATTACCACATCGAAATTCCACTGCTGAATGTAGACCTCCCTCCTAGATTGCCCCATAGGATATTTTCCATAGTTGCCACGCTTGGCAAGCGGGTTGGCAACGGCAGTTTTATTTTTATTCAGCTATCATCAGGAAGATGCTACTGCCTGTCACCTGGTTCAGTTTCCTCTGTCGCCTCCATCGACACCCATGAGATGATATGGGATAGTGGATATTCTTACACCGCCACTACATTGTTGAACTAATAACATTATCTTATAGTATTTAAGCGACACGAGCTAATAATCCCTCTAGTGATGACGTGATATGCCTCAGGGAGTGCCAAACCTCGCGCCAAGCGTGGCAATTACGGCTAAATACTGGTCATAGGCCTCACCTCGTTGGGAGAGGCCTATGACCAGCAATTGACTATAATAAGTTTTTTATAGACGTAGTTCAGCAGACGAAATTTAGACACAACCTCCATGAGTTTTATGGTGGCGATATATACTCGTACAAAAGTCGTAAAAGGCATCTTTTTATGAGCATACGAGACCACAGTCCACCTGGTGGTAGTTGGATGCTGTGGCTCATAAATAACTACATTTCACGCATAAGCACTAAGATGGAATGCCTCGTTTCCAGTAAAAAGAGTCTCCGGTTCTCTACACTCACCATACGAAACACAGCAGTATTTAGCTGCTATTTTACGCTGGTATCTTCTTTATCATATTCTTCATCAGTTTGTAGAAGTCCATTGCTGGACATGGGCCTCTCCTGTTAGGAAGGATTTAGCTCAATCGCCACGCAGTACCAATAGTCTTGCGCCTTTGAATCTGCTACCCGTCGCCGATGTGGGTATTTTATGTCTGGCGTTACCGAGATGATTATGACGTCGTCTATCAGTAGCCATACGGCACCCTAGGTCTAGCGGTTTTTCTAGCATCTTCCACTATCGCAAGAAGACGGTGGTGGATAATTACGTCACTAGCGCACTGCAAGATGTTTCTAGAATACAACACAATTATAAACTCCATACTTACACATTCCGACGTCTTAACTTACCTGGAATATAATAAATTGTTATTATTAGTTGTGTATTTAATGTAGAGCTTAAGGACGCATAAAAAACAATAGAAATGGCGAGATAACGATTTCTCGTCAGTAAAAGATACGTAATGAAACTATTTTTTATAGAAGTAAAAGTGAATAACGGGCACACAGCCCACCTGACGGTAAGTGGATGCCGTGGGCTGTAGACAGACACATTTATCGACGATTAGGAATCAAAAGCAGTTGCGTTGTCTCAACTTAGGACTAAGATGGAATGCTTTGTTACCAGTAAAAAAATGCTAGTTTTTCTCACTTACCATATGAAAAACAGCAACACAGTGCTGATATTTTACACTATAATAGTCCACAGCATGGCTCTATCATTTATGGTTTCATAAAGGAACCAGAGTGACTAAAATAATATTCAAGTTAAGAGCGCATATCTTAGTAGATTTGTAATGACGGAATCTGCGCAAAGCTCTTTTCAATAACTGACACCTCTAGGAAATTTTAGGTCGTATAAATTACACATTATATTAGTATTTTGCATTTATAAAATCCAAGACCAGATGGTATTACAAACGAATGCTAAAATGCTGCTATTTAAACCACTAACTTACATTTTTAATAAAATGTTATTTGAGGAGAAGGTCGCGCAAAATTGGACTTAATCTGAAATTATATTACTATACAAAAAAGAAGACCCAAACGCTTAGAAAATTACCGTCCAATAAGTTTCATGTCCAGCCTTTATAAGCAGTTTGCTTCTTGCCTATTACAGAAAATATCTTTAGACATCGACAGTCAATCAGCCTTATGAATAAGCGCGCTTTAATTTGGGTTTCAAAACAGAGATCATATACATATAGTTGAACGTGTAATAGAAATAATATTTAGAATTCCGCAGGCCGTTTTAAATAGTCTTCATAAATTATAAAAAAGCTTTCAATTCTATCTCACACGCATCTGGTAAGCTTAATTTAATCAAAATATAGACGTAAGATATAAGTAGGGTCAGACTGGAAAGATCAGGTAGGAGTTTAAATATAAACCGAGGAGTAAGGCAAGGATTACCGTAAGGTGGCGGTGTAAGAATATCCACTACCCCATATCATCCCGTGGGTGTCGTATGAGGCGACAGAGGGAAACTGAAAGAGGAGATGGGCAGCAGCATCTTCCTAACAACAACTCAAAATAATAATAAAAAACTGCGGTTACCAACCCGCCTTCCAAGCGAGGAAACTATGGAGAAATCCCCCCATGAGGCAATCTATGGGGAGGCCTATGTTCAGCAGTGGACTATTATAGTGTAGTGATGGATCTGATGGAACAGATGCTTTACTTTTTGGCCAAAGCTTGAAGCTGGAAATGGGCTGGACATGTGGCGAGATACACCGATGGTAAGTAGACATTAAGGGTATTGGGAGGGGCCACCACTAGGATCGGGACATAAAAGTTAAGATTACAGGAAAAGCTTGGCGTATTACCACAAAGAATACACAGGTTTGGCTTTCTTTGAAGGAGGCTTTCACTCGAAAAGGGTCCATACAAAAGTAATTATTTTATAACTTAAAATTGTTTAATAATTATAAATGTATTTAATAATTTATATAAAAATTTACTTTATTTTCAAAAATTATCAAATTCTATTATGAATTTTACAATTACTCATGTTAACTTTTTTATTTTAATGTAGCTAGTACGGAGTGAATAAAGCTTTATATTCGCTGGCGTGAATAGGCTTTTGTCCAGATAAGTCTGTGCACTTTACCAGTCCGCTACTTCACTATTCTCCATAAGGTTGGAGTAGTCAAACAATGGCTGAAAATAAGTAAAAAGAAAACTGAATATAGATCATTACAACAATGCGCTAAATGACGTATTTCTCAAAAGATTTCCCCATATTAACCATACTAGCCAGGCGAGTTGTAAGCGAAGAACCGTAGCCTTTCCAATGGTACTTGTAATGCTGCTCACCATCAGCAGTTTGAAATGAAATTTCTACCATTAAACACCCACCAGAGTCTCGTCCATTTGAAAGCAAAGTACACTTCGAAAAAAAATAATCACATTCTCTTTACTCATGATTCATGGTCATCACGCAGAGAATACGTAATACGTAATGAATATATATAGTACATACACATATATATATAAATATATTTGTGGGTATTTATATATATATATATATATATATATATATATATATATATATATTGTTGATATTGTTGGGAATGAGGGTAAAGAAATAAAAGGAAATCCATCCATTGAGAACATAAGTGCCGAAAGCCTGAAAATCTACTAGCTGCAACTGAAACTTAATTGGCTGAGATAAAACTCAACTTTATTGTG
Source organism: Parnassius orleans (assembly GCA_029286625.1). Classification (NCBI taxonomy): domain Eukaryota; kingdom Metazoa; phylum Arthropoda; class Insecta; order Lepidoptera; family Papilionidae; genus Parnassius; species Parnassius orleans. The sequence goes on from JAGSMP010000083.1 coordinate 1,352,350, forward strand.
ATTCTTCATAACATTGAAGTTTTAAATACTATTTGAGCGTTAGGTATTTATTTGCGCGCGTTCGCAATTTTTGCTATCACAAAGGATCTTTATAAGTTATAAAGGAAGTCTACATAAATAAAATAGCTATATCTATACATATATAAGCGTTAAGTCTGTCCTTGTAGTTTTTGTGCAACAAAGTTTAAATAAATAAATATACAAATGATATAAATTAAACTTTCAATATGCATACCACTGTCACACAAGAGGTGAAAGAAAAAATACAGCTTAGACTATTAATTAGTAAAATATCACAATCAATCGAGCAAACGGTAGATTGTTTTAAAATTTGGATGCTATGGATAGGCATTACAAGTAAACCTGTTTTTAAACCTGAAACCATAATGCGAAATACGTGTGAGTAAAAAACACTTTCTACTTTCAAAACCTTTCATTTAAATTAAGATCGCGGTGATCCTACGTAACATGCTCTTAACATAGCTCAGTATTATATTATATATTATATTTTAGCAGTAATAAATATATATATTACACTACTGCTAAAAACAAAAACTTCTGAGATTATCTGAGATAATTTTTATTTGTTGGTTTATTACATGAATTAAACAACAATTAAAAAGTTATCTAAAGTATACAACAAATAAAAAAGTTTTAAACTTCATTTAAGTGCTTTCCGCCTAGCAATTTCAAATACAAAAAAATTTAATACTTTTGTTACAATTGAGCCTCAGGGAAGGACTTGTCATAATTGCCGCAATTGGGAGTCGAGTTAGAAGATTTACTTTGATGCTGCTCTGCATCAAACTATGAGGCCTACTTCACGCAATATATAAAATAATTACGTAACATAGATATTAATTTTTTTCATTTTTTTTCACTCCGGGTTATTAAAGTCCACTGTCATATTTTTCCATAGTTGCGATGCTTGGCTTGCTTGCATCAGTTTCATCATGCTTTAGTTTTCCTCTGTCAACTCTTACGACACCCACAGGATGACATGAGGGAGGATATATCCAAAACAATTACTCTACACTACATTAAAATTATTTTGAAATAATGCCAATGAAAAATAAAACATATTTGTTCTATGCAATCGCAATGTGTGAGACCCTTAAATTTCGTAGTGTAACTTTAGTGGTGCTCAGAGATGATCAAATTAATTATAAGTGCTGATTTACCACGTGTGTGACCGTGAAAATAACCATCTTGAGAGGACATGTATTTTTGAGCGATAAAAATATTTTGCGAATTTCTAAAGTCTGACAAACTGAAAAACCCTAGGTTTTTAGTTTACACATCATAAACTTTGCAGTGGCGTAGCAATAGGGGGAAGAGGTCCAGGGGAAGGGTAGGGGAAGGGGTTATTTTTGAATGATGCCAGTAAATATCTCACAAAAGGTAATAAATAATAATACTATATATTACACATATATGTATATAGATTATTATGATTAAAATAAAACAATCATTTTTATAGCAAGATTGCCGAGGGTAGGATTAAGTATATTATATTGTTTTATTTATTTACCAATAATATACATAGACCATAAAATACTCTTACCGATTATATGTTTTTTAAGATTCTTGCGAAAATGAGGGGAGGGGCGTCATTTTTTTGCTCTCAATGCGCTGGGCGGGACCAACCTACGCCACTTATACTTGGTGTATTTTAAGATTTTTGGAAAAGGTGATGTGTTGTCTCCTTTACTCTTTGCTATCTTCATTAATTCGATCTGTCACAAAATTTCTTCTCTCTATCACATGTATGCAGACGATCTTCAAGTGTATACGCAGTCAACTCTTAAGAACCTGCCTACCGCTGTTTCTGCCATCAATGCTGACCTGGCGGCTATTAGCGAATGGAGTAAGAGCCATGGGCTTAAGGTTAATTCTTGTAAGTCTCAGGGCATTATTGTTGGTAGTGCTGGCATGATTTCAAGAGTTGACTGGAATAACTTTCCCTCGGTGGTATTGAATGGTGTTGTAATACCTTACAGTAGCACCGTTAAAAATCTTGGTATGTACTTTGATACTACTTTCTCGTGGTCTCATCAATTGAAAGAAGTTAGCAGAAAGACTTTTGATGCTATGGGTTTATTGCGGCGTTTACGTTCTTCCCTTCCCATTCCTACTAAGATTATGTTAGCACAATCTTTACTCCTCTCTATTCTCGATTAAGCGGGCGCAAGCTATTTTGATTTAGCTGAAGATCAACTAAACAAACTTGAGCGTATTCAAATTCTAGCTATTAGGTTCAAATTTGGTTTGCGCAAATATGACCATGTCTCCGAATTTCGTTTAAAGCTCAAGTGGTTACCCATTCGCCTTCGCCGGAATCTACAAATTATTTCTTCTGTACTATGTATTATTCAATCCAATGACTCCTAGCTATCTGAAGGAAAACTTTAAGTTTCTTGGTCATGACAGACCGGATAGAGTTCTACGGTCAGCCGGAGAACTTATACTCGCGCCACATTTTTATCGAACTAAATACTTTAAGAATTCCTTCACAGTCAAGGCCATCTGCTTATGGAATGATCTTCCTCCGCAAATTCGGCGTGCGAAAACACTAGAAAAGTTTAAGACTGACGTCAAAAATCACTACCTAACAGTGCAATAACCACTGGTCATCATTTGCGACATATATTTTTTGTATCCCGTCTGTATTTATTTATGTAATTTTTATGTATATTTGCCTATTTATTCTTATGTACCTATGTCTATCATATTTTTAATGTATATATTATTCGTGTTAAATAGTTTGTTATTATGTATCGGTTTAGTTTATGTAGGTATTAGTTTGTAAGTTTACTATAATATACACCACCTCCCACTGTCCAATAGTACAATTTTCTCCTAATCTTAAGGTTGTCTGGAAGAGAACGCTTTTTAGCGATAAGACCGCCTTATTGTACCTACCTCTTAAGTTTTATTCCTTGTAATTTGTTTTTGTTTTATCGTTTTTGTGGTGTAGAATAAAGTATATATAATAATAATAATCTTATCCCTTGAATTAATGAGATAATTTAAATAATTGAATATTCAACGTGAATACAATATGAAAAATATTATAATTTGTCGCGTTTGACCCAAGGCAGTGAGTGATAACTATACACTATCATTTACTTACGCACGAGTGTTGAAGAAATTATCATTTCAGTAATTAATATTTTTCATAACAAAAACACGTCGCAACTACTACCATTGTCTCTATAAAATAAATGACTTCTTCTCCTTCTTCATTACCTCATAAAAGTGTACTGTTGGACCCCATGTCCAACCTCTCCTGTTGTAAGAAGGACTAGCCTTAATCGTCACGGGCAGGTTGATAATCGTATTATCAGACGTCTCGCACCTTTAATGTTGCTGATTTTATCTATGTATTGTTTAAATTTCAAAATCTGCTCATTAGCTTCGCTGAATTGCAGTTAAATGTAACTGCAATTCAGCAATGAATCTGAGGGCTTCCTCATTTTCTTTGCTGCATCGGTAAACTCAGACCCCTGAAGCTGATCCCATTCCTTTAAAATATCTGCATAATCTCTATGCAACTTCACCATATCACCATATCACTATTTAGTCGTTTATTTTTCGAAATTATACTTATTATTTCTTTTTTTGGCAGTTTGGATATAAATATAACGTCAGGCGTAAACTAGATGGTATATTACCATTTCTATCGGAAACCATAAGTTTTTGTGACATTTCTCATAATTGTCGATTACGACCCACGAGATGTAATGGGCGTATGTATTCTCTTAAGCCGCCAGCACAGTTCGAAATAAATGACTACGTAATATAATTTTGATTTTCTAACTTTAATAGTGCCCCTTAAATCTCGAATAATTTTTCTATTTAAGAACTAGCGACTCGCCCCAGCTTCGCCTGGGTAGGATATATTAATTTAGCTTTATTTAGATTTAAGATAATTATCAAAGACTATTAATTATTTTTCGATTTCTTAAAAAAATCTCGAACTCTTTCGGATAAAATATAACCTAGATCACTCCTGGGATTGTTCTCTATCTGTTTCTAAAGTTTTATTATAATCGGTTCAGCCATTTCGAAGATCAGCCCGGACAGACAGTCTATAATTTTGGAAATGATTATTCATTTTTAATGGCGTACAAATAACCCCCGGAACTCAATAAAAAGCAGTTATTTTGATATTATGATACAACCGGACACTTTATTTTGATCTAGATATATATATTAAACAGATCCGAGGTTTATAATCTTCACGAAACTAGGACGTTATGTACAGAGATTTCATGTATAATTTCTATCGAAAATTCAGTTTTGACAGACATAGCATCATGCTTGTAATCCCCTTGGGGGATAGGCAGAGTTAATTGCAAGTGTAGCGAGTTACTCGGACCGCGTTTAGCCAAAAATATGGCTACAGAAAATTGTGAAACAAGTAATAGGTAGCCAGCCCATTGTCTACTCTATTACAAATCCTATACCCCAATCGCCTTTTACGTCATACTAAACAAATAACACAGTTTGCAAATTATTTTATGTTAAAAGGCCCACGTAAATATAGGACTTATTAGTCTCAGACCAACATGGAACAGTTTTGACAGCTCATAAAAAAAGGATTTCAATAAAGTGTCTATCAATCTAAAAATATTTAAGTTTATTGCAACGTCTATTAGTTGCCACAATCTCATATATTATTCGATTTACTTTGCTTTTACTCTAGTCTTACTCGAGCTCTCTAGAAGGAGGGCTAGGTGTTAGGGTTGTGTATGTTGGCGACCTTACGAACCTAAATAGCTTGTAGAAATGGTAGAATTATTGTAAGGTTTGTCTTTATCTGCGGACTGCCACAGGGTACATTTTATGGTAATTATACCCACCAATATCACCCGCAAAACGTTACAAGACGTTTACTGCACTGCTGTCGGATTCTTTTTTTCCAAATAATAATTTACTTAAGTTATTTTATATTAAATTAAAGTATCAAACCAACTTACAGTCGTGTAGTTAAGGTATTTATACTATTTATTTTTACTTTATTTACCAACATCTTTAAAAATAATTGATATACATTTTATCATAACACTCTATCTATGTTATATTTACCAGTTTCCATTACTGCTCAGGATTCTCTCAGAGTTTTGGTTACATCCTCTCACCTATTTTTGCCGAGAGTCCAAAATTTCTCCTTGGTACATATAACGTTATAAAAAGACGAGAATTAATTTGCAAGTCAATTTAAGTGTACTACTCCTGAAATAAGTTTTTACAATTTATGACGACGCTTAACAAACAAGAGATAAATTTACATTTACAAAATGTCAACGCACCCAATTTAGGTCAGAATTTATAAAAAATGTATATGTTCATAGCGTCATGCGCGCTTATTACCAAGCAGATTTCTCAAGAACAATAACGCATCAGTTAGTCGTAACGAAGGCTAATAACACAGCAACATGCAAAAGCACTTGTAAAGAACAGGTTAGTTTAAATAACCTAAGCCCTAACGGATTGCCCGTTGCATCCCGGATCCACACATACATTTCCCAAATACGTCACATTACACACACAGATGCGACAACAGCTGAGTGCGAAACTATGTCAGTAGCAGTACCGTTAAGCGGTACTTAACAAAAAAAATGCTTAAGCTACTCGTCAACAGGTGGCGCTATGCATAAAAATTGTTTCATAATATTACTTCTGCAGCAGGATCCAGTTGACCTCATTTTACAACTATCTTTCTTCTTGCAAACTATTATATTACAAACTGTTTTATAAGACTTTATGCATGTTTGTGGTTAGAAACAAACAATATAGGTCACAGATAGGTGTACTTCATTAAAACATATCTGTGGCTGACAAGCAAGACAGTATAAAATTATGGTAGGTAGGTACTAGAATACAATATATATATACACAGTAAACAGTAATTTTAATATAAAATTATGCATTGATAACATAAAGTAACGAAAATAATTATTTCTCAAATTAAAGTTATCTAACATTTTTATTTGCACTAGTACATAAGCAATATGTTTAGTTGTATTTGCGATTTAATTGTATTTTTAAGAAAAGATTAGTTTTTGCACTTAAATATTGCTATATGTATATGTTTAATAATGAGTCAGATAACTTCTTGTGTTAGGATAAAAGACGAAGTTGCTTTATGTGAATTTTAACCACTTCATTTCGCAGGATCTTAAAATACTGTTAGTTACATCATGCAACAATAGATGTCTCTGCAATTACAAAGCGGATAACTTTCCAAGATACATGCGATTAGGTTTAATTAAATTAATTACTTTACAAACACGGATACTTCTCTGATTGTAATTGCTAACACCGGTCACTTCAATGGTTCTTACAGAAGTACCGTTCTGTCCGGTTTTAATATGTGCCAAATAGATGCGAGCTTTATTCAATAGATGGCTTTAGTTTAACGGTAAATGCCGTTGCTCATCTCAAATACATCTTAACGTTAACGATTAATAACTTTTAATATCCAATAGGTAATATTTTAGTGTTTATTTTTACGATTATGTTTACTTTTGCAACGTGGTGGAGCCATACTACAGCTATATTACGGATGTAGCATGAATGGGTCGACTCGACCGGGGAAGGACCACGCTCTCACAGAATACTAGTGTGAAATGGCAGCTTAATACTGCTGTATTTCGTATAGTGAGTGTAAAGAACCGGAGACCCTTTTACTGGAAACGTGGCATTCCATTTTAATCCTCAAATGTGACAATGCATCTGCATTTTGATTTTTAATCGGGGCTAGATTTTGATATCTATGGGCACTGGTCACAGCATCCACTTACCATCAGGTGGACTGAGTGCTCGTTTGTTATTATTTTATTAAATAAAATTAAATAATTTTATCGATCACCTTAACTTCAAACAGTGCCTATTTATGCTTGATTTAAGGACATACAAGCAGCAAACAATACACCCTGGATTATAAAGAAAATATTGATAGAGAAGAACCGGCATAAGACCTAGTGTAATTAATATTATATATACATAAGCAATAAGTATTAATTTATTCAATTAAATTTGTTGCTGATATATTAAATAGTATTCTCTAATGTTTACAAGTCGTATAAATATATACTAAAAGCATTTTATATTATGTAAAAAAATAGTATTAGCCTGTTTTATTTTAATATTTGCCTTCGTGTAAACAACCAAATAATCGATGTCTGTATGAAGTTTAATTGAATTAAACCAATTAATACTTCCCATCACTCAGACCACGTAAACCAATTTGTTCGAACAGGCTATCAATTTGCAGTGAAAATTTTGCGTGAACAATTGATTGTCCTAGTCAAATTTAATTAATACTATTGAGTATCAGACCACCTATTCATTTGAGTGATTAAGATGCAAGCACATTATTACACTCAAGCCAAGTAAGTGCAAGTGTGTATTAAGTAGAAAGGGCCAGATAAAGTTATCTAAATAAAATATAAACCGGATCTCATTCAGATTCTTATTTGTTTTAGCGACATAAGAGTGTCATAAAACCCTCTAGTAGTGGAAGGAGGCCTGTGACCACCAGTAGGCTGGAACTTTAACTTAAGTCAGAGATTTTTTTATATCATTAAAATTAATGATGTACCATAATTTAAACAGTTTAGTTATGAATTTATAACATTAAATTATAACTCATATTAATTAATAAATCATAATGAGGAACTCCCCACAACAACTGTAATATGCGACTTTATGAAGCGCGACGTCACTTCAGACTTCAGATTAAAATAATGTTTTTGTTTTCGATTTACTTGGTCATTCCAATTTTAACAAATATTTTGTTAGGCTTCTTACAAATTTCTTAATCATGTATTATTTTAGAAGGGTGACAAACGAGCACACTGTTCAACTAATGGTTAGTGAATACTATATGCCCCGTACCTAACTAAATCTATTCTCGATTAAAATCAAAATGCAGCTGTGTTGTCACCCACCCTGGAAGATTAAGATAGAATACCTATAGAATACCTCGTTACCATTAAAAGGGTATCGAGGTATTCTAAGGTTAATGCGGGTATTTTACGCTGGCATTCTGCTATAGTTTTTCCCAGATCGAGCCGGCTCATTAATGCTGCAGCCAAAATTCAGCTGCAGCGTGGCACTACCACGTCAAGTTTCATGTTTTTTAAATTTCCTGACGTAGTACAGTTCAATAAAAGCAGTTTCTTACAACTCTACAAAATTTAACATGTATATAAACCCGCGGTATTCACTAGGAGAGAGCATTGTGCCGTGATAGGGGACCGACGTCGTGTATTGAGATAGCATTCTGGTGTATATTCAAATGTCAACTGTCGTGTTAAATACAATCATCGATAGAAATTCCCTTGTCGTGTTTTGTTTCTTGTTATAACGTCCAGTTGTACGCTTTGTCTAATTTATATTTATTGATGTCAGAATAATTGATCTAGAAATACTAAATTGTTTGCGCCGCGGGTGTCGTAGGAGGCGACAGAGGGAAACAAACCAAGAAAAAAAATTGCGGTTGCCAATCCGCTCGCCAAGCGTGGCAACTATAGCAAATATCCCCCCTATGAGGCAATCTAAGGCCTCCCCCTTATGTTCAACAGTGGACTTTAATAGGCTGCAACGGTAACGGTAAATACTAAATTAGATCTGTTTTCGATTCTACGTTTTATTATGCTTTACTATTAATTAAAATTAAATATAAATTTTAAATACAAGATACGAACCAATACTTTAAGACTTTTTCGTTTTTTTTTATTGTAACCGATATACACACTTAATTCTTTAGTAGATCAAAGTTAAGTCCCTAATGACACTAATGAAATGAGTGATTACAATTTAAAGAGCTGATTTACCACGTGCTTAGCGGTGAAGGAAAACCCCAGAGCACACAATAAATCAGCATTTAAAATAATGTCAATGGTATCGATGGGGATCCAAGTCGAGATGCTCGTGTACTATAAAATTCAAGGGATAAGATATACAAATAAGTTCTAACTGTATATTAAAATATCCGAACTATGTAGGTGAGACATACCTCGTCTCGGCCTCCCTGCTGGGATGTTACTTAACCTAAACGATCGATTTAATGAATTAATTATTCAAGAGTTTACGGGTCACCGACTTTAAGAATTTAAAAATGCACATATTTGATTTTAAGGTGTATTTTAATAATATACTGTACTAGAAATAAATACGTATGTATGTACAAATATAGGCCTACATCAAAGATTGCTTCATAGATGGATATTTACTATAGTTACCGTAGTTTTTAAAATTTTTGTTGTCATTAGATTAGACGAACAAAGACACTGCAGCCCATCAGGAGATGGACTGCAGCGTCTTTGTTCGTCATGTTTCATTCTGTCGCCTCTTACGACATCCATGGCATACTACACTAAGTACGTATAAATTAATATATATATATATATGTTGTATATTGTCAGTAGAATACACTACAAATGGTAATGATCACTCAAACTTTAATTATCCTATATTGTTCTAAAAGTATTTTATACTGTACACCATCTTATTTAATTAACCCAATAGATAGCGGACTTAAAATAAAAGATAATAAAACTATGTCTGCAGTATTCAAAGGTTAAATATAAGTAAAAATATCAAATGTGAATGATAACACATGCTACAAAAAAATATAGAACACTTGATATGCTAAATCGATTTGTGTTAAAACGAACTGGTAACGACAGCAAGTCGTATTAATAGGAGTTGTTACTCCGATTCTATTATTTTATACAATTTAATTCAAACGAAAACACAATAGGGAAACACCTAATAATTCCATTAATATTTCCGTCAGTACTAGGTACTTTTTAAGATAATCATTGTTCTAATGGTCGCAAACACGATTGCGGATTCAAATCCTGGGTCGGGCCAAAATCAGTTATTGGATTTTACTGTCCTGTAATTCTCAGTAGCAGCCCGGAGTCAAAAAATTTACGGTGTTTTACCCCTATGCCTCGCTAAGCACGTAAAACTAATCAAATCTCTCTCCGATGGTGTAGAATTGCCATCTTATCGGACTATGAGATTGAGGGAATACAAAGTGCACCTGTGCGCTATATTTGTTGAGACTGACCGCCGCGACCGAAATTCGATCTGGTGGACATTATCATAATTTTTAAGATATGTGAATATTTAAAAGAATACAAAAGCTTTCAATGCCTTCAATATCAGTACAATATAAAATGCTTTAAATCAATTATTTTAGACAATTTTTCTGTTTTTAACGAGAGACAATTCACACTGAATTGTTTGTAGAAATGACGGCGTAGAAACATGTACATCTATGCACGGCAGAGAATTAAGATGGCGATACTTAGAACTTAAGTTGACTACCTTTTTGCTAGAAAATGCATTCTCATTTAAAATAATAATACGAAGGAAATACCTGGAAAATAAACGGATAATGTAGTGATGACTAAAAACAAATGAGTATACTTTAAATGATTTTTAAATGTAAAAAAGTTACAGTGAAGATATTGTTTGATTAAAATATTTATAATGATTACAAGTTTGAACCTAGTATACTGGCAGAGAATGTTTCTAAAAATTGAACGTTAATAATAATCGATGATTTAATCCTAATTGATTATCTTCATATGGCCTTTAGATTATGTTTTTTTTATTATAGAATAAATGTGAAAATGGGCAAATAGTCCACGTGATAGTAAGTGGGTGCTATGGCCTATAGGCATCTATATTTATCATTGATTAAGAATCAAAATGCAGATGCGTTGTCACTTCTAAGGACTGAAATACCTTGTCATTAGTAAAAAGGGTCTCTGATTGTCTACACTCACCATACGGAACACAGCAGTATTATTCTGCTGTTTCAAGCTACTATTCTGTGAGAGCGTGGTGCTACCCCGGTAGAACCGACCTATACGTGCTGCAGCTATGTATAGCTAACCACCATAAACAACCGGTGCAGGGATAACAGTTTATCAGTTAATGCTGATAAAACTGTTATAATACCCTTTACCAAAAAGAGACGGTTGGACAAATTAGTCACACCAAAACTTGATGGTAAAGAAGTACCATTCTCCACTGAAGTTAAGTAATTGGGCGTAACAATCGACAAAAAACTAACGTGGAACTCTCACCTTAGCAATGTATGTCATAAGGCTAAAATTGCTTTAGGTACGTGCAGTCGCATGATCGGGTACAACTGGGGCTTGCGTCCTAGTATGATCCTATGGCTGTACTGCAGTAAAGTGAGGCCAATTCTTACCTACGCCTTCACTGTCTGGTGTAAAAAGGCCAACCAAAAGACGACTGCAGACAGACTAAATAGTCTACAAAGGACTGCCTGCTTAATGGCAACTGGAGCGATGCGATCATCGCCTGGAGCGGCTCTTAATGGACTTCTAGGCCTAACTCCCCTTAATCTTTACTTCGACAAGGAGGCCAAGGCTAGCTTGTATAGGATTAACGCCCAGGGCGGTTTGAGCATGCTTTCCTATAGATTGAGGTCCATGCTCGACTCAATCAAGGAAACACCGGTCTTATGCATGATCTCAGATATCATGCGACCACCTTTATAACAAAATTAACCTTTAACAAAAAGTATACAGTGGAACTACCCTCCAGAGAAGACTGGCTGAATGGACAGGTCATCTGTGAGGTCGGTAGCCTTATATGGTATACCGATGGGTCAAAAATGGGCCTCAACGTAGGCTTTGGAATTTATGGAGAGAGACCCAAATTCAAACTTAGTATGAATTTGGGTAGATTCACCTCTATCTTCCAGGCAGACATTTTCGCCATACTTCAGTGTGCGGAAATCAATCTGTAAAAACACTACGTTAACCATATAATTTATATTAACTCTGATAGTCAAGCAACACTGCTAGAGCTGAGATCAAACTCGGTGAACTCGAAGCTAGTTGGAGACTGCGTGAACCGTCTAAACGCCCTGGGGGGTAACAACAAGGTAGTTTTAGGATGGGTTCCGGGTCACGCGGGTATTGTAGGCAATAAAACTGCCGACAAGCTCGCACGGGAGGGCTCAAAGAGTACACAATTAGACCCGAGCCTTTTTATGGAATCTGAAAAAGCCTCGCCCTTTTGACCTTGGAAACTCTTTACCACAATAAATCACTTAAGATCTGGTCTGATATACCAGGCTTAAAACATTCTAAAACCTTAATCCGGGCTTTAGATCGTAAATTCGCTTCGAAAGCCCTGGGATTAGGTAAAAATAAATTGCGTATTCTGGTAAGAGCCCTGACTGGACACAGTTGTCTTAAAAAGCACATGCCCATCCTGGGACTAAACAACTCAAGGATGTGCCGGTTTTGCTCCCTAGAGGAGGAAACGTCTTTACACATCCTGATAAAATGCTGACCCTTAATGCACAAACGCAGCACTCATATGGGAAACTGCGTTCTTCGCCCAGAAGAAGTGAAATTACTCACAGCTAAGCAACTCCTTCTATTCATTGAGGACGTGGGGCTTAGCAGTGAACTGTAGACATAGCAGCGATCACAATAGATCTTTTAGGTCGCAGTGATACTGGTCTCTCTAGACCTGTACAGCTGCTCGTACATAATTAAAAAAATGTATAGCTAGCGTAGCTGTAGCATGGCTACATACTACTATGGGTTGACTGGTAGAGAATGCCTCAAGGCATTAAGTCCGCCCTTTGTATTCTTTTGTTTTAAGGAATGCAATAAAGAATAAATAAATAAATGGCTTTACCATGTAAAGATTACTTTACTACTTTTACTAATAGTAGTAAAAAGGAATATAAAAACATTTACCAAGATACGGCTCATCTTATTAAGTGGCCACTGCCGCTCATAAAGATTGTTCTTAAAATTTGAAACTTTATCGCAAGCACAACACCTCGCTGACTGATGGATAACGCACTGCCTACACTAATCGGGATAAAACATCCAAAGATGTCGAAACCAGAACTCACAAACTGGTGATGGTGCACTGCACTACTAGTACGAGAGTATTAATTCTGAACTCACTAACCTGCCGGACTAATGTTAACGTTTTCAATTAATGTATACCTGATAATTTCTTGGATAAGCCTATGTAAGAGTACATTTAAGGGGCTGAAAGAAAAAGAAGTTCTGATCATAGTTATCCATGGTTTAGTGAAAAAGCCGGACTATTCAATCTTCAAAAGATATTTGAACAACTGTGGATTATTTCTCTCCAACAAAATTCTCAATTTTTTTATTCATAAGTCTAAAATGAGATCTTTTGAGTTTATTCCATACTTGAAAAAAAGACGAATATATGTAAATTTAAACGCATCCTATCTACACATTAAAAGCTACTGTACCCAGAGTTATAGTACGGTAGTTTATATGAGTTTACATGGTAACAGATTCAGGAAGTCGATGGTTGGCTCAGGACCGTGCTTCCTATATTCAGCAGTGAACTTGTGTTGGGTTATAATGATGATGATGTCTATTTATAACGACCAAGGTGCACAAATGAACTCGTAATTGTGTGTTTGCTTTTTATTTCATGCTGCAACATAGATTCAATATAAATTTAAAACTTCACATTTTCAGTTATCTAAGCTGAAACCTAAAACCAAAATAACCCTTTGCAGTCTAGTTATTTATAGCGCCGTTCGCTTTAAGCTAACGTAATCTTAATGTCCTATTTTATGACCTAGTAACAAAAGACTACTTATTTTGAAAAGTACTATTTCCTTACTAATTCTATTTACGTGTTTTTATAGGATAAGGGTGACAAGCGAGCATACAGTCCACCTGATTGTAAGTGGTTGCTGTGGCCCATAGACATCTACATCTATCCTCGTTTGCGAATCAAAATGCATACTATACAATTAACATAGCTGTAGCATGGCTACCACGTTAAAAACGTGTTTCGCAATATGAAATTTTTCAAAATCTATATTACAAACCATTACCTAATACTGACTATTAGCCATTAATTTTAACCGATTGAGTATCTATTTTAGTTAAAAATATAAAAAAGAGCGCGCTAATTATTTTTGTAGCTTTTGTTATATTATATTTTTTCCTCATTAATATATTATCGGACAAAATATTAAAAATAAAATTCCAAAATTTACCAACGTTACTGTGTACTGGCAAATGACATCATTCCTGATTTTTCCTATACCTACATAAATGCGATGATACAATCTGGAAAAAAATCCTTAACGAAAAAGCTACGATTAAATTACCTGATGCTGTAGTGGTGGCAACTGTTGTTATCGACACTGTGCTCGATGTTGACGTTTCGCTGTTTGTGTTAGCCGCGTTCGTCATCTCCACGATCCTATCAACCGCGATTCGATTCCCTGGCAGTATGCCTGAACTTTCTGCAGCCTCTTGACTTGTATCTCCTACTTCTGTTTCTTCCACTTGAGGGCTTGATGCTGTTTGGCTCAAATCATTGGCAACAATCACATTTACAGTCGTCAAAGATTCCATGTCTGAATTCTCGCCAGCGACATGCGTATTGTCGATGTAAACAGCAGCGGACCGCGCCCCCAGTGTTTCCATTACACTCTCAGCCAGTGAGCGTGTTGACATTTCATCAATGTCGATATCTTGTTTTATATCGATAATAATTTGATGTCGCTTTGTTCCGCTCCCTGACGGACTCTGAACTTGATGGACACTGACCTGGGCTTCTGTGCCGGGCTGTGACATGTGATGCTGAATAACATGCGTCAGCTGTCCCTCAAGCGTGTTATCTCTATTGCCCGCCATATTGTTCCCTCTTCGTACAGGATTTAATATAAACTGCACACACTATCGATACCGATGCACAACACTATGAATAATTTCTGAAGCGAAGACACTTGAAGCGATCAGACTTATCAGGTTCAGTCAGTTTAAAATAAATATTGCACAAGAGAAGCTCTAATATAAAGATAAATACTCACGGGATATCTTTTACAAACTAATGAACACGGGTATCACACTCCTTAGGGCTTAGGGTATAATTCTTTGAACACACTCCACTGGTTACCTTCCTTTAATTCCGTATATGATTTGTTTAGGCTAGCCACTGCAGGACTGCACCGCGCAGATGCATCATAACTAGGTCAGGGGTCAACATCCTACCAAAAATGATTTTTTGATATCGTACGTCGATTCTTTGTGCGTTTCAGTAAGCCGGAAATTCGTATGGCAGTGATAGTTCCGTTCCGAGGCACAGTTCGTTCTCACATCGTCGTTACGTTTTTCACTAGTCAGGCGTCGTCACAGTCTACCGTATTATTTATTGTTATGTTTGAGGAGTCTGTGCGCGCTAGAGACACATTGACACGGTGTCCTATATTTTGAGAACGCGGACCAGTGAGGCGGCGGGTAGCCGTCGTAGCCACTGCAAGGCCTACGAAAGCGTAGCGCTACGCCGCCGCAACGCGTAGGCACGATGTAGCACACTTCCGTGAATTGGTCTGAAGATTTTTCTTAAGATTTTAGTACACTTGTTTTTTTTTACGCACTCCTATAGTAAGTTTAATTTTCATTAAATATTCATTTTACTATACGAGATTCTCTTCGCAACTTACAAAATCTTTATTATTGGGATTATATCAAAAATATTCGATATTAATAACATTTTTCATTTTTCGGTATATATACATTGAGAGACAATTTATTGAGAGATAAAAAAAGAAAAACGTCATCGAAAACAGCGGAAGGGGTTTTCTAAATTAATGGCTTAGAAGTCTGATGTTTACAGTCAAGCGTTGGCATAAATCGCAACAATCTATTTATACCGACGAAACATGTAAATGCTCACTCTGAACTGTAAAAGTGTGTGTTAAAGTTTATACTAAAATACGGTATTATTATGCGCCTCAAAGGGAAGTCGATTAAAATATACATTTATCCTGGGATATCTCCGCGAAAATTGCTGCCGTGTAAATCGGCTCACATTCGGCGACACGTGCCTACGCATGCGCACAGTACTACTATACTCGTTCTCCGTCTATTTCTATACCTCTGTCCTTGTCTGCACGCTTCGATCGTTTCACAATGACGAAAAAGCATATAATCGAATTTATGTTGGTCCCCGGGCTCGGTGTATACGTAGCGTCAACAAAAACACACAGTTTTTCATGGACGGCCTTGGACTAATTTAAAAAGCCAGCCTCTTCACGCTGAACCACATTCAAGATATATGTCGATTGACTGTATTCATATTTTTTTGCCGAAAATTTACCATGCTTATGTCATTTTCTCACATTTTCCATGAGTGATTACACTATAGAAATAACTTATAGAATATTTATCTAAATTTACAGATTGTTTATTTGAAAAAGCAAACCATTATGTGAGTGTGTGTAAATTTTAAATATGTATATTTTAAAATAAAAAATAATAATGTAAAATTTTTCATATTGTTATATATCTCTCCTTCTTTTATTTAGTATCAGAAACAAAATATTTTATAATAGTGAGAAAACATAATTTTACTTTATAATTTATAAAGTAAAAATTTGTGAAAAATATTACGACAAGTTTCTGCCAACCGTGCCTGAATTTTCATTACGTAACACAGTATGATCTAACGTCCCCAAATAAGGAAACCCCGTGTAAACAACACCTCAGTCAATAACTTTCTCCTTTACGTACACATTAAAAATGTAACGTATCACGATATCACATGCGTAGTTAAGTTATAGAAATTAAAAACCTAATCACCTAAAGGTTTAAATTTGTTAAGATTTTTCCTAAAGTGTTGTTTAGGTATATATGTCAATATTGTTCAACAACAATGCTTAACTTTACGCCGGTCTTCTCTGCGTAACCTAAACGTAAACAAGTAGATAATTTATTTTAGCACGCCTAAGTCCACCATTTTGTAAATTATTAACACTTTTTAACTACAATATTCATTTGTTACAGTCCTTCACAAGTCCACTGTTGAACACAGGCCTCCCTCAAGGAATGCCACAAAACGCGGTCCTTAGCAACGATTCTACAAAGGAATACGATATTTCGTAGGAATTTAATGTTCTTTTAAATTATTTCTTCGTTCTTATAAATTAATAATCTTTAAAATTTACATGACAATTAAAAGCTCAACAGGAAACTGTGAAATACTTCGAAAGCTCCAGCAGTTCCAGCAGCTTCAAATACTCCAATCATATGAATATAATATATCATAATCTCATATACGAAATGATGACAATTAGTAAATTTCTTCTTATTTAGCAGCTTTTTCACTGCTGGATAATACGCCTTTTCAAGCTGCAGCAATTTAAGATAAGCAACCTTAATAGATTTTTTTCATACTCACCATGTAAGTGCAAGTGAGTGTGTGAGCGCGGAATAAATATTGTTCACTGATGATGCTTCAATCCCTTACTAGAACATAACGTTGGGTTTTAGCATTTATAATGAATAATATCGTCAATGATTGAACGTTTTCGGCACCATTTTAAGCTACTGATAAAATCAAGCAGCAACTGGTAATAACACGTAAATATTTATGTAAAATACATAGGATGTAACGAGAAAATGAAATCTACTCTAAAAGCCTAAAAAAGCTTAGTCTTTTATTTTATAGGATAGGGTGACAAATGAGAAAAAAACAAAAAGCAAAACAAAAAGCTTCACCTCAGTATTTAAGATATTTTTAATAATTATAAGCCATCGCCTGGCTTCTTTTCCACCACATGGTTAGTAGTGTTTGAAAATAATAAAACGCACTGCCTAAGATTAACATAAGTCACCGACATTGTAATCGAATGGAAAGACATAAGCTGGCAAATTATTCAGAAGAATTTTGAAACAGACCATTTGGTTCGAATGCGAGGTATGACGACACAACAAAGGGGTGGAGACTGGCCGAGCGTCTGGTTGTCCGATGGTAGTAGGAAGACAGAGGAATTAAGTCTTTTTTCATAAAATAAGGGTGACAAACAAGCACACAGTCCACCTGATGGTTAGTGACATCTATAGATATCATAGACATCTATATTTTATACTCGATTAAGAATCAGAATACAGTTGCGTTGCTATCCCTGGGGACTAAGATGGAATGCCTTGTATCTAGTAAAAAGGGTCTCCGGTTCTCTACACTCTCCACACGAAACACAGCAGCATTGAGCTGCTATTTTACGCTGGCATTCTGTGAGAGCGTGGTCCTTTCCCGATCGAGCCGACCCATTAGTGCTACAACTATAATATAGCTGCAGCGTGGCTCTAGCACTTATAGAAGTCATGCAATTACTGTGCACATTCTTCGAAATGTATCCTGTAGGACAAGAAAACCTACACAACTACTAGCTCATCGGATGAGTTTTCATAAAGATAGATACTAGTACTTTACGCCACTGCTGAACATTAGACAAGATCTATGTTACTTTTTCTAGCATGTTTTTACCATCTCCCTTAAGTAAATTCTGAATATCAGTGTACGGATAAGTAGCGTTTTGCAAACTTTTAAATGCTCTATTTCATAAACACATCAAGATTGTGACTTTCAAAATTGTAAAACATCAGAGTTATAACTAACAATTTACGAACTTTTACTTTTTTTTGATTTTCGAACAATTACGTCTGTTTGTAGATCAATGAAGAAGTTATGTCTACTACCTCAGCCCACAAATTCTGTCGCTGAACATAGGCCTCCCCTCATACTTATGTATACTCATAGGGGTATTTTGTATAGAGCATGCAATGGAATTAAATCGTATTTATTAAGATATTTTATCTTTTGAGATAATATAATTATAGAGCTTATCCTATTCAACGGCGGACTACATCAAAACATATAATTGAATATGGAAAAATTTACGTTAACCTTTTCTGAAAGTTAAAATATAGGCCTTTTAAAGAAAGCCCCATGAAGCATAAATTTTTTGTCAGATTTCCACCACGCTGGGCGGATTTGTAAGCGCAGCACCAAGACCCTCACACTGGTGATTCTCCCTATGAAAAGCAGTTTCATTAGTGTATGGCATTTTATATATGATGTTATATGGACTGTATGATAATTTTAATTTTATTTAAATTATTTTTTAATATAATAATAATAATAATGTAACGGAAAAAAGGTTTTCAAGTGGCGGCCTCGTACCGGCGGACGAAGTGTAGGGCGTCCCCCCACTAGATGGAGTGACGACCTGGTAAGACATGCAGGAAGTCGATGGATGCAGGCGGCTCAGGATCGTGCTTTTTGGCATTCCTTGGGGGAGGTCTATGTTCAGCAGTGGACTTGTGAAGGGCTGTAATGATGATGATGAATAATGTAATGAAATTAGCAAATTAAGATAAATTAAACACGATAAAATCAGTGCCTAGTTATCAATAAAATTCTGTGAGAGTGTGATAATTCCTTCGCCGCTGTACTGTGTTACTCTACGTAAACTATATATAACTCTCTATATAAAACATTACCAAAATATTAAAAAAACGACAAAGAAGTATTTTAACCCATATGATGGCCCAAATCATATGTATAAATAAATATATTTACATTAATGGTCAACTCCGATATGCCTAAACCATATTCACTAATCCCAATTTAATTTAAATATACTCGTATATACAGCAATGGTGAACCTACAGAAAATATAAAATGACTCAATATGTAATCTTATGTACAGCTGTGCTGGTCGCAGTGGGCGGGACGCTACGGTATGCGGCGTTTTCCAAGGACGGTTCGAACTAGACTATATCTACCTGAATTGTCTTTGTTTTATTTTGTAAGGGTTAGAGAATTATAAAAATGGTGAAGGATTGCATTGCGTGCAATAATCTAACAGAAATTTTCAACATAAGAGTTTTGTTAAAATTAGACATTAAATAAAAATTATTTTCACATACCTAATAGCTCAAAAGTCGGTGCCAAGACATCGTGTGGTTTGATTATAAGACCCCGATTTCAGAAGCTAAATTTTACGTGAAAAATATTTTATTCTTTTAAGTTCTTTCAATATGGTTTTAACTTTTTATTAAAAGTCTAATTTTTTTACCACATTGCGCGGACTAAGGAATATCATAACCTCGAATATCGCTTAAATAGTTACATTAAATTTTCATCCTCTGTTTTCCACTCTTAGTTATTCTTAAAATGTATGTGCCTTCCCCCTGGAGGGAGATACCCTAAGCTATTTAACGAAAAAACAATCGTAAAAATCGGTTCAAAATTGAGAAAAATATCGCGTACGTACAAAAGAAGAATCGAAAATCTCTACCTTTTTGAAGACGGCTAAAAATCACATTTAAGGTTTGGTGCGATTTTTTTTCAATTTTCCAAAATATTCTTTCATAGTATTGCGGACTAAGAACTAGCTTTATTTTTTATTTACTGTGCTGTTTATGGGCTGATAGAGTGTACAAAAGATTATTCATTTCGCATCAAATATTTACGTTCGCACTAGTAAAAAAGAAAAATTTAGTTAAAGCAACATTTACAGTGAGTGATAGATTTACACTGTAGCTATAACACTAGTAATAACTGATGACTATGATTGACGAGCACTAAAAAGCCTAGCAAGGAAGCATTTTGCCAGGCCATAAAGGTTTTTCGAACGCTGGGTGGACTGTGAATTTCGATTTCATCCAGATTTTCATTTTAAAATCGGCCAAGTATAAAATTTCTCTATTTTTGTCTATTACTATTATTCATGATTTTTTTTTCAGGTTTTTCTCAGTGATACTTTTGCAGTTACAATGGAGATAGCAATTTTTAAGATACTTCGGAAAATGTTAGATAAAATTTAAATTGTTGTTTTAATAAACTTCTAGTTGATGATTCACACTATGATCTTAAAAAAAGTTTTTCCAACTTACGTTTTACCCCTAAAAATTAACCCTTTCAGTCGAAAATTGAAATGCAATATATAACTACGCTAAATTTCAATCACCTGAGTAAAACACTCTTAGAGAAAAACTTTTGTGACAGACAGCCACCAAGTTTTGCTGAACTTGGCACAGAACTCTAAAAATCTACTTTAACGTTAGATATTAACTTCGTTAACATTTTTTTTTTCATTATTAGTTTATTTTTGCTGCATTACCTCCCATATGTTTATCTCTGCTTAGCCTAATGGATGACTGGGAGAGAATGCCTTAAGGCATTAAGACCGCTATATGTAATATTTTTTGGGCATAATAGTTTAAATAAATAAATAATAAATATTAATAACTTATACTACTTTGCGGTAAGATCAAATATGTAATAAGTATATCAAAAGCATTTTATTTAGTAACATTTAATGTAGTTTATTTTTTTGGTACAATGTTTCGTGATGTTGATAGCATAGGAAGCCGTAATTTCAAAGTCGGTAAACTTATACAAATGAAAAACTTATAAGTTTAGCAAAAGTTTAAGTTTGCTAACTAAGCACGTTTGTACCGCTGCTCTCGTGTGCGTGTGATTATTATTTTTAATATCAACGCACTTTGGAAATTATTTCTTATAGTTTTTTATTTTAACAGTGCGTAAACAAATACGCTAATTGGAAGTTATCAATTGTATCACAATAAAGAATTAAAGGTAAGCACAAGTCGTGAATAAGTAAAAACTATTTTTTTATTGTTTTACCTTTCCCTGACAAAATATTTTATTAAATGTTGAGCAAGAAAAAGATAATAGATCTATTCTCCTTTGAAAAGTTATATGTATCTTTAAATTTTTTTGGAGTTTACTCCTTAAAAATCGTTTCATATATAGTGCACGGTATGAAAAATAGTTAGTAAAATGAAGTGGTTAACAAAAAGTGAAGCTGATATAGTTTTCCTCTGCGCAACATACTCGCGCATCTCATAGGGCGAAATGAAAAATGTAATATAAGTCATACATTTTTATGTAATGTAATTTATATTATATATTTTATCAAATTAATATATAAATAAATGTACGGGTTCATTTACTTCGTTTGCTTATTGTGTATATGTTAAGACAATCGTTTTTCAGAAATAAACTCCAGTCACTCGTCGGAGCAGACACGCACAATATTTTTTTATAATTTCGTAAGAACTTGGTACGTAATTAGTTATTACGTACTCAATATATCAGTGGTCTTCTTGTCGTTTAGTATGGGAAAATCCAAAAATATATTTAAAAGAATTACTAATTAATAAAATTATTTGCCTATAGTATTAACACATTCTCGCCACTTTATGCCGTGTAGTGGCAGTGTAAGAATATCCACTACACCATATTGTTCCGTGGGTGTCCTAAGAGGCGACAGAGGGAACTTGAAACAAGTGATGGGCAACATCATCTTCCTGATAATAACTCAAAATAATAAAAAACTGCGGTTGACAACCCGCTCTTCAATCTATGGAGAAGGACTGTGTCCAGTAGTGGACTTTTATAGATTGTAATGGATGAATTTCCTTGCTATGGAAATCTGCTGCACGATAATCGATCAAATATTTAAAGGAGTGAAGTTTTTGCCTTTCAAAGTAAGGTCTGGGGAATATGGTGGATGAGGAAGGGTCTCTAGCTTTAGTTCTGGTAATATTGCCAACGTCTGTAATCCAGTTGGCAATCAGTTGGCGATGTAATCATATCGTTCCGGAGTTGTCGTAAGAGGCAAAAGAGGAAAACCAAACCAGGAGCTTTCCTAATAACAACTAAAAATAATAAATAGAAACTGGCAACCCGCTTGCCAAGCGCGGCAATTATGTCAAATATCTCCTATAAGGCAATATACGGAGGAGGCGGTAACGGTAGTGCAGTATGTGGTAAGGTATTGTCATGAATAAGCAATGGCAAACGACAGTTCACCGATTTGGATTGTTTTTAGTACCAGTTTCCCCACCATCTTTTACGACTATATATTATAAATAATATTGGGATATCGCAGAAAATACAAAACCCGAAGAAACTAATTGATAACGGATTTGGAGAAAAGAATATATAATATGCTTTATATATAAAATTTATTTGAAGTTAGAATTCCATGCCAAAGCTCTTACGGTTCAAAGGGGGCAGTTCAACAAAACGTCAATTTCATAGGTAAAGACTCAATATAGTCTGACAAACTCATCTTCAATATTTCATAGAATTTTGGTGCAAAAAGACCACATTAACCACTTACAATGAAATGGACTGATCCATCTAATTTTTCTTTAAAAAATTCAAAGATCAATCTTCTTAAAGAAGAAGAAGATTGTTCTAAGAAATTTTATTAATACGAAAGTCAGCATTTTTATGTTTGTTAGAGATTGTATTTTCGGTATAATCCGTATTCTATTTTTAATTCCACTTCCACGCTACTATGAACTATTTAGAATTTTGCACATATTTTTAATAATAATAATAGTACTAGACTAAAATCTAGGTTTGTGTCAATGCTCGCACCTGCGACCACAGTCAATAGATATGTCCGTGACACAAGCACAAGTCAGCGTCCCCTGTTATCCAATAGCGGTACTAAATTGCAAATTTAAAAGTAAAACCACCTGCAGTCACGTGCGCCGGCTAACGGGAGTCAGCCAAACTGCGTCCATTGACCTCCGTACAGAATGCGTATCCGTTGCGCAATGGTATTCCGAATATTCTGTCATCATTACTAGGGTCGACAAACCATCTGAACAAAAAGGTGATACTCAAATAAGGAACATAACATATCATATTTAATTTATAATTTTGGTAGTTTTACTAATTATGATAGAAGAGGGAGCTAAAGAGTATGCGGCTCACCTGATGTTTGGTAAGTGACTACCGCCGCCCATGAACAACTGCAACACCAGGGGAATTGCAGGTGCGTTGGCGGCCTTTTAGAAAGGAGTAAGCTCTCAGTTATGTCAATTATATAGAAATAGCAGGTCTATTATATATTTACTTATTCAATTTCCGTATAAATGCTATTTCAAAACTATAGTTTTTATAGGAATGCCAACCCTAATATATAATATACTATTTTATATTAGATTAGCAGCTCAAATACTATTTCTAAAAAAATTACATTATAAACGAAACTGACTGTACTCTACTACTGCATGAGTCTGTTAATAAAGGCTTTAAGCAGTAAAACATATTATGATTTCTTATATTTACGCGAACACTACACATCGAATAAAACTATTTTTATGGATTTTATCACGTTCAATTTTACTATTTTGATTCCCGACGTTTCGGGTGCTTTACAGCACCCATGGTCACGGGGGGGGCTGAGGTGTTTGAAGTCCCAATGTCATAGTTAGCCCGGCTACCTTCAGTTTTTTGAATATTAATTTTTGGTCCGATCTACGCATCTTAAAGTATCTTGCAACTGCAAGACTTCAAGATACTGTAAGCTCATTCTGCTACAAGTAGGTAGTAAAACATATTCCATAAGTAAACAAAATAGTCATTTAAAACTTCTTCATCATTTATCATCCCGTAAAAATCGACTACTGGCTACTGCACATATACCTCTACCGTTGCGTTGTAGGGAAGGATTGGCCCTTGATTTGTTCTAATCGTCACGTCATAGACGGATCGACAATCGCAGCTACAACTTGAATTTAAGCATTAATTTTTTTCGCCAAATTACATGATTATGGATATAGAATCCTAGGATACCTTTTACACCTACATTACTATAACTATACTATAACTACATACTAGGTCGATTATAAAGTGTCATTGCGTATTTCTTTGTACACAGCGGAATAAAAAATATTAATACAGACGAAAATTGTACAATAGTAATAGGATAGCCATTTTAAAACAAGGCAGAATTTAAAAATAAATTAAAATATCTGTAGTTATTGGATATGCGATGTCACATAATTATTTTCGGCGTGTACAACCCTAACCATAACAGTTCTTTCAAGTTGCCAACTGTCACGTAGATTCGCTCGTGGCGCGAATCTTAAACATGGAACCGTTTTTTTTTATTTCGTTTTAAAATAGGTCAGCATTTGTATGTGTTCCTTATTGTAATTTGTGTAGTGTAGACTTACGGTTTATGAGAAGACAGCTAGGTCACATTCGAAACCTAGGTTAGGTAACCTTACCCAAGGTTAAGTTGTTGTTATAAATATGCAAATGATGAATTTTTGAGGTCAATGTCACTTTTAATATTCCATACCTTATTATCGCCTAGTTCTTCCCCTCCACCGATCATCAGATCGTACACACTCCACTGCTGAACGTGAGTATATTAGTACAAAGAATTTGCCACAATCGCCACGCACGGTAGACGCTTTGTCGCGGGGTTGGGCTTAGTAGCCGTGGTTTGGTTACTCACGGTAAACTAGGGGAACCCGAAATAAAGAGCGGGCCCGAGGTAGCCACTTTGAATGGGATTGGTGAGCCCACTTCGAATGTGTGTTGGTGAACTGCAGCGAGAGGGGCGCGCCGTATGTTCCTGTGCGCCTTACCAAAGAAAGAATAGGGGGAAAAGTTGTCCTCTTCCGAGGAGAGGCCGCCAAGTGGCAGCCGGTGCTAGTTGGGCCCCGTTCTTGCTCCCGCGAGGCGGGTAAGCGTAGCCAACATGAAAAATAATTTGCTCTATTTTGTGGTGGAGTTAATTCATTTAGTAAAAAAACAATACAATTATTCCAAACAATTGCCACATTTTATGATTCATTATTCATAATTTGGATTTTGAAATTAAACACTTGACAGTACAGAACTTAATATAGTTATAACGAAATGGCCAAAGATGTGGAGACTTATAAAGACATTCTAATAGACATAAAAATTAATTGAGTTCCCACACTCAATAATACGTATTCAATATAATACTACAAACATAACGGCATGGAGCGTAGTGTTTTTTATTTAAAAAAAATGTTTCGTCTCTAGTCGCAGACCGGTTAAGGTTAACGAACTCTTTCGGCACGTAATTCTAAAACTGATCAGCCATTAATAAATAACGTGGATTGATTGAGATATGGAAATGAATACGATTGCTTTAATCAAAAAACCGCTAAAAGCTATGCGTAAAAAGTATGGCTTCAGGCATTTTTTCAGCTTAAAATAGATATTTCGACAATTTAATTATTGAGGCTTGACATAAATTACTTAAGTCGATTCACTAACTTCTATACAATCCATAATTTAGTAGTTTTTCTTTTTGGTGCACATACGTATTAAATTCTTAATAAATAAATTCGTTGAAGAGCTAAAGTTACCGATAATGTCTCACAGAACAAGTGAGTTTTATTGGCTGTAATTACGCCCATGGACTCTAGCAACGCACTACAAACAAAAAAGATCGCAAAAGTGTTAACACGGCTGAAGACTAATATGGAATGCCTTGCAGCCTATAATTGTATTGGCTCTCTCACCTTTCAAACTGGAACACAGCTGTATTTCCCTACTACTTGGTGGTATTAGGTAAGACGGTGGTACCAATAAAAATTGACTCTAAGGCAATGAAACCCATTAATATAAAGTAGCCCAATAGTATAAATGTAATCCACCTCGTAAATAAAAGAACAAGCCCACGATAACTGCTATTATTTTAACCGTAACAGATAATAGAGGAGTACCGGCTTCTATAATACAGTTTTTACAATTAGTTTGAAAGCTAGGAGGGTGCCATTTGTTTGTTTAAAGATTTGTGGCACATAAATTATTTATTTATTTCATTTAATGAAGAGAGTGTACCAAAGGCCTTGGTAATCCGAATATAAATTAATTAAATGTTACTTGAAAAATTTTATGTCAATATGTTGTTATGCAAAAACACCAATGAGATTAAATATATTTTATTTTTTTAATTAATTACAAGGAGTAGAATTACCATATTTCAGGCTGATCTACTCAATCGAGTTATCATTTTTAACGTCAAATGAAGCATTTTAGTGCGTTAAATAATAATTGATACAAATGCAAAATCAAAATGAGGTTAACGGAATACAATGAAAAATTTTTTTTTGTTTTTTTTACTCTATTTACTTTGGCATGGTGCTAAGCTCACACACATAAAAATGCTTCATTTCACCCATATCAAAGTCAACAAGATTTTATCAAACTCATTATGGTCGTCGTAATCAACAAATAACAAACTACAATTTGAAAAAAAAATCTAAAGTTTTTATTTTCATAGTTTGTTAATTAAGTATACGACCACTGATAACCACAGGTCTCTTTTCATTTCTGGGAGGGTTGCGGAGCAATTTATTCATTCATTAATCTAAATTTATTCACTAAAGTGCGGATTTCACATATTCTCGATATATTTTAATTCTTAGACATGCAGGTTCCTTTAAACTTTTTCCATCACTGCCTAGAACGTGGTACATCAGCGCTTACGACTAATAATTTCAATGGTACCGTCGAGGATCGAAACCATAGCGGAAACAAAGCAGTTTATAATTTAGAAAGAATTGATTTTCATATTTTCACTTTTGTCTTCCTAACCATAAATCCTCCAAATTTTAATAAACCTTTTCGTAGTTTTTTTGAGTTGCTAAAAACTTTTATGGCCTTTTCTAAACGTGAGAATAAATAATTCAACCCATTATTGTATTTGAAAGAGTCAGTAATTAGATGACTATAAAAGCAAGAAATACAATTAAGTATGTATGTACGTATTGTAGTAGAAACGAAATATCGGTCATTGACCCCTGAAACGAAAATTCGTAATTAAAAAACAAAAACGTAACTGTTTTGTCTAGACGTTTTCGTGTTCTTTTTGAAGTAATGGCCGAGACTATTTACGCGTAAAGTTTATTTGAGCATTTAATCCTTGGAAAAAATCTTTAAAAATTACATTGCATGTCAGTGAATGATAAGAGTATGATGTAAAATTACAGACGAGGCTCTGATGACCGTTTCATGGCAGTAAATGCATCTAAATTAACTTTATTTTCATTACATCCTATCAATAGTCCACTGCTAAACATTGGCCACTTCCTTAGATTGCCTCAAGCTCAAGCGAGTTGGCAATTGCAGCTTTTTTATTTTTTTCATTTATCAGTAAGATGCTCCCACCCATATCTTGTTTCAGCTTCCCTCTATCATCTCTTACGTCACCCACGAGATCATATGGGATATTGATATCCAAATTACATGCCGATTCCAAAATCCAATAATGTATGGTAATGTGGGGCAGCTTCACCAGTGTGAAATTACCGGTTCTATGCTCAACATCTTGCCAACATGATGAGTGTGGGTAATCACTCAAGAAATGTATGCCTGTTGGCCCATTTCTGAAAAGGCTTATGCAACAGACTAAAATGGCTTACAATTAAATCTCATTTTGTTATTAAAAATAAGAGTGCATTTGGTTGGAATTTTACTCATGATTTAAATAGTTTTTTTTTTAATAGAATGTGGGGACAAACGAGCACACAGTCTACCCAATAGTAAATGGATGCTGCGGCCCAAAGACATCTACATCTATCCTTCTCTAAGAACCAAAACGTGCGTTCCCACCCTTGAGGACCAAGACGGAATGCCTCATTTCCAGTAATAAGGGTCTCCGGTTACCTACACTCACCATACGAAACATAACAGTACTAAGCTGCTATTTTACGCTGTACATAGACGTTAATATTTGAACTGAAAACTTCTTTAGAGTATTTGTGATTTGAAACTCGATAAAAAGAAAAAGCGACACTACAAAGAGACAAACATATATATCTATAGGAATTAGCCTGCGAGAGAATGAGATGGAATACAGTCTACAGTGTTTCCTATTATCTCGATCTCCTGTTATAAAAGTTTCACTATTACTGCGTGTGAACTGCACACATATTTTTTTATAAAACTGAAATGACAAATAAATTTATAGTCCACCTGATGGAAAGTGGCTTCTGCAGTCAATGGACACTTACAGTTACAGCCAACTCCAAACAAGGAAGTTTACAGATGCTTTGTCACCTCTGAGGACAAAGACTGAATATCACACAGCCTGTTATTGTACTGAATCTCATATACTTTAGACCGGAATACAGCAAAGCACACACTGCTATTTGAAGATAGGAAGAGGTAAGAGTGTGTAACCTAGACGGACCCTAAACAGAAAAGGAGTCTTACCACCTATTTGTGAGAAGAATTCCACGCTTTTGTTTCAAATGCAACTAATTATTACCATCGTCATCATCATTACAGCCCAACACAAGTCCACTGCTGAACATAGGCCTCCTCCAAGAAATGTCACAAAGCACGGTTATGAGCCACTTGCATCCATTGATTTTGACTTTTGATCGAGAATAGAAGTAGATGTCTATGGGTTCAACACCATCTTGGGTGTTAGGTTCTCTACACTCCCTATACGAAACAAAGCAGTTATTTAACGCTATTATATATAATACTATTTAACGCTGGTATTCTGTGAGAGCGTGGTCCTACCATATTCGTGGCGACCATTCGTGATACTATATATATATATATATATATATATATATATATATATATATATATATATATATATATATAGTTATATATATATATAACTATAATATGGCTGTAGCGTGGCTCTACTGCATTTAATATTAATAATTTATACAAGTAAAGGTTACAAACTGCTCATACAGTCGACCTAATGGTAAGTGGATGCTGATTCATTGATGACTTAATCTATTGTCGATCCAGAATCAAAATGCAGATTATTATATTCTGTGAGAGCGTTGTCCTTCCCCAGTCAAGTGACACATTCGTGCTGCAACCATAGTATAACTACAGCGTGGCTCTACCACGCATAAAACGTAACTGAATCGCTAAATACTTTTATAATATATTTAATTATAATATTATATACACTGTAAATTATTATTTAAAAAAAGTCCCGCTGGATTTATTGGTGGTTCCTAGGACAAAGCTTTTTCCAAAGCAGCAGTAAAACCTAGGTGACTGTCATATAAATTACCATCTGTATATATAAAAATCAATTTTGATGAAATTTTTTGTGTGTATTTGAGTGGGTCCCTGGATGGTTTCGATTCTCAATTGTACCCGGTAGGTGGCGCTGTAGTCGAGATCTAGTAATCATCCGTGCAAAGCCGGGGCGGATCGCTAGTATTGAATAAAATTAATAGAATAATTATTTTAATAAATATTTATTTATATATTATATTCTATATAATTTATCACGGCTCGGGAAATATTCCCAGTGTAACTTTTTTTAAATAAATTATAACAGAAAATACTACAGGAAAAATATTTCTAATGCACATACTCAATAGTTATAGTCAATATAATTTTTTATGTGTTTAGAGTGATATTTAATGTTCTTAAAAAAGCCTCTTGAATCGATTCACAAATCAATGTTCGACACGTGTTTATATTACTTTTTTACATTGTACGGGTTGCGGTGGTCTCACGACATGGCGTCTCGGATCGCGTCCACATAACGGAGTTGCGCACAGTTACACAGTATGTGGGTGAGGCTAACTGCGCGCACCGTTAGCGACGTCACGTCACTCCACCAGTGCGGTACACAGCAGTTGCTCAACCACTGATTCAGTATCGATGTTTGAATGGGTATGCAAACGATTGTTTTTTCGTCGTATTTTCAAAACCTATCCTTAATTTAAAAATAAAATACTTTACATTTCCTTTACCTATTTTAAACCATACAAGTCATATTAAAAGGAGTTCTTACATGTTTTAGCAAAATTAAATTCAAAATTTACAACAACCCTTCAGATTAAAATACTTTTTTTTAATTTATTTTATTCATATATAAAAATGCTTCTAGTTAAAACTAATTTTGCTGTTGTTATTCTAGACTAGATATGGCAAACATATATATAACATATATTTTAACTTTACTCCTAAAACATACGTTTCATCACAGATTACGAAAAATTTTATCATAAAAATCCTTTAATGTTCAAAAATAACTATATGTAAGTGGTTATAGGTAATGTTATAACTAACAATTACTATATGCAAGTCGGTTAAAAACAACTATATGCAAGTGATTATCGAAGGGTATTAATATTGGTAGGAATGACCTCAACGAAAACTCCATCGACAAAAACAACACTGTCACTTCACTAGCAGAGTACCGTACAGTACTACGTCACGAAGAAAGGGATTGTAGCAACGGTAAACAGAGGGCCGTACGGTAGCGCCGCGCGGTCGCAAAACTGTCGCTTTTCTATCGTCTTGCTCGTACCAAGAAAATATTGGAGTCTGAATTGGAATCTCTCCAGCGTCAGTCTGCTTACATGGATCATGTGAAGCAATTATAAATTTAAATCTATGTGGAATGAAATTTTATGAATTATTAAATTAAATCAATTTGAATAGTTAGAACCAAAAGCATGTACAGTAAAAATTAACATTGGCGTTCATATTAATTTTTGTTACATAACATCGCTTACCATTCATCATTTAACATCAGATGGTATTGTAGCCAAGCTTCTTCATCTTCCTCTTCCATTTTCCTCTATTAGCCGTCATCTCTTTACTCACTCCTTTTTTACGCATATAATCCCTAACACAGTCCATCCATCTTTTCTTAGGCCTCTCTCTACTCTTATATCCATTCACTTTCATAGCCAACATTCTTCTTGTTATATAATTTTCTTCCCTTTAAATAATATGCCCATACCACTGTGATAAATTAATTTGTGACTATCCGATTTCGTCATCCCATAAATCCCTCTATCTCAACATTCTCATTTCAGCCACTCCTCTTTCATCTATCTCTTTCGTAGCCCAATACTCGGATCCATACAATACGATAGGTCTTATGATCGCCTTGTAGATTTTCCTCTTGAATTTAAGAAAAACCGCAACAATTCAAACCGTCACAGATCAATAAAAGGTAGTTATTTCGATATAACTTTTGTGAAGGCTGTGTCAGTTAACTGACGTTGATATAATACAATAAATAATAAACTAAGTAGATTCAAAGGATTCCTTATTTATAACTTGTTGATAGTCAACAATTTAACAGATTCACAACTTTAAAACATCATTTGTTGTGCTTAAACAAAATGTAAAGGCTTGTTCAAATACTTTTAATTTCCATAGAGTATTGCCCAAAGATATCGTTAAATATTTTAAAACTATTGATGTTGAGAAAACGGCAGACTTATGGGGGATTTCCGTTAAAGTTATTTTATCTATAATAGATATAATAGCACCTTATCTAGCCACTATATTTAATACAATCATCGAATCTGGTGTGTTTCCTGATTTAATGAAACATAGTAAAGTCATACCTTTATTTAAATCTGGTAGTACATTAGACCCCGCCAATTTTAGACCGATTACTGTACTACCAACATTTAGTAAAATTTTTGAAAAAATAATTTTAGATCAGATCTTAAGTTTCTTTAATATTAATAAATTGCTACATAAAATCAATTCGGTTTTACAAGGGATCGCTCGACAACTGACGCTGGAGATGAGCTTATTAAACATATTTTTTGTGCATGGGAGAATTCGGAGGAGGCTTTGGGTATATTTTGTGACCTTTCCAAGGCCTTCGACTGTGTTCACCATGAGACAGTAATCAGGAAGCTACAGTACTATGGTGTCAAGAACACAGCGCTTAAACTTATTATTTCATATTTAAGTAACAGAATGCAGAAAGTTATTATCAATGGTAAAAGTTCTTCCGGGTCACCTGTACTAATGGGTGTCCCTCAGGGCTCGATTCTGGGCCCATTCCTAATTCTAGTATATATTAATGACTTACCTTCCCTTGTAGGGGATAATCATGATATAGTATTTTTTGCTGATGATACTTCCTTGATTTTTAAACTTAGACGTCAATCATTTAAATGTGACGAAGTGAATAATGCTATATCAAAATTAGTGCATTGGTTTACCGTTAATAATCTACATTTAAACGGAAATAAAACTAAATGTATTAAATTTACAACAACGAATGTTAAAAATCTGGGTACCAATGTGTTTTTAAATGGGGAAGAACTGAGCCCTGTTGAATCCACTGTTTTTCTTGGCATCACTCTCGACGCAAAGCTTCAGTGGGGCCCCCATATATCCAAACTAGCAAGCAGACTAAGTTCTGCAGCCTATGCTGTAAAAAAGATTAGAGGTCTCACTAGTGTCGAGACAGCTAGATTAGTTTATTTCAGTTATTTCCATAGCATAATGTCTTAAGGGATTTTGCTATGGGGAAATGCGGCTGATTCAGAAACTATTTTTGTTTTACAGAAGAGGGCCATTAGAGCTATTTACAACCTAAAACCGAGAGAGTCTCTTAGAGATAAATTTAAAGAAATAAATATATTAACTTTGGTCTCTCAGTATATTTACGAAAATTTAATGTATGTTCACAAAAACAAAGGTAGTTTTAGTAAAAAAAGTGATATACATTCTGTAAACACAAACACAAGCTAGTGATACCAGTTTCTCGACTCCATAGAGTCAGTCATTCATTCTTGGGGCAATGTATACGTTATTACAACAAGGTCCCGGAAAGTGTACAAGCTCTCTCTATTACCAAGTTAAAATTTTTTGTTAAGCTGAAACTGTATAAAAAGGGTTATTATAGTATAAATGAATACATGGTTGATAATAACCCCTGGGAATGAGGTTGTCGCTTCCAAGCAGTTTCTAAAATAAATTTTGTAGTTAAATACTTTGTACAACCATTAATGTAAAATTTACTTTAAAAAAAGTCCCGCTGGGTTTCTTGCTGGTTCTTCCCAGGGCAGAGGTTTTTTTTGAAACCAGTGGTAAAGTAAAAAATGACTTTCAATAAGAATTACACATGTAATTTATATTGAATAAAAAATTATTCTATTCTATTCTAGTATAAGGGTGACGAACGAGCACACAGTCCACCTGATGGTAAGTGGATGCTGTGGCCCATAGGCATTCATACTCGATTAAGAATCAAAATGCAGATGCTTTGCCACCCCTGAGGACTAAGATATAATACCTCTTTTCCAGTAAAAAGGGTCTCCGGTTCTCTACACTCATCATACGAAAGCACAGCAGCATTAAGTTGCTATTTCTATGCTAGAGCTGACCCATTCGTCCTACAACCATAATGTAGCTGCAGCGTGGCTCTACCACGTAATGTTTCAGCCTCA
The DNA here is from genome assembly GCA_029286625.1 of Parnassius orleans. NCBI lineage: Eukaryota > Metazoa > Arthropoda > Insecta > Lepidoptera > Papilionidae > Parnassius > Parnassius orleans. Next base: position 1,386,246 of record JAGSMP010000083.1, read on the forward strand.
AAACTATAATAACTTCTTAAAGCATTGTGTCAGGTGCCTGATTGAGCTCAGCGAGCTATGGAGAGAGCTATGCTTGCGGTTTCTCTGCGTGATAAACTTAGAAATGAGGATATCCGCAGTAGAACCAGAGTGAACGACATAGCCCAACGAATTAGAAACCTGATGTGGCAATGGGCCGGCCATATAGGTCGAAGAACCGACAACCGATGCGGAAGAAAGATTTTCGAGTTGCCACCTCGTACCAGGAGGCGAAATGTAGGGCGGCACCCCACTAGACGGCGGATGACGGAGAGCTTCCAACCCCAGCTCTTGTAACTTGGAGACCGTCTTTTGTGCAGTATGAGGTCGCGCGTTGTCGTGCAGGAGCAGCGGGGACGAGCGATTGACCAAGGCTGGTTGAAGATAAGCAATCTTTTAGCAGTGCCGACAGAAGTCGACATTGAAATGTAAAGCAAAATACATGGGTATATAAAAAAATACAAAATATCAATGCATCCAAAGATCCATATTTCCTCTAAAATGCAGTCAGTATTTCCATGTAAATATATAAGAATTTTTGTTGTGTAATGGTGGCGTAAGAGAAAAATCCACTACCCCATATCATCCCGTGGTCGTCGTAAGAGATGACAGAAGGAAACTGAAACAGGAAATGGACAGTAGGGCAATCTATGGTGGAGGCATATATCCATCATTGGATTTTTGGTAGGCTTCAGTGAATGAATAAATAAATCAAGTATTGTCAAAAATGCTTATAGCATTATAGCATTGTTGGCAACACTTAGGGGAGGCCTATGTTCAGCGGTGGTCTTGTGAAGGGCTGTAATGAAAAAATAAAAAAAATTAAAGCCATCCTGTAGCTACATTATGGTTGTAGCACAGGAGGGCCGGCTCTACCGGGGGCAGGATAATGCTGCTGTGTTTCGTATGGTGAGTGTAAAGAACCTTAGACCCTTTTTACCGGAGACAAGCCTTCCATCGCGTCTGCATTTTGATTCTGAATGGATGATAGATGAAGATTTCTATGGGCCACAGTATCCTCTTACCTTCAGGTGGACTATGTGCTCGTTTGTCACCATTATTCTATAAAAAAAATGAATTTCGAAATTTCTTCACGTGGTACGCCATTTGCGTATTATAACATGTTATGCGCTATGTATGTTTTACAGATTTGGCGCCAATTTTTAACCTAATTACGAATTTATTTTTTATGGAGGCATCGTAGGTAACGAGAGATCGCTTAATTTTTCTCTTCAATGTGGCAAAAGTATAAAACAGAGGTAAACAATTTTTGGATTTACTAATTATCTTTAATTTTTAATATTTATAAAATATAAAATATACTTTATGGTATTAAGATTTATTTTTTATAAAGTAATTACCCCATAACATGTTATTTCAAGGAATGCAAAATAATTTTACGTTCTTTAGATATTATAATCAACGTCGACGTAAGATCTTATAAACCTTATACAACATAGCATTACAGGAGTCAATGACCTCGGATTTTGAAAATATTTCGGCAAGTTTTCTTCGTATTGTTGTAATTGAAAAAAGCATAATTTACTTATACAAAAAATAATAACAATTGTATTTTGATGTTTAAGTATTTAGGTGTGTAAAGAATAATATCAATTATAACTTTCGATTATTAATATGAATTCATCATTATTTTTGATAACAAAATATATTTCTACAATCAAAATACAATACTAAGCTCATCCAAATGTATGAGAAAAAATATTTTGTCAAAATCGAATCATGCATACTAATTATGCAAATCACAGTATTTAAAAAGTTGAAGACACAATAAGGAGAAGCACGACTGAAAGTGACACATGTCAAATTTGCAATTGTAAGAGTAAGATGCCAGCTGCCGTATGAAATTCAAATTTTACTTTTCGTTAGTCACTCGGATCCTTCCGTCAACAAAACGGAAAAGTGCATTCACCTCTTCATAATTCACACAACTGACCATAATGCCTAAGGAAAACAATTCACGAAAGCAATTTATTATTCGTTAGCACTTTAGTGAAAACATTTTTATAACTTAACACACTTACCTCGTATTGTACTAGGCATTTTGCTAAAAATCCCTTAATGACACAATAAAAACAAGAATCCAATGTCACTTGCTAATTATCACTATAGATAAATGCTATCCGAACTCCGACATGTCTTTAGTATACCTTTATAATGTTTAAAAATACACAACAGGTAATAGAACACAGCACAAGCACTTTGCAAAAATAGGTATTCGCTTATCTAGATCTAACCTAACTGTCAACTAGAATTGCCAAAGTTCCCGCGCATTCGTCCGAAAGCCGCTCGTATACGTCCTAGTGACGTGGTGTGGCGGCAGATTGTGCTTTTTTCGTTCCGTCGACGGCGCGCGGCGGACTCCGGTTAACTGTATTTTTTTTCGTGATGCGAACAGAGTGGTAACGGTGCTGGTGCCGGTTCTTCCACGCGGTGGATCTTCAGATGGTGTAGAATCGATTGGTGCCTGATCAATTCGACGAACGCATACATAATGCTATTATACGGCTACAAGCGATTTTCTTTTTAATCGCTGAAAGATTCGCGAAAAAAGGCGGTAAATATACAAGAAGTCAATGTATGTTGAAATTGTTATGATAATTGCCAGTAGCTCATAGATCGGAATATTTAAATTTAATGATAATTATCTAATACTCCAAAGATAATATTGTTTTCTAATATATTCCTTGCTTTGTGGCATTCCTTTGGGGAGGCCTATGTTCAGCAGTGGACTCGTGAAGGGCTGTAATGATGATGATGATAATAGTTTGAATATTCATCATCACCTGTATTGCTTACCTGTATTTGGCCTGTTAAAATCCACAGCCCGGCTAGCATGGGCGGGGGACAAAAATTTTATCCCCCGATTATATCCACTGACAAGAGATAAAATTATCTTGTTATGTCAAACGTGGAGAAGTATATCCCCGTTTGACATAACGAGTAGACATATATCCCCCGTTCGTAGCATGGAGCCAAATGAAAGATATAAAATTATGCTTTTTTGACATTTGAAAGGGACAATTTTATCCTAGTTCATTGGACGTGGGTTGAAGTTCATACAAAAAAATCTATCTAAGTCTGAGTCTATCTCCCATTTTATCTACTGTGGATATTATATCCACCGGTGTGCCCATGCTCTAAGGGTGGATAAAACTAAGCGAGGGGATAAACATTTTCTCCTTTCCCCGGGGATAAAATTGTCTCCTGCCCATGCTAGCCCTGCAGCTGAATAAAGGTCTCCCTCATAGATTACACCATAGAGAGATGGCAATCGCAGTTTTTTATTATTTTGAGTTGTCAGGAAGATGCTACTGCTCATCTTCTGTTTCAGTTTCCCTCTGACGGGATGATGTACCTATGTACACCCCATGTAGTAAATTCACTTACACCACCACTACACGTCGAATATTATAACAACTTAATCAAAAGTTAAGATTACCACAACAATCCAGTAGTTTAATAACAAAATCTGCACGAGCTTTTTCACAAAACATTGTTATTATTCCGAATCACATTTGTTATTAGATCTATTTAATTAACGATAGCACAATATGTTTTAATAAACAGAAATTTTCTACGATGTGTAAGACTAAAAATTAAGTTTTGTGTTATATTATATCGGAGTACCTTTATACCCCTCTGGTGTAAAACCTACAAGACTTTGTTAACTCATTGAAATGCCTTAAAGCATAATAATAATATTTATTTTGTTTTATTATTTGAATCATCTCCTTCAATATCTTCGAGATTAGATAATTTAATGTAATCAATTCAAAGTAGAGTCGTGGCAGCTCAAGAGATTAACGCTCCCTTCAAAATTTTATATTACACGGGCAACCCGATTTAAATTTCCACCACCATCAATGAAATTGTAAATAATAATTTTAAGTATTGATTTGCCACGTGATCGGCGATAAAGAAAAACATCGAGGGTGGACCTGCTGTCTGAGAAATTAAAAAAAATTCAAGAATCTGTAAAGTGCGCCACAATCACAGCAACATGGTGGACACTCCTGGCTCCAAAATCCTCTACAATCAATTTGGCAGTGCTGCCGTTGACGACGGTAAAGCGCATTGGCTTAGACAAAAGCTCACCTCAAAAATACCGACGTACATAGTATTTTTTTATAAAAGTGAAGTGATTTTGAAAATATTTGGTGACCTTTGACATTGTATTGACAGATAGAATTATTTTTAATTAAATTGTAGTATGGCTTGAAAAACACAGAGTTTCTTGCCGGTTCTTCTCTGAGAAGGTCTTGTTTCTTCGAACCGGTAAAGATGATGACGTTCATAAGAACTTTTTAAACAAGCCTAAATTGAACGAAAAGTTTTGAATTTGATTGTTGAACAAAAATTTGAAACAAATTACACTTCTGATGATTTCTCGGGTTATTTTCACAAATTATTTTTATATATTATAATTAAAGTTAATACAAAGCAGTTAAAAAGTGTTACAAACTTTTTATAAATTATGAATTCTACATCTACGAATCATTGGGCGGCAGCAAAAACAAAATGATGAAAAATAATTAAGTCATTTCGTCCAGTCGTCCTCAAGTTATTTTGAAAATATCCTATTTTTTACTACAGACTAACGAACGACGACGATAAAAAAATTAATTGAACTTATTTTGTAATAATACGTATTGCAAAACTTAAATAAAAGCATTGGTTTTATTGATTAAAACTTTATCTTAATATTAATGTGCTTTTCACGTATTAGTGCGGTGTAAAAATAATATAACGAATTTAATAAGAGCGGTTAGCGTGACGTTCGACGTGTGCAATTTATTGCAGGAAAAAAGCAGTTATGCAATGTCCCTGATAAACTAGTAATTAATTTTTTAATGGAATATGTGGTAAGTGGATGCTGCGGGCCATAGACACCTACATTTATTCTCAATTAAGAATCAAAATGCAGATGCGTTGTCACCCCTGAGATGGAACGCCCCGTTACCAGTAAAAAGGATCTCTGGTTCTTTACACCATACGCAACACAGCAGCATTAAGCTACTATTTTACGCTGGTATTCTGTGAGAGCGTGATCTTCTCCCAGTCGAGCCGATCCATTCGTGCTACAACCATAATTATAGTTGCAGCCTGGCCGTAAACTAATCCGTTTTTCCTAATCCCTTCTTTTTCTTGATATGAAGCTTAATAATAACCGGTGGTTGTACAAGGGGATCGTTTCGTTGATGGAATTCGGGCAGTCATCAACCAACTCTGACATCTGTCAAATTGAGGGTTACTTTTGTCTATGCTTAAAAGTTAAATTCGACACATAGCGCTCGAATCGTCTCCTAGGCAAGCCCCTACCTCGACTATGAATTTTAGTGTAAGATGTAATGCCTCACGACTGTGACTTGTAATTTTATTGACTCTATACCCTTCAGACCGAAACACAGTAGTGCACTGTTATTTGGCACCAGAAATAGGTACCACCAGTACCTACTCAGACTGACTCCGAGGTAGAAAAAGAGTCAGTCGGGAGTACCACCTAAGATAGAAAGCAGACGCTGGTAAATTATTATTGTCCTTTACTGTACGTATTATGGAAACAACGAAGCGAACGCGTTTCTCTGTTTTCATGTTAGTTCTAATATGTAGTAAGGCGACCACAAAGAGGTAGAGATCAACCAAGAGTCTGATTGTCTAACGGTAAAAAGCAAGGGAGGAGTTAAGTTACTTAATTCTTACGCACACTCATAATAATGAACCCGGTAGAACATCGAGAGGTTAGCTAGTTTCCAAGTATATTCATAATTAGCAAGATTGCCATTTACCAAATTGAAGTCACGAAAAACCCTCATAACACGTTGCTTCACTGTGTCCAATCAGTACCAGCATATACATATGTAACAATAGCATTAATTTCTCGACCGGACTTGCTTGTTTTGCAAGGGCACCTTACTTCCGAGCGGCTTCTTTGATCTAGGAAAGTCGGGTCAGAAATCGAAGAAAGTCGGCTCGATAGAGAAAAGCCAATGGTCTCACAGAATACCAGCATATAATAACAGCACAATGCCGTTGTGTTTCGTATGGTGAGTATCTCTACATTCACTGTCATTCACTATACGAACTACGTTTGAACTAGTTAGACTGAACGAATACCAGCGCTACTTTTTACTGGTAACGAGACATTTCATCCTAGCCCTCAGAGATGTGAACGCATCTGCACTCGAAGATAGATAGATGCATATATGAGTCTAAAGGCCACACATCATCTATTTATCATCAATTGGGCTGTGCACTCGCTTGCTGTCATCCCTTGTGACTCTTACTTGAATGACAAAATCAATTCATCATTTCATCAATTTTAAGCTAGTTTGATAACCTTCTTAGAAAGCCATTCAAATTTTTCCATTTTTTATTTTGTATTAATGTTGTCACATTTAGGAATACATTTCCCATGCCTAGACAGCAAGCCTTCTGAGCCGTGCTAGCCTTTTATAAAACTAATTTAACGTCATTATAAGAAGTTGAAGATTAAAGAAGGCCGTGTGGCGGTAGCGCAAGAGAATCCATAACCACATTTTTTCCCTTGTCTATTAGTAGCAACTATGAGAAAACCTGGATATTTGAGAAATTATAAAAAATATTTCGAAGATACGTGAAGTTTTCTAACACTTTTACACAACGCGCGGTAGACACTTCCACGCCCTAAAGCCCTCTCAGAAATGAGTTTATGTTACAGTATACTTTACTTTACTTTTAGATCTAATATGCGCATTTCAATTTTTATATTAAATAATTCTCTTTTACCAAAGGTTATCAGGCGATAGAGATTGCTGTTTTGAATTTTTATTCTATATAATTTGAGTATAAATAAATATGAAAGCGGCTCATAGTTTTTAAATTGTTTAAACTATTGATTAATTTTCATTAGAACAATTTGAAAAAGCTCCTGTTACGATTTACGACCACATGTACCAAAATCTGACTTCAGTACCATACATTTAGAACCATAAAAATATCTATAATGATCTTCATTTACTACAACACGTAAGTCCATACAATTCATCATATCTCATAAGAATTGTAATATTGTCTTCTAAACTAGTTTCTAAATTATATTTTTCCCATTTTTAAAGCGTTTACGTGGTAGAGTTACGCTGCAGGATATTATAACTCAAAGAATAAAACACAGAATACAACCGTGAATCATTTTTACTTCAAAAAAGTCTAATGCTGAGTATTACATCTTTTTGAGCTGCAACAAACAGATCTATACTCACCAGGCAATGCCGACGGGTTGCAGAATGGAGAGCCGACTAATTGCTACAATACTATGTCCAGTAATACTCTCTCAGAAATGAAAGAAGGCGATTTCCCAGCAATGGAAAGTATAAATATAGCCTGTGACTTTACTGTACTAATAAGTGCAAATGATGGAGACCTAATGATCTGTGAATATAAGTGCTGGAGTCGGTAAAAGAAACAGACTTGACATTACACTTAACTTCTTAAGGAAAATATATTTAAATACATTTTTAAGTGAATTAGTTTTAATGGTGGTAGATTCTTTTTTCCATCCCTACTTTCATATTTTTGATAACTCCTTCGTTCAAAAGAAAATTTCAACTTCATAGGTCAGGACCATTTAGTTAAGTGATGTACTCGTATATTTGCACAAGCGCGATCTATTTTACAGTTTATAAAACTAAAACTTGCCCATTTTGTAGAGTACCATTTTACTGACCACGGATTTTTTTATAGAATTCAAGTGACTAACTAACTTACAGTCCACCTGATGGTAAGTGGCTACTGCAGTCCATGGAAACCTGTAATCAACTTCATACAAACAAGCCTACAGACACATTGTCACCTCCTAAGACCAAGATGGAGTGCCTCATTGCCTGCAATAATTTTGGCTCTCTGTCGTACCGAAACACAGATAGGTAAGAGGGAGCCTATGTAGCATAGGAGTTCTACCACCTAGGAATATTTTTGAATACTTTTTTATTACTGGCTATGGCTAATAATCCAGAAAACCTCCCAGATTTCAGTTTGTTTCCTTATTGAATGTACTCCTCCAGTGTTGGGACTTATTTGGTGGTATAAGCATCTTTTTAATAAACTTTTGGTATAAATGGTATTTGTTACTAACCAGTACTCGATCGCAGCCCATAGACACCTACATCTATCCTCGACTAAAAATCAAAATGCAAATGAACTGTTACCCCAAGAACTAAGATGTAATGAGTACAAATATGAACGAGGACCGTAACAAGTTAAAATGAACTTAATAAAAAGTAAAAGACTTCAGAGACCTAAAAATAACAATAATATACGTGGTAGAGCCACGCTGTAGCTATATTATGGTAGTAGCTCGAATGGATCGGCTCGACAGGGGCAGGGCCACGCTCTCACAGAATACCAGCGTGAAATAGCAGCTTATTGTTGCTGTGCTTCGTATGCTGAGTGTAGAGAAACGGAGACCCTTTTTACTGTAAACGAGGCATTACATTTTAGTCCTCAAGGGTGACCTACATTTTGATTCTTAGAAGTAGATGTCTATGAGCCACAGCATCCACTTACCATCAGGTCGACTGGGTACTCGTATCCCTTATTCTAAAAAAAATCACATTCTGAAGTCGGTGCTAAGACGCTAAAACATAGTTTATAGAAGAATTAAGGCCCCGACTTCAAAATGTAAAATTATATTATTATTTTTAGTAATTTGAAGTCGGCTTTTACATTTTATTTCATTTTTTTTAACGCTTTAGAGTGTAGTAAGGAATATCACAATCTCAATGTCATCTAAATAGTTACATTAAAAACTTATCCCCTATTTTGCCACCCTTAGGGCTGGAATTTATTAACCAACTTTAAAATTATATGGGACCACCGCTGAAGTATACCCTATTTGATAAAATAAGAATGATCAAAATCGGTTCACAAATAACGAAGCTATCGCGTAACAAACATACAAAAAAAGAATATACATTCGAATTGTACAGTTACAGTTACAGCCTATTAAAGTCCAGTGCTGAACATAAGCCTCCCTCAAAGATTGAATCATAAGAGGGATAATTTCCATTGTTGCCACGCTTGACAAGCGGGTTGGCAACTGCAGTTTTTTTTTATTTAATCGTTATTAGGAAGACGCTGAGACATATCTCCTGATTTGTTTCCCTCTGTCGCCTCTTGCGACACCCACTGCATGATATTGGATAGTTACTCCTCCTTTTTTTGAGGTCGGCTAAAAAGATTCTCCGATTCTCATCAGTCACCATACGAAACACAATACACTATACCGGGACTCTATCACGTGAAATGTACCATTTGACGGCAACTACCGCCGACATGTAACTGCAGTCTATACGCCAATATCGAGATTTCGCGAAAGATATCATTTCTATCTCTAATTATTCATCATTCATTCATTCATCACAGTCAAAGCCCACTTTTTAACATAGGCCTCTCCCATGGATTGCCTCATAAGGGGCAAGACTGCCATAATTGCCACGCTTAGCGAGTTGGTTTTTTATTATTTGAGTTCTTAACAGAAAGAACTGCTTGTCTCCTGTTTCAGTTTCGCTCTGTCGCCTCTTATGACACTCACGGGATAACATGAGGTAGTGAATTCTTTTACACCGCCACTGCACATTATCTTTGCTACTGGACCTTTTTAATAGAAATTGTGGAAAGCATATTGCTATTACTCGGTCGACGCAAACAAAAAAGAATTAATGAGAAGATATGGGTATGCAGAGAACAAGATATTCAATGCTACTCATACTTTATTAACGTTTAGAGGTAATGATAGAGTTTTTAATAATTTTCGAAGTTCCATTGCTCGTTTTTGTTACTTCGTTGATTGCAAGCGACATTATTCAATCGCTGCAAGTATCTATGCCATCAGTGTTCTTTAATTTTAATGTTAATTTCTAGCTCAAAAATTGAAGCTCAAAAATCGCATAAAACATTAGGTATGATAGCGTTTAACGGTAAGATTTGGCAGTAGACCGTCGTTGTAACACATAAATATTTTTGCATTTTGCGAATCCTTTAGAAATATGTAGGTTCTTTTGCGACCGCCACATGTCGAGGCTTAGGGTCGTCAAAACGGATCTGAAGGCAAAGGAACAGCTACGTTATAATTTTTTTTAAATGTTTTAAGTGGTAGAGCCATCCTGCAGTTATATTATGGTTGTAGCACGAATGAGTCGACTCGACCAGTTAGAAAACACGCTCTCACAGAATACCAGCTTAATGCTGCGGTGTTTAGCCTACATGTATGATAAGTGTAGAGAATCGGAGACCCATTTTACTAAAAACGAGGCATTCCATATTAGTGGGGTGATAACGCATCTGCATTTTGATTCTTAATCAAGGATCGATGTAGATGTCTAAGGGCCACAGCATTCACTTACCATCAGGTGGACTGTGAGCTCGTTTGTCTCACATATACTATAAAAACCGTGTAGTTGCGGTGTAAGAATATCCAGTACCCCATATTGTCCCATGGGTGTCGTTTTAGGCGACATTACCATCCCTATCCTAAAAATAAAGAATAATTCTTCATCTGCTACGACAATTTACTATGTCAAAAGTTCAAGATTTAAAAAAAAACATACGTTATTGTGCAAAATTCTCGAGCGGATCTCATGTTGCTTGGATACAGTAAAATTTATTTTATAGTTGTACATATTCTAAAAATAGTACGCGTGTTTACTTGCATCATGAAAAATCGCTTTTAACTACTGCAGAGCGAATCTTTGTAGGAGGATACCTTCTTATGGTCTGAGAACGGCAATTCCATTTATACCTACCGAGAAGTCGATAGCTCGATTGGACTTTTTACGTGCTAGAATCTCGCTGCAACTGTATTATAGTTAGCACGAATGGATTGACTAGGACAGAGAAGTACCACGTTCTTACATAATACTAGCGTAAAACAGCAGCATAATACTGTGATTCGAATTATAAGTGGAGAGATTCAGAGTCCTCCTACTGGTAATGAGGCATCCTATTTTGGTATTTTGTAGGTGTCAATGGGTCACAGCATTCTCTTACTTGCCACCCTTAATTATATAAAATAAACTCAATTAATGAGTGGACTGTATTTCGTGGCAGTGTTTAGAAAAACCTACATTCAAGAGTGGACTTGTGATGAGCTATACTTATAATGTAATGATTGTGTCAACTGGTATGGAACGAGCGCAACCACCTCTGGTTTTCAGATGGAACACTGACTGGCAGAATTCTATCAAGAGAAGCCATAATTTAAAAGAAGAAGAAAAAAAAGTGAAGTAACGTTAGTATTTATAATATGTCCCACTGCTAGATACATGTCTCCTTTCATTTCTGTGAGGGTGTGTGTGTGTAGTGTGTTAGGGCAAGGAAGTCCCGCCATGTTGGTGGACTTCACACGTTTCAGGTTTTTTTAATAATTTTTTTAGATATGTAGGTATCCTCAAGAAGTTTTTCTTCACCGCCCAGCAAGTGGTAAATCTGTAATTAAAATTACAACTAACAATTTCATGGTGCCAGCAGGGATCGAAACCAAGTTGCTCGAATACTGAATATTTACGGCAAGTGTTTAGCTGCTGAGCTACTACAGGTCTCCTGAGCTACCACTGACGGAACGAAAGGCAATTTTTTATTATTTTTTTAATTTATTTGTCAAATACCAATATTTCAAAGGGTTAATAAAGAAACGTTAAACTTTAATTAAATGTAACTATCATTTTGGTATATCAAAAATATAATGTTCCATAAACAATTTTAAAGATAACTTCAGTACTAAAATTACATAATTATGAATTCGCAAAAAATAATGTTATAATTTGTAAATACGAAAATTCACAAAATGGCGGAAACTCGGAAATCTTCCGTGTCTCACATTCCAACGTAAACAAAATGCACAAAAGTTCATTGAACCCAACGGTATCGTGAATCTTTTTCCAAACCAGTCATGACATGATGTAACTTTAGTTCGGCTATTCCACTATAGATGGCTGTAGTGTGACTTTTATTCAACTATATTTTGTCATATATAGAATTTAACATATCTCTTAAAAATAACGTAATTTTAACATTCAGAAAAACAAAGAATTTTAAATAATCATTTAAGACTGTAGTTATTTAATGCGACATCTCGTGTCCAAAGGAATCATTAGTAGGCTTATAACGACATCTGTTATAAATATTATATCATGTAACTAACAAAACGGCAAATAGCTACGTTGACATGATACAATGTATTTGCTTAGAAATTAAATAGATGTCACTACTATCGCACCTAAAAATTATGATATCCAACTTATTTTGGTACAACGAGTGTTGAACGAGCTCGGCAGATCAACACTATAAACTTCACAGTAGTGAGTGACAAAAAATGGAGAACCTGGAATATGAAATATTACATACCATTAATTTTTGACATATTAAAAAGATTGCCCTGACTATGTTCAGAACCTGAAAGCGTAGTACAGATACAGATTATCATTTCTCAACTAATTTAATTCATAACAAAAAACAGCCGGGTTGTATTTTGATAAAAACTTAATCAGGTTCTAATGACATAATTATTGGGCATCGAATGAAACCAGTAGGGCTGTCGGAACTATACCTAAATCAGGCACTGAATATTTTAACAGGTTTGCTGACAATAGTGAGTCTCTTCTACATGCTTTCATTCAGACTAAATCTAATCTGGCACTGTTTATAATAATTCTTGATTAACTGTACAAATTTCTTCATAGCCGCTTTAATGACTGACTGATTAATAAAAAATTGGGAATAAAACTACTTTTACTGACTTTATTGTACTTATTTTTGATTCCCGACGTGCTTTCCAGCACCCATGGTGCCTAACACGATGTCATTATATTTTGTTATCAAGATATGCGAGACGAAAATTAAGCATGAACTTACATATTATGGTCCTAACGCACATATTATGGAACGCACATAATATAGAAATGCTGGAGCAATATTAAGGCTGCTGTACGAATGGGTCGGGTCGACCGAGGTTGGGCCGCGTTCTCATAGAATACCAGCAAGAAACAGCAGAATAATTAGTTTCGTATAGTGAGTCTAGAGAACCGGAGAACCCTTTTTACTGGTAAAGCGGAATTCCATCTTAATCCTCAGAGATGATAACACATCTGCATTTTGATTCTTAATCTTTCTTTCTTTATTCTTTATTGTACACACTGTAAGTAAATAACAATTATTAAATATTCAAATGCCTATGAACCGCAGCATCCACTTATCATCAGATGGAATGTGTGCTCGATTGTACCACTTATACTATTAAAGCAATACAGACATTCTCCTTAAAACCACAGTATCCAACTCTAGATGTCAAAATTTGGACATCGGAGAATCGGAGCCATTGCAATAAGATCCAGTGAGGTGCAACTGTGAACTGTCTACGGGAGAGATAAGAAGGATTTGGCGTTTGATTTTTTATTCGGAGTTAGAGAGAATGCAGTACCTTTAACACTTATCTTCTATGTATAAACGTATATATAGATGCATTGCCATCCCTGAGGACTTATACAAAATGCGAAAAGTTTTAACGTATGTTCAATCCATTCATTCAGTCCTTCCGTTTGTTGTTGGATGTGCGTATACTTTTTATGATATTAAAACTAACAAATCAACTATCTTAACTAGTTCACAACCTCTTGGAAAGTAATTATTTTAGCACAACGCCTGCAGCCAAATTAAAACCAAAGAGGGATTTTAACTGACTCTACGCACCCTACTTTCTAACTGGAACACGTCAGTTGGTATTTGGCGAGAGAAGATAGATAGAGGGTACCTGCCCGGACAGAAGAGGCTTAGACATAAATAGCCCTGCCACCAATTAAAGCAACAAAAAAGGAAAATAAAAGTCTAAAAAAATATAATAAAAGCTGGAATTCACAAACTGTCTATAACATTCGGTTCAGGCATTAAGAATAGATGTATATTACACTGCTTCTATTTAGTTTAGTCTAAGCCTAATAATAGCTGAAATAGGATCATTTCTGACGCATTTTCGTACTTTTCGTAAATATGGTATATATATATCGTAAATTAATTATGAGTATAGAGTAAAAATACACTGCCGTCGTTATCATCATCATCATCACTACAGCGCTTCACGAATCTACTGTGGTACCAATCGCGGCAACAATGGCAAACACTAGAAAGTTCAAGGATGCAGATGGCTTAGGTCCGTGTTTTTCCATTACTTAAGGGAGGTAGCCGTCAGTCATACCGTCAGTGTATCACTATTAAATAACTTTATCTCAGTGTAACAGTTTGTTGTAAATTCAACTGTTACGGAGCCGCCACAGATAACACATTTTTAAAATTTCAGCATTAGTTTCATTATCCTAGTATATATTTATTTTATAAATTGTGTAAGTAATATTTTGTATTTGTAAATGTATCTATATCAACCGTGTAGTAGCGGTGTAAGAATATCCACTACCCCATATTGTCCTATCATGTACGATCACTCATTAGAAGAGATAAAATTTCTGTATTTATGTATCATAATGTAGGTCGGGTGGAGCTAAAAGGTGCATTTTATTGCCTTGTAACTATTTACGTATAGTGTTCATATTAAATACTTTTTACCAATGGGTAGCAATATCAGTTATTAACTAGAAAAAATAAGGGAACAAAAGTGATGTTTATCTAAAACCCAAATTATTGGCATGTTTGGTTAGCGACTCGAATGGACCTATTTACCCCACGGGTGAGGTAAAGAGAACCAGTATGGTTAAATAGTATTTTAAGATTAATTAAAGCAAATAAATTAAATAAAACAATTTTTAATCTACCAATCTTTTTATTTATTGCAGAAACAAAAAACAGAAACTTTTTTATTCAACAAACATAATAAATAATACTTATTGAAAATCACTCTTATGATTAATTTACCACTGATTCGGAAAATGCCTCTGTCCAGAAGAACCAGCAAGAAATCTTGCAGGACTTTTTTTTAAGTAACCATTTACAATCATATATATTACACAATTAACAACAAAACAAATTAGAAATAGCTTGGTAGCGATCACGTCATTCCCAAGGGTTATTATGATCCATAAATTCCTTAATATTATAACAACCCTTTTCATACAAATGTTGTTTAATAAATAGTCGAAGATCCCAGGGCCACCAGACGTCACTTATTTTCTGACGACCGAAATGTGTAACATTGAGTAGTGTCAGTATGTACTATGATCGCATGCCTACCAACTCGGTCAGAGGGCCATTTTGCAGGTATCAGGTAATCCGGTGGACTGTATGCTCGTTTCAATCTTACTCTATAAAAAATAATCTTCGGCTCGTACAAATATTTCTATTTGTTTTTTTTAATTCTCCCGATTTATTACTATAATCTTGACTTCCTATTTCATTCGGATCTTAATCCATTACTAAACGCCTCCACATACTTGTTGGTCTTCAACTACCACTTGTACGGTTGGGCTTTAACTCAAACGCAAATGTCGTAGTTCTCTCCCCTTTATTTTTCTTGTTTCCTCTTTCATTTCCGCGTAAAAAGTAATGTTTTCATTCAGTAACTGTAAGTTTTATAAAACTTTCTTTTTAACATTACATATGTTAAAATATTTTTAAAAAAAAAACATAATTAAATTAATATACAGAATCTTGAAACTCTCGACATTATAATTCATACGACAGTGTGACGCGTGAAAACCCTGTCTTTAAGCTCCGCTGTCAACTTAATACCTGCCTTTATATAAATATGTTTAGCACTTAATCTTCCTTGCTTCATTGTGATGCGTAATTCTGCCTAATCTATGTACGTAATAATATTTTTAATAGAGTGAGGGTGACAATCGTGCACATAGTCCACCTGATGGTAAGTGGATGCTAAAGTTCATAGACATCTACATCTATCTTTGAATAAGAATGCAGATGCATTGTCACCCCTGAGAATTAAGATGGAACTATACTTAACTTACGAAACACAGCAGCTTTAAGCTGCAATTTTATGTTGGTATTCTATGAGAACGTGGTCCTTGTACGTGGTGCTGGAAATGACGTGCGTGGGTGTCTGGTCGAGCCCACCCATTCTTGCTACAACCATAATATAGCTGCAGCTTGTCTCTACCACGTATTAAATATATTGGAATATATATACTCGTATATCTATAGTAGAAAATGATAACTGTTATAAAAAGTGTTTATGTTACATGAAATATTATTTCATTATATTTAATGAATTAATGACAGAATATACTATTATTTGCACCACAAAACAAACTGAAATATTAAATGAACAAGTTAACTAAAAGTGTACCTACTTTTTTGGCGGTCTTATCACTGCATACAGATCTTTAGCACGCAAACAAAGCGTAAAGAATTAGAGCTGCAGATACAATTCCATGTGATGAATATTTTATATATTAGTATAAATTATTTTAATGTGTGGTTAATTATTATCCTTTACCGATATTTCATGTTTCGTGGCGTCGTTTGTAAGTAAATTTTCAATTTTATATTATCACTCTCACCTGCACTAAATCAGTACAAGTTTTAGTACTGTTTTAAGAGCGCTATTTTTTACTATTAGTTCTATAAGAGACGGCTTGCAGTGTACACACTACACAGTCGTTTGATTTACAATATTTTTATAGCACCTGAGATCTGATAAGGTCAATGTTATATACAGACAACACTCATACAATCAATACAGTTGATATATCCTATTTTAGCGCATATGTGACAGTAACATTATAATAGTGTTACAGTAGCTGAACAGTTGTTAACATTATGGTTTTTATACATCTTAAACTTTAGGTGCTCTAAACAATTTAATTGTTAAAAGAAAATTATTTTGAAGACCAACTAAGCTACTTTGACATTTATAACAAGCTGTATGGTATGTTGCTTATGACGCTGCTGTCTTGTCTGTCTTATCTGAGTATTTTACTTATTTTTCTGCTTTCGGTGCATAGACCATCGCTGGAAAAGAGGCTCTCTTACTATAGGAATAGTGGCCCATGTAGTGAAACAAATTTCCGATGCAATAACTTATTTTGCTTCGTTAACCCCAATAAATAGGATCTACAAGAATATTTCACCATTACCACATGCCACGTATTGATAAGATGATTTTTTTATAAAACTGAAGTGTCAAACGAACTTACAGTCAACTAGATGGTAAGTGGCTAATGCAGTTCATGGAGACCTGCAGCTACAGATGCGTTGTCAGTTCTGAGGACCAATAGATGAAATGTCTCACAGCCTATAATTATACTGGGCTCTTTACCCTTCAGACCGGAGCACTGCTATTAGGCGGCAGAATCAGGTAAGAGTATTATACCTGTACCTATCCAGACGGACTCCAAGGCAGGAAAGGAGTCCTACAGGTGGTAGGAGTAGAACGATATTTGGTGAGTCGTGCTGACTGTATATTTACACTAAACGATAACAGCAATCGGACATCCGAATAATGGCTGAAAACTCATTCAAAAAGAGCCAATTCCAAATCCGCAGTACCCAAATATAACAAACTGATGACATACAGCAGCATTGCCTGTGGACGCCCATTCACTGCCCAACGGTTAGTATGGGCAAATCTTCCAAGTAAGCATTGCCACCTCGTGGATTCTTGGAACGACCTATGTCCATCAGAGGACTTAAAAAGACTGTTGATGATGATGATGATGATGAGCATAATTTCTGCTTCGATTCCACGTTTCAAAAGCTACCACTGCGCTTTCGCGTTAGATTATCTTACAACTTTCATGCTCTATCCACTTCAAGCATATACTTTTCTTGTCTCCTAATTCATTCCTCTTCCTTTAAAGTCCATTCCTCTCCAACCTTTGAAGTCTTTTTTGAAGTTCTTCTTTGAAGAGGAATGGACTTTGGAGAAAATTACGGCAGTCCATTCCTCTTCCTTTGAATAGGAACGGACTTCCATTGACAGTGGTGTAAACATCCGATAGGCCTAAATACAAAACCTAGTTACGGGCAGCAATATCGAGTATCGCTATAAATCAGCAGGGTCGAGTAAAAGTAGCCAACACCTGCTAGCCTAGCTTAGTAGACTAATAAATGTTTAAGGATGGTTCTATCCTTAAACATTTATTAGTCATGAGCTATTTTTAGTAGATAAGTATTGATATGTGTAATATTTCAACAAAACCAACAACAAAGGCGGGACAAAATCAATTTACAATGGGCTTGTAATTAAAAAAGGGCCAAATCCAACACAAAACGAATAAAATGTAACGAACGCATAGAATAAAAGACTTACCTAAGTACGTAGCAATGGTGCAAACACCAGGTTAACTGGTTGTCTCTCTCCGTCATATGACGCTATATAGCTTGATTTATACGCTCCCTTTCTCACATCTCACTGCCCCTCAGACGTGTGACATCCCCGCAGGCTTAACTCTGTTATGCAGGGTTGTACATCAAACATTTGTTTCTTTGATTTAAAAACAAACATATTTTTTTATAATGGCATGATTTAAATAGACTACTTACCTAATACATACAAAGTATAATTTACCTTTGAATTATTGATATGCCGTATAACCTCAGACCAACAAAGAAAGATTGACAGAACATTACGTACATTTCAAGTGCTGCGACAACCATGCTCAGCCTATTGCAAAAATACAGACGCGCATAATATATGCACCTGAAACTATTTGTAACCAACAAAACATTTCTATCTTAATTTGTTGGTCTGATGCTGTAATAATGTTCTCCAGACCGAATTTTGGTCATGTTGGCCAGGCTTAATAGAGACTACGATCTAGAGAATAGATATTCTAGTCCGGGGAGGTGTCACCCTCTTAAATATGTCTGACACCAAATAGCAGTGCTTGCACTGCTGTGTATCGGTCTGAACGGTATAGGAGCCAATCAAATTTCAGGCTGTGAGGTATTCCACGCAGCACAGGACGCTCGAGTGTGTGCGCAATCACAGGTGCACTCGCTATTCCTTCACTCGCTTGGTCCGATGGCACGGCAATTCAACACAACCAGAGAGAGAACAGGCGCAGGACGAACGATTTTACATGATTTCCGAGGCCCGGGGGTAAAACATCGCTAACTTGCTGACTCCGATCTGCTACTGAGAACTTCTTAAAATTACCCCATTCTGCCTACAAAGCAGAGGGTAATTTTCAGGTATGGTATACGCGCCGAATACGTTAGTCTCAGACGGCCTCTGTATTCTGAATCTGTGACGTAAAATACAACAAAGATTGTAGTTTACATGTACTTTTCTTTATAGAACTAATAAAGATGATGGAGGCGACGCAGAAGGACTACACCTGGTTAAAATTGGGCAATATCAGATGAGGAGGATATATTAAAACGATGTAAGTAAGCGACGCTCTTATTAATGAGAGAAGAATAAAAATAATCAGAACTGAACTCAAGTCCCATCCAGTTGAAACATCAAATTTTGCGCTCACTAAACCGCCTTTTTTTAACCGCCGATTGTTATCAGCGTTGCAGAAGTTCAAGTCAAGGCTGAGTCACCGGGTTTATTATATCTATGACGTTATCATGACGTCCTTGCTTGTAGCTTTGTTGGTTGTTAACTCATCGAGCATGTAGTGCACTGACACCAGCGATCATATCAGCCATACTAACATATTAAAAATAAAATCTTTAACTTCCCATGTCTATCAACCCTTGATAACTCAAATATAAAATAAGCATTACCCTCGTCTTTTAGTTAAAAATACCTACACATAAATTGAGTAGTTCGGTCCGAGGCAGCCCTGCCGGCGGTCGCCGCGCGCACATAAAATCAATATTTATGGACGCCGATGTATTTCACCTCTGGCTGTGCCCGCACTAGACTGTGTCTCTTTCGATTCTATAATAGCTATTATCGATTTGGCCTCTCCATGCCTCAGACCCAAGCGGGTGAGACCCGTCAAGATCTGATTTCGTTACACTTTGCCGCGTAAATTTCGTTTTGTGCATGTTAATAAGGTTTAGTTTTGAATTTTTGAGATTCCATACAGCCTATTTCTTGTTTAATAAATAATGTGTTTCCACGTCGAATAATTTTGCCCGTAATAGCGATGCTCTCTGTATTAGATTAGTGACTACTAAAATTAATTACTACTATACGAAGGGATTTATTTTTCTTACTAATTTAACAGATTTTTGAAATATAAAAATGTTTTGTTCGAATATGTCTTCTAATACAACATATGCATTGGAATTTTACGGTCTGCTGCTGTTAATAATGTTGTTTGAAGATCGTACGTAACGCGTTACATACATAAATTGCCTACATACATCCATCATTCTTTGTTGCTCTAAGTATTACATCGAGTTTTTATTTGTTTCTGTATCATCTTATTATTTTGAAATTGTTATAAGCCACTGCTTGACTACCATCCCACCTGATGGTATGTTGTCATGTAGCATGAGATAGTAAAGCGCATTGACTTAGCTTAACAAAAGCCTATTAGCTTTTGCTTTAGAGACACCTACATTATAATTGGATGGATGGAAAGACATCATCATCATTAGAGCCCTTCACAAGTCCACTGCTGAACATAGCCTCCCCCAGGGAATGCTACAAAGCACGGTTCTGAGCCACCTGCATCCATCGACTTCCTGGATGTCTCACCAGGTCGTCACTCCATCTAGTATCGGATTAATAAGCTGAAGTGGCAATGAGCCGGCCATATAGCTCGAAGAACCGGCAACCGATGGGGAAGAAAGGTTCTCGAGTGGCAGCCTCGTACCGGTAGGCGAAGTGTGAGGCTCCCCGCACTAGATGGAAAGACAGATGCTGGCAAAATATTCCACTCCATTGCTGAACATATTAAGAACGACGAAACAAACCGTTTGTTTCCAATGCTTTGTACGTCGACAACAAAGGGCGGCTGGCCGAGCTTCTGTTTGTCCCATGGTAAAAGGGAAAGCGAGGAATGAAGTCATGCAATTCTTGCGCACATTCTCAGAAATGTATCTGGTAGAGTCCTAAATTTTATTCATAACTTTTACCTAGAGTGGCGACCTTATAAAACACACAAGAAGTCGATTGATGCAGATAGCACAGGTACTTTATAGCAATCTATGGGAAAGGCCTATGTTCAGTGATGGATTTGCGATGGGCTGAAGATTACTATTAAGTAAAAATGACGTGGTAGAGCCACGCTGCAGCTATATTATTTCTGGAGCACGAATGGGTCGGCTCCACCAGTGAAGTGTAAAGAATCGGAGACACTTTTACTGGTAACAAGGTTTTTTTTATTATAGAATAAGGTCCACCTGATGGTAAGTGGATTCTGTTGCCCATAAACATCTACATTTATCCTTGATTAAAAATCAAAATGTAGATGCGTTGTCACCCCTTAGGACTAAGATGGAATGCCTCGTTTCCCAGTAGAAAGAGTCTCCGGTTCTCTAGACTCATCATACGAAACACAGTAGCATTAAGCTGCTATTTTTACCCCAGGCAAGCCAACCCATTCGTGATACAAACATAATATAGCTGCAGCGTGGCTCCACCACGTAAATATAGCTACAGCGTGGCTCTACCACTTAAATCCTAGTTCTCAGAGATGACAACTCATTTGCATTCTGATTCTTAATCTATGATGGGTCTAGGTTATTCTAGACCGCAGCAGCCACTCATCATCAAGTAGACTGTGTTTTTTTAATAGTATAAAGGTAGCAAACGAGCACAGAGTCCACCTGATATTAAGTGGATGCTTTGGCCCATAGACACCTAAACATATATCCGTGTTTAAGAACAAAGCGTGGATGCGGTTCTCTACTCTCGCCATATTAAACACAGCAGCATTAAGCTGCTTTCACACTGCTGTTCTATGAAAGCGTGATCCTTCCCCGGTCAAACCAACCCATTCTTGCTGCAATCATAATTTAGCTGCAGCGTGGCTCTACCACGGTAAATTAAAGATCAGACCCATTCCTCATATGTCAGGTTTATACGAAAACATCAACCTCATCTGCACGGAGTGCGCCCGGGCGAACAAGGTCCTGGTGATCTACTGATGGCGGATAATTCATCCAAAATCCTGAACATACATTTGACAGACTGGTAATGGGGAGCTGCATTACCAGTTACCAGCGAAGGTCGGATCTGCGCTCACCTTGCCGCTAAATCGTGGTGAGTATGGACAAATCATCTGAGAAGTTCTCGTCAAATTACAGACTTTTCGGATGTTATCGCATTTAAGAACTCCCGACGTATCTCCAGCAATAGAGACAAAAAGGCCTCTATAGAGCCGCTGACGTGTTTGCTGTCCTCGGTCACCACGCGTTTAATGATGAAAGAAAATTTCATGAGAATACCTGCATTTATAAATTTATATATATTTATAAATACAAGTATCCTTTTTATATTACTATTCAGAATGAATGAATTATAATTCGACTACGTCTAGGTCATCATTATCATCATTACAGCCCTTCACAAGTACACTGCTGAACATAGGCCTCCCCCACGGAATGCCCCAAAGCACGATTTCGAGCCACCTGCATCCATTGACTTCCTGGATGTCTCACCAGGTCGTCACTCCATCTAGTATGGGATTAGTAAGCTGAAGTGGCAATGGGCCGGCCACATAGCTCGAAGAACCGACAACCGATGGGGAAGAAAGGTTCTCGAGTGGCATGTCTTACCAGGTCGTCACTCCATCTAGTGGGGGGACGCCCTACACTTCGCCTGCCGGTACGAGGCTGCCACTCGAGAACCTTTCTTCCCCAACGGTTGTCGGTTCTTCGAGCTATATGGCCGGCCCATTGCCACTTCAGCTTACTAATCCTTTGGGCTATGTCGGTTACTCTGGTTCTACTGCGGATATCCTCATTTCTAAGTTTATCACGCAGAGAAACACCGAGCATAGCCCTCTCCATAACTCGCTGAGCGACCTTGAGCTTCTTCATACGGCCAGTAGTGAAGGACCACGTCTCAGTTCCATATGTCATCACTGGCAACACGCACTGGTTGTACAATTTTGTTTTGAAGTTTTGAGGTATGCCTGACGAGAAGATGGGTTGTAATCTCCCGAACGCTGCCCAGCCGAGTTGAATCCGTCGATTGACCTCTCGGTCGAAGTTGGACTTACCTAGTCGGACTATTTGTCCCAGGTAAACATATTCGTCAACAACTTCGAGCTTAGTGCTCCCAACAACTACCGGCATTGGTGTGACATGAACATTAAACATGATTTTTGTTTTTTCCATGTTCATCTTGAGACCTATCCCTTGGGAGACACTATTGAGGTCATTGAGCATAGTGCTTAGGTCCTCCAGCGATTCTGCCAAAAGGACTATATCGTCGGCAAATCGAAGGTGAGTGATACTCGCCATTGACGTCAATACCGTATCCTTTCCAGTCCAGTAGCTTGAAAACGTCTTCCAATGCAGCGGTGAAGAGTTTCGGGGATATTACGTCACCCTGTCTTACACCTCTCTGCAGTTGGATAGGTTTCGTACTCTGGTTCTGTACTCGGATAGCCATCGTAGCCCTACTGTACAAACACTTCAGCACCTCGATATACCGACAGTCCACTTGGCACCGCTGAAGGGACTGCAGCACCGCCCAAATTTCGACAGAATCAAAGGCTTTCTCATAGTCCACATACGCCAGACATAGTGGCAAATTGTACTCTTCGAACTTCTGTACAATTTGTCGAAGGGTATGTATGTGGTCTATGGTGCTAAAGCCTTTTCGGAAACCGGCTTGTTCGGGAGGCTGGAAGTCGTCGAGTCTGCATGCGAGACGATTCGTAATGACTCTCGAAAACAGCACGTAGACGCGGCTCAGAAGGAAATAGGTCTTGCCGTTTTTAAGGTGCTGGAGAGCCATTCTAATCTCGCTCAGACTGACGTCCGGAATATCATCGGAATAGTGTCGGATAAGACTTGCTCTTGGATCGTTACTCACACTTGCGTGTAGCTCCAACGATGATGTGTACAGCTGCCCATAGAACCTCTCAATCTCACTCAAAATCTCAGGTGTCCCGGAAACGGCGCTGCCGCACTCGGTCTTCAGCTTCGACAGTTGGCTCTTTCTGGCAGACAGATCTCTAGCAAAGACTTTGGAGCCCTGGTTCCGCTCGATCGCTTCTTCAATACGAGCAGTATTAAAGTTGCGTAAGTCCCGCCTCATGCATTTGGAGATCTGTCTGTTCAGTTGCCTGTATGCTATCAAATCTACTGAAGATTGCAGCTTCATTTCCCGTCTAACAGCCATGAGATTAAGAGTGTGATCGGAAAGTTTTTGTGTTCTTCTGCGGTGGGTTACAAAACTTAGCTCCGACCGCATGGACAGTTTCCACGAGCTTGTCATTCATATCGTCCACTGCATTGCAATCTTCTAGGCACTGAAAACGGTTTTGTAACTCGAGCTGAAAGGTTTCGGGACTTTGGATTAGAGCACGAGGGGGACGGAGCGTTGACTTCATTAGACGACACCTCTTCAACTTAACGTTTAGGTTCAGTGTGCCTCTAACCATTCGGTGATCTCTACCAGTTTTCACCCTCGCGATCACTGAACAGTTGGCGTCTAGTCGTCATAATGAAGTCAATCTCATTTTTTGTCGAACCATCGGGGCTCGACCAGGTCCACTTCCTGTGGAGCCGCTTCTGGAAGATAGAGTTCATCATAAAGAGTCCCTCTTTCTCCATGAAGTCGGCCAGCTGCTGGCTCCTTGGGTTCCGTTGCCCTAATCCGAATTTCCCTACTTTCAGCTCACCATTCTCTCTTGTGCCTAGCTTTGCGTTGAAGTCTCCCATTAACACCGTATAGTGGGTTTTGGAGGAATGCATGGCTCTAGAAATATCCTCATACATTTCCTCCACTTTCTTTTTACGTGGTAGAGCCATGCTGCAGCTATATTAGTAGTATAGTTGTAGCACGAATGGGTCGGCTCGACCGGGGAAGGACCACGCTCTCACAGAATACCAGCGTAAAATAGCAGTTTAACACTGCTGTGTTTCGTATGGTGAGTGTAGAGAACCGGAGACCCTTTTTACTGGAAAAGAGGCATTCCATCTTAGTCCTCACGGTTGACAACGCATCTGCATTTTGATTCTTTATTGGGGATAGATGTAGATGTCTATGAGTCACAGCAACCACTTACCATCAGGTGGACTGTGTGCTCGTTTGTCACCCTATCGTATAAAAAAAAAAACCTCATCGGGGTGTGCCGAGGTTGGTGCGTAAACCTGTATGACCTTCAGCGAATACCGTTTGGTGATTCTGAGTATAAGGTACGCAACCCTCGTCGACACACTCCCAATCTTTAACGTTGTTAACAAGAGACTTGTGGACGATAAATCCGACACCTCCTTGGGACAGATGGTCGCCCTCCCGGTGATAGAACAAGTTGCCGGATTCGAGGATTACCGTGTCCTTCCCCTCTCTTCGGACCTCGGATAATCCTATAATATTCCAGCGCAACTTGTCTATCTCTTCTGCCAGCTCCAGGATCTTCTCGTCAGTCCTCAGAGTGCGTGCATTATAAGTTGCCAGGTCGAGTCGTCGTGGGTGGCAACCGAACCTCCACCGGAGATTCTTAGCACCCCCTGCCCCGCCGTTACCATGGTCGCCACCGTAGCCAGGAATAGCGGGGCCGCCGGGGACTGGAGGCCGTCTCTTCGTAACTTTCTTCATTGGGGGGTATATTGCCGTAGTTGCCACGCTTGACGAGCGGGTTGGCAACCGCAGTTTTTTTTATTGTTATTTGCTGTTATCAGAAAGATGCTGCCGCCCATCTTCTGCCTCAGTTTCCCTCTGTCGCCTCTTACGACACCCACGGGAAGATATGGGGTAGTGGGTATTCTAACTCGCCACTACACGGGGGATACGTCTAGGTACACACACGTCTAGGTAATCCTTTTTTTTTTTCTTACTAAAACTCCACCCGTTGCACGGTACAAAAGAAAATCCTAGTGTGGGGTTAACATTCTTTAAAAGAAGAAAATATTAACGTAATGATACTACCCCGTATGGTGTGGAGTAATTCGATCCCGAGTTCGTACCCCACCGACACCAATCACATTATAAATTACAATTTTAAATGCTGATCCACCAGCTCATCTGTGAAGAACAACATCGTAAGGAAACCTGCATATCTAAGGAATAAAATACATCGATGACTTCTAAGTTCACTTAGGTACCTACTGAAACAGAACGACGGGCTAATTAGGTACTCAATAATCCCCTGAGGAGAGCCGCCTGAGAGGTGGCCTGTTCCCTACTGTGGAACGATAAATTAAAAACTAATTGCATACTTTTTTGCTACGCAATTATTTTTTTACAATTCACAACATGAACATAATATGTATCGCAGTTTAAAATTTCTCCCAATTAATAACAGACTGTGTAATGGCAGTGTAAGAATATCTTCTACCCCATATCATCCCACGACGATAGAGGAAATCAGGAGATGGGCAGCAGCATCTTCCTGATAAGAACTAAAAATATTACAAAAACTGCGGTCGCCAATCCGCTTACCAAGAGTGGCAACTATAACAAAATCCCCCTATGAGGAGGCCTTAGTTCAGTTCTGAACGAAGCAGTGGAGTTTTGATGGGTTGTATTGAATGTATGAAAGTTGAAAATGAATAACTCAATACGAAGTATCAGCCTTCATGTTATACTGCATATAAAGCTGACCTATTTTATTAAATCCGATCGGGTTTTATCTACTACACTCTCACAAAATATTGGCGCAATGCGGATGCATGATGTTGATGTGCCTTGTCGGCTCGAAATATAGAATTGTTCTAAAGCGACACTAGTCTGCTATAGGCTTCTGACAGCGAACAACAAATTAAAAACCGAGGTTTGAATCCACTATTCGTTTCATGATTCGCTTATAGCATAACATTTAGGCTTAGTTTGAGTTGTAAATGAAAAATAATTTTACCTTTTACTGTTTGTCATATTTAAAAAGTTTCAACAACCAGTCTTTCATCATTTTAGTCCTCACATTTTCCGTTTCTATTCGCTCATATCCGATTTTTAAGAGATATTTTTTTTCTATAATAATTACAGGATCAAATATCACTTCTTCGCCTTCACATAACAGTAAAACGCCTTAAAACGACGTTCAACTAAACGAAGCGATCGTGACACGAATAATTAAAGCGCGTGATCGAAGAGCCATTTCGAGAAAACTTCCGTAGATTAATGTTGTCAGTTTTTTCCCGCCCTTCAAGATCTTGAATAAATGACAGTACGACTCGTTCATTATGAAGCGAAATAAAAGTCATAGACCCGTCTCTTTCATTTACTGTTTATAGAAACATATCTATAACAACGATAATTTAAAGATTTTTCCGTACCGATACGACTTAGAGACCTTCAAGAAAAGAGTTTACTTCTATCTAAAAGGCAGGCAACGTACCTGCAATTCCTCTTCTTCCCTTCTTCTACAAAAAAATTGTCGTCGAATAACCATATTATAGATCATATTCCTTTATACTCTTTCCATCTAATTACAATATAGGTGTATTAAAAGAAAAAGTGAATAGGCTTTTGTTAAGCTAGTCAGTGCTAAGGCATCTGTGGCTTCTTTACCACTCGCCATCGGGTAGGATGGTAGTCAAGCACTGGCTTATAATAGTTAAAAATATATAAGCTAAATAAAGCTATAAACGACCTAGCGACAAATCGACAATCTATAGATTTCACCGATCTGTTTATTTTGTGTTTAAAATATTTAAATCATAGAGAGTATGACAATATTAATTTTACAATAAATACATATTTACTTTTTATTACTTACGTGGTAGAGCCACGCTGCAGCTATATTATGTTGCAGCTCGCAGAATACCAGCGTAAAATAGCAGCTTAATGCTGTTGTGTTTCGTATGGTAAGTGTAGAGAACCGGAGACCCTTTTTACTGGAAAAGAGGCATTCCATCGTAGTCCTCAGGGGTGACAATGCATCTGTATTTTGATTCTTAATCGAAGATAAATGTAGATGTCTATGGGCTACAGCATCCAGTTACCATCAGGTGGACTGTGTGCTGTGTGTGTAATTGAATTGCAAGTTCTTTTAAATCTTGGATGTTGGCAATTCTTATAATATACTAGCTGGTACCCGACGCATTGCTACCGCAGAAGAAATATCATTTAAATTTGGAAGAGTTTTATTGTTTAGTTATACATTCATTGAAATAGAATGATATATAACTTTCAAATTAATTTGTCGGTACGATACGCTCGCCACCTACTGTAAGTAAATTGTACTATTCCTATAACCTTCGCGGAAGTGCCAACAATAAGTTAACAAAGTTTTACCGCAATCTGATGAACGCGAAACAAATATAAATTTTTATATATTAGATGAGTAAGGAATACTCATGAGTATTTGTCGGTAGGTACTAATGAGATATTTCACACATACATTTTACTATTTGACAAAATGCTATCTACAGGAATCCTTTTGTTTTATAAAACTATATTCATTATCTCGATTTCGCTTAACTTCGCTGTATATCTGTCTGACATGCTTTAAAAGTTTACGAACATTACAGCTTGATACCTGAATTATATTCGCGTCGGTCAGAAAATAGCCCTTACATCTACCGTGCAATTTCACAACGATGTATGTTCACGTTAACGCCGGTGTGTGCAAGTCTTTATATCGCTACATCCTTTTCTATCCGCAGAACACGGAAGATTGCATCGCACTTTGTAACACAATGCCTTACTGAGTTATTAAAACTGCCGACTCTGTGCCGTCTTGCTGGATAACAGCCACTATACTCACAGTAGAGGTCGTTGCTCTCTTGACTGGACCGTCCAGTGCTTGTGAGCCCCTTCGTCTCCCGCACTACAGCTAAAATTCGACAAGTAAGGAGAAGCGTTATTAAAATGAGGAGGTCGTGAAGTATTGGCTAATGATATGTTACAATCGACGGAAAGCGGTTGACAGGTATACGAACGCGTTGCAGAAAATCATTCGTCAAGTAATGGCATATGTGGTTTATTTAAAAACTTATGGTTTTCTTTAGGGCGAAATTGAGCGAATTACACAGAGATTTTTTACTGATATTGTAATAATATACTTACATTTTCTGCTCTTTTAAGCTAATCTTATTTGCTCTATACTCGTACATGTTTGGAAACACTCTAGTAAACAGAAAAACAAATTTAATGAGTATTTGCATAACACTAATAGTTTTGTAGGCTACGACACTTCTATTAAGTAGCACAGTATCATTAAGTATTTAGTATATAGACTCAGTGTAATTTTTATGTTCTGACCTATGCTATTTTTTTCTTAAACAATGCATATTCTTTATAATATCTCTATAAATAAAAGTCAATTGCTGTCCGTCAGTCTCGCTAAAACTCGAAAATGGCTCGATTGATTTCGATGAAATTTTTTGTGTGTGCTTGTGTAGATCCCTGAATGGTTTAGATTCACAATTAGACCCGATAGGTGGCGCCGTTGTCAAGATCCAGAAATCACTCATGCGAAGCCGGGGCGGATAGCTAGTATTATATAATTCTTCCGTACGTGTGTTTGTCACTGTCAACTATTCATAAACGGCTGAACTGATTTTGATGATTTTTTTTGTTTGCGTTTGAGTGGGTCCCTGCATGGTTTAGATATACAATTAGACCTGGTAGGTGGTGCCGTTGTCAATATCCTGAAAGCAGTTTTACGTGGTAGAGCCAAGCTGCAGCTATATTTATAGTATAGTTGTAGCACGAATGGGTCGGCTCGACCGGAGAAGGACCACGCTCTCACAGAATACCAGCGTAAAATAGCAGCTTAATGCTGCTGTGTTTCGTATGGTGAGTGTAGAGAACCGGAGACCCTTTTTACTGGAAAAAGGCATTCCATCTTAGTCCTCAAGGCTGACAACGCATCTGCATTTTGATTCGCAAACGAGGATAGACGTCGATGTCTATGG
Source organism: Parnassius orleans (assembly GCA_029286625.1). Lineage (NCBI taxonomy): Eukaryota > Metazoa > Arthropoda > Insecta > Lepidoptera > Papilionidae > Parnassius > Parnassius orleans. The sequence continues at coordinate 1,416,165 of JAGSMP010000083.1, forward strand.
GCCACAGCAACCAATTACCATCAGGTGGACTGTGTGCTCGTTTGTCACCCTATTTCTATAAAAAAAACAGTTGTGCGAAGCCGGGGCGCATCGCTAGTAGTTTATATTATTATTAGTACCGAAATCAAATATTTCATGATGTTTATTTTTATTTTAAGGGAATAATAGTTTTTAATGGAATAATAGATTTCTTTAATGGCCCGTAAATCCACTACTTGACATGGGCCTCTCCCGTTTTAGCGGTTTTAGGTAGGATTTGTCTTAACCGTCACGTTTGTCAGGAGCATTTAAGATCGCAAGTGCTTCACATCTCGCACTTTTGACGCTGCTGCCGGCTTCAGCTCGCCAGTTTGGGTGTTTTACGTCTGACGTAAACGAGATGGTTATACATACATCTATCAGAAGCCATATGATTTTCTGGCATTTACCGTAGTGTCCTCTTACAACCATTTGGGTAAATAAATAAACACGTAACAAAACTGTGTCTCTTTTGCTTTTCATTAGGCCGTAAGCAATTTGCTGCATAACATGGACCTCATCCACAAACAAAAAGTTACTTTATTTGAAAAGTTACAGCCTATATACGTCCTACTGCTGGGCACAGGCCTCCTCTCGTTTCTGAGAGGGTTTTAGGGCAAGGAAATGTCCGCCGCGCTGCCCCAATGCGTGTTGGCGCACTTCACGTCTGCGCAATATTTTTTTTTCTTATTTCTAAGACATGCAGGCTTTTTCACGATATTTTTCTTCACCGCTGAGCACTTAATAAATCAACACTTAAAATTGCAACTAACAATTTCATTGGTGCCAGCGGGAAACGAACCCGGGTTGCTCACGTACTGTGAAATATACACCGAGCGCCTGAGCTACCACAGCTCTTTATTTAACATGTTTTTGCTTATTATCAGAAAAATTAAGTATCAAAATAAAAATGTCGCCGATTAAGTATCTAATTCAATAACATGCCTTTCATATTATCAAAAAATATTATATGATATAAAAAAACGATGGATAACTAGAACGTCGAAGTTTTTCCTCATTAAATTATAATTTCTTCATCTCGATTAATATAAAGTATTTTAAAAATCCATTCGATTAAGAATTTAATTAAGTATTCATGTATGCGCATATCTTTTCCGAGCATATATTATTTCAAGAAGTATCAATTCCCGAGTGTGTAAATCGTGTCTAAAATACAATCTTTCAGTCCAACACGGCCTTAACAAGGTAGGATGGCGATCGCAAGACCAGACGTTTCGCACCTTTGATACTGCTTGTAGTCTTGTTGTCGGTCTGGTTAACTATACCTATATTTCATATTACGAAATGGTTATATCGCTCTCTATCGGAGTCCTATACGAGGTATTTTCATTCATTTGATTTTGAATTTTCTTACGCCCTCACGTCAAACATGAAAACTATGTTCCAGATTAATTGTAATGTTTTGAAAAAAAATAAAGTAAATGTAATGTGTAATTAATACTGTGTTCCATGACACGTACATCTATCGATTAAGAATCAAAATGCAGATGCGTTGTCAGCCCTGAGGACTAACATGGAATGTCTCGTTACCAGTAAAAGGTGTCTCTGAACTCCGATTCTCTACCTACACTCAGCTGGTGTTCTGTGAGAGCATTGTCCTTCCTCGGTGGAGCTGTTCCATTCTTATCTATATCCATATTATCTTATATATAATTTACATTATCTGAAACCCTTTCAGAAATGAGAGGACGCCTGTGCCTAGCAGTGGGACGTATATAGGCTGTAACTTTAACTAACTTTTAATATACATTATCATTAACAATTTCATGCCTTTTTTAGTGTAAGTAAAAATGTTGAATATCTATTTTTATGTGAATACAGCTTTGAAGTAAAGCCAAAATAATTAAATTAAAATTTATTTTTTAGGTGAAAAACTAATGTGTGCTAAGCATGACTGTTGTAGGAACCTTGGCATATACACATCACAATTCTGTAAGTTTGTTGATCTAAATATTATTATTCTATTCTAATTTATATTTTAATTTACAATAAGGAGGAATATATCAAACTCTTTACCAAATTACAAAATCACCTGCATGAAGTAAGCCCTGCTTAGATACTAATGGATAGTGCTGTAGCCGTAATACAGCTGCAGCTTATTCTACAAACACATACAAAACCCTTGCACATACAACAAGATTGGCTCTGGAAAAAATGTTGTGTAAGGAAACGGATGTGTAGGTACAGTTCGAGGTTTTTTATAGTATGGAACAATATTTCAAATCAAAAAAGTTGTTTAGGATTTGACTCGTTTTGGAGCCTACCCAACCTATGTGTAGTAGTGTAGTAGTATATTCAACCTGTTATATTTAACTCTTACCTAGTGTTTGAGATATGGGAATATTGATTATTAAGCATATTTATATGTTTTCAGTATTTTTTCATTGCTACTCAAAATAGCGGAATCCCCTGACACAGGTATCTTTAAATTAAAAAGAGATTTTTTTATTTTTTATAGGATAGGGTGACAAACGAGCACACAGTCCACGTAATGGTAAAGATTTCGGACGCGCTTTAAACTGTACGATGTATGTTATTGAAATAAAGTTTTATTTATCTATACAAATAAATAAAATTGAAGTGTCTGTTTGTAATGTTAAAATAACAGCTTTTTACTAAATGCATATGAAAGTATATACGGCACTAATTAACAAAAAAACAATTATTAAATTTTTGTCTGTCTGTCTGTCTGTTTGTTCCGGCTAATCTCCGAAACGGCTGGACCGATTTTGACGGGGTTTGCACGGGCCGATAGCTGATGTTATAAGGAGTAACTTAGGATACTTTTATTTTAGAAAAATAATTAGGGTTCCGAGCAAAAAAATTAAAACCCATGAAATCGTAGTAAATTCCACGCGGGCGAAGTCGCAAGGGACAGCTAGTATATAATAAGATGGATGCCTTCGTGGACCATTTTACTTAGGAGTTTCATACATACTTTAGCGAGTTTTAAATAACGTTTCTATCTTACATTACTACTTACTCTTCCGCGTAGTTTCAGGATTCCTATTTCAAAGGTTTTGTGCAGTTTTGTCATAGACAAAGGGTAATAAACTGTTTCAGATTTATTCGGCGTCGAAAATATGTTTTGAAAAATAGCCAGAACCCAGCGCCTTAAAACAAATTGGTGATAGCGGTGGGATACTGTAACTGGTATCCAATGGCGGCGTAAAGGGGGGGCGGTAGGGGCCGTCCGCCAAGCACCCAAGGGGTGACAACGACAACTCACTCGCGCAGCCGGAGAATACTTATAGAAGAATTACTCCGCGAAGACATAACAATAAATAAATAGCTACCTAGTATAGTATTTACCTGCATAGTGCATACAAATATTATACCTTAATATGTATCGCAAATTTTTTATTTAATTTCGAACATAATTTTATGTCCTAAATAAATGAGTTCAGGTTAGGTAGCACTTGGTTGGGTGAGTAACGCGATCGGAAAATAATAGCGCGAGTAGCAACAAACACAGTCAATCAGGGATTTGTTTATAACCGTCGCTGACCGTCGCATATTCCCGTACCGTTGGACTTCGTGGGAACTTCTCAGATTCATCGTAAAATAGGGCTATTCTGAGTCTGTTCTAAATCGTAAGTTTCTTTTTGCCTATTTGTGTTTCGGTATCTTAGTGTTTATCGCTGTGTCTAAGATTTTTTTTTACCTATTTGTGTTACGGTAGCTTCATGTGAAAGAAGCTTTTCAAAACTCAAGTTAATAAAATATTACTTAAGGTCCGCAATAAGCCAAGCGCGACTAACCAATCTTTCCATTACATCTATCGAAAAGGAGAAGAAAGTAAATTTTGGCAATGTAATAGCATATTTCACCTTAAATTTTACCCCAGTGTAGTGGCGGGTAAGAATATCCCCTACCCCATCTACTTACCGTGGGTGTCGTAAGAGGCGACAGAGGGAAACTGAGGAGAAGATGGGCAGCAGCGTCTTTCTGATAACAGATAAATAACAATAAAAAAACTGCAGCTGCCAACCCGCTCGTCAAGCGTGGCAACTATAGCAATATACCCCCATGGCGAGAGTTACAAAAAGAAGGCACCGTATCCCGGCGGCCAAGCTATTCCTTGCTACGGTGGCGACCACGGTAAAGGCGGGGCAGGGGTGAGAATGGTGTAGGTTCGGTTGCCACCTAAAACGACTCGATCAGGCAACACATAACGCACTTACCCTAATTACTGACGAGAAGATCCTAGAGCTGGAAGTAGAGATAGACAAGTTGCGCTGGGATATTATAGATTTATCTGAGGTCCGAAGAAAGAGGTAGGACAAGGTAATCCTCGAATCCGGCAACTTGTTCTATCAACGGGAGGGCGACCATCTGTTCCAAGGAGGTGTCGGATTTATCGTCCTCAAGTCTCTCGTTAATAACGTTGTAAAGATTGGGAGTGTATAGACGAAAGTTGCGTACCTTATTCTCAGAATCACCAAATGGTATTCGCTAAAAGTTTTAAAGTTTTACGCACCAACCTCGGCACATCCCGATGAGGAGGTGGAGAAAATGTATGAGAATATCTCTAGAGCCATTCGTTCCTCCAAAACCCACTATACGGTGTTAATGGGAGACTTCAACGCAAAACTAGGCACAAGGGAGAACAGTGAGCTGAAGGTAGGGAAATACGGGATAGGGCAACGGAAATCAGGTAGCCAGCAGCTCGCCGACTTCATGGAGAAAGGGGCTTCTTTATGATGAACTCTTTCTTTGAGAATCTGCCTCACAGAAAGTGGACCTAGTCGGGCCCCGACGGTTTGACAAAAAATGAGATTGCCTTGACGGCAACTGTTCAGTGATGACTCAGTGATTAAAGTTAGTTACAGCCTATATAAATCCCACTGCTGGGCACAGGCCTCTCATTTCTGAGAGAGTTTTAGGGCAAGGAAGTGTCCGCCGCGCTGCTTCAATGCATGTTGGCGAACTTACATGTCTTCGAAATATTTTTTTTCTTATTTCTCTGACATACAGGTTTCCTCACGATGTTTTCCTTCACCGCCGAGCACGTGGTAAATCAGCACTTAAGTTGCAATCAACAATTTCATTGGTGCCGGTGGGGATCTTACGGATTGCTCTCGTACTGTGAAATTTACAGCGAGCTCTATAGCTAATCTACCACGGCTCCTCAGTAATTGCGAGGGTGAAAACTGGCAGCGATCACCGAATGGTGAGAAGCACATTGAACCTAAACAGTAAGCTGGAGAAGTCACGTCTAATGAAGTCAACGCTCCGTCCACCACATGCTCTAATTCAAATCCCCGAAAACTTTCAGCTTGAGTTACAAAATTGTTTTCAGTGTCTAGAAGACTGCAATACAGTGGACGATATGAATGACAAGGTCGTGGAAACTGTCCATGTGGTCGGAGCTAAGTTTTGGAAGACCCGTTGCAGAAGAACACAAAAACTCTCTGATCAGACTCTTAATCTCATGGTTGTTAGACGGGAAATGAAGCTGTAGTCTTAAGCAGATTTGACATCATACAGGCAACTGAACAGACAGATTTCCAAATGCAGGCGGCGAGACTTACGCCACTTCAATACAGCTCGTATTGAAGAAGCGATTGGGCGGAATCAGGGCTCCATAGTCTTTGCCAGAGATCTGTCTGCCAGAAAGAGCCAAATGTCGAAGCTGAAGATCGAATATGGCAGCATCGTTTCCGGGACACCTGAGATTTCGAGTGAGATGGAAAGGTTCTATGGGCAGCTGTACACGTTATCGTTGGAGACATATGCAAGTGTGAACAACGATCCAAGAGCAAGTCTTATCCGAAATTAGAATGGCTCTCCAGCACCTTAAAAACGGCAAGTCCCCGGGCGCGGATGGAATTACAGTGGAGCTTCTGAAAGCGGCTAGAAAACCAGTACTTGAAGTCCTTCAGAAGCTTCTTAATTCAATCCTCTGTGATGGCACTACTCCGGAGATGTGGAGAAGAAGAGCGGTGGTCTTGTTTTTCAAGAAAGGCGACCACGTTCTCTTAAAGTACTACAGACCCATTTCCTTTCTAAGCCGTGTCTACGTGCTATTTTCGAGAGTCATTACGAATCGGCACGCACGCAGAATAGAATAGAATAGAATAGAATAAATTTTTATTCAATATAGATTACATGTGTAATTCTTATTGAAAGACATTTTTTATTTTACCAGACTCGGCGACATCCAGCCTCCCGAACAAGCCAGTGTCTGAAAAGGCTTTAGCACCATAGACCACATACATAACCTTCGGCAATTTGTACAGAAGACCGAAGAGTACAATCTGCTACTTTGCCTTGCGTATGTGGGACTATAAGAAAGCCTTTGATTCCGTCGAAATATAGGCGGCGCTACAGTCCCTATAGCGGTGTCAAGTTGACTGTCGGTAAATCGAAGTGCTGAAGTGCTTGTACAGTAGGGCTACGACCTTTTCAAGCTACTGGATTGGAAAGGATACGGTATTAATAACAATGGCGAGTACATCACTCATTTTCGATTTGCCGACGATATATTCCTTATAGCAGAATGGCCGAAGGACCTAAGCACTATGCTCAATGACCTCAATAGTGCCTCCCAACGGACTGATGAACCTGGAGTCCTGGACAAAACAAAGATCATGTGTAACGTCCATGTCACACCTATGCCGGTAGTTGTTGGGAGCAAAGCTAAGCTCGAAGTAGTCGACGGATTCAACTCGGCTCAGGTATACCTCAAAACTTGAAAACGAGATTGTAAAACCAGTGCGTGTTGCCAGTGATGACTTACGGATCTGAGACGTGGTCCTTCACTGCCGGCCGTATGAGGAAGTTCAAGGTCGCTCAGCGAGCTATGGAGAGGGCTATGCTTGAGGTTTTTCTGCCTGATAAACTTAGAAATGAGCATATCCGCAGTAGAACCAGAATAACCGTCGTAGCCCTACGGATTAGTAAGCTGAAGTGGCAATGGGCCGGCCATATAGGTCGATGAACCGACAGCCGATTGGGAAGCAAGGTTCTCGAGTGGCAGCCTTGTACCGGTAGGCGAAGTGTGGGGCGCCTTCCCTCTAGATGGAGTGACGACCTAGTAAGACATGCAGGAAGTCGATGGATGCAGGTGGCTCATGACCGTGTTTTGTGGCATTCTTTGGGGGAGGCCTATGTTCAGCAGTGGACTTGTGAAGGGCTGTAATGATTATGATTATGAATAGAATAATTTAGTGAAATAAAGTCCGGTAAGCATGTTTAGCATTTTTTGTTTTATTTGGGGGCTTGATAGAAAACCGCCCCGGGGCCCCAACCCACGCTACGCCGCTACTGCTGGTATCCGTTGATACTTCATTTTATTCGAATTCTTCTCAAAATTAGTTCCATTTGCTAAATGGTAGAGCCGTCTCTACATGCATACCTAATTTTCAGTCAGACTCTACGAATACCATTATAGTCAAATGGTTGATATTAAATATCTTTATTTTATCGACTTAAGAAACTATCCCCAAACGTTTTTTTTATTTTTATTGTTAAGTCTTCGTTTCAAAACAAAGTTACTTTGAACTTAAAATAAACTGCGAAAAAAAGACTTCACAGGTGTCATCCTCTCTTATCATTATTTAAAAGGTCAAATATACAACAATGTAGTTGTTTTTTTGGTAAGCATTAGTTACAAAAAGTGTTATTTTCGTAATTAAAGCATGCTAGCTGTTCTATAATAAATACCAGAGGAGCTCATCATCGGAACAGCCACCTCAGGCACTAATCAGTTCCAAAATCAAATATAAAGTAGATACATTTGTTGTTACTTAGTTGACCTAAATCGAAGTTGGTTGGAGGAGCGGGGACGTAATTCAATAAAATAATAAAGAAGAATGCGTTTTTATCCGTCGTTTATTGCCATGGCGGACGTGAACGTCTTAATATTTTATCGCGCAATTGAGTGAGTCAGCCATAGGTAATACGTATGGAGTGACGAGTGACTGACCGCACGCATTTACGATAGTCTTATTTATAACTTTAAAATAAAAGGATGTTATTAATTATTTATAATTTTCATAAATATTTTATTAATATTAGCACTATATTAACGGTTACAATATAAATAAAATGACATAAAAAGATGATTTCAGTAAAAAGGAATAGGTACTTACTTATTTACTCCTTGAATAAAAACACAGGACCAAATTGTTATTTCTAAATAATATATTTTACTTCTGGGTTCTGGGTGTACGAAAAGGTGTTTTCTTTTTAGTGATTTAATTTTTATTGAACACCGTGCGACACTTACGCAAACTTGTTTACGCCGGTCATCACTAGATGGCGGTAGATACTTTTAATTCTGCTATTAATGGCTATAAAGAGATAGGGGATTGTTCGATGTATTGTCCTTAATAATATGTTAAAATAATTTACACTTATGTATATTGTCAATCGACGAATTCAACTCGGCTGGGCAGCGTCCGTGAAATTACGGCACATCTTCTCGTCAGGTATACCTCAAAACTAGAAAACGAGAATATACAACCAGTGCGTGTTGCCAGTGATGACCTATGGAACTGAGCCATGGTCCTTCACTGCTGGCCGTATGAGGAAGCTCAAGGTCGGTCAGCGAGCTATGCGGAGGGCTATGCTCGGGGTTTCTCTGCGTGATAAACTTAGACCGACATAGCCCGGCGGATTAGTAAGTTGAAGTGGCAATGGGCCGGCGAAGAACCGATAACCGATGGGGAAAAAAGGTTCCCGAGTGGCGGCCTCGTACCGGCGGACGAAGTGTAGGGTGTCCCCCCAATAGATGGAGTGACGACCTGGTAAGACATGCAGGAAGTCGATGGATGCAGGTGGCTCAGGACCGTGCTTTGTGGCATACCTTGGGGCCTATGTTCAGCAGTGGACTTGTGAAGGGCTATAATGATGATGATGATCATGATATTGCCAAGGTTAATCACCAAAACTAATTAAAGTTACAGCATAATTTACGTCCTAAAGCTAGGCATTCGTCTCAACTAATTTCGGAGGGGGTTTTACGGTTTAACTAATTCAAAAGTCTGAATAGTAAAAAAAATTATAATGATGTGCAAAAATTTACATTTCTGAGAAAGTGTGTTGTACCAAATTTTTGGTATAAGATTTTTCTTAACACGCCATTACCTGTATATAATTTTTTTTTCGGCAACTTCGGAGGAACTAGGTACCTACTATATCCATATGAGTAGATACTACTAGAGATACATATATCAAGTAAGTCATCAATAGTAGCCCAAATAGTCATAATATTAGTCTGAACGTAAGTCTATTAGGTATGATTTGAGCTTATGTTAGTTAATGAGATACAAAAAATACTACTGCAACAGAAATTTTGTACTTTAGTTGTTTTTAGTTTTTACAATCTGGTGCAAAACAGCGAAGTGTATGACAATTTTTCTTAGTAGGATATCTTATCGATGGTACATGATTTTATTTACAATCAACTTTTTCATTCTAAATTTCAAGTTAATGAAACTTTACTTTATTTTACTTTTACTACAATTTACTAACAGAGCGACATACTAGCTTTTATTTTAATTTCTAACAAAATATAGCATGAGACTGGCCCAATAATGCCGGCGTATACGTTATCGCCGTGTTTGGCAGTGTTGATGTCAGAATTATCAGACGCTTGTGTTCCATACGCCTCCTGTCTTTAGGTTTCGTTTTTAAAAAATGTTATTTTGTTATCTGGTAAATCTGGTTATATTAACATTTTATATGCTTAACTATCTTTAGGTTGATTCCCATGACACTTGTAAAAAGCGTGCGAATACAGGACTATCTGATATTGGTTTTTTATGCAAGTAAAAGTGACAAGCATTCAATACACCTGATGGTAAGTGGATGTTGTGGTCCATAGAAATCTACATCTATCGTCAATTAAGAATCAAAGTGAAGAATTGCGTTGTCCTCCTGTGAACACAACGTTACAAGTAAAAAGGGTATCTAGTTATCTGTACTCATCATACGGACGACGGTGCATTAAGCTGCTATTACGCTGGTGTTCTGTGAGAGCGTGGCCCTTCCTCGGCCGAGCAGACTCATTTTGCTACAACCATAATATGACTGCAACATGGCGCTACACGTAAGACCACGTTATGCCGCCATTTTACGCTGGTATGATGTAAGAGCGCTTTCGAGTCACTCCAATTGCGCTGCAGCCATAATACAGCTGAAGCGTGGCTCTACTACGCAAAAATGCTACTAATAAGGAAAATAATCTTAAAAAATATTTACCACTATGTTTGTTACACATTAAAAAATAGTCTGACTTTGGTACAAATCTGCAGCACTGTTACTCGTTTTAATAGACTCTGGCAAAGCCAGAATTACCTACACACAAATAAGAAATACCCCGAGCTCTCAATTCGTATTCGATATAGAAATTTCTAATATTTATTATCAAAACTTCAAATACATGGGCTTTCAACGAGGAAACGCAGCCAGAGCTCTTGACATATATGTATGATAATTTTAGTTTTTTCATTGCAATCATTATCATTACAGCCCTTCACAAGTCCACTGCAGAACATAGGCCTCCTCCAAAGAATGCCAAAAAGCACGGTCTGGAGCTACTTGCATCCACCGACTCCATCTAATTGGGAGCCGCCGCATACTTCGCTTACCGGTACGAGGTTGCCATTCGAGAACCTTCCTTCCCCATCGGTTGTCGGTTCTTCGAGCTATATGGCCGGCTCATGGCCACTTCAGCTACTCTGCTTCTACTGCGGATATCCTCATTTCTAAGTAGATATATCACGTAGAGAAACCCCGAGCATAATCCTCTCCACAGTTTGCTGAGCCACCTTGAGCTTTCTTATAATACGATAAAACGCACTGGTATTGCAAAAAATATTGTTTAATATTATGTTTTAGATCTGCAAATTCTTTTAAAATCCAATAGTGCATAAATTCAACTCATAAAATTTAAATGATGTCCGGTGATTTGATATTTTGTGTCTAGGGCCTGTCACAAGCTAAAGTTATGACTCTAAAATATTTCAATAGAACTTAGCGGTTCTTTATTTAAGAATCTTAACTTTCGTACTCCTCTCTCTCTCTCTCTCTCTCTCTCTCTCTTTAAAACCATCGTTATACGTTCGTGGACATAATCATTGTAAATACTGTGCTCATTAATTGTATGGTTAGTATAGTTATCTTTATATTATATTTAATTCTTTTGTACGTGTGTTTATCACTGAACTCCTCAGGAACGGCTGGGCCGATTTTAATGATATTTTCTGTGTGTTTGAGTCTGTCGCTAGATGGTTTAAATTTACAATTGTACCCGGTAGGTGGCGCTGTTACATGTGAAAATCCATATAATGTGACTTTTATTTTAGGTTGATAACTAAATACAGCGTTTGACGACATAGAATACTATAATAAGTATGTATTATAGTATTCTATGTTTGACGACTTCATCAGGCGCAGTAGTCAGTGACCCTGTCTGTTGAATCATGGTTTCATGGGTTTTGGATTGAAGCGATTGTGCTGTAGAAAAAATAAGAAACTAGTCTAATTCTCTAATTCTCTAGTGGAGCCGTGGTAGCTCAGGGGCTAAGCGCTCACTGTAAATTTCACAGGTGAAAAATATACATAAAACACACACGCGAGTAACCCAGGTAAGATCCCCGTCGGCACCAATGAAATTGTTAATTGCAATTTTAAGTACTGATTTATCACGTGCACGGCGGTGAAGGAAAACATCGTGAGGTAAACATCATATGCATGTCTGAGAAATAAGAAAAAAAATATTTCGAAGACATGTGAAGTCCGCCAACACGCATTGCGGCAGCGCAGCAGACACCTCCTTGCCCTAAAAACCTCTCAGAAGTGAGAGGAGGCCTGTGCTCAGCAGTGAGACGTATATTATAGGCTTTACTTTACGTTACTCTAATTCTCAAAAATGACTCAAGTTCTATGATACAATAAGTTATTAGAAAGATGCTGCTGCCGATCTCCTGTTTCAATTTTCTTCTGACGCCTTTTATAACACTTACCTACATGATGATATAGATTCCGCTTTATCTTCAGCGCGGTTTTAATTAATTACGTGTAACTCATTTTTAAATGTGGTTTGCATGGACGAAAAAAAGTGGCATATATTGGAAATAGTCAAGCAGTGGCTTATAGGTAATAGTAAAAAAAACGGCATGTGTCATAGTCGTGTGAAATAGTCGATGGATGCAGGTGACTCAGGACCGCACATTGTGGCAATCTATAGTGGAGGCCTTTGTTCAGCAGTTAATTCACTTGTGATGGTCTCTAAATGGTGATAGTGATAGATCTGAATAATTTATGAGATGGCATGTAACCTCGAGGAGATTCAGAATACTAATAATTTACGTGGTAGAGCCATGCTGCAACTATATTACTGGTATAGTTGTAGCACGAATAGGTCGGCTCGACCGGGGAAGTACCACGCTTTCATATAATACCAGCGTAAAGTAGCAGCTTAACGCTGCTGTGTTTCGTATGGTGAGTGTAGAGAACCGGAGACCCTTTTTACTGGAAACGAGGCATTCCAGCTTAGTCCTTACGGGTGGCAACGCATCTGCATTTTGATTCGTAATTGAGGGTAGATGTAGATGTCTATGGGCTACAGCAACCACTTACCATCAGGTGGACTGTGTGCTCGTTTGTCACCCTTATCCTATAAAAAAATATGCCGTTGTAATTTGAACTTTTTGTGTAATCAATAAAGTCGTATTTACTTTGTTCATCAAATAAAATATAAAAGTAGAAATAGCTGCTTAATATTAAATATTGCAAATGCATAACATTGTAAATAAAGCAGGTAGGTACTTTTTAGGGAATATTTTATAACTTGTGCATTTCAGTACTTACAATATCAATTGTCTAAATTAAAAAGTAAAGCTACAGTCTATAATCTATATACGTCCCACTCCTGGACAAAGGCCTCCTCTTATTTCAGAAAGCATTTTAGGGCAAGGAATGCGTATTCGCGGACTTCACATGTCTTCGAAATATTCTTTTAATTTTTCAGACATGCAGGTTTCCTCACAATGTTTTTCTTCACCACCCAGCACGTGGTAAATCAGCACTTTAAATTGCAATTAACAATTTCATTGGTGTCGGCGGAGATCAAACACGAGTTGCTTGCGTACCTACTGTGAATTTTACAGCGAGTGTTTAGGCGCTGAGCTACCACGCTTCTATCCATCACCTATCTTTATTTATTCATAAATATTACACATAAATCTAAAATAGGGATGCTGCTAAATTCAATTATTTCGAAGGAAATACTAAGTATATTACATTTAGCAGGGTAAGCTATGACGTGGAGTAAATACGTCCGAATATTATAACGCTTTCGGATAGTGTGATATGCTCCAGTTTAGACGGCTCGCAGTGCACAAATCCTTCTCAACTAGCTAGGTATAGGTTGCTGTTTTATTGCCGCTTATGTCGTGTGCGGCAGGTAGAGAGGACTCCGGAATAACGAAAGAGACAAAACCATCGCAACGACCGTAACCCGGCTACATTTTAACGCGGCCATTTAGACCGGCTATGGACTTTCTTTCAACCCCGCACGGAGGGGCCGTGATACATTCAATCAATACAATAACCGGATCTCGATGTACTTGAGTTATCTTTAAACTAACAACGTCGGCCATTTTATACACGGCTCACACGAAAACGAATCGCGTTACGCGAAATCTAACATCACCGTCGCATCGGACGGGAAAAAATAGCCTAAATACGTGTGCGATACATTTACAAAGCGAACGATAACGGCAGGACGCCGCATCGTTTAGGCTTTGAACAATCGGTCGAGGGACGCGACGAATGTAATCTGCGATCAAAATGGAAGCGGGCGGCCATCTTAGGTCTGCCGCGAGCGAGAGAGCGCGCGGTCCGCTTCGGGAATTTGGGAAATTGGTGTTTTTTTTTGTTGTAAAGAGAGCAGTATATAAGAGGTCGGTAGGCAGAGGACAGGACGGGTGCGGGGCGAGGGGTGATCTCCGCACGGGCAAAGCGGTGTGAACTGTGAAGGGAAAGAACTGTGGTAGACCGCACGCGAGGAACTATCGCAAGATTGCTCTCGAGATACCTTTTTACTTACCTATTTATTTTTTACTTTTAATAGCTGTACTTGTATTTCTCTTAAGATTCTGTTATTCTTATGATTCTATATTTTGAAGTTAAATTGAAATAATATTATTTCGTTTTTATCTAACCCGAACGATGATTTTTTTAAAGTTTGAATTTAAAAATGGATGATAATATTGGTGGCGTAAAATAATGCTCTACCTGATATTATCCCGTGGATGTCGTAAGAAGCGATAGAGGGAAGTTGAAACAGTTGGGCAGCAGTATCTTCCTGATAAAAACGCAATAATGATTAAAAAAACTATATTTGCCCACCTGCAAGGGTGGCTACTATGGTAAATATCGCCCCTATAAGGCAATCTGTATATCGGACTTTTGACGGGCTGTAATGAATGAATGAATATTACATACACATAAAAGTTAAACTGGCAGAGATAATAATAAGAAAAATTGATTACCTATTAATTTGTGTCCTATAATTATTCATTGTAAATGTTTTTTCAACCTAAGTCTTCTTCTTCTTCTTTTAAATTATGGCTTCTCTTGATAAAATTCTGCCAGTGTCAAGTCAGTAACCTAAGTCTTCGTCCAGTATTCAATTACTTAATTTATAACAGCAAACAAATATATCTAACGTCAAAATTTTAAACTTTAAATTGCTTATCTTATCTTTAGACTAGTCTGTGTTTTTCGATTGCCTCGTGTAGCAGTCACCTATCTTTCATTGCACGTACGCGCGGAGAGCGGGGGGGCGGTCGCCGCGCGGCATACGCGGAGCCATCTTGCTAGCGGTCGTCGAATTGCTCGCGTCTCCGCGACTCAAATCGCCTTTAATTCGCACTAATTAACCGTTTAACACAATAAAAACATAATAAATAAGTGCCGAAGTACGCCGACATAGTGCCCCGGACGTTGTGATCTGAAACATTGTTGACATAAATTGTGTGTGTTGTTGTTTTAGGTGTGTGCATTCCGTCTGTCTAGGTGAGTAGTCACCAGTCTTTGTGCGCGACAATTATCATTCTGATCGATTCGGCCCGCGCGGGGGTGTGCAGCCGGCCCGTTTTATATCTTTTGTTGTTTTGTAACGCTGCTAAATCAATAATTTTAGTGGCGGCTAGCTGCGGGCATCGCGTTCTTAATTCAAATCCTTTGACGTTCCTAATGCTGTCGGTGTTCTAATAGTGAAAGATTGTAACTGTTACCCACTTTTCAAGTACATTACACTTTGTATTTGTCGTAATGGTATATGCATTGAAATAGCAAATACTAACGGTTCGAAAGTTAGTTGCATATACTTGTGGCTATACGAACACGTAAAGGCAGTGAATACAGTCAAAAGTTCGTGCTTGTCACCGGTGTAATAAAGGTAAATAAAATTTGAGTTCATTGTAGTTTCTATCTCCTTGTAATAAAGATGAATACAAAATAATTGATAACGACATTGATTAGCTTTCTCATTGTTGTAAATAAAAGAAGTTAAAGTAGTAGGTATGCAATTTAAAGTATCCGAAGAAGTATAACAGTAATAAACGATTTTACCTAGATATATTTATTACGGTTATAGTATAAAAATGTAATTGTCATGTCAAAATTAGCTAATAACACTGTGATTGTTCAATAGATATATTGTGAAAGTCAGTCATATTTACACACAATGTAAGCAGTTATGCTGTGTTACGATTATCGTATTATGTATATTTTATGTAATGTAGGGCACTTGGATAGTGTTACTATTCCCTTAACATATAGGTTTAAAGTAAAAAAGAATTAACTCTTCAATAAAAATAGTATTGAAGTTTGATTTTTATCGTTTAGGTACATGGTACGCCTAGATAAATATTATGAAAAAAGGTACAAAAATAATCTCATTTATACAAGCGTCCGTCTATAAGATTGTCTTAAACTGCCAACAAAAATATGTAACATCATGATATTGATAACAAAATAGTGAATTTGAATAATAACGTAAATATTTATTTGTCTTGTTCTAACACAATTGTCTCTGAAAAGTTTAATTTCAAATGGTTTAACAATCATGGCGGATACGCAAGCACATCGAGCATGAAATAATTGCATTCACAACCGCGCCTTGGGAACGGCCTCACTGGCTTACTAGATATATACCTATGTAGTTTAACGAGAGTTACTGGCTATAGTTATTACCCGAACGTGTCAAATAGACGACGACGCTGTTTAGCCTATGGCATCTTTTTGCGATCTCCGCGACTTTGTCGCTTTGCGCCTCTAACGAGTCTGGTTCATCATTTTTTTTGTACCTACAAAATTACTTTCTGACATTGGTTGAGGTGCTCCGACCGCTTATTATCCGACTATTGTGGAATGTCGAACTTCTTGTACACATAAAATATTTCATTGATGCTGTTTATAAATGTACGGTTGTTTAAAATGCTGATTCATAGATCGTTATGGGCGAAGAGATAATAGTTCTAACTTTTAATTTCTAAAGTTTTCAATGATCATTTGTTTTATATAGTTACCACCTGGTAAGACATGCAGAAGTGGATGGATGCAGGCGGCTCGAGATAGTTTTTGTGGAATTCCTCGGAGGAGGCCTCTGTATGCAGAATACTTGTGAAGGACTGTAATGATGATACAAACAGCATCAGCATCTACGTAGTTGTTTTGCCATTAATTGCGCATATTAATTTTATTTACTAACTATATCTATTACCCAATTTCAGCCAGCGGATGTCGTAAAAGACGACAGAGGGCAATGAAACTGAATATGGGCAGCAGCATCTTCCTGATAACTGAAAATAATAAAAACAATCGGTTGTCATCCCGTCTGCCAACCGTGGCAACTATGGCGAATATTCCTTAAGAGGAAGGCTTATGTTCAATAATGGACTTTTAGGTTGTAATGATGAATGGTGACGATAAATTACACCTAGCCTCATTATTATATTTGTTAAAAATAATATACAAAACATTTACCGTCTGAATCAATCTAATGGTAACACAGGATAAATTTGCATAGCGTTTGCAAAAAAAAAAAAAAAAAGAGAGAGCAAAAGTACAACCAACTCTTGCTTTATTTATACCTTTCAAGTCCGCCCACGTAATCGCTTTACTGACGTTTCTTCTTCTCGCTATAGCGACTTTATAAGATTTGTTTTTCACCTATATTACATTTGTTATACTACTTACATTTGATGTATAAATGAATAACGTAAAATTTTCATATTTGAAAACATTTTACTGTCTTATAACAGCGTCTTATAACGCTAAAAGCGCGCCGCATTAGTATGTAGTACCAATCACCTCAATTTGTCTCCTGATTGTTTTTAAAACAGAGCCTGAACTCTACGTTAAAAGAATCTCCTGGTCTGCGCCAGATTACGTAATAGCCATTTGCCCGGACCTAACAATGATATCGTCTAGATAACTCATAATATTGTGGGAATTATGATATTTCCCCCAGATAACTGCCTGGTATTTTTATTGGTATATACTCGTAGCTATATAATACACGTTGGAATTGTCTAGACTTAGTATATAAAATGATAATTTAAGACGATATTGATAATAAATGATAAATAAAATTATAACAACCGATCCATGGAGTGTTAAGTGGACACTAATTTTATAAAAGTAAAGCATTTACAATTTTGCCGCGTTTACAAAACGCGGCGCGTTACAATGCTTATGTATTTTTACATAATAACAATAAAAAATGTTCAAGTAGCTCGTACAATATATGTTACACCTTACTGTTAATACTTGCATTGTCACTGAACTAATTATGGATACTGTTGATATAAAAATGCAGTGGATTTGTGAAGGGCTGTAATGATGATGATATTGAGGTTGACTGATAGAGAATGCTTCAAGGCAATAAAGTCTAAATAAATAAATAAATAAAATTATGATGATGTTGATTATGATGAATGATATAATAACAATAATCTCTTTACATAATTTGAGTACAATAAATATTTTTGGCACACAAAGTGCAATTTTAGGACAACATAATTGCAATGACCTATATTCTAAACTTTAACAGCGTTTGGAATCCATGGCTGGATAGATTTTTCAAGAATATCCCAGTAAGGCATTTCTTAAAAGATTTGCCTTTACTCATATCGAACCGTAAGCATTTAAAATTTACTTCGAACGGTATACGGGAATATAAGTAATATTAATAGTATTTTAATTACAAGTAAGAAAAATAAACATTGAAAAGATATTGTGAAGAACAGACGATAATGAGTCGATGATATCGAAAATATCATCAGACAGCAGTTGTTGATATTTTGTGTAATATTATACACATTATAATTTGTTAACGCTTGAGTGGTTCAATGATTAGTAATAGAGGCATGGGCCCGTACAACGGGGACACTCCTAAATAAACGAAGAGCTAAAGATAATTTTGTGGTTCACAAATAATAGTTTTTAGGTTATTCAAACGTAAGCTGAAAGTGTACTAAGTAAGGACTCTAACGCATGTGCTGCGGAAAAAAAAACACTACTTTTTGTATAATTATAAAAAATCCTATACAAACACAATATATTCACTCTTGCGTTAATACCTACTACTAAAATTAAAATTAATTACGTGAAGATAGATTGTTATATGGATAAAATATGGACTTGTTCTATCTAACTAACCTAATGGGGGCATTTTGTATTTCGTTTTTGTTTTTATATTGAAATACTCAGGACAACAAAAATGGCTTATAAAGGCATTTCGTGACAAATTTAGGATTCGCAAATTGTGCATGTGCAGTGTTAATACGTATCTAATAAATTTAATACAAAGGAGTGGGACCTTGCCCCAGATTTCATTTATATTTTCTATACTTTGTCACGTACAGAAGCATCAGGCGGACTTGAAATCAATAATTGATTTAGTTTGAGATATTAATATCGTTTAGGTGGGCAATGTAACGGACGGAATTTTTTTATTTGATTTCAATTTTCGTCTGGTAATTGACGAAAAAGTCAACTTTCCATTATTGCCCATAAGTCAACTCAACAGGATATTTATCTTCGTCTTATCTTGTGAGAACTTTGAATTCGATTTCCCAAATCTAATCTCTGGCTCTGGTGTAATAATTTGTTTAACGGCATCTAAAGCTATTTATAACGAAGTCCTGATCATAAATACCGACCAACATAATAAAGCGAAAGCAACAGTAGCCAAATAGTGTCTAATAGTAGTAAAAAGTCGTGGGTTCGAATCAGGCAATTGTTTACTGTCGTATACTGCACCTAACCTTAAAGCTAGCACAAGCGCTTTGAGGTTAGTTCGAGGTTTAATAATGTTATGGCCTGTACCTATACATCTATGGCCGATGACTTAAGTCGCGCCTTGTCGGAGGTAAAACCTTTGTGACTGGAGGCCGATACGAGAGCGGCAACAACGACCAAATTTCCGACATTTGTTTTCTGTGTCAGGCTGTGTTAGGATACGCTTATTCACGCGTTTATCAGCCAAGAACTGAAAGTAATGTAATGTTACCGATGAAGTAATATAAGTAACGGTGATAATTTCCTTTAAAAATTAAAACCAAGACTCAACCCCTCCCTCCAACCCCATGATTTCATTCGTCGCTACCTTGGTGATGAAATTTGCGAATATTGTTTTAAACTTGTACTTAAGTACAAGAACAAACAAAATAGGTACCTTAATATTAAACAGTAAAGATTCACATGTAATATGTATAATTAAATTTGACATGATGTGACACAACATTAATAACATATATTATATTTACATTACACAATTTATAAAATAAAATATATACTAGAATAATGAACGTAAAACTAAAAACCGTAAAAAATATATATTGTATATAACTAAAATATATTATTAAAAATAGTCCCTTTAGGCAAGGTTATATCAAGATTAGAAGAATAACCTGAGCGTTGTACAAACACTGTTCTAGACTTGTCAAAAACGATCCGAGATTCAAATAAGTAATTGATTTAAATGTAAAACCCGTGGATAAGCAGATAATTACGTACTGAGGCATACTCAGTCTTCGTTTTCTTATATTTACGCAATAAATGTAAATACTGCATTTAACACCTTGATGTTTATACAAAAATAAAACGTTGCCGTTTTCATCATAGCATTATAACAAGTACGTAACATAAATTTCCTTTTTTTAAATGCACAAAACATTTCGTTAGTTGCTATTATGGTACTATATTTAATTTTTTCCGTATTATATATTATGTAAAACTAAAGCAGTACATAACATTCTACAACATGTTTATGTAATATTTGCGTGCTTAGACCCTGGGACCAATTTATTTATTTTTTATGGAAGAGAAGGCAAACGAGAATACGGTTCACCTGATGGTAAGTGATCACCGTCACCTCGATCGATCTACAACAGGGGAATTACAGGTGCGTTGCCGGCCTAATATTTTTTATCGTAACATCTTAAACTTGTGAAAACATATTGATTTTAAATTCGTGCGCAGCTTGCTAATAATATTTACTTTGAAAAACAAAAAATGTATGAATAAAGTATATAACAATATAATGATTTCTTATATTTACGCGAACACTACACATTTAAATAAAACTAGTTTTACGGATTTTATCGCGTATATTAACTTATTTTATATTCCCGACGTTTCGAGTACTTTACAGCACCCATGGTCACGGGGGGGATTTCAGAGAGCACGAGGGATCTGTGACAGTAAACACCTGGCCGCCGAGCTCCAACACGTAAAGAAAATTTTGCACGAAAATAAGCTTCGGGTCCCGCGCCTACGTCACAGTGAACGAGAGAAGCCGGCCACAGTCGAGCGAGTGCCTGCTGTACTGCCATATGTCAGAGGTGTCACTGACAAGATTGGCTACATATTGAAGCGTGCTTCATTAAAACATACTTTAAGTCGCCGAAGAAGATTAGTCAGTTTTTGCCATCAGTCAAGTGTAATGTCCCTCTGCAAGATGCAGGAGTGTACAAGCTTGATTGTGAATGTGGTCTCTCTTATATAGAACAAACTAAAAGATCCATAAAAACCCGCATTAAAGAACACATAGCTGATGTGAAGAATCGACGCTCCGGGAAGTCTGCAATCTGTGAAAACGTACAGGATCGCCCCCGTCACTACATTAGATGTGATAGACCACAAATCCTCGCTAAAGAACACCGATTCCTTCCAAGGATGATTCGCGAGGCTATTGAAATCAAAAAACATCCTAATTTCAATAGAGAAAATGGCTGGGTGCTACCATCTGCTTGGGATCCCATAATTAATAAAATTAAATCCCAACCCAAGCATACAATTGCAAGACTTCAAGATACTGTAAGTTCATACTGCGTAGATCGGAACAAAAAATAATAATTTTTAATCTGGAGGTAGCCGTGGTTAACTATGACATTCGGACGTCATACACCTCAGTCCCCCCCGTGACCATGGGTGCTGTAAAGTACTCGAACCGTCGGGAATATAAAATAAGTTAATATACGCGATAAAATCCGTAAAACTAGTTTTGTTTAAATATATAACAATATGTTTAATCTATGTAGAACGAATAATAATTAATAACACATAAATTTCACTTAACACATAAGTATCTTTATGTTAAGTGAAATTTATATAGTTTTGATACAGTTTCTATTCCCATCCTATTAAATAAGCTACAGAGCATAGGTATTCGAGGTAAACAGCTTCAACTTTGTGCGAACTATTTAGAAAATCGATATCAATGCATAAAAATCGGAAAAGGTTATTAGCTCTGAACAAAAAAATACTAATTTTGGTGTGCCTCAAGGAAGTGTATTAGGGCCAACCCTATTTTGATATATATATAAATGACCTTTGCAATCTTGAACTTAACTCAGGTAAAATAATATCTTACGCAGATGATACCGTGCTCCTTTTTTCCGCAAATACAGTAGACAAGGTTTATTTATGTGCACAACAAGGTTTTGACAGGGTTAATAAATGGCTCCAACAAAACATATTAACACTGAATACGGACAAAACCAAATATATTCGTTTTTCTATGCGCAGCTCAACACAATGATATAACCATTCCAGAAATTTATGCACATAAATGTTGCTCAGTCGCAGAGTCTAATTGTAACTGCCCAGTTATTTTTAATACAATAGATTTTACTCTTACATTTAAAAACCACATAGACCACCTCTGCAATAGAGTCCGTAAACTAATGTTTGTTTTTAAAAAGATTCGTTCTTTTCTGATATTAAGGTAGTAAAGCAAGTATATTTCGCATTATGTCAATCAATTCTCACCAATAGGTGAGAATTGATTGACATAATGCGAACCTCATGGAGAAGAACAGCTAAAACTACACTGCTGCCACTGGAACGCGCTCAAAAAGCTGTATTAAAAGTCGCAACATTCCGCCCTATCCTATTCCCGTTCCATTTCTTATATAAATCCTATAATGTCCTCTCAGTGCGCCAGTTATTCGTTATGAGTACGTTACTAAAACAGCACTTAAAATTGTCCTACAGAAGAGAGGTCACTGATAAAAGACGCAAAGATAAAGTCATTGAAACTAACATTAGAATAAGGCATTCTTTCATGCATAGATTTTTTACATTCCTTGGCCCTTTTCTGTATAATCAAGTCAATGCAATTTTGTAACTGTATCCATTAAAAATGGCAGATTGTAAAAATGTAATTCGGACATGGTTACAAAATTTGTCATACGATGATATGGAAAAGTTGCTGATTGTTTTAAGTTAATTAAATCATAAGTATATTAATGATAATATATTTTACCGAAATAACCCTAATTATTTAGTATGTTACTGATTTTATATAAGAACCAGAAAATATTTGTAAATGAATCTATTAGCACATACACCTGAGATACAGGTTTATCCTAGTTCAGTTGCCTGTTATTGTAGACTATTTTAAATTAAGACATTATTTGAATTAATTGTACAGTTTATTGAAATAAATTATTATCATTATTAAAAGAAATATAGCAAGTTATAAACTTGAATGTTATGAACCGTAATAGTACCAGTAAAAAAAAAATCTCAAGAGCAAAGATATGTATAATAAGTTAAACCATCGATCTAGAGAAAGTTTTTAAATTGACCTTATCTAATGACTTTATTGCTTCCAACGTTTTGAAACTGGTCGCATGTCGTACGAATACATATTACTTTTAAACATTTTTTTTTATTTGAGGCAAGATGATCGTCGTAAACGAAAGAATGTATACGTCCACTCAAATGGTTTAACGGCCAATCGAAAACGCAAAGGAATCTTAGCCTTATTTGGTGCGGGTTTTGTCTTTAAATGGAGTGCACCATTCTGCCTGGACTTCCAAAAGACTTGTTGCTGTGCAGGGACTTAGGAACTTGCGAAATTACTTTTTATTTGGCATTCTTTGACGTTTTGAAGCAACGCAACGGCGCGGCGCCTTTAACGATGCTATGATGAGGCTTTTGTGTGTCTTGATCAATGTAAACGTATACATGATTCAAACGCTGTTTATGGTTTTTTTTTTCTAAAAAAACTTTATGTTAGCATCATCATCATTATTACTATATTAGTCCATAGCTGAATTAGGACTCTTCCAAGGAATGCTACAAAGCATGGCTCTGAGCCAACTGTATCCATCAACTTTTTTTTACCAGGTCGTCATTCATTTAGTGGGGGACTGGGTGTTGCCTTACACTTGGCTTAACGGTACGAGGCTGCAACTCGAGAATCTTTTTTCCAAATCGGTTGTCGGTTCTTTGAGCTATATGGCCGGCGCATTGGCGCTTCAACTAACTAATCCATTAGGCTATATCGCCGTATTAGGCAGAGAAACTGACCTTATATCCCGCTGAGCGACCTTGGGCATACGGCCAACAGTGAAGGACCGGGTTTCAACGTTTGGTTTTAAAAGGTTTGCAACACGCATTAGTTGTACACTCTTGTTTTCAAGTTTTGAGGTAAACATGACGAGAACATTTGCCACAATCTCCCGAATGCTGCCCAGCCGAGTTGGATTCGTCGATTATCCTTTCGGTCTAGTTGGTCTGTTGGACAATTTGTCAAAGTTAAACATACTCGTCAACAACTTCAAGCGTAGTGTTCCCATTATTCACTTGCACGTGCACTTTGATACATTAGTTAACTGGCGCCGCTAAAGGGACTGTAGCACCGCCCAAATTTTGACGAAATCAAAAGCTTTTTCATATTCAACATACGCAAGACAAAGTGGCAGATTGTACTCTTTGGTATATCACAATATTAATAATTACTACTTAATTATAAGGCCTGAAGAAGTACGTAGTAATAAATTTATTTAAAGCTATCACATCAAGTCACTTGTATAACAATCTCGCTCCTGCGTACGCTATTGTTTCTCTACAATCTTTTCTCAAAATTCATCGGTATAATTCGTTTGACTAAGTAAAAGTATTTTCGAATCGATTTTTCACTTCATCAAATTTATTTTAAAACACCTATAATATGTTTCTTAAAATATACCTTCGATCGCAAAAGCAAATTCCATATTTTCTAAAATATTTACTTATCTATTTATTAAATGAAAGCTTAGTTGGCTAAGGAATCACACGCTACCCTAACGTTTTCACAGTACGCAAGCATCCCGTGTTTTTAATCATCGCCGTCACCAAGCCGGCACCAAAATAAATTGTTTAATAATGCAATCTTAAGTGCTGATTTACCACGTGCTTGGCGTTGAAGGACAACATCTTGAGGAAGCCTGCAAGTCCGCCAAGACATTTCATTCTGAATTGAGAGGAAGCCTTTGCTTAGCAATGGAACGTATATAATGTATTTTACTCTCCTAAAATATCACTCAATTCACTTATTGAAAGCCTTTATTATTTTAGATAGTCAACAGCTAAATAATTTAAGGACTTGAGTCATTCGTGACTCATGGCCTCATTATGTTTTGAAGCGAACGCAGCACAAAATGCATTAGACGTTTCAAACGTGTTTAGTTTTTAGAGTCACATTTTAGTATGTTGTTTATTTTTCGACGACCCCACACCGCAGAATATTGTGTGGGGGACTGTAGGTTCGTTGGTTTGCGTTCAATTCCCAGTCGCAGTAGCAGTTACAGGCGTTTGTGTAAATAACTCCGTAGAGATGGTCTAATTTAAAACTGCACTCGCGTCCCTTGTATTTTTGATATATTTTGTCACCATTTTAGGTTACATAAAATGTAAAATGCGTTTTAGTAGTTTTTAGCATTTTCATAATTGGACATGATAAAGAGATAAAATCTACTAAAAATACAAAAGAGGTGTGTGCAGTTTTAAATTGGACGATCTCTAATATAATTTACCGTTGTAGTTGTAGTCATATTCGCGTATTATATATAACTTATTTGTTTATCTGTTCATAAATTCAAAACATTGCTGTTATAAGCGATTTTTTAATATCATCATTCATTATCATCCTCACTTCCTATGTTGGCCCTCTTCAATAAGTATTTGTTGTAATCGCCACGATAATATAAAGTATCTGAAGATAGCAAACGCTAATAAGCAAAGCTTTAAGGTTATTGAGAATATATTTTCGTTTAATTTTCTTCTATGTTGTGATAAAAGCACTGATTTAAGTTTTTATCTTATTCGCTTCTTACTTAATCATTAAATAATTCTGCGAAAATGAGGTCACTTTGTTACCTTGAATACGATTGCACAAAGGAACAATACGTGTACTCTGCAACCAGTATCGTATGTTTCAAAGAACGGAACACTGGCTACGTATTAAGACGAAAGAGCTATATCACAATATTCCGTATATTGAGTAACGAGCGTGAGGCGGGGCGGGGCATCCGGGGTACATGAACAACACACGCTCTTGTCCTCAGTAATGGCCAACCAAATGTATACCAAACGCGCCGCTACTCCACACATCTTAGGTCTTAAGCCTGGCTTACCTAGGTTTCATCATCATCATCATCATCATTACAGCCCTTCACAAGTCCACTGCTGAACATAGGCCTCCCCCAAGGAATGCCACAAAGAACGGTCCTGAGCCATCTGCATCCATCGACTTCCTGCCTGTTTTACCAGGTCGTCAACCTAGGCTAAGGTTAAGCAAAATACAATCAGAATCTGTAGTAGGTACCTACCTCAATCTTTAAGTCCTAAGATTTCTCGCAGATGCGTTCAACCCTTAGAATCACATAAAGGCGCACCCCAAATTATACATATCGCTCAAAGAAATACATTATGTTGTAAATATGACCATTGAATATCTAAATGCATCCAATAGTGATCATCATCATCATCATCATCAATGCCTATCAAAGTCCCCTGCTGAACATAAGCCTCCCCCATAGGCCTCATAGGGGGGATATTTGTCAGGTTCGGGAGGCGCTTTGGCAGCCGCAGTTTTTACTTTTTATATCATTTTCAATTGTTATCAGGAATATATTGCGGTCTATCTCCTGTTTCGTTTTCCTCTATCGCATCTTATGACTATAACAAAATTATAATGTGGTAGTGAGTTCTCTTACCACTGCACAGCGGATCTAAAAGATTAGAATAATCTATTTATCGATTAATCGATCTCAGATCGACATGTCTCAGGAAAAATTTAAATCAGTTCTTCACATTTTATATAACAAGTGGTAAAATTAAAAATTTTGTACAACCGACTTCAATATAAATAAAATGAGAACATCATCAATGTAGTCGAAGTCAATTAAATAGGCATTGTTAAGGATGACTCAAAAACTACTGGTCAGATCTTGATCAAATTTATATGGGACCACATGAGAAGCACCAGCTTTCAAATAAATAATAACCGGCCAAGTGCCAGTCGGACTCGCGCATGAAGGGTTCCATACTATCGTAATACAAGTTTCTAATAGGGGAGCACCTTTTAATTTTTTATTTATTTTAATTTTTATTATTTGTTGTTGTAGCGGTAACAGAAATACACATTCTGTGACAATTACTACTGTCTACCTATTACGGATCATGAAATACAGCCCGTTGACAGACAGACGGACGGACAGCGGAGGCTTCGTTACTACTAAGTCTCCGCTGTCCGTCCGTAACCAACGGGACCCTATTGGGTACGGAACCCTAAAAAATAATCATCAAAATCGGTTCACCCAAAAAAAATTCTGAGGTAACACACATTAAAAAACAGTCGAATTGATAACCTCCTACTTTTTTGAAGTCGGTTGGAAACTAGAAAGTCTTACGGACATTTTGTATAATTAATTATATTATATTGCTAATATGTAGCAACGTCTTACCTTAATTTTTTTTTAATTGTTAGATTAAATTAACACATAATTATAATTACTGCATAAGCCTGTTTGTTGATTTGGACGTTTTAATTCTTGTGTTATTACTTCGACGCGTTTTGTTATGTAAATATGTTCAAAGTGTATAAGCAGGTATTTGTTACAATAAAAATAGTAACGTTTCATTCTGTTGATAAGCAAAGTCGTCTTTATTTTCGAAATCAGGTACTTTCAAGAGCATATGAATTCGTCGATTATAGCCCATCTTATGGAACAAAAGGGTCACCTACGCTTTAGTAGTAATAATATCGTCATCTGTAACCAGAGACACCGTTTTGAACTTAGACCTCGTCCACATTAGAAAGGATTCAAAGAAGGCAAACAAATTATTAGTGTCACCCTCACCATATGGAGTGACGACTTTGTAAGAGATGCAGCAAGTCGATGGATGCAGGTGGCTAAGGATCGTGCCTTGTGGCATTCCTTGGGGGAAATGCCTATGTTCAGCAGTGAACTTGTGATGAATGTGATGATGATTATTATTATTACTGGTCTAATAGAATCACACATTCACTTTCCGTTAAATAACTTTTCTTATACAAAATATTTGTAAGCCTTCTCACAGTGCTAAGAGACAATTATTTAAGAATACGTGCTGTATATCAAAATATTAATGCTTTCCTTATTGAGATTCATCATGGCCGCGATATGCGCTTGGAACGTGAGCTGTTACAGCCGATTGAGTTTTTACTAACTCAACGTTTAATGTTATTATAAAACTTGTCACGAATATAGCAGAGAGCAAATAAAACAATCGCGGGAAACAAGCTGACAAGTGACCTGAACGGATGCAAGGTGGCGCCCAAGGTCACCTCTCAGGGCAGGTATTAAACAAGTGATAAGAATGTCGAAAGACCTTTATTAACACGCTAATTGCTTGTATGTTGTGTAAATATATAGCGCCATAATATAGTAGAATACATAATATAGTAAAACTGCAACTCGATAATTGCTGCTAGATTTCGATTTGGAAATGGTGGTGGTATTTACAATTCTGATTTACAAAAAATAATGTTAAGGATACCGTAAATTTGATTCTAATTTATTTACATAACATTCAAATATATTACAATATTAAAAAAAAAACAATAAAAAAACTAAAACTAAAAACTTAAATTATCATAATATTTTGTACGCTGAAACCTATGTTCTTTTTTTATAAGATAAGGGTGACAAACGAGCACACAGTCCAACTCAATTGAGAATCAAAATGCAAATGCGTTGAGTGTTGAGTCCCTTTTCTCCGGTTCTCTACACTCACCATACGAAACACAGCAGTTACGGTGGTATTCTGTGAGAGCGTGGTCCTTCCACGGTCGAGCCGACCCATTCGTGCTACTACTAATATAGCTGCAGCTTGGCTCTACCACGTAATTATTCATAGAATAACGTTGAACAAAGGTATTGCCTGATGTAACGTGATAATAGGTTCTAGTTGGTAAACACGTTTACTTAGAAAATACCTAGTCGCTCTTGACTTGAAAAATCCTAAATTGTAGGGTGTAGGAATACTGACGCAGGTAAAGAAGTTGAGGTACGTCAACGAGGTAAGGATAAAACAGTACGTCGAGTCTTTCGACGGAAACATGGATGGGAGAACTAAATAATATAATCTTATTATACCTTCATTTTTTATGAATGCCCACATTTATTACCTAGCACAGGTATTTTCAAATATTTGAAAATATTGATAATCACTCTTTTTAAGAGTTTGACTGCGCCGTTGCTGGCTGCGTTCGTAAGCTGCACGAAACAATTATTTCTTTATGGCATACAAATAATTGTTGGTTTAGATGTAAGTCACGAATAAATCAATAGTGCAATTTGTGCATGTAAAACACAGGCAGAGCCTCGCTGCAGCTATATTATGGCTGCAGTACGAATGGGTCGGCTTGACCGGGGTAGGACCACGCTCCCACAGAATAGCAGCTTAAGGCTGGTGTGGTTCGTATGGTGAGTGTAGAGAACCGGAGACCCTTTTTACTGAAAACGTGGTATTCCATCTTAGCCCTCAGGGGTGACAACGCATCTGCATTTTGATTCTTAATTGAGGATAAATGTAGATGTTAATGGGCCACAGCATCCACTTACCATCAGGTGGACTGTGTGCTCGTTTGTACCATAATTCTATAAAAAAAGGAACTTTTTATTCACAGTTCGTCATAAGTCTATTGTTAATTGGTATGTCATATAAATGGGAGATAATTACCCATAGTTGCCCCTTTTAGCAGGATGGCAAAATGCCACTACGCGTCCTCGGGCTCATTTAACTTTCTAAGTTTAAACCGCATAGGTTAAGATGAAGTGTTGGATTCACTAACACGAATAATACATATATAGCCTATTGTTATTAATACAAAACATTACTATAATGGCACATTATTTTGTTATTATTTACTGTAAATAAGGCATACATGTACATACATGATAAGCTGAATAATGAAAATGAGCTAAACTAGAAAAGGTCAATTACATTTGTCTAAAGCATTAAATTATTTTTTATTAATTTGTATAAAAAGTTGACGCAGCATCCATACATTCAAAGTTCAATAAAGAAGTTCAATAAAAATTTAAAAATAAATAAAATAAAGTGTACGTATGTAAATATAATACAATAGTTATAGTCCCAAACGTTTAGTTTAAAAAAAAGGCAAATTATATTTACCTATGCATTAATTACAAAAAATTATATAAACAGTTGTTTTCTAATTCCTTCTCATAGATTTTAGAAGAATTCTGACTTGATCTGAATAATTTAACGATTGACGTATTTGTTAAATTATAAATATCACTAAACTGTATAAAACAAAGTCGCTTACCGCGGTTTTCTCTAAATTCGCTTATAATTTTAAAACTACTGGGTAAATTAGGATGCGAATTTAACATTTATGTGTTAATATACGCATATTTTATGTAATGAAAGTAGAGAAATGTTGGCTTTTGCAATGAGGATGTAAAAAGATTAACAACGCATTGGAGAATCGTACCCGTGCGAAGACTGGGCGGGTCGCTAATTGCTTTTAGACTTCATCAAAAGCGTTACGGCGTAATGCTCCTTTTACATTAGAAGAGTTCTAATCCTTGTACCTTGTTTTTCTACCGACTTCAAAAAGGAGACGGTACTCAATTGGACTGTGTTTTTTTTTTATGTGTGTTACCTCATAACTTTTTTCTGGGTGAACCGATTTCGATGATTTTCATGTGCTTTTCATGTGGTCCCATATAAATTTGATCAAGGTCTGACCAATAGTTTTTAAGTTATTATTAATAATTTATATTGAAGTCGGTTGTACAAAATTTTTAATTTTAAATTATTTATTCTTTTATCATATGTTTCAGTTATAAATGTGTTCTAATTTCTATGCCTACTCCAACATCATTGTTTTGGTTATGCAGTAATACTCAAAACTTAACCCTTTCGAACTATATGAAGTAAATATTTTTATTGAAAAACAAGAATTACGTGCCTTCTATTTCTTGACAAATATTAGTGCTTTCTTTTCCCCATTGCGGTAATATTTGATCTATTAATATATGAACCCGAAACTCTTGTGTACTAGCACTATTGAACTTAATCGCTACTGACTTGTTGTACTTTTTATTGCAGTTTTGGATATCTCGATTATATTAATTCTTAGAAACTTCCAAGATTTCTTATAAAAGTAAATGAGATAAATAAGTACACAGTCCACCTAAAGGCAAGAAGATGTTGCGGCCTACATCTATCCTCGATTAAGAATCATAATGCAGATGCGTTGTCGCCGTTGAGGACAATAATGGAATGCATCTATATCAGTATACCGGCTCTCCAGTTCTCGACACTCACCATAGAAATAATAGCAGAATCATACTGCTATTTCAGGCTGATATTTTATTCGAGCGTAGTCCTTTCCCGGTCAATGCAACCGATTCAAGCTGCGACGTGGCTCTGCCACGTAAAAAAAAAATTAATAAATATGTGTTTAGGATTTTAGTAATCAATTTTTAGAGTGAATTGCAATTGTGTTAATAGTATTATTTTAAATAAATAAAAGAAGTGAAGTGTGTTTGATATGAGGTACTCCCAACTATTCTTATATTAGGCAGTCTTCGCATTCGACAGTTTTTGCAGTGGTAACACAAAATACTAGTTTGTTCATACAACTCGAAATTTAAACCCGACGCAAAAACCACTATTCACTTTCAAAATGTTACATAATAGCGCAATCGTTCTCACCGCTGCCTCCGACTCTTTTCAGATTTAATTTTGAAATCTGCGTGTTTATTACCCCATCGAAGGGCTTAAATTGACAGCAAAATAAATTTTAATTACCCGTTATAGCGACCATTTAACTATATTAAAAATCGGCGTGGGTCCGATGCGGTCTATCCTCTCTATCAAGGCGATATTTGTAATTTGTGAGAATTGTAAGTAAAGATCCTTTTTGAACTAAAACATCTGTATATTTACCATGTTTTATGCTAATAAATATTGTTATTATTATGAATAATC
This sequence comes from Parnassius orleans, assembly GCA_029286625.1. NCBI lineage: Eukaryota > Metazoa > Arthropoda > Insecta > Lepidoptera > Papilionidae > Parnassius > Parnassius orleans. The sequence continues at coordinate 1,448,013 of JAGSMP010000083.1, forward strand.
AAAAAAATTAAATTTAAATTAAAATCGATTCTGGAGATTATTCAAAAAAACTTCTCGTGTTAATGCGAATTATACTTTATATTATCAAACATAGTTATTTTATGTCAAAGAAATCATTAACTCGGGAGCGGTGATAAATATCATTTAGTAGTAGTTACTTAATCACAGTAATGCAGCTTAAAAGTTATTCACAACAGCGATTGTCTCGAAGGAAACTGGTGAGATATTTTATCAATTTGTCGAGTATGCGACTGGCTTCCTTCCAGCTCAGTTTAATGCAGCAGGACGCCAAATTAGTGTTATGGAGACGAAGGCACCGTTGCCAAATACGAAATTCCCATATAATATGCAAAATGCACGTGAAATTGGTATTTGCTATGATTTAATTAGCTTTGCCTTTTAAGGTTCTATGGTGTTTTTTTTATAGAGTTATTTAATAAAGTGATCATCTAACAGTTGGTCGGTGGCTTACTGTAGTCCACACAAACCTGACATCCCTGGCAACTAAAGTGCCAGGGAGTGTGATTATACTGTCTCTCTTACATATCAAAGCGGAAAACAACAGTCTTTTTTAAACTGGAATATTGTAGAAGACATGCCACAATATTTGTGGCTGTGGGGAGAGGTTGTAATGATGATGATGATTGCTGGAATATTTATTCTAAATATGCGTTACATAATATGGTCTAGGCTGAAATGTTAACATTGTGAACTCCACATAGTCTCTGAATACCTAAATGTATAATATACAGGTTGTTTTTCGAAGAGTAGCCAAATTTTAAACTTAAGTTCAAATATATATAACTAATGATATGCCGTTTTGCAATTTTTGAAAATACGAATATATAAGTCTTCTACTTTTTGCGTATCGATTGACCCTTACGAATGTGTGCGTGCGCAATAAAATCAGTTAAATATTATAATATATATAATATATTAATTTAAAAGATAAAAAGGACAGAATATTATTGAGATTTTTTAAAATAATTTTTCTTTACCATTTGCCTATATTACTTATTCTGAACCTTCTCTGCAAATTTGACCGGTTATTGCAAAATATCACAAATAATGGAATGGCTAGAATAACTCCTGTCTTTTAATTTAATTATTTATTATGTATTTACTAAATACATATTTTGGAATTAACCTAAGGTGTTAGATCTGTTTTTATAACCTTATTATTCTACGGCAATTAAAGAAAAATAAATGGGTTTAAAAAATTGGACTACAATAAAACCATTTCATTTAACATGTTGTTTCACAAAAGTTACTTTAAATCGTACCTGTATGATAATATGTTTTTAATTCGACAGATTAAATAAAGATGACCTCGTTGTCTTCAAAGTACATTTCAAGGTTTTGTATACGCGTGTTATATCATAATGCCACAGATTATAACATATCGGTATTATGATTAGAGTTGTGCATTAATAATAGTCTGTGCACAACGATACTCGTAGCTGTAATTATCTGGTTTTTGAATTACATGGGAAGCATCTATTATATTCATTTTAATTGGAAGTAACAACTGCTGTGAAGATGATCTTCATGACTTTAGACGTAACTGCGTTGAATGTTATTGATCCAGGACGCTGGATAGCGTCTACTTAATTAGCCTAGGATATCATCCTTGACTAATTAAGTTTGGGAAATTATACACAACACCATATTAATGTTATTCCTAATGTAATTGGTGTTTTATAACATACACGTGGCTATTTATATTTCACCCATAGGAGAACATGAGTAGCATTATTTATGACAACGCAATGATGAATTGAACTATAACGGGCCCAGTTCTTCCTTTTATTTTGGGACGGATTTACGCGCTTATGTGTAGCTAAAAAGTGATAAGCGTCTAGTAATCTATGTTCACTTATTACATTACCAAAGTAACGTAAACCTTTGGAACTGGCATTGCTTATGTGCGAATTATCTAATTTTTATTCAAAGTACCATAAAAACCATAAAAAGAAATTAGAAAGTTCACATAGAAAAAGAAATGTATCAATGGTCGTGTATGTTCTTCAATTAAGCATTTCCGATCTATGCGATGACATTTTGTGTTGCATCGGTTTTATATTGGTGAGCTTACAAACTTAGTCATGAATTAATACTAAAGAAATGCAAAGATTATGAACTGTCGTACAAATCAAAAGACGTGTTCAGTTTCGAAAAATTGGATTCAGTTCGGTTTATAATGTTCAGTTTATAAAAAGAGAATCAAATGCAAATCGCCCTATAAATTTATCGGTTCTTTTGTATGCTATATGTTATATTATGTTCGGGCATTTCCGATGACTGTGACGGCTTCTGTCGGATCGATGCGCCCGTGCTCGTGTATCGCAAACAGCGAGTCAGCGCGATCGAGACAAAGGCAACTTGAGAGCAGTTTTTTGTCGAGGATCGAATGGAACCCGCATCTTGAATAGAGGATAAACTTTTGACTTGCGCAATTAATATACGATCGATTTTTATGTTCTAATTTAATGCTTGGCGTGAAGTAACAATAGTTTACATTGTAAGTTTAGTTTTTGAAGTTTTTAAAGATTATTTAAAAAACAAAAAGTATATTATAAGAGCTAGTTGCAACAACACTCCTATAAGTGGTACTTTAGAATAATAAGCTCATCAGCTGCTTAATACTATCATTATGTGCTATTAGTAATTCAACCTTCGGTACTTCATTAGCGTTAATATCAAGCATAACAATAGATACGACACCTTGTCTAATGTTTATTTGATGAAACTGAATACTACAATAACTTATATTTTTCAATTCTTTTGTGAATGTGAATCGAATGCTCCTAGCGACTTGCATCATTACGTTCGTTTACAATAAGCGGGCTTGCTTCGAAATTGCTAACAACAAACATGGCGTAAAAATGCTGAGTGAGGCTAGCTGACGAGTAAATAGCGTCTGTCTGTGTTACCTAGATTTAATCATATTGATTAATTTTGCAAGATTTTCTGTAGCCAATGTTCATTTTGAATTTGAACAATGTTTTGAAGTTCCTTAAATGTATTTGTAATAATTATTGTTTAGGTACGAAACTAAACACCCATTTAAGAGAATTTTTCTGAAAATGTCAAGATGCAACGAAACTAAGTAGTTTTTATTTCTTCTCTGCTTACCCCTGAAACAGGTTTTGACATTGCAGCTCTCGGTAAAGAGTAGTTCGGTGCATTACATAGATCTGGCTTACGGCATAAAGGCCACTTTATATTAAGTGTATATCAACGCCATCATATAAGATTTTCGTAGTAATTGCAAATAAAAACATTACAATAATGAATATAATATGATGAATGAATTTTGGTAAAGGGTAAAAGTAAAGTAAGGGTAAGGTAATGGTAAAGCTTAAAGATTTACAGCAGAAATTAAATTGTAGTTAAATAAATATATAAAAATAAAAACAAAACTGTCTTTTATTAGGCTCATGTAGTTATTTGCATGCTATTAAGACATGAATTATCTCTTTAAAATTTTAGTCTGTCGGTCTGTCTTTATGAACAGTTAGCGAGTAGTGGCAGGAGTGATCTAGGCTATTATGTTATCCGAAAAAAATGCAGGGATTTCGTAAAATCGAAAAAAATATTAAAATAAATGGTTTTTGATAATTATCTTATAAACCAAAGGAAATATAAAGAAAATTAACTTTATTGGTTTTTGGTTTTACACAAAATAAGTTTCTTACACTTTGTTCTCTAAAAGTTTTATTGCAAAATCGATTTTTACCTTTTTTACTTCAAAACCAATAACAACAAAACTTTAAGTGTTAAAGACCATTTTTGTTCAATTAATAGACCTTCAATCTTTTTTCAAGCATTTGGTCACATCGCACATAGTTTTTTGATAGTTGAACTACTTGCCCTAAGACCATTGTTAAAGTTATTTTGCTTAAGTTATACGCGGATGTAATTGCGGGTAAAAGCTAGTAAGTTAGTAGAAATGTTCTTCCTTAAAGGCAACTAACACACCTGCAATTCGTGCAGTGTAGCGATGTTTATTGTCGGTGGTGATCATTTAACATCAGGTGGTTCACGTGCTCATTTACCCTCTTTTCCATAAAATATGTTAGCTAAAAATTATGTTATCAGGCGTCGAACATGGCGTTCACAATCGACTCTCACGGAAGTAACACGGTAATAAGCGTGACAATCGCTTTGCCTAATTATATTAACGTGTACCGCGCACATAAACCTGTTTAACCTTGTTATACCTAGCCAAAAACTATACATCATTAATTTTTTATTGTATTTTTTTTTACTTTATTACTGTAAGTGTAGGTATGTGAACATATAATATGTAACTAACTATTTAGTGTGTCTTCTTCATTGTAGCACGCTTTAACAGTTTAGTGCTGCACATGGATTTTCTTCCGTGATAGGAATAATTAGTATTAATAATCGCCCTCTTTGTTAAATTGACGATCGCATAACCAAAAGTCCTAAACCTTTGACGCTTCGTCCTGTCACCGTTCTGGTCGATTTTAAATCTAACATATGAGATGGTATATATATGTACCATCTATCGGAAGCCATGAGTTCTGTCTTTTTTTACAGTCGCCTCCTACGATACCCAAGGGATCAAATGGGGAGAAGTTCGCTACTACACGGCTAATTCAGTGTGTACACAATTGTTATATTGTTTGAAGTTTTTGTATTAGAAGTTGATTCATTTGTTTTATTTGACATAACGCTGTATCTTTCACATTGTAATAAATTTTTATTATTTTTGGAAGTTGTCATTTCTTATTATGTTAGTCGCAAGTTAATCACAAGTATAAATAAACACATTTACACACAATGTGGTTCTGACCTTCTCATGTGTGATGTAATGCTCATGATCAGCACGGAGGTAGCTTCACTCTTAACGTATGCTAGCAACTTAATACAAATGTTTCAGACCAGAAAGCTTACACAAATAATCATTGGCTTTGGCTAAATTTGAATATAGATTTACGTGGTAGAGCCATGCTTGCAGCTATATTAATTGTATAGTTGTAGCACGAATAGGTTAGCTCGACCGGGGAAGGACCACGCTCTCACAGAATACCAGCGTAAAATAGCAGCTTAATGCTGCTGTGTTTCGTATGGTGAGTGTAGAGAACCGGAGTCATCATCAATCATCTTTGCATTATATGCAAAAAGTTAGTGTAGAAACGCAGTGACAAGTATGCAGTGGGACAGGCCGTTCCAAACTTATGCTCTTGTATTACTAGTGTGCTGAGCCGCTCAAAATTATACTGCGATGGAATAACTCCTGCCAGCACGGTTTTTTTTTCGGAAATATCAACGTGGTTCATAAAATAAACGTGAAAACCTATTTTAGTTTTATTATGCTCTTTATCACACACAAAATATTACAATAAATAACACACACCAAGCTTAAATTTATAAAATTATGTACAATTAGGTGGTCTTATCGCTAATCAGCAATCTCTTCCAGACAAACCTTGGTGAAGGAGATCATTTTCATTTAAACATATATATTCGCCATTGCTTTTTATGATAGAGAGCTAGGAAGCATCTGAAAAAGATATTTTTAATTGACGATTATTTTATATCCTTAGGATTCGTGCTCACCTGCATGACAAAATTCCATATTTCGTCAAGATGTTTTTTTAGAAGGGTGACAAACGAGCACACAAGCTACCTTATGGTAAGTGAATGCTGTGGCCCATATACATCTACATTTATCCTCAATTAATAATCAAAATGCAGATGCGTTGTCACCGATGAGGTCTGAGATGCATCGTTTCCAGTAAAATGGGTCTCCGGTTCTCTACACTCACCGTACGAAACACAGCAGCATTAAGCTGCTATTTTGCGCTGGTATTCTGTGAGAGCGTGGCCCTACCCCTGTCGAGCCGACCCATTATGGCACTTCACTTCTGTATTCGGAACTTTTTAAGGAATTCTCACATGAGAGTCGTTCATAAGAAAAAATCAAAGTAATGATTATTTGTTTTATTTTTTTAATGTATTCTGTAGCAGAAGATTAAAATAAAGAGGTGTAAAATCAAAGTTTATTTATTTTTTATCTATTACAGTTACGATGTATTTTTAAAGATTTTAATAGTCCAACAAAACAGAGCGACAAATTGACACGGAGTTTTTAGGGCCCAAGGAAAACAATGTTAAATGCATATTCTTCTGCAATTTGTAAACCTCATCGAAACTGCACAATCAATTAAGTTCTCCATAACCGCTTCTTTAGAGATGTATAAACTTAGTATTTTCTTTAGAAATACACTTCAAGAACGCGATACCATTCAAGTGCCAGAAACCAAGCAATCCTTAATCGAGCGCGAATGTTTTACAATTCTAAGGCTTCAGTTCTTTATACATTAACGAGGGAACAAAATATTTCCGGAAACTTGTTGATATTTATATCTTTCAGTAACGAAAAAGAGATGTTATTTTAGGTCAAATAGAATAATATGAATACTGTAATAGTTAGAATATAAATATTGTAATTAACTATTATACACATTCAATTAACTATTGAACCAAAAATAAGGCATTATTATAGTTTATTGACAAGAAAAGATTACAGTTAAGTTTTGAATCTCATGTAAAAGTGAAACAGTTATTATAAATATGTTATTGAACGTTCATTGTACCTACATGTACTTACTAAGTACTTAAGGGTGCGTTTGCAAATCGGGCAAAATTATGCTGTTTTTCGGTACATTTTGTGACAAAACTAAACCAAATCAAACATAGCTAATAACTACCACGTATAGAATGGTTCTTCATCTTCAAATGGTAGTAACTGTTTTGTTTAAAATAATAGTTTTTTATATTGTAAAAACGATCTTCCCTAGCCATTTTCTACAAAATTAACCGGCTCATGTTTAGGTACATTTTTTGTTCTATTATCAGCATGTATTAAGATTTCTAAAAATACTATAAGTAGGCAGACATATTCAATAAAAATAGTGGTGTTTACTTGTTATCAAAATGTCACAAATAGTCGTAAAAAATAAAACTGATGCTTATTTTTTCACATATTTTGCTAATACGGATGAATCATTATGGATTGCAATAAGGATTATTTTATTTTGGTGCCTGTTTTGATTTGTTGTACAAAAAATTCGATGAAACCACAGTCCGCGCTCGGCCGCCGTCGTGAGTGGATACTGTATCGCCTGCCTTATTGCAGCAGCTGAAAAAGATCGCTGTACATACACAAAATATTCGAATTTGATACATAGGTACTTGACAAGGTAAAATAATATTATTATTTTTATAATCACATATTTTTATTATAATATTTTGTTTCGCTAAAAGCAAGTGGGATTTATATATAAATATATATATAAATGCCAATTCGTCTTGGACTTTATGGAGTGATCTGAAAGTGTACATCGGTGACTGCTACTGGAACTCCTAGACGAGCAGAACTAGATGTGCCGAGTTTGGGCTCGTTTTGTAAGTTATGATGAAACCTTACCTTCGGACTTGATGGGTGACAGACACCTAGTTCTACTCGTCCAGGAGTCCCAGAAGTAGTCACCGAAATACATCATCAGGTCACTCCATCAAGTCCAGGGGTAAGGTCTAATCATAACTAACAAAACGAGCCCAAACTCTGCACACCTAGTTCTACTCGTCCAGGAGTTCCAGAAGCAGTCACCGAAGTACATCATCAGGTTACTCCATCAAGCCTGGAGGTTAGGTCTCATCGTAACTAACAAACTCGGCACACCTAGTACTTACTATTCGTCGTATTTTAAAAGCACAGAATAAATAATAGTAGTACGTACTAAAAGTAAGTAGGATGTAATATTTATACTTAAATACGTCTTGGAATTTATGGAGTGACCTGAATGATGATATGATGATCATATGAGTCGTGCATTTGGATTTTCCAAACTTTTTTAAATTGAAGTTTGACATAAAATTATCGGAAAATTGGAAGTATAATAAGGTTATTAGTGAAAACATGTGTGTATTTAAACTACTTTAAAAATTCCGTATAATCATGTTATACGTAATTTTTTAATGCGCTTAGGGCATGCCCAATTGGATTTACCAATATTCATTTAAGAATATTTACAGCAAAATTACTTCAACTGTTGAGAACGATTATACTATCTTAATTATACTACTTATTATAATCTAATAACCTTACAATAATTGTCCTCTAATTATTAATATTGTAAATATGATTAATATTTCTAATTTAATATGTTTTTATAAAATATCTTGTTGACGTTTTAATTTTCATACTCTGCCATAATTCTTATAATTTTTATTATATCATTTAATTTCACTCATAGATCTATAATATTATCACAGATTAAAGAGTTTTTTTTTATTTGTACTTAAAGTTAAAGTTACAGCCTATATACGTCCCACTGCTGGGCCCTCCCCTCATTTCTGAGAGGATTTTAGGGCAAGGAAGTGTCCGCTGCGCTGCCCCAATGCGTGTTGGCGAACTTCACATGTCTTCGAAATTTTTTTTTCTTATTTCTCAGACATGCAGGTTTCCTCACGATGTTTTAATTTAAAATTGCAATTAACAATTTCATTGGTGCCGGCGGGGATCGAACCCGGTTTGGTCGCGTGCTGTGAAATTTACAGCGAGCGCTAACCATCTGAGCTACCACGGCTCGTATTTGTACTTACTATAATAGTAAATAATTAACTTCGTTTATTAAAAGAAACATAAAACAAAACAGACTCATAACCTCACTCTAGCGAATATTTTTCATCTGTTGTGGAAGTGCAATAAAAACGAAAAAGGAGGAGGCCTGTATTCGAGTAGATACGTTCCTGCATCGAAGGCCATCGCGCCGTTTACAATCTAGTTATGAAGAAGCAATAACTGTCTATTATTAAAATAACTTATATTATAGGTGTGTAATAAATAATAATTTTCATTCGTTTTATAACTTTCGCTGTATTGGATTTTTGTTCAGTTTATGCAAAAACTATTTATTTTATATTCGATCAACTAAAATAAAAAGCTTAAAGGTAGCAGCATTAGAGTAAATCAGGAAGGTTTCCGATAGATGGCAGTATAACCATCTCGTTTACATCAGACGTAATAGCTAGCCTAACGACGGGAAGCAACATTGAAGGTGCAATGTCTCTAGAAATGCTATTGCCTTGAGTCCGATGAAGCTGTAAGAGCCAAAAGGCTAACAGCAACTATCATCATATACTAGAAGAAGCTATTGCCAACCCAAATCAAAAAATCCAAAAATCAAATTAAAAATCCAAAAATCCAATCAATAAATAAAATAAATCCGCCTGCCAAGCGTATTAAGCTTGTCAAAGGAAATCGGGAGAGGTCCATGTTTAGCAGTGGACTTTTATAGCCGGAAGAAGAAAAAGAAAATAAAAAAAACATGCGTGATTGTCGTGGAACACTCGGTTGGAACGAAGTTCCTTTCGTAGTATTTTTTTTAATTACTAGTAATGCTATTAAACATTACTAATATTCCCTTAAACCACTTCTGGTAAGCTTAAAATGCTTGTGTTAAAAGTGGTTCACGAGTCGAATGGCGGATTCGAACCCACGACCTTTCAAGTTCGCGGTCCGCGCCCTGCCATTAGGCTACGGACGCTTCTAATATATTATTATTGATAAACATATTGTATTATTGATTAACAAATACAAATAAATGAATTACTAGCGTCTATTAAAATGAAGCGTCATTTAAATTAATATTTCTTTCATGGCAATATAAGAAAAAGTGCGAGGGAGATGGAAATTAAATCCAAATAAAACCAAGTTCATGATTTTGGGGTCAAAGAAGTTAATAGAACGAACGAATGCTCATAAGCCTAAAATTGTTGTTGGTGGCGACCATATTGAACAGGTATCTGAAGTTCGTAACTTGGGTATAATTATGGATAATAGACTAAGGTTTGAAAATCATGTTACCCATACAGTAAAAAGTTGTTTTTACAGATTAAAAATATTATATAATATTCGGCAATACTTAAGTGAAGAATTGAGAGTTCAACTTTGTGAGTCACTAATACTCTCGAAGCTAAATTATGCTGATATTGTCATGGGAGAGTGTTTGCTTGCGCGAACCAAACTTGTTATACAACGAGTACAAAATGCATGCGCTAGGTTCTGTTTTCGAATCCCTCGTAGAGGTCATGTGACACCGTTTTTAAATCAGGGCAAACTTATTAATATGAAATCTCGTAGATCGGTTCATTACAGTTGTTTACTTTATAAAATATTACAAAATCAACAACCGAAATACTTATATGAGAGGCTCAGATTCTCGCAACGTTTCTCACGGGAAACTGCTCGCTTGTTGTACCCAAGACACAGAACGGCCGCCTTTCGTGGTAGCTTTCGGTATGCTGCCACAAAGTGTTGGAATAATATACCACCTCCGATCAAAAACAGCAAAACAGTTCGCACTTTTAAAATAAAACTAAAAGAATACCTTTCAAATTTGCAAAGTTAGTAGAATTCTGAGTCGATGTATCACACCTTTCTTATGAAGTATACTGTGTCTGTATATTATAAAACTAAGAAATACTTGCTTAATTCTACATTTATTTTGTTACGCTTTTTGTTGCGTTGGCTTTTTGTTATGCCTTTTTTTTTTCTAAATGTTAACCGTTTTTTATTTTTAAATTTTTATAAGTGTATTTTTATTTTATGTTGGAGCCTGTGATTAGTTAAGTTTATTTTATTGCACCTATGTCTCTGGCGTTTACTGAAAATCAGCGTTATAGTTACCACTACGTGGTTTCTATAACATTTGTGCTGAGTAGACGCCATTTTAGTTCCATTCCATTAATTTATTTTGTTATGTTAATTTGTGTTTATGTTTAGAACTACATAAATTATATTATTATTATTATATTATTCCATCTTGCTTCCTTATAGCCGTCAAGGCCGTCTACACTACGTCAGAAGGAGCCGTGACGGAAAAATCTTAAACTTTTACTCGCCTAGCCCCCATCCGCCAAATTCGTACCGTCCGGTAAAGAACTTCGTTCCAAAAATATTATTGACGTAGAAGTTGTATTAAAGATAAAGATATTTATTTTGTAAAACATGAGTAAAAATATAAAGGTGTTAAAAACTTAAAACGAGCTACATGTTTTGCCATTTATGGCGTACAAAAATTATACTTCATATTTTATCAATTATACAAGATAAATTAACTAACCCTACAGACATAATTCTAGATGTACAACAATTTCAATGGCATCTCCTAAAATTAAAACAATAACATCAAAAGTTCTCTGCTGAACATAGGCCTCCCATTTGCCATAGTTGCTACGCTTGATAAGCGGGTTGTCAACCGCAGTTTTTTTTTAATTCAGCTGATATAAGATGCTGCTTTCCACCTCCTGGTTCAGTTTCACTCTATCGACACTTACGGGATGATATGGGGTAGAGGATATTCTTACACCGTCCCTACACGGTTAATTTAAAAAGTAATATTAAAACAATCAGTTGAAATAGATAAAAAAATGTTTATATGGTGGAAATAATTCTTAAAAACGTTAAAATTTTGTCAAAAATGTTAAACGTTTGGATGCTATTTTTATTAATTTCTATTTAGCGATAAAATTGATCGTCTGTTACAAAAAATCATCCAATTTTCTTCTAAGCCGAAATATAACAAAGGAGTATCCGAAACAATGGGCTGTAAAATTTAATATCGTGAACAAAGTAACGGTTACAAAGTTCGACCTGTTTGCAGTGTATCAAGCCTACCACACAATATATAATAGTACTACGAAAGTATGTTTACCCGTTATAATATCATATATGTATTATCATTAATAAAAATATTACTAATATGTGAAAATGAACCATGAATTTCTCTTAAAAAATAAATCATGTCCGTATTTGAATATCAATGAAAATTAAAATATCGATTTTTTTTTTAAATGACAAATTTATGAATACAAAGAACAATCCGTGTTTGCATATACGCTACAGATTTACTTAAGCTTAATATATAATGCTTCAAAATTTAAATTTATTTAAATTAGTTTCGTGAGAGCCAGTAAATTTACACTGGTAAAGAGCACTTTTCATCACCGGGCTAAGATTTGGATACGATATTGTCCAAGCTTCATGCAGCATTACAATCAATGTTAAACCCTAATTATGCTAAACCCTAAGTATTACTTTTAAAGCGTTAATTAAGTATTCTATTACTTAAATAAATTGTGATATCAAAAATTAAAAAAAATATATTTACACTCTCTTAGTTTTAACTAGAATTATTGCTATACCTTTGCCGGTTTCTGTGAAATATATTGTCTGGGAATCTCGACTTAAAATTCAACATTATGCTTATCTCTTCATTCCGCACTGTTCTGGGAAATCCATACTGTATCAGGATTGTAAGTGAATGCTTCTGCTATTGTTCTTGTAAAAGCTGTAGAAATGTCCATGGGATTTTAAAACTTATGGCTAGGGAGGTGGCATCGCATATCTTGTATTCGTACATAAATGTCTAAATTATTATGTTTCATATAATATGAAACTAGAATTAAATTCAAAAATATGATAACTACGTATTGTTTATGTTTTAAAATTAGGTTGTTTACACAATGGATGAAATGTATGTATTAATTATACTAAAAAACAGCGCCAAGTGACGTTTTTAATGTGGCCAAAGGGCTCAAATATAAGGTGATATGCACTTTGCTTTGCTCTGAAATACTATTAAAAATTATCACTGATCCCTGCTCTTCCTCTGTCTTCATATATTCATTCCGTTTCATTGCTTACTAGCTGTTACCCGCGACTTCGTCCGCGTGGAATTTATTACGATTGAATTTCATGGGTTTTAATTTATTTGCGCGGAATCCTAATTCTTTTTCTAACGTTACTCCTTATAACATCAGCTATCTGCCAATGAAAGTCCCGTCAAAATCGGTCCAGCCATTTCGGAGATTAGCCGGAACAAACATTTGGTAAAATGCTGTTATTTTGACATTACAATTTACAAACAGACACTTCAATTTTATTTATTTGTATAGATTGGAATTTGATGGCACGTACTTTTCATTTTATTTATTGTATACAGCAAAGCCAGTCACAAGTCAATCAGTCAAAAAGATTAATCATAACTTAGGTATAACACGGTCATAATATTCTCCAGACCGAATTTCGCTCACGGCGGTCAGTCTCAACGTAGACATCTGCGCAGGACAAGATTATAGGCACGAGTGTGTGCGCAAACACATGTACAGCCCCTATCCTTTATTTTCATTGTCCGATGGGATGGCAATACGACGCAACCGGATAGAGATCAGGCGTAAGATCAACGGCTTTACGTGCTTTCCCAGGCACGGGGGTTAACCACCGCCAACTTCCTGGCTCCAAGCTGCTAGAGATTTTTTTAACAGAAAACCCAATAATAGATTTTAGGCCGACCCAGGATTTGAACGGGACCACATAATCAGCAGTCGCGATTAAGGCCATTAGACCAAAGAGGCAGTCAACAGACATAATACTGTTGACATTGTTGACGTATTTGATGTTTATCTGTTATCAAAAGAAAACTAACTGAATTGACACTGGCAGAATTCTATCAAGAGAAGCCATGAAGAAGAAGAAGAAGAAAAAAAAACTAAATATGTTATACTAACTGGCCTGGCAGAAGTTATTTTGCCCTTCCCGATGGAGGCGAACCTTTTACAGCGTAAATATCCATAACATTTGTAAATAACTCGACTACAGCACCAGTTATCGGGTCAAGAGATATATACTATTGTAAATATGACTCATTTTGTTCCATAAATATAGAACTTAATTTCAGTGCCACCTATCCGCCCAGATCATAGCCTACATATACAGCCTGCATAGCCATTGTCACAACAGAGTAAGTATATTGTGTGAATATTACCTCAATCGGTCAAAACATGAAAATGAACAGCTAAAGAGAACAGTGACGTCATCACACGTTTGTCATTTGGATCTTTTGAGAGCGTATTTCCGTTGTCATATTTTAAGCTACTTAACATTTAAATAAAACTATGGGTACCTATCTAATAAAACTAACCTATTTCTATCTTCTTCTTCTATATAAATAAAATGATTGAGGTTTGCAGTTGTGCGCGCATCACGGAAAAACTACTGGATAGATTTCAATTAGGTTTTCTAAGTTTTATTTCTTAGACACTTGGCCCTTACCTAAAAAAAATATTGCGATATCTTCATTTAATATAAAGTTATTAAAGTTTTAAGAAACAACGATTTTTATAAGCACTACGTGTTCAGTGATGTGTGTAAGCAACGCGGACGAAGTCGCGGGTATCAGCTAGTAATTATATATTATTATATAATTTTTTTATACATCGCTCACCATCCACCAAATTTAAGTTTCTGCGTATGACGTGAAGGAAAACAGAAAACCTGCATAGGTATCTGAGAAATTAAAAGGTGCCGTAAGAGGCGACAGAAAGAAATGAAAGCAAGGATGGTCAGCAACATCTTTCTGATAACAACTCAACAAAAATAAAAATCTACAATTGCCTATCCGTCCGCCAAGTGGCATCTATGGCAAATATCCCCCCTGTGGGGCAATCTAGATGGGCTGGACTTGAGATGAGCTGTAGACAATCAAACTTAATTTTTGAAGTCATAACATTTTTCCCGCATTGCCCATAGTCGCTTCTTAGGAAACCCATTAGGGCGATATAATGTAATGGATATCACGCCGCCAGCACACAATGCATGTGTTGAGTATTGAGCTGATTTTGTGTTTGGCCACGTGTTTGGCGATGAAGGTAAACATCGTGACGATTATGTGGGACGTAGTATATAGTATATATATAGTATGTATATATAGTGGAATTTATTGCGATTAGATTTCATGGGTTTTAAAGTAGCCTAAGTTACTCCTTATAACATCAGTTATCTGCCAGTGAAAATCCCATCTAAATCGGTTTACATGTTTTTGCGTGATGCGTGTGTAGACAGACGTCGTGTTAGAGTTTTATTATAGTAGTATAGAAGATAGATAAATCACTATATACACTTACCATCAGGTGAGCCACATGCTCGTTTGCCACCGCTTCCATAAAAAAAATGCATAGGCTTGAGGTCTATATAGGTATGCTATATTATGTGCTTGTTTAACGTTTGTTTTCAAATACATATTATTACTTTAATTACATGAACATCTACAAAAGTAAAGCGTCATATCAGAAATCAAATCTTTTGAATATCATAGTGCCAAGTTTTTTTTTATTTCATATTTACATAAGCTCAAACTAGGATCTTTTAATAACCATCACTGTGTTTTAAAATATTTAGGGCTAATGTTTTCGAAATTGATTATTACTTTTTGTTTGGCGTCATTGCATTCGATATGTGCAAGCCGTCATTTTTTGTGAAAGGATTTTTACCTTCTCTCGTCTGCGTAATGCACAAGCAAGATAGCTAGATGATCTTCCTTATGTATGAGTGAGATAGATTAATCACAAGCTTAGGGAAGGAAGCCTTTAAAACACATTATAATATTATGTAGAACTGGCCCAGTCGTCAATCATAATGGCGTGTAATAAGATTCAAAATTGAACGAAACATTTTAATAATTTGGCAGTGTTTGAGTTGAAACTGAATGCCAAAAATTTGGGCACACCTGGCTAAAGGGCAGAGGCGTTAACCGTTATTATTTAATACCACGTTCAAAGGTCAGTCCCATGTTTCTTACAATTTAAAAGAAGAAAATTAAAAATAATTTCTTTTTAATCAAGAATTATTAGTAAAAATTAGATTTTTATAAAAAATATTTTCGTGTGGTTGTCGCAAGCTGCAGATTTTATGTTATATAACCTCATGTAAAATAAACCGGCGATGGGAAGCAACGTCATGGGCTCATGGGTGCGTGACGTATGGTATAGTGATCGCCAATCCATATGGCGAATGGCAAATACTCTTGATATGGAAGACAACTAATAGGTACTTGAAAAGAAGTAGTAAATTTGGCAGCATATAAATGTACTAGAGTCAGTGTCAGAATCAGCATCATTGTATGTTTTCTCGAATGTATAAAACGCATAATGGCAAAGCTTTTTTGTTAATTCAATCCAATTTAGTTTAGCATCAGAAATAAAATTCTTAGGACTAGGAATCTAATAATGCTTAGCGAATCGTGGAGCAATCGTGTATTAGAAAGTGACCGCTTGCGTGTCACTCGCCCACTGAGTTTTCCCATACTATTGTAAGATCTACTTTAGCGTACTATAATATTCAGTATAGAAATCTGTACGCAATAATAAGTTGTATCTTATTTGCAGAAGGACCATTGTTCAATGTACGAGTATACCGTATTCAAGTGTTTTGCATACGGTTTTGAACTATTGATCGTATGAGAGTTGTTGGGCATTAATATTTATTACATTTTATTTTTATAAGTCGAATGACTATGTTTATATATATCATGGTTAGATCGATAGAAGTTATCACTACTTACAAAGATATCAAATATCATCAAAAACGACAGTGATAAATTATATTGTTGTATTTTAACGCTTCTATAAAAATTACATCCATATAATATTAGACGCTTTTGTTTTATCTTCGTTTGACGTATAATAAATTACACACAGTTTATAAACAGCAACGTGTGTGTAAAGCCCGGCTGCTTCCCATGGTCCCCCTCATGCATTGTTTCTACAGGGAGGGGGATGTAATACAATAATGCAAATCTTCGCTTCAATCAATCAAAATGCATGCTATAATTTAATCTGCTTTCAGAAAGCTTTTACATTATAGTTTTGTTGAAAAACTAGATGCATAGTGACGTTGATCCAAATAATGGTAGGTTAGTGTGGGAACATGATAGATTCGATTTTATACTCTTAGTATTTATACGTGCTGTTGAAGTAGCCAGCCAGAACAAATTAGTGCCGCTATTTTATGTAAATAACGTTATACATAAGTCATCGAGAGACGGACTTGCAGTCACATGTTTTATGATAACGTCACGCGTACTTTTTTTCTACAATTGTTTTTGCTGTTATAAGCAGAACCCTGGATCCAAACTTTTAGCCCTAAAATTGACAAAAAAATTGAACATTGAACTATAGTTCATAAATAAACCAAGGAACAATAGATAGATTAATATATTTTAAGTTTTTGTCATGTTTTATAAAACATTAAAAAAAGAACCATTCAAATATTTACAAAATACTTTACATATCTTCTTTACAGTGTATGAAAGTTTTGAAGATAAATTATTATTACGGAAAGTATAAAAACAGCATATCTATATAGTATTTTTATACGGAAAATGCAGAAATAAGCCCAGTTACATTCTGCAGTCTTGGGTGATCTATCAAAGGCTTAGACTGCATAAAGCACTAAATATTAATTTATAAATTGTAATATTATGGTATTAGAATGTATTAGATTAAATTCACACATTCTCTTTCTAATGGTGAACTAAATGAATTATTACTTAAATGTATTAGCAGTCTCAATTGACCACAATTGACATCTACTTTAAGTTTATTAACGATAATATGTTTAAAATTTAGCGTCAGTTTCTTCTCAATGAAATTCGTCTTCAGTTACAGAAATCAGTTTGCTTCTAGTAATTTAATTGTGAATACACCCGATTCAACCCGAGTCTTGAGTAGAATCCGTGGAGCTTTTAATTGTGAATACACCTCAAATTGCCCATCTTCAACCCGAGTCTTGAGTAGAATCCGTGGAGCTTATGACTTATGAGCAATGCGTTGCAAATGATTTTAATCTCCAATGGGGAGCGCAGTTTGAAAATTGGAGATGCAAGCCCTGCTACGCTCCTCTTGTGCGAAAAATATGGCAGTGAACGCATTAAAACATCTAAATGTTAAAGTAAAATTTTGAAGATACCTAGCTATTGTATTTCGTTAATCAGGGAATTCCAATAAAAGATAAATTTAAAGATTTGAGAGACAGAACACGCAAATATAATATGTACATTGACCGACGATACAACCTTGATCGAGATTGTATCGTTGGTCTATTGGTCGTAAGTGCGACTGCTGATCATGTTGCGGAGCGAGTTTGAATCCCGGGTCAAGCCAAACATCAGTTATTGGGTTTTTCTGTCAAGAATCAGTAGCAGCGCGGAGTTAGTAAGTTGGCAGTGTTTCACTGCCGCGCCTGATCTCTCTCCAATGGTGTGGAATTGCGATTAGATTATGAGAATGAGGGAATAGAGTGCATCTAAGCTTGCGCGCACATACTATAATCCTGTCCTGCTCAAGCGCAGGATATTCGGTGTGGAGGACATTATTATCATTAAATATTTGATATCAGTTTCTTCGAGGCAATTTAATGTCAAATAAAAATTATGTAACAAAGATGTTACAGCTAAAACAAATGCTTACGTGACATTAACATTGTGTTTTATCTCAATAGAAAGTGAAATTAATTTTAACCAAAGAATTATTATGAAGAAAAAAAACAGCACTTTTAAACGTTGCTTCAAAATGAATCTTAGTACAAAAAGCGCTCGCAAAAAGTGGCCTACGTAAGTTTATCAAGATGTTTTTGCGCGATGACGTATTGTTTAGCACAGCGGGTGGTTTCCGTTCTATAAATTATTTAATGTTCATATGTGAATATTATAGGTTTAATAAAGGACATGAGTATCTATTATATTTAAGTTTTAAGACGTTGAATGGTTTAATTATTTGACAATACGGATGACCGCCCCGAAGATTTTGACCACAAAGATATTTCTCTAGAGATGAGGTAATTTTAATATTAACGGGGAATAATTATGTATATTAACATTATTGTACCGTTGGTAAGATGGCTAACAGAAAGGCTCGCTTACCTTTATGAAATAATAGTACCTATACGTTGAAACTGCACGGCGTATTCCATTAGATCAATAAAAGGATCGGATGCTGTGTTAGAGACATAATACAGTGGAATTTCAATTCGAAAGTTAATAAAATATTAATTTTAAGAACTTTGGACATATTGCAGCTTTGGATTTGATTAAGCATACGTGTATGTTATCTTTTGCCTTTAATTTCGCCGTTAAATACTCGACATACAAGTGCAGTGTGGCAGCGGCGTAAGGAGCACATAAGTACGGTTTGTTTACTCATGTGGTAAGGAGGCAAATGTAAGAAAAGGTAGAAAGTTTTTGTGGCTTCCTTTAGGCAGTATACCAACTCGAATACGACAGATGTAAATATCCTAATACCAGACCGACGACGGCAAGCAACGTCAAAGGTGCGAGACATCGGATATTGCGATTTTCAATCCGCTTACTAAACGTGGCGATTATGGCAAATCAACGGAAGAGTCCTATTTTTCTACCGACTTCAAAAAGGAGGAGGTACTCAATTCGACTGTATGTTTTTTTTTATGTGTTGGGGTATGTTACCTCATAACTTTTTCTAGGTGAACCGATTTCGATGATTCTTTTTTTATTTGAGAGCTGGTGCTTCTCATGTGGTCCCATATATATTTGATCAAGGTCTGACCGATAGTTTTTGAGTTATCCTTAATAATTTATATTGAATTCGGTTGTACAAAATTTTTAATTTTTAATTATTTATAGAACAGTTGCAAGCAGGCATGCGGCTCACCTGATGGTAAGTGATTACCGTCGCCAATAAACAACTGCAACACCAAGAGAATTGCAGGAGCGTTGCCGGCCTTTTACAAAGGAATAGGCTTTTTTCATGAAGGTTCCATAGCCGTCGGTTCTATGCCCAGCTGTGGACTTTTACGTATTAATGAAGAATGATATGTAAAAAAATAAACTTCCCGCTATACTATTTTTAATTACCTTTAATCAAAATCTATTTCTAATTCTGAAACCAATTTAAAAGAATAATTTTAGCATAAAATGTTGTATTTATATATTTTTTCCTCCCTTGCGTTTATTCTTTGTTATGATTAAATTCTATATTTTACTTCAAGCGTTTACTAACGATAATTATAGACTATGGGCGTTAAAACAAGTGGGTGTCATCTATTAACGGTACTCCAATATTATCTTGGAAGAAAATATATTTTCTCAGGTAATAACTTAAATATAATGAGACAGATTTTTTGAGATGATGTTAAATATTGCATTTTATCTAGTACTAGCTGTGCTCGGCACACAATAACTTAGCAAGATTTCATCGTAATCGGATGAATGGTAATAAACGCAAATGGGATAAAGAGAAGAATGAAACATTCATTTTTATATACTAAACATAATATATAGAATATAGATTTCCATATATTAGAAAACAATTAGTGTTAAATTTAAAATATACATTATTTAATATTGTAATATATATATTATATACCTACTTATATAATTATAAAAGTAATATTAAAAGTTGTTCATTGCAATAAATACGCGTATAGCGTAATAAGTACAGTTTTATTACACACGCTCTTGTGATTTTATTTAGGTATCATCGAGGTTGGTGTGTCTAGCTACTAATTTAATCTCGCTCTGACGGTGAAATATTTATAACCGTAAAATAACGTTTCATCACAACTACTAATAATTTATGCCCTAGTTAAATAGTGAAGAAAAAAATGCCTAATTGCGAATTCAAATATTTTGTGTATAATTTTATTGAGAAACTAAACACTTTCATTGTTGTTTGTTATTGTTCAGATGTTAATAATATGTATGTATATTCTAATGACGCCCATATGGCACAGGGATTCTTCAGGCTACGACTGTTGTGTCTCGGGCTGTGGATTCAAATCATAGCTCGAACCAAGAACACATCAGTTTTGTTTTAAGATTAGGATGTGTTACGTGCCCGCGCTTCTTTCTAACACTGCATTTTAGCCTGCCTCCGATCCGATGTTGTCATGTAACATTTTAGCACATTTTCAAGCAGCTATTCAACTTCAAGTCCAGTATCGCTACGATCAATGTGCAAAAAGAATAAATGCCTCTTATACACATATGGATTTGACATGAGGTATCCCAGGGAAAGTGACTGAGATTTTACTTACCCTTTATATCTCGATCGTTCACATTAATGCCTAGTACGTGTTCTGTATGAAATTAGGGTGAACACAAACCGCTCACCCCTCGCGACTGTCCGTTTGCGTGGTCCGCTCCATCTATCAAAATACTGTTGTGTTATATTTACACTTCCGAACATCTGCTTAGCATTAGCTGTAACTGGTTATACAAATCTGATTGGACTTGTAGAGGAATTATGCAGCAATTTCCTGCGTTCACTACAAACATACATCATGTCGCTTTAACGCGTAAATTATATATTACATCATGTTTGTGAGCCCATGCAGTGCCTAGGTTATCTATATTTTAAATTGTATATGTGCGTGTGGAGTGTTTTTAAATGATCGCTGGAGCTTGTAAAACTGCAGTGTGATCGAGTGTGATCAATATTATTCAAATAAAAAAAAGACGCCGCAAATGAAACGATGAATTCAAACAAGAATAGTTTATTTAGTATTCCAACAACATTAGTCATTATTGTATTTTTGCGCATGGTAGAGCCACGATGCAGCTTTATTATGGCTGCAGTAGTACAACGCTCTAAAAATTCCAGTTTTAAAATAGCAGTATAATGCTGATGAGGATATTTTTCTTTTTATAGAATAAGGGTGACAAACGAGCACACAGTCCACCTGATGGTAAGTGGTTGCTGTGGCGCATAGACATCTACATCTATCTTCGTTTGCGAATTTAAATGCAGATGCGTTGTCAGCCGTGAGGACTAAGATAGAATGCCTCTTTTCCAGTAAAAGGGTCTCCGGTTCTCACACTCACCATACGAAACACAGCAGCATTAAGTTGCTATTTTACGCTGGTATTCTGTGAGCTGGTATGCTGGATAGATGTGTTTATAAATCACAGCTTCCTGGGACCGTACTTTGTGCTCGTTTGTGTTTGTGCTCATCACTTGTGGGTATTGTTACTTTAATTCCCAAGTCTCAAAGTTTCGAATGCTTTGCAACACCTACGGTCACGAGGGGACTAAGGAGTTTCACATCCCGATGTCGCCCTTGACCAAGTCCGGATTAATTTTCAACTATTAATTTTTAATTTTTGTTCGATAGATGCAGAATGAGCTCATAGAACCCTAACTATCCGTTGAAACTAGGATGTTTTAATTTGAAAAGCCTCGAGAGTCTTTTCAAACTTGAATCATGAAAATACCATCAAATCACATTAATTTTAATAAAAGTTGGTTTTATTTAATTTGTAGTAACCGAGTAAATAGAATTGATTATAATTTATGATTAACGTTAAAGGTATTAAGTATTTCAAAGCCTATGTAAAAAAAAATTTGCAATAGAAAAGGTGTTGCTCTTACTAAACAGAGAAACTGAGACATTTGCCTTTGAATTGCTATTGTGTGTTCCTCTTATGACGTAAGAATTATAAATACAAATGTATAGGTAGAGAGTAATCCACAGGGCGTTACCGTATTAATCTGCACACGAGTTTATACTTTATACTACATCTTAGCGGCGACTTGGCATGAAGAAAGTACACCTGTCCCATTTCCACATTCAAATATGAGGCAAGCGCGAGAGGGATAGGAGGTAAAGGGATGGAATCAATACCACATGACAGCGGCCGGTGTTTTATTTTGTTGGAGACATCGTTTTGTTTATGTGTGAGTGATGCATGTGTAATACGGGCGTTGACTGTGGATGTAGTGAGCTCGATTCTGAGTTCTCAAAAAATATATTGCGAGTCATAATCGAATGCTTTACGACTAGCTATTATTTATTAAATTAGCGTTGGTTCGCGCTCGTATTTCTAAAGGAGGGTCTGTCATCGCTTCATAATTTTATTCAGTACTCACCATAAATATTAATGTAAAACTAAAATAAGTTTTCGCTAACACTAACTAGTTAGTACCTAGTGTTTAAAAGATCTTATTGTTTTTGAATTATTAGAAATACCAATGTAAATTGATATAACTTGCTTTATAACATACAATGCTTATGATAAGTAAAAAATAATCATCACTCAAAATATTGCTACTAAGCATGTTTTATGAGGTCGCCTAGGTTTATGAAGGTGGTCGCCCAATGCTTACGCTAAATTTACAATTAATAAGAACATTGCAACAAATGGTGAGCATCAAAGGTATATTGTTTATTCATCAGGCGCAGAAGTAGATATTAGATTATTAAATAAGAACTTTTGATGGAGAAGATTATCGAAAACGCGTCGAAATTAATTTATAAAAATCTTAAGCTACATTTGCCGTACAAAAAATGACTCATTTCAAAAACGAACTACACACAAGGCATCAATTATTTACTGTTGTTCCACGTAACGGCAAATCATACCGGGAATCACGAGCATTCAACATTTACTAAAAGTGGGGTTGTTTAAGGCTGGGGTCCTTTCGAACCCTAATATTACTAAAATTTGTCAGCGACGGTCAATATTGCTGTAGGTACAATTTAATTGAAAGCGTTTTTGTTTGTTATGGGAAATGATTTGCCTAATACAATATTGAAAATTTGTTTTTTTTTTATTGCTAGTGACGCGTACCTGATAGTTGAAGTTAATTTAATATCGCTTCTATTATGACACCAGTTTCTGTTGAGTACTGTAATGTATTTTATGAGTACTGTACCACATTTTTTTTTTATATAGAATAAGTATGACAAAGGAGCACACTGTCCACCTGATGGTAAGTGAATGCTGTGGAAGAATCAAAATACAGATGCGTTGTCATCCCTGGGGATTAAGATGACATGCCTCGTTTCCAGTAAAAGGGGGTCTCGGGCTCACTACATTCACCATACGAAACAGCAGCATTAAGCTGCTATTTTACGCTAGAATTCTGCGAGAGTCTTACCCCGGTTGAGCCGACCAATTCGTGCTACAACCATAATATAGCTGCAGCGTGGCTCTACCACGTATACAGGTGTTAGTTCTTATATCAATTTCAAAGGAGTTAGTGGTTGCGCGTATATAAAATTTCGGCACTTTATGTTGCAGAGTTGGCCTCATAATATTTTTGTTGTCGTCGATGTCGAAACCGGTCAGGAGAATAGAATTAATCACTTAAAACTATAGGTTAAATAGGTACATACATACATACGTTAAGTCTAACGCACTCATGTAAGTGCAGCCTATGTTCGTCCCATTGCTGGACAAAGGCCGTATACTGGTTATAGAACGGTTCACCCCGCTGCTACTGGTATTAATGAACTTCACGTCCTGAACCTCACTTCACTACCGAGCACTTACCACGTGCTATTATTATTATTTATTATTACCACGTGTTATAATTAAGTGGACGTTAGCACCTAATATTGCAATAAGCAATAAGAAATCTCTTATCACTTAGCCCGTGAGCTACCACGGCTCTAAAATATTACTAGAAAACCATAATCTTGATATTTTCTAAGTCGTATTTTAACAATAACATCTCTTATAACGTACTAAATATTTAGGTTAAGCTGATGTGTACTTGCTAAAATTTTCTTATATTCTCACGCAAGTACTCTGTGCATTCGAAAAAGTTCAAGAATAAATTGAAATCACTAACTAAAAATCAATGTTTCGTCGTATTAAGAAACCTACAAACTGTTGGCTTACGTGTAATTAAGCTGGTGCTAACAAAACGAAAATTAGTTTCGATAAGGTTAAGAAAAAGATAAATTAGTGGCATTAAACAAAAAGGGCACCTTTTGTTCGAATCGATCAGTAGATTGTAATACACGTAAATTAAAAACAATAAGGTTCATAATCTTTATTAATCTTCTTAACGCGTGTGCGTGTGTACACCTGTTTGTGTGTGTGTGTGTGCGTATTATAAACGTAGTTTATTGATAGTCTTTGTCACGAAAGATTCTGCCTCTTGCCACAGCACATTTTAGTTCGCATATTTTCCACGGGACTTTTTCTTCTATCAGACTAATTTCAACCTGAGACTAGTAATAAACTTCTTTTTGTAATAAGGCGGCATAGGTTGAATAAAAAGTGCTTAATCAATTTAATGAGAAAATACGAATTTTACGAATCGGCTTTATTTTGGGCGTTTGTTTATGAGTAGTGTGCGCGTGCAAAACCATTAAGGCTAGATTATTATTAGCCGCTAGTAAATATTGGCACATATTCAGGACTTTTACATTCGCAGCGTCATTCATTTCTATTCTATTAATTCTATTCTTTCGGTTAAGTAACTTCAATGCGAAATTTAAGTTTTATACCCTTTTGAACCGTATTAGCTCAGGCTTAGGGGTTAAGCGCACGCCGTATATTTTGCAGCACGCGAGCAAGCCGGGTTCGATCCCTGCTGGCATCAATAAAGTTGTTAATTGCAATTTTAGGTGCTGATTTACCACTCTTGCTCGGCAGTGAAGTAAAACATCGTGAGGAAACAGTAAATTCCTACACTGGTCAAAAGCAATTTAATTTAATTTGTCAATTTTGTAATTCGAAAAATCAGCTAATCGTCAAAACTTTAACACGTCGAATAGGCGATTCATCAATTCTTTGATAAGCGTTGAATTATCTCGATCTCTTTGATATTAATGAATGAAAGATAAATGTATAAATCAATTCAAATAATTTTATTGTATTATTGATACGTATTCCGCGATATTATAAATTTATTATAATTTTTAAGTTCGCAATCTAAGAATTTCACGAGTTCAGAGTTTAACGAATCATGTGTTTGGCCAAATTAGGGTTTGATTCTAATTTGACCCATAAAATATTTGACAAACTTTTGCGAAATCCATCTGGAACTTATTGTGATATGAGTGGCATCCGTCTAGTTATTTACCTGTAAAATAAAATGCCTTAAGAAATTAACACTATTTTTTTTTAACTTATTTCGCAACGGAATTGATTTATAAATAATATTTTAAAGATGATATAATCTCGTTTTAAGATAACAATATGTTAAGAAAATATATGCTAATAATTCGTATCTTTTGTTGCAGAAACCACAACTGGATTTGCAAGCATGTGTTAAGTGACATAAGTGCAGTGTAAGTGAAGTGGGTGAAGTGACATGGAGTGAAACAATGTGCGTCCTCCAAACATCTCCGGTCCATTGTGCCTCGGATTCTGAATGATAGCTACCAGTCAACGTAAGCAGTATTTTATTTTTTAACTAAGTTAAAGTTTTTGAGATTGACTGAGAAGTACTTCAACTTGTTTCATTGGAGAAAATATGTCCATATAGTGGACTTAGGAAATGTCTGAATAATCTAAAGATGGCAGGTCAGATTCCCGACAAATAGCATATTATTATTTACAATCAAACGAAGTAAACAAGTGAAGTTCGATAGATGTTATATGAGTCGCCCATTCGAAGATTTAATCTGTGAAGCTACCTTGTAGGATAGAGAGACTAGGTTCTGAATATTCGTAAATCGAGAATGAAGCGACGATATATGTATATAATAATCATTATAATAATGTCATACATAATATACTCGCCATTACAACTGCACAACTGAGATTTTAGAAATCCTATTAACAGAGGCCAATGTAGAATGTCAGACTGTTTTTTTATAGAATAAGGGACATACGAGCACACAGTCCACCTGATGGCAAGTGAATGATGTGGCTCATAGACATCTACATTTAACCTCGATTAATAATCAAAATGCAGATGCACCCTTTAGGACTAAGATGGAATGTCTCGTTTTCAGTTATAAGGTTCTCCGGTTCTCTAAACTCACCTTACGAAATACGTCACCATTAAGCTGCTATTTTATTTTGGTATTCTGTGAGAGTCGACCTATTCGTGCTTCAACCATCATATAGCTGCAGCATGGCTCTACCACTACATTTTTTTATTATCAAGTTGTTATTACATTATTTTTTGAACAACATAACTATGTGACAGGATTACTTTTCTGCCTAGCCGTCTGGGTAGGTACTCCATCTTTTTTATAACGCTAAGCAGCAATACATTATTCTGTTGAATTACAGTTGAGGTAATACGGTGAGTTCGTATTTTTTTTTATTTGCCCGTTAAAGAGCACAGCTGAGCATGGACATCTTCCATAGGAAGCATTTGCCTTAATTCATTTGCTTGGCTGGCCAAATCTTGCCAATCAAAGCAAATCAAAGCTTGCCAATCGGCAATCGCAGCACCAGACGTCTCGCAGTTATGACGCTGCTCCCCGTCGTCTGTCAGGCCTTTATCAAACGAGTAGAGTTTTATGGGCTGATGTAGAAGGAGATGTAGAAGTTTTGTATAAAATAATACATTTTATACTACAGTGCGTTCAAATTTGTCCTAGTAAATTGCATGTACATCTTGTTGACTACACATATTTTCTATCCATAGTAAAATGGAACCTATAATGGTTCTACTGCTGGGCAACTGGCCTTCTTTGCCTGGATGTGCAGTCGAGCGGATCAAGAAGAATTCGTTACACTGCTGTAGTGTGGATTAACGCATTCATAATTTTTTTAAATATTCTTGATTTCTCAAAAATATGTTAAGGAACCCCTTACGGCGTTTTACTTTACTACTAAACATGTAAAAACTTTTTCTTATTATACAATTCAAACCAATTATCCGTTCTTCATGTCCACAGTTGGTCTTACATCTTAAAAATAAAAATAAAACTTTTGTTTGTTGGTAATAAATAAGAGTAGATATAAAAAAAGGTGAATTAAGTGCAAACATTCAACAGTCAAATATTACTACTTAAAGAGTACCTATTATTTGATACCAAAATCCATTTATATTAGTGAACTTTTTTTTTCGCCTAAAATTGTAAACATTTATTACAATGAAATGCAATTCTATTATAACTACAAGAATCTACCTTATTACTTATTTTATGGCTACAATCTTTTATACAAATATTATGACATTCCACTTTATTGCTTAGATTGCAGTTTCCATACATTGATATCAAACAAGCGATCGTTATATCAGCGTTCATTAGATTAATTTTATAACAATTTATGATGGACAATAAAAGTTTTTATTGAAATATATGTTTTAAAAATAATATTAAAAATAGTACAAAGCCTAATAGCTAACAGCCTTATGCTTACAACATTAACACTACAGCTACACACATTAATCCAGTCATTAACATGTCTTAACATGCCCACATATAAATACGATTTGTGGGTTTAAGCCGGTTTAAATGCAATTAATAGTATTTGGGTTAGTATGTACCCAATCGGATAAATAATTACTACGATAGAGAGGTTTTTATACATTTGCAAATGTTGTATGTAAAACGCCTCTTTCATTCTGGAGTATATCCTATGTTTTGAGAACGTTTAAAAAATAAATAGAAAATTACCATAATTCACACAAAATCTTGGTGACAGTTCTAAAAATCAATTGTTTACTTTTATTTTTATATTAAAAAATTCAACATGATGGGAAAACAAACGCTATTTTATAGTGAAAACGTTTGTGTAAGTATTATATTTGTCAAGAGATAGCCTTTAACCCTGTAGTTCTTGATGCTTTTAAGAGTTGTATATTTATGGTACTTAATAATTAACGACCAAAGGATTAAAGTGACTATTATAATGTAATAAACCTATATAAAGGAAAAGGTCAGGTTTCAGTACATGAATGTGTATTTAGAGCAAGTTTCATGTGTATAGATGTTTTTGTGTACGTCAAAGGTATCATTGGTAATTCGCATATTCTGCAAAATTGCTCCATTTCTTCCCATGAGTACATTAATTAGTCGACGATGTAAAATTACCAAATGTTAATTTTAAAAACCGATGACAATTAGAAACAGGTCTTTGGAACGATATTTTTAAGTGTATACTGCGATTGCCAACCTATAGACAGCGTGGCGATTACAACAAATCATGTCTGCCTAAAAGGCCTGCATTTAACAGTTGACTCTTATAAGATGTTGACATTAAAAATCCTACAAATTCGCCATGATCTGACAAAATAACAATTCAATTATACCTACTGATCTTATGTAAAAAAAAATATTAGTTTGTAGACATAAAATTAGTTTAATCGCTTTCGTCCAACATAAATAAAGCGCTTCCGTCCCTTAGTTGAAAGCGACATAAACAAACTTCAATCGATCAACGGCCCTCCGTCGCATGATGTCCGAGTTCGATGGTTGTTGGGTAATTTCCTCAGCGCTGGCCTACTTGCTGATCTGAAACATCGCACATACTTAAACGTTTGGGCTATAAATAACAATTAGTGTCATCATGGCGTTACATGTCGCGTACAAAACCTAGACAACGGTTAACTGAAGATAAAGGTCGCATCTAGAAAAGGACATTATTTAATAGTTAAAAGGCGGCGTTTAGTCCATACAATAATTAAAAATGTTGTACAACCGACTTCAATATAAATTATTAAGAATAACTCAAAAACTATTCGTTAGACCTTGATCAAATTTATATGGGACCACATGTGAAGTACCAGCTTTCAAATAAAAAAAGAATCATCGAAATCGGTTAACCCAGAAAAAAGTTATGAGGTAACACACATAAAAAAACATACGGTCGAATTGAATACCTCCTCCTGTTTGAAGTCGGTAGAAAACGTATTCCTCTGTTTTCTACACGGATAATGACTAGAGTATTTTTTTATATGATACAATATATTATAACTACCTCTGCCATGTTCCCATGTTTTTTTTTCTAATAACTAATTATTTTAAAAATTAGGAATTTTCTAAAATTACTAAAATTGTTCAAGTATACCGCTATTGCCAGACCTTGTTATTTAATCATGTAGTGGGAAAGTCGTCAGTTTTGATTCTTTTACTACTGTGTCATTCCTTTATCCCTAAATAAACTGTCACAAATTGCATCATTTATACGTGATAGCAGTGGCTTTACACTATAACGTCGACTCGACTGGAAAACACTATATTCCCCAAAATGCCAACGTAAAATAGCAGCATGTTGTGTTTCGTATTTTAAAGGACGAGAACCGTAAACCCTTTTCACTGGTAACTAGGTGGCATATCATCTTAGTCCGCAAGTGTGACATCCGCATTTTGATTTTTTATCGAGGATAGATGTGCCTAGACTGTGTGCTGGTCTGTCACCCCGTCTGGTATAAGAATCAGTTATTCATTTTATCTAGGATTTTTTCCGAAAATATTGAATGAGAGCACTTCGTGGTGAGCATGGGCAAATCGTTACAGGTAGGTATGTCGGGCACCTGGAACATCACTAGGTCGTCCCCTTGACATGCTCCATCTCTCACGTATTTTGGAGTGCTTAATTTCGGCTACGCCTTAGTGGTAGGTGTCGCTATTGGATTTCGACAAAACTTACCATACTATTAGGTCATTATCAAGGTGGGCAGCATCGTGAGCATAAGAGTTGAAAAATATCAGAATTTTAAGTTCATAATTTTTTTTTACAGTTTTCTAATTGACACTGACATGTTTAATATTGAATTCATATAACACGTTATATTGTGTTGTGTAATATATTAAATAATATTATCCATTTTTGCCACGGACGTTAAATAATGATTTTACATAATCGCATTGAAACATGGTACGATTTGAGGAGTACATGGGAAGGTTGTAGATTACTTACTATTAATATCGCTATTATGGAGTCCATTTATAGTGTTCCGTGACAAATTCGTGAGTACCATTTTTGTAAGTTTTTTTTAATATGAAATGTGAAAAAGATATCGTATAATTATGTTTGTGTGTGGTTCCCATTCTTGCTATATCGAAAGCATGCGATAAAAAGGGTCTACTAGATTATGTTTTTGTATACTGCAGTTACTGCAGCCTAAAGAGCCTGCTTTTACTTTAAATTAGGAAGAGAGAAAGACAACTTCAAATTAAGAAGGCCATAAATGAGTTGCTACACTGAGGATTAAGATGACCTCACCACAAAGACTAATAGCTCGCTTGTCACTTTCATATTATCTAAAATAATGATATTTATAAAAAGGCAATTTGCTTTAAAAACCTCAAACATTCTTTTAATTTAGATTAGAATTAAGTTAACGGCTAAACGTTGTTGTACAATGACAATACAATAAATAATGAATTTAAGTTAAGGCGCAGTTGGACCGTAGTAGTTGAGGGGCTAATCGCTCGCTGTAAATTTCACAATACGCGAGCAACGCGGGTTCGATCCTCGCCGGCACCAATAAAATTGTTAATTCCGAAAAGCAAGAGACGTCGGATACTATGATCGCCAATCCGCCTATCAAGCGTGGTGATTTGTCATAATCAATCCATGTCCAACTGTGAACTTAATTCATATTATGCGTTTGTTAGTGCGTTTGGCAGTACGTAGAGGACAAAAATATTATCTACTGCCACTTATTTTTAATTAAAAATTTAATTTAATTATTTACAAAAGACGAATGTGGTGTGGTAGTAAAGTAAAAAAAGGTTGGAAGCGTGGTTGTTGGGTTTTTATATTAAATACGAAATTGCTTATTCTATGCTCAGACTAACAAAGAAATTTTATTTAACACTAGACGTCATATTTCTAGTGACGAGAGAGAACGCCTGAAGGCGTTAAGTCTGCCCTTTGTAATCCTTTGGTTAAGGTGTAAACAATAATTTTAATAAATAAAAAAACTCGCATACTCACTCATAGAAACATAAAGAATGATTTTTGTTGACCTAGAACCGTTTAATTTGGCGAGAAGCAAGATCTCACAGCAAAAGTAAAAGAAAAATTCGCAAGTCGTTAATATATCATCATCATCATTACAGCCCTTCACAAGTCCACTGCTGAACATAGGATTCACCCAAGAAATGCCACAAAGCACGGTCCCGAGCCACCTGCATCCATTGAATTCCTGCATGTCTTACCAGGTCGTCACTCCATCTAGTGGGGGGACGCCCTACACTTCGCTTGCCGGTACGAGGCTGCCACTCGAGAACCTTTCTTCCCCATCGGTTGTCGGTTCTTCGAGCTATATGGCCGGCCCATTGCCACTTCAGCATACTAATTCTTTGGGCTATGTCGGTCACTCTGGTTCTACTGCGGATATCCTCTTTTTAAGTCTATCACGCAGAGACGCCGAGCATAGCCCTCTCCATAGCTCGCTGAGCGACTTTGAGCTTCCTCATACGGCCAGCAGTGAAGGACCACGTCTCAGATCCATAGGTCATCACTGGCAACACGCACTGGTTGTATAATCTAGTTTTAAGGTTTTGAGGTATGTCTGACGAGAAGATGTGTCGTAATCTCCCGAACGCTGCCCAGCCGAGTTGAATCCGTCGATTGACCTCTCGGTCAAAGTTGGACTTACCTAGTCGGACTAGTTGTCCCAGGTAAACATATTCGTCAACAACTTCGAGCTTAGTGCTCCCAACAAATACCGGCATAGGTGTGACATGGACGTTAAACATGACTTTTGTTCTGTCCATGTTCATCTTAAGATCCATCCGTTGTTAGACACTACTGAGGTCATTGAGCATAGTGCTTAGGTCCTCCAGCGATTCTGTCATAAGGACTATATCGTCGGCAAATCGAAGGTGAGTGATGTACTCGTCATTGACGTTAATATCGTATCCTTTCCAGTCCAGTAGCTTGAAAACGTCTTCCAACGCAGGGGTGAAGAGTTTCGGGATATTACGCCACCCTGTCTTACACCTCTCTGCAGTTGGATAGGTTTCGTACTCTGGTTCTGTACTCGGATAGCCATCGTAGCCCTACTGTACAAACACTTCAGCACTTCGATATACCGACAGTCCACTTGGCACCGCTGAAGGGACTGCAGCACCGCCCAAATTTCGACGGAATCAAAGGCTTTCTCATAGTCCACATACGCAAGACAAAGTGGCAGATTGTACTCTTCGGACTTCTGTACAATTTGCCGAAGGGTATGTATGTGGTCTGTAGTGCTAAAGCCTTTTCGGAAACCGGCTTGTTCAGGAGACTGGAAGTCGTTGAGCCTGCTCTCAATCTCACTCAAAATCTCAGGTGTCCCGGAAACGATACTGCCACATTCGGTCTTCAGCTTTGACAGTTGGCTTTTTCTGGCAGACAGATCTCTGGCAAAGACTTTGGAGCCCTGGTTCCGCTCGATCGATTTTATGCGCTGCCATACCATTCATCAGGTTGCGGTTAAACTTTGTCAACTTATTGCTTGCACTTGCGTGAAGGTTATAGGCATAGTACAATTAACTTAAAGTGAGCGGCGCGCGTATTTTACCGACAAATTTATTTGAATGTGTTTAAAACGATATTTCCACAATTATTTCTTCGGTGGCAGCAACGCGCCGGGTACCAGCTAGTATCACATAAAATATTCAAGTTTGTCCTTCAATTACTTAGCTTGCCTTACCTTGCTTACCTTACCTATAATTCCCGGGACGGGTAAACAAACTACATACATGAGTTTGTACGGAACCCTCAAAGCGCGAGTCCTATTCGCACTTGCCCGCTTTTATGTTTAGTTTAGTAACTTTACGATGATGTGCACTGTTACGACTAATTTCGCCGTGCGATTTGAAGTAACGTTATAAAGACATTATAATATGAGCCAGTACGATTACAGGTCTTGAGGTATCATCATCTTAAATCTCAGAGATAACAACGCATCTGTAGTCTTCTTAATTGGAAGTTCGTTGCACTTACCACGAGGTAAACTGCAAGTTCGTTTGTCACATCAATTCTATAAAAAATGCTACCAATATTTATAAAGAGGATAAGAATAAATTTTATTTAATATTGTAATTTGATAACGTTAAACTGATTAAGTTTATCTCTATATACAAAAACCAATTGATGTCCGTTAGTCTCGCTAAAACTCGAAAATGGCTCGACTGATTTTAATGAAATTTTTAGTGTGTGTAATTGGACCCGGTAGGTGGCGCTGTTGTCGAGATCCAGAAATCACCCTTGCGCAATCTGAGCGGATAGTTAGTATATTATAATAGTCACATTAAGGTTAAATCAATTATAAAAATGCGAATGTATATTATGTTTATTGCGATTCATTCGTTAATAATTAATAATCTTTGTACAGGTTAGGTGTTTAAATAATAGGAAGCTTTAATTGCTTTTCAATTATTCCTTTTTGCAAGCATTGCTTGAGAAATTGCAAATTATTATACTATACTGGTAATGCAATCATCCTTTGTTAAATATTTGTAGCCTTTATATCAGTTCAAACGACGAGTATAAAATATTACGTGCATATAAATTTTAAGTAAAACAAAATTAATGAAATTAACAATTATGTATCGAACAACAAAGTTTAAAAATTTAAAAAGCAAACATCTGTTCTTTGAAGGTATATTATAATATGTACATTCAAAGTCACACAGCTTTGCTTTAATAAGTGGGTCACTTTTAGGGTAACCATCTTGAAAATATTTATTATACTATAATTTAATGATCGAGAACCTAAGGTATATATATGCATATAATATGTGGATAAGAATTATTTTTACTGGATGCAAAAACTTCCTTAATTTATTTATTTACGTGATGTTAAGTTTAATCGAGTATTTCTGACTGCTTGGTAGCGTAGTCGATTAACATATGGTTGCAGTGCTGCATGGTCGTACCTAACAAATTATTTTATAGCCTACAAATAATTTTACTGGCTAACGATATTTGGAGCAACTTTTAAAAATACGAAAGAAAAAAAACTTTTCAATTGCAGTGAATTAATTTTTTGTCTGACAGGACGGAAAGTATATTTAAAACTTAACTTGCTAATTTTACCATTCACCTTTCCAAAAAGAAAAAAATATATTATAGTCCGTAATATGGTAACCCTACTTGGCGGTGTTTATAGTGGCGCTGTATTATTGAAGCCACTGTGCCGTGCGTTATTAACTTGAGTTGAACCTTTATGCAATCGTGTGTACGCTGGAAAACTCATCGTGACGACAGCTTTGTATTACAAGGAATGTGATTATTTAGTATGTATTATGTTTTAATCGTACAGCAGCAGCGGGCTTTTTACACATCAATAGTAAAACAAGATTTAATAAAAAAAAACTGACGATAGCTGCTAATGCATATTAATTGTTTAACTTTTGATATTTTCTTTAAATAAATATTGCTCTCTGACCTTTTGAAAGAAGTACGAGTAATGCATTGCCACAATATGGCATAATTATCAACATAAACCATAAAATTCAAGTGACCATTTCCTACTTAAATATTGTTAAGTAATCAAAGTATACCTCATGGTCTGAATTTTATTGAAAATAATTGTTGTATTTCGTAGTCTATATAATATATTAAATATAAAGGGCGTTGGAAACCGTTTTATAATAGAAAAATAACTAGGTATGTAATATTTGTCTTATGTGTCCAAATATGAATATACGTTAGACGGCTCCGTGGTAGAGCATGAAATACCGTTATACATATACATATATCGTTACCGCAATTTCGCGAATTTCGCGCTGTATTTCAGTACCGCAAAAGCGAGATTACAGATGCGAATTTCGCGGTATTAAAAACGAACCCGGTATGAAACCGGAAGAACAATAGGTAAATATCTGGAGACTATGTATAACTATCTGCTAAGCATTCCACCAACGAGCGTAGAAGCTGAGAGAGCATTTTCGGCTGCTGGATACATATGTAATAAAATTAGAAGTTCTTTAAATGATGAGACAGTGGATATGCTTTGCTTTTTACATAAACATTTCCAAGATAAAAGTTAAGATTAGGGTTGTATGTGTGATTAATTGTAGTTATCTCATGATAGTGTTTTAATTTAACCCCCATTAAAGATGTTTTACTCATGTTATTGTTTTAGTTAAACCGCCATTAAAGGATTTTTTTTATCGCAGTATATTTCCAATACCGCAATATTGCAGTATTGAAAATATACTGCGGCGTTGCATGCTCTACTCCGTGACGCAGTGGCTTAGCAATGAGTTGCTGCGCTAAAGGCCGCGGGTTCGAATCCCGCACGGAACAAGTATTTGTATGGCCTACGAATAATTATTCCGGGTCTGGATGGTTTGTCCTTGTGCAATTTGTGTTTGTAAACTGCTTGCACGATACAGGAAAAAATCCTAGTGTGGGGGTAACGTTTCATTAAAAGAAGAAAAAAAATAGAAAAAAAAACAATTCTAAAAAAAACAAAGATAATGTTTTTTTTTTGTTTTTTTTTTTTTATTTATACATTGACCAGAAACTGCTACGTGATATCGGCCTGCGTGTGATTATTCTTTAATCTCACACCATACTTACAATACTTTCGATTTTACTTACTCAATATGTGGTTATAAACTTGTAAATTTGATAAAAATTTGTCACAGAAGAGCGAGTATTGCATTCAGTTTGTAAAAGCGCCGACCGTACTGTCCAATGTAGCACTATTCTCCGCCAGTACTGCCGGGGCTATCCATAGATTACGACTGATGCCAGAACAATACACTTACACCAGCGGCCATTAAAACAAAGTGCTCATTATACATAGTTGTGTACAATTCTTGTTATTTATGGCACGTAGGCTATGGCGAATTCGGAGCACTTTGAGGTTTGAGCATAACTTTTGTAATTTTGACATTGTTTTAATAGATAATTTATATTCATAGCAGCGCATTACAAATCCTGCTGTGCTATTTTTTTTAGAATATGGGTAACAAACGAACACACAGTCCACCTGATGGTAAGTGGAAGCTGTGGCCCATAGACTTCTATATCTATCCTCTATTAAGAATAAAAATTCAGATGCGTTGTCATCCTTGAGGGCTAAAATGGAATGCCACGTTTTCAGTACGACACTCACCATACGAAACACAGCAGCATTAAGCTGCTATTTTACGCTGGTATTCTGTGAGAGCTTAGACGAGATCCTTCCCCGGTCGAGTCGATCCATTCTTGCCACAACCATAAAACAACTTCAGTGCTACTCTGCCACGTAAAAAATGATAATAGTCAGCCCCCATAAATTCTTAAAAATAGAGCTACAGAGCTGAACACAGTTTTGTGTCGTAATTTATGTAAATTTTTATATATACATAATATAAGTAAATAACAGTTATAATATGTAAAATAAATCTCAATCGATAACTAGTTTATGTAACCGTGCCTTTGCACCAAAACATTTAACTTGTAATGTTTCGAAAGTTGTCGTATTAGCACTAGTCACACAACTTGTTTTGTTGCTGATTCGTTCGGACTGAATAAAACTTTGAATTTTGCACTGCTCTCCTTTGCTGGTTTGGTTATATTGCACCTGGAGTAAATGATGATTATACCGCCATCTATTGAGAGCCATAAGATCTTTCTAGCTATTACGATACCCAATTGGAAAAATTGGATATGGATTCCCTTGCGCCGCCACCACACGGCAAGAGAAAGCGATAAAAAATTACCCTATAGAGGCTTTACTTTGGCATAGTACTTTGTAAGTACCAGTTTGCTTTCTAACTACTGATTTTGTAGAAAATAAGCTATGTAAACTAACCTTGTTTGTTACCTACCTTATAGAAATCACCTCAGTTAAATAATACATTATACCGCTTGTCCTGTAAAATAGTAAACCTTGACTAAGGGAAAGTAGAGTAGGTAAACTCTACTTCAGTCAAGTAAGACTTGTAAAATAAAATAAAATAAAATGAAATAAGTATTTTTATTTCTTCGAAGTAAGTAGGTACCTAAATAAAACTTCGTTTGCATAATATCTTTCTTTTTCAAATCTACTACCGTTTCGAAATGAGGTTTCTCTGACCGGAGAAGAAACGGCGAAAATAACTCCGCAGGTATCCTCTCTTTTGGCATTTTTTAAATTAATATTAAATAGCAAAACTGTAACAAACCCATTGGTAATCGCAGCATAATCTATAATGTACTCAAAAAAAGGACGCGAGCTTATCAGTGTATAGCGAACCCGAGCAGACCAGCCCTCACAAGCAGCACCCATTCAAAAGTATGACGCATGCGGCTGTCATCGCCCTCGTCATCCATAAGGCCCAATTTACACTGCCGCGGAACGGAATGGAAGCGAATTTTTGTACCGTAATTGTACATAGAAAAATGAGTTTTATGTTAATTGTCTAAAGTACAAACTAGATATGAACCAAAAAAAAGTCGCGTGTCTTCGTGGAATTCTCGAGAATTTCGGAATGGAATGGAAGCGAAAATTCGCTTCCATTCCATTCCGCCGCAATGTAAATTGAACCTAAAGGGAAGTGGACGACCCGTCACACGATGCCGCCGCAAGACCTTAAATTAGCATGACATACCCAAGCCACTGCACTACATAGATGCTGCGACGTCTCCCCATATACACAAAACTAAGACGGTTTACTGAACACACTTGTAGTTTGCCATGGAATCATTTCTCTCTTAGGCTGAGATCTATAGATCGTACTTTGACTTTGCTCAGACTTAGCTTACGAAAAACTTAGCTGAGTATATGCTTAGCATAATCTTTGATTCTGAATTTATAGTTGTATCGGGCTAAAATTAAGCTAAGCTTATGCTAAGGCCCAGACAGTCCAAATATTAATGGATGCTTCATTCCATGCATTATGCTTTTGACTTTACTGTATAAAATTAAAATATATATATAATATATTTAAAATCAAAATTACCGTATAAAATTAAAAATATGTATATATTTAAAATCGATAAAACAGTCCAAATTGTATTTCATAAATAAGTTATTATTACATGAAATAGAAAACGGGCGTATGAGAACGGGAACGGATGAGATAAGTGCAAAATCAGAAAAAAAGAAGATTTTAAGAAATTCGAAATAAGATTGAAATTACGTAAATAGAAAATGGATTAATGCTATTTAAAACTAGAAGACGGCCTAAAACTACCTATTTATTGTTATAATTAATTAGAGTAACATAAAAACAACAATTTAAAATTAATACGGTGGTTTTGAATAATATCCTGAGTTGTACGTACGTTAGATCTCAGCCTTACAGAACTTTAGATATAGCTAAATATTATGTTTACAAATACTTTAAGCATAATATCTAATAGTTACGTCACGAATTTACACAGCTAGGTGTTGAAATGGAGTCACACAATTCCATGCTCCTTTGTTTTCAAATTATTCACCTAAAAGCTTTGGAGCATAAACAACAAAAACAAAAAAAAGCTTTTTAACGTAATTTTTAAATTGACCTTCAAAAACTCTTAATATATCATTAGGAACTTTATATGTTCGTGTTCGTTGTCCCATGAATTAATTATTTATAATAATTAAAATTTTGAATTATCCATTTTATTACTATTTACGTTGATGTTAATTAATTATTCTTTAGCAAAAATATTTATATGTTTTCTTATACACGTACATATTTTCATGTTTCAGGCTTGTAAAAGTTAGAATATTAGTTTCTTTTAACAATTCCCTTAAATAATTACGAGAACGGAAATTATAAATTGAACGTATTGCTCTTTTTTGCAAAATAATAACAGTCTTCATGTCAGCTGCCACAATAAAATACTGTGAGACATGCTGTGAAAGAACTCAAAGTAAACTACATCCGTCAGCTGACGAAGCCTTCCAACCACGTAAACAGCTGAGCTGAGTTTGTTAGCCAAGGTTTCTATGTGTAGTGTAGACCCCATTGCAATCCACAATCCGGAGTGATAGCAATAAACTTTTTTTATATATAAAACTATCTGTTCCCCGCGACTTCGCCCGCGTGTAATTTATTACGATTGGATTTCATGGGTTTTAATTTTTTGCGCGGAACCCTAATTCTTTTTCTAAAATAAAAGTAGCCTAAGTTACTTCTTATAACATCAGCTATCTGCCAGTGAAAGTCCCGTCAAAATCGGTCCAGCCGTTTCGGAGATTAGCCGGAACAAACAGACAGACAGACAGAAAGACAGACAGACAAAATTTTAAAAATCGTGTTTTTGTTATAAGTACCGTATATACTTTCATATGCATATAGTAAAAAGCTGTTATTTCGACATTACAAACAGACACTTGAATTTTATTTATTTGTATAGATGTATAGATTTAATTTATCATTTTGCAAGAAGATTGCATTTGATTGTTGTTTTACTTTAGGCAACACAAATGCAAAGTCTCAAACACGTCTCAACAAACCACGTGCAAAAAAACGTGCTCAGCAGAGCGCGACAGTATTTCATGCCGGCACACCGCCTGCAACTTTACAAGGCGCAGGTTCGGAATACTGTTCCCATCTCTGGGCTAGGGCTCCCCAGTGCCAGCTCCTTCCACTTGACCGCATCCAGTGCTGAGCGGCTCGAATCGTCGACGACCGAGTCCTTTCCGATCGGCTCGATTCACTGGCGCTGCGAAGAGATGTTGCATCTCTTTGCGTATTTTATCGCATCTTCCACGGGGAGTTCTCTGAGGGATTGTTCGGACTAATTCCAGTCGCTCAATTTCATCATCGCACATCGCGACAAAACTCGCCACTGTGCGATTTAGAAGATGTTTTCTTCCTCGCACAACTTCCTTGTGGAATCGATTACCACCAGCGACTTTTCCGGACCGATACGATACGATATCAAGAAAAGAGCCTACTCCTTTTAAAAGGCCGGTAACGCATCTGCAATTCCCCTGGTGTTGCAGTTGTTCATAGGCGGCGGTAGTCACTTAACATCAGGTGAGCCGCATGCTCGTTTGCCCCCTCTCCTATAAAAAAAATATATATTTTTTTAGTAATTTGCGTTAAATTATTCACGTGGAACCAATTTAAAACCTTAAAGTAAATTGTTAGAGTACAATTTACTTAATTATTTAAAAAGTAAATATATTGAAGAGCCTGCCTATTAAGGCCATATATTTTAAATTATAAAGTAGTGTAGTCTGATTTACGCAATCAAATACTTTTGATAAATCACAAAATATACCAATCGCATTCTGTGAATACTCTCATGCACTATAAATGTGCCGAGTTAAATACACACCTGTATCAGTTATGGAACGCCCCTTAGTAAATCCAAACTGATGCTGGTGAAGTAATTTATTTAAATTGAAAAAGGAAAGCGTTTGGTTAAAAACTAACTTCTCCAATATTTTTTATTTACAGGCCCAAAATTTCCAGGGTCTATACAGTCTCCAAATTTTATCAGGAGGAGGAGAATTAAGTCAGGAAATACACCTTTGTCCATACATGAATTAAATAATAATAATAAATGTGTACGCCAGAACGTGAATAATAAAATTAATTACTCTCTCAGAAATACCCCATAAATCTTCCGTCTTCTTTATATTTACTGCTACCCTTAAGTGCCGTAATCTAATCACAGATTTATTTATTACTAGCGATCCGCCCCGGCTTCGCACAGGTGATTTCTGGATCTTGACAACAGCTCCAACTACCGGGTCCAATTGTGAATCTAAACCATCCAGGGACCCACTCAAACATACACAAAAGTTTCATCAGAATCGGTTGAGCCAGTTTCGAGTTATAGCGTGACTAACGGGCAGGATTTAAATGTCTTAATTATTTCATGGGGGTCAATATGTCTAAAATTAATCTTTTAGTGCCTACATTAACATTCTCAAACAAAAACTGATTTTTTATAGAATAAGGGTGACAAACGAGCACACAGTCGTCCTCCTGATGGTAAATTAATGCTGTGGCCCATAGATTCTACACATTTATCCTCAATTAAGGATCAAAATGCAGATGCTTTGTCACCCCTGAGGACTGAGATGGAATGCCTGGGTAACAGTAAAAAGGGTCTCCGGTTCTCTACTCACCATACAAAACATAGCAGCATTAAGCTGCTATTTTACGCTGGTATTCTGTGAGATCTTGGTCCTACCCTGTTCGAGCCGACCCATTCGTGCTGCAACCATAATATAGCTGCGGCATGACTCTACCACGTACTTAAAGACTTAAAAACAGCTGTGGTTTTTATTGGTATATTGTAAACAAGTTTAGAAATCCGTCAGCTTCTTCTTTGTTGGATTCAAAGGGCCCATGTTTTGTACTTAAAATTTTTAACTCTGTATTTTACCAGTTTTCTTATGAATTATTTTTCAACCTCCTACTGCTGCAAACTTATGAAAGTTGGTTTAGCAATCCTGCATACCTTTCTAAATTTTATTAATTAGTATACTATAAAATGCTTTTGTAACGAAAACCGTTCGGGCTTGTGATAAAAAAACATATCGGCACGGATTAGACAAGGCGCTAACCGATCGTCACACAAACTGCTTCCTTCGTTCTCACGGCATATTAACTCCAGTTTCTTAGGCTAACAGTTAAACACGACCGATCGCCGCCCGGGCAACAGTTGAGACAATGCGGGGTCGTCGAACCGGCGACCGCGCGAACACTGCTCGACGTTGAGACGGACATGGATAGAAAGTATAGTTTTTCTAATAAAGGTTTATCGAGGACTTAATGTGGTACTTCTTAACCTATTATAACGACAGCTTACCAAAGCGATATACGTATATTATGTAAGAATATCAACTAAACCTGAATGTGATTACACCTATAATATCTTTTGGATTTAATTTTACTTATATCATAATAATAATATGTAAAAACATTAATTATTGTTAGCATTCTTGAGTATTTG
Source organism: Parnassius orleans (assembly GCA_029286625.1). Classification (NCBI taxonomy): domain Eukaryota; kingdom Metazoa; phylum Arthropoda; class Insecta; order Lepidoptera; family Papilionidae; genus Parnassius; species Parnassius orleans. The sequence continues at coordinate 1,490,390 of JAGSMP010000083.1, forward strand.
AGTATTCTATTCTTTCTTCACTCTTTCCGTAGATGCAACATAACCTAAAGTTTAACCTTTCGAATAAATATACTGTCAAATCACGTTAATAACTTTAAGTTATTGTTCTTTTTCTTGTTGGTGAGCTAAGGTTATACTACAACTATACATAAAGCACTACAATCTTACATAATATCCCAAATAAGTGGCAGATGTGTAATAAATAGAAAGTACTTTTACTGTACAACCAGTGCGTGTTGCCAGTGATGACCTATGGACCTGAGACGTGGTCCTTCACTGCTGGCCGGATGAGGAAGCTCAAGGTCGCTCAGCGAGCTATGGAGAGGACTATGCTCGAGTTTCTCTGCGTGATAAACTTAGAAATGAGGATATCCGCAGTAGATCCAGAGTGACCGACATAGCCCAACGGATTAGTAAGCTGAAGAGGCAATGGGCAGGCCATATAGCTCGAAGAACTGACAACCGATGGGGAAAAAGGTTCTCGAGTGGCAGCCTCGAACCGGTGGACGAGTGTAGGGCGTCCCCCACTAGATGGAGTGACGACCTGGTAAGATATGCAGGAAGTCGATGGATGCAGGTGGCTCAGGACCGTGCTTTGTGGCATTCCTTGGGAGGCCTATCTTCAGCAGTGGACTTGTGAAGGGCTGTGATGAAGATGATGATGACTTTTACTTTTGTTGATATAATATTTACCAGTTCATAGATTACCATTCAAATTTAATAATATTATGTGTTTTGACAAACACTATAATAAAATATATTGTGTCAAAACTTTTACGGACAATGTTCATATTTCTAAACCAAGGTTATATTATAAATCTTAAAATAAAGGCGATAAAATGCCTGTCAAATCACACATAAGGTAGAGTTCCGTATAGTTTCGTAGTTACAAGACTAAAAAATCACTTCTTGCCCTCTTGTAAACTTTTTATCGTAAACCATAAGAAATTTTCTTTCAAATATACTAAACAAATAATTTGTTGTTGATTTCTCTCTGTATAATTTATTGATAGTTGATGCGATATTAACGATGCATTAACTGGTCGACTTTAGGCCTATAACAGTCTCACTGCTATGCACAGGCCTGTTTTCATTTCTGAATGGGTTATGAAGAAATTAGTCGGCCGCCCTTCTCTAGTGCGTGTTGGGGCTTTATCAATTCAATTATCATTGAAATATTTTACTCCTCATATATGCAGGTTTTTTACGACGTTTTCCTGCAACGCTAATCAGATACTAAATCAGTACTTAGAATTAACAATTTCATTTTTGCCTGTGAGAATCTAACCCGAGCTGCTCGCGCAATTTAAAATTTACGGCAATTCCTTGAAGACTCTGACCTTAGGCCTTATAGGTCATGGACTTATATATAGCCATCAATTTGCTAATTAAGGAATTTAAGAAGACTTGTGCTACAAGTCTTCTTTCAATTTGGACAGGATAGGAGCTAGTAAGTCGGCAGCACTGGTTTACTTAATGTTAATTACATTACCTATCTAAATTTGAATAAACTGGGTCTAATCTAAATATCTTCAAACTAAATATTTTCCGACTCACCGAATCAAGGAAAAACCGATTAACTAATATATTATATTGCAATTAATTAAAAATAATATTTGCGATGCAGACAAAAACTGATATTTATAGAATATTTTATGAAGAATTTGCGGATTACTAAGTTTGGATGGTAAAATTTATTGCTGATGCAATAAATTTTTCAATAATTTTCAGAGACCATCAGCGACACGGTTGTAATTCATGTTCTTCTTTAAATCACATTATTTTTAATTATGGTGACTGCCCATTTTAATAAAAAATTATAATCTTAATTCTAATTATCAAATAGAGCATATAGTAGAGATTGTAGAGAGTAGGCATTGTTAGTATTCGATCGTATTTCATGGTTGGAAAGGACTAAATCGGTGTACATATACATGGAAATTTAAATGGACATGGACAAAGTAGATTTTTTTTTGTTCATATCGAATATGAATGGAGAAGAATTCTAAATTACTTCTCCCCTAAGATTTGAATTTCACTTGTTTAATGTTTATTTAAAGTTAAGTTTTAATCAAAGTTACTCAGCGAGCGATGGAGAAGGCTATGTTCAGTTTCTCTGCTTAATCAAATCCGTAACGAGGATATTCGCAGAAGCACAAGAGTAATTGACGTAGTCCAGCGAATCAATAGGCTGTAATGGTAGAGGGCGGGCCATATAGCTAGAAGAATCGACAACCGATGGGGAAGAAACGTTCTCGAGTAGCAGCCTGGCAAGCACAGTGTTTGGCAACTCACTAGATAGAGTCACCACCTAATGAAGCATGCAAGGAGTCGATGGGTGCCGGTGATTCAAGAACTGCATTTTATGCCAATCTATGGGGTAGGCCTACGTTTAGTAGAGGACTTGTGATGAGATGTAACGGTAATGATGATGAAAGCGGACTCTGAATAAACAAACGTAACATTGCATCAATGACTGGCTTGTTGTTCTAGTGGTCGTAAGCGCGACTGCTGATCATGTTGTCCCGCGTTCGAATCCCGGGTCGGCCCTAAATCAGTTGTTGGATTTTGCTGTCAAGAAATTCTCAGGAGCAACCCGGAGTCACAAAGTTGGCGGTGTTCACCCCCGTGCCTCGCAAAGCACGTAAAGCCTTTGGCCCTACGCCTGATCACACTCAGTGTCGGATTGCCGTCCCATCGGACTATACGAGTGATGGATAAAGAGTGCTCTTGTGCTTGCGTACACACTTGGGCACTTTAATCCTGTCCTGCGCAGATAGCTAGTCTTCGGTGAGACTGGCCACCGTGACCAAAATTCGGTTTGCAGGACGTCATTATAACAAAGCTGCTGTCCCCTTGCTTAAGAGCTGTCTGTCGCAGCATTACATCCACTAATCTCTCAGGTCTGAAGAACATGGAGATCCAGTAGAATTACGAGCTGTGAGTTATTTCATCTTCGTGCTTGGAGGGTACAGCGCACATGTAGTCTACTTTATTTGAGCAGGTTTCTGTCGATTTATAATGCTACGATTTAAAGGTATTAGACATGCAAACGATTAACTTATACAAAATGAAATATGTACTTGCCAGTTGCCTGATAAAAGGTACAAAATAATCCACTTCATCTACCCAGGTTTTATTACCTCCGAGGTGATTTATTCTAAGATGAATTACAGTAGGAGTTAAATATTTTCCGTTTGGATTACCCAAGTAACCTGGGAGAATATTGTGGAATAAAGCGAATGAGTAAGTTTAAATTTTTCGTTGTTATTCAATTGAATTAAGTTAATAGTCGTAAGATAAAGTATTCAAACCGAAAGTTGATTAGTTCGTTTCGGATTTTAAGGTATCACAAGGGTACTTCACGGGTATCATGTTTACTACGGCTCTGAAGCCGGTTTTTTGCTTTAAATCATAAATATTTTGAGATAAACTTTTTTATATGTTTACTACTCATATCTAAAAATCGAATTCTACAATGATGTGACAAAATTTGAATATAATGTCTCTTATGCATGGCAAAGCCTTTTTCTACCGACTTAAAAAATGAGGAGGTACTCAATTCGACTGTATGTTTTTTTGTGTGTTCATTTCATAACTTTTTTCTGGGTGAACCGATTTCGATGTCCCATATAATTTTGATCAAGGTCTGACCAGTAGTTTTTGAGTTATTCTTAATAATTTATATTGCAGTCGGTTGTACAAAATTTTTAGTTTTTAATTATTTAAGAGGAAGGTCCACACCCGCACAGAATCGCAAGCATAATGCTGTTGTTGTGTTTCGTATAGTAAGTGACGAGAATCGGAGACCTTTTTACCCATACTCATGTCGCTGGATAAATGGGTTGGTGGAGCGCACAGCCGATTTTTTATACTATCCTCGCAAAAATAAAATTTCTTTGAGTCGTTTTGCACTAGATATAAGATAAATAAGCTATGAAAATTAAGCGCTATTTGTAGATTTCACATACAAGGCTCGCTATTCATACTCATATCGCTGATACCTGATAAAAAGGAAAATAAAATAGAAATGAATATACTCATAAATAAAGAAAAAGAAGTAAATAACTTTCCGCCTTTTTATTACTTGTCAGTCTAAGAAAGAAATTTGTTACGTCAAATAAATTTATTATAAAAATAGCAAATGTGCCATAAAACTGCAAAAATTATGCCTGTCATCGACCATGGCAGGTTGTGAACAATTAGGTTAGCATAAAGTTGGTTCAAACGTTTAGTTTGGAAAATTTAAATTTAAATTGCAATTCAAAGTGGAGCATAGTACTTGTTGTACTGGGAGAATGGTTAATTCTTAACTCTAAACCGGTTTTAATTCATAGTCTTGAATCAGGATACCCTAAATAGCTTTTTGTAAAGATATACCAATAAGTTCGATATTTGAGTGTTGCTATTCAGTTGGCTGAAGACTACATACATGCAATTGACACGGTATATATATACACGGTAAATACGGTATGATTATACCTATATCTATAGATAACGCCACAAAATTTGGGCGTTTCTTTAAGTCACCTGCTACAACACCATTAGGGTGAGATGGGGAGAGGCTTTCTCTAAAACCCCCACCATTCGAAACCCGCAATTCGCATTACGTGGCTTACAAATATATTTTTAATATATTATGATGTTAAACTGAAATATAAATTACAAATTAATTTTCTTTCCATTCATGGAGTATTTAGGGAGAAAACGTGGGGGGGAATCCATTCATGTCGCAAATCACCCCAAGGGGGAGTAATCTACTCCGCGTGGGCGCACTACTTACAAGTCTTAATTTATGTACGCTGTTCTATTTTAGACAAATAAAATTTATATGAATACAGAATTAATATGAAAATTATTTCTAATTGTGTTCAATCGAATATTTTAACGATAGTGCACAATTTATTTCGTATTTATACATTAAAAAAATGTTGGTGTGGTTGCAATTCGGCCTGCCCTAACTACGAGCTTTCCATTCGGTAACAAGGTGAAAATTATAATGTTTTGTTTAGAAAAAAATCAAAATCGATTTTGATGAGATTTAATGTATTCTGGTTTTAATATGTTAAGTATCGTACTAGTACCTACTACTCATGATGCTACTGCTCATAAAATTCATTTCGTAATAACTTATCCCCAACTTTTTGATTTCACCGCACATACACACATACACAGGCATCTTTTTAATACAGCAGCACAAGCAGGTATATAATATTTTCTAGTTTATTTATTGCTTAACAAGAGTTTTTTAAAGATCATCATTTTTCAAAGAATAGTTGTAGCGTTAATAACATTATTAATACTCACGTTCACCACTTCAGATAAGCTTAAAAAGCTCGTGGCTAGTAGTCGAATGGCGGATGCGAAGCCACGATTTTCGATTACATTATAATGGCATAGTTTAATATAATATTCTGTTTTTAATATATTAAGTATCACGACATAGCCATTAGCGTATGGAATGAATAATTTGGAAAAGAAATTAAAATATTTAATACCTTTCAATAATTTATTAACCGACTTCAAGAAAGGAGGCGGTTCTCAATTCGACTATATTTTATGTGTTCCGATTTTGTCGAAACCGAAAGCTGGTACTTCTCACGTGGTCCCATATAAATTTGATCAAGATCTGACCAGTAGTTTTTGAATTATGCACGAATGGTCGGCTTGACTGGGGAAGAACCACACTCTCACAGAATAACAGCGTAAAATAACAACTTAACGTTGCTATGTTTCGCATGGTGAGTGTGGAGTACCAAAGACCCATTTTACTGGAAACACCGCATTCCATCTTACATAGATGACGCCGCACCTGCATTTTGATTCACTTATCGAAGATAATGAGATGTCTATGGGCCGCTGCATCCACTTACCATCAGATGGACAGTGTGCTCGTTTGTCACCCTAATTCTATTAAACAAGTGTTAATAATCACTGCGGGGGAGCCAAATTTCTACCATCATTGAATGACATACAATATCTCAACGCCAAGTTACGTGTTAACGCTAATTTCATTATTTTTATAGTTTTCTATGAGCATTTAAGATTATAGAAAGTTAACTGGGCTAACTTCGGTGATCCGAAAAGAATGGAAAGAATAATTTATAATGTGTAAGATATAAGATTATGCTGATTAGCTACTGTCACAGAATAAATAATAGTACAAGAACTACTGTTAAGCATTATCATTTTTATGGCTTTTCACAAATGTAATTATAAATGTATTTTTAAATTATTATATTTAAATTTAATTAATTACAAAAATTTGCAGGTTATAAATATAATAATATAAATAAATTAATATTTATGCATTGCTTTGAATAATGTCGTAATTTTTAAAATGAAAATTACTACTCTTAATCGCCTAGCCATCCCGCCAAATTCGTACCGTGCTATAAGGAACTTCGTTCCGACAACAATAAAGTAGATAGTTAGTTGTATAGAGGCGGTGCGCTAGTATAACTAAAAAGTATTATGTTATTGTAATACACGGTTCTCATCTGCTTTTTTATATTTTTTATGAAATGAAACATAAATTAAATGCTAATGAAATACGAAATAATAACAATTTGCGATTTACGTATTTGAGCTTAAGATTTTTCGGGGTTAATTACTGTAGACAACGTAAATCACCTATTTATGTTTTATTATTTAGTCAAAAAATACATAGTAGCACTGTTCAAATGGATTTAATCTCCTTCTAAAAACTTAAACATTCTATTCGGAACATTAATTTAAAAAAATCTTTTATTGTTTGCATTAAATAAGACTAAGCTATTCGGCTATTTATAAATATATTATATTTATAACAAAAAGGTTCCAGCCGTGCGTGATGAATAAAAATCATGTCGCAGTTTTATCCAATTGTCTTTATTATATTTAACTTAATTTAAAATGCGAATGTCAAATTATATGTGTATTGTATTGTATGCTATGTAAGACTTTATATTTGTATGAATAACCTGTTGTTTTGTCGTTTCAGGCGTGGCATGGACAAGGAGAATGGTGAGGGTGGCGACGCGGCCGGCAAGCCGCCGCCCGACGGCTTGCTGGACGCCGCTGGTTTATTCGGAGGTAAGCTCATTCGGCTTTAACAAAAATCTATTATTTTAAATTATTTAATACAGTAAACGCTACGATGGAGTTTTTAAAGGTTCGGTATCTCAAAAGAGAAAAACGGAACCCTAATACGACCACATTGTTGCCCGTCTATCCGTATGTCAAGGCCCCTTTTCTCAGGAACGGGTAAAGGTATTCAGTTAAAATTAAAATTAAATACTAAAGTTTACGGTCCCATGGTGTAAAAAAATCAAGCATTCGAAAGGTACGGCCATTTATATTATATCACTTATTTTGATACTCACAAACTAACTTGTTAAAACCTATAAGTAGGGTAATTCCTATTGACCTATAATCATGAAATTTGACAAGAGGCAAAGTCTCACACTGCACAAATAAAAGAAAAAAAAATCTTAAATCGTTAATGCAATTGGAGAACCGACCATGATGTAGACCGATGTGCGGGGGAATATTTTTTCTACTGCAAAGTTAAGTTTGTCCTTCAGTCCACTTGCCTTTACGTTAGAGAAATGTTAGGTGCTTGCCTTACTAATAATTCCCGGGATGGATGAAAAATCTACATACCTAATTAAGTTTATAACTTTTAAAAGATGTCTTACGCTAAAGTTTTGTGTTCAAAAACACATTTAGAAGCGGTTACTATAATTTTATTTTAAGCAACTTGTTAAGAGTTTAAAGCTATTACTTAATTTGGTATACACTTGATATACTTCATTGCTTACTTACTTTAGACGTTTGGCACAATAATAGTGTTGAAATAAATTTAATAAATTTAGTAAAACTGACAGCTGTCATAAGCTAAAGTTAGTGTAATCATTGAATAACGTACATTTAAGTTTAATAAAGGAACATAACAGTGTAGTGGCGGTGTAAGAATACCCACTACCCCATATCATCCCGTGGGTTTCGTAAGAGGCGTCAGAGGGAAACTGAAACAGGAGATGGGCATTAGTATTTTCCTGATAACAATTCAAAATAAAAAAAACCGCGGTTGACAACCCGCCTGCCAAGCGTGGTAACTATGGCAAAATACCCCCTAAGAGCAAATTTTTGGGGGAGGTCTGTGTTCAGCAGTGGACTTTTTAGACTGTAATGGATGGATGGATGGAAAGGAACATATTATTATGTTATATTTTTTTAATCACTAAATTTAAGACATGTTACTTGTGGCAAGAGTGGTAGTTAAAGAGTAATTTTTGTGAATTACCTAGTTTTTTATTTCTTTATTTTATAGACTAAAAGTGGATTTTTTTACACGTTTATTTAAAATTTAAAGGGTTTCTCAACCTTTTTTTGACAAGGGACCACTTTGATTTTTTTGTAGTTAGCAGGGATCACAAGGTGAAAGAAAAAACTGTGTTAATCTAACAAAATTTATAATCACAACTTTTAACATAATAATATAATAAATTGAAAAGAAACATTCATTAACAGTATTATTTGTGCATTTATTGTAAAAGCTAGTAAGTACCTACTTACTATCGTGACGCGCGGTGTTGCACTGCCCGCGTGACGAGAAAATAATAAATGTGTTATGTAAAACGATTAGGTAGTAAAATACATAGAATTATGTAAAATATTTAAATCTTTCGCGGACCATATTTAAGCTCTTGCGGACCACTGGTGGTCCGCGGACCACACGTTAGGAATCACTGATTTAAATTACTTGATTGACTTAGTTTAGCAAGAAGCAAAGTCTTACATGATAACTTAAGGAAAAATTCGAAAATCGTAAATTTTTTACCTACTTCAAAAAGGAGGAGGTACTCAATTCGACTGTATGTTCTTTTTTTATTTGTGTTACCTCATAACTTTTTTCTAGGTGAACCAATTTCGATGATTCTTTTTTTATTTGAAAGCTGGTGCTTCTCATGTGGTCCCATATAAATTTGATCAAGGTCTGACCAATAGTTTTTGAGTTATTCTTAATAACTTATATTGAAGTCGGTTGTACAACATTTTTAATTTTAAATTATAACATATGAGGCGTTGTTAGACTGACATAGGCTATATAATATTTATTACTTATATTTATCATAAAAAATTATTTTTTTGCGATTACAAACTCACATTTGCATTTGGAGCATTCCGACCGTTATGTAGACTGATGTGTAGAACGTTTTTTCTACTGCAAAATTAAGTTTATTATTAAGTCATTCAATCCAAAGTTAGAGCAACGATGCAGAGATGTGCAGTGTCAGTGCTTACATTTTAAAATCATAATTACGTACATAATTAAGTTTAAATGGAACTCCCAAGCATCTTTATGTTTTTTTTTTCTTCCAAATATTACTTTATCTAGAATCTCTCTAGTGTATCGTAGAGGCATACAAACAAACACTTTTTTCTGTGCAGTTTTTTACCCGCTACCTTGAGGTGCCGTAATCTAATCATAGATTTATTTATTACTAGCGATCCGCCCCGGCTTCGCACGGGTGATTTCTGTATCTCGACAACAGCGCCACCTACCGGATCCCATTGAAATGTGCTTAAACCACCAGGGACCCACTCAAACATACACAAAAAATTACATCAAAATCGGTCCAGCCAGTTTCCGAGTTTTAGTGAGACTAACGGATAGCAATTGATTTTTATATAGAGATGTCAATTATCAACTATAGTCTTTATCAATGTTGTCCTCTATAATTTAATTTAAAAATCGTTTACCTAGTAAAATTAATTTTGATGAAATCATTTATTTGCTGCGTTATTTTGTTGTACATATCATTTATTTTAACCCATTTAGTAACACCTTCAACTGAAGCGTTTATTTTTTCGTATAACGCTAATTACTGTTCTATCTTGTACTATTATTTATTCTATGGTTCTATCTGGGTATCTGGTGTTTATGGATACCACATACCACTTCTTTATTAAGTTCGTAAAATCTTTTCCCGTGTTGTTTTCCAAACTTGCCGACTTCTAATATATACAAACAAGGCACGGTTAAGATGCCCAATCTTGAATCGTTCATTAATAAAAATCCGTACTTCATCTTACTTTAACTTTACCGTTACTTTTTATTTATAGCAAAAACTGGCTTATACATAAAATAACTTAACGACTACTAATTTAAAAATAAAATTTTAGCATATTCATAGGTCAACAAGCGCCTCGAACGTTATCATTTATTGAAAAAGAAGTTTCACGTATTAGTGCTTAGTTGCCGTTCAACACTGATGTGGTATTGTACCTACCATGACACCATATAAGTCAACTCGACCGAGGTCGTCGACCTTGCACCAAGCGTGTTCCCGACAACCAAATGTATTTGCGACGTCAATGACTTCTATTATTAGGTATTAAGTTACAAAATCGATTGATTTCGATGCGCTTACTGTGTTCCCCACATTATTATAGTAAATTATTAGTAAGTTTTCTAATAATTTACGTGACTTAAACGAATCGAAACAGCATGAAACGGTCAAATCTCTCTAATATTTCTATAATGTCCCTTTAGGCTATAAAGATTAATGTATTTATGCTTAAAGATTACAAGTAACAAGTTAAGAACGAAAAGCTTTGTTTTCTTCCAAATTAAACAATTAACGATAAAAATTATGTAGCGTTAAATCAAATCAACATTTTTATTTGATTTATTATTATTTTTTATATTAATCGTCAAAATGAATCCTTTGTGTATGAGCTCTAAAGAAAAACATAGCTAAACCATATACAAACGTATCAAATGATCAAAAAATTAATATAACTAAAATAATAATAATAAACAGGTAAGAGTAAGAATCGACGGTTTGATAGCCCAGTGACTAAGCATTTAACTGCCGCGTTTTTAATACTACACGGAACTTTGTATTACAAACCTACAAATAGTTTGTTCTGGATTTTATCCATGTGTCAAAATCCACTTTATTTCATTGACTAATAAAGTAATAGAAAATAAATCATCATCATCATCATTATCATCATCATTACACCCCTTCACAAGTTCACTGCTGCACATAGGCCCCCCCAAGGAATAAAAAATAATTAAATAACATATATATGTATATACATAACATATATAGTTATAAATAAATAACATATATAGTTGTATATAATAATATTAAGTCTACATAATATAGGCTATAGAAATTGGACGGCGGCATTGAGAATTTTGAAGAAATTACCTACTAAGCCTTATTTATGCAAAACAAACGACAGGTAAAAAAAGAAAGTATTATTTATCGCTTTAGAATCATTAAAATAAACCTATAAATCCACCCATCATACAGTCTGACTCTGTGGTTACTGGGTATTAACCATTAATTTTCACCTAATCACACGTACCACCTTTAACCATCCATTACAGCCTATAAAAGTTCACTGCTGAACATAGGCCTCAACCATAGATTATCATATATGGGGGATTTTGCCATAGTTGCCACGCTTGGTTGGCAACCGCAGTTTTTTATTATTTTGAGTTGTTATTAGGAAGATGCCGCTGCCCATCTCCTGATTAAGTTTCCCTCTGTCGCATCTGACGAAACCCACGGGACATGGGGTAGTGGAATCTTACACCGCCACTATACGCTAACTATACCGGCGACGGGCAAATTCAAATAACAAAAACAATATTACAAACGCCGAAAGAAACAAAATTAAGAATGAAGTGTTTGCTTGCAGCATACTGGGGCCGCGAAGGTTCCGGCGGCGGCGCGGCGGCTGCCCAGGCGCAAGCCCAGGCGCAGGCGCAGGCGGCGCTCTTTGGCTTCGGCTCCCGCTACCCGCCACCCACGACCCTCGGCGTCGCTGCCAACCAAGCCGCCTCCCTCGGAATCCATCCAGCTGCCAGTTAGTATAATTCTCATTTTTTCTAAAGAATATTTTTTTTATACTTCATCGTTGCTAGGACAAGGAATGCCGATCTCTAGTGTACATACCCTACATTGAAATACGTCATCATCATTATTACAGCCTATCATAGCCCACTACTGAACATAGGCTTCCCCAAATATTGCCTCATAAGGGGGATTCTAGCCATATTTGCCACACATGGCAGGGTTAGCAACCACACGTTTAATCTTAGTTGTTATTAGGAAGACGCTGCTGCCCATATTCTGTTTTGTTTCCCTCTGTCGCCTCTTACGATACCCATAGGACGATATGGGGTAGTAGATATTTTTACACCCTACCACTATACAGTATCAACGGGTAGTTATCAACCGGCAGAACTAAAGACCCATTCATATAAATTTTTCCAAAATTTTAACGGCCCGTTTCTCAGTCTTGAGGGTAGAGCGTGAGCTTTCCATTCCTTCATCCTTATTCTTCCCTGTTTCAATCGAATTTCTCATTCAATCACAAAGTCTTTGGAAATTTAAACGGCAGCCTTAAGCCATTTCAAATTTGTTGTAAAATATGGAGTACCTCAGGATTTTCGCATATTATGCGGCTGGCTAATCATAAAAGCTGTGGAAACGGAATGAGTACAGTAATATTTATCATAAGGAGTTTCTTTTTTCAATCATTAGAGCTAGGTTAGTGTCGGCGTAGGTTTTTTTTTATAGAATAAGGGTGATAGACGAGCACACAGTCCACTTGTTGGTAAGTGGATGCTGTGGCCCATAGACATCTACATTTATACTCGATTAAGAATCAAATTGCAGATGCATTGTTACCCCTAAGTATTAAGATGGAATGTCTCATTTCCAGTAAAAAGGGTCTACGGTTCTCAACACTCACCATACGAAATACAGCAGCGTTAAGCTGCTATTTTACGCTCGTATTCTATGAGAGCGTGGTTCTACCCCGGACGAGCCTACCCATTCGTGCTACAACCATAACATAGCTGCAGCCTGGCTCTAGCTCTACCGCTAATGCATTATTCCCCAATTTCCGTGTTCACAACGCTCTTCCTCTACTTGTTTTTACGGAATGACATCAATCTCCATGTTAAAGTAGGTATACATTATTTAGCAAAAATTCTATTATGATAGAAAAACTGACAACCGATGGGGAATAAATGAATAAAGATTCGGACGACCTTTCACTAGATAGCACGGCGATGTGATAAAATATGCAGGAAGTCCTATGGATGTAGGTGGCTCAGGACAAATTTTGTGACTGGCGATCTATGGGGGAAGGTCTATGTTTAGCAGTAAACTTGTGACGCGATGGGCCCCACTAATGTTTTTATTGACTAAATGGAGCGGTATAATGTGCCAGAATCTGTCTTTCTATACAATTACAAAGTGGGTATTTCAAGGCAAGAGTAAATAGGCTTTTGTTAAACTAAGTTAGTGCGCTTTACCATGTTTGGCTACTTTACTACTTACCATCAGGAGGGATTGTAGTAAAACACTGGATCATTACACTCACCATACAAAATACAATAGCATTAGGCTGCCGTTTTACTCTGGTATTCTGTGAGAGTGTGGTCCTTCCTCAGTCGAGCGACTCATTCTATAAATACCATTTGTGCTACAACTATAATATAGTTGCAACACGGCTCTACAACACATGAGCTTTTACCCACTGCTATCTCTACTCTGACTACTTCATCTTTGACAAATTTAAACAAATAAACCCTATTATTACGTACAGTAGTTTAAAAAAACTGTGCTTCAATTTCAGGTGCGGCATGGTGGTCAATGGCATCACATCTAGCAGCGCAGGACTATTTAGCTCGTTTGCAAGCCTCCGGTCTAAATTTCCCACCGCTTGGAGATCCCTACTCAGCCCTATCCGCCTTGTCTGGGGCTAGTGCCGGGATGAAACAACCACCTAAACATCCCAAACAACCTATCCGTAATGATAGGTAAGTGTATACGAACGAGTACGTGAGCAAACGTAATTTAAGTACTTATAATTTGTATGCTGTTTTATACATTATATATTTATATATAGCTACTTTAATTAAATGAAAAGGTATTTTTTCGACATAAAAAGGTATTTGCATAAGTCCATAATAACATAACTCTCAACAAAAATTAATAACGATAGAATTAAGGTCCGGTAGGTTAATGAATCCGGCACTAGAAGCATCGTCCCGACGACGTTCGGCGTCCACTCTATCAATAATTGTTCTACTAGACGAAGTAAATGAACGACAACATTGATTCTAGTTTCAGTACATAATTAATTATTATTGATTTCAAGATCTTATGGTCTCGAGGTCAAAATACCTGAGTATTTGGGGTCCGTGTTTGAAAAATAGCCAGAGCCAACATTTGTTCAAGGATAAAAATTGTGGTTGTATTGTGATTGTTCCCGTTTTCCTAACACTGCATCTCCTTGCTACCGGTATTGCGCAAGCAAGCGCGGGAGACGGTCGGTCGGCCTCTATGTTTGCGCCTACACTTCGTTGCACTATGATGTCTTGCGCAATGAGAAGCTTCCGATTACGGAGTTGTCACTGTGGTTTAAAATCGGATTGGTGATTATTATCAATTATATTGTTCTGGCTGTTACTAATTATTCCTCTAATTTTGCGATGTCTCTAATTTGCGATTTTCTGAAGCCTTTTATGTCGCAGTCAAGCTTCACTCGTTATCTATCTGTATTCAATATAATGCATAATATATGATAAGTTAGTTAGTTACTAAATCTATGATGATAAGATCAGATTTAGAACGTGATGCTAAATGCAAACATGGAAACTAGAAGTTAGTACGTACACCCAGGCATGTAAATTAAGAATAACTAACTTGCTTAAATGTTAGTACCAGCTTTAGATTCCAATGTTCAACTTAAGACCAGAGATTCATTAAAAAAAATATCATGCTATTTTATTCTATTAGATATGGGATTATACAAACTTCAAAGCATTTATTTTTTCTAACACTTACTTGTTATTTAATATCCGCATAACAAACTTATTAGCTGAGTAGTGGTCGTAAGCATTCGTGCTAATCAAGCCTCCGAGTTCGAATCCGGGGTCGAGCCAAAATCAGCTATTGGGCTTTTCTGGCAAGAAATTCTCAATAGCAACCCAGAGTGGAGGAAGTTGCAGATGTTTCATCCCCGTGCCTCGGAAAGCGCGCAAAGCCATTGGTCCTTCGCCTGATCTCTTCGGTTGTGTCAGATTGCTGTTAATCGGACTATGCGTGCGAAGGAATAGAAAGTGTACCTGTGTTGATAATAATAATCCGGTCCTGTGCTGATGGCTTGTCTCCGCTGAGACTGGCCGCCATTATTATTATTATTACTTACATAAATAACTCTTACTACTGGTATAAATACTACAAACAGTGGATTAAAAATTTAATTATGAATATCTTACTGTAAAACCTTTTTAATCAATTTGTTCCCCACTTTTCATATTATTGCTGAAGGACTTGTGCACTTCATACATTTATTATTGTTTTGATTACATACTAAGTTGAATTAATCACATCGACTGATGTCATCTCTTTGATCTACGATTTTTGATTACGCATCCTTAAATGTATCACCCCTCTCAAAATAAAAGATAAATATAAAAAAAATCCTTATGGTCTTTTCCATCATTGCAAAATACTACCAGTACACGACAAAGTGAAATACCTATTGCTACTTGAAAATTATGGCAAGGAAGAATTAAAAATTTGCCGTATTTATACAAAGCTTACTCGACAAGCCCTCAATCCATATATGATGATCCCAAAATACAAAAATATGTATGGAAAATTTAGATTACAATATCAAATTCCCGCTCTTTTGAACGAAATTCCAAAACCAATAAAAAATGAACTAACTGAAAAAAATATTAAATATATTCTTAAACAGTATTTTATCGACAAATTGTTAACGATACCTACTAATAATTTATACTAAAATATAAAAATATATCCACTAACACACATCATAATATAATATACATAAATATAATTTTACTAATAAGTATATACATAGATACACACAATTATAACATTATCTCAATTACTAATTTTCATTTAACATACTAACTATATTCTGCTTGGTACACAACTAGTTAAAAAAAAAAACATCTTGCTGTTTAGTCACACCATTTATACTCGTATACGTCATTAAATAAGTTGTCGCAAAGCGAACCGATTGAACATGATCGAAGTTACGAATCGGCGGTACATGGAAAAACTTTTGTAAGTTTATTTGTACTGTCGGATGTTATTAAATAACTATACTTTGTAAAAAATAAATAAATAAAAATAAATATCGAATCACGCAAGCGTTTTATTAGTGACAATTTTTATGGTTAATTCAATATTAATATAATCACACATTTTCTTTACTTTATAAACCTAACTATGTGTCAATCATTGGGCGAGGCCAATCTTCAGCAGTGGACTTGTGAAGGGCTGTAATGATGTTGAACATAATTATAATACACCCTATATGCATAATTTATTCCTGCCTGGTTAATTTTGTTGTCATACATTTTTTGTATCGTTTATAACAAGATGTTAGGCTACTTTTCTTTTGGCTAGAGTTATCCTTGATACAAAATATGCTGCAGTGCGAAGCGACCAATGTAAAATAGAAGGCTCAAGCAGGCAACGTGGCCGATGTTTGATAATTCGTCCAAGTTTGTCAAATTTTCTATTCAAGCCGCTTATTTTAGGTGCATCCAGTTGATGAATAATATATTTAAACAATAGTTTCCACGTTACATAACGCGATTTTTTTCATAAAACATTAATCACTAGATAAGAGGTTCAATAAACCCTAATTAGCAATTTCGTTTAGTTTTAGAAATATCAAGTTTCAAATTTGCCTGCAATGTGACCCTTTTTAAATAATACAACTACTTCATCATGTAAAATTTAGGAAAATAAATATCTGAAGTCTTCAATCAAAATAATAAAAGAATGTGTATCTAGCATTTAAATTTTTTGTTGTGTGGTCGGAATAGTAGCCCCTACAGCAACCCTACCTTTCGCGTGTCTCAACACGCACTTAACCTATTTTACCCCTTGCACATATCCTATGAAACTGTTTGTAGTATTACAACACAATGTAAGGATTTCTTCAAATGGGTATGTAGGATAACTATCACCTGTTTTTTATATTTGTATGAATTGTTAATTTTATCCAAACAAAGCGCTCGCTGAAAATTTTACCAGCAACTAGCAGCCCGCGTTTGATCCCCACCGGCAACAATGCAATTGTTAATTTCAATTTTAAAATTAACAATTGCATTGTTAATTATAAAAACTGTGCGGACTAATTGCAGTTGTGTAAGTTTTATTCTATTATTTAACTTTAGACTTAAATTTAAAGTAAAATTAGTTTTTTAAATTTAGTTGGAGTGGCTAATGGAATTACTGATAATGTTACTAGCTTTAGTAAGTGTTATTATTTAAAAAAAGGAAAAGATATTCAGTAAAGCTCAGCGGGGTTAGCATTGACTTTCTATAATCATTAATGCTAATAGAAAACTATAAAAAAGAATGGGAACGACATTACATCGCAAAGTTAAGTCTTGTGTGATGTGACATGATTCAACATTCTTTCTACAATTGTTAAACTAAATGAATGAAAGCAATGGATTTCATTAATTAATCTTACGATTGGAGTTAATCATTGTAGAAATTTGAGTGGCTAAACCCACAGTTTCCTTTTCCTTCCAAGAACGGCATAACACTTTTATTTTTAATTTTGCAGTAGATCAGGTAGAAGTAGCAGCGGTACGTCATCAAGTGCATCAATGAAAGATAAGAGTCCATCCACTAGCGGCGCCAACTCGCAGCCAACCATGAGTGAGTGGGGCACGTATCCCTTTTCATCTTGTATTTGAATTTATCCTTATATTAAGTTATTTAATTCGCATTCAAAAAATATACTTAAAAGCTTTCATAGTAATGAAATGTTGAAATGATTCTGTTCGTATTAGCTTTATGTTTAATTTTTGCATATTATACTTATAACCTCTATGTAATCTTTAAATTTAATTCCAAATAATTTATTTTATATATAATCATATTACTTAGTGTATTTAATAATATTTGCAAAGAAAAATAAAATTATGGAAATCATTACAAATAACAAGAACAAACTATTATAAATGTATTTTTAATAAAAATATCGTTTCATATTGATCAATTAAATTATCCAACATTCAAAACTAAATTCAGGAACTTCGTACGGATTCCCGAAGACATCATCTCCGTCGACAATGCACTCCCAAGCGTCGCTATCCAGCCTAGCTTCTCTCAACAGCTTGGTGTCGGCACCGCATCAGTCCAAACCCTCCAGCAAACCTCCACCTGCACCTACTCCACCCAGTAAGTGTGCCAGCTGGAGACATTTATTGTTTTGAATCTGTATTATTTATAAATAAAAGTAACAGCCTTAATACACTCCACTGCTGGATAGAGGACTCATCTCTTTTCTTAAGAGTTTTTGGAGAAAGAAAGCATGCATGTTTATACATGATTGATTGGATTTGGATGAATGCAATAAAATTGTTCAGTTTTAAGAAATTAATGATTTTAGCAAATTACTTGAATGCTCAACCAATGGGTCCTAGGTTCAATCTTGGTAAAGCATACTTATTCTCCTTCATCAATGGCTAGACATCAGTTTTAGAGACATAATTATTTTGTTTGAATTACCAATAACAACTTTTGACTTCACACAGTTTGATGTTGTTCTGTAGAAATTTTTCTATTACTTACAATACCAATATCATTTATTATCTTCATTATTACCCCGTGAACAGTCTACTGCTATATTTACCATCTCGCATAGTAGGCAGAGTGACAGTCACATTGCCTAAGGTCGTGCGCTACTTTAATGCTGCTCTCCGTCGTCAATCTGGGTATTTTATTTCTGGCAAGTGTGAGATATTCTGCAAATTTTTTAGTGTACATTATCTTCCCAATATTTCAAGAAATCCCGAAGATTATTTCTCTCATCATTTCAGTAATCATCAGTATCAAATTAAAATAATCAATTTAATTATATTATTATAGGAAAGAGCTCATCAAGTTCCTCTGGCAAGAGCAAAGACCGTGATCTCGCTCTATTACGTGGCGATCTAATGTTGGCTCAAGCGGCAGCTCATGGCGCCTATCATGCTGCTGTTGCCGCTGCCACCAAGGGAAAGGTAAAGACGTATAAATTTATAATATCTTGATCATATCGAAGTGATATAATTTGAGATTTAAAATTTTGTAGAACCGACTTCAATATAAATTATTAAGAATAACTCAAAAACTACTGGTCAGACCTTGATCAAATTTATATTTGACCACATGAGAAGCACCAGCTTTCAAATAAAAAAAGAATCATCGAAATCGGTTCACCAGAAAAAAGTTATGAGGTAACACATAAAAAAACATACAGTGGAATTGAGCCGTTTTACCGTCTCCTTTTTGAAGTCGGTAGAAAATAAACGTCCACATTGATTTGAACAACCTTTTGATAGCTAACTGTTTACAGTGACATGTTATTTATAGTTTTTCATACATAAAAAGAAATGTAAAATTGTGTGAATTCAGAATAACAATAGAATGGGGATTATTGATAACTTCACTTTCTAAACGTCTATCATTACCTGACGGTATTTGAAGATGGCACAATGTTAAATTTTTTGGCACATCCTAAACAACACCTAAAGTTAGTAAGCGACAAAAAAATAACGCACATTATTTTGCCGCCTTAAGTCCTCTTGATTCATACCACACTCTTGCACAAGAGAATTTTAACACTTTGGCTGTCCCGTGCACTACATATAGGTCTTTGCTATTGTCTTACTATTGTGTCTGAAAACCGGACAGTGAAAGTGCTAAATTAATGCTATCTTAATGTTAACATGAAGCATGGCATAATGGAGTTCTTTAATAATATTTTTTTTGTTCTAGAATATGTCACCACTAGGATACCCGTTTGGAATGCCGGGCTCAGAGAAAGATCGACATTCGAGCATTGATTCTCTCACAGGTCTTCCGCACACTATACTCAGGTAATAAGATAGAAGTCTTTTAAATTAAGAGCGTGACTGCAAATGAATTAATATAGATTTTGGCTTAGCTTTCCATTGACGTCCGTCGAGTTGGGGGTTGATATTTTTTTTACAGAAAGGTTAGATTATTATAAGCACACACGCAAAGTTTCAACATGCGGAAACGCGTACTTTTTGAGAAAAAAAATATTGAAAATCAATTGTTTTTGCAATATTTATGTCAATTCCTACCGTAAAACTGACGCTATTTTGTATTGTCATTGTCATCGTCAGTAGGGATTCTTTCCGAAAAAGATCGATTTTAAATCGATTCGAATCGTGAGCTGATGTGTGTTGATGTGATGTTCAGTAGGGATGGTTATAAAGAAAACTTCACAGACTGGCTCATTGAATATTCTTGGCGAAGAAAAATAAAAATAGCGCATAAAGATGTTTTCGAAGAATTAATTAAAGCAATACAATATGTGTATAAAATTGATTAATAAATTATTAATTATATTTGATTTGTTTTATTTTAACAGTACCT
Source organism: Parnassius orleans (assembly GCA_029286625.1). NCBI lineage: Eukaryota > Metazoa > Arthropoda > Insecta > Lepidoptera > Papilionidae > Parnassius > Parnassius orleans. The sequence continues at coordinate 1,510,861 of JAGSMP010000083.1, forward strand.
ATTAGGGCAGATAACAAATAAAATATGTTAGGTTCAACTTATGTCAAAGAACCGAATTGATTGATTTTTTGATTGATTGACCCCTACAGTGTTTTTATAGCACCGGAGACGTTGCAGTCTCAAAATAGATACAGAAATCCCTCTGAATCAGTCCCCCTATTTTTTCTGATGAAGGGGGTTCCCCCTTCCGTAGGGGTGAGCCCCTTTCCCCCCAAGTGGTCTCCTTGGTTTTTACACTTTTGATTGATTTTCAATATTTTTTTTCTCAAAAAGTACGCGTTTCCGCATGTTAAAACTTTGCGTGTGTGCTTATAATAATGTAACCTTTCTGTAAAAAAAATATCAACCCCCAACTCGACGGACGTAAATGGAAAGTCGTACCTAGATTTTTTTATATCAAGACAGATCTAGTATATCGTTTTATTAATCCTTTTTTTTTTAAATATATTGTATATATTGATGTTTTGAAATCAGTAGGAGCTATAAGTTATATCATTACATCCTATATTTTTTCCTATAGTGCCGCTTTGGAAAGCGGGTGAGTTTAAGATATAGACATAATGTTTGTTAAGAAACATGATTGCGCTTTTGTTAAAATTTTGTTACAATATTTTAAATATGGCATTTTTTATGTTCAGTGACCCATCATCGGTGCTAGGGGGCGTTCGTCTTCCACCTGACACGGAAATTATCAAATACACTTCGTCTCTAGCAGGACCAAAGGTAAAAAGTTCACATGATGGTTTTTTTTAAATTCTTAAATTCAAAAAAAAAACAATCATATATAGTTTCTTGCATTCTTAATTGGTATTCTTTATTGAAATATATGGAAAATATGTAAGTAAATTCAACTGTGTGTTGATTGGCAATTTTGACTAATGAATTAAGATATAAAAAAATAAAGTTAAAATCTGTCTGTGTGTGAGTTATGGAACAATTAGTCCGCGGGTTGCTCGCGTACTGTGACATTTACGGCGAACCACTGAGCTGTTATTGCGTAATATTTAAAAAAATAATAAGGATGATTATGGTAGAACAAGGATCATTGTTGCATAAATTAAGTTTACATCATCCCATATACATCCCACCGCTAAGCACAACTCCTCTCTCATACTGAGATGGTTTAGGTAAAAGAAATCCAGCATGTTGTTCTAGTGGGTGTTGGCTGATTTCACATACCTACTTGAAATATTAAATATTCACATATGCAAGTTTCTCACAATGTTTTCCTTCTTCGCTGAGCACTTCATAAATCAGCATTTACAGTTGGGTTAAACATTTATAGTGGTGTCGGCGGGGATCGAAGTCATGTTGCTTTGTACTATGAAATCTAAGATGAGCTCACGATTATTGTATATTATATTCATATAGAAAGTAAACAAAATTAAGATTATTTTCAATGAAATTGTTCATTGCCATTTTAAGTGCTTATTTGCACTGTAGGAAAACATCGTGAGGAATCCCACATGTCTGAAAAGTTAAAGAAATATTTCGAAGACATGTGAAGTGCCTACAGGCATTGGGTGTAGCATGGCGGACACCTCCTTTCCCTTAATGCCTCTCGGAAATGAGAGAAGGCCTGTACCCAGCTGTGGGACGTATAAAGGCTGTAACTTTACTCTTATATTTATTTCAGGTTCCCCCAGGGACAACTAACCGCGGTCGCAAGAAAACCATATCGCTTGATCCGCCGCAAGTCTCTGTTCACCCTTCAGCCGGTGATAGGTCCACGCCGTTGCCGAACAAGCGTCCTAAAGTCGTGAGTGCTATAAAAATTTACCATTCTTCAGATTTCCACCAATCATAAACTTCTTTCTTATTATGATGCCTTCCTAGCTGAATCTCACCATGGTAACAACTTTAGAATACTGTCGGATACTATAAACTGTGCAGTAGGTATTATGTGCCAAAAATGTATGTGCTAATATAGAGGCACTCGACCCCACCTACCCTTTCCTGATAAAAGCTTATGGAGGTAGGTTAGGGCGCAACATAAAAGACACGAAGGAAAACAGTTATAACATGACCAGATCAGACCAATTTTAATAATTTTGTACAAATTTTGGCTGTGCAATCATCAAATGTTGTTATGATATCTATTGATTTTATTCTATAACATCAAATAGATATCATAACTTCATGGACTTTTTTTTAATGATTGTACTTTAAATAACTGTTTCAGTAAACTCTAATTTAAATTTACATTTTACAAAAAACAACTTTGTTTTCATCCTTATATTGTTTACTTTTTGGTGTAACTCCCTGCAATAGCAGAGCTCCATGTTCAGAAGTGAAATGTAACGGGCACATGAAATATTGGGGTAAAATATGCAATGCATGTTGGAAAAGAATCAAACTTATTAAATGACACTTCACATTGTATTGCGCATTAATTTCAAATGCGTTTGGTAGAGTGTGCAAAACTTCAAACTAAGAAATAAATATAATATTTATTTCTTAGTTAAATGTATTTATTTTATTTAAGTTTTTATTAAATTTCGGTCCACTTTTTGATGGTTTGGGCTTAGCCTCTTAATTAACTTAAACTTTAACTTCAGGATACAGGAGACTCATTAAATAAAGGTTAATAAAGGTTAGCCAAGTTGACTACGTTACTAGAAAGCTATAACAATTAATGAAATCAAACATTAAGTCTAAGTTTTCAAAGGCCACGCTGCAGCACTGGAGTAGTAGGATCACGCTATCACAGTATATCAGCGTGTAATGCTGCTATGTTGTTTCGTACGTTCGTATTCTCAATCGATGATAGATGTAGATGTCCATGGGCGATAGTATCCACTTACCTTATACTTAGGTGGACTATGTGCTTGTTTGCCACGTTTATTTTATAAAAAAAGCATCAAACGTCACATCAAACACTCTTAATGTCCCTTTGTGCCCGTTGGTGCTGCATAGCACTCAAAATAAGTTAGTTAAAAATAATATAAAATTAAATGCGGTAAAATCCGTAAAATTAGTTTTGTTGCAAAATTTACAAACCAGTAATTTCTATTACATTTTTTCCCGCACATTTTATTGTACTGGCTGAACAAAAATGAGGGAGAAATTGTCAGTCAACACGATGATGTTAGTGTGCGCATAGTGTGTTAATTATTTCTTGTAGGAGGATTACGGCGGTTCCCGGTCATCTGTGGAGGTGATCCGGTTGCCGGGCAAAGCGGACAGAGCGGGGGGCCCGCTGGCGGGCACGCCGCCGCCCAACCTGGCGGACTACGCCGGCATCTCGCGCGAACTGCTGCAGACCATCGCCAGCCAGAGCGGCGTCAGCTTAGCGGCGCTCGAACGCCAGCTAGCTGGCGCCCAGCCCGCCTCAGGTGCGTTGTCGTTCACACAGCTACCATTATTCTCCGGGACCTCTGTTTGGGAATCCGGTCACCATAGCATACTTAAAACAGCATAATTTGAATCAAACAACTTTCGACTGGAAAGTGGAAACTGGAATTCGTGGTGATGTTCTTGTAGATGTTAGGTTTTTACACGACTTCTTGAAAGATTTGTCCATATTCACCAGACTTGGTGGTTGCAACCGCGCACTATGAGACAAAATGGGGTCTTCCACAAAATCGTCAAAGTATCTTTTATTAATAACTATATGTATCTATGTAATGAATTATGCAACAGATTCCGGTCTCAACCTGAGCACAAAATCGGCCTCGTCGGAAGATGCACCACTAGACCTTGGCGTCAAAACGGCAGCTGACGAAGACGCTCCACTCAACCTGTCATTGAAGCCTATGCCGCGTGAGCATTGTTATCTAAATAACTTTTATATTCAAATTTACTGTATTCTTAACAAGATATTGGTGTCAGTCATCATTTGATTCATAATAAATGTCAAAATCGGCGTTAATATCACAAAAATTAAACTATAAGTATATAAGTATCTTACGTCTGTAACTTCCGAAACTAATAAATTATTTTACGGATTTTATCAAGTTTAACATATTTTAATTCCCAACGTTTTGGGTGCTTTACAAGACACCAGTCATAGCTGGGGCAAAGATTAAGGTTTAACTTCAAAGAGTGTCAGCTTTTAAAATAAATTAAAAATAAACACGATAGTATCTGTAAAATTAGTTTCATCTAATTTCAATAATTGTTAAATACTTATTCTTTAGAATTGTATAAGTGTGATTTGTCATTGTTTTCCTTTACAGCAAGCACGCAGGCTTCAGATGCGTTGTCCCGTCTCACTTCTCTGAGCAGCTCTCTAAATGCCTCCTCCAATAACGACAGAATATGTAAGTTCAAAAGTCAAATCAAATTAGTTTTATTGTGATAGGCAGGTTTTATGATGTTAATATGGGAGATATTTTAAACATGCTGCTATATATATATATACCAAAAATGGCGGATCTATTTGGTATACAACGTAATAGAATAAGATATCATTATTTCATTACACCCTCTATGCGACATAGTTATAATTTTTTAAATGTAAAATAGTTGGGATTATTTTATGTCTTTACAAAAGAAAATCAATTAAACTTATTTTGATATTTTGTAGGGCTAGTAAGATAACCCACAGGTGTTCAGCGTTATATTTTTTCAGTTATTACGTTTGTGATGTTATTCTAACTTAGCAACTACATATCAAATAATTTCTGATATTTTTGTCTATGGTGTTAAGCTCGCCGCAAACCAGGGGCGAAACCCCGTCGAGTAGCGCCTGAACTGAACTCTCAAGTAGCTGAATCACCACGACCTAAATCCAGCGGTAGCGAGGATAGTGAATGTAAGAGTTTTTCCATTATTCGTGGTTTAAGTTAGATCTATATTATTTTTGTAAATATATAATAATATATTAAAAATATAATATATAATAAACAGAATAATAATTCATACGTAATACACGTAATCGACAGCTGTTGGCGGTTGGCCGTCGCGCGAGGGCCGGCCTAGGAACTTGGGTCGTGGCGTGAGCAAACCCAAGAAGAATACGGTGGCGTCGCTTCTAGCACAGAGCCGTGCGCTCGGCCTACGCCCCGCGCTCGCGCACCAGCTGCTCGCCGAGACCGACCTGGTGCGACAACACCTTTATCATCAATCATGAACATTAGTGTTACCTCAAATTATACTCGTGTACTTAAGTGTTCCTTCTAATAAATAAATACCGTTTTTGTACAATTCAAATAGATTGCGAATATTATGAGGTAATTTACTCTAACGGCATATCAAATTATCTTTCGTAAACTATTTTCAAGTTTATCTAAATGAAATTAGGACAATATTCATTCACCAATGGGAAAATGCCAAAATAGTTTTCCGTCTAATTTGAGCTCACTCTAATTGATTCAAAGCACCTTGTTATTGAGGCAGATGCTATTCTTTGAGCAGATATTCAGAGAAAAATGTCAGTGTAAAAAGTCAAATTCTGACATTTTGAAGTTTTATTTTTAATTCGTTAAGATTGTCTCCAAATGGCGGCCTAAGCGAGTCCTGGATTCTAAACCGATAATATTGCGAGATTTTGATCTTATTGCGAATCTGGTTTGTCTGATTGTTGCTGGGTTTTTGACATCGGCACTCACTGTAACCTAGCATACATTCGATCTTATCGCATAGGTATTCGACAGTGATTGAGTCTCCAAGGTAGTTTCCAATTATTTGTAAGTTGTTCTTCTTTATCACCAGCTGCAGCTCATTGCTTTTTTTTAATAAAATAAGTGTGACAAATGAGCACACAGTCCACATGATGGTAAGTGGATGCTGTGGCTCATAGACATCTACATTTCTCCCTAATTGAGAATCAAAACGCAGATGCGTTGTCATCCCTGAGGACTAAGATGAAATGCCTCGTTTCAAGTAAAAAGCTCTCTCACAGATGATGGCATTAAGCTGCCATTTTATGCTGGTATTCTGTGAGAGAGTGGTCCTACTCCGGTCGAGCTGACTCATTTTTGCTACAACCATAATATAGTTGCAGCCTGGCTCTACCACGTAAACGTTCTAGACAGAAGCCTATCATATTAGGAAAGATTTGCAATAATCGACACGCTTTTAGTCGTTCACTGCTGTTACTATATCGTCGGTCTAGTGGTCGATAGTGCGACTTCGATGTGGTTCCGAATCTCGGGTCGGGCCAAAATTAGTTATTGGGTTTTTCTCTCAAGAAGTTCTCAGAAGCTGCCCGGAGTCAGGAAGTTGGCGGTGTTTAATCCCCGTGCACGTAAAATCGTTGATCCTGCGCCTGATTTCTCTTCGATCGTGCGTAATTGCCGTCCCTTCGGACTATGAGAGTGAGGGAATAGAGTGCATCCACTCCACCTGTACTTGGGCATACGCTTGTCCACTATAATCCTGTCCTGCGCAGATGGCTGCTGCGACCAGTCGGCCTGCGGGACATTATCACATGTAACGTTGTGCGCAGGAGAAGCTGCGGTCGCTGCTGGGCGAGAGCGCGAGCACGGACTCGGAGTGTCCGTCGGACAGCGGGCCGTCGGACTCGGACGCCTCGGACCCGGGCCGCCGCCACGACGCGCAGCTGCGGCTGCCGCTCGCGCTCGGTGAGACACGCACCTACAAACATCATATAATTAAAGATGGCCGTTTTGACGATAAGCATATAATGTAACAGCACTTTCAAAGTTCAATTATTGTTAATTGCTTATTCCTAAATTAAACAGGCTCGTCTGCATTTTGATGAATTTTCGAAACAGCCCCATCTAGGACGATTATTAATAACAATACAGCTATTAGATAACCGACCCCAAATATAATAATTCAAATTATATTCAGACTGTTTTAAGCCTGTATTAAGTACGAAGGAAGGTTCGTCGAATTTATAATATATAATAGTGAAGTAAACTAACAGGCTAACAGAAGAAAATGTTTTTATCGTAGTTAATAAAAATCATTAAGCTAACAGCAAATAATGTTTTTCTTAACGAGTTATAACGAGACACGTTTAATTATAAAACGAGAAAAAAGCAAATAAACAGTTATTATAAGTTGCTTACGAAATAGTTTATTGTCTGTTTCAAGCCGTTATGCATATCCCTACATTATAATCAAGCCTAGTGGTTCAGTGGTCGAAATTTGACCATTCATCCATTTCAACCTATAAAAGTTCACGACTGAACATAGGCCTCCCCTCATACATTGTCTTATAAAGGAGATTTGTCATAGTTGCCACACTTGCAGGGCGAGTGGGTTTTATTATCTTGAGTTGTTATGCTACCCATCTCCTGCTTCATTTCCGTCTGTCGCCTCTCACGACACCCACGGGACGATATTGGGTATTGGATATTTTTACACCGCCACTACACGGTTGAAATTCCTAATTCGACCGTAATTCAATAAACTTTTGAGTTTGTATATTAGGCAGACTGTATTTCACTTTCACCTCTCAGTATGTATATGTATGATCTATGCTTTCAACTGCACATAAATATATAAACTCAGTTTTGGCGGGAACTTGATCGGCGGCGGTTTGCTGCTCCTGTATTATTGTTTGAAGTGGATTTTGATATGTAAAAGTGGTGCGATTTTGTGTATTAAGTGTCTGCGCATGTAAACTATTAGTGGAAACGGTGAAACAAGTGCTCTGATGGTGATGTGATTCTCAAGATAAGGTGTCTATCTGCTTAGGCGCCTTGAGATACCATCGCCAACTGTCAGCTGTCTGCTGATTCAAGTTGCCGTCAATATCTTCAAAGGGCTGCACAATGTGACGCATCAACATATTGTAAAGCAGTGTACTAGGAAGGATGAATAAACATTTGGGGAAATTATAATAAACTGAATAAAAATACCTAAGACTTGGCCTAAAGGTCTAGATACCAGGCCATAAACTCCAAAAAAAATATATATAAACACAGATATCTAATATACAAAACATAATATAAACGGTATTTTGCCTTGACATACACTCCACAGGCCATTGAAAAAGAAATATTAGAGATCACACAAAATTCACAGCTCATTCAGTCAATCTGTCAGTAATGTTGGCAGAAATAAAATAAAAGCTAAATAACATTAAGTCCTATCGTAATGTCCATCTGCCAGGTCAGGCATCTCATCACTGAGCATTTAAGCAAGAGCACATTTCGAAATAGCATGTATTTCATTCCTCTTAATGTTTTCTTATACAGCTAAGCCCTGGGTAAATCAACACCTATTTTGTACACGCTTGTGAACTGGTTTATCGTATACTGTGAAGTTTAAACATTTTTTTTTCTAATTACTATTTTTGCCTGTAGGTTGGAAACGTGTGACGCTAATCAAAGGACTGTCACGTAACTGCAACATAAAAGGCGACGTGAGCTACACGCCTCCCGAGCCCCACTCCGGACTTACTATAAAGTCTACACATGAACTTGCCATGGTAATACAAATTTTGTCGAAATTTTAAATTATGAAAATCTTAAACTATACTCTTTTGATAGTAATAACAAAAAACAATGAATCAAATAAAGGCAATTCTAAATGACATTACAGTAAAAAAGGTTGAGGAATTGCTTACAGTTTCACACACTTATATTTGAGCAACATAATATGGATATTAACTTGAATTAAATTTCTGAGAAGGGGAAAATTTATCTGAGTTAATATTATTTTAAATTATTTTAGCGAACATATGAAAACCATATCAAGTGGTTAATAAGTTTGGTTATAATGATTTCTTATGTTTACGCGAACACTACACATTTAAATAAAACTAGTTTTGCTTAAACCCCGTGACCATGGGTGCTGTAAAGTGCTTGAAACGTCTCGAATATAAAATAAGTTAATATACGCGATAAAATCCGTAAAAACTAGTTTTATTTAAAAGTTTGGTTATGTTTTTTCTAGTATCTACCCTGCTATTACATCCAAACACTTCCAGTCAAGTCCTCAAGTTGCAGAGGCATTATGCAAGCAATATATGAAAGCTGGTATCCCAGACTTACAATTACAACATGTAAGCTTTGTTGACATTATTACGACATTTAAGCAACATAATTTATGGGAAAACCAGTTTCAGTTTGCTGTCAAAACATAAGCATACAACTGCTGTTGCAATATGGCCCATTTTATTGATACAAAAAGTCTTGCTATGTTTAAAATCTATTCTTAAAACAATTCTGAACTATAGTAATTTATATAATACAGCTGAATGTTGCATGATGAGTCGTATTCCGAATTGTTCCGAAATACCCTTAATAGATTTAGATTATAATATATTGTGTAATTGAAAAAGGAAATTATGATATGCATGAAATTTAAATTTATTATTTTGATATAATATGATGCTCTAGTAACTTTAAGAACCATTAATTATGGCTTTTGTGTTAATTAAATTTAATTTTAGGTATATTGTACATAATATATTAACTTATAATTATGATATAATAAAGTTCATAATATTTTTTCATTCTTGCCGAAATTAAAAAAAATACTGTTGACATAATATGATGTTCCACAGGCGTGAACAAAATAAAACCTCTAATGGTAGAAGCAGTAATGTGACTAAACGTTTTGTTTATATTTTAAAATAACATTGTTTTAAAAATTTGAATTTATCAAAAGAAAACTGCTAGTGGATTACAGATAAGACACAGTACAAATATGCTTCAGTATTATTTAGAGTTAAGGAAATATTGTTTACTTACGTATGCGTGTTTTTGGACAGTTCCTGGAGTCAAATCCGTGTCCGCCACTAACGACGGACAACTTCAGCTTCAGTGCACGCACGTTGTTAGGCGAGTACGTACAGCCTGCTCCTGATCTGGCAGAACCGCTGATATTCAACGAAGCTGAAATCACGAAAAGGTGCGTATATAAAATATATGGCTTGAAGCAAATCTTGTAAATTGAAGTAAATTGTGTAAATGTTTTCGTCGGTTAGAATTCGTGCTTTCGTCTAAGACATATGAAACGTGGTAGGTTCAGCAGGAACGGGACGTCTCGAGCGGGTAAGGATTATGCTGTCACACTAGCATGAAATTAAGCTTTAACTTCTGTGTTTAATATGGTAAGAATGTGGAGAACCCGGGAACTTTTTTACTGATAACGAGGCATTCCATCTTAGTCCACAGGGGCTATGTATTTACATTTTGATTCTTATCGAGTAAAGATAAAGGTATCTATGGGCAACAGAATACACTTGCCATCAGGTAGACTGTGTGCTCATAGCTATAGATCATAGTCTTAAACTGATTCGTCTTGAGCTAATTCACTAGAACAATATACAGTCAGATTCAAATATGTATAAATTGTGTTTTTGTTATACATGTCCTTGAAACTCATGTGTAATTTTTAAATGGATGTGTATACTGGATCAATTAACTATATTTTGTACCATTTAGGCTAGTTCTTAGTGGCAACATGTTCAAGCACAACAGAAATATGGTGGTCATACAATACAAGTGTACGCTCTTGTATATTATAAACATTATAAATTTTTGTCAATAACGGCTGCACGTCCCGCCTCGCTGTACGCTTCGCATAATGCTGTCTATTCAGACCCTACTCTTTTAGACCGGTATGTAGAGAATTTCGAGCTTAAAATCTAAATTTTGCAATGTCCAAATGTGAATCTAGCCCGTACTATGCTCCATAAATTTTGATATTGTGAAGTTTGAGTTTAAGCTTACAGCTATGAAAGTGAAGGAAATAATATTTAGGAAATGCAAAAGGATAATAGTAGGCAAAACGGTAGTAAGTTACTAATCGGCATAGGAACTAGGCAAACAGTTAACTGCATTTCACCAGCACTTAATAATTTGGCGCGAGATCACAGAAATATTCACAAATATAACGTTTCGTACGTACGGCCGCGGTGCGCAGTATGTTTTACATCCAGCCGTCATTATTGTTGGTGAATCGGATTCGGCAGGCTAGGTTGGGGAAAAAGTATGCGAGCGTCTGTGTGCAATGTGACAAAGAGCTAGGTTTTTGCTGTACAAAACTCGAAATTTTCTCGGAATACCGGCTTCATGGCTACTCTTACCCAATTTTCTGTATCGTAGTGACGTTGAAAATGTTTTGTGTCAGGTTGGAAGAGGCACGTGCGCTGGCAGCCTTGAGCACGCCGCGGCCCACGCCGCCGCCGGTGGAGCGGCGCATCGAGCTGGCGCGCCGCCAGCAGGCCGCCCGCGACGCGCGCCGCGACGCCGCGCCGCGCAGGGACCAGGTAACCCGACCCACCACCCCTCACCCGCTCAAGCTCAATGACTGCAGACAGCCGGAGACCACCTTTACTGGAAACGAGCCATTCCATCTTAAGCCTCAGGGTGACGGCGCATCTGCATTTTGATTTTTAATAGAGATGGACTGTGTACTCGTTTGTCACCTATAAAAATAAACTGTAGCAGCCGCGGGATACGTAATATCAGCAGGTAAGTAGTCTGAGCGTACGACGATCTGTGTGTAGCGTATACTATAATAATAGAACTGTCAGTGACATTTTGCTTCGCATTGCGCAATAACTTGTAGTGCGTTTTATAGGTACGCAAAAATCAAATTTTGTTATTGCTTTGTTATTTTCTTTAAAGTGTATAAAAGATTTATTAAAATGCTACTATTTCATCAGAGTCATGAGTTCCGCGATGCTCTGCTAATGCTAATCTCGGTGTCGCTAACTTTCCTATCCTGGAGTAAATTTAAAAATCAATGTAACTATATTAATTTATCGAAAAAAATTATAATTCGCAACATTTATTTTTTTGCTGGCGGTACAAAAAGGTCACAGAATGTAGTTGTCAGTAAATGCGATCCTACTCTTATTGTGCTCGTATAGCACAGTTTTGTGAAGTACGTGCCGTTAGCAGATGACCAATGTGCTGATATCACAAGCTATGCTTTACTTGTGCCAAAATAGTCAAACGCTACTCAATTTTAAGACGCCACATGCTTATTTTTGAAGATATGCTTGTTTTTATTTAGTGATATGAACCCTATATTGAGCCGTTGCATAGATATTGTTTTTATAGTTTATTATTTTATATTTTACTTAATTTGACTATTATGATTTTTATCGATTACAACTTATGCGATATTTCGATAACTTCACCTAGACTTCAGCTTAAATAATTCACCTTCATTAAATTTCCTAGAAAATTAATTTCCATATTTTATTTGCGTCGAAACGAGAAACAGGTATATTATTCTAATTCATACCGTCACCAATCATACAATTATCATTTCATCGCAACCTACAATCAATTTGTCTTGTCCGCCTTTATAAAAGAAGGTTATACTTTCCTTAGATCATTCTTAATTGTATTACATTACATATTTCATACATTAATTATATTACTCACAGTAAGACATAAATTAAAGAGATACAACTCTTATGTCGACTTCACTCATAATAATAATGATCATCAGCTATCATCCCTTATTCCACATATTACATCAAAAACAACAGTGGATTCATAGCAAAGTCATCATCATTCATTTCATTCACAGGCTCGTCTCGTACGAGAGTTAGAAAGATCCGAAAGGGCTGAACTAGCGAAAAGGGAAAAAGAAGTGCGAAGTCAGCAGCTGTTAGAGGTAAATGAAACCTTTTTAATTGGGTAATGTCGGGGTCATTCGCCAGTCTTAACTTGTTATGTACACAGTCTTGTCCTCTATTAAAATATTGAAAAGTAGTTTCTCTATAACAGCTGACAAAACCAACTGATATTATATTACATTTCTAAGCAGTCCTTATAAGCTATCAAAAACCTTAAAAGTGTTAAAAAACGATTATTTTTCTATTGATAGGTTTATAATACCCATTTTCATAAATTAAAATTAAGTATTTACGTTTATTTATCTTTTTTTAATTATTTAATTTCCTCATTTGGTATGTCACTGTTATTCAGACATTGTTTATATTTATTTGTATTGTTTTTTTTTTAATTTACATGTGCTTGTGTTTGTTTTTTATTTTGTATTTTTATTATCAATTTGATGCTTGGCAACATTGTGCTCACATTCGTAATATGTAGATATTTGAAAGCAAAAAGGGCCAATACAAATATGATAGAGAAATGGTTACTTTTTGCTTTTCGTAGATAGCGTTGGACTTCTAAGCTTTTAGATGGTAGTTGAATTGTGTGTCTCAATAGCTACGTTTGTTATCTTTATATACTATTCTATTTATTTATGTAAAATTTACCCTTATACTTTCTATGGGTTATGTGTTACCTAGTTCTAACATCAAAAAACAATCGCAAAAACATTTACTTTGACAATGTTGTCATAATCCAATTGATAATAGAAAATGTGAAAACAAAAAAATTAACGATGGCAATCTGAACAGCATATCAACAAGAACCGAACGCAGCTTACCATCGAGCCGCTGCCGTCAATACCGAAAATGAGTACCGATTCCAATGAATGGAAAATTCCTGAAATAGTGATGGGCCCTGCTGTTAAAACCAACAAGGACCGCACTATGCCACCAATTAGTCTATCCCTAATACCTGTCAGCGGACCGAAAGATAATCAAAATGTACCAATAAAAACATTGAATTTCGACCAGACTGGCTGGAAAGAGGAGATTGAAGAGTATAACGCTCTAGATAAAATGAAAGATTTTGCAGAAAAAGCTGCTTTCGATTTACCAAAACGACCAAAAGATAAATATTTTGATTTTACGTTGATGAAAGCAGCAGAAAAGAAAACAAAGGTGCCTGACAAAGAAAACAAGTTAGAGAAATTAATCGAATCATATTCGAGAATCAGTGAATTCATAAACGGCTGCGATTGGTCGAAATTAGAAGGAGATAGTAAAACCGAAGACCCTAAGAGCCTCGAGCAGAAATACTTAGACGCCAAAAACGAATTTATGTCTCAAAATCTAATGCTAATGCCAAAAGATACTCAAAAATCTGTCCTAAAAGAAGTCATAGACCTGAGTGGTGACGATGAGAACATACTTAATGATATTATAACTAAAAAGATCAGTCAAGGAACATTTAACGTAGGGAAAGATGGTGCGCTATCTATTTCGGTACATCCCTTCGGCAGTAAGGACATGTACTTGGTACGTGTTAGCAATTAAAATGAACACTAAAATACTAACGTTTTCCAGGTTCACTAACACGTCTAATCATTGTTTTGTGGTATGTGTATGGGTGTTTTGTATGGTTATCATTATCTGTATCCCACGGCTCATTTCACATGGCGTAATAGAAATGCACGTTACATAACGAAGAGATCATTAATTAACGGTGATGGTATGTCTAAGTAGTGTGCTTCTTAATAATGGAATGGAAATGTATTCATTACTCATTCATTCGTGTATGTAAACACATGTAATGCTGTCCCGTGTACTACATATAGGTCATTGCTATTGTCTTACTATTGTGTCTGGAAATCGGACAGTGAAAGTGTTAAGACCAACTAAATAAGAAAGAATGAATTATACAGTTCTCATGTGGAACTTGGTCCATGGCAAGTACAATCAAATTCATGTTGTATTATGAATGATGCCTTGATACATTTCTCGGTTAAATATGTCTTAAAATTTTTCATTTGCATACCATTCTGTTTAGCATCTTAGACCTTGAGAATATTGATATAAAAAAAAAATTGGTGAAAGCATTTTATATGCTAATTGGGGTTCTAATTTAAATGATAAATATTTGTTTACAATAAATTCGATAAAGTGATACGGAAAACCAATATGTATGATATGTTTTAGATTCAACCATTTTTTTTTTCTTGCACGCTTTCTATTATGACAACGCTTACTTATATTTTCTGTTGTAAAATTCAATTCATAATAAATTAATTAATATGAGCTATAAATTTCATAATAAATTATTAATTAATATTAGTTTTATTTAACACGTATTTAGTTTTTTCTATTTTCTATTTGTTACATGTTCGCTGCTTTGATTATAATTTGCTCTACCGCTTTCGATGTTGTCTCTCCGGATGTATTTGAAGGCTAAGAAACGGAAACAGGAGGAGTTAGAGAAGCAGAAAATAGAGGATCAGGCGAAACGGCAGCAGGTTTGTACGAAGTGAAAACATAAAATATGATTCGATTTAAATATCGATAATTTCTTCATTGAAGCTATTTACTTGACTCTGTAATATAAAAATCAATTGCTGTCCGTTAGTCTCGCAAAAACTCAAAAATGGCTGGACCGATTTTGATGAAATTTTTGTGTGTGATGATCTGGATGATCTAAACGATTCACAATTGTACCCGGTAGGTGGCGCTGTTGTCGAGATCCAGAAATCAGTTTCGCACCCGTGCGAAGCCGGGGCGGATCGCTAGTATTTAACAAAATTAACACCAAAAATATTTTGAATGTCAAAACCTGAGAAAGGATTTGCTTCTATTATTTTTTTTATACATGTATAAGTTTAATTATGTTTTAACAAGGTATTTTATTAAAATGCTGCAATCATTATAGCACTCACATAATAGGATAGAAAAAAAAATCATATGAAAAGATGGCTCCTTATGGTCTATAGATTTCATAAGGTTGTTACTCTGTATATATGTTTCGAAAATCTGTGTATGTGCGTGCCAATTCGCTTTCCAAATTTGGCAATTACCGTAGATTCTCCCAGCCAGCGAAAAGCGTATGTCCAACTGTGTACTATTAACATTGTATTGTTTTAGTTTCTAAGTTTGTAACTACACTATCGTATTAGGTAATACACCTGTGATGATAGTTGTAAATGGTAGAATAAATAAATAAATAAAATTATCTATAATAATGTAAAAAAATTCAGTACCTTATATTTTCTACAATGTCAATAGCATGATATGATATTGTTTTCTATCATCTTCTAAAATAGTTACGCTTATACTTTGTTACAGGAAAGAGAACTTAAACGACAGCAAGCTATTCTGTTGAAAGAACAGGTAAATTATAAAGGAATCTATTTTTGCGGTTGTCGTGTAAGAGTGCTAACTTTGTGTTGTATATGGTTTTGTGTTTGATTACATATTTAAGTCGTTAAGAAAATAGTTACTAGAAAAATCAGACACGGGGTTTTGTAAGCGCTTGAGTTGTGTTGTTATCTCAGACCAACAATGAAAGATGGAGAGAATACTACGTATATTTGAAATGATACCCAACTATTTGCAAGAACGTCCACTTACGCATATAATATGCACCTGAAATCATTTGCTACCAACTACATGGTTTTAGGTTCTAATATGTGTGCGTGCTCTTATAATAAGTTAAGCATAAAATTTTAAGTAGTGCTCTAAATTTTTTTTGTTGGTCTAAGTTTGTTATTGAACGGTTACAAATGTTCAGCAAACATTTTGATAATTTAAAATTAAATAATAAATAAAATATAACATTATGTAGGTACTTACGTTATAATTGTTTACGTGGTTTAACCGTTTTATGCTTGTATCATGGGTTTTAACCCTTTCGCTGTCCCGTGTACTAGGTACATATAGGTCATTGCTATTGTCTTACTATTGTGTCTGAAAATCGGACAGTGAAAGTGTTAAATAATTTTTAAGAGTAAAGTGTTCTTTCACTTTCCGACAAGGCAATTCTCTTTCTGCAACTTTCGGCAACTCTAATGTTTATTAGAATTATTTTTCAAATGAATATTTTTTTTTATTGAAGTTAAAAAATATATTGAAAATATATGCGACCTAATCTTCTTAACGGCTCAACTAAACGTTATAATGTGTGTGTTAATAACAATTGGAATTAAAATTAATATCTGGCTTATTTCATCTGACATTTATATTCACAATATATTTTCTTTTCTAATGCACGATTGGATCGACAACTTCACATCACAGCAAAAGTACATAACTGAGGTAATTCACATCAAAATTAATTTTCTCATTTATTGCAATGGCATTGTAGGGGGATAATTATTTAGATTTTATTGACTGAATATAATAGGCATGTAAGGAACTTGCTGACTAATGGATTTTGACAAATAACTGCTTGAATGTTAACTTTTGGAAATTTTAACATATTATTATGGTTCAAAGCTTCAAAGTGTTTTGTAATGCTAACAATGTTGAATGTCTGCATGCCGATTAAACTTGCTATTAAGGTTTAGGTAATAGTAAAATGTGAGCTAATAGTGTTGTACCTTTTCCGCCGTGTTTTGTAATACTTAACGTAATATTTTATTTGTAATGTGTCATCCCTTAATTTTATACAGCAGTCTTATTTTCTATAACAAAAGCTTGTGATAAATTCCTTTCGGCAAAATCTTTTCCATTCCTGTTTGCTTTCGCGTGTTTCTTTATTTGTAATTTCTTCTTTCGTCCTCTGCCATATGATATACATATCATGATGTATTTTTAATAATGCGTCAACCGACATACGTACTTTGAGAGATTTGTCCATATCCATACTAGACAGGTGGGTTGGAGTAGATTTTTAAAATGGCTATACCGCAATTTTTCCATCGTCATAGATTCGGTTTTTGATTAACAACACAGGAAGTAATTTAATAAGCTTTTTAAAGCAAGTGGAAAAGCTTAAGCTTGCTCAAGAACCGTTGGTGAAACGAAAGTGTTTAAAAAATAGTCGGCATTTAAAAAAAAAGCAAGATAAATATAGTGCCCACTACTTTTGTATAAAATCGTATGCAGGCGTAGACGTAGTAAAATTTATATCATAGAATATAGCTAGACGTGCCGAAGCTGTATTTAGTCGTAGCGTGGCAGGTTATATTTAGTTAAAGTGGACGTAGTCTTGTGCAAAGAGTATATAATCACTTGGTCTTGTGTAACGACTACCTAACAGTCGTTATACAGACTACGTCCACTACAACAGGTCGGAGACACTGCTGACGCTGTCAAATAGTAGATTATGGACACTTCCAGAGTTGTGATTATCTCCATCTGAACCTAACACCGATCTTATCGCATGTGTTACTTCGAAGTCGAACACGTATAAGATACACTTGTGACACTAAGACTTCCGAGTCCATGTAGGTAAGGCGCAGTAACCATCAATTTACAACGATGCGGATAGCATGCAATGCTGCCGAGTGGCCTCTTTGCTTTCGAGTACGTCGCTGTTGGTGCTGTTGGTTTTAAAAATAATTTCAGAATACTGAAAGCGAACCATTTGCATGCGATGAATTTTCCTAAAAGCAGCCTTATGTGCATCAACCGAAAGGTCTTTTATGCCGGGTGTCTATATTTAAAAACGCTTAGTTTTCTTTTACGAGCTGCTTTGCAGTAAATAAAGTTCTTTTTTTATTTATTATAAGCCAGTGTTTGAACGCTATCCCATTTGGTGGTAAGAGGTGAAGAATCCCTAGATGCTAAATCGCATTGTCTTAGCATAACAAAAATCTATTTAATCTTGTCTTGAAGACGCCTAGTTTGTTTTCGGATGGAAAGACAGACGCCGTCTGATTTTTCAACTCCTTTAATGTACGCAATACGAAAGACGAAGCAAACCGTTTGGTTCAAATGCGTGGAATATCAAGAACAAAAGGGTGAAGCTCGTCGACCGACTGGTTGTCCGTCTCTCCACTAAGTCCAAGGCTGCTAGGTGGCATTTTGTGGCACCAGCCCAAGTGAAATGTATGAAAACCCCTTTCTTAAAACAAAATACCAGTTAAATTATTTATGAGTCGCTTAATTTTTTTTTTCATTTTAAGCCCTCCTGAATCCTGTTGCTGAATAAATAGTTCGTATAGTAATATAAACTGTCTTTACATGTACCTCGTATGTAACGAAACTGATCGTTACGGAGAACGAAACGTTTCTTGAATATAGGAATTAGGCATTAGTCGGAATGGAGCAGTTAGATTATAATGAGCGTGGTGGTGTGCAGGAGCGCGAGCGGCGGCGGCAGCACACGACGTTCGTGCGGCAGCTGGACGCGCGGCGGCGCTGGGCCGAGCGCGAGCGCCGCAAGCATCAGAACCTGCTCGATCGCCTGCTCGCCAAGGAGCGCAAGCTGCAGCAGCGCCGGCGCGAGATGGAGCTGCTCGCTGAGCTCAGGTACGCACGCGCTCACGAACACGCGCACACACACACACACACGCGCGCGCACGCACACACACACACACACACACACACACACACACACACACACACTATGTGTTGTGTTGGCGGATATCGTAGGAATCGACAGTGGGAAATGTTATTCGGCTTCTTTTATAAATTAAAACCTTTGCTTTATCCCACTCATGATAATTTTGGTGATAGAGTCGTCAGCGGTCAAATCACTACCTAGAAATATGTACGCATTTGTAAAGGATATGTGTATTTTATTTATTTGCTTATTTTTTGTCTGTTCCTGTTATATCATTATATTATTCATTCTTATATAGGAGGCCTCAAGAAGACTCATCGCTATCAGATCAGAAACCCCTACCCACGCTAAATAGGATTCCTGGGCTTAAGCTGCCTGGCCAAGCCATGGCAGACTTACTACAAGTATACGAGTTCATTAACAATTTTGGACAAACTCTTGGCTTCGGTGAGTATTTCATAAATTTATCATTATTACTGTGTATTTTATAACTTACCAGCAGGAAAAATTTAAGTCTCATGCTCATTGACTGCCTTAACGTTACGACTCGGGACATTGCATGCACTTCAATTACACAATATTTTTAGAAATTACGGCTAATACCTAAAAGTCAGTAGGTTGTACTATTGTGGTCAGGTAGATCTTAAGATATATTTTAAATAAAATATCAAAGCGGAAATAGAAATAAAAGAGAAAATTATTTTAATAAATCAGATAATGAAGTACAAACAGAAATTTAAGCGAATCTAAAGCCGCGTATCGATTATGAATGACCGCGCCGACCAGTGCGTTCCGTGGAATGCGCAATGCGCTCCAAATGTTCGAAGTGTATCAACTAAGCGCGACTGGCGCGCGCGGCAGCCGTTCCAGTGTTTGACCGTTCAACATGGATGTCGGTCGTGTACGAGCAGCTGCCGCTTTCATAGTTCGCTTTTTATGATAAAACGACTTTTGCTATTCCACAGTAGTATAATTTTATCAATTTACGGCAACTTTGGTTATCCATAGCTCAGAACGCAACGAACACACGAATGATCAAAACAACCGTCCCAACTGGCGCGCGCGCCAAAACTTAACTACTTTAAACCTGTAAATATGTATTTAGAAATGCTTTTCCAACACTCATCTTGCTGACAAATGACGGTGCTTGTTTGAGTTCCAGCCAATGTGAGAATGCATCTGAAATTAAGCTCAAGCAATTCTGTATGAATTGCTTGAGCAGAAATTTTGCGAATATTTTGGTCTCGAAAGAAACTTTGTAAATATTGGTAATGAAATATTAAAACGTGTGCAAAATTGTATATTTGTTATTCCATGTGAGTGCTTTCCAATAAATTATTAAAAAAAAACCTTTACATTAGATTCATAATTTACCATTTAATTAAAAGGTACAACAAATTGTTGAAGAACAAAAATTATAAAATAACATATTTAGAATAAGTAGTTGATAAAAAAATATTCTATCTTATAAGTATATAATAAAAGCTGATAAACGTTTTGTTTATTTAATTTTATCCTACTGTGCCAACCCTACCAAAAGATGAATAGTGATATATTATATAGTACACATATGTCGCAGACGTAGAGTCGCTGCCGAGCCTGCAGACGCTGCAGTGTGCGCTGCTGGCGGAGTGCAGCGCCGACGCCGAGGACGAGCTGCTGCAGGTGCTCACGCAGCTGCTCGTCTGCGCCATCGGTGCGTACCCGCTGCCACTGCCTCACGCCCTGAACACTCACGCAACATTCATGCCGTACTGATGACTCCTTCCTCTGCGGATTCTGATCTCCTGATATAATATTATGTTTATTATACTGAAACTTCTTTATCGACGTAGTGGAGAAAATTAGTACGGAATTTAAAAAAAAAAGTCCGTTTCTTGTAACGTTTCACCGCCGGGGCTGCATGAGTAATAAAATAAAAGAAGAATGATATGTCGTAAAAAAGTTTCACTTCGTACGTGTGTACACAATTTTTTTATTAATAGGCACATCAGTAGCGCTCAATTTGGCTTTTGTAATTTTATAGTCTAATTACACTATTACACAAACATAAATGATTAAAGGTTAAATAATTATTTTGATAGATACAATAAATATATATAGTTTTTACAGAATAACAGTATATCATATTTTGCAGAATGACAGTATACGATACGCTGAAATTAAAAGAATATACATAAGCATATTACACAAAGACAAATATAAAGTCATTGCAACAGGCGACAGAAGGATTTAAACAGGAGATGGGCAGATGTATCTTTCTGGTTACAATTCAAAATGATTAAAAAGCCGCGGATGCAAAACCGCTGGTCAAATCATTGTAAACAATCTGTCTGAATAGCTCAAAAATAAAATATCATTATCTATGTCTGTTGGTTTTGTAGTGGTTTAAATTATACCTTTAATAAAATTCGCAGAGGACCCGGGTATCCCCCACCCAGGCCGCCATACGACACTGTTGGGGCAAGCTATCCGCATGGGCGACATCACACCCGCCAACCTCAGCGAGGTTCTGCGCATTTACCTTTACGCCAACGCCACCGGGGAAATCAAGGCGCTTACTGGTTAGTCGCATGATTTTAAATGTTTGTATTTTAAATGTTTGCATTGCAGTGGAGAAGTAACGTAATCTTGTTCTTTCATCAAAGTTTTTCTTTTGTTTTTTCTGTTCAATTTAGAATGACTTGGTGATTTCTTGCACATACATAAAAAAACACAATATAGTAGTCGAGATGACGAGAAAAGCGAGGAGTGTTTAAGGTGCATAATTGTAACCTTTAAACTATATTTATGGATTATATTATATTGCGATATTAATGATGGTTAATAGGGGCATAGAGTGCCTATGTGCCTCAATGAGCCTATTAACCATTCAGAGGCAGTTAAACTGTAATTTACAGCATATCGATTGTTTTAAGTCTAAATGCCGCACTGAAAACAAGTGTATTTCTTTGTTTAATATCTAATGAAAAAAAATGGTAAACCGGGGCAGTTAAACTATTACAGTATATTAGATAGAGTTTGTGTTTATTTATTGTTTTAAGTCTAAATGGTGTCTATCACCCTAACCTGTGCCTACAATGTAATAACAGAGTTATACATTCTAGATGCTTATGAAGTATTGTCTAGTTCAGTCAAGTTTTTTTTTTTTATAGTATAAGGGTGACAAACGAGCACATAGTCAACCTGATGGTAAGTGGTTGCTGTGGCCCATATACATCTACATCTATCTTCGATTACGAATCAGAATGCAGATGTGTTGTCACCCTGAGGACTAAGATGGAATGCCTCGTTTCCAGTAAAAAGGGTCTCCGGTTCTCTACACTCACCATACGAAACACAGTAGCGTTAAGCTGCTATTTTACGCTGGTATTCTGTGAGAGCTTGGTCCTTCCCCGGTCGAGCCGACCCATTCGTGCTACAACTATACCAGTAATATAGCTGCAGTATGGCTCTACCACATACAGAAAGTTCAAGTAACTTTAGAAATTTTAATAAAAATAATACGATTTTGCAGGAGTTAAATTTATAGTTTATTCTTACCAAATCAACAGGGATTGTCTTACATTAAAAATATAGTAGAATCTTTTAGTCAATCAGTTTTTTAAAACTTGCTGGGTACTGATGAAGATGAATTTTACGTCCTAATAATTTTTATTCAGGTCTAACAGCCGAGCGAGAACGAGAGCGAAGAGTTGCAGACCACCACCAGAGCGATGCAGAGATGCAACACACTTGCTCCAACACCAAAAATGCCGCCTACTACGAGCATTTGCATAATAACTCTACATACAAACTATCTGGTAATAAATCTTTATAACAAAAATAATATAGTCTATTAAAAGTATACTTTAAAAGTATATAGTCTATTAATAATACGTTTTTCCTCAGAAACGCTTCGCGATAAGCCATTCCTCGCACTAAATCCGACCACAAAAGCGCGCATGTTGGCGTACTTGTGCGACGAGCTGCTGCAGAGCAAGGCCGTGCTGCGTCAGATAGACGCCTCGCTCGAACACCTTAACCAACTGCGCAAAGAACGATACCTCATGGACATGAAGATTCGCAAGTTTGTATTTTATTAAATATAAATCTGTTCCAATGTATTTGTTGAGAATTATTTGTTAATCTTTCCGATACAGTAAATATTTCCTCATAGCGATCTCCCTATTTATACTATTTGCCAAAGTTGCCGTGCTTGACAGGCGGTTTGGTCTCAGTTTTTTATCATTTTGAGTTTTTGTCAGGAAGATGCTGCTTGCCCATCTCCTGTTTTAGTTTCATTCTGTTGCTTCCTACGAAGCCTATGGGATGACATGCGGTAGTGGATTCTCTAATGCCGCAACTAAATGATGTTTCCCATTGTCAATTAGTAATTAAATATTTAATTAGATAACATCAACTATTATGTGCTGCGAACTTTCACAAAAAGGTTTACACCGTTGTTTTTATATGCACAACAAAGGGTTGTAAGTTGTAACCTTTAGCTGATATCAGTTTTCCAGAACTATACAATATTGTGTTATAGTGCACAAGTCTGCTTCTTTAAGGATTACGTGATCACCATTTTGACTTGCAGCATTACCATAGGCTTAATTAATCTACAAAAATAATACTTTATTCGTTTTTAATGTTGACTAACATGTATTACTGACACGCAACGTTGTTCCAGAGTGCGAGTTCTGCACCAGCGCAAGTTACGGGCCGAGCAGGCGGAAAAGCAACAAGCGCTAGCACTGGAGCGCATGCAGCGCCTCGTCGAGGAGAGCACCGCCATCAACACCGTGCTGCCACATCTACCCGAAGAAGGTAACTAACCTCGTGTGCCGATGTTCTTTCTTCTTCCAATTTATCAACCCGTAACAGTTAACTGCTTGCATTGAGTTATATGTACTACGTACACATATATATCGATGACTGCTTGACATAGGCGCCATACCTCTTAGCAAAGTGATCGCAGTCTCGCACGAAAATGCTTTAACTCTTTACCATTTGTATGCTATAATTGGTAAAGAGGGATATTTTTATATTTTATTATTTTTTGTGAGTGGTGCCTAAGAGATTCTTTCTGTGAGCGTTGTAAGAGGTTACTAAATAAATTATATAGTATCAAAATAAGTGATACAAAAATTAAAAAATAATACAATATATTATATTATTACAATATTTTTTTTAGTTGGTCTCCCTTGCCGCGAGCTGCCGTCTGGGGTTATGTCTATTTATTTAATTGTATTTTATTGCATTTATTCTATTAAGTATATATATTATTCTGTCGTTTTTATATTTATAGTATATGTTTATATATTTTTATAAGTATTTATGCATCCCAAGCAAACGAGAAACAACAAAATTGTCCCAATAATAATAATCATCATTGAACACAGATAACATGACTTGTGAACTCATCAGTGTCGACTGCTAAACTAGGAAACCCTGTACATTCTTTTATATAATATATTTTTAAACGTTTCTGAAATAGTTTTGCGTAAACGCAAATAAATTTTGCATTACAAGCTTGTAAATGAACTATGCGAATACTTATTTATTAAAATAGGAGAAAATTATACAGCAATTTCCTACCAAACAATAGTTTTTATACGTGTTTATACGATCATTGCAATAATATAAATTACATTTTACAGATCATTCTATTAGCGACAAGAGTGAAACGCCGAAGAAACTTGATAAGGTCGCGTCACCGCATTTGGAACACGAAACAAATAAACAACCAGAATTACCGTCCCCATACAAAGATAACGCACCTATTGAAGAAAGTGATAAAGAACTATCGCCATTAAAGGATCTCTCCAATAGTATAAAGACTAAGGAGATATTAAACAACAATAAAGACGATTGTTCACCGCCAGATAACTCGAAGATTGATAAGGATAGCGTGATCGGTGATTGTGATGCAATACTGAGTGACTTGGAAAGTGAAGGAACCCAACCAGAGGAGGTAACATTTTTAAGGATTTATTACTATTTAAAGGCAGCCTCATGAAAAATTGTCCCACGGGTAGCGTAAAAGTTGATTAAGGAAAATTCCTATATAACTATAAAAGTAAAGTTATAGCTTATATACGTCCCACTGCTGGGCACAGGCCTCCTCTCATTTCTGAGAGGGTTTTAGGGCAAGGAAATGTCCGCCGCGCTACCACAATGCGTGTTGGCGAACTTTACGTCTCTTTGAAATATTTTATTTCTTATTTCTTAGACCTCACGATGTTTTCCTTCACCGCCGAGTACGTGGTAAATCAGCACTTAAAATTGCAATTAATAATTTGTGCCGACGGGGATCGAACCCAGGTTTTTCCCGTACTGTGAAATTTACAGCGAGTGTGTTTATGAGCATATAAACATCATAATATTGTTGTTGATAAAATTATAAATAATATAATTCAAATTAATTGGACGTGTAACAATAATTATCTTTTGAAGTTCTAAATATTGCCCTAAAATTAATTTATTGGCAGTACTTATACGCTACCACTTTTAGTAAGCACTGAAAGTAATACTAGAGAAGCGGAATATATTACTTTTCGTCAAAATGTCCACCATACCCCCAAGCCGGTTTTACTGCTGATCAATAGCTGTTAGATGTAAAAGTCTTACGCTAACTGCACAAACATTATTAACAAGTGGTAAAATTAAAAATTTTGTACAACCGACTTCAATATAAATTATTAAGGATAACTCAAAAATGATTGGTCAGAACTTGATCAAATTGATATGGGACCACATGAAAAGCACCAACTTTCAAATAAAAAAAGAATCATCGAAATCGGTTTCCCTAGAAAAAAGTTATGAGTAAAATAAATATACAGTCGAGTTGAGTACCTCCTCCTTTTTGAAGTCGGTAGAAAACGAGGATGTCTTTGGCAAACCACTATAAGGGAAAATCCGTCCACGAAACACTACCTAAATTTTACAGACTGCATTTACTAATTCAACTGCCTTCAATATTTTCAAGTAATGCATGCCAATAGTTATAGTTACAGCCTATATACGTCCCACTGCTGGGCACAGGCCTCCCCTCATTTCTGAGAGGGTTTTAGGGCAAGGAATTGTCCGCCGCGCTGCCCCGATGCGTGTTGGCGAACTTCACATGTCTTCGAAATATTTTTTTTTCTTATTTCTCAGACATGCAGGTTTCCTCACGATGTTTTCCTTCACCGCTGAGCACGTGGTAAATCAGCACTTAAAATTGCAATTAACAATTTCATTGGTGCCGATGGGGATCGAACCCGGGTTGCTCGCGTACTGTGAAATTTACAGCGAGCGCTAACCATCTGAGCTACCACGGCTCTCCAATAGGGAAATTTTCCAATGCATGCCAATAGGGACATTTTTAGAAAGGCCTATTTTTAAAAGGCTGTTGAAGAAGTAGAATAAACTGTTGTCCTTAAATAACTATGAACATATTCGTAGGACGAAGACAAAAATCTCTCATCAGAAGAACTCGCTCGTAAACTGGAGAAACTATTGAGGCAATCAGAACAACAGCTGCAGCAGCTTTCAGCCGGCTCGCACGCACTCAGAGCGACATGTTATGGACAGGACAGGTAAGATTGTCATTTCTATAATTGCCATTTTAATTCTGCATTGATTATGCATATTATTGTAAAGTAAAGTGGCTAAGTGTTTGATTGTGGTGCTGTGGGTCAAGGATTTAATCCAGCATCCGTTGACCTGTTTTTAGTAGTAGGTCAATGCCAGCACTCAAATATTTTTTTTAAGTCTGGATGTTTGTTTTTATGCAATTTATTATATAAACGCTTTTAAATATTCTTATTGTGAGGGTGAAAACATGAAAAAAATTCTCTAGCATTTCAATACCTTTTTAGTATGTTTTATTTTCAATTAAATTTAAGTGCATTTCTTAACACATAATTATATTTTAATCGAAATGGCTGCCATTAATTCTTAATTAGGGAAACAACCCTGTTTTATTTTTAAACAAAAATAGGTAGCCTTCACCTCAGACCAACAAAGGAAAAAAGACTGAGCGTTGCGCACATTTCAAGTGACGCAACAAAATCTCAACCTTTGTAATAGACACTTACGTACACATATGCATCTTAAATCATTTGCGACCAACAACATGGATTTAGGTGCATATGTGTGCGTTCAGTAATAAACTTTTACGGGCTGATAAAAAAGAAAGAAGAAAGATAATTTGTGAGTGAGTGCAAGCCAAAAAGTTTAGCATGGTTTCGGCATCACTTCAAATGTACGCAGCGCTCTACAGCAGGCTACCTATTTTTGTTTAAAAATAAGCTACACTTCTACACTTTGATTTTAGCCAAAAGGCCGAGAAACGATATAAAACAGGCTTGTTTCACTAATTAAGAATTAATGGCAGCTATTTCCAGGCCTTCACTCGCTGTGTGCGTTTCGACGTATTTACTCGTAATAAGCGATACGAATTAGTGTTTGTCTAGTTAACTCCAAATATTTTTTTACTAGTTTTAATGTAATAACAAACAATTCTATTTGCTGAAAAGAATATAAAAATGATTTTTAAATTTCTTCTAGTTATGAATATGAGTCATTGTAATTGCCCGCATGGTAATGCAACTATAGATTATACAAATAAAACTGCGTTAGTGGTGCGAAACACCGAAAGAAATAGTTTGTGTTGATTTAGTCTAAGAAATATTTCTCAAGTAAAGGAGCAATGCCAATGCTTAAACTATTAATAGAAATAGAAAACTTGAGCGTTTTCATAGTAGACTGTTTATTTAGGTATTGGCGACGATACTGGTCACTAGGCAAGAGCGGGGGATTATACGTGGAAGCCATGGAATCGGCCCAACCTGAGATTTTAGCCTACCAAGAAGCATTAGAAGCGGCTGCATTGAAAGGGCAGCCTCTAAGTGATACTGCAAAGAGAAAGAAAAAAGGTAAAAAATTATATTTTTTTAAATAACACAATAGCTGTTTATTATTGTAGTTGTGTATACATTATCACAAGTATATATCTTTATTTTCTATCAGGCTCAAAGGACAAGAAAGAAGTACCCGATGAGAAGCAAGAAGGAGAAAGTGAAGCGCAGCGACAAGAAGAAGCGCTACAAAGCGAACTGGAGCTTCGTAATATTAAATCTGAATTGAATCTAAGTGACCATACGCAGATCATTAAGTACGAGCCTAATGTGAAACATGGCACTTGTAAAGTTGAAGGTCAGTAAGTCGGTAATACATTTATTTTCTATGTGGTAGTGTCGTCAGTTAATATGGGTTGGACTCAGTCGATATAGTGAAATCATAGTGCACAGTCCACTGTGATTCCAACTAAACAAGGCATGTTAAAATTCAACTCGGGGAGTTCGCTCACACTTTGTATCAACCGAGCTGTTAGCTAATTAAAATGAGCTTTAATATAGGTGTGGGCAGATACATTAAAAAATTGAGTATATAGAGTATGAAGATTAGTTCTTTAATTCTTATTTTATTAGTGTATAGCAAAATAATTATTATAAAAACATTTAAAATAGTTTTATATAATATGAATATTTATTATGTTGTTTCATAAGTCATAAATTAACATATTTTATTAGGTTCTTCAATAAAAATGGAAGAGAAGTATATCCAGCAAAAACAGAACAAAGAAGAAGAAGATATGTTAGATATTGAAGACTCCATTCCCACCGCTTTCCTAGTCCAAAAACCAACTCACAAGCCGATGTTTGCTACTCAAGCCGAACCTATGGATAAGCCTCAAGAGATTGTTAAAATAGAAAACGTCGTTAAAACAGAATCGACAGAAAAAGAAGAAGTTGAAGAAAGTAAAGATGAACTAGTCAACAATCTAGAAGAATTGAGAAAAATGGCGGAAGCCGTTTCATCTCAATTAGATGCAGCTAAAAAAGCAGAAGAAAAATTAAAGGAAGAGGCCGAGGTCAAAACGAAAAAGGAGCTCCTCGATGCCGAAAGTGCACACGCGCAACTTTACATGAAAATGCTTGAAGGAAAATGGTTCTCAATTTTAAGGCATGAGAGTTCATATTTGACAAATATTAATGACGAAAAATTACATGAGCAAAAGATACCAGATTTCTGTGACAATGAGCACACATGCTCTGAGGTTGTTATGTGCCAAGGTCATAAATGGGATGTATCTAACAATTTGCATTTGCTTAATGACCCTAGTCTATTTACGCTAAACAGTATGGTCACCAGTGTTCAAGTACCAACTAATAACATTTACACAGACTCTAGTTTGACAATGTCTGGTCTAGATCAAGAAATGATGGACGCAAGTATCAATAGAGATGATAATGATCAAGAAGAGGAGATGGAAGAAGATAACAAAGAACAAGTAAGTTTTCTGTTATATTACATGATTTTTAAGTCCCGAGTAACACAGTATAATTATCGGTGCTTACATGAGCGTTGAATTTGGAACATCAATAAATTTGTGCTTAAACTCAAATGTCTCAACTCAACTATAATGCTTCTGGGTTTAGTATTGTGTATGACAGTTTAGTAGAAATCTGGAGAGCCTTTTTACTGGTAATAAGGCATTCTATTTCCGTTCACAGGAGTGACAACGCATTTTCAATCTTAATCGAGAATATATATAAGTTTTTATGGACCACATCATCAACTTACCATTATATGGATTGTGTGCTCATTTGTCACGCTTACTTGCTATAAAATAATCCAAGGAGTTCCGAAATCATTGATGACAACTGATTTTTATTTCATTCAAAAATTATGTTCCGTGCAAGGATTTTTTTAAATAAATTATAATTGTTTTAGGATAACGACCTTGAAAAAGAACTTCAAGCGGATTCTGCAAAGATAGAAGCAGCAGCTTTAAAAGCGAAAGCTTCGGGCTTAACAAGCCTAGGCCTTTTGAACTTTAACGCCTTGTCTACGTACGTGACGTGCGACAGTCCTCCGCCCATACACATGTCACCTGAGGAGATGGAGCAGTTGGAACATTGCAAAGTCCATGGACTGCCCAAGAAATTGGAAGGTGGATTCGTGCCTAGAGAACTTAGGTGAGATATTCGATTTTTATCGTATTTTCTTATTATACCTTAAGTTTCCTTATAGTTATACATTTTATTGTGAAACTTCATATAATGTTGACTAAAAGGTCATTGGATGTTTTAAAGATACAAAGGTGACAAACACAATAGCTGATGGAGTTTCTGTAATTGCTTTGTATATGCTTAAATGTAATTTTGTAAAAAGGTATGTGTGATAAAGGAAATTTTATCTTAGGTTCAAAAATAATAAGATTTCTGTTCAAATAATTTAGTTTTTGAAATAAGGTTTATATATGTATATTACTTATTAATATTATATTGATTGATTTTAATATGCTGTAAATATAATATGTTTATACGTATTTAGTGTATTTTTATTCCGATAAGTTCTGTTTACCGAGTAGTGGCGATGTAAGAATATCCACTATGTCATATCGTCCCGTAGCTGGTCGTAAGAGGCTACAGAGGGAAACAAATCAGGAGATGGGCAGCAGCGTCTTCCTTATAACGACTAAAAATGAAAATAAATTGCGTGCTAACTAAAAATGCGTGGCAACTAAGGCAAATAGGCAAATTTCCCCTCATTGAGGCAATCTATGGGAGAGGCCTATATTCAGCAGTGGACTTTAGTAGGCTGTAATAGTAACGGTAAGTTCTGTTTATAATTTTTGTAGTGAATATATATTTTTGTTGTCCTTTTATGTCACTTAAAATGAAGTTAAAATTTAGTTAATTACTTTATACGTGATTGTTGAACGCACATTTGTCAGCACCCATACGCGCCGTATCTATTGATGGCCTCGCACATTTGCACGTACGCGCCGAACGCAAATCTTTGACGACACAGTGACATTGATCGCTCAGATCGCTATGGAAAAAAATGTTGTATTAGGCTGCTTATTGGCAGAGGAAGAATAAAATAAAATTCGAAGAAATTTTCAGATATTTGCATTTGACATACAATAAATTTCAAGAATTGCTACATAACTAAAACCTATATAAAATATAATTCGAAACGAAAGTCGAAACCACCAGTTTTAGTGGAAAATCCACTAAGTTGGCAACATTAGACAACATGGTATCAGCAAGCGCCGAACGCGCCGGGTTATATGACGTCATCAGCATACCTCCTTCAATATTGGGATGGTAGTACGGTGCTGACAAATGTGCGTTCAGCTTAATTCAGCCATTAGCCGCTGAGCTAGCGGTTATATAATTATATAATGCAATGTGGTGGGCATGTCCCTGCAGACACGGGTGGTGGCGCGTGGCGGCGGGCGAGCTGGGCGGCGTGCTGCGCGCGCTGCACCCGCGCGGCGTGCGCGAGCGCGAGCTCCACGCCGCGCTCACGCACCACCCGCCCACCTTCGCCGACAACGTATGCGCCGCTACCTTTTTTATTCCTTTAGTAATGGACTCGTACGGTTGTACTTTTGCCAGTGTCAAATAATATGAAATTATTCGTTATAATAATTTGTTGAAAAGCTTCTTTGCAATGTGTTGATGCGTCACATTGCGAAGATTTTGAGAACAGCTTGAACCAGCAAACTGTCAATGATAATAGTATCTCAAGGCACTTCAGCAGACACAATTCCTTTGTGGTTCACATCACTATCGGAGTACTTGTTTCATCGTTTCCACTAATAGTTCACATGCGCAAACAATACACAAAATAGGACCACTTTTACCTATCAAACCTTTATAGGTTTAATTTAATAAACCGATAAAACAGGAGCAGCAATCCGCTGGCGGTCAAGTTCCGCCAAAACTCCTTCGCTTACTTTCTTGACATTAAAATGATAATCACTTTGTACTTATTGCGTCGTATATTTTATGAGCCGAAGTAGCTCTTATAGAATAGCTATACTCAAACAAACAATGCCTATGCCTAAGATGTGATACTAACAGTCTGTAATTATAGTAGCCCTAGCCTGCCAGCAGAAATAGATAAGAGTGCCAACAATATAGACGGAAGTCTTAATCCTAAGTAGATAAGGACCCTTACCTAGGTTACATTTGTACAAAAAAGAATATTAAATAATACTATAAAAAAGAATATTAAATAATACTATAAAAACGAAAATTATAAAATGTTTTATTAAATTATGTTTTTATATGGGCATAGATAAAACAAAAACTTTTTATGGACTATTAGTGGTATATAAGGGATATAACAATTTCTCCAATGAAAAACTTCCCTACACGTGGTGCACTTTGTTATTGAACATAAGAGGCTCTGACGGCCAAATAGTGTGGTTGTTGGTTGGTGTGTCCATTCAAAAAAGGGACCCGAATCACAAATGGAGGATGGGAAGCAACATAATTAGTGCGAGTGCAAAGCGAGATTATGTCTATTAATATTACAAGGTTTTTGTAATTCATATGACGATTCACTAAATTTAATTTCTTAAGCCTCTGTCACACACAACTAATGCCTAATCGCAACGAGAACTCGCTGTGTGACAGGCTATTAGCTGCGAATTGATTCATTCGCCGCGATTTGAATTCACATATTCAATTTTACTCTCTGCGAATGTGCACTCGCTGCGAGAATTCGCTGTGTGTGACAGGGAACTAGCTGCGAATAGCCATTCTGCTCAGCGCGCCGCTCCAGACTACAAGGTACAAGCCAGTGCATAGTTCGTTTCGTTGCTGCATAGATACGTGTGTGTAAGTCCATCAAACGAGTCAACCAAAAAACGATTCACTAAAGTGGGAAATTACTATATAATTCGTTTCTTGGGTGTGTATAGATAAAACGAGAAGCTGTGGGATGCAAATAATAGTAATTTAAAAAAAACGCAAAGGCAGACGCCTTCATAAAGTTGCTTAACGAATTAATTGAGTTGGGATTCGAAATAGCAACCCAAGAGCAATTGAAAAGAAAAATTAAGAATATAAAAGATACATAATATTATAGATAATTCTCGTGTAGTACTCGCTGTGTGTGACAGGCAGGCAGCGAATTGTCGCTGCGAGTATTATTCGCAGCGAATATTCACTGTGTGTGACTGAAGCTTTAGACAGCATGGTTATCCATCAAAGTTTTATTACAATTTTTAAACAAAAAATAATTCTACATTAAAACTCTTTCCATAATTTACAGGCACATATTGACAAAACCGACACAACTAATATGGAAGTCAATCCATCAACTGGCGAAAAACCAGATCAAGACTTTCCTCCACCTGATTCTCCTAACTCCTTCTGCGCTACTACGGCCCGTCGCGTTGACATGCAGCTATTAGCTATGGTAAGAACTTTTTTAACCAGTAGAGGTAACACAAAAATTACCGCCGAAACCGATTATACTTCTTACAAAAGTATGATCGGTTTCGTATTTGAGTTTTGCATAAATTAACCTTTTGTGAAATATAGATCAGTAGGATGTGGAAATAATAAAAAAAAGCTATTGATGTAAATCGAAATGGCAAAGTTTGATTCCTTGCTTTTTGGAATGAATTATCATTATATAAAATTCAATAATAATTAAACACTTATTGTATTTTGTTTTTGATTCAGGTTGAAGCGCTAGAAGAGAGAGTAGCAGCAGCGTCAATGCAAGTGAAAGGCTGGCGACCATCACGTCTGCCTCTCCCCGAAGAAGCTACTGGAGCTGAAATAGTAGCCCGAGCACGGCACAAGTTGGCTTCAGTCGAGGCCCACATTGAAAGGAGATACCTCAAACCGCCTTTGGTACAAAGGTATGCTAGGTAATGTGACTCACTTACTCAGGCTGCTAGTTTGTCGTGTGGTGAGGCTTTAATTTATGGGGGTAGTGTGTGGTAACTAGATTTATTTTAAGGTAAGAAAAAAGTCCCGATTAGCGTTTGTTTGCAGGGAATATTATCTGGGTTGGTTAAGTAATAAGAATAGTTTTATGCATAGAAATGCACGTGAGGCGTTGTTATTATGCACTTATAAGGTTTGTTCTATTATTTTTATTATATTCACACAGTTCTTTAGCAGTGGTTATACTGAGTAAACTTTCAGTTTGTATCAGAGTGAAAATAGCTATCCGGCTCGGAGGACCACCTTATCAGTTATCCTTAGTGTTAAACACTCTTAGTCTTTATTTGGATGCTCTGAAACTCTGAACTACATTAAAATTATTTATTTAGTTTTAAAAGTCTTATATTTTATTATAAATTGACGGTGAAGGTTGAAATTATTGCGTGTTGAGTGTTTTATTAAAAAGTGTTTGAAGAGAAAGTATTAGTTCAGTTCATAATTAAAATTTTTGGAATATCATCGCTTGTTCCGCGTTAGTAATGCATGACTATTCTAAAAATTTAAATTATATGAAAATTTTGATTTATTGAATATATTATGGGTTTATATGAAAAGTGACTGTGACAGTAAATTGATTTTTAATATTTTACTTTATAATATTGAAATTTAATTGAGCTGAGATTTTAAAATTTTGCATTTCTTTCCAAGATTATAAAGATGTTTCCCTTGCTAATTTTAGTAACGTCGACAACTACGCGAACACAGGCACACTCGTCATAATAACCTAAAAACCTTGTTTTGTTTTCTAGCAATTAGTACTTATTTTGCCGTGTTTTAGTGGTGTAAGAGATTCAGTAACCTTATTTATTACTTGGTGTCGTAAGAGGTGACTACGAAAAAGACTAGAAAGACCCAATGGTCTCTAAAACTTGCGACAGTAGCAAATATCACCCCTATGAGGCAATCTATGGGGGAAGCCTTTGTTCAACAGTGGACTTAAGCTGTAATGATGATGATGATAACTCAATGGTCTCATGCTTGTGGCCGTGTAACCACTTTGTTCATGCGAAACTAACATAAAATGCTCAGACCGGCGACGGGATCAGCGTCATATGTGCGAGACGTTTGGTACTGCGATTGCTAATCCGTATGCTAGGCTTGGCGATTTAGGCAAATTTTTCCTACAATGAGACAGGTTACGGGCTGATAAAGAATAAGATCTTATTTCACGATCTCAGAATTATTTCTAACTTTATACTGTTCTCTGTTGAGTAGTAATTATTATACTAGTTCATTAACATTATATTTTTGCTTCAGCACCACAGAGGCCACTTTAGGAGCGGTGTTGCAAGGAGAACATGGCAATGCTTCGGCCACGTCACCGCAGAATTCCGATGCGAATGAAGGGAAAGGTAAGGAAAATAATTGGTATCATGTGTCAGTAAGACGTTATTCACAACAGCCAGACAAAAAATAAAAAAACTCATGAAAACTAATTCAAACATTGAACAAAATTAGAGATCATTTATATTTTAATTCATTCTTAGAATTAAAAGTTTGTGTGTAGTCAACCAGTGAAGATCGAACTTTGTTTGCTCGCATACTAGGATTTTTTTAACGCGAACACTTATTTACTGTGTGATAAGGTTGCGAATTTTAAGCTTAGATATATTACGAGGAAACGTGAAGCTGAAGTCCGGCAACATGCATTGAGGAAGTGTGGCGGATTCCTTTCTGCTCTAAATACCCTTTCAGAAAATTATATAAAACTTTCCTATAAATATTTAATCATTTTAAATTGTTTTAGCAACTGTAAACTGAAATATTATGCTCGCCATGCTTTACTGTGGGATAATATTTTCAGTTTTACAAGAATACCACCTATAAATTTTTAAATTTATATAATTTTACCCATTTCATCGCGTTTAATTTT
The DNA here is from genome assembly GCA_029286625.1 of Parnassius orleans. Taxonomy (NCBI): domain Eukaryota; kingdom Metazoa; phylum Arthropoda; class Insecta; order Lepidoptera; family Papilionidae; genus Parnassius; species Parnassius orleans. Next base: position 1,546,467 of record JAGSMP010000083.1, read on the forward strand.
AACTTTTCTAAATCCGACGTTTCTGGTGCTTTACAGCACGTATGGTCACGCGGGAACTAAGTTTTTGACGTCTTGACGTCATAGTTAAGCCAAGCCCCTTCAGCTTTTAAATAATAATTTTTGGTCATATTCACACTGAACTAGCTTACAAGCTTACAAGTCTTGAAGTCTTGTAGTGGTATAATTTTTTTTTAAATTAAATAAAAAAATTAATACAATAAATATCGTAAAAATGAAATACAATAAATACGAAAAAAACTGTAAAATTGGTTTTTATTCAATTTTAAGTGTTTAAATAAAAAAAATCATTATGGAAACATATTTATTTCATGATATGCAACAAGCTAAACATTTCAAAAATATAGTAGTAAAGAATGCATTGTTATAGCAAAATGAGATATATTTAAATATGATGTTTTAAATATTGATAGTTTTTGTGGCAGCCGATGGGAAAGGGTTTGACCGATGGCAGCAGTAGATTTGCCATGGATTATGACGATCTTCAATTAAAAATGAAATTTCTATTGAACAGACAACAAGGGTATAGCCCGAGGGTTGGCGACATGGCGCGAGGCTGTTGCTCGCTGCAATACGTCAGCACAGCTCGCCATGTTACTGCAGGCCTTGGAGGCAGCTATTGCCTGGGACAAGAGCATCATGAAAGCCGTAAGTATTTTATATCTGGCTCGAACGACCATAACTTTATTATAGTTAGTGCAGTTATAAGTTAGTCGGATTCGAAAGACGTTGTTTTAAAACCCCTCGTTTTCCTTACAGAATTGCCAGTTTTGCTTGTCTGGAGACAACGAAGACCAGTTATTGCTTTGCGATGGTTGTGACAAGGGTTATCATACCTATTGTTTCAAGCCTCGCATGGAGAAGATTCCTGAAGGCGATTGGTGAGTATCTAATAACAATGCCCCATTGCAGGACTGATCGGGATAATAGGGTTATAGAGGAGAAAAAAGTCCGCCGTACAACTAATAATCTCATACGTACGTGTTATAGAGCATGGACTTAACCGATATAGCATGAAACGGCGCACATGCAATCGCTAGAATTCGAATGAACCGTATAATTGTTTTTTTTTTGTTGTGGTTTCGTTTCGGTTTCGTGCTCTTTAGTGCCTGGCGAGCTTTAATTTTTGGTAATTACCGTTACTATTACTAAAAGTATACTGCTGAACATAAGCCTCCCTGATAAATAGTTTCAAGGGGGTTATTTGCCATAGTTGCCACGCTTAGCAGGTGGGCTGGCAACCGCATTTTTTTAATTTTTTAGTGTTTTTTAGTTAATAAATAGATGTGCTGTGTTTCCCTTTGTCGTCTCTTACGACACCCACGGGACGATATGAGTTAGTGGATATACTTACACCGCTACTACACGTTGTTCTGGTACTTATTGGCCTGTATAGTCGTTGAAGCTCAGCTATGCGGTCGCCGAGCCACTCGGGTTCTGTCCCTTTTTTGATAATTGCTTATATGCAATTTTAAGTGTTGATTTATCACGTGCTTAGCAATTAAATATCGTGTGGAAACCTATGAGTGTGATGAATAAAATATTTCGAGGATATGCGAAGTCTGGGGGACTTCGCATATCCTCGAACACACACACTAGAGCAGCGTGACTGGTGGACCAATTTCGCTATATTACTCTTAGAAATAATAGAAGGCCTGAGCAGAGCAGTAGGACGCACATACTGTACGATGTATGAATATCGTATAGTTGTATGTGTTCCATTTCACGTACTAAAATGTATGTTGCAGACTGTTCGCGTCAGACGCTTAAACTAATTTCGTGGGGATACTGGCATCAGCAGGATAACAGCACTGCGGCAACGTTATTTTACGTTATGGATGATGCAGTCCAATATAACATATTTATTTTATTGTTATTAGTAAAAATCTCCTTGTGTATGATATTGTAGCTTTGAATATAACTATTTCGTTCCAAATAAAAAAAAAAAAATAAACTATATGTTAAAAATGTATTAAGTAATATCCGCGTAATCAATAGCTAGTAAATTTTTAACATCTATAAAATTAATAAGTGTTTGTTTGTAATGTCAAAATAACTGATTTTTACTAAATACATATGTAAGGTGTATACGGTACTTATAACAAAAAAAAAACAGTTTTAAAATTTTTGTTTGTTTGTCTGTCTGTTTGTTTCGGTTAATCTCCGAAATGGTTGGACCGATTATGACGGGATTTTCACTGGCAGATATCGATGTTATAAGGAGTAACTTAGGCTTTATTTTAGAAAAAGAAGTAAGGTTCCGCGCAAAAAAAAAACCATGAAATCCAATCGTTATAAATTCTACGCGGATAAAGTATAGGAGAACAGCTAGTTTTTAATATAATGGATTTCCGCAAAGTAACGCCTGGTTATATGAATTATGTTAAAAAGTATGTAATGGTCCCTTATTTGTGTTTATTTCTAATTTTTGTTCATTTGTTCTGACATAATTACATACATACATTTATTTTAAATAATTTTTTCGCATGCCACGAAAGGCAAAATATGTGAAAAGAAATATTGATTCTGTATTCATCCGTCGGTACCCATGTTTTTAGCGAAATAAATGATAAATGTTGAATGAAATGTTGCAGGTACTGCTGGGAGTGCGTGAACAAGGCGCGCGGCGAGCGCGTGTGCATCGTGTGCGGCGGCGCGGCGGCCGGGCGCACCATCCCCTGCGCGCTGTGCGTGCGCGCCTACCACCAGGACTGCCACTACCCGCCGCTCACCAAGGTCACCGCACCACCCAGCCTCACCGCCCGCTCACCACCTCACTCGTTCGCTTTTCTTTTATACAATAAGGGTGACAAACGAGCGCACAGTGGATGCTGTGGCCCGTACACATCTACATTTATCCTCGATTAAGAACCAAAATACAGATGCATTGTCACCCCCGAGGACTAAGATGGATTTCCCCGTTTCCCGAAACACATACACCATATTTTAAGCTGATGTTCTGTGAGAGCGTAGTGCTACACCGGTCGAGCCGACCCATTCGTACTACAAGCATAATATAGCTGCAGCGTGGCTCTACCACGTATAACACACTCACCCACAAACAAACCTCCTGATCACCTCACTGTCCTATCCTTCTCCAACATTATTTCTATCAATGAGGACATTCACAACTTTTTCTGCCACCAGGGCGGCGCCACTTATGAATGAGGTGAAATATTTGACAGATTTCATTTATTTGTTAGAGAACTGTAGAGATTAATGTTTCCTTCTAAAATATTAGTTATATTTTATATTAATTACATTGTAAATAGATAAAGCCTACGTATATTCCTACGTAGCTACAAATATTCCTAAAAGTAGTTAAAAATGTGTAAAAAAAATGGAAGAGTACAGCACTGAGTCATTGTTTTGTATACAGGGTATTTTGAAACGCTCCCGAAAACGAAGACAGATGATAGTACTAAGGATACCTATGATGATGGGTCACAAAGAAATTCGATCCCGAGGAAAAAAATCATCTTTTCACAACGTTTTATTAACTTTATTCACGCTCCATCATGTTATTACAGTTATTTGAAACGATATTTAACAAAAAAATCATGAAAATACTGAAACATAAAACCAGCAGTGAAACTTTAAAAGAAAATCAGCTGACAATAGGGTCAATATCCTCGCGGGCGCCGAACTCTTACCCAGATCGGCAATGAAACAATGCATTAGGTATACTACCTCTCTACCCTTCCCTTTCACACACGCTGCTTCGTGTCGCCTCGCGCTGTGGAATTTCACATGCTTCAAGGACGTTACAATAATTTTAGTTTTGAGACAGTGCCATGTTGACTATCACGAGCGATAGTTCAATTGTTTTGTTTATTAAATTATTGTCGTTATTACTTGTTATTTATTAATTAATGATGTTGTTCTTGTTGTTACGTTTTGTGTTTTTATTTTGTTTTAATAATGCCTAACGCGTAGGTACATTTATAGTGCTTGTGAATACGGCAACATGTTAATGTGCCTTGAAGAATCTCATAAGGCCACGGAGGATCGGTAGCTGTTTCACCTAATTTTTTAAATAACTTAGTACTGAACTGATCTGAATAGGTATAACTGAATACATCAGAATAATAAACATACCTACACAATGGATAACAAAGCATGACTCTAACCTTGTAAACATTTTATTTAAGTATTTTTCATTAGCGGGAATCGAACCAGTTATTTGGTTTATTTAAGCTAATTTTTTAAATAACTTGTTAACATTTTATTTAAGTATTTTTCATTAGCGGGGAATCGAACCAGTTATTTGGTTTATTTAACCTAATTTTTTAAATAACTTAGTACTGAACTGATCTGAATAGGTACATAACTGAATACATCAGCATAATAAACATACCTACACAATGGATAAAAAGCATGACTCTAACCTTAACATTTTATTTAAGTATTTTTTTTCATTAGCGGGGAATCGAACCAGTTATATGGTTTATTTAACCTGTGAATTGAATTAAAGTGGCTACGTGGAGACAAGCACAGTGGCAAAATAGTAGGTTAAGTAGATAAGTTAGGTATTTAGACAAGTGTTGTAAATTATTAGGTATTGTGGTACCATCGCTAGTTGCGGGCCGCGCGAATTCGGCGTTCGCGCGTACATTGTCCCTAGTCAGCTGATTGTAATTCAGTAATTCCACTGCTGGTTTTATGTTTCAGTATTTTCATGATTTTTGTGAAATATCGTTTTAAATAACTGTAATAACATGATGGAGCGTGAATAAAGTTAATAAAACGTTGTGAAAAGATGATTTTTTCCTCGGGATCGAATTTTTGTGACCCATCATCATAGGTATCCTTAGTACTATCATCTGTCTTCGTTTTCAGGAGCGTTTCAAAATACCCTGTATATACGTAACTAGAAACCGAAAAAGTAATAATTAAATCGCAACATTTCAACGATGATAACACTGTGTGACCATCTGCATAACAAATAAGTTCACTTTAGTCCCATCTAGCGATATCTAGTGAGTGTAAGATTATTAAGCCCTCATTAGGTGTGAAAACAATGCTGCAGGAATTAGTACCTAAACAAGTAGTGACAGTGACGTCACATTTGTTCCAGATTCTTGTCAAAGTTTACTGCTGGATATGGGCTTCTCCAGTTTTAGCGAGGATTTATTTTGGTCCAAGCAAAAAAGCAAAACATAAGACATAATTTCGAACTTGCTAACGAATTCAGTTGCTCACATACAATGAAATGAAATTTATCTGGCTATACGTTGGTCAAAGAAACTGCTCATAAAGTCATATAAGTTTGTTCTTAAAAGTTTTCTAAATTATTAAATTAATCACTTTTGAAACAGAACCCACGTGGCAAATGGTACTGCACGCAGTGCATTTCACGTGCACCTCCAAAGAAACCACGAAATACAAAGAAGCGAGAAAGCAAACATAAGGACAACAGCATCGACCTTGACCAAAGCATGGTTCCAAGGTTAGTATTTGTCTACTCACGTGTTTTTATATATATATTTGTAAATAACACACAATTTCTTTATTATATTGTTATGTATATACTTATCGTGTATATAATTATATTTATCTCGTGTATATTTTCTAACAACTTACGGGTGTAAGTAAGTTGTTAGAAAATACACCCTTACCCTTTCTCACAGGTCATTATATCCTCTGCAATGTGGTTGCCTGGCAGAGATCGCTTCGAAGCGATAAAGCCGCCAATTGTAACTTTAAATATTTATTTTTTATTTTATTTTTTATCTCTTATGTTTTTCTGGTGTACAATAAAGTATATTTCATTCATTAACACACACAGAGACAAAATTAAATAGGCTTCATTAGCCTGAATACACATAAGGCTTACGCTGCTAAATATTCATAAAATCGTTCTAATGCGATCAAACACAAGAGTTATCAAACGGTGATGCAACATATACACACATGTAAAATGCAAATGAATAATAATTTGATTGTTCCCAGCCCGGCAGCATCGCAGGCGTCGACGTCGACGACGGCGGAAGAGTGCGCGGCGAGCGTGATGCACACGCCCGAGAAGCACGACGAGCGCGACGAGCCGCTCGCCGAGCCGGAGAACGGCCTCAACCACCACACCGGTGAGCAAATTATGCTGCACCTCGCTTACATACTTTATTACAATCCAATTGACATAGCTAAAATGATGATGTGCCCCTGGTCACACATCGTACTGCACTTCACCTACAAACTTGATTACAATTTGATGATGTTCTTCTAGACCGCACATCGTACTTTACCTGCCCTATATACTTCTTTACAATCCGATGATGTCGTTAAAGTGATGATGTTCTCCTGGCCGCACATCGCACTGCACTAAGTCCATATAGTTCATCACAATCTAATAGCATTTTATATGAAAATGCAGTGATAAACGAACTTACAGTCTATCTAATGGTAAGTGTCTACAGCAGTCCATGAACACCTGCAGCCAACTTTAAACAAAGAAGGCTACAGATGCGTTGTCACTTCTGAGGACTAAGATGGAATGCCTTCAAACCGGAACACACTAGTGCAAGCACTGCACGGCACTCAGACGGACTCCGAGGCAGAAATGGAGTTTGATGATATTCTTCTGCTCGCACATCGTACAGCACCTCGTATACATACTTCATTACAATTCAGTGACATCGCGTATTTAATGTTGTTCGTGGTTGCACATCTAATTGGCGACGTGCCAAAATACTTCTATTACAATCCAAAGACATCGCTAAATTAATGATGTTGTCCTGGTTGGTCGCCACATCACACTGCACCACACCTGAAAGTAATGATGTTGTCCTGGTTGGTCGCCACATCACACTACACCACACCTGAAATTAATGTTTAAGTGTAAAATAAAACAAAAAATGTACCAACAGTCGGCGAATTAACGGAAGACGGCCCGCCGCCTGAGAAACGACGCGCGTTGCAATTTGGCGGAAACGGAGCTTTGCAACACGATGAATCGGATCACATGGACGGTCAGTATCGGAGGATTTAACTTACTAATTTCTTATAAGCTATTATTGCCACTTGAAATTATACCCCACCACGCAAAAGTTGTAAGATATAGTAATATGCAACAATAAATCGAGAAATCATTATCTAAATTGTATTAGATAGGTGCTTAAATTTTATGCGTTACCAACTAAAATCCGTAAATCCACTCATGAGGTCTTTAAGCTGGTTGTCCTACACAGGTCTAAACACTACGCAAGAGTATCTACATAAAACATATATTTTATGCTCCTTGTTTCCTACTAAATAAACTAAAGATAAATAGTAAACTACCACAAGCCTTACAAGGCTTACTCCCTTCATCAGCTTGTAAAAGTTCACTGTTGGACATGGACTTCCTTCTCCATTGTAGGAAGGAAGTTTTATTATTATAAAAACGTAAATTTAATTATCATAAAATCATACATTTTATTAGTTATAGATAGATGATCGATTTGGTGTAGAAAATGACTTTTTTTGTCCCAAATTAGACGTGCGCATATGCGGTGTGAAATTTGCACACCGAACATTGTGTATGTGGGACATGTAAACCAAAAAAAAATGTTGGTGTCAAAACTGTGGAGCGAAAGAGACCAAAATGCGATTGTATGTAAAGTAGTTGTGTAAATTTTAATGCGACGGTAGCCTAATGGCAGGATGCGAACGTCGAACTCAAATGGTCTTATTCCAAAAAAAATATGTTTTAGTACTGGTTTGAACCAGGACTAAAAGATTCAGGTTTGTTACAGTATTAACGTTAATACCAGAATCAAAATGTGTGCATATTACAAAACGCAGACTATCCGAGGACCCATTAGTACCAAAGTTAGTACTGGTTTAAATAACATCCACAGATAAAAAACAAAAAATGACACTCTTTCATTCGTTCATACTTCATACAGGTTTCATTTTTGTTTCTCTAAATATTAATGTTATTATCACGCTCGATATCCTTAAATTATTATAATATTTATCAATACAAATATATATCATACATTGTTATTTGTTAAGGTTGAAATCAAAAAATGTTTATTCTGTAACAATAAATTTACATCATTAGCAGTACACAGAGTTCTCCTTTTAAGTATGTTTCAATAATTGTGACAGGAAAACTAGCTCTTCCTTAATTAACATACAATATTTGTAGTTACAAGAAGAACATAACATTCCTTTCCTTTTGATAAATTAATTCTAAAAATCTGTCTCTCTCTCTCTCTCTCTCTCTCTCTCTCTGTGTGTGTGTGTGTGTGTGTGTGTGTGTGTGTGTGTGTGTGCCGTGAGTGTATGTGTGCGCGCGTGCTTTGTAGGCCGTGTTATTTTTACAAATTTTCGATTTCGTGATAATCTTTCCACTTGAGCCATTCAATAAGAAGTTTCTTACATTCTTTTAGTTTTTGAATAAATATTCAATTCTTTGTTTAAGTAATTGTACAAATAAGAGAACTTTTTTGCCTGTTGCCGTCTAGCAAATGCTGTTTTAACCGGAGCACTTGGAGCTACGTTAATTTTTCTCCTTTTATTTTCGAATTAGCTTAAGAACTTTATTTAATATGTATAACTTGCGAACTGTAAGAAGATCACACAGGGCGTATAAATCTTGTGTTGGGAATTTGTAAGGCTTAAAATTCATAATTTTCAGTATAGTTGAACTCTCTCTAAATCCAAAAACTTTGTTTTCGTAGCACCTCCCCATATACTAATACAGTATACCAGAACTGATTGATCTAAAGAAACATACACTTGTTTTAATATCTGTGTTGCTGCGAGATGTCTTAAAATTTTAAAAAACCATATGAATTTTCTAATCCTTTTCATTAAAAGTTCGGCATGTTGATGCCAGGATAAACGCTGATCCAATATTATTCCAAGATATTTTGTGCTAGATACTTTATTTATATGTGGGCATGAGCAGTTAGAGTTATTAATGTCAACACAAGAATGAATTTTAATATTAAAATTAGGTTGAGTCCTATTGTAGTTAGTAAAACATACATAGTTTGTCTTAAATGTATTGAGAGTTAACAAATGTATTCTTAACCTTTCTGCAACCTTGGCTAACCCTACTTCAGTGCTGTGCCGAACATATTCCCAGCTTCGACCACAAAATACCAAAGCAGTGTCATCTGCATACGAGAACACGTGCCCATTTTGTAGCGACATTTTACAAAGGTGTTTACGTAAACCAAAAATAGAGTCGGGCCTAAAACACTCCCCTGTGGGACACCGTAGGTAATGGTAGAGTCTTGACTACGTGCTCTTCTATTTTGACCCGTTGTCAAAGGTTTGTTAAGTAATCTTTAAATAAGTCTAAGGGTTTACCTCGTATGCCTATTTGTTCAAGTTTATTTACAAGAGTGGGGACAGAGACGCTGTCAAAGGCTTTTTTTTATATCGAGAAAAACTGTTAAACATTTATTTCCTTTGTCAGCTTGGTCAATAATGAGTGACGTCAGCCCTGAAATAGCGTTTTCTGTGCAAAGTCCTCGTCTGAAGCCAAATTGTGACATTGAAAGTATATTATATTTATTTAAATAATTAATCAAACGGTTATTTAACAATTTTTCTAAAATTTTGGATATTGCGGGATGAACTGATATAGGTCTGTAGTTATTTGGATCGCTTCTATCTCCACCTTTGTATACAAGGGTAATTAATGCCAACTCCAGAGCTGTAGGAAAACACCATCCCTAAAGCAAAGATTTACCAGGTGTGTTATTATGGCTATTAATAATATACTATCATATGGGCCTGTTTTAGAAAATTGGTGGTGATATAGTCATATCCAGGGGCACTCTCTGTTTTAAGATTCATCAATATACTCCTTACCTCCGAATCATCAGTCTCCAGCAAAGCAAAAGATGAAGCATGGGTGCTTACTGCTTTATCCGTAGTGGAAAAGTTAATAGAGTTAAATTTTGATAAAATATCCTCCGCCAAGGATTTCCCAACATTAGCAAAGTAACTATTAACCAAATTAACGGATTCAAGAGGGGTCGATCCTATTTTTAACATCTCTATATTTTTATCTAATGATTGCTTGCGATGTGTGATATCATGCGTTCCAGAGCGTCTTATGGTTTCCGGTGGCATTCATTATCTGTTCTCGCTAATATTTGAGCTTAAGTTTGCAGTGATTTCTATAGCGCTCATACGTGATCCTCAACACTTTATTTTCTGGATCAGATTTTAATTTTAATTGCATATTATTACGGTTCCTAATGCAACGTAGGACACCTTGTGCGATCCAGGGTTTTATTGTGCGACTTGTTTTGGGGACTAATTTCACAGAGGTATTTTTTAAAATATGTGTTTGGATTTTATTTACCAACAGTTCAGTTAAAATATTAGAAACAGAGCATAAAAGCAGATCTTGTAAATTTGTGTTTTAAGGCTATTAATAGCATTTTCATAATTGACTAACCTTTTGTATTTATTACTAAATGCAGTTTTATTATAAAAATGATTTAACTCAAGGAAAGTCATGTAATGATCTGTGATAGTTGTGTTTATCACTACGATTGTTGCATTCGTTTTATTTGTATCTTTTTTTTAAATACAGTGATCGAGACAGTCGTAGACCTCTCGTAGGTATCGAGTGTCCTGGAAGCAAGCCGTTTGTACACAACATATTTAAATAGTTTAGTCTATTCATCCTTTCATGTGTACTTTCATTACATTTGTGTATTATATTAATGTTAATATCACCCGTCAAAACAATAAGCTTACACATTTTTAAGGACTCTAAGTAAAGATTAAGAGAGTTGATAAAACTTTCAGCATGGATGTTAGATGGCGAGCGATAAATACCAATAATAATGTGGTCATTAAATTGAATTTGCAGACAAGACGCTTCTAATAGAGAAATTTCCTTGACACTCACTGAATGCTTATTGTTATATTAATATAAACAGCATAATTAATACAAACATAATATAATCAGTCCAGTGATTTATATGCTGTGTTGTATTATAGGACGTATAATTATTTAACATGGGAACAGGTTTGTTCTTGTCTAACCAACACTCGCTAAGGATAATAAAATCAGGCGTTATTTTAAGTTGAGTAAGATTTAAGAAATTTCTGTAAATACTCCGAATATTTTGTGATATAATAGTTATATCGGATTTATGTATTATGTGTTGTTTTATAAAGTCTTCGACACGACGTTCACTGGATTGTGCAATAACTATTTTGTCTAATTCATCTAAAGTATTTAGGCAACTATCCATTATCAGTATTAAATTTAGATTCTTTATACCTATATAATTTGCAATACGTGTCTTAATTCTAAGTGTATAAGTATTGATTGTATAGGAGTACTTTTGTGATATGTTTGGGCATAATGTGAATAATTTGTGTGTACGAGTATGTTTAATATATTTATGAAAGTGGATAGAGATGTGTGTGTGTCAATTTTTTGTGTGTGTATTGGCATTATCATAACAAAAATTATTTTACATTTATTTAGGTTAAATATTTTAGGAACACTAATCTTAAAAGACCAATAAACATAGAAACAAAAATATATCAACACAAAAATACTTAATCAAATACAACACAAAACCAAAACAAAACAACAATAAGTAAAAATACAACAAAATCTTGCTCCCAGCCATATTCTCTGCTCCGTTTGTTACGCTGAGTGACAAAATTTGGTGGCGTGCGCTCCACTCGATCAATATTTTATATTCATTAGTTGATCTGTCATACTTGTCCATCGGAGATAATAACGTTCTAGAGGCGCGAACCGCACGATCGTATCTGTTAGAGACCTTGCAATGCTAAAAATGGCGTATCATGTGCGTGCACTGATTTGACAAGGTGAGAAGAACAAAAGAATTCACATTACCTCGTAAGTGGGTGATTCGCCAGAAAGTACCAGGGCTGCAGTATAAACGAAGAGGTTGCTAATTTTTCTTCTCAGGTGCTTAGTACCTCCACTTGATTTATGCACTCCTACTTTTCGTAGCTAATATATTAACACTAATTTTAATTTATTTTAAAAATAATTTAAACAAGATGAGAAGAGGGAAAAAATCTATCGAGCACAACTTATACTTAAGACGCGCTTTTTATAATCAAAGTTGTTTTAATTTTAACAAGTCTAGCGTAAAAAGGAGTGAATTACATAGGTAGGTACTGGGAGCGCGTAATGCGAGACGATTAAAAATGTTTATGTTGCGTCCATGGAATAAATCAATGCTCGTGTTATTTTAATTCATTGTTCTAAGTATTGTGGTATTGCAGTTAGTGAGGTTTTGTTCTGGAGATTGTGTGTGTGGATAAGTATTAATCTACCCATATGAAAATGAAACAAAAAACAGAGTGAAAGTTGGAGTTCTAAAGAAAAAGTTAGTGGAACATCGAAATTTATTTTATTAGTGCGTTATTTATTTTATTAAAGCGAATTTTGTTATTAATATAGGAAATATCACGTACACTTATTGCTCAATCAGCACATATTATAGAGGATAGGTCGACGAAAACGTCAGTAAATATGCAGAAAATAAAAAAGTAAGTATTTAGTGCTTTTATGTGTAAAATAGGTACGATATCTTCCAAATTCATCAAGACAATCATGTTATTATTCATTATTAACGACTAAAAACATGAAATGAAAACGACGCTAACCTCAGTTAAAGTAGTATCGAAATTGATTTTAGTACCATAGTTAAATTAGGGGTCACGGAAGTTTAACTTTAGTACCACAGATAATCCTTGAACTTCAGATAATCTTCGTTTTGTAATAACGTCTTATTTAGATCATGATTTAAACCTAATACTAACCCCAGTACTATATTCAGTCCGTGTTTTGGAATAAGGCCGAAAAGGTCGTGGGTTCGAATCTGCCATTCGACTACTGTCGTAAACCCTCCTAACTCAAGCGTTTTAAGCTTGCCAGAGTGGTTAAAGGGAATATTAGTAATGTTAATAGCATTACTAGTATTTAAAAAAAAAACAACCTGGCCGCGAGACCCGATTTTAAAGTAGCAGGTGAGATGTATGTACAATAGCAATGAATATTACTTTTGAATCTGAACAAATTGTAGTATGCGGAAAATTAAAATGTTTTCGTAATTTTAAATTTATTTTCTTAATGTCAAAAGATCATTATATTTTCTAAATTAACGGAACATTATTTATTTGTTACAGTAGACGACGTCAATTCAGAGAATCTGCCTTTGGTGCCACGAGTGAAAAAGGAGAAAACCAGTGCCAAAAAACAACTTAAGGAATTACAATTTTGCAAGTAAGAACATTAATTTAATTACTTATAAGTAAAGTTTTTTGAAGGTTCATTTTCATACTTTCGGGAACAGAGAATTGAGAAACAAAGCCCGTTTCACGCTGGGATATTCACAAACAACACGACTTCGTTGCTAACCATCGGTCGTCTGTTTGTATTCTAGTTTACGTGTGATAAAGGCTTTTTGAAAATTCAAAATCAAAATTCAAAAAACAGTTCTAGAGCGAAGTAGGGTTAGCTAAGAAGTTTTAAATATTTAACATTTATTCATTTGTCCCAAGTTTATTTGGGGCTTATATATCTCATGTTTATGTAAGGCTTATAATAAAAAAATGTGCCATTCTTGTTATTTGTCTAGGATGTCGTAATAGGCACCTAATGAGATATGGTTCTCAAAGGTGACAATGCATCTGCATTTTGATTCTTTATTAAGGATATATGTATATGTCTATGGGCCACAGCATCCACTTACCATCAGGTGGACTGTGTGCTCATTTTTCTCCCTAATTCTATTTAAAAAAATTGGGGTTTTGATTGTCTAGGCGATATGCTAGCCAATATCACTTTTGACACAATTTTCCATCTATACCCATATTTTTTGGCTAAATGTGTTCCGACTAGCTTGCTGCTCTTTGGACTATAATACAGGCGTAACGCTATGTTAATTATTTGTACGTTCACTCATTTTTACTCTTTACGAATATACACAAAAATGTTTGTAATTATTGTATATCGCCAAGGAAGATATTTGGTCGTTTAATTAATGGCATTATCTTTTGAGTACATTTTATAAATTAATAACTTAACTTTTCTTTCAAAACTTTACCATTATCAGAAAAATAGCGAAGGAAATAATTATTCTTACCACGAACAAAAATCCGCGTCAAATTGCGAGCGATTTGTTTGCCGACGGGCGGCGGGCGCATGCCTCAGTTCCAAAAAGACTTATCCCATTCTAAACTTGCGTGGATTTTAACTACGCTCATGCTCAGAAGGCTGCAAGTCTGCTAAGCTGAGTTTATTTGCAATTTGCAAGAGAGGGAGATTATGTCATGAAATAGAAGATTGAATACCTTACCCCGGAGACCCTTTTTACTGGAAAAGAGGCATTCCATCTTAGTCCTCACGGGTGACAACGCATCTGAATTTTGATTCTTTATTGAGGATAGATGTGGATTCGCAGTTGATGCTTCCAAGGACTTGTTTCGTTAATTTTAAAATAGTTATGGCATCATTGAATTCAAAATTAAGAGCTTGGCAATTCATATGATGATCTCACCGGTCGTCAATCTTGACAATGCAAAGGACCGGCTGCCGCGGGCTGGGGCATGTACGGCACGGGAGCTCCGCAGGGTTCGCGCGATTCACGCACGCTGCATGCATTATTAGTCAGTACGACAGCGAAGTTGTCTATGGGTGACAGCAACCACTTACCATCAGTGTGATCGTTTGTCACACTATCCTATAGAAAATACCGATATTCATAAACCCTTCAATTCTCTACTCTCTATACCATGTTTACGTCGAACATAAGACACGTCAATTCTTTTTTGTTTTTAATACAACAGTCTATTTGATATTGAACTAATTGCAGAAATTTGCTGTGCGAGATGGAGTGTCATGAGCACGCGTGGCCGTTCTTAGTGCCGGTGAACACGAAACAGTTTCCGCAGTATCGCAAAGTAATCAAGTGTCCCATGGACTTGTCCACTATTAAGCGCAAGCTTCACGATGGATGGTAAGTTTATATCGCCAATTCCATGTATGTATAATGTAACATATTCATCTCATCATTATCGTCTAAGATATAGCAGACCTCCCTTAAACTAAGGGATTTGCTACGCAGGATATGGCGAATTGACGACTCTTTAGATTATTTTTATCTTTAACGGTGATGAATATCACAAGACCACCCTGGAGCTTCTTTTAGATTTGTTCTTTTCAGCCTTTTGAATCCAGAATTTGCATAAACATAATTTTTAGGGACGGTATTTTTAAGTTTCGATATACTCACCAGGCTGGGTATGCAGGTGGGTGAGCAGTGAAAGAGCTAGCCTTCCAATTAATGATCGAACTGCGACATAATTAGCCTATTACGAGATAATTCTTGCCATGTTTTGTGAATATTTTTCTTTCATTGTGCGTAGCTACAAATGCAAGGAGGAGTTCGCGTCGGACGTGCGACTGATCTTCAGCAACTGCGAGGTGTTCAACGAGGACGACAGCCCGGTGGGGCGGGCGGGTCACAGCATGCGCCAGTTCTTTGACGCGCGCTGGCCACACGCGTGACATCACTACGCCGCACTAGACCACACTAGCCCACCGCTGTACGGGATCGACCGCCCTCCACAAAATATATCACAGCATGTGCCACATCTTGGTACGACAGCTTCACAACTTACGGACAGTCAGTGGAAAAAGGGAAGTGAAACTTCCGATCCCTAAATGATAAGTCAAAGTCACTCTACAAACATATGACAAATTAATGTGAAATATAAGAGGAACGTAGTATGAAATATATGACAAACAATGTTATTTTGACGATTTTTGAATTTGTTCGCTGTTAGCACTTATAAATAGATGAGACTTCCTCATTACTAAAATACATGCAGTTATAAGACAATATTAAAATATTATATAGTTTAAAGAGAAAAAACACTGCCACAACTAAGTTTAATGTATTTGCTGTTACTTAAATTCTCTCAGGAATGGTTATGATATTAGGCTCTTTTTTATTTGTGTGCAATTAAAAGCATTTGGGCTATTACTTATTCCAGAACAATAGTTTTATTATGGTGAATATTTCTAAAATATTTCTGGTTGGATTAATATATTAATTACGTAAAAATATATAAAGAATGTACGATAAACATAAATATTATGATACAATGAAATAATACAACAGTAGAAAATAAAGTTAAATTAATAAATAAACAAGACAAAATTTCTCGGCATGATTAATTAAACGGCCGAGAATTAGGAGAAAGAGAAAAAACCGGCGAACGATGCTGCGAAAGGTTTCAACCATGGTTAGCACGTTCGAAGAACGACTACTGGAATAATATCGGTCGGCAGACCACCCCACATGTGTTTACCTTGTGAGCGAGATTCAAATAT
Source organism: Parnassius orleans (assembly GCA_029286625.1). Taxonomy (NCBI): domain Eukaryota; kingdom Metazoa; phylum Arthropoda; class Insecta; order Lepidoptera; family Papilionidae; genus Parnassius; species Parnassius orleans. The sequence continues at coordinate 1,562,833 of JAGSMP010000083.1, forward strand.
TTTGTCTTATATTATTATATTAATACACAGGCAGCTTTAAGCTGAAGCGTACATATCTATTTAAATTCTCTTTTAAATGTTCGTCATATTGATGTATGATTGACATTAGAAGCTGAATGAACGAAGTGTTGTCATCATTTATAACCGTTTCACAAATATTGCATCCAAGAAGAACACAATAATATGTTCTGTGATATCAGTAAAATATTTGATTATAAAATTGAGTTTGACTGTCTCATAATTGTACAGTGTCACAAATCGCTATCATAACGTTAACCTGCGCGGTAGTCGATTTATTTCGAGGACGCTGCACGTTCCGATGGGTCTGTTTTAACGTTGCTTCACGGTGCAAGTCCTCGTGGAAGTTTGTTCACGCGATAGGTCGTCGACTACTAGATATTGTCGACGATTGACCAGCCAACCGACCAAACGCCTGGATAGTATCTAGTCGATGACGCTCGACGATGTCTACTCATCTGTCGTATGCTATTTACTTACTGTACATTTGCTGTGAAATGTACATGCGCCAACATGCCTTCTGTTCTGTCGCTCCGTGCTTACCACGACTCGTACCGCTATCAATCATAGATTACTCAATATCAAATATCAGGTGTAGTAAAAACTATGTTATTTTTCTTGTCTTGACATGGATTAAGTGTTTATCCTTAAAACAATTATAACATAATATAATAAATGAAATTTCTCTCTTTCCTTTCTACTTATGGTTTCATATATAAATAAAAATTAACCATGTTTTTATTGAAATGGAGTAAACAACACACTATCGCTGACATTTTCCGCACAAAACATTGTAAGACTAATTATTTTTCCTCACATTGTTATACTTCACACTGTTTTTTTTTAATATGTAATCTATAAAAGTAGATTTTTTAATGACATGTATACTAATGTCAATATTTTTGGCTTCTTACAAATTGAAACCCTACAAAACTTGGCAAAGACTTATAATAATATACATTCCAAAACAAATAGGACTCCTGTAATAATTTAGGTCATGACATCAGTTGAGGCAGCAATTCTGTAAGATATGAATCTCATTTAGGACGTTGATAAATGGAGAAGTGGTGTGATTTCTATTGTTGTGAACTTGTGAACGGACAACACGCACACGGTTATTTTGTTGGATGTACTTGTATTTAAATAAGTAGCTGACTGTATATATTAGTATTAAAAGTAATATTAGCGATAAAAAGTATTAGATCGAGATCTATTTTTAAGCATAGAGAATATAGAGTATTGATGTCATTTTTCGAATATTATTTTTTTAAATAATTTGCATGTAGCAACGAAGCAGTATTTTGAATAAGTCTCTTATTCCCTGCATTTTATTCGATTTGAAAAATTTTAAATTCTCGTTTCGGTGGCCAGTTAATTCAGTCGTAGTCGAGTGGAATTTGTAAATGTGTATTTGGGTGTGTAAAAATTATTAAATAGTTATTATATAAAAGCTTATTGTATGGAACAATCTGCTTGGACAATTTAAGTGGCATTTTTCTGAACGCAAATGCCATGCGATTTGTGTATTTAAATGGTCTGTACAAGACTTACTGCCTTTAAATTGCAACCAGGGATTGGTTCATTAATAGGCATTAATTCAAATTATTGCATTAGACGGGAATATAAATTTAGAGAGCAAGTAAGTGTAGCTTAGGGCCTAATTCAAAAGTGACAGGCGTTTTGCTGTTATATTCGAATGAATACATTCTCTTTTCTTTCAAATGAATAACATTATTGGTGACTAAAATATTGTCATTTAGTAGAAGGAAAAATCCATGCATACTTTGAAGTGTAGTTTCTTTTCTTATACATAGGCCCAATTTACAATGCCGCGGAACGGAATGGAAGCGAATTTTTGTAGCGAAATTGTACATAGTAAAATGAGTTTTATGTTAATTGTGTAAAGTTCAAACTAGATATGAGCCAAAAAAATTCTCGAGAATTCCACGGAAGACGCGCGACTTCTTTTATCATATCTAGTTTGCACGTTACGCAATTAACATAAAATTCATTTTACTATGTACAATTTCGTTACAAAAATTCGCTTCTATTCCGTTCCGCGGCAGTGTAAATTGGGCCATAAAGTTGACGGTCGCCATTTCTTAGCAAACCAAAATAAGTTTGAAACCAGAAAAAAAACATCGTAAAATACCTTTTTGGGGTTACTTAGTGAACTTTTGACTTGAACGAGTGACTTTTTTTACAATTTATAGTCACATGACAGCTCCATATGTAAAAATATTAATATGAGTTTTCGTGAATTGTTGTAAGAACTGTTTCAATAGATTTTCAGATTTCTATATAAATATAAATACCTATAAATATCTGAAATTAGAACTACTCGATTTTATGTTACTTTGCAGGAAGATGAAAAAAATCAAAAAAGATGTAACTAAGTATTATTTTCTTTATTTTAGAAGAATACATTTCTTAACCTCTTTCTATTTATTGTTCTTTTTATATTTGCTAGAAAAAGGATTATCACACTAAGTTAATACTCAAATAATTTATTTACTAAAAAATTGTTGAAAATACTTTGGCAACTAGCAACCCTAGCCGTGTCCCGGTTTACACTAGTGTCGCTTATTCATATCTAATTTTGTTTTCATATAAATCTATACTTTTACTAATTATGCTGTACTTGACTCTCTTTAAAAGATTGTAAATGTTTAATAATTCAACAGTCATATTATTTTATTTATTTTAGCATTTATTTATTTTAATAATTGTTTATAAGTTAAAACGATATTGAACATTGTGATTGGTGAATCCAAATTACTAGTACTTATTTACAACAGTGAATTCTTTGTCGCTTTTTGTTTGATAAGGATTCGCAATTTGGTTCGTATGGTGTAAAGATATCCATTGTCATTCCTCTTGCACAATACTGTGTTTCTTTTTATATACCGAGTATTTTAGCGAAAGTATTAATAATTTTACGAATACTTAATCCAAGCTTTTAATTTTTAAAGTTATTTACTCACTGTGTTTTAAATGATCCCTTGGCGATCATTTCATAGACAGATCTTTTTGAATAAATTATTATTGCGTATCTAGTTTTTTAATCTTTGTATACTTAAAATGCCTTTGCCAAAATATGCTTTCGAACCTCAAACCTACTGCCATTACATAAGGTCAATATTTGGAATTCGTAAAACATATTTTGGCTAGGATTGTGAATTCGTCCGCGGGCGTATATGAGGCGTGAATACAAAGTTTTATGTTGTGTGCATTGGTTGATTTTAATTATAAAATGGATATATAAATTATATATACGAATAAATAAATAATTTTTGAAGCACTTCCTTCTTGCTTTTTATTCTGTATTCCTTTGATATATTGTGATGTCAGTAAGAACATTAATTTTATTTTATTATACTTTTAAAGTCCACTGCTGAACATAAGCCTTCTTTCATAGATTGTCTCATATTAGTTGCCATGCTTGGCAACCGTCTATTTTATTTTTCAATTGGCATGACGCCGCTGCCCATATATCCTGGTTGCTTTGTTAGTCTCTGGCGCCTTTTACGATACCTACGGGACGACATAGTGTAGTGGATATTTTACACCGCCACTACATACAACTAGAAATATATCCTATTTCGTTATTTTATACACCTATTTAAATAAATTATACTTGGTAAACACACCTGAAATAATTATATGTAAACCTTACAAATACTTGTTTCGTGTCTTATTAAGCTAGCATTGAAAAGTATAGTCCATAGCAGTGGAACCCTACCGAGAACAAGGAAAAAGTTTCGGGTCGGTTTATTACTGGAGATACAATTTGAGCTTTCATCTTTGAGCCTAAGTCTAAGCGAAACTCGATGCAGTGGCAACAAAATCAATTAGTTTCTGTAACGAGAGAATACGCTGCTGAAATAATTCAAAGACTATGTGAAGTAAATGACAAACTGCTTTGGGCACGAAAACGCGCCAGTGTATGTGTGCTATCGCTACTGAACAAAAATGATCTCTGCAATTTTGGAATAATCACCCTACAACCTTAATTTAGACCAGTGATTCCCAACCAGTGGTCCGCGAAAGATTTAAATATTTTACATACCCAATCATTTTAAATAACACATTTATTATTTTCTCAACACCGCGCGTAACGTTAGTAAGTACCTACTAGCTTTTACAATAAATACTACTACTAATACTGTTAATGAATGCTTCTTTTCAGTTTATTATATTATAATTATGTTAAAAGTTGTGATTATAATTTATTGTTAGATTAACAGTTATTTCTTTCACCTAGTGGTCCCTGCTAACTAAGAAAAAACAAAGTGGTCCCTGGTCAAAAAAGGTTGGGAAACCCTGATTTAGACCATAGCGATTATTATTTTCAAAAACGAAAAAAGGAGCGAAGTGAAAATTAGTAAATGGAGATGAGATCCATATCGCTATTTTTGCCTATTTTGAGGAGAAAAACATTTTTTGGACTGCTTAAACATGTTAATAAACTGATTTGAATGTATATGGGGAAATCAAAAAGAAGTTGAGATGTTGAGAAATAAAATAATTTGGAGTATGTATAATTTTATAATTCTTGGCCTCCATTCCGAGGACGTATTTACCTCCCTTGTATGTAACTTATTTTATCTATTGCGATTCCAATTCAATTAGTATTTTCTAGAACAAAATATTTAAACTGCGATAGCTAAGCTTAAAAGATTACTTAAAGATTCCGTATGTCATTATATAACCCCTTTTTGCATTTGACTAAATTAGTAGTGCCTTTCTTTTGCATCTCCTTTAAAATAATTATTATAATATCATCGTAGCATACTAGGATTAAGCTTTTAACTGTCATTTTGTCCCGCTCAACGTATCTAAAGTTTTAAATACTGCAACCTCAGATTATAGAACTTAATGTTTCATACGAAAACAACCAGATTTTATTTGTATTCAAAGGTCGAAGGAAACAAAGCCGCAATTATCTTACACTTAAAAAATTACTAAAATTAAAAATGCAAGATATGTAGTATAGTTTTATGTAACAATATTATTATATGGACATTGTTAAACTGCGATGCATCACGCGGAACCGGCCGCCAGTTTCGCTTGCGCTTGTTTCATTTTCATTCGCCTGTGGCTGCGCTTCCTGTTCATGGGAACGCTGCCAATTAGCTTTCCAGATTTTTGCAACGCCACGAGCTTTGCCGTTTTACTCTGCAAAAAAATGATTAAATTTTAAGCACCTCATCAAACAAGGTAGTAAGGAAACTAAAGTTTTTAAAGGAATTAATTCTTTAGGCATTATAAGTCACTTTCTAGACGGTAAATAAGTTAAACCGTCAGTCTTTCGAAATTAAACGCTCACTTCAATAAGCTCATGATATATTTTAGGCAAGTCTGAACTGCATCATAATAAAATCCATTGACAAAATTGGATACAATACAAGAAGCATTTTGTGCCAACCGCACAGGGGCCAACCAGCGGTTGACGTCTGGCTTAAGTCATACTAATCGTATCAACTCTAAGAAAGTCAACTGGGAAGTTAAGCCTCGCCTACATGTTTATACATAAAACTTTATCAGTTGTTATCCTTAGCAGAAAGGTTAATAATAAAAATGCTATTCGCGCTCATGCATAACTCAAAGAATACAAGTGCATAAGACTGTTTAAAGTTCTCTTCTAAGATTCATTTGAAGTTCAAAGGACACATAGTTTGACGATAAAATTTTATCTTTGTGTAACTTATACCATTACCATTACAGCCTATTAAAGTCCACTGCTAAACATATCCCCTTATGAGGAAATCTATGGGGGAGGCCTCCTTATAGATTTCCTCATAAGGGGGATATTTGCCATAGTTGCCACGCTTGGCAAGCGGGTTCGAACCGCAGTTTTTTACTTTTAGTTGTTATTAGAAAGACGCTGCTGCCCACCTCCTGATTTGTTTCCCTCTGTCGTCTCTTACGACACCCACGGGATGATATGGGGTATTGGATATTCTTACACCACCACTACACAGTAATATATAGATAATAAAATAACTAGGAACTTATACAGACAAGTAAATAAGTAGTAACTTATACATATAATAAAATACACTGTATTTTGAAAATGCCATGTTGCCGTGATAGAATTCCGTATGAACATTTAATAATGGATCGGAAAGTTATTAATATTACTTGTACATTCTTAACTTGCTTCTCCTTGGTATGTACTATTTACAATTTTCAAGTGCCAAGCAGTAGTGTTCCAGTATTCCAGTTTTAAAGGTATGCAGATGTAGTATAATTATTATAGGTGGAAAGGAGTTCCATGTTAGTATTCAGAGTTGAAAATCTAGATGACAAACCTACTTTGTATGAAACCAGTTTCAGGTCTTTATTGGCAGCAGTAGTTAGGGTATTACCACACCAATCGATCGATCGTCGATCGTCGATGGTGGAATGGATTAGTCACCGTCGATCGATAGTTTCTACCACACCGAGCAATCGATGGTAGAATGGATTAGTCGACGTCGATCGAGCTGCTTGATTCTTTGAGAACCTGCCCCGCTGCACCGACCGCTCCCTATTGTCTTCCACCCTACTGACTTCTGAATACATTTTGAAAGATATTGATGATGAGCCTGGTTGTGTGATTAATTGTCGATCGACGTCGATCAATGGGATCGATCAATTGGTGTGGTAACCCTTACTTACAATTAGTAGTTATACCGATAGCTTGTTCTTTCTTTCCTGTATTAAACAAATTCAATAGACAGAGACTTCAGAAGAAGACTATGTGACAGCTGTGTACCGCGCGGGCGAAGACGCGGGCTCGGGCGCGGGCTCGGGCGCGGGCTCGGGCGCATGCCGTTAGCTGGCACGGTAAATATGTCACGCAGTTGTATTTTTATTTACAGGCAAATACGAAATCAAATTACATACTAACGGCAATCAGTGTTAGATAGTCGAAAACAACTCTCGCGGTTTACAAAATAAAGAACTAGTCTTCTCAACCGCTCGAAGTCGACTAAAGAAGTTACGGAGAATTGAGGAAGACAAAATTACATTAAATACTTACTATAACATAATGGTATTTTTTTTGTTTTATAAAACACCACCCTTAATAAGTTACTACCTAATTAAATTTAGTTGAAGGGGTAAAACAGGTCACTGATAAGATGTGACATTAAAACTTTATAAATCTTTTTTTAAATTGTATAAATTCTAACTTAGTTAAATTTTTTCTAAGCATACCTTAGCTTCAGTTTTGCTGATTTTGCCTTTTTTCTGAGCGGTGTATAGAACATTTACTCTTTTATTTTCAAGCATGGAATGATGTTTTGAGAGTGCTAACTGTTGATCAATAAAAAATAGAGTTAATAAAATAAATTAAAAACACAGTAATGCTTTCATAAAAACAACGATAAATTAGATCATGAGTACTTTATATTATGAGTAATTTTTTATAGAATAAGTGACAAATGAGCACATCTACATCCATCCTCAACTATGAATCAAAATGCAGATGCGTTGTCACCCGTGAGGACTAAGATAGAATGCCTCGTTTCCAGTAAAAGGGGTCCCAGGTTCTCTACACTCACCATACGAAACAGCAGCTATAAGCTGCTATTTTACGCTGGTATTCTGTGAGAGCGTAGTACTTCTCCGGTCGAAACAACCCATTCATGCTACAACTAACGATGGGCGATTATTACTAAAACTAATCGAATTAGTCGATTGTTCAGTTTAGTCGATAAAATTCGATAACAATCCATGTTAGTCGATTATTATCGACGGCGTGCGGCGGGCGACAATGACTGACACGGTTACCGTGTCAACTTTAACTACTAATTTGTAACGCAGCGCACCCATTATGCGTACTCCTAAATAAGTAGTTGCAAAGATGTGCGGTGCGCCTGCGCTTGCGCTAAGTCTGTGCGCCACTACTTACGTTACGACTGCAGTTATTAGGTATGCGATTGGCGCCAATAGATTATTCAATTGTCTGTTTTGTATTGTAATCAAACCATTGAATGAGGAACATCCATTCAAGACATGATGTTAATGGTTAAATTTATTAATTTGTTAAAAGTTATTTGTAAATTTTTTAGCAGATACGAGGTGGATTGAAAAGTACTCGGCCTAACCAAGAAAATAAACACATACTAAATCAGTTATATTTTTATTTTCTACATAATCACCATCAAGTTCAATACACTTTTGCCACCTCCCTTCCAAGCATTTAGACCGTTGAAAAAATGATTCTTCCTTAGAGTCAAAATATGCGTCTACAGCTGCTTTGACCTCGTCGTTTGTCGAAAATCTTTGACCTCCCAAGTGCTTTTTAGGTTAGGGAACAGAAAGAAGTCTGATGGTGCCAGATCAGGTGAATACGGCGGATGCGGTAACAGTTCAAAGCCACAGTTGTGAATTTCAGCCATTGACTGTACTGACGTGTGAACACGGGCGTTATCTTGATGAAACAGGACTTTTCTTCTGAGCATTCCTCGACGTTTTCTTTTATTTCCTCTCGTAAACGACGTAGTAAGGTGCAGTAGTAATCAGAGTTTATAGTCTGACCCTTTCAAGATAATCAATCATAATCACACCTTTCGAGTCCCAGAATACTGAAGCCATCACCTTATTTGCCGACAAAATCGACTTAGCCTTTTTAGGGGGTGGTGAACCAGGTCTTCTCCACTGTTTTGATTGTTGTTTTGTTTCCGGTGTACAGTAATGAACCCATGTTTCGTCCATAGTAACAAAACGATTCAAAAATCATCTGCATCGGCTTCAAATAACTCCAAACAGTCGCGTGAAATAGTCAATCGCGTCCTTTTTTGTTCAACTGAAAGCAGTCGCGGAACCCACCTCGCAGACACCTTGTGGAAACCCAACTCGTTGACAATGATGTTTTGAGTTCGTTCATAAGAGATGCCTATAATCTCGGCTATCTCTCTAATTTTTAATCTGCGGTCTCCATTATTAAATCAAGTACTTTTTAATATTTTCGTCAGTAGTTGACGTCGAAGGCCTTCAGAGCGGGGTTCATCTTTCACACTCTCTACCACGCTTAAATTCTGGTATCCATTTTTGACGGATGAATATGACAGAGCATAATCGCCTAATGTACTGACCATGTCATCATGGATGGCTTTTGATGATAGCCCTTCTTATGGATGTACTTAATGACGGCACGCTGCTCGATTTGCTCCATTCGCGGAAATTATGTCCGATTACTTTGTTAATAAATTTATAAAATCACAACTTATAACTTATAAACTTATAAACGCACACGTTTCGAACTTCACACAATGAACTAGTCTGAACTGAACTAAATAATGTGGGTAGATTTGATTTTAGAATTGAATGGATCTGTGTTAGGCCGAGTACTTTTCAATCCACCTCGTAAAATTAACAGTTAAAAATATTATTTACTTTTGTATTGAATTATTATTTTTAAATTGTTGATGCTAATTTTATTGCTTAAATTTTAAGCGTTCTTTTCAATAAACATTTCTTCATACTTTAATAGGTTTTTGACTCTCTAGTATTAAAAAGTCTTTCTTATTAAACTAAGCGTATTTAAAAATTTATTAATTCAATATTTACATTATATTATGATTTTTAGGTATCGCGTCAAGCCGGTCATTCATAACCCGCGCGTGACCTTTCTCTAAAAAAGTCAATATTCTTTAACCAACTAAAGTAAACAAATTAAAATATGTATTATGTAATATTTAAAACAATCGACGCATTCAACACTGTCCCGCACGCACCGCCCCGATGTTCGATATGCGTACAATTAGTAGTTTGTCGATTGTTATTCGAATAATCATGGTGAGGAACTACTAAATCGACAATCGAATGCGCAATAGCATAATTTTCGATTCAGTCGATTGTTTTTTGCAACAATCGCCCATCGCTAGCTACAACTATACTACCGATATAGCTGCAGCATGGCTCTACCACGAATAATTATATAATACTTATTTTTATGATAGATATTGGACGTAATAGTCTGTTCAAATGATTTTTTTATGAAAGTAAACAATATTATGCTGGGTAATCTTATTTCAAAATATTTAGTATACAATTTTTTTAAATAGAAATTTTATGGTTTAAGCAAAACAGGAATGTTATCACTATTAACACCACTGTTATCGTAATAAATAAATTATGATAACAGTGGTGTGGCAAGGGACCCCATCACAATTAAAACTTATAGTATTTAAACAGATTACTTTTCTTACTATCTTAAAATTTTAACGACTATTAGAAACATAAAATTGATGTGAGTCCAGTATGCTAAATATAAACATAGTGATTAAACAAAAAGAAATATTTATAGATTTTAAAATCTAATAATATTCTGTGGCAACTGGTGGCAGAAAGACAAAACTATTTTTAAATAAAATTTGAAAAGTAAGCAAAGAAATTATAAGTAGAAATATATGCACCTCATATGTAATTTCATTTGCTAGTTCTACATAAGCAATAGCACTCTTCTTTCCTTCACTTTGTTTAGGTATCCGCACATCCTTTATAGAATCTTTTAATTCAGAAAAATGTTCAATAATCTGTAACAGAATCATCACTTTTTGATCATCACATCGGCTTTGAACTTCTTCAAGGAGATTTCATGGCTTGAATAATTGCAATATTCCTGCTCACATACAAAATACGCGCTTTAGTTGCTGAGTTGCAGAGGGTTACTCCGTTTATCACCCTGAGATGTATACTACCTTATTGCACTAATAATAAAGAATATATTTAACTTATTTTACCTTAGGGTGGCTGTTTTAGGGTGAATAAACAGAATAACCCGTTGCAGAATATAGCATGTTACTATCTAAATGCTATTCTGACAGAGATTTAAGTTAAAGATTCCTGCAACTTTCTTCATATTTTTCCTCTTTTTATTTAGGCTGGTTTTAGAGCAGTGCAAAAGAAATTTACATATGCCGACCATCTGCATGCATAATTGCATATACTCCGCAGTTCTTTTAAACAATTGTCATTAATATTTAAAAGATGATGACATATGAATATGACAATGATGACATTATGATGTGAGACATGGTTCTATACTGCTGGCCATATGAGAAAGCTTAGGGTTACTCAGAAAGCTATGGAAAGAGCTATTTTAGGAGTTCTTTTGTATGGTATAATTTGTAATGAATCCGTAGCAGAACAAAGGCAATGGGTTGGCCATATAATTGGTAGAGCCAACAACCAATGGAGACTCGAAGGTATAACTTTAGAGAAAATTACATATGGCTGACTGAGAACAGAGATATCAAAGCTAACTTCCAATTATTATAACTAAGCAATATTTTTACAATTTCAAATTATTAGAAACCTACCTTCTCCTTATTGACACCCAAAGGCAAATTCCCAACAAACACTACATATCTCTTTGGACCTTTGACCTTTGTTACAACTTCTTTCTTATCGTCCTTTTTAGCTTCCTTTTCTTCTGAATTATTTTCAATTTCTTTTTTTTCATTCTTATTAGTTTCTAATTTTCGTTTTTTATTTTTCTTGGAATCTTTCTTACTTTTGTCAGTCACTTTTTCCGATTGTGTGTTATCACTTTGTATTGCAGTTTTTAACATATTATGCAAGATCCGAAGCTTTCTTAGATCTGAATCACTAAGTTGATCTGTACTCTTAAGTATTGCTTGCATTCTATTATGGATAACATCAGGTAAAAGATTTTCCGATGTACCCTTAAGATTATCTCTCAAAAGTTGACGGATTCTTCCTAGAAAATACAAAATTACTAACTTTATATTCGGCTTGATAACTGATTTATCATAGCTATTACTTTAATATGAATTAACTACCTTTTTGATTATTTGTCAATGTCACACTGCGAAATTTTTGTATTAACTGTTCATCTTTCAAAATTGGATATTGCTCAATTCCTACGTTTGACTTACTTTTCTTATTGGGTGGTTCTGTGTTTTCCATGTGTGTTATCTGTGTTAAACTATTTGAATCTGAGCTCTTTTTGGAAACAATATCATTACTAAGCTCATTTTTCCCTTTACTTTTTTCTTACGTTTCTTACCAATAGCAGCTTTTTTCATATTTATTTCTGTAAGTGGCATTCTGCAATTAAAAAAAATTAATAAAATAATTAGTAAGTGTGGTATTTTAAGGCCGATTTACACTTCGACAAGTACATTAGCGAGTTAACTTACGAACTTGGCGAGTTAAGTAGAAAATCTCGTTTGAACGGCAATCAGTGAGTTAAGTAGCAAATTAACAATTAATCTGAAAGGGATACGAGGTGACACTGAAAGTTCTTAGAAAATCAAAAACTGAACAAACTAGCAAGTTATTAGTTTTATTATATCTTTTCAAAAGTGTCCATTTACATCAATACATCGCTGCATCCGATGGAACCACTGAGAAAAGCACTTTGCCCACTCGTCCTTAGGGGTCTCTTCGACGGCATTTTCAAACTCAGCCACTGCTTCCTCGGCGTCCATAAAACGTTTTCCTCGAAGTTTGTCATTTATTTTCGGAAAAAAATAAAAATCGCAAGGTGCGAGGTCGGGTCTATAGGGCGGGTGACCCAGTAATTCCAAGTCTCACGTCGCCAAGTAGTCGATTGTTTGCTTGGCGATGTGCGACGAGGCGTTGTCGTGGTGAAGGAGGATCCCACTGCGAGGTCGTTTCTACCGAACTTTTTCCAAGATAAGTGGCAAACAATTGTTAATGTACCACTCTGCAGTAACTGTTTTTCGATCCTCTTAAACAATCGTTGCGTAATGACCTGTCCTTCCGAAGAACGAGCCCTTCATCTTTTTTCCCACGCTTCGACCTCTCTTCACTTTAGTTGGCAACTCCTCGGAAGGAAACTCCCAGACAGCAGACTGTCTCTTAGTTTCAGGATCATAACAATAAATCCAGCTTTCGTCACCCGTAAGTATGTCGAACACAGCATTTGAGTCACCTCCGTTAAATCTTTGAACCATTTTGAACACGACGGAGTTTTTGGGCCTCTGTCAAATTATGAGGTATCCACCGGGCACAAAGCTTCCTGACCGCTATATGTTCATGGAGGATTTTGTGCACTTGACTCATACCGATGCCTAAGCTTGTCCGAATCTGCTGATAAGTCACTCTTTTATCAGTCTATCATACGCCGCACAATACTGATGTTATCTTCAGTCGTCGCCGTAGAAGGCCGTCCCTCACGCAGAGCTAGAAGAGTGCGCAGAGCACTAATCTCACCTCATCGGTGAGATTAGTGCGACCACGTTTAAACTCATTAAACCAGTTGTAAACAGTGGCACGAGATGGGGCTTCATCGTGAAAGGCCAATCGAAGTCTATCATAACTTTCTTGTTGACTTAAATGGCATCGAAACTCATAAAAACATTGCACGAAAATTTTCTCGCGTTAAATTCATGCTGACGTGACACAGACTATTTTTAATTTGCCGCCAAATCGTAAACAAATGACAAATTAATAAAATACATGCACAAGAATATTGGTAGAGTTCCATTTTCAACATTTGAACTTATTTTTTTATTATATCGTTTACAAGTAGCCAGTTCTAAAAACTTTCAGTGTCGCCCTCATAGCCGGCCGGTCTATTTTTCGGCGAATCAAGTTCGAAGTGTTGCCCTCCCGCGCGTCTCCCGCCACGCCGAGTTTAGTTCAGTGTGTAAGTTGATAGGACGCAACGAGTTTGCGTTCAACCATCAAAATATAAAATTGTACTTTTTTTTAACGAAACTCGTCACAAAGACATTTGAACTCTACTGCCATTTAACTGTTTACTGCCCTGTAACTAAACTCGCTACTGTATCTGTCGAAGTGTAAATCGGCCCTTAGTGTGTAGTTTTATACAGAGTCTTCCAATATATATTAACCATAACACGTGGAACAGAGTTTATTTATATACTATTCTGCAGTATCTGCAGAATATACAAATCAATTTTGTTCCTGTACACTGAAGTTTTAATGATTAATTAAATGAGAAAAATTAATCTAAAAAGGCAAAAACCAATACCTTACAGACTCCTAGCAACACTTCTAGGAAAGGCGTGCCAGCTGGAGCAGTGAATTCAAAACAACTTATAAATGATGGTGAGAATGAAATTGATGGGTGGTTAGTGATAAAAATGCAACACAATAAATATAACATTTATATTTTTAATTATTTATTCTTTGTTGCATTCCTTAAAACAAAAGAATACAAAGGGCGGACTTAATGTCTTGAGGCATTATCTACCAGTCAACCCATGGAGAATAAAAGAACACTACACAAAATGATAATTAACTACATAATATATACATTTTACATAAACTATACATATATGACCTATACATACATATATACAAATATATAAACACATGCATATACATACAAATACACATATTAAAATAAATATATTATTAGTACATACAAATAACTATGAATATATGCATCTGTTTAGCAATACATATTAAATGGCTGAAAAAAATATGTAAAATGCATCGTCTTCAATAGATGATTATGCACCAATTTTTTGAAAGCGTACTTATTGGGTGCTTTTCTGATGTCATCGGGCAAGGAGTTCCAAAGGCGTGTAGCCTGAACTGTGAAGGAGTTACCATAGAACTCGGTGAAGTGAACAGGAATACAGATTTTATTGTTAGAAGTAGACTGTAGGACCCTATCATGAGATGAGGAGAGATAGTGAAATTTACTCTTAAAATAAGAAGGCGAAGATGGGTCATTTAAAATGGAAAAAAGAACAAGCAATATTCTGGAATTGCGCCTCTGCCGGATTGTAAGCCAATTTAGCTTAGATCTATATTGCGAAATATGGTCATACTTACGAAGCCCGAAAATATATCTTATACAGTAATTGAGAAGGCATTCCAGCTTGTTCAGAAGATCTTGGGACAGATCTGGGTAACACACATCTGCAAAACCTTAACTAATAAGCCTTTTTAATTCATAGCTGAAAGTGTGCTAAACTTTGGCTGGCTCTTTATATTTCATAACCTTTCCCTAAAACGTAGTGACTATATTATCTTTGATTGATTGATCCCTTCTCTTTCAAGAATTCATCACATGAGTATTTAGCGAAAGATTTTGCTTTAATGCCCGGTTTACATTATTCCAGTCCAGCGATCGAATCCAGCACTGGATTGCTTACTGGAAAAATGTAAACCGGCACTGGAATGCACTGAATCCAGTGAGCATTCCAGTCCAGTAACTGGATTGGCGGTCTACATTTGAATCCAGTGCGACTAATTCAGTGCAACTGGAATAATGTAGACGACCATTCTAATGCTGAAACGACAATTGAATAGTATACATGTGTTGGTTGTTTTTGCGGACTGCGAAGAAGAAAGGATTTAACAATGGTGAAGAAGTTATCTGATGATCAAACTTTAAAGTTTGTCAGTTTCATCAGAAGATTATAAATGGGATCCTCTACCTTCAGTTGTTGCAAAAGCATTACTGACCCTCCTTTTTTATCTCTTTCGCTGATCCAATTTCTGACCCAAATCCTTTCCTTTTTTCTTAGTTCCTTATCAACCTCATTAATAACTTCTTGTAACAAGAGTAATTGAGCACATTTGAAACATTTTCGAAACTGATCTCTTCTTGAAATCATTGTCACTATAGTGTTCACACTTCAACAGCTTCTAAATGACTGGAATAATGTAGACGATACAAATCCAGTCCAGCACTGGACTGGATTTTCGCTGGATCACTGGACTGGAATAATGTAAACCAGGCGGTTTACATTATTATTCTTTTATAATTAAATTACTTTCTCTGAGTAGGTAAACTCAACTCGCCACTTTTGGTGGTTACCTGTTACCTTTTACTCTTTGTTTACTACCCTCGTCAGACAGTAGTACATCCTTGCTCACCACGCTATGTAAAATGGCTGGTAAAGGTAAAGCAAATAATCTCGAATTGGTAAAATAAAACCATGAACAGCCTGGAGAATTTGAAATCGGCATTTCTAAATTTCATTTCTCGATCGCGAATCACTCATATTCGTCTGTATAGTAGCAATATATTTAAAAAGAAGTTGTAGGATATAAATTGTGCAAATTAAGCATAAATGGCATTTAAAGTTTGTATATTTACCTTAACACCACATGTGGTCTCTTAATAATCACCCAAGAAACCAGGTTTTGCAAGTTTTAATCTTTTTGAAACTAATTTTTTTTTAAATATAAAATAAAGAGAAGAAGTAGGTAAGGTTATGTTGTGTTGTTTGTGGTTGTTTGTTTCGATGTTTTATTTTTTAATTTTTATACCACGAGGTGAGTGGAAAAGGTCCAAAGATCATACAGCCATTACAGTAATCTATGGTCTTTGCATTAATGCATTTCTTTCATGTTTTGTCCATAGATAAATAAATATGTAGCAAAGTTTTGTCCATAGACTTAGAATATACTAGCGTATAGACCACCTGACAGCCCGAAAACGCGTGACCAATTTTGATTTGTCATTGTGTGCGTTAGCTAGTGATGTATATTTTACTTAAGAGGACTATCGAAAATGATTGTTAAGGAAGCGGTAAAAAGATTATAAAAAATTGTTTAGTGCATGAAGTTGAATAACTTCAAAAATTAACTGAATTTTACCATGATAGTTCTAAAATAATTAAAAAATATTCATATAACATGTTCCTGGGAATAAGCTTAACCTACCTGCCTTTTGTTGGATTTTAATTCAAATGTATAAATTCCCAGGTGACTTTACCGAAAAACCTAAAAAAACTCCCCAATAATCAGGTCAGAATGTTGTATTTTCGAGCTATGATCTTTGGAGAAAAATATTTACTGCCGTGGGCAGTTTCCCCGGAATTTATTTTTTAACATATTGTTAATATAAATAGGTAGATACTTAACTAAGTATATACCCATTTATATTTTATATTTTTTATAAAATGTTTTGATGGGGAAACAAAAACGGGGACACGGAGTACAACATAATGGCTGCTTTATTTTTCATATAAGTATTACTTGTGATAATTACAAACATTTAATAATTAATAATTAAATAGATTATAGAAGTTTATTTTAACATTCGACTTAAGTATGAATGTAAACTTAATAATTTAAGGAAGGAAACTTGTAGGAATCAGTTAAATAAGATTGCTCTGTTTAAAGGCCAATATGTTTATGAGGCTTCATCATGCTTCATGTTTATATTCTTTCATCTGTCCTTGAAAAGTATAAAGTAATAATAAACTTATTATCATTTTAGCTGCATGAATTTTGAAAAGCATAATGATCTTAACACAGTAAAGTGCACTAAGTGTCTGAGGATACAGATGCACTCTCTATTCTCTCAATCTCGGTGTGTTAAGAAAATGGTTACTCATTCATGGACTGACCGCGGCAAGTGCAACTTAATTTCGCAGATCTATTGATCTGCGCAGCTATTACTTAACAACGAGTTCCTCTTCTCTACGAATAACGCTGTAGGGATAAACCACGCTATTTAAGCCCTCGCGACAATGTCGTCGGCCATCAAGCATGAATCGGGCATTGACCGTTGTGAGTATCAAATACTATGGAATTTATACTATCACGTCTCATGCGCGGTCGTCTAGTAGCGCTTGAGGAACATTACTAAATATCTATACCTAACTACGCTAAAAGTTTTATCGTTATGATTTGGGAATATAATACGAATTTCCGATGTTCCGCTCAACCCCTTGGGGAAAATAGCATGATGCTATGAATATTGTACTAGTGTGACCGTGAGGCTGTGCGGTTGGTTAAGCTAGGTTATACATTTATTTTGGTTGATAAATAGATACTTAGTTGGGTTCATAATGGCTTAAAGAGGATAATCTCAAGATTTTTTTGTCTTTAATGTACTACAGTTTTATAATGTATGAAAATCTGTCTCTATATTTATCTAAAGTTTTGAAAGTTATATTTTTGAAGTCTTATTATAACAATATTTTACTTACTGGTACAAATAATGTAGGAATGACTCCTTTTAATAAAATTGTTTTTATTCTACTTTTTCTTTTATACTTCTCAAGAAAATGTTTGCTGCAAATTGTTGAGTTCTTCTTTGCATTCCAACCAACCCGTCCAATGAACCTTAACCACTTTTTCTAATTATAGAATCCGGAGGGAATCTGTTTGAAAAACGGCAAAATAAAATTACATTTTAGAACGCAAACCGAGGATTTATTTTCTTGTTGTGTAGGCAAGTCTATCGATTCATTATAAACATTCAAGATAAATATCGACATTAATTTTGATATAGTTGAGTCAATCCCTAGCTTACATGTAAAATATTTTGTATAAAATGTATTTACCAAATTCATGCAAATTATCAACAACGTGACTTTTTCTTTGCAAAATATCAAAATTAACAAAATAATTGAATATATTCTATATTTAAAACAGTTTATAACATAATTTTAACCAAAAATAAACGCGTCATAACAGTGACGATGTCTTGAGAATTTACCTGTGATATGTGAAATTATCAGGATTATTTCTATTATTAACAGCACACTCACTCACGGAACAATTAACCATTTTGGAAAAAGTTACTTACTAAAATAACCACTATTATACTTTAAAAATTACAAAATATCTCGGAGCTATTTCATGCGTGCCGAATTGTGCCGACCTGTCATTCAAAATCGGTTACAGAGTCATGAGATTTGGTATCCTTTTCTATCTTGCATTTTGCCATAAGGAATTTTTTCTCCCTTGCACACTGTGTTGGTCTATACGCTAGTATATCCTAAGTCTATGGTTTTGTCCTACACATAGACTGAGGATAGCAATCATAGACTTAGAATATACTGGCATAAGTATATTCTAAGTCTATGATAGCAATAGACGGCCATAGTGTGCAAGGGAGAAGAAAATTCCATATGTTCCAATATAGCAAAATAGAAAAGAATAGCAAATCTCATGCTCATGACTCTGCTACCGATTTTGAATGACAGGTCGGCACAAGAAGGCACGCAAGAAATAAATACCTAGATATTTTGTAATTTTTTAGAGTACAATAGTGGTTATTTTTAGTAAGTAATTGTTTTTCAAAATGGTTACTTCTTCTGTGACTGTGGTGTACTGACACCACAGTCACAGAAGAAGTAACCATTATAGAAATAACTCTGATAATTGCACATTTCACAAGTGAATTCTCAAGACGTCGTCACTGTTATGACGCGTCTATTTTTGGTTAAAATGTGAGGTTTAAGAAATTGATTTCCCAAAAGAGTATACACTCACTTACTGAGAAACATAAAAGAAAAAAAAGTAACATGTGCTTTGAGTAGGCATAACATATCTGTGGACTTACATTAAATATGAATATAAAACCTTGCACAAAATATAAAAAAGACAGAGGGTAATTTAAGAATATTTCATAGGCGCTTACTATTAAATACAAGCTGGAAACAAAGCGCAGTCAAACTCCCAGTACAATTACCCGTTAGGTCACGCGAAATAAGATTAACTAGATGTGTTAAGAGATTTGTTACTGCTCGTAAAAAAATTGTGTATTACTAGTTATGTATAATGTGATAAGCTTTTAATTATTATATAGAATATGTAAGATACTTTAATTATGTTTTAAAATGAGTATGTATTTATTTTAGTGTAAATATATCATATATTTCAATATTTTCTAATGTTCATTTTTTTGTTAGTTTTGTGTAAGTTGTTTTAATATTTTATACATTTAACTATTTTTTGTGCTACTATGGACCTAATACGAGGGGTGATCCAAAAGTAATGATAATCGGTTACTTCAGGTCCGCATAAAAATCCAAAAAAAATATTTTTTGCTTGCTTATATACTCACTACGTCAGCCTAAGAAAATCATATAAATAGATCACGATTTCCGGGAGATACATTCATTTGAATACGAACTGTCAAAGAGATAACATCAACATGGAGAAAAACGAAATTAGAGCTGTCATCAAGTACCTCTGTTTGTAAAAATGTCTTCAAAAGACATACACAGTGACTTAGTGGAAATATTGGGGACTTCGCTCCTCCATATTCTACAGTTGCACGCTGGGCCAAGGAGTTTAAACTGGGCAGAACATCCACTGAAGATGAACATCGCGAAGGACGCCCATCCACGTCCTCACTGAAGACAACGTGAAAAAGTCGAAGATATTGTGTTGGCAGATCGAAGAGTGACCATCAGGCATGTAGCTGAGGTCACAGGGATCTCATATGGCAGCGTTCAAAGAATCCTTGCGAACGAGTTGCATATGAAAAAGTCTCTGCGCGTTGGGTACCCAGAATGTTAACCGATGAGCAAAAGAAAATCGAGTTGACATTTCGAGGGTCAATCTCGAAAAGTTCCAAGCAGATCAAGAAAATTTTTGTTCCGTTTTGTGACTATGGACGAGACCTGGATCCACCATTTTGATCCTGAAACGAAACAACAATCGATGACTTGAAGCGAGCCTCCTCACCGACGTCAAAGAAATTCAAAGTTTCAAGTTCGGCGGGAAAGGTTATGGCTTTTGTTTTTGGGACGCTCAAGGCATAATTATGGTGGAATATTTGGAAAGGAGCCACTATTACGGGCTCTTACTACGCAGCCAAATAAGAAGATTACGGGAGGCCATTAAGGAAAAAAGACGCGGCAAACTGCGAGCTGGAGTGCTGTTTCACCAAGACAACGCACCGGCTCACAAAACCGCAGTTGCGATGGCTGCCATTTAAGAAACGGGATTCGAACTGCTCGAACACCCTCCCTATTCGCCAGATCTAGCTCCTAGTGATTTTTACCTCTTTCCTCGGCTCAAGGAACGCCTCCGAGGCAAGAAATTCGAAGACGATAGCGAAGTAATGGCCGCTGTTGAAGCGTTTTGGGAGGGTCAAGACAAAGAATTTTATTTCAAAGGGCAGGATTCCCTTTGAAATAAAATTCTTTAGAAAAAAATGGTTTAGAAAAAAGATGGACTAAATGTATTGATTTGTTAGGAGACTATGTAGAAAAATAAATTATTATTTTAACTTTAATTACCGTGTTTTATTTTCATTATCATTACTTTTGGATCAACCCTCGTATTGTTGTAGTTTGGTGTGAATATATATTCTTATTAACAAATAGTCCTAGTAAAAATGTATGTTATATACTGTTTAAAATATAGAATATTTTCAAGTTATATTGTTAATTTTGATATTTTGCAAATAAAAGTGTCACGTTGTTGATAATTTGCATGATTTTGGTGAATATATTTTTAAACAAAATATTTTACATGTACGCTAGGGATTGACTCAAGTTTATAATGAATCGATAGACTTGTCTACACAACAAGAAGAGGAATGAAAATAAATGCTCGATTTGCATTCTAAAAATGTAATTTTATTTAGCCGTTTTCAAACAGATTCTCTCTGGATTCTATAATTAGAAAAAAAAAGATTAAGTTTAGTTGGGAGTGTAGGTTGGAATCCAAAGAAGAACTCAAAAATTTGCAGTAAAGATTTTCTTGACAAGTATAAAAGGAAAAGCAGAATCAATTTTGTTTTTATAGAATAAGGGTGACAAACGAGCACACAGTCCACCTAATGGTAAGTAGTTGCTGTGGCACATAGACATCTACATCTATACTCGATTACGAATCAAAATGCAGATGCGTGTTTATATTTATTAAAAGGAGCCTACATTATTTGTACCAGTAAAAATAGTTTTGTTATAGTAAGACTCCAAAACTTTAACTTCAAAAACTTTAGATAAAAATAGACATAAATTTTTATACATTATAAAACTGTAGTACATTAAAGATAAAAAAAATCTTGAGATTATCCTATTTAAGCCATTATAAACCTTTTTATAAACCAAAATGTGTAACCTTACTTAAACACCCGCACCTCACAGTCACACTAGTACAATATTCATAGCATCACGCTATTTTACCCAAGGGGTTGAGCGGAGCTTCGGATTATATTCATGTCACAATGATAAAACATTTAGCGTAATTAGGCATAGATATTTAGTAATGCTCTTGAAGCGCCGCTAGGCGCCCGTGCATGACAATGGCTGTTCAGTGTGCCAGGATAATATAAATTCCATAGTATTTAATACTCAAATGTAGTTGTTGGTTGAATTAAAATCCAACAAAAGACAGGTACGGGCAGCTTATCCCCGGGAACATGTTATTTGAATATTTTTTAATTACTTTAGAACTATCATGGTAAAAATTGAGTTAAATTTTGAAGTTATTCAATTTCGTGCACTAAACCAATTTTTTAAAATCTTTTTATCGCCTCCTTAACAATCATTTTTCGATAGTCCTTGTAAGTAAAATGTACATCACTAGCTAACGCCCACAATGACAAATCAAAATTAGTCACGCGTTTACGGGCTGTCAGGTCGTCTATACGCCAGTATATTCTAAGTCTATGGTCCTACTTAACCGTGTAGGGCGGTATCAGAATATCCACTACTCCATATATTCCCGTGGGTGTCGTAAGAGGCGACAGTGGCAAAAAAAATGTGTTTGCCAACCCGCTCACCATGCGTGGCTACTATGACAAACATCCCCCCATGAGGACTGTCGTCCTCGAGCTCTAATCCAAAGCCCCGAAAACTTTCAGCTCGAGTTACAACATCGTTTACTCAATCAATCAAAGTTACTGACGACATACGGTGGGGTATGGATAATAAAAACTCACAGTCATAACCTTGCTGGATTTCAGTAATGCGTTCAATACTGTTGATTTCGATATACTGTTGAGTCAGTTGTGTTCCCTTAATATATCTCCATCAGTAATTAATTGGTTTCAAAGTTATCTCTGTGGCCGTCGGCAGTGTATTCGTGTCGATGAAACTCACTCATCTTGATGTGATATTACTGCAGGCGTGCCGCAGGGCGGCTTGTTGTCACCTTTACTCTTTTTCCATTTTCATTAATTCAATCACTCATAAAATATCTTCTCTCTACCACATGTATGCGGATGATGTCCAGATTTACACCTAGTCAACTCTTGAGAATTTGCCGAATGCAATCGCTACATTGAATAATTATTTAAATATTATTCATGAATGGAGTGAACCATATGGCCTAAATCAGTCAATCCTAAAAAGTCACAGGCTATCATAATTGGTAGCCAGAGCTTTATCTCAAGAATTGGCTGGTTCTCCGTACCACCTATCGTATTCGATGGAGTTGTAATCCCTTACTTTGACAATGTCAAAAATCTTAGTATTTATCGAGATAATTCCTTAAATTGGATACGCCAACTGAATGATGTAAGAAAACCTTTGTCGCTCTTTGTTCACTGCGTCACCTTCGATAATTTCTTCCCATTCCTACAAAAATTATGCTCGCACAATCTCTTCTCCTTCCGATTCTCGATTATGCTGACGCAAGCTATGTAGACATAACTGAGGACCAGCTAAATAAGCTTGAGAGACTTCAAAATACTAGTATTCGGTTCATATTTGGATTGCGCAAATTTGACCATATTTCCCAATTTCACTCACGTCTCAAGTGGTTACCTATCCGACTTCGCCGGAACATGCATATTCTTTCTATTATGTACTGTGTATTATTTCACCTTTCTACTCCTCCCTATCTAAAGCAGAAGTTTAATTTTGTAGGGCTTCCTGGGGAACATCTACGCTCTTCAAGAAAATTCATTTTAAGGGTACCAACTCACAATACATCATTTTTTAATAAATCTTTTACTGTCCAGTCTAATATGCTCTGGAATGCCCTACCTTTGTATATTCGTGAAGCACAAACAATTTTAATCTTTAAACGACTACTTAAAGAACATTACTTGTCTCAATTGTTCGGACACCGTTAGGATAAATTATGTGATTATGTATTTATTGTATTTGTCAGCTTTATATTATTGTTTGAGGAATTTTGCAATTTATATATATATTTTTGGGTAGATATGTAAGTTTGTTTATATATTTATATATATGTATGTATGTGTATATTATATGTTTTACTTTATCTTTTATTATGTATTAGTAATTTATATTATTTCATGTATTAGTTATTTATATGTTATTTTATTGCATGTATTGTATATATATCGCATTTATTGATATTATATTATGTATATTTATATTGCACCACCTACCTAGTATTCATTGTTTTATTCCTTTGCACCTTTGGTTGCCTGGAAGAGATCGCTATGTAGCGATAAGGCTGCCAAATTGTACATATAATCTGCTTTTTGTTATGTTATTTTTATATTTGTTTGTGGTGTACAATAAAGTATATTCATTCATTCATTCATCGTTTTCAGTGCTTAGTCTGCAATACAGTGGACGATATGAATGACAAGCTCGTGGTAACTGTCCATGCGGTCGGAGCTAAGTTCTGCCAGCACCGTCGCAGAAGAACCCAAAAACTCTTAATCTCATGGCTGCTAGATGGGAAATGAAGCTGCAGACTTCAGCAGATATGACAGAAGACAGATCTCCAAATGCATGCGGCGGGACTTCAATACAGTTCGTATTGAAGAATCGATCGAAGCGATCGAGCGGAACCAAGGTTCAAAATTATTTGCCAGAGCCAACTGACGAAGCTGAAGACCGAATATGGTAGCATCGTTTCCGGAACACCAGAGATTTTAAGTGAGATTGAGAGGTTCTACGGGCAGCAGGACACGTCGTTGTACCTCAGTATTTTTCTTTCGTTTTTTACCCTTCTTTATTTATTTTGTTAACTGTTTCATGAAATCTTTCCTCCAATTAGTCAATGATTGTATTTCTACCTTATTCAACATGCTTTAAGCCCTAATCCGGATCGATACCCACTATTCCTGTTTTTGTGGGCTCATTTGTAGCAACCCCAATGCTGATCAGGGTTTTGACATCTAAAACTGTTGATCAGACAATGACAACAAAGGGACGTTACAAAGACGTAAATCGTTGGAACGCTGTGGGATTTAACAACAGTCGTCCTGATATGAATTCCGGGACATACGGGAAAAGTATTAGCCAGTGAACAAGCCAACATGCTCACATAAGAAAACACAACTTGGGCCAGAGCCATTTTGTGTAATATTTAAAAGCCTGACCCGATTGACTTTTGAAATCCTTTATAATGAAAATTTACTTACGGCCTGTTCGAAACACCTGCTTTAAATCTTTCTAAATCTTTAACTAGAGGTCTGATTGAACATTGCTGTTTAAAAAGCTCATGACTATTTTAGGACTAAGCAATGACAAGGACTAAGCAAAAAAAAACAAAGGATGTGCAGATTCTGTTCCCTAGCGCAAGAAACAACTTAGCTCATTCTAACTGAATGCGCACCCTTAATGTGCAAGAAATGCAAGCTGGGAAACTACTCTCTAAGCCCAGAGGAAGTGAAAATGCTCACACCTAAGCAACTACTGCAATCCATTGAAGATATAGGGTTTAGTAATGAACTATAACCTTAGCATCGATCACAAAAGATCATGCTGGTTGCAGTGATACTGGTCTTGCAAGACCCACATAGCTGCTCGCAAAAAATATTTTGAATTATAAAGTACCGGATATGCGACGTTTCATCTAGGCATACCCATAAATTACTAAAAAGAACTTATTTAATGTGAAAAAGCAATGCTACTAGTTCTCACGTTTTTATACGGAAACGTTTTGTTCAGTTTTAAATCTATACATATAATAAATCTGTAGAAAAGTTGTGTCTGTAATTCTAATATACTCTTGAAAAAAACAAGTTCAGGGGACTAAATAAAGGGTACTGAAGCCAAATTAGTGGTTTTTAGAAGTTTTGTCTGTCTGTCTGTCTGTGTATTACCGATTCACGCAAAAACTACTGGACCGATTTCCAATTAAATTTTATATATAGGTAGTTAGTAACCCGGGACAACTTATAGGCTATTTTTATCCGATTAAGGAACTTAAAAAAGAAGGTTAAGTAATTTTCTTCCTTTTAGATGATGGGTGTTTTTTCAAATAAATATCATATATATAAATAAAGTTTAAAATTAGTTTTAACCTTTGCATAACAATTTGAAGACGATATACGTTTCAATTATCAAAACAGCGCCATCTATCATCAAATAAAAAACCTATATTTTGCCTTTAGTAACTATTAAATTAAATAATATAAATAACACATTTATACATAATACATAATACATAAACACTCACGCCTGTCACCCAGAGGGTAGGCAGAGACTACGGACTTCCACTTGGTACGATCCTGGCACACCTCTCTCGCCTCCTTTACATCCATATATCTACGCATACACGCTCGTCGGTTAAGGGTACTCTAATCTGGCCCATTTTCAATATATCGCCAATTTGGTCGATAAACCTTCGTCTAGGGCGTCCCTTTCCGACTCTGCCGTTCACTTCTGCAGCATAAATTTGCTTTGTCACTCTTTCTTCGTTCATTCTTTCTACATGCCAAACCACCGAAGCATTCCTTTCTTAATCCTGGTCACAACGTCATCTTGCAAACCACACTTTCTCTTATCACACTATTTCTCACCCTGTCATTCAGATTCAGCCCTAACATACTCCTTAATGACCGCATTTCTACAGCATTTATTCTACTCATGCTTCTTCTGCCAGACCCAACTTTCACTACCATACATTAAAGTAGGGACTAACACAGCATTGTGAATTGCCAAACGTGTCTTTTTGACATATTCTGACTCTTCACAATAGCGTGTAGAGCCCCATTCACTCTATTTCCTGCGTTCACTCGTCGTTCTATATCCTTATCATATCTACCATCCCTACTAAATAAACATCCCAAATATACAAACTCATCCACTTGCTCAATCAACTCCCTTCTATTCTTATTTCACATAACGTTTTACTTTCTTCTCTTTCAAAACCATCACTTTCGTCTTACTTGCGTTCACTTTCATACCTCTTTCTTTTAATGATCGGTTCATTAAAGTAACCATCATTTGCAACTCGGCCGCCGACGATGCAAATATGACTTGATCATCGGCGTACAAAAGGCATTTGACGGTTAACTCACCCATTCTCAACCCACATTCTTCAACTTTCAAAGTTTTCAAACAACTGTCCATAAATAGGTTAAACAGCCAGAAGCTACACAGCCCTGTCTGACACCTTTTTGGATGCCAAACCAGTCCGAGTAGACCCCGTTGATCCTGACACAAGCACTAGAGTCCCTATAAAGAGACTTCAATGCCTGTATCAAGCCAGCGCTCAAACCAAATGAGTTAAGTGTTTGCCATAACACATTCCTGTCCACTCTGTCATAAGCCTTTTCCAAGTCCATGAAAGCAAAAAACTTTCTGGTTTTGGCCAAAACTTCTCCGCAATCATGCATGGAAAATACTTGATCCGTACACCCATTCCTTTCGAAATCCAGCTTGCACATCCCAAATTTTTCCATCAGTTTCTTCCATAACTCTTTCAATTAACACCTTAGCATACAGTTTACCCACAATGCTAAGCAAGCTGATACCGCGGTAGTTTTTACAGTCCTGCTGTGACCCTTTTCCTTTATATATTGGGACTATAACGGCTTTGCACCAGTCTTCCGGTACCCGCTTCAGTTCCCAACATAAATTAAACAAGGTGTACAGCAGGCCTGCCACCACTCCCTCTCCAGCCCTTAGCATTTCGAGTGATACTCTATCATATCCGGCTGCCTTACCTGCTTTCATGCCTTTCATTGCTTTTATTATTTCATCTACACTTATCTCCCTACCTCTCTCCACTTCTTTCGGAATTTCTTTTTCACTTAATTCAGACGACCCTTCACTCATAAACACGCTTTCAAAGTATTCCTTCCATCTCTTTAAATTCGAAACTTCATCATTCAGCATACAGCCATTCTCGTCTCGTATAGCATTCATTCTAGGCTGTTTTGAATTTCCCCTAGCAGTTCTTACGAGTTTCCAGAACATTTTAATATTTGCCTGGAAGTTATCAGATATCCTTCTATCATTCTTATCCGTTCTTTCTTGCTTTTTCCTTTCAACAACTTCTTTTACTCTCTTATTTATAAGTCTAAAGTCTGCCTTTTTTCTTTCAATCTCATCATTCATACCGCCAGAATTACCAGCTTTGGTTGCCAGTAAATCTAGCCATGCTCTCTTCTTTGCTTCAACTTCCATCCGAATCTCATCATCCCACCACCACGTATTATTTTTCCTTTCATTCGTTCTCTTACCACCACATACTTCGGTGGCTGCATCCACCAAAACTTTCTTAACATTATTCCATACAGTCTTCAGGTCTAAATCATTCATACATATTTCATTCAAACCATTTATATTCTCCCTCAGTCTACATTTATACTTCTCTTTCACACCTTCATCTTGTAACCTCTCTGTTCTTATACGCTGTAACGCAGTGGTAGACACAGATGTCCGATGCCGCCAACGCCTGAATAGACCATTAATTCGGCATAAGACCAAGTAATGATCCGTCCCTACGTTGGATCCCCGGTAAACTCTTGTATCTACCACTGCGCTCCGCATTCTTTCATCCACAATTATGAAATCTATCATGCTTCTATCATTACCTCTTTCCCATGTATACATGTGAATCCTCTTATAGCGAAAGAAAGTATTCGTCACAAAAAGATTCTTTTCCTCACATACGGCGAGGAGGTCTTCATCATTCTCATTTACACTTTCATCGCCAAACATTCCTAATATCCTTTCATAACCAGACCTCTTCACCCCAACCCTTCCATTAAAATCTCCTAACATAATGATATTTTCATTTCCTTACATTTCATCAACACCATCCTTACCATGTCCCAAAACTGCTCTCGGATATAAGTGGGCTTAGACATGTCTGGGGCGTACACCCTAGCACAAACAACTTTTAAGCCCACTTTCATTCGTATCCACAGCAGCCTTGGGCTTACACATTCATACTCTTTCACATTGACCCATTCTTTCTGAAAGGATGACACCGACTCCCTGGCATGCCCCTCGGTCTCGTCTACACCAGACCAGTAAGTGGTATACATGCCATGTGCAGTGGCATCCTTTCCCTTTCGTTTCGTCTCATTTACACATAACACATCTATTCCTCTATCATTCATCATTTCGCATATTTCATCCATCTTATCATTCATTGCTCCACATACATTCAGCGTAGCCAGACGGGCCTCCGCAATCCACTTTTCGCCCCTCCGGGAGACAGAACGTGACGGGTGGCGAACCTCGTCGCCGGTTTTACTCCCGGAGATTCTTCGCACCCCTGCCCCATTAAAGGGGCGCCGGGAACTCGGGGCCATTTCTTTACTGTGTTGGCTCATGGTGCGATCTAAGGGGGTGGTAGATTTTACGCCGCTACCATACGGCGAGGAGCCGAGTCTATCCTTTCGGCTTTGTCGCTCGTTTAGCACCACCGGGGGACACGTGTGGGGTGGACCTATGGTTAGTGGTCGAAGCCTACGGACGCGAGCGACTCATCCCCACTTACATTTATATGTTTAAATAATTAGATTTATGAAATTATTTAAAAATCCTAACGTTTAATTTAATCGTTATTTCATTTTAAAAGTGTAATAATTAAAATTTAAAAATTAATTGATCATAATTTTAATGTTTAATAGTTTAATAGATAAAATAATTTATCAAACCTATGAAAATTGATATTTTTTTGAACTAAAAAACATATCATTTTTCATACTTTTGATACTATATCTGTATGTAAACTGATTAAAACTGGTCTGCCTGCAATTATTGCAAAATTCTCATTAAAACATTATTTCGTGAAATGGTGTCATTTCATGATACGAGTATTTATCACTGTTTGTTGACCATGTCATGATATAGCTTAGCCAAATCAATGAATAGAGATCGTTTAACGATATTAATAACTAAACACAACATTGCTATTTCATGATAATATGGTCATATCGTCAAATAGGTTTTCACCGCTAGCGGCGCTGATAGCGTGTTTTTTAACAGAAACAGATTTTTAACAGAATCAACATCACTTTATGCCTTTTTTATATAATAAATAAATGTTCGCGGCTTTGGGGTGGCTCTTGAGCCAGTCGCACCCCAACCTTCTATAGCTGATATTACTAGATAGTATAGTTTTGACTTTCATAGTTTTAATGTAATATAGCGCCCTCTACTTTCTGCTAAATAAACTAATGATAAGTAATTGATAAAATTAAATTTTGGAATGCTACTGAATACTTATTCGTGCAGCATCAAAAATTGTTACACTTAAAAATATCTAGACCGGTGGCCATTATCGGGATCATTTACCACAATTACCACGTTTGGCGAAATGGCTAACAACACTGTTATACACAACATGTGTGTTTTGTGTGCACAGTATCCAGTACTGTGTACACAAAACTGAGTTTAAGAGAGAAGCTCCTTAGTTGAATATATTGGGTGTCTGTCGGCATAGGTTTCATTTTACCAACTTCATATGTTATCACGTTATCTGATGTAAATAATTGAAAATTAAGTGCACTGTGAGATTTTATCTCTATTTGATGGAATAGTTCATGGCATCGTTGGGTTTCTAATTACTAGGTAGATATGGTCAACAATCGTACAAAAGTTTTGTTTCAGTTTTTATGAATTTTATTTAAACAAATACGAGAGCCGTGTAGCTCGCAGTGAGATTTCTTCAGGGCAAGGGAGCAAAACATGTACGAGTCCTTTGAGGACAAATGAATCTGTTATGGGAAATTTTACGTGCTGACTTACTAAACACTATAGGTAATGAGAAGCCCTGTGCACAGTAGTGAGACGTATGTAAGCTGCTACTTTAGTTTTTATACCTTTAATGAGTTTTCATATTATCAGACAAATCAAGATTTTTGTGACAGTCCTGGTTACATAGCTCACATGAGATATGTAAATAAATGAACAGGCTGTTGCGAAAAAATACTTTAAATATCAAAGATAGCAGATTTTATTTAAACAAAGGTTTATTTTACATATTTTACTTGTCAAAGGCGGTAATCAAACTGATCCAAACGTAAATTTCATAGTACATAAGCATTATTATATATTTTTACATTTAAGTTAATTGCAATTTGAAGTGTCGATTTACCACGTTCTCGGCGGTGAAAGAAAACCTGCATATCTGAGAAGTTCCCCAGTTTACCTGTGCCCAGTAGTGACATGTATGTAGGCTGCTACTTTTTTAGTTTTAATGGGGCAATTATGCTGTTTTTATTTCATTCATATTTTTGGAGATGTAACTTTTTTGATTTCACACTACCGTGAATATTAACGGTAGCAAAGATTCGAAAGAATAGAACTCATCATCGTTATCATTACAACCTATCAAAAGTCCACTGAACTGAACATAGGCCTCCCCCATAAATTGTAAAATACGCAGGATATTTGCTATAGATACCACGCTTGACAGGCGGGTTGGCAACCGCAGCCTTTATTATTTTGAAATGTTCTTAGGAAGATGATGTTGCCCATCTCCTGTTTGTTTTCCTCTATCGCCTCTTCGCCGCCACAACAAGGCGAACATTTTTCTTCTTCCGATCATGAGTGTAGTTCTACCCACGTTCACTGCGAAGAGAACTTCATTTGCAATAAAAGTAATCTTAAGGATTTTATCGTGTTTAATTTTAACCTTTTTAGTTCCTGACGTTTCGGGCACTTTAAAGAACCCATGGAGACGAGAGGGTGGAGTGGGGGGGGGGGGTGAGTTGTTTAACGTCCTAATGTCATAGTTTACGAAGACTACAATCAACTTTTAACTAATAATGTTTGGTCCAATCTCAGCAGGACGAGCT
The DNA here is from genome assembly GCA_029286625.1 of Parnassius orleans. Taxonomy (NCBI): domain Eukaryota; kingdom Metazoa; phylum Arthropoda; class Insecta; order Lepidoptera; family Papilionidae; genus Parnassius; species Parnassius orleans. The sequence goes on from JAGSMP010000083.1 coordinate 1,594,493, forward strand.
TACAGTATCTTGAAATCTTGCAGTAGTATGCTTGGGTTTGGATTTAATTTTATTAATTATGGGATCCCAAGTAGTTGGTGGCACCCAGCCATCTTCTCTATTGAAGTTAGGATGTTTTTAATTTCAATAGCCTCGCGAAGCATCCTTGGTAGGAATCGTTGTTTTATTGCGAGGATTTGTTGTCTATCAGATCTGATATAATGGTTGGGACAATACTGAACATATTGACTACTTTAGACTTCCCGGAGCGTCGGCGCTTCACATCAGCAATTTGTTCTTTTACGCAAATTTTTATGGAACTTTCTTCCAAAGATGTGTTTTGTACAACTCGCTTAAATAAAAGTTAAAATGTAACGTAATTTATTAAAATTTGTTTTATTACATGTGTAGTATTCATCATTATAGAACTGCATTTATGAAATTTTGAAGTCTACTCGAAAGTAGAAAAAATATAAGAATCTATTTTACGGTGCCAATCAATATTAAATGGGACCAATGATATGAATCAAATATCGCATATAAAACCATGAACTCATCATTATTTTGTTAAAACTAAATTAACTTTACTTAATTATGAATGAATGTAAAGAGTAAATAATAATAATAAATTTTGATTCCAAGACAATTTATCTTTCTTATGGACGTGTCCAATACAAAAAATTGTAGATGTTTCTAGACATAATATGATATTAATGCAATTCTGAAAAACTTATTTATTCACGTGTTCCTGTAGCAAATTATATACATGCCAAATATCAATCATCTAGGTCCAATAGTCTTTGGGAATTCAAAAACTCTTTGACAAACTGACATAGAGACACAGACACCGAAGTGACTCTAAAAGTGATCGAATTTTGCTAAATTTGGCACGGAATAGCATTTAATGATGTTTCTAAATTGAAGACAACGCGAGCGAAGCCGCGGGTAGAAAGCTATACATTAAAGCGTTACACATAAATTCGCACCCTCTTAGAAATGAGATGTCCGTGCCAAGGAGTGGGACGTGTATAGGCTTTAACTTTTTTACTATTGACTGCCTCATTGGTCTAGTGATTGTAGGCGCGTCTGCTGAGCATGTGGTCCCAGAATCGAATACCGGATCGGGCTAAAAATCAGTCAATGGGTGTATCTGTCAAAAATTCTCGGCAACAGCCCGGAGTCAGGAAGTTGGCAGTGTTTCACTCCCGTGCCATGTTTCATGGTCATGCTATAGTGCGTTAATACTGATTGCCGTCACTGAAATTTGTTTTGGAGGACATATATTATATTCTTTGCGTAGAATCTGAAAAGATGTTAGTGCGTTAAAATTCATCAAAAATTACAAAACATAGTTTTTGTAAAAAATTAAATAGATCTCTATTTAAAGACCACCGCTTCTAGATGATAGGACTCCTTTTTTGCCTGGGTCTGTCTGGGTAGGTACCGCATTCTTGCCTATTACTGCCGCCAAGCAGCAGTGTCTGCACTGATGTGTTCCGATTTGAAGGATATAGAGGACCAGCATAATAACAGGCTATGAAGCATTCCATCTTAGTCTTTAGAGATGATAACGAATTCTGTGATAATCTTTGTTTGGAGTTTGCTTGCATCGTTTCACTTCACTTTTATAAAAAAAGTGCGAAAATTTTATAAAAAAAAACAAGAATAACTATATATATATAGGCATAAGCGGAGATAAATCGGTAAGTACTTAAAGTTCTTCAGAAGCATTAATTCCGTCCCACTACTCCGGAGGCGTGGAGCTGAAGTGCGGTGGTCTTGTACAGATCGATTTGACTTTTTACCCTCTTTTATGTGCGTTTACGTTTTCGAGAGCCATTACGAATCGTTTCGCATGCAGACTTGACAACTACCAGCGTCGTCAACAAGCCAGTCTCCGAAAAGGCTTTAATAATAGTACCACGGAATACATAGATACTTTCGGCAAATCATACAGAAGACCGAAGAGTAAAATCTGTCACTTTAGCTTGCGTATGTGGACTATGAAAAAGCCTTTGACTGCCAACAAGGTTGACAGCCAGATTGACTGTCAGCATATATATATCGAAGTTTTGAAGTGTTTTTACAGTAGCCTACGACGGCTAGGTGGCGTCATATCGCCGTCATGTTTTTGAACTTGTTTTTTCTTTTCATTTAAATATTTTATGCAGTCGGGTATTTGCTTTTTTAGTTTATTTCATACTTTTTAGTTATTAATGAACGAGTCGTTCAGTTCTGGGAAAATTCGATTTCTCCGCATTTTCACACGTAAAGAAAAACTCATGAAATATTTTGTTTGTGGAGTGACGTACATTTATATGACGCTATGCGTAATTTTTAACTTAGCTATGAAATCAAAGCTTGGGTAGAAAAGTTTTAAATTACAGTATTTTTTTTACAATTAACACTTTTTTGAATCATTAAAATAAAAAACCAAAAAAATAATATTAACATAAAAAAAATTGTCTTGTCTAAATATGTACAGGGTTATTTTGCAATAACCGGCCAAATTTGCAGAGGAGGTTCAGTATAAGTAATATAGCCAAATGGTGAAGAAAAATTAATTAAAAAAATCTCAAACATTCTGCCCTTTTTATCTTTTAAATTCAAAAAGCGTGGTAATGCATTATTATAACTGATTGTCTACTATTTTACTACGCACTCACACATTTGTAAGGGTCGATCAGTCGGCAAAAACGTTGTGAATTTAATCGCACACAGAGGAGCACGCGCACGCGTAATTGTCTTTAAATCACATTCAATTTGCGATAAATCTTTACATACATACATACAAATAAATAAAATTGAAGAGTTTGTTTTTAATGTCAAAATAACAACTTTTTACTAAATGCATATGAAAGTATATACGGTAATCATAACAAAAAAATATTAGAGTAACTTAGGCTACTTTAATTTTAGAAAAAGAATTAGGGTTCCGCGTAAAAAAAGTTAAAACCCATGAAATCGAATCGTAATAAAATGCACGCGGGCGAAGTCGCGAGGAACAGCTAGATTCAAATAAAAGTTGAAGGCTTCTTTACTCGTATTTTCAAAAATGCAATAACGGTTTATTATTTATGTATTTAAACTTAAGTTTAAAATTTGGCTACTCTTTGAAAATATAACCCTGTATGTATTATGTACCTAAGGTTTCGCGGAATCAGCTCTAACGATTCGAATGAAATTTTGTACTTAGATAATGTTTTACTTTACAAGTTTTCTAGATGTAATGCCTGAGAAAAAAAAAACGTTGTTAACGTAGAGCAAAGCTCTGTCGCCCAGTAATACTATTAAAGCGGAGAAACTTTGAGAGAAAACAACGTACTTACAACCTCAAAGATCTCTCGGCGGGTACTGGTCAGGGCGGCCGCGAGTGTTTATTGTTTTCATAAGAGAAAAATAAAAACTTATTTGTAAAATATGTTCCCACCATAACCTAAAAATAACAAGCCTTTTCATTTGATATAAGTTTTACGTGGAATCTCTGCAAGGTACGTTTAAATAGCGATTCACTGTCATCATTATGATTTTTTTAATCGAGCCAATTATTTTTATAAACTAGCAAGCAGACTTAGTTCTGCAGCGTATGTTGTAAAAAAATATTAGAAGTCTTACCAGCGTTGAAACAGCTAGACTAGTTTAGCTAGCCATTTCCATAACAAAATACCGTATGGTAATTCGCTATGGGGAAATGCAACTGACACTAAAATTACATTTGATTTGCAGAAGAGGGCCCATAAGAGCAATCTACGATTTAAAACCTACAGAGTCTCTAAGACGAAAAATTAAGGAAATTAACATATTAACTCAGGCCCCTCAATACATTTAAGAAAATGTAATTTATGTACACAAAAATATAAGTAGTTTTTGAAATTAGTGATATCCACTCTGTAAATACTAGGAACAGACCTAAGCTACTCGAAGTAGTACCAGCTACTCGACTCCACAGAGTCAGCAATTCATTCTTGGGGCAATGTATACGCATATAATATGTAAATTCTCAGAAGATATACAAAATTTGTCAACTGCGAAGTTCAAAAACTTTATTAAACAAGGTTTGAACAAAAAGGCTAATTATAATATTTATGGATAATAATAACCCCTGGGAATGAGGTGATCGCTACGAAGCTATTTCTAATTTGTATGTGTGTAGTTAATTGTGTTACTTGTATTTTTATTTGTTAATTGTGTATCTGTGTATCTTAATATATGAATTGCTTTTTCAATAAAAATTAATTTCACTTAATTTAATCAATTTAAATTAATCTATCTTGCGTAGACACTTTGGTAGCCTCTCATCTCAGAGGTACCTCGTTTAGAGCCGGGGCGGCATCAGAGGCAGCTGAACTAAGTAAGTGGCGCAAATATGAGTCTATGAGAGATAACTAGATATTTTCCAAAGGAACTGTAATCGCGACTGGTCATCTCTGCTGGTGATAAGAGGACTGGTTCTTTTCTCGCTCAAGGGCTAAGTATACCCATTCAGCCAGGAAACGCAGCCAGCGTTCTTAGCGCGATGAGAGATGTTCTTAGCCGCGGGGAGTATTACTGTATGATAATTATAATAATATTAGTTTATTTTTATTATAGTTTAAAAAAAATTCTATTTCAGTTATGAATCGCGGTTCTGTCCACACACAACCCTTGTCCGTATGATCAATTTTTATAAAATGGTTTTATTTTACAGATGTCCAATTATTAAAAGTTAAAAATTTTGTACAACCGACTTCAATATAAATTATTAAGTATAACTCAAAAACCGTTGGTCAGATCTTGATCATATTTATATGTGACCACATGAGAAGCACCAGCTTTCAAATAAAAAAAGAATGTTCGAAATCAGTTCACTCAGAAAAATTTAAGAGGTAACACACATAAAAAAACATGCAGTCGAATTGAGTACCTCCTCCTTTTTGAAGTCGGTAGAAAAAGTAAAAGTACTACAACGTCGTCTAAACGTTATAATCACTTTATAATGTAGTAACACATTTTGATATAATTTGGAGTTAAGATTTGGTTACCTAATACTCGGTGAAGAATAAGTTAGTAGATAAACTTACTATTACGCCACAGGCGATTCTACTTAGTGCTACTGGTGCCAGTATATTAAAAAGTAGTCTGCGTACCTTTGCGAAGGCAGGGTGGATGGCTAGCAAAGTTGCAGAGTATATAACCACTAGCAGAGTTGTTAGTAAGAAGATAAATACTAAGACAGCGCTCTTGATACTATTCTTCCGCTAGAAATAGAGCTATATAAAATATTCATTTTCAGTTTTTTTTTAATACTTTTACTTATTTTATAATTACTATAATTGCTTACATATATTATATTTATTTTAGTAATAACGTTAACAATATTAACAGGATAAAGTCGAAAAAAAGTATGAAAGCTTTATACGGGTCATCATCATCATTACAGCCCTTCACAAGTCCACTGCTGAACATAGGTCTCCCCCAAGGAATGCCACAAAGCATGGTCCTGAGCAACCTGCATCTATAGACTTCCTGCATGTCTTACCAGGTCGTCACTGCATATAGTGGGGGGTCGCCCTACACTTCGTCTACCGGTATGAGGCTGCCACTCGAGAAACTTTCTTCTCCATCGGTTGTCGGTTCTTCGAACTATATGGCCGGCTCATTGCCATTTCAGCTCACTAATCCGTTGGGCTATGTCGGTTACTATGGTTCTACTGCGGATAACCTCATTTCTAAGTTTATCGCGCAGAGAAATCCCGAGCAGAGCCCTCTCCATAGCTCGCTGAGCAACCTTGAGCTTCCTCATACGGCGAGAAATGAAGGATCACGTCTCAAATCTATAAGTCATCACTGGCAACACGCACTAGTTACCCTATACGAGAAGATGTGTTGTAATCTCGGAACCCTGCCCAGCCGAGTTGAATCCGTCGATTGACCTCTCGGTTGAAGTTGGACTTACCTAGTCGGACATTTGTCCCAGGTAAATAAACTCGTCAACAACTTCGAGTTTAGTGATCCCAACAACTACGGGCATAGGTGTTTTTCTACCGGCTTCAAACAGGAGGAGGTACTCAATTCGACTGTATGTTTTTTTTATGTGTGTTACCTCATAAATTTTTTCTGGGTGAACCAATTTCGATGATTCTTTTTTATTTGAAAGCTGGTGCCTTACACGTAGTCCCATACAAAAATAAACTATTGATCAAGGCCTGATCAATAGTTTTTGAGTTATTCTTAATAATTTATATTGAAGTCGGTTGTACAAAATTTTTAATTTTAAATTATTATAGAATAAGTGTAACAAAATAGCACACAGTCCACCTGTTTAAGTAGTTGTTGTAGCCCATAGACATCTACATCTATCCTCGACTACGAATCTAAATTCCGATGCGTTGTCACCCGTGAGGATTAAGATGGAATGCCTCGTTTCTAGTAAAAGGGGTCTAAAATCATCTACACCCACAATACGAAACACAACAGCGTTAAGCTGTTATTTTACGCTGGTATTTTGTGAGCTGTGATTTGGACGTTACAGATTATGTTTGTTTTGTCCATGTTCATCTTAAGACCATAAGCACTATATCGTCGGCAAATCGAAGGTGAGTGACGTATTGCCATTGATGTAAATACCATATCCTTTTCAATTCAGTAGCTTGAAAACGTCTTCCAATGCAGAGGTGAAGAGTTTCGGGGATATAACGTCACCCTGTCTTACACCTCTCTGCAGTTGGATAGGTTTGTACTCTGGTTCAGTACTCGGATAGACATCGTAGCCCTACTGTACAAACACTTCAGTGCTTCGATATACGACAGTCAACTTGGCACGCTGAAGGGACTGCAGCACCGCCCAAATTTCGACGGAATCAAAGGCTTTCTCATGATCCACATACGCAAGGCAAAGTGGCAGATTGTACTCTTCGGTCTTCTGTACAATTTGCCGAAGGGTATGTATGTGCTCTATGGTGCTAAAGCTTTCTCGGTAACCGGCTTGTTCGAGAGGCTGGAAGTCGTCGAGTTTGCGTACGAGACGATTCGTAATGACTCTCGAAAACAGCACCTAAACGCGGCTCAGAAGGCAAATCGGTCTGTAGTTTTTCAAGAGAGCGTTGTAGTCTTTCTTAAAGAATAAGACCACCACACTTCTGCTCCACGCCTCTGGAGTAGTGCCACCATGGAGGACGGAGTTTAAGAGCTTCTGAAGGACTGCAAGTACTGGTTTTCCCCCCGCTTTCAGAAGCTTCACTGTAATTCCATCCTCGCCCGAGGCCTTGCCGTTTTTAAGGTGCTAGAGAGCCATTCTAATCTCGTTTAGACTGTCGTCTGGGGTACCATCGGAATAGTGTCGGATAAGACTTGTTCTTGGATCGTTACACACACTTGCGTGTGGCTCTAACGATGACGTGTACAGCTGCCCAATCACTCAATCTCACTCAAAATCTCAGGTGTCCCGGAAACGATGCTGCCACATTCGGTGTTCAACTTCGACAGTTGGCTCTGGCAGACAGATCTCTGGCAAAGACTTTGGAGCCCTGGTTTCGCTCGATCGCTTGTTCAATACGAGTTGTATTAAAGTTGCGTAAGTCCCGCCGCATGTATTTGGAGATCTGTCTCTTCAGTGGCCCGTATGCTGTCAAATCTGCTGAAGACTGCAACTTCATTTCCCGTCTAACTAAAAAAATCCCGTGCTTACCACGTCAAGTAGGCGTATTATTTCAGAGCTGATATCCCTTCATTGGGTAACCAACAGCCAATCAGCAAGGTGTACTATGTGCAGATGAGGTTGGCAGTTGGAGACAATTGACGTGTTTCCTCTTTTTACAACCCAGTTCACATATTCCTATCGGACTATGAGAATGAAGAAATGGAGAGCACAGGTGCACTCTCCATTTCCTCATTCTCATAGTCCTATCGAACTATGAGAATGAGGATAATCCAACACGGCCGGAGACAGATCAGGCACAGGAAGAACGGCTTTATGTGGTTTCCGAGACACGGAGGTGAAACATTGCCAACTTCCGGACTCCGGGTTGCTACTGAAAATTTCTTGACAGAAAAACCCAATAACTGATTTTAGATTCGAACCCGGGACTTCATGATCAGCAATCACGTTTACGACCACTGGACCAACGACGCAGTCGTTTTACCGTGTGTTGTGTGTGTGATCAATGTGAATAATATTAATATCTTTATATTAACAATCCTAAGAATCTATTAACATAAATTACTTTTTATGACATATTTTAAAATATAACTTAATGGTTGTTGTAGTTGTGTGGAAGAGTAGGTAAGTGCCTGTGTGTCACAGAAAATAGTGCGCTTTAACTGAATTCAATCTCAAATTCTGTATTTATTGTCATTTTACAAGAATGTTTTAATGGGTCATAATCGTTAAGCTTATCCTATCTTAACTAGTACTTTTGCTGCTAGAAAGAGCTTTAATGCTTATAAACCAACTTCGCTTGAAAGAAAATATAACTCTCCTTATGATATATGACAAACGGGCTAACTTTGATCTGATTGTAATTGTATACCACAGCGCAATGATGATGTGTTGTACTCCGGAGGACTTAAATAGAATGTCTCATATTCTGTAATTATATATTATGTATAATTACAGAATATGATAACCATGTAATTATATATGGTTTGAATTATAAGGGGGCTACCTTATAATTCAAACCGGAATTTATTCTGTACCAGAACAAAGAAGTGGGTACAATGCTGTTAGGCGGCAGATGTAGTTACGAGTGACAGGTAACAGACTCTTGGGTAGATAACAAGCTCTACCACTAAAAGAAAACTTCTAAATCATTGAGCTTTTATTTTGCAAATCAAAGCTTTGCTTCAAACAAATACAAAAGGTGACCGGATTAAGTGCAGTGAAGCAAAAAGTAACTGTTGGAAAGTATTTTACATGAAGTCCAAGAAGACGGGGCTCGCCTGGCTTGCAACGATAGTTCGTTCAGTGAGGCCGCAGTCTCGTAGCGGTCAAGGCTTCGCGGCGAACGCCCGTGCTTCGTTTAAAAATATAAAAAGTCTCCCAGAAAAAGCGCGCGCGCGGTTATCGAAAGAAAAGAAGTCTGCAAAGACCGCTTAAATTTATAAGTTTATTTATTTTAATTTTATATTTTGCTACAACCGAGTCATTAATTGTCGATTTTTATTACAAATAACTGTTAAATCCTCAGTGCCGGTGGATAATGAGTTCGCTGTGATTGTGAGATTATTCGTCTTGGAGTCAATTAAACAGGTGAATATAAATTTTGATTTTCACACCCAAGATCTTGAACGACAAAAAACTTATTTTAGGTTTTTATACTTCTACTCTTTATTAATAGGATAATGAGCATACAACATTACAAGTTTGTTTAAAATTTTGTAAATCATTCACTGTTTCTCGAAGTTCAAATACTGTTTTTTCTTACTTATCAGTGTTCACTCGAGACGATCGGGAATAACGGCCCTGCAATCATAGGTTGTTGCTCTTCCTATTGCGCCCGCACCCGACAAATAAATCTATTAAAGGAAACCATCTAGTTCTAAACTATTAAGTCCATCCTAGAAAGCTCGACGCTGAAGGCAATAAAATATGATTTATGTTTTGAAAACGTATACTTAAAATATATATATTTAGAATTAAATAGTACTTTTTGTGATTGTATAATAGATAATAAAAATATATTTAACAATAAATCCAATTTTTATAAATATGGTTGACAAATACATTTATTCTCAAGAAAATATTCTTAAACGCGGAATTAACTTTAGTTCGTGTTTTCCGCACTGTCCGCCGTGTTGTGAGTGAATGTAGGTCAGTGAAATGATCGAAACACGGTCCCGTATGGAATCCGACCCGGACTGCGACCGACCAATTTCGGTGTCACGCTGACGGCCGGCACTTTCATAATTATTATTCTTTTTTCTTCAAATCAAGACTTTAAAATGTCCTATTACTGAATACCATGTTTTTAAAGTTAATTCAAACATCGTTTTTGCAAATAATATTTTAAAATGTTGTTCGTAATCTATAAGAAGCCTTACATACAGTAATGATGATGAAGGCACCTAAGAATACTTACATTTCATTTGACTTACTTTTAAGATAAGCTCCAGATAAGCAGGTTCCGAGGCGGAGGTCATTAACATCGCATACTGCTTGCGTTCCGTAGACGACGGAGGATTATTTTATCTTCACTATAATGAAGTTGTTGCACAAACTATTACACTAAATAATTTGCAAATGAAGTCATTATGGTAATTTTTTAAAAATCTTTATGACCTAAAGCGATGTCAACAAAGCCATGATGATATGGACACATTAATAAATGACTAAATTACCTATGAAATCTTAATTACAGTAATACTGTATTAATCCAAAAACTGTAATTAGACTATCTTCTACATTGTACTGACTTCTTTGCTTAGTGAATAGGGTGATATTGAGCACTTTCAACCCACATTACAAACAAATCCACGAAATACATAGAACACTGCCAAGTTGAGTGGGAAGGTTTGACCTAGTCATCACGCTAGTGATGACTAGGTCAAAAAAAAGTTTCGTCGTCTCAGATCACAGATTCTACGTATTTATATTTAATTAAACTGTTACGATAATCTTGTGACAAGCCTCCATTTGCATAACATTTGACATAATTCTTTAATTTGTTTGATCCTTTATTTCCAATAATGTAGTAATGTAGAGAGACACACATCCAAATAAATAACTGACGATTTTTGAGTTGGGGTTTAATTACTTAGATACATAAATAATACGACTTATTGACCATCGCATAAGACTAAACGTTACGTATTTAGATATTTTACTATTTTTATACTGTGCGCTATTGGCTTCTAAGCATAATATTGTCAAATTATCATTAAGTATGCACACAACGTGTGAATGTCGCGTCTTGAAAGTCGTAGTTCGTGTTCCTTGTATTCTACATATTGATATTACTTACACAGAAGAAAAAACAAACAGCGCCTTATATTATTTTGAAATAACAGCCTGTAAACTCGTATTTTTTAGATATTAGAAGACTTAGTTAGACTTAGCTACTGTGCCTTTATGGTAAATGTTTATTCGTTTATTTTTAGCATACCTTGATGTGTAATTTCTCAGACGGATTAGGATTCCTCACGATGTTCTCCTTCAATGAAGCGAACGTGGATAGTCGGCACTTAAATATTTGACAACTTCAGCTTTCAGTGACATTATCAGGGATTTTATTTAAATTTAAATTTCCAAATTTAAAACGAGTGCTCGACCATTTAGCAAGCCTTTAACAAACAGCAATTTATTGGGGAATTCAGTTTTATTGCATACTCAACTTTGAAAAATTATATTCATTTGCATATAGATGATCCATTTTGGAATTTCTTTGTTGATTGTTTAATCGTACATTCCTTTATATGTATATCATCATCATCGTCATAACAGCCTATCAAAGTCCATCGTTGAACATAGGCCTAATATATTTATTGCCTCATAGGGGCGATATTTGCCAAGCAAACCTGCTAAGCGTGGCGACTATAAGTATAAAATGTATTTTATTTACAACGAATCAAGTGTAGAGAATATAAGTTTTTCGTATATATACATATTTAAGTATTCCTTTTCTTGTAATTAATATCGCCGTAACGTTAACGTAAACCGAAAAAATAAATTAAAATATTATAATACTTCGGAGGAAATATGTCATACTTAGGGTTGAAAATTACTTTGGACGACGTACAAGGCAATGGATAACTCCGACCTTGTGTAATGAGGTGGCGGATATTTATGACGAAAGCGTAACTAAGTCGCAGCTCAAAACCATCTTGAGGAAATATTATCTGTCGTTGTGTGAATAGTAGTGAATGTTTCTTTAATTATTTATGTGTTAATTTAAGTATTTATAAGTAACAGATATTATTATTAAGGAGTGAGAAACGATAAACTGTTGCGTTGCCGACAAACTGGCTTACAGTTTGGCAAAATTTAAAATGTAAATAATGTACACTCTTTCTAAGAATAAATTTAAAAAAAAACTTGCATTTCAATTTTTAAAACATTTATACTGTGAGTACTAAACGATATAAAATTTTGTAAGATAACGAGCAAGCTAGCAAGCTTCTAAAGCCTTTACAGGTTTTCTTGTGCCTTTTTTAATCAAGGCAATTTCGTTCATAAATTTACGATCGAAAACGAAAACTGGACGCTGTTTCAAGAGGGCATTTGGCGAAAGCGATGTAATTTACGTTGTCCCACATACTTCTATATAATTTGCAAACGACTTTTGGTACGACTATATATAGTCACGTTTCGTGAGAATATTTTAGCGCCTTTATACTTTTTTATACATTATTTGCTATTCTTATATTTTAAAAATGCATTTTAAGAATCTTTAGAGAGAGAAGAAAGAAAGAAAAAAAAAAGAAAGAAAGAAGAGAGAAGAAGAAGAAAGAATCTTTCATGATTATATAAATAAAATGATACAGAATTTTTATTTTAAATTAGTTTTTAAACTATTTAAAAAAACATACCCTTTTACATTGTATTTTACAAATTTTAATTAAACAACTTGTTAAATGGCAAATCGAAAAGCGAGTATTATGATCTGCTAGAGGAGATTATAGTATAACTTTAAATTAACCACATTACCCAATAATTTTACCTTCATTCGATATGCGGTGTGAGAGGTACTCGAAAATTTCATTAAACCAATAAAAATGTCTTCTACACAAATATTCACAATCGGTGGATTTCGGTAGCAACTGCCGAAATCAAATAGATTCATACGCTAACTTATCGCTAGCGTCAAGCTGTTCTATACAAATTTAAATACACAATTATAATGAAATTAATTTTATCTTGGTTGACATTGACCACAACGACCCCGAATATTATCGGGATTCCAAATGCGCATGAAATATTATAATGGCACATGTGAACGCGCTTACATGGAAACGTTCTATTTTCAGCCTACCGGTGCCCTATGCAATGAGGTTGGAAAGTAGTATAACCCTCGTATTAAAACAAAACAAAGGTCACTAATCCCAATATATTTTTTACATTCCTTTCATTTCCTTGACTGCCTCGTTGGTCTAGTGGTTGTAGTAGTGCGACTGCTGATCATGAGGTCCTGGGTTCGAATCCCGGGTCGGGCAAAAAAAAATCAGTTATTGAGCTTTTCCGTCAAGAAATTCTCAGTAGCTGCCCGGAGTCAGGAAGTTGGCGGTGTCTCACCCCCGTGCCTCGGAAAGCACGTTAAGCCGTTGGCCCTGTGTCTGATCTCTCCCGGTCGTGTCGGTTTACCGTCCCATCGGATTATGAGAGTGAGGGAATAGAGAGTGCACCTGTGCTTGCTGAGTGCACTTGGGCACTATAATCCTGTCCTGCGTAGACGGCTAGTCTCCATTGAGGCTGGCCGCCGTGACCGAAATTCGGTCTTGAGGACATTATTTACATTCCTTACGATCAATACAAGCAGATAAAACAGTTTATTTTTGCTATATAAATATTTTCGATAAAAGTAGTTGAAATGAGATAAAACATCCATAAGATCTTTTAACAAAATAATATTGAAGATTGACAAGATAATTGTTAAACTTTCAAAAATATTATTAGTGTTCAGAATATATAAATTTACTTCATTTTATACAGTAATTTGTTGGGAATGACTTGAAAATGAAGTTTCCACAACGCTTTTTATTGCAAGTAGCATATCAATTAGATGGAGTGGATTCAATGCAAGCTACATTTTCTACAAATTAATTAATTAATTCATTATAGCCCGTTAAAAGTCTACTGCTGAAAATGGGCTTCCTATAGATTGTCTTATAGGGGTATATTAATCATAGTTACCACGCTTGGCTGAGTATGACTACTGCAGCTTTTTTATTATTTTGAATTGTTAACAGGACCTGTTTCATTTCCCTTTGTAGCCTTACGACATCCACAGAAAGATATTATGGGATAGTTAGCTTTATTATGCCGCCACTACACGGCAAATTATATGGTTAAAATATACATTAAACATTTAGTCACTATACTTTGTTTTGGCATACTAACAACGCAACTTATTTTACTCAGCTATTTTGATTAATTTAAATCGATTAAATTATTCAATCTACCAAACAATTTGCACATCTTTCCCGCACGCGTTGAAGTCTTTTATACTGAATTACATGAACAGAATGTAGAACCAGTTCTTGTCATGGCTTGTTACTTTCGTCGTTATTAACGTTTTATTAAGACCTTGTTAGTCTAGATCTATCAAGTCGTTGGAAAAACATCTGCCGATGACTGTGGATCCAGGGATTCTTTGCTTATGCTTAATATTTAATAGTACAAAATTTTTTGATGTTTATACATATTCCTAAAAATGTAATCATAGCCTCGATTGAAGAGGATTTATTATGATACTTGAAAGTTTAATTACAATCTTTTGATAGATTATCTTAAACACGATTAGATATTGAGAGCTCCAATATACTTCTTTATTGGAACGAAGTTCCTTGTCGGACGGTACGATTTTGGCTGATGGGGGCTAGGCGAGAAAAAGTGTAAGATTTTTCCGTCACGACCCCTTCTGACGTAGTGTAGACGGCCTTGGCGGCTATAAGGAAGCGAGATGGAATAATATCCATCTCCCTCGTACTTTTTCTTACCTTGCCATGAAATAAATATTATTTTATTTTAAATGACGCTTCATTTTAATAGGCGCTAGTAATTCATTTATTTGTATTTGTAAATCAATAACGTAATACGTTTATCAATAATAATATACTACGAAAGGAACTTCATTACCACCGAGTGTTTCACGACACTCACGCATGTTTTTTTTATAAGCTCGCAGTAGTTTACGGTTCACGAACTTGTCATTGATATTTTACTTTTTATTTGATATTAAATGTTCAATCTGAAAACTTATTAATTTTTTTTAAAAACTTAAATGTAACACCTTAAGGTAAAGGGTACATAGGGCGGACTTAATGCCATATGGCATTCTCTGCCATTCAACCCTGCGTGCCAAAGACAATTGTAGGCAGGTGCGAAACATAATACATCAATAAAGTGTACATATATTAAAATATAATATACACAGTAAATACATACACAACATATATTTAAACATACATACATATAACATGTATTTACATACAATAATACAATAATACATACATACATATATGTAATGTGTATACATGCTTATAAACTAACTACATAAATAAATATCCGTATTAATATATAAATAAATAAATATTTGAAGAGAAAAAAAAATAATGTCAATTTGTAAGTGCCCTCAGGTAATGTTGTCGTAGAAGTAATTTAAGTGAGTTTTTATTTATTGCATTCTTAATATCATTGGGGAGGGTGTTCCAAAGATGTATAGCCTATATCGTGAAAGAGGACCTGAAAAAATTAGACCTATGCTGTGGAAACCTTATCCTCAGACGGTTTGATTGTCGTGGTGTTCGACCGTCAATCGAATGAAGAAAATGAAAGTTTTCCTTAAGATAAGAAGGCGACCTTGGATCGTTTAAAATTGAATAAAGTACAAGTAAAATTCTAGAGCATCGCTTTTGACGTATAGGTAGCCATTTTAGCTTTGAATGATAGGAAGATATGTGGTCATACTTATGTATGACCACATATCTTCCTTATGGAATTATTAAGAAGGCGCTCCAACTTGTTTAGAAGAATTTGTGACAGATCTTGGTAACATACATCTGCATAACCGATGATAGGTAGAATGAGGGAATGAACAAGCGTAAGCTTGGTTTTGAAAGGTAGGAAATTTTTAAGACGATAAATGGAACGCAAGGTGGCAACAACTTTACGACTTACTTCAGAGATGTGCATTTTCCAGGTCATAGTTTTGTCCATGTACAAGCCAAGATTTTTTATGGAATCACAATATGGAATCAAAGTTCCATTATAAAATACAGGAGAGAGATTTCTATAATCAATCTTAGCCAATAATTGCGAACTTCCGAAGATTATGACTTCGCATTTGTCTGGATTAACTGAAACGCCATATTTACACGACCATTCTCTTATGGCTTCCAGGTTATTATTTACTTTATGAAATACAAAGTTAAGATTATTTAAGCCTAAATGCACATAGAGCTGAAGATCATCCGCATACAGATGGTACGAACAATCTAAAACTTAGGAGATAGATTTTATAAATAAGGAAAACATAATAGGAGAAAGTATTCCGCCTTGCGGCACACCAGATTCAATTTCGAGCATGCAGAAAAACGCTGACCTGAGCGAACCGGTTGCTGGCGGTCGCAAATATAAGAAAAGAACCACTACAAGGCTGGGGATGAAAATTTAAGGTGTTTGAGGATAGATAGTAGGATACCATGATCTACTGTGTTGAAAGCGTTTGAAAAGTCAATAAGCGCTACCACTGTTAGTTTCTGCTCATCCAAGCCTTTTCTTATATCGTCCAAGCCTTACTTATTGATCAAAATAAGGAAAAATAACTTTGTAAAAGGAATGTATTTGCTACTGTTTTGTAAATAAGTTTTCCTTTTTATAATATATATGAAACTAAAACAAACAACAAACGTTAGCTATATTTTAAAAACTTTAAAATCATCTCTTTATTAGAAGGTATCAACCGCAGTCAAATAACTGTTCTATGCTCCAAAATGTTAACTAATTTACACACAATAACAACTGATGAATATCGCGTCATGTCTGATATATTATACCTGCTACATTTCATATTTTACCGAAGCCCACTAATAATTTGACATTTTAATGTAACTGTATATTGCAATTTACATAATATTACGGGTACCTGAGAAAAGATAAAAATATTATTTACGAATCTTATATTTTATTAATTTTGTTGTTAGTAGCATATGCATTTCAAAGA
Organism: Parnassius orleans; assembly: GCA_029286625.1. Lineage (NCBI taxonomy): Eukaryota > Metazoa > Arthropoda > Insecta > Lepidoptera > Papilionidae > Parnassius > Parnassius orleans. The sequence continues at coordinate 1,611,325 of JAGSMP010000083.1, forward strand.
ACGGTAAGTTTTCATGTTCTATTTTGAGTTAAAAAGATAATAACAGTAGTTAAAAGTATTGATATGTTTCAGAGAACTCGTCAGTTTTATTGGTAACGACATATTTCGAACTTTACAAGTCTAACTTAAATTGAACGGAGATTAACTCAAAGCTTTATGGCATATCTAGATGAATAGTTTGGGTTAAAAACGATCGATGAGTCTGCTATAATATTTTATTTATTGTATTATTATTTTATTATAATATATTTGTATATGTGCAAAACCTTTTAAAAGTCAAAGTAGTTATTTTTTTGGTTTTTTAAAGTTTGAATGTTTTGAAATGATTTTAAAGCTCCTATGACAATCAAAATCTCCCACTGCACCGTTTCCAAAAGGTAATTCCGGACCGGATAATTTCTTTTTTCGTTTATATTTTTTTTTAGCAGACCGCAAGTAAAAAAAAATCGAATATATTCCTTTTGAAAATCTAATGTACACACTCGTGCGTGTTGCTGTCACACCGCATATTTTCGGCAGCTTTTAAACGTGTTGGCGGACTTTACATATCCTTGAAATATTTTATTCTTCAAACATGCAGTTCCTGGCGATGTGTTCTTTCACCATGGAGCACGTGGTAAATCAGTAATCAACTATTTCAATGGTGCCGACGGGCTTCAAACCCGGGCACTACGGAATTTACGGCGAGCGCTTAGCCGCTGAGCTATAATCGCCCACTAGTAACATATAATTGTATATACCATCAATGCACAAGATACCATTTCTTTTAAATAGTGTCCTTGTTTGAGACAAAATGAGGTTCAGTTTGGAGATAGGAATGAAAAAAAAGTAAATTAAAAAATATAATTTAGTAAATTAAAAAAAACATGCGTGAGTGTCGTGGAACACTCGGTTGGAACGAAGTTCCTTTCGTAGTATATTATTATTGATAAACGTATTATATTATTGATTAACAAATACAGATAAATGAAATATTATCGTCTATTAAAATGAAGCGACATTTAAAATAAAATAATATTTCTTTCATGGCAAGATAAGAAAAAGTGCGAGGGAGATGGATATTATTCCATCTCGCTTTTTTATAGCCGCCAAGGCCGTCTACACTACGCCATAAGGGGTCGTGCCGGAAAAATCTTACACTTTTTCTCACCTAGCCCCCATCCGCCAAATTCGTACCGTCCGATAAGAAACTTCGTTCCAAAAATTCGAAAAGGCTGTGTTGCCGTTATAAGAAAAGAAACAACTAAAATTTATTAACATACCAGGTGGAAGTTAATGGTTACAAGTTTCTTAATTGCCAATTTTGAATATCCCCACGTTTCAAGAGTCGGATGCTATGGTTTTTTGGAGGATGTATCTGTGTATGTACTTATGTACATAATGTACGATCTTGGTGTATTTTCGCCTCGCATAAGAGAACAAATAATAATGTGTGTGGTGTTAGAATATCCACAACCGCATTTCGTCCCAAGCCAAGAGCTATGGTAAATATCCACCCTTTGAGCTAATCTATGGAGATGCCTATGTTCAACAATGACTTTTGATAGGCTGTAAATTTAAGTTGATCAAGTTGTTACCTACATTGATAAAGCAGTTTTTGGTTGTAAATAAATTAACTGAAGAAATAGCAAAGAAACTGAATTTTACAATTCATAATCTATACTGTTTACTTGTGCAGGCGCAGAAATTATTTTTAATATGACAAATTTTAGTGGTATTCCTATTTTCCTATCTTTTCAAACAATTAAAATTAGTCAGTCTGCAATTGAATTCCCGGGTCGAACTCATTTTTTAACATTTTCTTATTAACTTGAGCACAAGTACTTAACTTGAAAAGTTTTATTTACGGATTAATAAGAATAACACTTTCTTTTATAACCCCATAATAAGAATGTCGGTTTCACTAAGAGATATTCATAAAAACACTGGCTTGTATATTATTGATCCAAGATTCAGTACATTTGAAAGTGCAGTAAAAAAAACTTGCACCTACACACACTCATTCCCATATTGCTATCTGGTTTGTTGTCTATTTATTAAATAACTTAAATTGAAAATTAAAAAAAAAACCCGAAACAAAAAGAGCTGATTATCAACAAACGACCGAAAAATTGTCTTGGATCATAGCTAAAAACACTCTCGATCAAGTCACATTTCAAAAAAAAAAGTAAATCTAAATCGGCTCATCCGTTTGGGAGCTACGATGCCATAGACAGACACACAGATACATACGTTAAACATATAATACCTAACATATAAACATATAACAACAAACATATATATTGAGGGTTAATAAATAAAAATTTAATGTAATTGCACATTCAAAGCTACTTCATTTTATTTAAAAACTCAGAATATCGTATGATTGTGCATAACTATAAGGTACACATAACAAATACATAATGTGATAGATTTTTTTTCACATTTCTTACACCTAAAATGTATAATTGGCGGATTTAATTCCTTTTGGCATTCTCTATTAGTCAATCAAGTGATAAGTACAAAACTTAAGCAGCAAATAATTACAAAACACAAAACTTCTTATGAAATTCGCTGGTTGATTTTTTTATCATCATTCTTCATACAAACGTTTATTTTACAAATATTTTATACACATAAGACAATTATTACAATAGCGTAAAATAGATAAATTAATAAATTTTAATCCATACGTATCTTTCGCTACAACGTAGCGATCTAACCACTAGGCGATCACGGCCATCGCCATACTGTGTAGTAGCGATATAAGAATATCTACTACCCCAAGTCATCCCATGAGTTGTAAAAGGCGATTGCGGTTGCCAACTCGCCTGCCAAGCATGGTAACTATGCCAAGTATCAGTTAGGTAATCTTTGGGAAAGCCTATGTTCAGGAGTGAACTTTGATAGGCTGCTATGATGATGTTTATGATATCTTTCGTCACTGAACAATAATTACGCACATTATCTTGTTGTGCATGAACAAGTGCAACTGATGTGTAGATATCAAGAATACAAACTAGAATAACCGGGCATGTTTTAGACGTATTCGTACTCGTATCATATAATCATAGTTAAGTCGTCGTTGAGCTGGGCGCAGGCGCAGCTTTTATGTATGTCAGTCGCGCAAACCGTTATCAGTTCAGTTCGGTGCCCGGCTGGTGCTGGCGTGTGTGAAAGTTTGCGTGGGTGATTTAGATCGAACATCGGACATTTGCCTATAACGTGACCACAATTTTTTGCCTACCAGTGAGAATAAAATTAATTAAGTAATGTAATTAATCTTACATTTAATCTCTATTTAATTGTTTCCCCTTGTCACAATGAAAGGATTTTGATGTAGTGTCAAAGACACGAAAATACAATACCCACCGATCTTAATAGAATAATTTGAGTTTCGAATTCAGGCACCATAAAATAGTCAAGTAACCATACTATTAAGCTATGCAATACTTAATGGCTAAAAATAAAATATAAAATATGCATAATACCTATCTATTCCAAAATATGAAATTTTGTAACTGCGGCACGAATGAGTCGACTCGACCAGGGATGGAACACGCTCACACAGAATGACTGTTCTGTAGCGTAGTGACTAAGCGTTTGGCTGTGGCACTATATAACTACTAACAATTTGTATGACCAATCCTCTGTCTGACACAAGATAAATTCCTGATATAAGTAATTTTTAAGGTGGTTAAATAGAAGCATAACTGCTGTTTTGTGTGGAAAGTGACGGGAACCGGATACCATTTTTACTGGTTAAGAGACAATCCATCATAGTCCTCATGAGAGGAAAAATGTATATGTACCAGAGAATCCATTTTTCTAAACTAAACTAGGTAGTAGGGTTCGTATTCTATCAAAGAGCCAATCTGAATAGAATCCATTACTACCTTTTGTGTACCGGTTTAAAAGCTTCAGAGAACTCGTCATTATGAATCGAATTATAAACTAAGAGTCATTTCATCGTAATCTTTGGTTGGAAAGTACTTTAGTAGCCTTATTGATTATAGTTTGCGACTTCCACTCAGTAGCAACTTACTTTAAATGTAAGAATATTTGCAAAGATAAACACAAACATAAATATAACTTTAAAGCTCGAACGGTACAACAGGTCTAACAATTAGGACGAACCGCTAGAAATACAAACATTGTATATACTAACTACAACGTTTTACATTAGCACTAAAATAACCTTCAACTACCAACTACAACGTTTTAAGTAAAAACATGAAAAAACACTGAACTTATCTTATTGCGAAACTTTGTGCTTTCACTTTTAAAACATTTACAGAGTGACAAGGATTACCTTTGTTTAATGGTACAAAAATGATTTTTTTTTGTAGAATAACGTGACAAACGAGCACACAGTCCACCTGATCGTAAGTAGATGCTGTGGCCCATAGACATCTACATCTATCCTCGATTAAATTTATCCAAAATACAGATGTGTTGTCACCTCTGAGGACTAAGATGGAATGCCTCGTTTCCAGTAAAAATGGTCACCATACGAAACACAGCAGCATTGTGCTGCTATTTTACGCTGATATTCTGTGAGAGCGTGGTCTTTCGCCGGTCGAGGTGAACTATTCGTGCTTCAACCATAATATAGCTGCAGCATGACTCTACCACGTAAACCAAAAAATTGAATTATGATGATGATGAACGATGAAATAATTGGCTATGAAATTGCTGTTCTACTGCTGGCTGATTTGTAGTTTCATATGTTGCATCCCAATTGTAATTCCAAATTAAATTTAATGTAATTTCATTTATAGATTTAATACTGACAGTTTAAAAAGTAAGTTTTAAGAATCGGTTATGATCACTGTCAACACGAAAGAATGTATGGTGGGTTTATTGTTTAATTATATACATATGTGCTGGAAATTATGATCTCAACAACAAGCCTTGACGACGACCGAAAACTAAAGTCAATAAAGACGAATAAATAGTTGTAACCCATAGATTACAATAGCGAATACATCTTAAAACACATCAAAATTAGCAGCAGCTTCTAACGTATATGACAAAACGGTATCCATTCATTTGCATCTAATTAAGAAAATAAAAAAGCTCGAAAAGTTGTTAACGTATGAACTTACTGGTGTGGAGAAAGAATTTAAATAGCGAAGCTTGTGGTCTTCGATCCTGGACTGTAAAAGGATGCTGGTTGAGAGAAAGGGCGTTCGTTAAATAAATTGCACGCCTACCTTGTCACCGCCGCCCCCGTAGATCTTCCACGCTCCGGAGGCAGGTTTCACCAAGGTACAGACGACCTAACGCTTCATCCTCTCTTTTGCGGACACAAAACTTCACTAATCACTAATTTGATTATATATGTCTTATAAAGTATTAATACGCGGTACTTCTCCTTCAGTTGACTGATTTGCGTGGCGTTCTCAGCGATATATCATACTTACTAGGCGTGCGGGTGAGGGGATACGAACGCCCGAAATATAGGAATTTAAAGGAGGGTAAATTTAGAAAAAATGCATTATATAAAATAAACTAGATGGCGCCAACACTTAATGAACCTTAGTTTTTTAAATCTGCGCACAAATGTAGTGTTTTTGAAAGAGGTTTTACTCGTTATAAAGAGTGAATTATAATGAATTAATATTTATTAAAAGTGTGTTATAATAAACAAGCTTTTCGCTCCGTGGTGTTACCCACGTCCACGTTATAACGTCCATACAGTCATGACCCACACTTATTATAAGATCGCATAATACAGAGATAACGATCGCAGATTTTAAGTTAGACTAAGGATTTTCGAGTTTTCATTGACATTTTTCATCGACATTCATCCTCCTTCTTTGATGAATTATTTTCTGTTACAGCTGTACGCTTGTGAAACTCCTTCCCTTCTACATATTCGCCGTGCTCAATCCTTTTTTCCTTCAAAAATCTACTCAACGCTTATTACTTGGAACTCTTATAATTCCCATTATACTTCGTGTCAGACACACAAACATTACACAATCACCTAGTGCCATAAACACTGTTAGGACAACAACGGATGGGACGCAGCAAGTCCGCAGACGGGAGCGCCGCACACACCTTCACACCGCGTACACACCGTACACCCGCGTCCCTCGAACGATACGAGTTAGCCGTCAAAGCCGGGGCCCGCCACCCCCTGCTCGGACGGCCGTTAGATAACTCATCCATGTTATGTTAATGTGATCACAGAACTGAACACAATATTATCACCCCCCCCCCTAAATTATCGATTTTAGTGCAATGTTGCACTAAAATAAATAATCCTCCCCCCCTTTTATAGCGCCCTGAGTCCGATGAAGCTGTAAGAGCCGCATAGGCTAACAGCACTAACATCACAGAAACTAGAGACTTCGTGTCATCATTTTGTGTTTTTATTATTATTTTATTTTTTAACTTAATTGTATGATTTACCTTGCCAACCTGTCCTAGCCAGTCGTTATAAACAATTATTTGCAGAATAAGGATGTATGTAAGAAATCGCTTCCAGAGGGATAAGACCGCCTATTATAAATTTTTCATTTATTTAGTTTTGTTTATGTTTCAATGTGTATTGTAGTACAATAAAGAATATATTGATAAATTGAAAACCGCATTAAAATAGTTTACAATTTTATAATGGCTTTCATCCCCTATTACCCGTTAGGTTATAATAGTGTTCTCAAAGATCAATAATTAAAACTGGCAGAAATTCAAAGAATATTTCATCTTTAATTTTTAAGGGTAGAATTGTCAAAAATAATGAAACACGTGTTTCTTAGTTTTTTATCTCAAGCCTAAATTACAAAAATTTTATCGATGCACATATTAATGGTGAATATTTGTAAAGTTCGAAAATATGTATTATCCATAACTACCACAATTTGTTTTAAGTGCATCCTCACCACCATGCAAGTTAGAAAGCTTATTTCACCCTCTGGGGTGAAATATTTGGTTGGGTTTGGTGGGGTTTGAATTTTCCAAAATCCTATCTTAGTTAATGTCTACGTAATATAAGGAAGCTATATTGTTTATCACAATTTCATGCGTCTAAGTCCAGCGGTTTGAGTTGTGTACAATGTACATGCATCAATTTTCAAATGGAAAAAAATAATTTTATTATTTTTTTCTCCATACAATTTTAAACACGCCCCTACCACTTAGGAGTCGTTTTGAGAAATCGTAAAATAGGTATTTATTTATTTTATTTACAGCGTAATTTCAGTAAGTTTCAAGTCAATCACCCCGTAAAATAAAAAAAAATCATATAAACTGAAACACCTTGTGGTTGAATTTTCCAAAATCCTTTCTTGGTGGATGCCTACGTTATAAAAGGCAACTACTGCCCGAATTTCAGATTTCTACTATAAGCGGTTTGGGCTGTGCGTTGATAGATGGATGAGTCAGTCACTCAGGACATCCCTTTTATATATATATAGATAATATGATAATTGGCAATATTCGTTGCTAGCGAAAGAAGCTAAGCTATGTTTCATACGAAACTGATTGTACTGTTTCTTAAGATCAGGTACAACAATTGCTACTGAGGTATATTGTGAAGATTTACAAACGTTGATTAATAAGTTTACTATGAAACAGTCAAGACTTGGTCACTTGCTCTAGTCCACTAAATTTTACCAACAATACACACTGCACATCAAAATATTTCAAATTTCTAGGTGAAAAGAACCTCACCGTCACCCACCATATTCCCGAGAACTAACTTCTGCTAATTTCTACTTTTTTTCTAATATTGATAATTATTTACATGGGGAAATTGTCAAATCCTAAGAGACGATAAAAACACCTTTAAAGAACCTTTGATTGATTCATTCAACGTGATCATGTAGCAGGAGTCTTTCATAAATACGGCAAGTGTGTCGAAAAAAGAGCTGATAGTTCGATTAATGAAGTCTATAATTTTCTAACAATTTTTCTATTAAAAGCGCCAGTTTTATAGGTAAGGACTTAATACATGTATATAGATTAGATTTTATTATTTGTTAGAACATTTGAAAAGTAGCTGTAATATTCAAATAGCAATTCTATACGGGATATCCGGTTAGCGTTTTTCTGTTCTTAATGCTTGTATATTAAGGTCATCGGTGATTCCGCAATTCTCGAAGAGCGTTTATTCTTATTTTATGCATAATAAGATGGTATAACTACGAGTAAATACTAGTACTGAGTAAAGTTATTGCAAGGAAGCAAACTAAGTTACTGGCATTTGGGCAATAAATCTTGATTCTTGGGAGTGATAAAAAACCTACAACATGATTCGACGAGGATAGATGTAATCTATAGAACACATCACAAGAAATACAAGCCTTTTCGTAATAAATACCACACGAAAAATACACATACCAGCAACTTAAAGTATCAACAATGATCTGAGACATCTGTTATTGCGATTTTTTTTACATAAAACTGAAGTAACAAGCGATCTTACAGACCACTTGATGGCAAGTGGCTACTGAAGTTCATGGAAACCTGCAGCCAACTTTAACCCTTATGATGCCGTGTCAGTCACTTTGCACGGAGTACTGCATTTAAGGGATGACTGACGGCAGTGTATGTGTTAATCAAGGAATACTACAGATGCGTTGTCACCTTTGAGATCTGAAAACTTGCTATTTGGCAACAGAAATAGGTAAGAGGGTAATACCTACCTAGACGGACTCCTAGGCAGAACAGAAATGGTACATTATATAGTACTAGATTGCCAATCTGTCTGCCAAATGTAGTGAATAAGGCAAATCTTCATCCTTACTATACATAACAGCTTCATTTAGCAGTGGTTGATTACCCATTTGATAAGAAAATTCAGAACAGATCAGATGGATACCAGCGCTTACGTTGCAACATTGACACGGCAACTTGAGTTTGCTCAAAGCTTCTTTTAATTTCAAACTTTTTGTAGCCTTGTGGAATATTTAGAAACGATGGCAGGAGATCAGACAGTATGTCAATTGTCCCTTGAGATGGAGGAGTCATAGCGTGGGTTACTACGTGCGTATAGATACTTTAATGACCTCTCTTCTCAGAGGTACCCTCGTTTAGAGCCGGGGCAGTATCAGAGGCGACTGAACTAAATAAATATCGCAAGTATGAATCTCTGAGAGATGACTACATATTTGTGCCATTTAGCCCTCGCACCCATCACCTATATTTCACTTCTTTCGCTGTTTATATCATATCCGTATATCTACGCGTACATAGTCGATTTTTTGCAATTTGCTGTAGAGACTATCGGTTCGTTGTGTCCATGGACGGTGAAATTCCTAAAAGAAATATATTCGCTACTTGCTAAATATGTCGCAGCCATATTTAGCAGCTGCAACTCCTACCACATTAAACGTAGTTTTAATTTTTATAATGTTATAATAAACATTATAAATTTTTAAGTTAAGTTAAAACTAGTGACTATCTACCTAGAGTGGTTTTATTATGCATCACATCAATAACTATTATTAGTGTTAGTTCGTTTTACAGCACACAAAATCATTACAATCATTACAATAATTGTTTAAAAGAGCTATGGAAACTTGTTGTTGTTAAGTTGCAAGAATTTGCCATAATCGCCACATTTTGCAAACGATGAAATAATAGACACTTTGTAACTTTGCACAATATTGACTTGGATAAATTACCTCTATATCTTTATCTTCTTCATCATCAGCCTCAAAAAGTCCACTGCCGAACATAGGCCTGCCTAGGATTTGCTTTGATTATCACGCTTGGAGGCAAATTGACGATCGTAGTACAGACGTCTCGCAGTTTCGACACTGATCTTCGTCGCCGGTCTGAGTATACAATAAATAGATAATTACAATCGTAAATAAAAAAATTACAAGGCCACTTTAGTACATTTTTACCAATCGTCATTTATCGAACCTCTATAAATATAATAAAAATAGTGAAATGGTATTTATTACTTGATAAGGAGCTGTTATTATTTTATTGTCTCTCTCTTCATGGTAGAGCCACGCCGCAGCTATATTATGGTTGTAGCACGAATGGGTCGGCTCGACCAGGGTAGGCCCACGCTCATACAGAATACTGTTTCGTTTGGTGAGTGTAGAGAACCGGAGACCCTTTTTACTGGAAAAGAAGCATTCCATCTTAGTCCTCAGGGATAACAACGCATCTGCATTTTGATTCTTAAGCGAGGATGAATGTAGATGTCTATGTGCCACAGCATCTACTTACCATCATGTGGACTGTGTGATCGTTTGTCACCCTTATTGTATATCTCTAGTCTATTCTTTTGAATAGACTCCGACCAAAACCAAAATAAAAAACCAAAAAAAATTGATAAAGGCATGAAATATGATTATATGGGAAAGTAATTTTCAAATTAATTAATTTATGTTAATAGAAAAATAACACTTTAGAAGATTAACTAATTATGTATGTTGCCTATTTACCTAGTTTGAAGAGTAAGACACATCATTTTATTTTATTACGCAGATCTTAGGTAATTAATTTTTAACATCCTTAATATAACGGATTTCCGCAAGGTAACGCCTGATTCCATTAATTGATTTACTAATTTTAAAATTAAACTTTTTTGGTATTTTCTTCGCACCGTACAAAGGGTGGAAAGGGAAAATTAAATATTCTTAAATCCAGAAACCAGGCTGTAGTAGACTTTTAAGTCTGCACCTAGTCGTTTTTGATGTAATATTAAGCATTGCGAAAATACCGCATCAAATTATCGTAAAGATTATATGAAATTTACTACATTCCACATTCGTTTCCGCTTTATAACTATTAACTACTGTCCAATCCAATCTCAAAAAAATCAGCTGGTAGCTGGTGTAATCGTGTGCTGTGTAAAGTTTAGATGACGGCGATGCTTTGCCGTCCCGCTAGGAAAATGATGAGACCGTTAGATCTGGCGCCAATCGCTGCCTCACGCCGCGCATCGCGTGACCCCGTTGCGCCTGTATCTGTTAATTAATTACTGTCTACTGTATACGGACCCTTCTTAATTAATTGAAGCAGTTTTATTTATTTTAATGTATGTTACAAGTATTCCTTGAAGAAGTTAGCCTTTAAATATATGAATACGAATATAATGCAATTAAATTAAGAATATCAATTAGGTACAGGTGCGATTCAATCTACCCTTAATGTCGACTTTCCATTTGATGACTAATTGCTTTTTTTTTAAAACTACTAAATCAATTTTAAGAAAATCCTAACTAGAAGATATCCATTATGCAATTAGGGGAATATTTGCTATAGTTGCCCCAATTGGCAGGGGAGTTGGCAACCGTATTTTTTTATTATTTTGTTATTAAGTGACAATGCTGTCTATCTCCTGTTTCATTTCTATCTGTCACCTGTTACAATACCAACGGTATGATATGGGGTAGTGGATTTTCTTACGCCGCCAGTACTCGACGAAAAACCCCCTGAGGCAATCTATTGGGGGAAGCCTACGTTCAGCGGTGGACATTTGATAGGCTGTAATGAATTAATTAATTAATGCAGTTAGCTGTCAAATAAAATTTGCTTGAAGTAAATATTGTTCTTTGTTCACTTGATACGTAAGGCAAAAAGTTTACTAACGTACGATCGTACAAACGTAAAAACTTACAAATACATCTTTTGACAAAAAACAACACAAAGAATTCCTAATAACAACAGTAGACTCGTACTGTAGGAACCTTAGATATATATATTAAAATTTAGACTTCTAAAAATTGCACTTACTACTATAAGTTAATAAAATGTACAATTAAATAAATAAAAGTACAGAGATTTTTTCTAGCTTTAAAACTTAAAAGCTAGTATGAGTCCGAGATGCTGCTCTAATTTAATAACCTAAAAAGTAAAAATAGTGTGGTAACCGCATTTAATAGAGGGAGTGATCCGACGTGCTGCCCCAGTGTGAGTTGGCACATATCCTTGAAATAATTTAATATTTAATGATACAGACATGCAGTTTCTTAATCACTGAAAGTCTAATAAAGTACTTAAAATTGCGATCAGCTATTTCAGTGATGCCATCGGGGATATAACGGGATCGAGGTAGATCGGTAACGAAGACGAACACTTGTTGTTTGCGTTCTACGTTTTCTTAGGCTAGCGTCCCTACTTTGAAATTTCGTGGTTCGGTAAAATGCTTAAATAATTTAAGAAAAAATGAGAAGAAAGAATGTTAGTAGTTAAGAGCTCGCCGTAAAAGTTACAGTACGTACGCGAGCAAAGTGGATTCAGTCTCATAGCACCAATTTAAGTGCCGATTTACACCGTGTTTGGCGGTGAAGGTGCACATCGAGAAGGAACCTGCATGTTTGAAGAATAAAATATTTCGAGCATATTTGAAGTCCGCTAACATGGAGCAGCAGGGCTAGCATGGACAGGAGACAATTTTATCCCCGGGGAAAGGAGAAAATGTTTATCCCCTCGCTTAGTTTTATCCACCCTTCGAGCATGGGTGGATATCTCCCATTTTATCTACTGTGGATATTCCACAGTAGATAAAATGACAGATAGACTTAGACTTAGATAGATTTTTTGTATAAATATAAACTTAAACCCACGTTCAATGAACTAGAATAAAATTGTCCCTTTCAAATGTCAAAAAAGCATAATTTTTTATCTTTCATTTGGTTCCATGCTACGGACGGTGGATATATGTCTACTCGTTGTGTCAAACGGGGATATACTTCTCCCGTTGCCGTGCTTTGGCATAAGGACAAGATAATTTTATCTCTAGTCAGTGGATATAATCGGGGGATAAATTTTTTGTCCCCAGCCCATGCTAGCCGTGCAGCACGGCGACTTATAGCTTCTAACCCTATCAGAAATGAGTGGAAGCCCATTCCCAGCAGTAGAACGTATATAGGCTGTAATTTTACTTTAAAGTAACAAATGGTATAAATCAAGTGAAACAAATAACCCTATGTAACCTTACACTAGAGTCAACTGAACGTTGCTAACTAACAAACAGGCTCAGCCGGCTGTGCAAGATCCATTTAACTGTACATACTGGTCACTGGATACTTCCTTAATTCAAGATAGTTTAAAGCTAACTAACTCGCCCTAGCGCCTACTACTTCTGAGATACCAGTTTTAATGTTACCAACTCACTCACTAATTGTCAAATTTATAAGCCGACATTAACATTACTTTCATACAAATCCTGATAATTACTACAAGTGTTTAAATAGCTTAATTACTTTATATAATAAGTATTCATCCTAAATTCAATAAAGGCTTTGCTTTCGAATTCACTTTTATGAAGCTATAATACTATAGCAAGAGTGTAATAAAATATGAAACACGTGCGTATAATATTTATTTACGACGAGACAAAATATGAAATAATACAAAAATACTTAAGGAATGACTAACGCTTTATGTAACGAAACAATTTTAGTTCGGAGCTGCCCTTAACTGGATTATCACAAAGAGTAGGTAATTAATATCTTCCGTATAAGCTGCAATCACATTTATCACATTGTTAAAGGCTTACAAACATTAAGAGTAATTCAATATATGTAAGGAAATACTTTACAGATTACAATATAAATTGTGTACCTATATTTAGAATTCTGCGAGAAATCTCAGTAATATTTGTATTGTAACTGAGTAAAGTTTGCCAAGTTAGCAAATCCTAGCTAGACAATTCAGTCTTCTACGAACAGAACAATAATTATTATCAATAATAATTATTGTTCAACAACAATAATAATTATTATATATTGACATAACAATAAAATATACAAAATTTATTACATAATAAAAAAAAACTAAAAGATCATATCATAAAGTCCTATTCCACGCGGTATCGTGCCAAAAACGCTGGCTGCGTTACCTCGAATGGCTATACTTGTACTTAGCCTATGAGCGGGAAAAGAACATACCCTCTTACCATCAGTGCGACGACAAGTCGCGAAAACAGTTTCTTTAGGAACTTTACCGCACGTGTACCACACGGACCGATAGTCTCTACAGCAAATGGCACAAATATGCAGTCATTTCTCAGAGACTAATACTTGCGCCACTTACACAGTTCAGTCGCCTATGATGCCGCCCCGGCTCTAAACAAGACACCCCTGAGATGAGAAGTTGCCAAAGTGTCTACGCACGCAGCATCCCACATTGGGGCTTTACACCTCTTCCAAAAACCAAAATCTCCTGCCATAGTCTCTAAATATTCCACACGGCTCTAAAACTGAGAGGACATTTATAGAGACAAGTGCTTTTCGGATAGCATTGTTTGGAGAACCGTGACGGGACAACCCACCAAAATATTTCTTACATGAAATTCTTCGTTAATGACAACATGATTCAGCATTAATAATATATTACTAGTCTGTGATAATTATTTACCACTGTTAACATCTGTTAAGATTTGTTATTTGAAATGATAAACGTATACAATTTTAAACATATGAATAAATATAAAAAATAACATTTTATTTAATTATATATTTTTTCCAAATTTGTTATTAATTATTATCTCAATTGTAATGTCTAAGTAAAACTATTTTTCATCTTGTTTCAGATAATACTGCCATCAAGTTTCTATTAATAACAAAAGATGCTATTTCGGTCATAACAAGAAGAAGTTGAAAATCAAAAGCAGTAGACACAGTTAAATATGGGTCCACCTTTGACCACATGGCCTTATAGCCATCCCAGAATAAAAAGGGAGAGAGAAGAGGAGGAGGAAGACAGTGCCGAAAAAGTGTTCAGTGATAGTAACATTTCCAGAAAGTGTTCAATATTTAATCTCGTTAATAATTTTCGTGTGATATGTTTAAATTTTACGGTTGTTTTAATAATTATCCAAGTGTTTTTTAATTTGCACTCGGTAACAGCCGGTCCAGTGATACTCGGTCTGGATTATTTACAAGGTAATTTATATTTTTTTTATTTCTGGTCGTTCTAATAATTTATTACATACGAATATTTCATTATCTATTCAAATGATAAACTATACGTGAATAAAACGTTACCATTTGTTTAGATTCTTATATTACTTCGAGATTTTTCTCAGAAAAATAAAAAAGAAAATAATAAAATCTGGCACTGTGACATATAAATAAGCTAATAGCATAAGCTCCAAAGATAAGAAAACCAGATAAATAAATACGAAAAAAATGTGATTTTAAGCGACACAGCTACATCTATTTTCCGCAACGTTCAAGATTAGTCGTGACCTCCGTGGATCACTTTACGGTTAGTAGGTTTCACTATTTCTATTCTATTCTCTATTTACTGAGGTAGCAAAGGTATCTGAGACACCCTTGAATGTCCTATTTTAGACACTTTTGTCACAATCAATGTAAACGCAATTACCCGCAACTTACGGGTAATCTGTACGCAGGCCCCTTTTTGCGTCATAATGTAAGGAATGTCAAGTGATATTTTTGATTTCGCTTTCTGTAATACCCACTATCATATTCATTTCTAAAAATTATTTGTAATTTTTGCATTTATTTGTTCATTTTACTTTTTTCTATTTTAGGGATATATTTACTTTTTTCTATTTTAATAATATATTCTGCTTAGAAAAATGGCTATTTTTTTTTATATAGTATATTAAAATATGTTAAAGCAGAAGAACCGAAAGCGAAAGCGTTAAATATTTTGTAACCACTTGGACATACGACTGACAAAACATTGTAACAGTAGTAGCTACTCGTATTACTGTAAACAGTGGAAGGTAATTAGTGGGTTAAGGTTTCTAAGGGGATGGCGGGGTCTGTTCGCTCGCTTCGCTCGCTCACTCGACCCCGCCATCCCCTTCTGACCTAACCTGTCCGAGTCGGGGTGCCCCAAGTCCCGAGCTCGCTTCGCTTGCTCTTGCACTAAATAAAACACCAAAATGTTAACTTTTATAATTTTTTTAATAAGTAAACCTATTTTATTACTTCCACCATTTCCAAAAACGTCGTAAAATAGCAAGCAATCGGTCTCCAGAGGGGTAGCGAAGTCGTCGAAAAACAGGAGGCAGATAATAACAATAAGGAGCACATTCAAGTAAACTCAGAAGCAACGGAATGACGCTTATGACGCGAGTCGCGAAGTCGAGTATAAACGTAGTGATTATTTTCTCTTTAGTCGAGTATATCTGTTACTGATTACTGTCAATGTCAAAAGTTCCGTTTCAGGTTTTAATTAGTGATTTATGAATATTTTTAGAAAATTATATTAAATATTTCGACGCAGCTCCGGCAACTAAAATTGCATGGGGGCACTTTAGATAAGCCCCCTTGACCCCCCCACAGTGACAGACTCCTCAAATTCAGGCGACTTGATTCTAAACCCAACCCAATTAGTGTACACCAGCAAGAAATATAGATTGAAGAGAACCTTTCCAGGATTAATTCATTTTCTCTTTTAGATATGGCAATAAAATAAAAAATAAAAAGTTTTTATAAATAGACAACGCAAATTTTTTTTCGCTCTAAGTTATGTCTTAAGCTACGTTAATTTTTGCGTAATCTTGCAAGAAAAATCATTTTTCAAACTTGTATTACATATTTAGTAAATAATAAGTCATGAGAGTTTATTCGAACAAAATCGCCAACCACAAAAATAGATTTAAAAGATTACCCGAGTATTCAAATAAGATTTTATAACTGTAACGGTGTTTTCGATGATATTTGACTTTTACAAGTCCATAGGACTTAGGGCTGGATTTAGATTACATTTATTTACAAAGGCTCAATGCAAGTGTAGTATTATATTATTATTCACTGTACTTATATTTTAACGAATTTTATTTAAAGTTTGTCCTTTAAAATAAAATTAATTGATTATTTCTAAAGATAACAACATATACTACATATTTTCTATATTAGCATTCATTTACTGTAAAAATTCATGTTATATATTCAAGTGTTTGTAAAATTAAGCGCACACTTGTTCAGAAGAGGCAGGTAAACACATCAAAATTTCGAAGAAATATCCACATGTTTGGTCCGCACTTTCACTTCCTTTCTTTAGCGCCGGAGGATTAATCTAGGTCACAATGTGTCATATGATATGAGGATTTCTCACCGAAGCTAATTTACTCCCACACAATGTCGCTGCCGCACATCGCTGAAATTACTTTGATAATGATGCATACAATGTTATATAAATTATGGTTCATTACAAACAAGTTGATCGTTCAGTGTGAATACTTACGTTTTATACCACAGCCTTAGAGTTTTAGCTATGCAATTTTATACTTATTTTCCTTAGTAATATCAAGCTTTATTAAAATAGATTTGATCTAGAATCAAAATAATAGTAGCATAATATACTATTTGAATTCATCTCTATAGATATAAAAATTAATTGCTGTCGGTCTGTTTCGCTAAAACTCAAAACCGACTCGACCGATTTTGATGAAATTTTTTATGTGTTTGAATGGGTCCCTAGATGGTTTAGATTCACATGTGGACCCGGTAGGTGGCGCTGTTGTCAAGATTCAGAAATCACCCGTGCGAAGCCGGGGTGGATCGCTAGTATTCAATAAAAATGATACCTATTATATTTTACACTTAAATTTTTTGGGTTAAAATTATTTATCTTCTCAACATACAAATATACAATATTTATTACAATGCTAAAAAACTAAAACTAAACACTTAAATTATCATACAGTCCTACTTTCCGCGATGTTGTGCCAAAAACGCTGGCTGCGTTTCCACGCTGAAAGGCCATACTTAGCCTTTGAGCGAGAAAAGAACCAGCGCTGCGCCTCTTATCACCAGCAGCGACGACCTGTCGCGGATACAGTCCTTTATATACTTATTGTTTATTTATATTAGTTTATCAAAAATGGAGCACACGATTTTGATTTTTTATTTATAAAATGTTTTATTTTCTAAGTTTATCTAGATAGGTATCATCCGTAAAAAATATTGTTTCTTTTCTAACGCCGAGCACAGCTCGGTCGCTCGGGTGCTACAATACGTTTTGTTTTAAATCGCTAATGGAATTGGACATGTCATTAATGTTTTTGAAAATGAAGATAACATTTGGAGTAAAACGATTTTTTAAAATTGTTTTGTTTATTTTGAATTATTTTGGAATTATATATTTTTTATTTAGATTTAGTATCTATAGCTGTTAGAATTATGCAGCTACTACTTCATTACATCTATTACGTTCCATTAAAATAATTATAGTAATATGAACGATTTTAAAATTCCTTTGTAATTATTTTGGGGTATTTATATAGTTTTCTCATCTGGTTGGGCTGTATAAATATATAAATGAAAATGATAAATATACATAAATATCAATAAAATAAAATAAAATACATAAATAAATAAAAACCAAACCAGGTGGAAGTCCTCGGCAGGGGAAGCCAAGGCTTACAGAGAAAGGGAGCCGGCGGACAATGCGGGTGGTATTAAGGAGCACCGCCTTCTGCATTTGAGCCCGGAGCGGTCCGTCACAGTCGCCTCAGTTGACCCGAGAGGCTGACCGGGATTAGCTCATTCGCAGAAACAACCACAGGTATGATTTCGGTCGGCAGACCACCCCACATGTTGATCACCTCGTGAGCCAGGTCCAGATATTTTGTTCGCTTATCTGTTTCGGCTTTCATGAGGTTCTCTTCATACAGAATGGTAATGTCGATCAAAATATCCTTGACTGTGCCCGGTCCATCAGCACAATATCAGGCTTATTCGCAAAAATAGTCCTGTGAGTCTGTGATGATGGCCCGGTCCCAGTAGAGCCTGGCGCGGTCATTTACGAAAACGGCTTCCGAAAAGTACTGATAATAACGCATTTTCCGATCCATGAGATCGCATTTTAGAGCTAACTCCTGCTGTAGAATCCTGGCTACTAGGTTGTGTGTCTGTGGAAATACTCAGAGTTAGAAAGCCTAACATGCCTAAGTGACTCACTGGGATAGCGACAAGCTCGACAGATGTCGACGGCGCCATCTTTTAGGATGTATCTCCGATAGTTGTTGGTCTTAATAACCTGTTCCTGTATCGCACAGACAAAACCCTCGGTTTCCCCCAAAGAGGTCACCGAAACGTAGCCAGTGGAGGGAGGCGACTGTATCTACGAAAGGCTCATGCAGAGCCTTATAATAATAATAATATCTTTATTTCGATCAACAAGGATCATAATATTACATAATTAATATAATTAGGTGATAACATAGCCTATTGTTAATAATTTTTTTTATTAAAAATAAAAGTTAAATTTAAAAAAAAATCAATAAGAACCTTTGTTAATTTCAGATTATTTTGATTTATTTTGATTGAACCATACAACAATGGTTCAGATACTGACAGTCAACTCTATTCGAGAACATCACTAGGATGCGGTTGGAGCTGGGCCGGATCCTACTTACCAGGGATGTACACCGCTTACGTATGATCGCGTAGAAGCAATCCACTCGCGCTTCAGCGAACATCCCCGATGCGCTGCAGAACCGAGGTAGCCCTATTAGCACCCGAAATGCATTATTGTATTGCACGCGCAGGGCGTTGTACTACTATTGCGAGTAATTAACCCAGAGGATAGAATAGAACCTCTCGAGGAGCTCTTTCTCCTTGCATACGGTCTCCTGGTCGCCAATGCTCTGTACTGCCGGGTCTTGCCATTGCTCGTCGGCTAAGGATAAGTAAGGGTAAGGGTAAGCGCTTTACCACAAGAAATGACGTAATCATAATTGACGATCTCGGGTGATCCAACCTGTGGGACGTCATAGTAGTGCGTACTTTTGGTCATAGTGGGCGCTAAGTTCAGTTTGAGTCCACCTAAGTATGCAAAAGATATACATGAGGACAGGCATGACCCAACCGTTATATGCGTGTGTATTATTCACACCGGACAAAAGGCTGTTAAGCACTTTGGTCAAACGTGCATAAAACACATCGCAAGCTGACTGTTTCATACCAGCCTGATCGACACCGATGATCTATGACATACCCAGATATCGGTATGTTTCAGTCTCGGAAAGGGTCCTTATGTTGATGGGCATAGATGAGTCTATGCCCTCAGAGTTAGCAACCCTACCCTTTCAACATGGAGGATCGCACACTTATCCGTTCCCAGCTCCATTTCGACAGATATATTCCTTTGTAATTATTATTATTTAGGGGTATTTATTTAGTATTCTCATCTGGTTGGGCTGAATAAATATTTTAAAGGAAATAATAAATGAACATAAATATATATTTAATATACTAACATAAATAAATAAATAATACAGAAATAAATAAAAACCCAACCAGATGGAAACCCTCGGCAGGGGAGACCAAACGGCCGAGGGTTAGGGGAAGGGAGAGAAACCGGCGGACGATGCGGGCGGTATCGAGGAGCACCGCCTTCTGCATTTGAGCTTGGAGCGGTCCGTCACGGAGTCCCAGTCGCCTCAGATGACCCGAGAGGCTGACTGGGATTAACCCGTTCGCAGAGACGACTACAGGTATAATTTCGGTCGGCAGTCCACCCCACATGTCGGTCACCTCGTGAGCCAGGTCCAGATATTTTGTTCTTATTATTTATATTATTATATTATTATTATCGTTATACATCGTGATATTCGACCTCGTTATTTTTGCAATGTCGGACGTTGAACAATCACGATAATTTGTCGAAGATAAAGATTACAATCTCTTTAATGATTTATTTCTTAAATTATCTTTATTTTCGTCTCTATCCGTATACGTGGATAATTAATTTTTGGAGTTTATTGGACGGTATGAAAAATAGATGGATAGTAAAATCAAGCGTTAACAAAAAGTGAAGCCGTTATGGTTTTCCTCCGCGCAACATACTCGCTCATCTCATTGCGCGAAATGAATAATATAATATATGTCATACATTTTTATGTAATATATGTTATCAAATCAATATAAATAAATATATGAGTTCATTTACTTAATATTGTATATATTTTAAGACAATCGTTTTCAGGAGTAAACTCCTGTCACGTGTCGGAGCTGACACGCACAATTTTTAATATTTTTTATATAATATATTCATACGTTTTGAAATTATTGCCTCTGTTCTTATGCAATATTATATTCTCATAAGAGGTTTTAAAATTATCAACCAAATCATTCGTATAGTTCTAAATTTTTTATCAACATTCCGTTGTCCAGCTACTCGTTCTGATAAAATCTATCTATCTAGGTTAATATGTCAGAATATTCACCTTGGCTTTGCGAATCAAGTTCTAACGGTAAAATGTTACTTTAACGTCAAACGGAACAAAATTTGACCGATTTCTAATTTGGAAATTAAAGCCGTGATATTCGCATACCTTCATTAATTTATTACAAAAAAATACTGCTATAGTAAGGAAATAACTATTACCACCACTTTATTTTCTACTTTAGCTTCCATTTCATATTCCATATTCATTACCTAATGCACTAAGTATACCTGTACCTATGATTGATTGATGTCTAACGTATATTTTTTTACGTGGTAGAGCCATGCTGCAGATATATTTATAGTATAGTTGTAACACAAATGGGTCGGCTCGACCGGGGAAGGACCACGCTCTCACAGAATACCAGCGTAAAATAGCAGCTTAATGCTGCTGTGTTTCGTATGGTGAGTGTAGACTGTAGAGAACCGGAGACCCTTTTTACTGGAAAAGAGGCATTCCATCTTAGTCCTCACGGCTGACAACGAATCTGCATTTAAATTAGCAAACGAAGATAGATGTAGATGTCTATGTGCCACAGCAACCACTTACCATCAGGTGGACTGTGTGCTTGTTTGTCACCCTTATTCTATTAAAAAAAATAGTATTCCTGAAATTTAATATTGAAGTGAACGTGTTAAAAATAACAGCGTTGAACTCTTTTGTACAGCATTAGTAAAGTGATTGTTAAATTGAATAAATTTGTTTAACTTTTCATTTTGTTTAATATACAAACGTAACTAATTAGAAATTTATATCTTTTATAATTAAAGAATATTATTATACAAATTTTAGTGTAACCAAGCCTTTTCAAAAATAAATACGTCATTCTATGGAGTCCTTTGCTGGACAAAGATCTCTTCTACTTAGAAGTTACGTAGCTTGATAAACGTTTTTGATTGCCTCGTTAGCTAGTGTGACTTCTGATCATGAGGTCCTGGGTTCGAGTCCCCGGTCAGAAATTCTCAGTAGCAGTCCCGAGCCTCAAAAAGCACGTAAAGCACCTGTTCTGAACCTGATTCCTTTCTGATCGTATAGGATTGTTGTACCACCGGACTATGAGAGTGAGGGAATGTAGAGTGCACTTGTGCGCACACACTCGTGCACTATAATCCCATCCTACGTAGATGTCTAGTCTCCGTTGGGAATGGCTCTAGAGTACATTTGATTAATAAATCTTACCAATTGCAATTTGTTTGCTGTCTGCTTATGTTCCAACGACGTATACAAAATGCAAATAAGAAATATGAGTGACATCTAGCGGTTAATTCAGTTATCGTAATTGAATTATTGTTTTAAAGGTCACGTTTAGTGCCCCGTTTAATAGTTTTAATTAATTTCGGTAGATGGCGGCTGTGCAAAAAATATTTTGAAACTACATAATATTGATTTACCCTTGTAGCTTTAGTAGTCATATTTGAAATTTTAAGTTCATTATAATTGACGAAATTAAACAAAAAAATGAGATAGCATGTAATTTTATATGGAAATCTCAATAATGATAAAGTAACTAGATTGTATTTTTGTAATATAATTACCATATAATATTTTACAATCTACATAAAGAAAGCAAAAAAAATTAAGTCTCTCTGCTCTCATCTGCTATACCTAACCTATTTCAGAATTCAAGTCGTTTCGACTAATATCGTAGAAGCTTACACGTTATTTTAATTAGCAAGCTTAAATTATTCATTAAATATAAACTTTAGAAAAGGGTTAGCTTTGTATAATATTGTATAATACAAAAACACATTGGCTAGCTGATTTTTCTATGATTGAAGCAAAATTGACAAACTGAAGGTTCGCAACCAGTACCATAATAACCAAAACGAAAGTCATGGTATGAAATATCTCTTTAACGCATTTTTTTGTTCTTGTTTCAGGTCCAGTGCCTCTAGCTAGAAATATAAGACACTTGCCATGCATATCAAGACGATCGGGCCAAGAAGGAATGTGCATGTTTGCCATAGACTGCCTCAAAGCAAACGGTACTCATTTAGGAACATGCATTGATCGATTCTATTTTGGTTCATGTTGCCAAGTTCCTGATAAAACTGTGATCCCACAGATAGTTGAAAACAATATTGATGATAACTCAATAGATGGTGCGAATTTCGTTCATCCGCAGACCGAAGATAAAGATCAAAGCTTTGTAAATAAAATTCCAAGTAACGAAGAAAAAGAAGATATAGCGAAAAAGCCATCTACGGAAAAAGTTACAGAATATAGTACAGAATCGCATGTATCTGAATCGGATGTATTAGAAACCAAGTCAGATGAACAAACAACTCTCGATAACAAAATTGAAAACGAAGGTGTTAAATCACCCACAACAGTTACAGCAAATTGGGCTCAAAAGCAAACTACAAAGATAAATTCACAGACTTCTGATTTAACGATCACAGAAATACCAATGAAATTTTCAACGTTCCAGACAGTATCTGGAAGTATTGGTAATATAGAAACAGAAAAAATAAAGGATAATGAAGCAGACACTTTTGTGTCGACTACTCAAACAACCTCTAAACCAATTGCGCCAACCACTACAATAGCTAGCACGAAGCCTTATGTGTCTAGAAAACCTATAAAACCCACATATAAGCCCAGGCCAACATATCGGCCTACAAACAATTTTACAAAACCTCAATACAGTCAAAATGGAAAGCCAAGACCAACAAAACCTCTATCAGTTTTTAACACAACCAGAAAACCTCCATATAAAACGCCACCAAAAAGGCATTCAACTAAAAAACCTTTACCGTCACCGCCAAGATTAAATATAACTATAATACCTCAATCAACCAGTACACGTCCACTTTTTACTAGACCTTCTGCGCCTGCTATAACTTATATTAACACAACTGTTTCTAAAACTGAAGAAGTCTCCACTTCAACCATAACAACTCCTAGTACTACAACAACGACGACTACTTTGATAATAAAAACCACAGCTTTCCCAACTGAACAAGTACCAGAAGTTACTGAGACAACTGTTTCTGAATCTTCACCAACAACAACTTCCTCGACCGAAGTTGTAACAGAAAAGTCAACAGAGAAGGATATAATTATGACAACAGAGGCATCCCAAGATACGGTACCACCTGAATCAGAGAAAGATGCGATTGTAACCACAGAAGCAATAATGGAAAATAATACTGTTAAACTGACCACCAGTTTTGAGACAACTACCGAAATGGCAACGACTACGCCTGTGTTGGTAGCGTCATCGGAATTCCCAACTTTGGTGACCAGCTCAAGCACAGTAGATGCGACAACTAAAACCGCTGAAGTTGTTACTACATCTTCCGATGGTAAGTAGAAATAGTTTTCTTTTTTTATAACCTATCTCGATAAAACTTCGATTGTTTTCTTAGTATAGTACTTACCTTAAATTTGTACCCACTGAGTCCGGTCTATCTAAAAGTCTACTGCTGAACATAGGTTTCAACCACCGATTGTTTCATATTTGCTTGTAGTTTTCACCTATTTTGGGTTGTTTTCAGAAAGCTGTTGCTGCGCATCTCCTGTGCCATTCCCCTCTGTCGCTTCTTAAGTAAATAAATATCTATTCCGAATAAAGATCTATACCTCTGTACTTTAATCCCACATAGGTACTACACATAGGTAATTATTTAAAAGAAACTGTTTGTTTACCTAATACACATACAGCTTTGATACAACCATCTACTTCACTTATTTTTCTTAGTCATAAACACTCATTATATAATTATCTAATATCAATGACTGGACTGCCTCAAAACATAAGAATTATTTATTATTTCTTCTCAAGTATTCCTCTCGTCATTAACGGCGGTGACGCATTGTGGCAATACTTGACAAGTAGTGACTCACTCAACGGTAGCTTTTAAGATGACCTCATGAATAATTTCGACATCGAATCTTCTTACTTTCGACAGTTAGAAAATTTAAAAGTTTTTTTTAAATAATCAAAGTAGGTAATCTTTACAACGTAGGGTACCTTTTGTGACAGACAACTTTAAATATTTGTAGATATGAAGTCAACATATTTTAGTATATTGATATTGAGCTTTAATGTGTTTTGTAAGCCAGCAATCTGACATTACAACACCGGCATTACTACAAATACTGGCTTCAACTTTAAGCACTTATTTAACATACATACGAGTATATAAACTCTCACGCCTATCACACAGAGGGGCAGGCAGAGACTACGGGCTTCCATGTAGCACGATCTTGACACACCTCTTTGGCTTCTTCCACGTCCGTATATTTGCGCATACAAGTCCGTCTGTTTTGACACAGAATATACAGGATGTTTGGAAGTTGGGTGCAAAGCCTGAAGGGGATGATACCTTGAACCATTTAGAACATATTAAGCTAAGCTTGTCTTAGACGAAGTCTGCTCCATTTTTTTAAATTGAATTTCTAAGGTTTTTAACAATAAAACCCATTTTCTACCGACTTCAAAAAGGAGACGGTACTCAGTTCGACTGTATGTTTTTTTTATGTGTGTTACCTCAAAACTTTTTTCTGGGCGAAACGATTTCAATAATTCTTTTTTTATTTGAAAGCTGGTGCTTCTCATGTAGTTCCATATAAATTTGATCAAGTTCTGACTAATAGTTTTTGAGCCATTCTTAATAATTTATATTGAAGTCGGTTGTACAAATTTTTTAATTTTAAATTATTTTAAATTAATTGCTAATAGTGTCCAGTAAAAGTTGTAATGTAAATATTTTTTATTTATTTTTATTTATGTAATGTGTGGTTACTCAAAAAATAATTTCCAAGCATCTTCATCATCAGAAAAACATTCTACGCATATTTAAGTTTAAGAAACCAAAAAAAAATTAAGGAAATGTTGTGTTTATGCCTTCATAAAAATAGCCTTTGTTGTTTAAACCTTTTTAAAAACACGTTTAGTTATTGCCCTTTCTTTTGAGGTATTATTTACCCAGATGTCTCATCAACTCTTGGAATTAGGGTGTTCAAAGCAAATTGCGGACGTATATTTTTAATTTTTAACAGACCAATAAAACAACATTTTTTGTTAAAATTATTTATTTTTCGTGTTCAAAATGTTGACCGCAATTTCTGACATAAGCGCGGGCTCGTCTTCTCACTTCTGTGGTCGTTATTTTCATTTTCATCTCCTGCTTCATAACTTGAAAAGCCGTATGGATTCTTCCTATTAACTCCTCTCTGGTTGATATTTCCACATGCGTGTAGACGAGCTCCTTGGCCCGTCCCCAAACGAAAAAATCCACAGGAGTTAAATCAGGCGATCGAGGTGGCCAAATGATGGGCCCGTCTCTGCTGATCCAGTTCTCTGGGAAACAATTATTTAAATTTTCTCGCACGTTTAGAGACAACTATCTTGCTGAAATATCATTGGTCTTCTCGTTGCCAATATTGGTATTTTGGCCTCGTTCAGAAGCTCTGGAAAATCATTTATGAGGAGTTCCAGGTAATTGTCTCCATTTAAATTATCGGTAGGAAGTGGAGACCAATCAACGTTCGGCTGATTACTCCTGCCCACACGTTTACTGAAAATTTCCTTTGAAACGACACTTGCTTCTTCCAGTGTGGATTGCTGTCCTTTCCAGTCCATCGATGGAGGTTGTGAAAGTTGGTAATTCCTTTTTTCGAAAACTTTGACTCATCGGTCCACAAGATGGATTTTAAAAACCATTCATCTTCAATCTCACTATTTAACAAAAAGCGACAGAACTGAATCCTTCGTGGGGATCTTCATTTTCCAAACCTTGTACACCCGTGCCGTGAAAAGGATACTTGTTTTCTCGGTGCATCGTATTCCACACCTACCATACCGAAATGTCGAGGTTTTGAGCTACTGCTCTGACGCTCGTAGTAGGATCTACATCGAAAGCTGCAATAATGTCTTCCTCGACACTTGGACCATGTCTTCCCAGATTGACTCTAGGTTTCGCGTGATGGATTCCAACTTCAGAAAGCCGACGAAATGTGCTGTAAGACACTCTGTCATTTGGTAATATTCGATTCGGATATCGCATATATTCGTCCGCAATTTGCTGTGTACACCCTAATTCCAAGAGTTGATGAGACATCTGCGAAAATAATACCTCAAAAGAAAGGGCAAATAACTAAGCATGTTTTAAAAAGGTTTGAACAACAAAGGCTGTTTTTTTTTTATGATGGCATAAACACAACACTTTCTTAATTTTTTTTTTTTGGTTTCTTAAACTTAAATATGCGTAGAATGTTTTTCTGATAATGAAGATACTTGGAAATTTAAATAAAACTAGTTTTACGGATTTTATCGCGTATATTAACTTATTTTATATTCCCGACGTTTAGAGTACTTTACCCTCCCCGTGACCATGGGTGCTGTAGTTTTATTTAAATGTGTAGTGTTCGCGTAAATATAAGAAATTACTTGGAAATTATTTTGTTTGACACATTACATAAATTAAAAATAAATTAAAAATAATAACATAACAACTTGAAAAAAAAGGGTTTTATTGTTAAAAACTTGAGAAATTCAATTTAAAAAAAAGGAGCAGACTTCGTCTAAGACAAGTTTAACTTAATGTGTTCTAAATTGTTTAAGCTATCCTTCAGGCTTTGCACTCATCTTCCAAACAACCTGTATAATAGTGCTTTAGGGTACTCTTAATTTGGTCCATCTTCAATATATCGGCAATTTGGTCGAACTTCCATCTAAGCCGTCCCTTTAAATTAATTTGGACATATAATCTTTCTAAACATGTTAAATTCGATAAGCCCATAAATCGCAATATATTAACAAGTATATTCCTAACAACTCCAAAATAATACGTTTTTAGGTTGTAACTGCACTTTCAAATACATCTTAAATCAAAATTAAACTGGGCTGGACACGAAGTGGTAACGTTACACGACGACGCGTCAGGCCCAGTCGGAGAAGGAAGAATAAACTCTACACCATAAATCGTGAAGAGGGCGTGTCAAAGACCCAAAAAAGTTTCTAAAAAGAAAAAATAGAAGTCTATAATAGTCACTGGCACTATTTACCGTTATGTGGAATGTGTACTTGTTTGGCTCACTTTTTTTCTTCATTTTAATGAATTTCTCACTGCTGAGAATCACGACTCGCATCATCGGATGCAATCTATTCGTATATCATCCGACGATACACATTCCGGTCTTGAGTACATCTTGCCCTTTCTTGGATAGTCATTTAAACAAATATCTAGATTTGGTCCGCAGAGCCGGATGCTGGTCAAGAGTCTTGAAAGGATTGAGCGCAGAGTCGATACTCTAGAACAGGTAATGCTGCTCCCCATCACTAATTTTTAGAACTTAGGTTAGTTTCGAATGAATATACGGTCAACCATTGGACCGGCGGGCCACGTTCATTTAATAGCAAAGTGCCCCGCGTGTAAGGTAGGTTAGTATTTGGAGCAAAAAGGTAGATCCTAAGTTGAAATGGCATTTAAAGTTAATTTATTAGTTTTATTTCTTTCTTTAGTTTAATCACTATCTATCTACATATAACAGAATAAAGTTAGAAAACGTATTATCTTAAATACTCTGCAATGTACGAACTCCGCGATGCCCCACCTTAGCGTGTGATGGATAAACGGCTCACGTATCGGGGTCGCGCATGATCGGAGCCGGGTCAGTCTTGTTGCAGTGCCTCAGTGAAATTGTGCGCCTCACTTTCTTTACAACTGTTACTGCTTATACTGCGCTCGCTGTCATTCTTTGTTTCTTTTTTGTATAATATAATACTTTTGAATGTTGGTCACTTATTTAACCATATATTACAATATTAGAATAAACGTAACTAAACATAACATAACATAAACTTTCACGCCTGTCACCAAGAAGATAGGCAGAGACTACAAACTTCCATTTGACACGACCTGTAAACGTAACTACTTTTTTATATAATTAGTAAATCGAAAAAAAAATCATTATCACAGTAACACTTATATAATTTTTATTTAAACAGAAATGATATTTTATTCTTTAAAGGAATTAACTAACAACAAGAATTTCATTTTAAAAATGGCACATCTTTCATTTTTATTGCAGCATATCAAATTCCACTGTGGAACACAGGCCTCCCCATAGACTAAAAAGGGATATATTTGCCATAGTTGCCACGCTTGGCTGGCAGGAAAACCGCCATTTTTTTTAAATATTCCAGTTGCTATTAGGACGATGCTGCTGCCATGCCATGCATGCTGTCTGTCTCCCTTCGTCGCCTCTTACGACACCCACGGGACGATATGAAGTAGTGGATATTCGTACACACCACCAATATACGTCCGTCTACCGTCTACTACTCTACCGTCTTTAGACGGTAGTTTTACTCGTTTTAAAAAACTTAACCACTAACACTACTTACATTTACATTTTATAAGTCGAGATCACAGTTATGAACATCATAACTTTGATACGACTTAGGACCTTCAATAAAAGAGCTTACTTCTTTCTAAAAGGCCGGCAACGCACCTGCAATTCCCATAGTGTTGCAGTTGTTCATGGGCGGCGGCGGTAGCCACTTACTATCATGTTAGCCGCATGCTCGCTTGCCCCCCTCTCCTATAAAAAAAATAACTGTACAGTTTTCCGATATAAAAATATTAACACTTGTTATTGGCACACAAATATTAGCATTTGCTTAACTGTCCAATTGACTCAAGTGTTACTTGGCAAATTATAAATCAACACTACCTGAAGATGTTGTTTAGCTTTGGGTATTGACCTGATGATTTATGATACAAATCAAAGTCAGTTGTGGATGTTGAACTTTCGTAAACAAAATATAAAATTAAACAGTATATAAATATGATAGTAAAGGGCACTGATCTAATTTATCGGTTTTGGATACAAATTTTATATACATATATTAGGTCCTTACATATTATGAAATTAGCGTTTTGTCGTACTGACCACTTTGATTTGAAATATCTCCTCTTTGGTTAAGAATCCCAAATTCAAATTTATAAATTCATTTAGCTGGTACATTTGAGTTTTGAAAATAGTCATTCATTTGTTTTTTCCCCATTATTTTATTCTTTAGCGTCGCTTATTACCGCACAATGGAAAACATGAAATATCGGTATATTTACGAGTACGAGTTCTACCGTGGCACCAGTGCTGCAGAAACAGCTCGATGGATTAATGATGTGTACGGCGCTGGTGTCACAAAAGACAGCACGGTACGTTTTTGGTTTCAACGTTTTCGTTCTGGAAATTTCGACCTTCAGAACCAACCCCTCATTCAAGGCGACGGCGGAATAGATAGAGCTGTGCAGCATAGGATTAACGCAGGGTGGATGAAATGGCGACAGGTCACAGCCACAACGTGCGACCCCCGAATGCCAATAAGGCTGAAGGGGAAAATTTACAAATCGATCATCCGACCTGTCGTCATGTATGGAAGTGAATGCTGGGCCGTCAAGAAGAAGGATGAAAATAGACTGCATGCAAATGAAATGAGAATGTTACGATGGATGTGTGGTGTGACAAGGATGGATAAGATAAGGAATGAGTATATAAGAGGAAGCCTGAAAGTAGCGCCAGTGGTAGAAAAGGTGAGAGGAAGCAGATTGGCATGGTTTGGGCATGTGATGCGGAGGAATGAAAGTCATGTCACAAAACGAGTGTTGAATATGAATGTGGAGGGACACACGGGCAGAGGAAGGCCGAATAAAAGATGGATCGATTGTGTGAAGAGTGATATGAGAATGAAAGGAGTAAGTATGGAAATGACGGCTGATAGAGAGGAATGGAACAAAAAGATTTACTGCGCCGACCCCAGATAATGGGAAATGGTTTAGAGAATGATGATGATGAGAACCAACCCCGTGGACGGCCGGAGACCAAAGTGGAAAATTAAGAATTAAAGGCTATTGTGGAATTGGATCCATCACAAAGCACTTCAGAGATAGCTGCAGGCTTCGGGGTAAATGATAAAACTGTATTAATCCACATGAAGCAAATCGGGAAAGTAAAAAAACTGTGTTACTTTGCTCAACCGACACAATAATGAAGGGGTTTTAAATCGAATCATTAGTTGTGATGAAAAGTGGATACTGTACGATAATCGGAAGCGCTCGTCGCAATGGCGGAACCCTGGAGACCCAGTCAAATCCTGTCCTAAACGAAAATTGACTCAGAAAAAGTTACTTTGAGTGTTTGGTGGACTAGCGCCGGTGTCGTTCACTACAGCTTTCTAAAATCTGGCCAAACGATTACTGCAGATATCTATTGTCGGCAACTGCAAACCATGAAGGAAGAACTAGCTGCTAAACAACCGAGATTGGTCAATCGCTCTAGGCCACTGCTGCTTCACGACAACGCAAGACCACACACTGCACAAAAAACAACCACTAAGTCAGATGAGCTACAATTGGAATGTCTGCGACATTCACCGTATTCCCCGAACCTTGCTCCAACAGATTACTATTTTTTTCAGAATTTGGACATCTTCTTACAAGGAAAAAATTCAACTCCGATGCGGCAGTCCAAACCGCCTTCAAAGAGTTTATTGATTCTCGCCCCCATGGTTTTTTTAGTAAAGAGATCAATGAACTACCTATGAGATGGCAAATGTGCATAGATAACAACGGTGCATACTTTGATTAATTAAATATATTTTACAAAAAAAAATGACTTTATATTCCTCCCGTACAAAACGCCAATTTCATATGTAAGGACATAATAAATTGGATAACGGTGTTGGTTGTGTAATTAGTTAATCTGTTTATATAAGATTTGAATTGTAATTTTTATTATACAACTGTTTGTTGTCCTTAATAAAATAATAATATATATAACAACTCAGAATAATAAAAGAAAAACAGGCGTGAGTGTCGTGGAACACTCGGTTGGAACGAAGTTCCTTTTGTGGTATATTATTATTGATAAAAGTATTATATTATTGATTAACAAATACAAATAAATGAATTACTAGTGTCTATTAAAATGAAGCGTCATTTAAAATAAAATAAAATGTCTTTCATGGCGAGATATAAAAAAGTACAGTACAAGTTACAAGTACACTTTTTGTCGCCTAACCCCCATCAGATAAAGAACTTCGTTCTAAAAACTACGGTTGCCAACCTGTTTGCCAAGCGTGGCTATAATGGCAGATATTTATGACCTAGATATCTATCAGATATCTGGCAATCTATGGGGGAGTTCTATGCTCAGCAGTAGACTTTTAGTAGAATGAATGAAAAAAGGTTTTTTTTAATGTTGATTATTATTATGAATTAAGTCTGTCGTGTGGTGGCATCGTAAGAAAGTTCATCACCACATTTAGTCGGCTTGTAAACGGCGACTTTGAGATATGCCAAAAAGATCTTATGTTGACTTCTGATAGGAACCTAATGAGTCGCTAAGACAAAAAATTAAGCGAATAAATTTTTGGTGTCTCAATACATTTACGAAAATGCAATATATGTACACAAAAATGAAAGTAGTTTTATAAAAAAATAAGTGATATTCATTCTGTAAATACTTGGAACAGACACAAGCTAGTAGTACCAGTTACTCGATTCCATCGAGTCAGTAATTCATTACCGGGGTGATGTATACGCTTCTTTTATACTAGAATAAGTGAAGTAAGTGGATGCTGAGGCCCAGAGACATCTACATTTATCCTCGATAAAGATTCATAATGCAGATGCGTTGTCACCCCTGAGGACTAAGATAAAATGCCTCGTTTCCAGTAAGAAACGATCCGGTGGGTTTCTTGCTGTTTCTTCCCAGGACAGATATTTTTCCGAACCAGTGGTAAATTAAACAAAAGAGTGACTTTCGATAAGAATTATTTGTTTTCTGTTTCTGTTTTTGTGATGGTATAACCATCTCGTTAACGCCAGCCATAAAATGTCCAGACCGGGGACAGAAATGAGTATCAAAGGTGCAAAATGTCTGGTACTATAATCATCAATCCACCTGCCGAATGTGACGATAAAGGCAAATCTCCCCGATAATAGGAGAGGTCCATGTCCAGCAGTGGACTTTAATGGGCTGAAGAAGAAGAATACATAACAAGTTTTAAATAACGCCAAATTGCTACAGGGATTTTCATAATCTTGACCCGTCTTGGAAACAAAAGCTTCTTATAAACGTGAAATGGTCAAGGATTTACTGAATAGAACTGGATGAAAGTTCAGTTTAATAACTACTTACCATCAGGTGTACTGTAAGCTTGTTTATCATTTGAATAAAATATTATAATAATTCTTTTAATAAAAGTAAAAACAGACTTCAAATTGCTAAAAAAGAAGTTTTATTTGCTACCTTTATGGGTGAAATTTTTTCTCCAAATTTAAATGGGACCACCCTTGCAGTATACCTATTTAAAGAAAAAAGAGTAATCAATATTAGTTCACAATCTGCGAAGATATCGCGTAACATACATACAAAGAAAACATACACTCGTATTGAGAACCTCCTCTTTTTTGAATTCGGTTACAATAGCTTGAAATGGCGTAAAATATACTAATGATATTAGTCTAAGTCTCCGCTTTCCCATATCCAATCTTATGTTCATGTTATAAGAATGGAATTAAGCTTGGATTCTGCTGTGTTTCTTGTTGATTCTTCTCAGAAAGAGAATACAATTGCTTTAAAAATGTATTATTAGTAGCGCCAAAACTTGGTAGTTGTATAATTTGCAATATTATGTAGGAAAATCTACTGTCTCTAGTCATGCTGCTCCCCATTATCAATCTATGCAATTTGGGTGTAAAATGTATAGGTAGATTTCCCGAGATCAGACAGCTGCCAGACACTAGGTTATTAGATATCAAGGTATACCTTGTTAGATAGCATAACTGATTCAATAGCAGGGTTGAGGACAATGATGTGTGGAAATAACTTTTACTCTGCACTTGGAAATCCCCTGTACACTAACATATTATTATAATATGACATTAAAAAATATTAATAGACATTGAACATTTCATTGATTTTATTATAAAATTTACGTAAAATTTTAACATGCAATAACAAAAATTTTAAAAAGATCACAGTGCGAACCGGTCGATTTGGAAGCGTAACTTAAATAAAAGTTTGGAGTTTGACTTTGATACCGCGTGCAAGTCAAGTTAATTGAGTGTAAAGAAAATTTTGGCATATTCCCCTAACATTCCATCATATTTAATTGATTTGTATCTTATTAATAGCTGCCATATTACAAGTAATGTTTTAAATATGTTTTCAGAACTATGGTCCCCAATAACTCCACCGGAAGGCTGGGTACTAATATCAACAATGCAGCCGAAACCCGAGACAACAGCCTCAAGTTCAACAACGACTTTAACAACAACTTCAACAGCAACTTCCATCAAAACCCCAACAACAACCAAATCAACCCCAACTACCATAAAACAACCCCAACAACAACCACAACAAATCCAACAACAACCACAACAACTCCAACAACTACCACAACAACTCCAACAACAACCAAAATAACCCCAATGACAACCACTACCACTACAACAACAACAACAACAACACCTACTCCTTCATCCACTACAACAACTACAGAACTAACAACTGCAATCATCCAAGAAACTTCGCCTACACAATCAGTTCTCTCAGAATTAACGTCACTCATGACAGAATCAACAACAACCCAGCAAACAACTGCGTACGTCCCCCCTAGTTTGTCTCAATCACCAATTATTACAACTATGCCGTCGGCAACAGAATCATCAACTTCAACATCAACACCAACCTCAACGCTACAAAGCATAAAAGTGCCAGTAACTCCAACTACATCTTTGCCAACAACTGAAGCACCAATTGTGGAGTTTACTGTAAACGTGACATTGTCACCAACTGTACCGAGCTCTACGTTGAGCGTGACGTCAGAAAACGCTACAATAACAGCTTCGCCAAGTTACGTTACAGACAGCACCACACTTGAATCATCTGAAAACGGTAAGTTTACATTACTGAAAGATAACAAAGACTACAATTTCTCTGAATTCTAAATAATGATATATTTATTTAAAAAATCGTATAAACTCTGCGATTTGTTAAGCATTTAACAATTCAAGCATTAAATCTATATAAAATCGCCTATAATGATCGCATCGATTATTAATAATATTTCTATAAAATACTTGTAAATTATTACTTATTACAAATAAATTTATTAAAATATTAAATGAACCTTATCTATATTACGACTAAAGACAGCCACTACAGAGCATGATCTTGAGTCACCCGTATCTATCCTGGGTATATTTAATTATATTTAATGCAATGTATATATATATATATAATATATATATATACTCGATAATCTTTGTTTGTATCTTTGTTGTATTTTAATAATATTCGTTTTGTTTTCAATTTCAGAAACTACAACTTCGTCGCCAAATGTGACGTCCCCGACAACGCTGAGCACTGACACAGTCAACATGTCTGATTACAGAGATGGTTAGCTTATTAATGACATAAAATTTAAAATAGTATTTATAAATGCTATTCAAGATGTGCAAATTAATTAGCTAGGATGAAGAGCACCTCCCTATCCCACCACCCATTGCACAATTGGTGCACGGTTACTATCACGACTAAGCACAACACCACTACTCCGAAAACCCGTGCCCAAAACCATTACTAGGAAACACACACAATCGTCGATTTTCAACGTTTTAAAAAAAATAGTTAACCCTAAGTTTTTCAAACCAGATAATACACACCATTTTATTTGTCACAAAAATTTTAGCTAATATATTTTCACATCTTTAATATAATAAATTCCCGAAAAGTAACGCCTGACTAAAGTGTGCAAGTTTCTCTAATAACATCTTTGACTGAGAAATGTCAAAACAAATAACAATATACTTCCTTATCTTAAAGTGACGATAGTGCACCTAATGGCTTAGGTTCGCCATCGTGGAGGAATAACTATTCAAATTGTTAAAGATAAACTAGCAGCCAGGGTGCACTGGAAGTAAAAGAGATTTCCGTACGCCACTCGATGAGACTACTTCCGTGCACCTCAATAACAACAAAATCGCTCAATTACACCTCATTTACTCAATATAAACAAATACTAAGTAAGTAATATATCTAAGAAACTTAATGGATTTTGGATCAAATATTAAATAAGAACATTGTAATTAATTGTAATCTTTAAAAAAATAAAGTAGTTATAAACGATTGTTTGCAAAAAGCAACAATACATGCTACAGTGAATTAGTTACAAAACAATTTTCTATAGCGTCAACGCATCCTTGGCTGCCTTGATTTCCGTGTACAGTCGTAAACAAAATGAGTTGTAAATAGCATTATAGCTTAACTCTCTTATATTATAACATGTAAATAAAGATACTCAAAAGAAATAGATATGTCAAACGTTACTCCACAGTCAAAAACAGATGAAAAACGTGTTTCATGATAAATATTGGTATAATTATTAATATAGCTACATAACAAAATGATTTTGTTGAATGGGCAGAAAATGTAAGAAAATATTTTGATTTATCTTTAACCTTATGTAAATCGTTTAGCCTTATGTAAATCGTTGAGCCTTATGTAAATCGTTTCGACGGGCTTTCATGAAATCTAATCATTTTGGACCTATAAAGCAATCTGTTAATAATTTAAATACTAAACATTAAAAGTGCTACCCATAAAAAGCTGATCGTTTTGTATTATATAGAGCAATGATCTTGTTTTGGACAAAAAGCAAAATACTCGGCTGTTCCCGTGCATAAATGACGCAGGTAGGTCAAAGAACTCCCAAGCCCCTGACTAAACGACTTCAGGCTCCTGAGCGTATCAACAACTACAAAAAATAAAATCAACTCAGTTCAGAATTTAAACAAAGAGTTGTCAGATAGCGCGCGATGTGGTCGCACGCCACGGCCAAGGCGAACACAAGGACATACCGCAATATCTGTGGTTTCTAAATGAGTGCATCCTTAATAAAAATATATAATAAGAACAATAAAGTGACAAAGCCAGCAATAAAAATTCGTGATATTTTATATGCTATTTCAGAAAAATATTTATATAATCTAAAAAGATTCCATGGATTGCAGTACTTTCAAAGCATTAATTACTAAACTTATGTGTTATTATATAAACAAAACACTATTAGTATTTTACATTTATTATAATTATTCGTTAAGTAATTCTAAACAATTCTAATATGTGATTATTATAACTAGTAAATGAAAATTGCACGAGGTCAAAATTAATAATTTAAATAAAATGCCTTTGTAAATAATTAGTGTTTAACGTTGATGAAATACATTGTTTAAACGTTCATAATAATAATGAATTTCACGTGTCATATAAACTTCGCTACATATGGAGTATTACGTATTTGTTTGGAATTTTCGGACAATCGCTGTGGTAAGTGAGTAGTGTTGAACAATGATAATAAACTCAACTCTCCTGGTGCTGGCAGTGTGTGGGCGACGGCTTTGGCCGCAGGGGCGCATCGTTGGCGGCACCAAGTCTAGCTTCGGCCAATGGCCGTGGCAGATATCGCTACGCCAATACAGAACATCTACGTATCTTCATAAGTGCGGTGCCGCACTTTTGAATGAAAACTGGGCTATCACCGCTGCACATTGCGTTGAACAGTGAGTACTAAAACCATTTAACTTCACGTATAGTTAATTAATTTCTTATCTAAATCCATTGTATTTCTATCTTTCTTACAGTCCACTGCTGACATGGGCCTCTTATTGTAGGAAGGATTTGCAAAACTCGCCAAGTTTATCTTTTAACTATTCCCGTCGATCTGGGTGTTTTTCATTTGGCATATCAAAGATGGTATATCGCCTTCTTCCATCTATTGGAGTCATTAAGTTTTTTTTAAAGCGGTGCTAGTTCTCTAAGGTCTCTTGGGATTAGTCTTAAATCAACGTACGATAGCACGGCGAGCGAGATGATGGTAGATAGTGCTCTTCCTGGGACTTACTAAATAAATATAGAGATAGAAGGGACTTACGTGGTAGAGCCATGCTACAGCTATAGTAGTATAGTTGTAGCACGAATGAATCGGCTAGACCGGGGAAGGACAACGCTCTCACAGAATACCTGCTCAACGCTGCTATGTTTCATATAATGAGTGTAGAGAACCGGAGACCTATTTTACTGGAAACGAGGCATTCCATCTTAGTCCTTACAGGTGACAACGCATCTTTTTTTTTATAGGATAGGGTGACAAACGAGCACACAGTCCACCTGATGGTAAGTAGTTGCTGTGGCCCATAGACATCTACATCTATCCTCGATTACGAATCAAAATGCAGATGCGTTGTCACCCGTGAGGACTAAGATGGAATGCCTCGTTTCCAGTAAAAAGGGTCTGCATTGCATCTGCATTTTAATTCGTAATCGGCGGCTCCGTGGCGCAGTGGCTTAACAATGACTTGCGGCGCTAGGAGCCGCGGGTTCGAATCCCGCATGGAACAAGTACTTGTATGGCCTACAAATAATTGTTCCGGGTCTGAATGTTTGTCTTTGTGTATAAAACACCTTCAAGATGTAGCAGAAGTTTCTAGTATTAGGCATAGCAAGGCTGATTGCCTTCCGATGTGGTGACTGACGTGTCGTGGGGGCGTAAATTAAACCATCACCCCATTTCACCCCGTAGATCACCGACGTCTGGTACTCCCCCTACTAGACGTAACAATTATGGCAAATTCCCCTCCCCCTGTAGAGACCCATTTGTAGAAGAAAAAATAAGATTATGCCTCTATAGTTATATAGTTCTCTAGTTAGTACTTCAATAGTTATATAATATTTTATAAATCATTTATACAAATAAAAACAAAATCAACATTCATAACAGTCTACTGATAAAACCGACTAGATAACATTATAAGTATTTCAAGAAGAAACGCCAGCAAACACTAGTCAAAAAAAACATGCCGTCCTCAAACCTGTCTGTGGAACAACGAGACATAAAAACACTAGTAAGTAAACCTTAAGCTGGACTTGAGGAAACTGATTAACAATGATAATTCGATAAGGAAAATAAGAATTACTCACTTCTTTATTTTAAATTAGTCGCTTATTTGTCGTAATGCAAATAAACATTACCCTTGATTCGCTTACGTGCTTATAAACAATATAATATTATGTTCGTATTTTGTCCATATTTTTGTCGGAAGATAGGGCCATAGCAAAATACTAGCAATGCTATTAATATTACTGATATTCCTTTAACTACTCTTACTAAGCTTAAATAATTGTGTTAGGAGTGGTTCTTTGAATTATGGGATTAAAAACTTCATTAAAATTCATGGAATGGCGGATTTGAACCCACGACCTTTTGAGTTCGTGGTCCGTACCCTGCCATTAGGCTGCTGTCGCTTCAAAACAGATACAAATATCTTTTAAGTTACTTGCAATTCATATGGTGTTGCAGTTGTTCATGGGCGACGGTAGTCACTTACCATTAGGTGAGCCGTATGCTCGTTTGCCCCCTCCCCTATAAAAAAAAAAAAGAGAATGGAATTTAATGGAGAGAAAAGGAAGTTAATGGAGGTAACTTCCTGTTTAGTGACTGTAACATCTATTTTGTTTATTCAAAAACTACTGAAACGTTTTTAATTATTAGGCTACCTATGGGGGAGGCCTATGTTCAGCAGTGGACAGGCTATAACGGTATTATACATACTCATACTCATCTTTTCAAAGATGTTGGAATCAGACTTTATAAATCCTCAAATCCGTAAAATAAGGTTGAATTTTGAACTTTTGGACAAAAACGCCTTTTAACAAGTGGAAAAATCGGCAAAATTTCATTCCACTTTTCCTTTGCCTTATTTTGTTAAATAATATTTTGATTTTTCCTAATATAAATAGTTTCAAGTGAGCTATAATTTGTGGCATTCCTTGAGACTTTTGATCAGCAGTGGACTTGTAAATGGCTGTAATTATGATGATGATAATTTTTCCCACATTTTATAATTCAATATTCAACATTTTATAATTCAACATTAATAAATCTCAAAACAAAATAATTGCAGTGTCCCGTCTGGTAGTGTGTCATAAATTATTCATTCACATGTTTATATCAGTGGTCGATACTTTTTAAATTGCAGGGTAATGCCCTCTCTTATAGCTTCCACAATAAAATTGATGTCCATTGTTCTTAATTTAAAATAATTTATTTTTAAATCAACATTTATTGATAAAAAATAAATCATAGAAACATTTATTTTTGAAGTTTCGCATGTAGGGCACCTTGATAAGTTGAAAGTACGTAAAATATAAAGTAACTACTTTCCTTTATACCTACTAATAGCACGAGTATTGCTATTTCTGTAGATAGTCCATTCCACTGCGAGACAATTTCTACAAATAAAATTAGGTTTACCCATTCGATGTATCGAATGAAAAATATCGATACATTGAATATATTGAACCGTCAACAATACATCATCCATCCCATCGATCACTAATAAAAAACTAGATACACAATCCAATGCAAAAGTTCTCTAAAAACTGTCTCCAATTGTTTTGACGTAATTCTAGTTGAAATAAAAATACATTAATGTAAATTCAACCTTAAATGGATTGTCTTAAGTTGTATTCACAAAGCTACGTACAAATTAAAAGCGCACCCAAATGTTCGAGTGGGCGCTCATTCGGTAAGGACATTTTTTGCCACTGATTGTGTATCTAGTTTTTTATTAGTGATCGATGATCCATCCCTATATATCATCCATCCCTAATTGAACCACAAACTAGTGTGCAATTAACTAGCTTGTCTGACTGACGCACCACCCTTATCACTTCCTAATTAAGTGTATATTCAACACTTAGTTGTTAGTTAGTAAAAGTGGTAAAACTTAAAAGGTAATTGTAATTATAGTCCGTACGGATAAAGAATGGGATTAAAAATGGCGTCAACGTGCACTACTGTGCACGAATAGCGAAAACCCGGTAATAACTGTATATCGTTATAACGTTATATTATTCGGTTAGTTGGAAATTTTCTATTAATGGGAAAATATTATAAGAATTGTATACACAAGTAGGTATATTAATTTTAAAATAACACTTATTAACTGGGATCTATTAATGTGGCGTTATTTACGAGGCTCGTAGGTTTAAGATAATCATTAAAGACCATTTATTTCATCTTATTAATATTAATTTCTATTTTAATAAAGTCTCTAGATTTTTCGTATAAAATTTAGTCTAAATCACT
The DNA here is from genome assembly GCA_029286625.1 of Parnassius orleans. Classification (NCBI taxonomy): domain Eukaryota; kingdom Metazoa; phylum Arthropoda; class Insecta; order Lepidoptera; family Papilionidae; genus Parnassius; species Parnassius orleans. The sequence continues at coordinate 1,652,604 of JAGSMP010000083.1, forward strand.
CCTGTAACAAAAAAATCAACAATAATTATGAAGAACTCTTAGAAGGCATCGTAGCTCAACCGTAAAACCGTAAAACCGGACTGAATTTTTTTTGTAGTTTGTGGGAATTTGTTATCATTTATTCCAATGACAAGTTGGACTGAAGTTATAGAATGTACCGAAAAACGCATATCGCAACGTATTTTTTTTGCAGTCTTTACCGACAGGTGTGAGTATAGATAGCGACAGTGTGCGAGCGAGAGTTAAATAGAGGCGACGCCATTTTCAATTCCATTCTTTAATCGCACGGGTAGTAGTTTTATTTTCTATAGTTTATATAAATCCCATATTACTCAAATTCCGTAATCTCTATAAACACTATTTACGTGGTAGAGCCACGCTGCAGCTATATTAGTAGTATAGTTGTAGCACGAATGGGTCGGCTCGACCGGGGAAGGACCACGCTCTCACAGAATACCAGCGTAGAATAGCAGCTTAACGCTGGTGACCTTAGAGAATCTGAGACCCTTTTTACTGGAAAGAGGACGAGGCATTCCATTTTAGTCCTCCCGGTTGACAACGCATTTGCATTTTGATTCGTAATCGAGGATAGATGTAGATGTCATGGGCCGCAGCAACCACTTACCATCAGGTGGACTGTGTGCTCGTCTGTCACCCTTATCCTATAAAAAAATAAAAGACACGAATTCTTAAGTAACCACATGCTCTAAATTTATTTACAACATTCTCAATTAAAAAAAATAGATGTGGAGGATCTCATTTTCTTAATATGCTCGAAAATATTCAAATCAAAAATTGATAACGACGACACCAAAAGTACACAACCACATGTAAATGAACTTATGTTATAAAATTGAATATGTAAACATTGACAATAAACATGTCGACATAAAGGTGCATTATTTTGTCATTACATATCTTATCGCTTAAAATTTTACGAAGAAATTTATGATAAGGTACAGATTCCTTACCAATGGCGTGTAAAAACATTCAAAGTCAAACCGAAGGGTACCTGTCCCTTCGTAATATATATCATTTTAATTTCCGGAGTTTAATAACATCTCATTAAAAAAAATCAGTTTGTATGTACCGATTGTAGTTTATATATCATATATAATTCGTAGTCAAAGTCAATTTAATGTAAAGTTACATCCCATATAGGCACAGGCCTCCTCTCATTTTTGATAGTTTCACTGGTGCCGGCGGGAATCGAACTCGGATTGCTCGATTACTATGCGCTTAGCCCCTAAGCTACCACGGCTCTCCGTTATCCATTTAATTATATTTAAATAGTCTTGTAAGAAAAACTAAAAGTATTAATAAGCCACACTGATGTCAACGGTCTGTGTTATTTAGGATCGGTATTTCCGAATGTGTATGTCGACATTTTGTCGTTCGCCAGAACCTCAGAGTCATCACACACACGTATTAGTGGCACTTAGAGAAAAATTTACTTTTTCCCTCATAGAAAATAATAAATTTACTTTTTTTTTCTAGTGTACCACCTTCAGAGCTACTAGTTCGTCTCGGCGAACACGACCTGGCGACTGAGGACGAACCCTATGGTTTCGCTGAGCGGCGAGTACAGATTGTTGCCAGCCATCCGCACTTCGACCGAAACACTTTCGAGTACGACCTAGCACTGCTTAGGTAATTTATAAAGAACTTTTTTATTTATCACACATCGTTTTCATACACTGCTGAGTGTGTTATTATGAATTGATTACGTGTTTGTGTTGAATTGTTTCTTAAAAGTTTTTGCATCGCGACCCTTTAAAAGCTGAGAAAACTCATCCATTGTATTCATTAATATCATGTTATCCATAGAATACTATAATACATACAGTTAAACTTAAAAAACTAAATATTTATGAAAGGATTTTTCATACATATGTGTGCCTTAATTTTAACGGCTTGTAGGTACCATAGTTGTAAGGACAAACACCAGTTTGCTTTACTTAATATAAACCAATGCTTGACTACAATCACAACCGATGGTAAATGTTGATGAAGCCCTAGTTGTAAATCGCAGTGTGTTAGCATAACAAAAGTCCATTCACGCTCGCCTTGAAGATTAGGTTGTCATCGGACAAAAAGATATACGCTGGAAAATTATTCCACTCCTTTGCTGTACGCATTACGAAAGACTAAGGAAACCATTAAGTTTGTATGCCTGAAACCTTCCCACTATCAGACAACATTATCAAATAGTGAGAAAGGGAGGGATAAATTTAATAATTCCTGCGCACACTCTCCGGATAACTTTCAGTAAATAGTCTTAGAAAAGTTAAAAAGGCTGAAATATTTTAACGTTGTAATCGACCCACCTATCGGAAATTAATGTATTATTAATAATAATATATCGACTTAACGGTTCTCACTTATTCTCTTAAAGCTACAGACCCTTTTTACGAGTACATTAAACGAGGCATTCCACCTTAGTTCTCGGGAGTTACAACGCATCTTTTTTTTATAGGATAAGGTGACAAACGAGCACACAGTCCACCTGATGGTAAGTGGTTGCTGTGACCCATAGACATCTACATCTATCCTCAGTAAATAATCAAAATGCAAATGAGTTGTCACCCGTACGGACTAAGATGGAATGCCTCTTTTCCCGTAAAAAGGGTCTCCGGTTCTCTACACTCACCATACGAAACACAGCAGTATTAAGCTGCTATTTTACGCTGGTATTCTGTGGGAGCGTGGTCCTACCCCCGCCGAGCCGACCCATTCGTGCTACAACTATACTACTAATATAGCTGCGGCACGGCTCTACCACGTATATAAACATCTGCATTTTGATTTATAATTGAGGATAGATCTATGGGCCACAGCATCCACTAACTATCAAGTGGACTGTGTGCTCGTTAGTAACCTATAAAAAAAGTACTATTATTCTATAAAAAAAAATCATCTATTAACATGCAGTAGAGAACGTGATCAGTAAAATATCCGGAATGTAAAATGTGCAAAAAGTAATAAGTAATAAAGTAAGTATAATTTACATCTACGTTTTGGTTTTGGATGAAATTCGAACCCAGGAAGTAGACTTCGAAACGAGTAGCGTAATATGTAAACTAACAGTTGTACCTCACGTAACTAGAGGGGAACCAAGTGGAAAGTTTCAACTCCTTGTTTTGTGCCCATCCTAGAATTTTAGGATTGCAATATTAACAACACGGTCCTGAGCTACCTACATCCATCGACATCCAGCATATCTTATTAGGTCGTCACCCCATCTAGTGGGAGAAAGCTCTACACCGTCTTACCTGTCACCTCTCACCTGCCTCTCTAAAACCTGTCTTCCCCATCGGTTATCAGTTCTTCGAGCTATAAGCCCGGCCGTTTCTAATATTCCTTGTGGTAGCCTCGTGTTCAGCAGTGTGAGGGGCTTGTGACGATGATGATGAATATTCATAAAAAAAGACATTCAGCAAAAACACAAAAAGAATACTCACTTAAACCCAAAACCGGAAACTTAAAACCAAGGGCCAGGCCCACTCCTGATATTTTTTTTACAGAATATGGTTGACAAACGAGCACACAGTCCACCTGATGGTAAGTGGATGCTGTAGCCCATAGACATCTACATTTATCCTCGATTAAGAATCAAAATGCAGATGCGTTGTCACCCCTGAGGACTAAGATGGAATACCTCATTTCCAGTAAAAAGGGTCTCCGGTTCTCTACACCCACCACACGAAACACAGCAGCATTATGCTGCTATTTTACGCAGGTATTCCCTGAAAGCGACCCCGGTTGAGCCGACCCATTCGTGCTACAACCATAATATAGCTACAGAGTGGCTCTACCACGTTAAAGATATATAAGATATAAAAGATATATACGCCAATGACCTTCGTTACAGTATTTTACTTACAGACACTGTAGCTTTACAAGCTATTGCGCTATATCTTTTTCTGTGATCCTTGTATGTAAATAAAGGTCAAGTGTAGTGGTGAGTGACCGAAGCAACACGCTCTAACGACGCTCGGCTCAAGTATAAGAAATAAGGTCACATTACAAACGAGCGTCAATATTTTATAAAAACTATTTGCTCTATTAATATTTTTGGTTGGTAGCTATTTGCACATGATGTTTTTGGTTGGTAGCGTTTGAATTTGAAGTCTCGGTAGCGCAGTACTAAGTTTGGTTTTGACGCTGCAAATCCCGCACAGAAAAAGTGTTTCTATGGCCTACAAATAATTGTTCCAGGTCTGAATGTTTGTCCACATGCAATTTATGTATGTAAAACGTCTCGGTGACACAAGAGAAAATCCTAATCCTGTGAGGGTAACTTATACCAAATTTATAAAAATAAATATAGTTTTCCTCCGCAATTTGAAAAGTGTTATAAAGTATGAATACTTGTATATAATAAAATGTTATTCACCACAAAACTAAATATTCGATTTAAATATATGTAATTTTTAAGACAATTATGAACAATTGATGTTTTATATTATAATTATTATTTTAATTATAAAATCCTCCCTGCAATACAGATAAGCCTATGCAATTTCAATTTAAAAAGTTTCTTACAGAAAAGACTAATATGTTGTAATCCAGGATCTCTTTTATGTCCACTTTTATAATCTTTTTATTCAACTGCATTTCCAACGCTAGTAGCATCATTTTAAATTTAAATCAAGTCACGTCCCCTTTTCACATTATTATTAATGCCATGTTCTTCAACACTTTTAAATATGTACTTTATCGAATAATAAGTTAATTTTTGTGAAACCCATCGTAAAATTTTATTTGTGAGTTCGTCGTAAAATGTCAAATGGAAATTGCATTTTTATTAATATTGTATTACCTTACGCTCGATGGAAGAGCTATAATATTATTTTATAACTAGCGACCCACCGCGGCTTCGCCTGGATGGGATCTATAAGTTAATCAAAGACCATTTATAATCAAGTTTTTTGGATAAAATATAGCCTAGATCCTATTAAAATTAATATTACTGAAAATCAGTCTTTACAAACCAAATTCTGAACGTTAAGAAAGCTACGCCACATAGCATACGTGTATGCTATGTGGCATAGCTTATGTGTGTGCACATAGCATACGTAGCTTTCTTAACGTTCAGAATTTGGTTTGTAAAGACTAATTTTCAGTAATATTAATTTTGACTCTGAGTCAAACTCTACGAGATAGAACGAATATCTCAGAGCGCGTAGGTACACATTATTGTGGCACTATAACGGCCTGCGCAATGAGGGCGTCCACTACCTTTTCTGATACAAGGGCGGCGCAGCGCCGCTTAGAAATGAGGTGAAATATTTCACAGATTGCATGACGGGGAAGTTAATTGTTAGAAAAATGTAAGGGTTAATTCTTTCTGAAATATTAGTTATATTTTATTAGAATAATAAAGAAAGAAAGATAAAGAAATAGTTATATCTTTTAATATAATTTTATAGGAATGGTTATTAAAAGAAAAGCTTAAAAAGAAAAGATAAAAAAATATGAACGGGCATTGCTTCTTTATTATCTAAAATAGTCTTAGTTTTCTGTGTATATACGTCTGGCTAGCTTGATGTCCATAAATGAGATCTCATATGTTAATACCAAATTAAATATATGAACAGCGGTTGCGTTAGTCCAAATATATTCTAGTAATTCTAATAATAAATAATGTAGTTTTTATCATAGCTAAGCTATTTATAGCAAAGCTAACTATTAAAGCTATGCGTATGCATAAACAAGTTCTTTAGTGACGCATTGTATTTAGGAAGGTACATAAAATAATCAATTATAATCATAGAATACCGCAGATCATCTTCGTACATATTTATTACTTACTTTGTTCAACGAGTAGATATGTATTATTTCAAGATGAGAACTAGAATAACTAGATTTTTTGTGTGAATAATATCGCGATAAATATTTACTGCCTTATTACAAAACGTGGTTTATGTTTAAACCTGAGACTAATTAAAAGCCACTTTTTGTAACAAGACCGTGTAGACTGTTGCCTGTTCACTGATATTACTTAGCATAGCATCAAGCGCGTTCGTTACTTGGGAGGGTTGTATCGATCACTAATAAAAAACTTTTTTCATTAGTGATCGATGGAGGGTTGTTTTTAATAATTTAATCAAATCTGAACAAAAATGATAATGATTATTTAATAATTTCTTATATTTACGCGAACACTACACATTGAATAAACTACTTTTACGGATTATATCGCGTTTAATTAACTTATTTTTATTAATAAAAATAAGTTAATTAAACTTATTTTTATTAATAAATTATTTTATTAATAAAAATATGTTTAAGTTTAATTAACTTATTTGCGTTTAATTGCTATTTTTATTAATATTTTTATTAATAAAATAAGTTAATAAAACGCGATATAATCCGTAAAAGTAGTTTTATTCAATGGATAATGATTATTGTTCAGATTCGGACATCAAACGTTATATACTGTACACAGTACAGGATATATTCAAATGCCATAAGTATACATAAGCGAAAACAAAATAACCCGCGCGAAGAATATTTATGTAGTGTTGTATGTAGCACAGGAAACTCTTTAAATTATATATTATTAGCTGAGCCGAAACTTCAATGTGAAAAAATGAGGCAATCTAAGGGAGAGGCCTATGTTCAGTAGTGGACTTTAGTAGGCAGTAACGGTAAACTTCAACAAGAGACATAAGAGACATATAATTCTCCACTTTAGATTACATGAAGTCGTATTATCCGTGGACATTCGCCAAATGTATCGGCTGATATAAGTTAATCCCGACGATCGTAATTTTCAGCCAATATTGTGGCGGGTTAAAGATAAAAACATTAAAGAGTTTCAACATAATACTGTGAAGTATGATATTATTTCATTGCCATTTTTAGCGATGTGATGCTCGCTTAGGTCAAGATACTCACTCCCGCGAGTCTAAGGTGTTGCGTAATGATGTTTTTATAGATGACATAGTAACGAGTGTATATTTTTATATAATACATTTATTGTAAAAACATTATTTATATTATATTATATATATTTCATATCCGTAGGTTCTACGAACCAGTGACGTTCCAGCCGAATATTCTGCCGGTGTGCGTACCGGACAACGACGATGACTACGTGGGCAAGACTGCATACGTCACCGGTTGGGGCAGGCTCTACGACGGTGAGTATATTGTCACAGCTCTAATAAAGAAATCTACGTCTTCAAAATTTTTGGAACATCGATCTCTTCAAGTATACTGTAATAAACATGGGTTTAATTATTTACTTACTACAATTAAACTGTGTAATTAAACTAAAGCAGGCAATGGGCATCAGCATCTACCTGACAACAACTCAAAATAATAAGAAACTGCAGTTGCCAACCCGCTTGCCAAGCGTAGCAACTATTGCAAAATCCTTAAAAATATAAGACAATCTATAGGAGAGGTCTATGTTTAGCAGTGGTCTTTTATAAACTGTAATGGATACTGTAATAAGTCTTAATTTCATATTCACACCATCCCAAAAAATATATGACTGGGTTACCTACTAAAATTCTTAATCAAAACTACACACAAACAGGTATAAAAGTGAATCTTAGATGTTAGTTAATATTAGAAGCTCCTATATACTTTTTTAATATTTTGATTAAAATATGTAGTAGATTGCACTTATCTTCAGTCAACGGCAATGATGAGATTTATGTTATAGTACAGCCCATCACAGTCCACTGCTGAACATAGATTGCCACAAATTACGGTGCCGAGTCACCGGCATCGCCTGGCAACCGCATTGTGGGACGATCCCCCACTAGAGGATGAAGTGACGACCTGATGATACATGTATATTATATACCTTATTGTTGCTTATGTATAAGAAATAGGCCTATGGTATCGCGGAATTTTTTTAGATGGAGGAAAGATCTATATTTTTGTAGAACATAGTATTTACGTATCACTAACCATTACGATAGCGCACGCGGATTAAGAAGTTCGGGAGCGCCTTTTCTTCCGACTTGCTTAACAAAAATCAATATTTAAGGCTAGCTGAGGCGTGTAGCTTAATGCTAGATAGCCTATACAATTTTTGGTAAGTCTAGCTTTCATATAGAAAAAGAATTTATCAAATCGGGCTGGTAGTTCCAGAGATTAGCGTGTTTAAACAAAAAAAACCTCCTCCGCTTTATTATATTAGTAATAGATTCTATCTCATTCTCTCGTAGGCCTATCCTATATATTTATCTCTTTTTAGTGTCGCTTTTCATTTCATTGAGTTTCAAACCACAACGATGCTAAAGAAGTTTTCACTTCAATATACAAAGGAATTAATATCATTTTATTCTATTTTATTTTTTTATAGCATAAGGGTGACAAACGAGCACACAGTTCACCTGATGGTAAGTGGTTGCTGTGGCCCATAGACATCTACATTTATCATCAATTACGAATCAAAATGCAGATGCGTCGTCACCCGTGAGGACTAAGATGGAATTCCTCGTTTCCAGTAAAAAGGGTCTCCGGTTCTCTACGCTCACCATACGAAACAGCAGCGTTACGCTGCTATTTTACGCTGGTATTCTGTGCGAGCGTGGTCCTTCCCCGGTCGAGCCGACCCATTCGTGCTACAACTATACAAGTAATATAGCTGCAGCATGGCTCTACCACGTAAAAAACTCTTCAGAAATCTTTCTAACTTTATTAAATAGCTTGCAACATAGTCTTTAACACCACAACTGCTTAACTGTTTTTTATCTTTAATCTTTTCAGAGGGTCCGTTGCCTACCGTACTGCAAGAAGTGCAAGTACCGGTGATCAATAACACCGCGTGCGAAGCGATGTACCAAGCAGCTGGATACACGGAGCACATTCCCAATATCTTCATCTGCGCGGGCTGGAGGTCGGGTGGTGCGGACAGTTGTGAAGGTCTGTCTTCTCGCATCTCTTTTTTTCATTTGTTATCAACACAACATTCATTTATATAATATAACACATAGCGAATAATAAAGGCACCGACCACACCTTCAATCAACGAGACGGTCGCTTACGGTTGCCAACCCGCCTGCCAGCGCGATAATGGTAAAAATCCCCCCTTACCCATCCCCCACGAGGCAATATACTTGGAAGATAGGCTTCCCATATAGTTCAGCAGTGGACTTTGAAGTGTTATAATCAATAATGAAATATAAAATATGTACAAATTCCATTGGCGTCTACAAATGAAGTGTGCACGTTACCAGGCGACAGCGGGGGTCCGATGGTGGTGCAGCGGGAGCGCGACGACCGCTTCGTGCTGGGCGGCATCATCTCGTGGGGCATCGGCTGCGCGGAGCCCAACCAGCCCGGCGTCTACACACGCATCTCCGCCTTCCGCGACTGGATCAACCAGATACTGCAGTTTTAGAACGTTCATCGATTCTTTTACTTAATCTTAGCATTGTGACTGCTCTCACACCAGAATTCGAAGTACTGTTTAAAGTAATTTAAGTGCTGGTGTAATTAAGTACTGTTTTTACGTCATCTTTTGCTACTCACGAGGAAGATCCGTAATTTTTTTAAAAGAATGTATAATAATAAAATGACTGTAGGTATTTTTCTATACTTTTCTATTCCAAAATACCAGAACTTTTCAGGTTTACAGAGCAATGTAGCTTATTACATACAACAAGAAACGTATAATTTTCGGTTAATATGTCATTAAGCGAAAATATTATTTTATGTATGACTAGTGATCCGCCTCGGCTTCGCACGGGTGAATTTATAAATGATACGAGTAGATATTATACCTAAATGTCTAAAAATTTTGGATTTCCTGTTTATATCTACGAAACAATGCATATCTAATTGCGATCAGAAAATATTGCATATAATATTTTCTGATCGCAAGATATCATCCATCAGGTGGGATAGTAGTCAAGCATTAGCTTGGAATAGGAATAGGTAAAATACCGCAATACAATGAATAATTTTAATAGGCGATCTATTTTCTAAACGAAATTTTTAAAAACGATTAATAATTTAGCATTGAATTTAATCGACTCGGATTTTGATTTACTTAGGCTTTATTTATTAATAAGGCTTACTCTTATCGAAATATTTGTAAGAAACAGATAGATTAGATAATATTTATTAACGTTTGTTCGCCAAAATGTTCATTTATTATGAACGATTATCGAATTTATTCAAGGATACTTTAATTGTCCTATCTAATTAAATAACAAATTAGATTTGATTATTATATCCAACATAGAAAGCTTGTGATGATGATGATAGTCACAAGTCTTTATTATTTTTAAAAACATTTTATTGAATCCGTCCATAAATTATTTTATTTAATAAGTTATTTTCAAATTGTAAATAGTGTTAACTTTCAAAATAAATGCATTTATTATTATTATTTATAAATTAGCCATAATTGTAGAAAAAAAACAATTGATATGTTGTTTAAATAAAAATAGAAATTTTGTGAATTCGCAAATAAATATTTTTCTGTTTTTTCCTTTTTATTTTTTTTTTTTCCTATTATTTTCCAATTCATGTCATCTCGAGTTTAGTACATAATCTTAATTCTTTGCATATGACATTTTTTATAGCAGCCCTATATGTAGGGCATATATTTATATGCCCCCTGCATATGTGCATGCGGCTCACTTGATGGTAAGTGTCGACCGCCGCCCATGAACAACTGCAACACCAGGGAAATTGCAGATGCGTTGCCGGCCTTTTAAAAATGAGTAAGATCGTTTCTTTAAGGTCCCTAAGTCGTAATCGTTCCAGAAAAAGCGCCGGTTGTGAACGATTCAACAAAAAAATCATGCGAAGAAGAAAACTTCAAGTAAATCGCACAGTAGTGAACCGCCAAGCACACCAACAAAACTCTACATGATATCGTGCAGGTGATCGTCCATATGAATCAAAATATTGACCGATTAGCAGGGCGTACGAGTAATAGATAAGAGCGGCAATGACGGTGTTCAAGGAACAATAGATAAGAGGAAAGGCTAAACAATGTCTGCTGTCTGGGTGTTTCCTTCCGAGGAGTTGCCAACTAAAGTGAAGAGAGGTCGAAACGTGGGAAAAAAGATGGTGGCCTCGTTCTTCGGAAGGACAGGTCATTACGCAACAATTGTTTTAGAGGATCGAAAAGCAGTGCAGAGTGTTACACTAACAATTGTTTGCCACTTGTCTTGGAAAAAGTTTGGGAGAAACAACCTCGCAGTAAGATGCTCTCAAGACAACGCCTCGTCGCACACCGCCAAGCAAACAATCGACTACTTGGCGACGTCAGATGTGGAATTACTGGGTCACCGGCCCTATAGCCCCGACCTCGCACCTTGCGATTTTTATTTATTTCCGAAAATAAAAGAAAAACTTCGAGGATAACGTTTTATGGACTCCGAGGAAGCAGTGGCTGCGTTTCAAAATGCCGTCCAAGAGACCCCTAAGGACGAGTGGGCAAAGTGCTTTTCTCAGTTGTTCCATCGGATGCAGCGATGTATTGATGTAAATGGACACTATTTTGAAAAGATATAATAAAACTAATAACTTGCTAGTTGTTCAGTTTTTGATTTTCTAAGAACTTTCAGTGTCACCCTCGTATTAACCTATTTGTACCTGAAGTGTACCTGAAAGGACACACACAATTGCCGAAAAAATTATGTTCAAAAATTATAATTGGGTATCAAAGCAAGTCTTTAATATAGTAGATTGTCCACCTGACATCATATTTGAATATATCTGCATTAATTGTAGTTGCCTCATGGGAAGAAATGGTGAATGATGTATTCTTTTATGCTGTCACTACTCAGCAAAACCAAAATTTTACTGTTGATAAATTTTAAAAGTAGTTTCATAAAAAACAAACTTAAAATAAAAAATATTACATAAAATCTCACGCCTGTCACCCCGAGGGGTAGGCAGAGAGTACATTTTTTTTATAGAATAAAGGTGACCATCGGGCACACAGTCCACCTGATTCCAAGTGGATGCTGTGGCCCATAGACATCTACATCTATCCTCAGTTAAGAATTAAAATGCATATGCATTGTCACCCCCGGGGACCAAGATTGAATGCCTCGTTTAGAGTTAAAAGGGTCTCCGGTTCTCTACACTCACCTTGGAAACACAGCAGCATTAAGCTATTATTTTACACTAATATTCTGTGAGAGCGTGGTCCTACCCCGGTCGAGCCGATCCATTCGTGCTACAATCATAACAGCGTTGCTTACCATGTAAACTTCCATTTCCAATCCTGACACCACTTCTTTAGCTTCTTGCATGTCCATAAATCTACGTATACATGCGCATCGGTTAAGGGTACGTACTCTTAATATGACCTATCTTAAATATATCGCCAATTTGGTCCATACTTCCGTCTATGGTGTCCCTCGCTGACCTTTGATTTATGCAACATAAATTTGCTTTTCACTCTTTCACCATTCTGTCTACGTGTCGAAACCACCGAAACATTATTTTTTAATCCTGGTCACAACATCTTGTAAACCACACGTTTTCTCTAACACACAATTTCTCATCCTATTATTAAAAGTTGTTAATAATTTATTTTTCAGAGCTCTTGTTCGCAAATGTATGGAGGTACTGTTTTATCGTGATGCGCGCTCCTTCCCTCGTTACCAGCTTGGTGTTGTGACAGCTGACGGAGTGATTGTTGAAGAGCCCGTGGAACTTAAGCATGACTGGACACTTGCTCACATGATACAAATGAAGTGAATTTTAATTTAATATTTTAATGTACAATAAACATTTTTTATAATTATAATGTGCTTTATGTATTTTTTATTCTCACCTTTAAAATAAGATCCAAGAAGAAGAGAGAAAAATATTTTATTCTTTTTAGTTCTTTAAAGTTTGCTTTTAAATTTTATAATAATAAAAGTTAAATATCTGTTGTGAAATGCAGAATTCGGGTTGATCAGAAACTTTTCAGCTTTTAGACATGTAAGGAAGATGGAGTAAATGCCACAATTACTTTAATTCATACAAGTAAGGGTGATAATTACGGTAATTTCTTGGAGTGGTTCAGCTTGGTGGACTTGTGAAAGGTTGTAATGATGATGATGATGATGATGAAGCGTAATAATCCAGCATACAGTGCATCCAGTGGTCCAAAGACATTACACCTATTCTCAATTAACAATCGAAACACTGATGCATTTCACTCATAAGGATTGAGATGTGATGCCTCGTTCCTATTAAAAATGGTTTTCGTAACAAACATTTGGTATTTATAAAACACAGGTATTTTGTGAGTGTATGGTCTTTTCCGGCTTGAGCTAAACCATTCGTGCTGCAGTCTTAAAAATATTAGCAGTGGAACAAAGATGCTCAGTGTGGATACAAAAAGTTTTTCTTGTCAGGAATATTATTAAACACAAGCATATCTTAATAATGTAGGTATCGTAGTTATTATTTGCCAGTGATATCATGATCTGTCTACTGCTCGTACTTCTCATCAGCCAGTTAACAGTCGATTGCTGGATATGCTTTTCCCATAATAGGATGAATTTGGCGTAATAGCCACGATTGGCAGGCACAAGATAAGGATAAGGAGGAAAATGCTGAGGGCGTGGCCCATAGACATCTACATTTATCCTCTATTAATAGTCAATTTACAGATGCGTTGTCACCCCTGAGGACTCCTTGTTTCCAGTAAAAGGTTTCCGGTTCTCTACATTCACCATACGAAAAACAGAAGCTTAAAGCTGCTATTTCACGCTGGTATTCTGTGAGCTCGTGTTTCTTTCCCTGTCGAGCCGATCCATTCGTCCATCCGTCCATTACAACCTATGCACTGTCACCTACAACGTCCACTGCTGAACATAGGCGGCTTCCACTATAGATTGCCTCATAGGGGCCCTGAGGCAATCTACGGCGTAATATACAAAATACGTAATAATCTCGGGCGTGGCAACTATGGCATATATTTTGCCATAGTTGCCACGTTTGGTATGCGGGTTGGCAACCGCAGTTTTTTATTATTTTGAGTTGTTATCAGGAAGATGCTGCTGCCCATCATCTGTTTCAGTTTGCCTCTGTCGCCTCTTACGACAACCACGGGACGAGTAGAGGATATTCTTTTACCGCCACCCTATGACCCATTCGTGCTACAACTATAATATATAACTGCAGCATGGTTCCACCACGTTCTAAAATTTGCTGATCTGTGGAATACCGTAATTGGATTCTATAAAAAAATAATTGAAAAACAGAAAACTACATTACATACAATGGTATGTTAACCTCTTATCAGATTATTTATCATAACATTGTATGTTGTCCTAGGATCCAAGAGAAAATGGATCCCGACAGAATCGAGTTCTGAATCAATCCCATTTTCGAATTCAAATCAAGCTAATTTCATCCTCTGAAACCACATCCAGTGAAGAATGGAATGGTGTCAAAACGACGGCGAACAGTGAAAGAGATGAGGAAAGTGGTGATATTAGTGACGGTAGTGATGAACTGTAGAAATAAACAGATACAACCAAGATGTTGCGCCACCTCGTAAATATTTTAATGTCTTTGTGTGACACCTAAAACGCCAAAGAAGGGCGAAAGGGGAAATCTAAAAGCCAAGCAAGTCAATACAGAGTGTCTAGAAGGAATGTTGCAAGAGCTATTGTTAGACATGTTAAAATAAGGTGTGCATCAGTTTTAGAAACGGAAGTAAATAGCTTTCTTCGATATACCTACCTATTTAGTTTCAAATTAAGTAATTTCAGAACAATAAAAGCTAATTATATTAGAGATACAATTTCGCACCTTTATTTATCTCGTCCTAAAGAAAGATTTATAAAATTATATAAGCATGTACTATCCTTATAAATTTTTCCAATTAAAACAATGTATTTAGTTACCTAACCCATACGTTCCCATACCATAAAACAGCACTTAAACTTGCCCCTGAATTTGATTATCATATAATGTAATTCATGAACTTATGAAAACTGGTACGTCCCGATGCTGGGGGACAGACCTCCATTTTGAGACACCATAAAATTCTTCAAAAAATGTGGAACGCTTCACGATTTTGCGTGTCATCCTTGCGCAGGGGCCATGCTAATCTTCTCTGTATCGTTCCAATTTTAGTATATGTACTGCCGAAGCAAGTACACTAAGTTATCTTCAAAGTTTATATTTATACCTAAAAATATAAAAATGTTAATAGCGCGATTATCAACAATAGATATTTTAATAAATTAAGTAAGTTGCGCCATCTACCGGCGCGTTAAAGCATCAATTAAATAGCACATAATTTAAGCAAGACCACAAATGCCATCTAGTCTAGTGTTTGGCCTTTATATAGTTAAATAACTACAAAATGCTTAATTAATGTGATTACTTATAAACCATACAGAATATTAAAATACTCTATTCTTTTTCCAAAACATAAGATTTTACACCAAATTTTTAAACATTTCTAAATTAATTTAAAACTTGATATTAAAAAGCGCCATCTAGAGAAAAAAGATAGAACATAAATTATTACAAAAGATTTTATAAATAAAGCGTAAATATTTGTAGTTTTCTTTTAACTTTACAAATATAATATGTGGAAAAAAAACAAGTATTTAATGAAAAACAAGTATGTATCAAACATAAAAACTTATCAAAAGATCATTAAGCTGAAGGTGGTAATGGACCAGCCACCACATAGCTCGAGGAACCGACAAACGATGGGGAAGAAAGGTTCGCGTTGTGTAGGGTGGCCCCCCACTGGATGGAGTGAAGACCTAGTAAGAGATGTAAGAAGTCGATGGATGCAAGTGGCTCAAGACCGTGCTTTGTGGCATTCAATAGGGGCCTACGTTCAAGAGTGGAATTGTGATGGGCTGTAATGATAATGATGTTATAAAAACATAGTAAATAATATTACTATATTATACCGTTAAATGAACTTAATTTTACGTATTTTGTTACGTTTAGTTTAACTTTTTAATTCCCGACATGTCGGGTGCTTGGGGGACTACCGTATTTGTTTCATGTGTAGTGTTCGCGTAAATATAAGAAATCATTATATTATATCGTATATAAATTATTTGTATGTTATAATTAATTATTAAAATATTTTATTTTTATAATTATATAAAATATTATACATAATTAAATAATGTTTGTAATGCTTGAAAAAAGGAAAATGAAAAGTGAAAAATGGTTTATTTCTTTAGAAAGATCATACATGAGCTAGAGAGCTATGTGTAATACTTGTTTTTGTTTTTTTTTTATTTTCACATATTTTATTTGTAAAGTTAAAAGAAAACTATAAATATTTACGCTTTATTTATAAAATCTTTTGTAATTATTTATGTTCTATCTTTTTTCTCTAGATGGCGCTTTTTAATTTCAAGTTTTAAATTAATTTAGAAATGTTTAAAATTTTGGTATAAAAGCTTATGTTTTGGAAAAAGTATAGAGAATTTTTAATATTCTGTATGGTTTATAAGTAATCACATTAATTAAGCATTTTGTATTTATTTAACTATATGAAGGCCAAACACTAGACTAGATGGCATTTGTGGTCTTGCTTAAATTATATGCTATTTAATTGATGTTTTAACGTGCCGGTAGATGGCGCAACTTGCTTATTTTATTAATATATATTGTTGATAATCGCGCTATCAACATTTTTATATTTTTTAGGTATAAATATAAACTTTGAAAAAAAGATAGTGTACTTGCTTCGGCAGTACATATACTAAAATTGGAACGATACAGAGAAGATTAGCATGGCCCCTGCGCAAGGATGACACGCAAAATCGTGAAGCGTTCCACATTTTTTGAAGAATTTTATGGTGTCAGAAAATGAAGAGGTCTGTCCCCAGCATCGGGACGTACCAGTTTTCATAAGTTCATGAATTATATTATATGATGATCAAATTCAGGGGCAAGTTCAAATGCTGTTTTATGGTATGGGAACGTCTTAATCTAAGGGGAACGTATGGGGTAACTAATAACATTGTTTTAATTGGAAAAAATTAATAAGGATAGTACATGCTTATATAATTGTATAAATCTTTCTTTAGGACGAGATAAATAAAGGAGCGAAATTGTATCTCTAATATAATTACCTTTTAATGTTTTGAAATTACTTAATTTGAAACTAAATAGGTAGGTATATCGCAGAAAGCTATTTACTCCTGTTTATAAGACTGATGCACCTTATTTTAACATGTCTAACAATAGCTCTTGCAACATTCCTTCTAGACACTCTGTATTGACTTGCTTGGCTTTTAGATTTCCCTTTCGCCCTTCTTTGGCGTTTTAGGTGTCACACAAAGACATTAAAATATTTACGAGGTGGCGCAACATCTTGGTTGTATCTGTTTATTTCTACAGTTCATCACTACCGTCACTAATATCACCACTTTCCTCATCTCTTTCACTGTTCGCCGTCGTTTTGACACCATTCCATTCTTCACTGGATGTGGTTTCAGAGGATGAAATTAGCTTGATTTTAATTCGAAAATGGGATTGATTCAGAACTCGATTCTGTCGGGATCCACTTTCTCTTGGATCCTAGTACAACATACAATGTTATGATAAATAATCTGATAAGAGGTTAACATACCATTGTATGTAATGTAGTTTTCTGTTTTTCAATTATTTTTTTATAGAATCCAATTACGGTATTCCACAGATAAGCAAATTTTAGTACGTGGTGGAGCCATGCTGCAGTTATATATTATAGTTGTAGCACGAATGGGTCGTAGGGTGGCGGTAAAAGAATATCCACTACCCCATATCGTCCCGTGGTTGTCGTATTTAAGAGGCGACAGAGGCAAACTGAAACAGATGATGGGCAGCAGCATCTTCCTGATAACAACTCAAAATAATAAAAAACTGCGGTTGCCAACCCGCATACCAAGCGTGGCAACTATGGCAAAATATATGCCATAGTTGCCACGCCCGAGATTATTACGTATTTTGTATATTACGCCGTAGATTGCCTCATAGGCGGCCCCCCCTATGAGGCAATCTATAGGGGAGGCCGCCTATGTTCAGCAGTAGACTTTTATAGGTTGTAATGGATGGGTGGACGAATGGATCGGCTCGACCGGGAAAGGAACACGAGCTCACAGAATACCAGCGTGAAATAGCAGCTTTAAGCTTTTGTTTTTCGTATGGTGAATGTAGAGAACCGGAAACTTTTTACTGGAAACGAGGAGTCCTCAGGGGTGACAACGCATCTGTAAATTGACTATTAATAGAGGATAAATGTAGATCTCTATGGGCCACGCCTTCAGCATTTTCCTCCTTATCCTTATCGTTTGCCTGCCAATCGTGGCAATTACGCCAAATTCTTCCTATTCTTCCTAGCAATCGACTGTTAACTGGCTGATGAGAAGTACGAGCAGTAGACAGATCATGATATCACTGGCCAAATAATAACTACGATACCTACATTATTAAGATATGCTTGCGTTTAATAATATTCCTTGACAAGAAAAACTTTTTGTATCCACAGTGAGCATCTTTGTTCCACTGCTAATATTTTTAAGACTGCAGCACGAATGGTTTAGCTCAAGCCGGAACAGACCATACACTCACAAAATACCTGTGTTTTATAAATACCAAATGTTTGCTACGAAAACCATTTTTAATAGGAACAAGGCATCACGTCTCAATCCTTATGAGTGAAATGCATCAGTGTTTCGATTGTTAATTGAGAATAGGTGTAATGTCTTTGGACCACTGGATGCACTGTATGCTCGATTATTACGCTTCATCATCATCATCATCATCATTACAACCTTTCACAAGTCCACCAAGCTGAACCACTCCAAGAAATTACCGTAATTATCACCCTTACTTGTATGAATTAAAGTAATTGTGGCATTTACTCCATCTTCCTTACATGTCTAAAAGCTGAAAAGTTTCTGATCAACCCGAATTCTGCATTTCACAACAGATATTTAACTTTATTATTATAAAATTTAAAAGCAAACTTTAAAGAACTAAAAAGAATAAAATATTTTTCTCTCTTCTTCTTGGATCTTATTTTAAAGGTGAGAATAAAAAATACATAAAGCACATTATAATTATAAAAAATGTTTATTGTACATTAAAATATTAAATTAAAATTCACTTCATTTGTATCATGTGAGCAAGTGTCCAGTCATGCTTAAGTTCCACGGGCTCTTCAACAATCACTCCGTCAGCTGTCACAACACCAAGCTGGTAACGAGGGAAGGAGCGCGCATCACGATAAAACAGTACCTCCATACATTTGCGAACAAGAGCTCTGAAAAATAAATTATTAACAACTTTTAATAATAGGATGAGATAGATAATGTTTCGGTGGTTTCGACACGTAGACAGAATGGTGAAAGAGTGAAAAGCAAATTTATGTTGCAGGAATGAATGCCATTCATTTCTGCAACATAAATCAAAGGTCAGCGAGGGACACCATAGACGGAAGTATGGACCAAATTGGCGATATATTTAAGATAGGTTATATTAAGAGTATATATAAATCCAGCTTTCGTCACCCGTGAGTATGTCGAACACAGCATTTGAGTCACCTCCATTAAATCTTTGAACCATTTCACAACACCAATCAACACGATGGAGTTTTTGGGCCTCTGTCAAATTATGAGGCACAAAGTTTCCTGACCGCTAAATGTTCACGGAGGACTTTGCGCACTTGACTCATACCGATGCCTAAGCTTGTCCGAATCTGCTGATAAGTCACTCTTTTATCAGTCTCTATCATACGCCGCACAACACTGATGTTTGTCCCTCACGCAGATCATTGGTGAGATTAGTGCGACCACGTTTAAACTCATTAAACCAGTTGTAAACAGTGGCACAAGATGGGACTTCATTGTGAAAGGCCAATCGAAGTCTATCATAACTTTCTTGTTGACTTAAACGACATCAAAAGTCATAAAAAATCATTGTACGAAAAATTTCTCACATTTAATTCATGCTGACGTGACACAGACAATTTTCAATTTGCCACCAAATCGTAAACAAATGACAAATTAATAAAATACATACACAATAATATTGGCAAAGAGTTCCATTTTCAAAATTTGAAGTTATTTTTTTATTATATCGTTTACAAGTGGCCAGTTCTAAAAACTTTCAGTGTCGCCCTCATACAAGACACATAATAGTTACAATTTAAACCAACTGAGTAGTTGATAGTACCTGATTATTATTGTTGTGGTTGAAAATAATTCAGAATGATTATCATCAATTTATCATCAATATATCATCTTCAATTTCATTTCTTTAACACATGGCAAGTAATTTACTTCCAGTCATAGAATTATAGTACTTCTTTAATAAAATATAACACTTTTAACACTTACTTTGCAGATTCTTCATCAAGTGGTCCTTTCTCAAGTGCATCACGTAATAAAGGTGTTGCCATGTATGCACCCATTCCTGTTGCAATTGTGGCATCTTCATAGGCTGTTCCTAGTTTATCTACTGCTCCTAAGAACGGCTCTCCATCCTGTTAATAATATACATTTAGCTTAATGATACAAATAATAATAACCGTTAAAGATTTTACTACTAATATATTTTGATATAAAAGTCAAATTGTAAACCAATACCACCATTATAGCCTATGAAGTCAACTACAGCCCATATATTGCTTCATAGATCCCCCCTAACCTGCCAAGTTTCCACACTTGGCAAGCAGGTTGCCAACCAGTTTTATTTTTATTATGCTGTTATCAGGAAGCAGCTGTTGCCCTGGTTCAGATTCCCTCAGTCGCCACTTGTAGCGGCGGTGTAAGAATGTCCACTACCCCCGGTGAGTGTCGAAGATGCGACTGACGGAAATTGTTAACATACTAACAAAATTGGTACCGTAAAATTTACAGCGAGTGCTTAGCCCCTGAAATACAATGAGTCATAGAAAAAACTATTCTGATATTCATTCTTTGATATTGAAATTATTCATTTTTCTCAGCATCGTATTATGGCAACTCTTAAGAAATACATAGATGTTTTCAAGAGGTGTACATTTACTGAAAAGGCATGATGCATTATAATAGAATTCTGACCTGAATACCAGCAACAACATAATTATTCCATAGAGGGTCCATCTTGCTACGTTTGTTGTACAGAACACGAGTAAGCCAGCAGTGCAATGATTTAGGTTTTAACTGCAGACCGTCACCAATACACTGTTCATCAATTCTGAAAAAAAATACAAAATTATTTTACTATCCAAAACTTTCATTCATCAAATTTATAATTTTTTCACTTACATTTTCTGCTCAATAATATCCTTTAAATATTGATAATCAGCATAATCTCCACCCGAACCAAGCAGAATGAGATCATTAACCTTCAACACTCGGGGGCAATCCCTGAATCTAGCAAGTGAGCCATATGATCCGAGAGTATCAGCAGCAATCACACACCCCTTATCAAATTTTAAGCCAATTACGGTTGTAGTTGTTGTTATTGGATTGGCCGAACTAAGAAAGCAAAATATATTATGTTAAACAAATTGAAAACATTTTATGCCATACATTCATTAAGTTTATTTTGTTGAATATTGAAAATTAATTTATTCCTTGTCTTTGTATTACTATTTTGGACACTATCTAGATACCTATCTACATAGATCTAGAAATAATTTTCAATATTCGTCGAAAAATGTAAAAAATAAACTTACTGAGCTTTAAAATCCTGTACAGTGCGGCCAACGGGCCCTAGACTTGAATTTCCAGGAAAATTGTAAAAAGATCCCGGGGCAGGACCGTTTTGCCATAATGGTAATGGATTAAGCACATCACCCATAAATGCCATTTTGTTAAATTTAATCCCAACAGATATAATCCCTGTTTTGATTGAAAATAGGAAAAGCGGTAACGGCAAATAAAATCCCTAGTATAATGACAAACAGCAATGAAAATGACACTTTATTTTTGACAAGAATGAAGCAGAAGCACTTGTCATTGCACAGACTACTAAGAGCTACGAGGATACTCCGCATGGTCATTGCTTCAGAAGCAGAAGCAATGACAAGCACTTTTCAGTCACTTCCTTTCTCAAAATTTTTGTGTATGTATGTATTTAAACATATTTCATTCCATTATTTGAAATAAATTTATTCATATGATAAAACACCATATAAACTTATTAAAACAGTTTACAGTTTTTACAGTTTTATCACAGAATAAATAATAGTACAAGAACAGAAGGATCACTCTCTGATAGCAAACTTGCGAGTTCAAACCTAGTTACAACGTGGCTATTGTTCATAATACTTTGCACGCCTCGGATACGACCTTCGTTAAAATAGACTACAGATTAAATCGTCGAAAAAAAAATTAATGCGGCGCGCGTATTAAATCAAAATGCACCTTACGTCCACGTGCAAGTGTCTGTTTCACTTAGCCCGTTACGCGCCTTTGTTAAGGCCGCTCCTACTGTAAGGTTAGGTGTTGTGAGATTGAATCCTTTGATATTAGTAGGTAGTAGAACACACCGAGGTGTTATGCAATGTATTAGTAATTTGCTGATAATATGAACATTATTGTTCAATATGAGGAAAGTTAATATGCAATATCTAGAAAAAATAAGATTATAACAACGTGAAAAATCTTTGAAACTCAGATAATTTACCTACCTACCATTTTTAACCGACTTTAAATAAGGAGGAGGTACTCAATTCGACTGTATTTTTATGTGTATTACTTTAGAACTTTTTTCTAGGTGAACTGATTTTGATGATTCTTTTTTATTTGAAAGCTGGTGCTTATGATTTATATATCCCATATAAATTTGATCAAGATCTGACCAGTAGTTTTGGAGTTATCCTTAATAATGCGTATTTATATTGAAGTCGGTTGTACAAATTTTTTAATTTCATTACTTGTCTCTCTTCCTCTCTTTTTAAAAAAAATTACTTCCACACTAGGATTTTCTCCTGTACCTCGGGGGCAGTTTACATACATAGATTTCACAAGGACAAACATCCAGACCCAGAACAATTATTTGTAGCATACAAATACATTTTCCGTGCGGGATTCGAACCTGCGGCCCTTAGCGCTGTAACTCATTGCTAAGCCACTGCGCCACGGAGCCGTCACTTGTCTGTTTCACATTTATTGCTATTTACAAACATGCGACACGCAACGGCATTATTAATGAAAGAGTGGCAATGAGAACTTTCTTTTATCGACCAAGTGTTAAACTCTTAACCAGTATATGCCAATCTTGCATTAGTAGGCAGTCACTAGTGCTGGGAGGTCTAATACAGTGAGGTTTTTTAGGTCATTGGCATTATACGCGAAAAAAATCGAAATCTGTGATCCTGTGGTCGGGTCGCTAATCAAGTAATAAGTCCTAAAGTTACTATTGTTTTTTAAGCACCCATATGCTTAGCAGTACCTTTTGGCTTTTTGAGAGGCCATACTTGAATAAAAACTCAAAAATAAATATCAAAAGTGCCTAAATACTTATAAGAGAAAAATAGTTTTTTTTTGTTAACATAAGGCGCGCGTCAGATCGAGCGCGCGCGTGACAACCTCAAGGAATTAGCTTAGCCCCTTGTAGGGGGCCGCGCGAGGACGCGATGGCGCAACGTACAGTAATAGCTCTGCTAAAGAAAGCAATTTTAAATATCTCGAGAGTGTAAAAAGACTAGTAAGGTGGTAATAATTATAAAAAGTTAAAAAGTTAGTGCGGTGACATAATAATTTCCATATTATAGTGCACAAAAACATTGAAAAAAAAACTAATTTAAAGATCTTGTGACGGTACTCAAAATGTGCGGCTTTACTTACAAACAAAGAATAGAAATCTTCATTCTTCAATTGTAAAATGAATGTGAAAGTTATAAGATCGCTAAATAAGGCTAAAACAGAGTTATGACAAAATATGTATTAGATAAATAAAGTGACAAAAGTGTAATATTCAACAATTTACTGACGGAAATGACGGTGAGTAGAAAAAATAATAATAATAAATAAGGCAAAACGCTTAAATTAAAAGAACAAGAAAAATGTTGTAAATGACAGTATATTAATAAAATTATCTGACTGTTATTCACAATAATTAACAAATTAAAGAAAGTGGAAATAAATAAATACATCGTACTCCGCTGCCTCCACCTAGCGGTGTAAATTAATATGATGTGTCAAGTTCACAACCATATTGACGTCTCATTATGGTTGTGAACACGTGAAGTTTCACAACCGAAGGTTATTGTGAAGTTAGTAATGGACACACGTCTATTACTAACTTCACAATAACCTTTTGTTTGAAACAAGAAGTCGCGAATTGCTCTTATAACAAACACAAGAATAAAGATAGAATGGAGGATCTGCAGAAACTTATAAGAGAAATTAAAACAGATTTTAGTAAGAAATTAAATTCAATAGAATCACAGTTTTCTCAATTAGAAGAAAGAATGACTTCAAAAATCAATTTAAATATAAATGAAAAATTCTAAGAACTGAGCAACAAATACGATAATTTACAAGCACAAGTTTTAGATCAAGAAAAAAGAATACTCACACTTGAAAAAATAAACAAACAAAGAAATTTAGTATTTTTTGGAGTTGAGGAAGGAGAATTAACATACTTTGAGTTGCAAGAAAAAGTTATGCATATATTAAAAAATCAAATGAAAATTGATATACAAGACTTTGAACTTGAATCAGTAAGAAAGCTCGGTAAAAGACGAATTAATATTACACCTGTTGCTGTACCCGTACTACGCTAGGGAAAAAAATTAAAATATTGCAAAATAAAAAACAGCTTAAAGGGTCGAACATCTACGTAACAGAAGAATAACCAGAAAGAGTATTAAAAATTAGAAAAAATCTTAAAGCTCAACTACAACACGAAATAGAGAAAGGGAACGTGACTTACATAAAATACGACAAACTCATAATAAAAGAAAAAATGATGTACACCCAAATAAAAGACCACTCTCTTTATCACCACCGTCACCACAGCATACAACCAATCTACATGTCACTCCTCTTAATTCAGAAAAAGATTCTAGAAACAGTGAAAATATAAGAATCAGTAAGAAACATAGATCGAGTCATAAACAAATAACATCGTATTATTTTAAAAATAACAATAAAGAATCCCGGAATGATCGCTCTACAGATATATGAAAAGTACAGGCGTACCCTCCAGACCATATTTTAAAACAATGAATTAAAATCAATATACTACTCAGAATTACTCTCCCAACACGGCTGGTCACCGCGGGAGCAGAAGACCAAAACCCTCCATCCATAAAGTCAAAATAAATAGCGAAAACATAATTAAAATACATGTTGCCACATTTAATGTAAGGTCTCTAGTCGGAGATGGTCGCCAAGAAGAACTAGACTATCTCCTTAGATACATAAAATGGGACATTATAGGCTTAGCTGAAGTAAAAAAAGAAAGGACTAAAATTTTAGAATATGAGCAATATATACTTATCCATACAGGAGTGAAGAGCGGTATAAGTGAAGTCGGATTTGTCATTAAAAGAAAATGGAGAGGAAATATATTTAACTACATAAGTATATCTGATAGAGTCGCACGTCTAGATATGAAGTTTGGTCAAAAAAAATTAAGTTTAATCCAAGTTTACGCACCTACATATAAGGCTAAAGAAAACGAAATCCAACTCTTTTACTCAGATATACTAAAAGCTCTACAAAATTCATCTACATCTACAATTATAATGGGCGATTTTAATGCCAAAATTGGACAACCAACGCCCGAAGACAAGAATAGTATGGGACCTTGGGGCTTTAGTGACAGAAATGAACGGGGTGAGTTACTAACTCAATTTTGCTTAGAGAATCAATTTAAAATAAGTAGTACATATTTCAAGAAAAAATGAATAAAAAATCATTGGGTGTAACCCAATGGCAGAACGCGTAACGAAATTGACTTCATTCTTACAAAAGATATAAGAGAAATGACAAACCTAGAAATAATAAATACAACCTATCCATCAGACCACAGACTTGTACGTGCATGCGTCAACATTAAAACTAAAGTAAAAAAGGGCAGAAAAAAATGTTATACTCCAAAAAGACAGTTAACACAAAGTGAAAAAGAATTCCTCAAGAGCAGGTTTACAGAGTTATTAATTAATAATAAAGGAAAGGAAAACTTGCAAGAAAACTACAGAAAGCTGACTAATACAATAGAAGAATGTATAAAAAAATTGCCAAAAATACATAAAGAAAAATTCCAATTTTGTCCAGATATAAAGAACTCATTAAAGAAAGAACAAAACTGAAAAGTAAAGAAAAAAAGACCAGAGAAGGAAAAAAAACTATCCAAACTCTACCTCAAAATAAAAAAAAATGTTTAAGAAAAAAATTAGACTACCACTTAAAAATATTAGAAGAAGATTTATTACAAAAAGGCTCTACTAAAAATGCACTAAAACGACTCACATTATCCAAGGAGTGGATTACCTCACTAAAAGCAAATGATAGTAGCAAAACTACAAATAGAGAACACCTTCTAAAAATTGCTACTGATTTTTATAAAAACTTATACAAAAGTCATAACATCAACAATAACATTACGGGTGAATTAATTAATAATAGTTGTAATGAGGACATAAATGATCGTATTCCGCCACTTCTACCGTGCGAGATATGTCATGCCATAAAAAAAAATTTAAAGGTGCAAAAAGCTCAGGAGAAGATACTATTTCAAATGATGTTCTGAAAGCGATAAAAGAACCCATCACACCAATATTAACAGATATTTTCAATGACATACTTGACCTCAGTCAAATATCAGAAGAATGGGCAAACTCTACTATAATTTTATTACACAAGAAAGGTGATCAATTAAATATTAACAACTACAGACCTATATCCCTATTGCAAACAATTTATAAAGTTTTCACAAGCATATTACTTAACAGACTCAAACCCAAACTAGACTATAATATGCAGCCGAGAGAACAAGCTGGTTTACATCCAAAATTCTCTACAATGGATCATATCTTTGTTTTGACTCAGATAATGGAAAGATATGAAGAATATAACAAAACTCTCTACATCGCATTTATTGATTACTCAAAAGCTTTCGACTCTATTACATACAAATTTTGAGTCATCTACGTTTTGCAGATGACATTATCATATTGAGCGAAAATCACGAAGATCTTATATATATGGTTCAGTCTTTAGACATAGAAAGCAGAAAATGTGACCTACAAATGAACTCAGATAAAACTTGTATATTGACAAATAGCACAAAAATGCCTGTTCAGGTTCAAAACCAACAAATCAGATATGTAAACGAATATATTTATCTTGGGCAAAATGTTTCCTTTCACAACTTAACAATTAC
This sequence comes from Parnassius orleans, assembly GCA_029286625.1. Classification (NCBI taxonomy): domain Eukaryota; kingdom Metazoa; phylum Arthropoda; class Insecta; order Lepidoptera; family Papilionidae; genus Parnassius; species Parnassius orleans. The sequence continues at coordinate 1,679,892 of JAGSMP010000083.1, forward strand.
GGTAGTAAATAGAAGAATTAAATTGGCATGGAGCAAATATTGGTAATTAAAACATATCGATACCTCCTAAGTATAGTGAGTTATCTAACATTTTAGGTATTTTCAGGTTTTGACGGTATTGATTGTAAAAACATGTTATTTATCAGACTATGTCGAAAAAACCTAAAATTCATAAGTATTTTTGGAAATAATCTAACGTATACTGGTTCATGTAGTGTTATTTAAAATTTCAATACGACGTATTCTAAGCTAACTACTCGGATTCAGTATACGCGGGACGTGGGTGGGGTACTTTGAGCGACATGTGCAAACTGGACCAGTATACAGCGTTCGCGTGGCACGTGAGTATGTCAATTTAGGTGTATATTTTTGCGATCAATATATTAGATATGATTTATAAAATCACTATATTTTAATTTAAATAAGCATGGAGGGAACACTGCAAAATGCTAGAGCAAAAGTTGTGCTTAATTTGGTAGATTTAAGACACTCAAATTATATAAGTATTCACAAAAATTTTGAAAATAACGAGTCAGTGGAATCTTTTCATAAAAATGGTAAGTAGTTTAAGTTTTTCATTACATTAGCTTATATAAATTATAATTATGACAGTAAATAATCACATTATTTTTAGATTATAAATTATTAAAAGTTCTGTACATTCTATACTGGGTTAAGTTGAGATAGACCAGTATATGTCGTGATAGTTTGCAGTAATATTACACATGACTTAGTATTCTAATTTTTAGTAGTAAAGAGATTAATTTTAAACAGTCGTCTGTCTGTCAGTCTGTGCTGTCATAATTTGCCTCATTAATGGCATGTCCCCTTTGCCACCTGGTGCTTACTTTACCAAAGATGAACTGTCAATTATCGATCACGTAGACCTAGAATATAGTGAACGTATTCTAGAAATTTTGCCATCCAAAGCCTTCACATTTTCTGATAGTATTATTGATACGTCACCTGAGTCAGTCTATTCGCCATCAATAATAGAAAATTCAAGAGAATCCTCATCTATCGAGATACCTGTAAATGAAATTAAGACTAAGAGCATTATAACCCCATACCTTCACCATCAATTTCGTTTTCTAGTCCAAATAGTTACATAAACTTTAGTTTTACTGTACCTGATAATCATAACAGCGATTGGTCTTACATAGGAGATACCGATTCTGCAGTAAGTACTCCTAATCAGCCAAGCGATCGACGCAAGCGAAGTTCAAATATTAAAAAGGACAAGGGTTGCTTAAGGGAGTAATTTAAGCAAGAATGGAAGGATAGCCAAAGAAAATACAAAATGAATAGAGGTATGGAGTACACCAGTAGAAATGGAAAAATACATCCTGCCCTGATCCTAAATGCTGCCGTCAAAAATGTTATGATAGGATATCAGAAGAGAACCGAAAAATAATTTTTAATATGTTTTGGAGGATTGGCAATCATTCACGACAATGGTATTTTATCACTAAGTACGTTATGAAAATATCAAAAGTGGGTTTTACTGTTTCGGAAAATTCGAAGCAGCTTTATACTATTTAATTTTATTCACCATGATTGGAATTAAATGACAATGCAGAGATAACAAGAATATCTGTTTGTAAAAGAATGTTTCTTAGAACCCTCTCGATAAGTTTCAACTTTGTTTATACCGCTCTAGAAAAATTTGATCGTGAAAAGGTGTTTGTAGAATCCGATCACCATCCAAAAACTATAACATTCAATATGGTACGTGGTGTGATTGATCATGTTATTGAATCTCTCGCGCCTTTTGAAGCTCATTACACGCTCAAAGATTCGAAATGTAAGTATTTGGATAGCTCATTGCCATTTCCCAAGATGTACTAGCATTATGAAGAGTGGTTTGATTAAAATGTCTATTCTGGCAAAGCGTCTAATGTACGACAATATCGTGATATTGTAAACAAATATATAAACATTGCCTTTCATAAGCCCAAAAAAGACGCTTGCGAAAAATGTCACACATTTCGAAATAAAACACAGGCTTCCGAAGAAGAAATACAAAAACAAAGAAATAATTTGAAAGAAAAGAGAACAGCTAGAAAATTAAAAAAAAAACAAGGAATTACCAATGCAAATAAAGAGGTTTTAGCATGTACTTTTGATTTACAGAAATGTTAAATGTACATTCTATTGTAAAAGAAAATCGTCCATGTAAAATTTTACCATTTTTGATATGGTATCTTTAAAAGGTTTGCTATTCTTGGAATCAACAGACAGCTAAAAGGGGAGCTAATTAAATTGCAAGCTGTGTTTATAAATTTATTGACATGACAATACCCAAAGGTATAAAAGAGTATCGTTTCTGGTCTGACAATTGTGGAGGCTAGAATTGAAACATAGTCGTATTTTTAATGTATATGTATGTATGTAACAAATTTAATATAAATATTATTCATCGTTTCCTTGTCTTAGGTCATACCAGAAACGAAGGGGGCGGCATGCATGCCTTGATTGAGAGATAGACTAAAGACAGGTTTATTTATACCCCAGATCTAAAACAGATGACAAGCCCTATAATGTCATTGAAATGTAACAAGAGTTGATTCTTGATTTTGAAACACATTTCAGGCACTGCAGTAATTGGACAACTACTAGCTATGGAACTAAAATGTCATGAACAATGTAAGTGAATTTAAAATACAAGGAAATGGTCACTTTAAAATTATATTTAAGTACAACTATGAAGACGATGCTGTTAAATGGATTATTAACTGCATCAATAAAATGAAGAACATACGAAACAAAAAAGAAAACGTGGATCCGCTAGTCTCGTCAGTGCTTATGAAAAACCCCTACCAATTGACAAAAATAAACACAAAGACCTTATGGATCTTAATAAAAGTCACGTCAGATACCAAAAGAATATCACTTATTTTATAATAGTCTGATTACAGGCAATATTAATAATGATGAGTCTGACTGTGATTACAAGAACCTGATTCATCTACTCAGATATTGTTTTTTCGTGAAGATATTTTATTTTATTGAATTTTACTAACAAAACAGATACTTTCAAAAAATTCATTGGTTAAGAAGAGGAATAAGAAGTTTTATTTTGTTAATTAGTTTTAATACTAAAAAAGATTAAAATTTTGTTTTCTACCTTTATGCGTGGTGTATTAAGCAATTTTTTATGGAAGGTATACATACTTTAACTGCTTGATTATGAAATGAATATGTTTTAATAAATAATAACTAACAAGAAATAAAGTTATTTTCTTTTATATGAAAAATAAACAAGCTAAAAGCTTGATTATTTTGCAGATATATCAATTTACTGCTACTCCATCAAACCGATTTTGGACATTAAAATCAGTGTATAATGAGTCAACTAATTTATTATCTTTTATACTGTAGATACAATGTCAGTCAATTAATCCAAGAAAATGAAATACAATTCTGTATTTGTGTTTTTATAAACCTAATACTTTTTCACATACAAATACATTGTAAACTAGTGTATGTGGCAGTTAGCTCATTATAGGCCATAGTTTATATGATGTATACTAAGTCAACTACATTATCTTGGAAACTCACTAAAATAGGTCTACTATTTTATTATCTAAGGGTCTCAAATCTTAAAATAGTACGAATTTAAAAAAAATTAACATTCTAGGATCAAAACTGAAAAAGTTATAAACAATCAATCTTTGACAGGCGCTCCTGTAAAATTTGAATTATGTAGTTGACTGATTATATTTAGGAGGAATCGATATTTTCAAGGCAAAACTTCCAATTAAATTAAAAAAGAAAGCGATGGATACTACTGTACTCCCCACTTTATTATACGGATGTCAAAATTGGGCTCTCACATAGAAAATAACATCTAAACTACAAGTTTACCAACGAGCAACGGAACGCAGCATGCTTAACATAAAACTAAGACATCGACATAGAAACAGTGATATACGAAAAAGAACAAACATCATAGACGCAGCCAAATTGGCGTGCCAACTGAAGTGGAGATGGGCGGGACATGTAGCAAGAGTCAATGATGGGAGATGGACTGAACGGGTGCTTCATTGGTACCCGCGTGATGCGACGCGCTCGCGCGGCCGGCCGCGGGCGCGTTGGTGCGACGACATTGTAGAGGTGGCAGGAGCAACGTGGACCAGGCTAGCGGCAGACAGAGCGGTCCGTACCCAAAGCCACGTCGAAAGTTCGATGAAAACCTGATCCAACTTGGAATATTTCATGAATAGAATGTGAAAAATCTTATGAAATGAATTATTATACATCGCACATGCTACATTTGTTCACATGGATTCGGATTTTACCATGATTCGGATTTCACCGTGATTCGGATTTAACATCAGTGGCCAGCGCAGCCGCAAACGTTGCATTGCAACGTTCCTTGATTATAGTAACCGGGCATTAGTAAGTTGATGACATAAAAATTTCATCAATTAAGTGAACTAATCTCGAATCATACGATATGTTTATGAGGCTTCATGATGCTTCATGTTTATATTTTTTCATCTGTCCCTGAACAGTATAAAGTAATAATAAACTTATTATCATTTTAGCTGCATGAATTTTAAAAACATAATGAATAAAAAAAACATAATCTTAACAGAGTAAAGTGCACCAAGTGTCTGAAGATACAATTGCACTCTCTATTCTCTCAATCTCGGTATGTTAAGAAAATGGTCACTCATTCATGGACTGACCACGGCAAATGCAACTTAATCTCGCAGATCTATTGATCCTCGCAGCTATTACTTAACCACGAGTTCCTCTTCTATACGACTAACGCTGTAGGCGATGAACGCTATTTAAGCCCTCGGCAGAATGTCGTCGGCCATCAAGCATGAATCGGGCATCGAGCGTTGTGAGTATCAAATACTATGGAATTTATACTATCCTGGCACATTGAACCGCGCATCTCATTCACAAGCGTCTAGTGGCGCTTTAAGAGCATTACTAAATATATTATATCTAATTACGCTAAAAGTTTTATCATTGTGACTTGGGAATATAATCCGAAGCTCCACGCAACCCCTTGGGGAAAATAGCGTGATGCTATGAATATTGCACCAGTGTGACCGTTAGGTGCGGGTGGTGAAGTAATGTTATACATTTTTTTGGTTGATAAATAGATACTTAGTTGGGTTCATAATGGCTTTTTTTTTATATAGGAGAGGGGGCAAACGAGCATGCGGTTCACCTGATGTTAAGTGACTACCGCCGCCCATGAACAACTGCAACACCAGGGGAATTGCAGATGCGTTGCCGGCCTTTTAAAAAGGAGTAGGCTCTTTTCTTGAAGGTCCCTAAGTCGTCCGGCAAAATCGCTGGTGGTAATCGGTTCCACAAGGAAGTTGTGCGAGGAAGAAAACATCTTCTAAATCGCACAGTGGTGGACCGCCAATCATCCAGATGGTATGGATGGTATCGCGAGTTTTGTCGCGATGTGCGATGGTGAAATTGAGCGGCTGGAATTAGTCCGAACAATTCCTCAGAGCACTCCCCGTGGTACATGCGATAAAATACGCAAAGAGATGCAACATTTCTACGCAGTGCTAGTGAGTCAAGCCGATCGGAAAGAACTCGGTCGTCGACGATTCGAGTCAATTGGATGAAGCTTATTATAAATTTTAATAGCCATACAATAACAGCTTCGTCTGTATAGTTGAAGTCTTATTCTAGGTTGCATGATCCTTTCTCGATGTCTGGTAGGTTTATTTTTGGTTTGCTCTCTAGTGACAAAATAATGAGAATGTTGTCGTACAAAAATACACATTAGTTTTATATACAGGCACGGTAGCGGTAGGATTCCAAGTTTCTTGAAAAGGGGTTTACAGCTTTCAAGAAAACGTACTCTGCAAATAGCCCTAATACATTTTTTTTGGGCTATGAAAGCCCGGTTTACATCCGCTGAACCTCCCCACAATATAATTCCGTAACTCAATAGTGATGACACATAGCCATGATAGGCCGATAGAGCAGTTTCAATGGATGATACATTAATTACTGAGTCGTCGTAGCGCGTATACAAATTTATTTATTTTCGTACATAGATTGTCTATATGTGCTTTCCAGTCACAGTGTTTATCTAAAGTAAATCCAAGAAATTTAGCTTCATTAACAATTTCAACAGTATTACCGCAATAATCGACTAGCACATCCATTGGCCTTGCTCTGTAAGTAGTAAACTGGTGGCCCTTTGTTTTTTGTATGTTTATTTTGAGATTGTTTGAATGTAGCCAATTGATTAGGTTGTGTAAAGTCTCGTTAATAATGACATTGGATTTTTCTATTTCGTCACATTTTATTACCTCTCTATTTCGTCTCTGCGAACATGTAACATTTATGTTGAGTTGCATTTGGTAAGTCGTTAATAAATATCAAAAACAACAGGGGCCCCAAGATACTGCCCTGTGGAACTCCACATGGGTTGACACGATATTTTGACCGGAAAGTACACTTTCTGGATTCAACGACTGTTGCTATCTCAATACATTGCTGTCTATTATACAGATAACTTTCCAACCAGTCATAAGCGTTACCTCTAAATTCTAAAGATTACTAGATAAAATATATCGATATTTTTATCATATCGATATAGTTTATCTAGTAATCTTTTATGTGGAACAAAGTCAAAAGCTTTGGTCATGTCTAGAAATAAAGCAATAAGTGGTATCTTTTGATTAATACATTCTGTGACATAATGTAACAGATTGTAGCAAGCCAACGTAGTAGAGTGACCTTTGCGAAAACCGTACTGTTCTTCTGTCAGTATATTATTTGATGTAATAAAGCTATCAATGCGCTTGAAGATGACTTTTTCATAGATTTTAGATAGTATTGGAATAAGAGTTATCAGTCTATAGTTATTCATATCACATTTATCGCCCTTCTTGTATATTGGCTTAACAATACATAACTTAAGGATATCGGGGAATGATCCCTGTTCCATTGACAAATTAATTACATGGGTAAAAGATCGGCTTAAATCCCTCGCACATGCCTTTATTACACGTGTGTTTATGCCATCATGTCCAACTGCATTGCTGTTTTTAAGCGATAAAATAATAGTAGCTATTTCCATTTCATTGGTTGGGGTTAGGAATATTGAATTTTTATTAAATGGAATGTTAATTTTATCAGTATTTAAATTATACTGTTCTATGTTCGTCATGTCTATAAAATAGTTATTAAACAATTCACATATTACATTAGGATTACTATATTTTATGTCATTTATACTTATCATGTCAATATCATTATATTCTTTATCATTAATTAAATTATCATTGATAATATTCCATGTCGCTTTACATTTATTAGAAGCAATATTTATAACTCTTTGATTTTGTAATTTTTGAGCCCTATAAATGCACTTTTTGAGTATTTTATCGTATTTTTTGTATGCGTATTTTTTAGATAATCTAAAATTTTATTGCTTCTTGTATATTGGATATATAGACGCCGCTTATTTTTGCACGCAAGTCTAATGCCTTTACTAAGCCATTTCTGGTATCTGAATTTATTACAGATCTTGAGAAGCTTTATTGGAAAACAGAGTTTATTAAATAGATCAATCACGTTATGCAATTCGTTGAAAGCTTCATTAGCATTTTTATTATTATATACTTCTGAAAAAGATAGGGCAGATATACAGTTTCTAAACTTGATCAAGTTTTCATCACTGTAGTCAATTGTCTGTATAGTATACTCCTTTTTAATCAACTTCATTTTAAATGATATAGTTTGGGCTGTTTCATGGTCAGATAGGCAAACAAGATGTGTGCCTGATTTGGCCCTATACACGTTAGATGGTAGTGGACGGCGTTAAGATTCGAGTGAAGTCCCCTGATGTTGCAGAAGTCCACGGATAGCGTGGCAGGGGTCGCCATGGTTTTATTGCTCTGTTTGCCCCGTGCAGTGTTAGTATAGAGCAGGTTTGCCCCTCCCCAGAATACGCGGGGCAGCCTGAGCACCCACGCTCAGGAAGAGGGTAGCTTGACCGTGAATGCTCAGTGAGGGATTTTCCATTACCAGAGGTGCTGGTACCCTACTGGGGTAGTTCTTTTTTTTAAATTCCGCTACCATGTTATGGGGGGGGGGGGGGGATTGGGCCTCCGGCCACCTGCACTAACCAAGCGAAACGCAGAAGAAAAGCTCCTACTTTACGTTGGTATTCTGTGAGGTCGTGGTACCGCCCCGGTTCGAGCCGGCCCATCCATGCTACAGCAGAAGCTGCAGCGCAGCTCTACCACTGTTGTGGCTTAAATAGGATAATCTCAAGATTTTTTATATTTAATGTACTACAGTTTTATAATGTATAAAAATCTGTCACTATTTTTATCTAAAGTTTTGAAAGTAAAATTTTTGAAGTCTTATTATTATAACAATACTTACAATTATTTATACAATTACTTACAATACTTACTGTTACAAATAATGTAGAAATGGCTCCTTTTAATAAAATTGTTTTTATTCTACTTTTCTTTTATACTTCTCAAGTAAATTTTGCTGCAAATTGTTGAGTTTGTCTGGATTCCAACCAACCCGTCCAATTAACCTTAACCATTTTTTTTTAAACTATAGAATCTGGAGGGAATCTGTTTGACAAACGGCAAAATAAAATTACATTTTTATAGAACGCAAACCGAGGATTTATTTTCTTGTTGTGTGGGCAAGTCTATCGATTCAATATAAACATTCAATATAAATATCGACATTAATTTTGATATAGTTGAGTCAATCCCTGGCGTACATGTAAAATATTTTGTATAAAAATGTATTTACCAAATTCATACAAATTATCAACAACGTGACTTTTTTCTTTGCAAAACATCAAAATTAACAAAATAATTGAAAACATTCTATATTTTAAACAGTATATAACATATAACCAAAAATAAACGCGTCATAACATTGAGGACGTCTTGAGAATTTACCTGTGACATGTGCAATTATCAGGATTATTTCTATTATTAACACCACAGTCACTAATGATTTCTTATATTTACGCGAACACTACACATTGAATAAAAATACTTTTACGGATTTTATCGCGTTTAATTAACTTATTTTATTAAATTCCCGACGTTTCGGATGCTTTACAGCACCCATGATCACGGGGACTGAGGTGATTGACGTCCCGATGTCAGTGTTAACCCGGAGTACCTTCAGCTTCTTGAATTGAAGATCATCAATCACCTCACATCGACAATTTAATAAAATAAGTTAATTAAACGCGATAAAATCCGTAAAAGTAGTTTTATTCAACCACAGTCACTCACAGAACAAATAACCATTTTGGAAAAAAGTTACTTACTTAAAATAACCACAATTACACTCTAAAAAATTACAAAATATCTAGGAGCTTATTTCTTCCGTGCCGAATTGTGCCGACCTGTCATTCAAAATCGGTTACAGAGTCATGAGATTTGGTATCCTTTTCTATCTTGCATTTTTGCCATAAGGAATTTTCTTCTCCCTTGCACACTATATCGGTCTATACGCTAGTATATTTCTAAGTCTATGATGTAGCTAGTTGTGTCGGATGACCAGCCACTGACCTGTATATAAAAAACGTACTCTATGATGACTAAAGTAGGATGCACGGCAACCATTTGTTTAAAATGAAAATAACTTCCGGTTTCGTACTTTTATCAGATCCAGCGTTGGCGCCTCAGGTTGGGTAAGCACTCTAATTTAAGGCCTTAGTACTCGTTATAAAAAGGGTCAAATCAGTACTCTGAAACGAGTGTTCAAGTACCAGATCAGAAACTCAAGTACTTCTTTGCGCATTTCCATCAAGCCCAATGATTAAAAAGTAATTAAATAAAATCCGATTGCGTAAATAGTTTACCGAAAAGAGAAAATTTATACCATAAGTGACTTTCATAACTATGATGAATCTAACGACACCCATATAATATGTTAAAATCCATCAAGCCAACCAATTAAAAATACCTACCATCGAAAATAAAATGTATTATACAATACAAGGTTGTTTTATTGCTCAGTCAATATAAAAAAAACAATCTCTAACTGGCAACCAAAGGGTACCTATAACTGGCAACAGAGTTTTGGCGGGAACTTGATCGGCGGCGGTTTGCTGCTCCTGTATTATTGTTTGAATAATGGTTTGAAGTGGATTTTGATATGTAAAAGTGGTGCGATTTTGTGTATTAAGTGTCTGCGCATGTGAACTATTAGTGGAAACGGTGATACAAGTGCTCTGATGATGATGTGATTCTCAAGATAAGGTGTCTATCTGCTTAGGCGCCTTGAGATACCATCGCCAACTGTCAGCTGTCTGCTGACTCAAATTGCCGTTAAAATCTCCCAAGGGCTGCACAATGTGACGCATCAACATATTGTGAAACAGTGTACTATGAAGAAAATTATAATAAACCGAATAAAAATACCTAAGACTTGGCCTAAAGGTCTAGATACCTGGCCATAACTCCAAAAAAAAAACTGGCAACACAGATTGACAGATTGTCAATAACTTAAAAGTTCTTGTCTTTTGATTTCCTTTCCGAAAAGTGACACAACAGAATGTCTAAGAGAGGTTCGTGAAATTTCAAATATCTACTTAAATCTAGTTGATTGCCACAAAAAATATCGAACAGATTTGTGAAATATAACTCCACTGCATTGACTATTCTTAATGGCTCTATATTTTTAATAACTCATTGTTTTTATTCATGTGACAAGTGTTTAAGTGAATGCTGTTAAAGATGTGCAAATTTTTGTTTTTAAGGACGTGGTGGTTCTGCGGGAGCAAAGTTTCGCATCTCACTGGGTCTTCCAGTGGGTGCCGTCATAAACTGCGCCGACAATACAGGTAAACAAGCACTGCATTCATAACCTATTTAATATCGTAAATGACTGAACATATCGATGATGATATAATTATTTAAAACATGTAGTGTTATTGAATCATAATGATTACTTCCTTGGCTGTGTCTGAGATTGTTCAGTTATAATTATCATGTATAAATGGTATTAAGTGCGTAAATTAAGCATATTGTTATTATTCAGTTCTACGAGTAAAATATTAAATATTGTACTAGCACTAGAAGTGGGAATAATAATAATAATAAATTTATTGCCTCTAAAACACACAGTTAAATTCACGTTAAAAACAAAAGAACATTATAATTATTTGAGACAAAAGGAGACGGCTCAGCTTTGTCTGTAATGAGATACAGATCTCATACAGAGCTGTTTTTCAGCCGCTCCCTCCTCCCTGAGGTGTTGTGCGGGAGTCCAAAGTAGCAGGCTCCCCATTTACCTGACTTATACTTTTAAATAACGTACAAAGTAATTAAATATGATAAAAACGCAAAAAAAATTTATTAAATAACATTAAAGACAAAAAAAAAACACGGGAAATAGAACATATAAAATAAACTTTCCTTTCTTTGAACTGTTATGTGTGTGTGTGTGTGTTTGTGTGTACGTGTGTGTGTGTGTGTGTATATCCTTATTAGTTTTTGAAAAAAAAGTCCCGTAAATGTAAAAACTTAACATAGGGATGTTTCAAATTCTCTGCAGCGAGTTGTCTTTTTAACAGAGCTAATTTATATTTGGCTTTGAAGCAATCTATTGACATTTTCTTTCTCATGGGTGGGGGGAGGTCATTCCAAATTCTCGCTGCAGTGAATTTGAAACAACTTCTATATCTTGCTGTTTTGTGCGGGTGTGTAAAGGAGCTTTTGTGTGTGAGCGAATACTTGACAGGAAATATCTTTGATCCAGGTGAGTTTTTCGAAAAGGTATTCTGGCTTTTTTTCCAAATTACCTTTTGGACTATCGAGCATAGTGTAATTCTCTCCTGGCGCCCATATTGAGTATGCCTTTTTATTTAAGTATGGGGTTATAAATTGTCTTCTTGGTACATTGCAACAGTATCGAACACATGCATTTTGTACTCTCTGTATTGCTCTTTCATTAGCTGACAATTTAGGGCCAAAGACTGAGCCAGTAGCTCAATTGTGATAGCACCAATGAGTCACACAAGAGCGTGGTCCTCTTTAATATTTTGTATAAAGTTTTAAGTTTAAAGTACGAACTTCTTATCTTGTTATTGATGTGTTCTACAAATTTTTGCTCTCCGTCTAGTATAAGCCCTAAATTACGAGCGGATCTTACTTGTGTCAAAGTTTCATCTTCTATTTTAATCGTATCCTTGCTGTAAAAATAGTTTTATTTGGTTTTGTGCCCAAAACTAGTACTTGTGATTTAGTTAGTTTAATACTAGAAATTTTTTGGGACCAGGTTTGGATATTATGGAGATCCTCATTTATTCTGTTTATTGCCTCTTTAACATCCCTGGGGTCAAAAGAATAATACAGCTGGGTGTCGTCTCATATAAATGGTATTTACAGTGTTTTATTTGCTTAGGCAGGTCTGCTGTGTACAGAGAGAACAAAATAGGACTGAGTAAGGAGCCTTGGGGTACTCCTCTTACAATTTTCCGTGAGAGAGAATTTCTTGCCACCATTGCATTCATCTGTTACCACAATTTGTTCTCTGTTGGATAGGAATGACTGAAACCATCTACATGTGTCTTTAGAAAAGCCATAGTGCTCTAATTTATTTAAGAGGATTTCAGGTTGTAGACAGTCAAATGCCCGCGTATAATCCAACAGCACCATAATACTGCTCAATCCCATATCGGAGGCCTCTGTTAGATCGTCAGTGACATTTAAGAGGGCAGTTTCCGCGCCATGCCCTTTTCTGAACCCTGATTGAAACTTTGGTAGGGGGTTATTCGTTTCTAAGTAATTTAGCATTTGACAAAGTATAATCTTTTCTAAGACTTTAAACAACACCGGGAGGATCGAGATAGGGTGCAGATCTTTTGGTTCACTTACTTCTTTTTAGGAATGGGCATGACTAGAGCTCTTTTCCATTGCGTTGGGAATGTACTGGTTTCGATCGACTTGTTTACTATAAATGTAATAATAGGGAGAGTTACAGGTAAAGTTAATTTGAGCATTTCAATATTTAAGTTATCGTGCCCTGCGACTTTTGTTTTTATTTTATTGATAATCTTACTGATTTCTATTTCATTTGCGGGTTTAGGTCGAATAGGGTATCGTGTGAGCATTCGTTACATACTTTATAACCTTGTTTGAGTTCTGGTATGTCACATGGCGGCAAGTCTAGAAAATAGTCATTAATAATATTTGGGTCATTGAGATGGTGTGGAATTGTATTTACATGAGTATTTTTAATTTGTGCAGCATTTTTATATTACGCCACAGCGACCTCGGATCTTTTAAGTTGTTGTTTATACAATGGTTAAGCTTTTCGCTCACGTATCACGGGTTGCTGTGACTAAATTTTAGGGTTCGGTAGTATTTATTTGAACAATCTTTTTATCCTTCTGGGCTTTTTAACGCATCGTCACGTAAACTCATCATGAAGAGCAACATATCTGTAATCCATGGCTTTGGTTTGTCCCTTATCGTCATCGTGCGGACAGGTGCATGAGCATCAAATAATTGACTCATATATCGTTGAAAGTTTGAACCATTTCGTCTCGTTCACTAGATTATAGATAGAGTCCCAGGGTATAAGTTTCAGATCTCTTCATGACTTCGAATTAATATTTCTTAGTAATCTCTGTTGTTTTACTTGTTTATAAAATTTTGGTTTTCTTATGTTCAAATCTAACAGCACCAATGCATGATCACTAAGACAACGATTGTGTATAAGTTTAATGTTTTTGCATCTTGAGGTGTTAGTCATGGCGAGATCTAAAATAGTTTCAGTCTGATCAGTGACTCGTTGGTTCTTTGAAGAGTTGTTCCAGATTATGTTGATAGCAGAAATGCATTATATCTTTGCTCTATTGCAATGTTTGTTAGTCATATCTCGTTAAAATCTCCAAGTATGCAAGTGTAATCGCATTGTGCCATTGAATTCAGGAGTCACTCAGAGCGTCCAGTGTTTCTGTAACACCAACACTGTTAGGTCTGTGCCGTGCCAAGGCCATTGAAGCTCCGGAGTTGAATTTCTAGCCACATCTGCTCTAGAGACGGCGCTGGGTGTTGCCGTGCTAGTATTTATTTCCTGCTTAATATAGAAGCCTACACCTCCTCCCTTTTTTGTTTACCTCTATGCACAAACTTATAATTTGGTATTATAGGTGCAAATTCATCTTCTCCATCTTTTAACCATGTTTCATTTATAGCTAATATATCAGGTGTGATTACGGACAGCCACAAAATTCATCCTGCCCAGTATTCAGAGATCTGCGTTTAATAGACCTATTCTTAGATATTTATTTTAATACTAACCATTGAAGATATAATAACTTGATATGATAATAATAAATATTTAAGTAATATAAAACTTGTGATGAATAAGTGGGTTGTATACGGTGTGTCAAGTGTGATTAAGGTGCTAGTTGTTTGTGTAGAAATAGTCTCAATTACAGATTTCAGGAAGTAAATTTAAAAAACGATCAAATACATTCCTTGCGATACCAAAACATAAAAATAGTTAGCTGGTGTGTATGGGATGGAAAGATATTAGCTCTCATTATACTTAAAACCTTTGATAAGTCCATTTCATTTCTAATCCGAATCCACGTTTCCCTTGTTCCTTGCTGAAATATCTTTCCTCCCGTACCCATACATATTTGAACTGTTACTTGGCAAATGTAGCGTGCTTTTGAAAAGTTGACGGTTAAATCTTGTCAAGCGTTCATTAAATATAACAGTTTGGTGGATCCAGGTAATTCGAGGCCATCGCTGTTGAGATTACGTCTGGGCGCGCAACAAAGCAGGCCGTTCCGTGTATCACGGCGTGCAAGGCGACACGGCTATAGGTCTTGGGCGCAGTGTTGTGCTGTCCTGTTTCGCCGGACGAAGTGGGCCCACGCGTTCTGCTGATACGACGTCTTTATCGTCCAACTCCATACCAATTTTCTTAGCGACCGTCCGACCAATTTTCATTGGGTGTTTCTGGACAGCCAGCTATTTCTAGGTCGTTAGAGAGTAAGATTTGGTCTCTTTCCGCAATATCAGCCTGCAGCTGCATTACGATGCCCTCAATTGGATGGGTTTGGGCAGGCTTGGTTTCCGACTTACTCTCCAATATCGAAACTCTAGCTTCCAGTTGCTCAATCCGTCTGTTTTGGTCTTTGATGGCATTTGTAAGACTACCGATAGCTTTTTGTACTCTGTCCATTTCATCGCGCAATAAATTTTTCATGTAGATTTTAAGTCATTCAGAATATCCATATAAGAGTTGATGGTGATGTTCTCAACGCCTTGTACTGGGTTGCTCGTCTCACTGAGTGGGGTGGATTTAACACCTTGGATCGGACCGTTACATAGGGATTGCCACTCTTGAGGACATGCGACACGGTGGATGAATCCGTTCGTAGGGTTGATCCTCTCCTCTATGGTTGCCGTGGTGCCTCGTACAGGGTGTTAGAATTTCCTTTTTGGTAGTTTGCTTAGACATTCCGGCATTTACAATGTTCTTTTTCGCTCCATTTGACGAAAGTTCTTTGGGCTGATGTTTGCACAATCCAGATCGTATTTTCCCTTGCATTGCATACATTGTAGAGAGTCTTTATTCGTTATAGTCTTTGCAGCCGGCACAATTTTGAGAGTTATTCATTTTAACAGTTTCTATTTATCCTTTACTGAACTATAATTCTGCTCTTTATACAGTTCATTAATCGTTTCCTTCAAATTCCTCCCAGAATCTTGGAGAATTTTAATGAAATTTCATTATGAAAAAATAAGAATAAAAACAAAATGCAATCCAGAAAAAAAAAAAAAATTTCACTGAGATTTGAAACCCAGATCGACGGAGTTCAGTCCATGTCGTTGCCCACTAAGCTACAGAAGCTTGTAAGTTATGAGTGAAAAATGTGATTGCTAGCTTCTAAGTCCGTAATTCGTCACTAGTCGGTCGACACTCGATTCACTTTAACCAACGGACACTTGATTTTTATTTAAATTTGTAAGCGAATGCACACATTTGATTTAGCACGTTTCGTTGTGTTTTTTCACCGTCAGTTTATGGGAGTGAACTTTAACTTTGTATTAACACTAATTTTAATAAGAAAAACGCCATACGAACTATTTAATTGGATTTTTGTTTAGAGAGACACAGACTGTACGTGTTAACAGATCCGCGGTAGGCGGGGAACCCTCTACCGCGGATCTGTTTCTGATGGGAATAACTACCTAATATGTTCAAATATCCTTATTTTATAAGAATGTTTTTTTATCTGCCATTTAAAAGTTCACTGCCGGCTACGGGACTCTTAACATTGTAGGGAGTAGAAGTTTATACAAGCCACTTTTATCGTTTAAACATTCGTTTCTATAAACTTTTTTAACATGGTTATGTATTCTTTTGTAGTTGTAATCTAACATCTAGTGTGTTTAGAGGTGAAGTCCTGTAGTAAAAACATACTAAAATCATTATATTTAAAAGGCAGCAAGGGCATCTTAGACCATACCGAGTCCTTAAGCAACCTAGTATGGGAGCCTTTTAGAAAATCAAATAAACAAATGAAAACATCTTATATATACTTCTGTTTAATGTCTAATAATTATTGTAGTTTTTGTTTAAATTTCAAAAAATAAAGTGCAGTATTTTAATGTGCGCTTAGGGTAAAGGTAGTAAAAAAGCAAAGTATAAACTTAGGGATGAGGATGTAGCGAGTGGGGGGTGTGGTGTGCAAGACAAAAACATGCTCTTTACATATTACAGTGGCTGCTATTCTGGCCTCTGCCGCTACTCCGCTCATTGTTCCAAACACATACCACACAGGACTTAATAAATTGACCCCCACTCCAATATTTCTGATCTTATCTCTTAACTATTAAAACTGTAAATAAATTCTTATTCATATTTAATTTAAAGAACTAAAATATAATGACCAGTATATTTCATCAGACAAGATATAAACAAATCCTATGTTATTTTGTTCTAGGAGCGAAGAACCTCTATGTGATTGCTGTACAAGGTATCAAAGGTCGCCTTAACAGGCTGCCAGCTGCTGGTTCTGGTGACATGATTGTAGCTACTGTCAAGAAAGGCAAGCCTGAACTCAGGAAAAAGGTTAATATTGCTAACATTTTACAACATTAACAAAATTGATCAAGAAATTTAGTTTGTCTAGTTAATGCATAATACTTCATAACTTACAGCAAATGCATGTTACTATATTATGTTTGTATGACTGCCTCGTTGGTCTAGTGGTTGCTAAAATGCTAATGCTGATCATAAGGCCCCGGATTCGAATACCAAGTTGGGTAAAAAAAAAAAACAGTTATTGAATTTTTCCATCAAAAAATTCTCAGTACCTGCCCAGAGTGAGGACCTTGGCGGTGTCTCACCCCCTGCCTGATCACTCTCCGGTTATGTCGGTTTACCGTCCCATCGGACTATGAGTATGAGGGAATAGAGAGTGCACCTGTGTTTTAGATGCACTTGCCACTATAATCCTGTCCTGCGGCGATGGCTAGTCTCTGTTGAGGCTGGCCGCTGTGACTGGAATTCGGTCTGGAGTAATTTTAATACAGTTTGTGAAAAAAAACATATTTAAATAAGTTTAACTTCTCTCAAAACGCATTGAATTTCTTCCTAAGTTAATATTACTCTATTCGATTTACTTATTTTAGGTAATATTCATATTTATTTATCACTATGAATATGTTACAAAGACAAATTACTTGCAATTGCAAGTCAAAACAATTATGTTATGTGCTGTGCCTGTGTCACTAGGGGTGTGGGGGTGGGGGTGTAGTAAACAAGTGAGAGTAATAAAGAAGTAAACAAACAATCTCCATGACTATCAATATTTTTAATGTAAGAGATGTGTATATTTACATATTGCATAAACATAAAAGTTGCTTAATGTAGTGTCCTTGAATAAAAACAAAACTAACCACAATAATATTATTATAGTGTGGGGAAGTCCACTGTACCGTTGTAATAGTATTCTATAGACATTGTATTTAATATGAATATGAAACAAACTTAAAGTGAATAAATTGAATTGCAATGATGATATGCCAAAGGTTTCGCTAAAATTAACTACTGAATCCATAGTGGGTCTGTAGATATGCCTTGGCTGACTGAGCATTTTAGAATTAAGGTTATTTTCAATACTCATTGAAATTGGCATCTTTCCTTGACACTTAAACTATTAATTAAATAAAAAACAAAGTACTTAAAAAAACTACTTACATAAACACTTAAATACATATTCCAGGTAATGCCAGCTGTAGTGATCAGGCAACGGAAACCATTTAGGAGGCGGGATGGTGTCTTTATATACTTTGAAGATAATGCAGGTGTCATAGTAAACAACAAAGGAGAAATGAAAGGCTCTGCAATCACTGGACCTGTAGCTAAAGAGTGCGCTGACCTGTGGCCCCGTATTGCCTCCAATGCAAGCTCAATAGCTTGAATTACCTTATTATACAATTAAAAAAAAAAACAAGTCTTTTATATTGATCTTGAACCCATTTTCTATATTTTATCCCTATACTTGATCTGTACTTACATTTAAATTACATATCTGTCCACACACACACACATACACGATGCCGCGACATGAGTAATCTGTAATATAGTTGTACTACTACTGCTGGTGCCCTTAAAAAAGTAGTGGCGGCGTAAGAATATCCACCAAAGCATATCGTACCGTGGATGTTGTAAGAGGCGTCCGCGGGGACAAACTAGAAGATTAGCAGCAGCATCATCACAGTCAGCAGTGCACCACCCACTGGCGTATTCTAATTACAGGCTATGAGGGACTTATGTACTAACAAGCCCAAATTATTTAATTTGCTTTTAACAATTTACATGTTACACATTTACACAGGCCTCCAAAAAAATCGACCCACCTGTTAATTTTGAGTAACAAACTTGTTATCTTAAGTATGCGTTGACATATTTGTATGTTTTTGCTTATGCGTTATAAATTAACATCTGAGTACCCACTTATCATTGTTTAGAGGAATACAAGTGCTATTGTGGGTATTTCTAACATTTTAAGCGCACTGATAAAAATTGTCGACTTGTGCATAGAGTGCAAGGTTAGTTTATTTCGGACTTTTGACGCGTAATATTCTTGGTTCTGTGCATCTTAGTGAAGCAGAAGCCGCTCAAGTGGTAGTTCTCGTTCGTGAAGGGCTAAGTCAGCGAAATGTGGCAAGGAGATTAAATTTGACTCGATCAGCTGTTGTTGATGTTCAGAGTAGGCTGAGGGAAACTTGTGGAGTGTCTGTAAGTGAGAATACGGTGAGAAGAAGACTTCGGGAGCAAAACCCGACACCACACAAGCCAGCGACGGGACCAAAACTCACTGCATCTCATCGGCAAGCAAGGTTAGAATTTGCTAGGCAACACATGCAGTGGAATCTTGGTCAATGGGAGACAGTTCTCTTCAGCGATGAAAGCCGAATGACCCTTGTAGGCTCTGATGGACGTCGTAACGTTATGCGAAGACCAGGAGAATGTTATGCTCAGTGTTGCATAAGAGAAACAGTCCGGTTTGGTGGAGGCTCTACAATGTTTTGGGGTGGCATATCTTTAACCGGATGTACTGAGTTGGTTTTTTTTCGCAATTGTGCGGTTAATGCTGAAAGTTACATTACGGACATTTTGCAACCTCATGTGATGCCTTACGTTGGGTATATTGCAGACAATTTTCAACTCATGCATGATAACGCAAGACCGCACGAAGCTAGAATTGTAACTGGATATCTTTAGGAGGTCGGAATTCCAGTTATGCAGTGGCCAGCTAATAGTCCGGACTTAAATCCCATCGAGCATTTCTGGGACCAGATAAAAAGAAAGGTTAGAGCCCGAAATCCAGTTCCCGAGACGTTGGATCAACTGGAAGCCTTAACAGAAGAATGGGAACAGACACCCCAAGAAGACATAAAAAAGCTGATCCGTTCCCTTAATAGGCGTATGCAGGCGGTGATAAAAGCAAGAGGAGGAAATATCCCATATTAGAGTAAGGTTTACATTTTTTTAAATGTCAAAAAATGTAAATATCGATCTTCACAGTAAAATCGTAAATTTTGTAAAATGTTATGGTTTCAATGTCATCACATTTGTATGTGTGTGTTTTTAGTTTTTACAACCCTATAATTGCATTATTACATTATCAAGATAAAAAATATCAATCGCTTGTGGTAAAAACCCATTGGACACTACTTTGCGAAAAAACGTAGATGGGTCGATTTTTTCTCAGGCCAGTGCATTTAGAATTATAGAATAAGGGTGACAAACGAGCCCGCGTTCCATATAATGGTAAGTGGATGCTGTAGCCTATAGACAGCTACAGCTAAATGCGTTGTCACCGCTGAACTAAGATGGAATGCATCGTTGCCTAGTGGAAAAAGGTCTCCGGTTCTTTACAAGGACCATATAAAACACAACATCGGCAAACAGCGCATCGGACACGGGGGCGTCCAGTGCGCAGGTGAAGTTGGAGGCCGCGCCATGTGTTCTGATGCGCCTTACGTGACTGAGAAGGAGATGAAGGAGTAGTCCTCTCTCAAGGAGGGGCTGCCGGCGCTGGTGGAGCCGCGGGTGTGTGCGAAAGCGTTCCCGTGGTCCTCTCAATATGCGACTAAGATGGAACACCATGGGGTGTTAGTCGTTGCGAGTCCGACATAACCCGTTCTTTCCCCCGCGAGGCGGGTATTCGTAGGAATTTTCCCATGTAAAAAACAGGCCTGTTCAGAGTGGAATTCAATGGGCTGTAATGAATGAATGAAATTACTATAAGAACTATGTTTTGGATTTCAAATAAGCTGTTGAAACTGGTAAACTAGGATCTCTGTCACATACTGCTCACCTTAATTTTGTATTGGTACTCCACATTGGCGTTAAGAGTCTACACAATTAGGTTAATCTGTATACTACTAAATATCTATACACATCATCATTCATCCTCATTACAGCAAAGAACGCCACAAAGCACGATCTTGAGCCACCTGTATTCATCGACTTCCTGCATGTTTTACCTGGTCGTCACTCCAACTAGTGGTGGGCCGCCCTACACCTCGTCTACCGGTACGAGGCTGCCACTCGAGAACCTTTCTTCCCCATCGATTGTCGGTTCCTCGAGCTATGTGGCTGGCCCATTGCCACTTCAGCTTACTAATCCGTTGGGCTATGTCGGTTACTCTGGTATTAGTTCTGATATCCTCATTTTTAAGTCTATGACGCAGAGAAATCCCAAGCATGGAGAGGGCACAGTCTAACTACTATTAGCAGTCGGTCATCGAAGGCGTCTAGACGAGGCAATCGTGCGGGGCGAGACGCGGGCGGACCGCTGTCCGCTAGGGTTGTCCTGTCACGCAAATAAATTAAAATGGTTCATACTACATGTGTGGTAAAAAACTGGGCCGTCCTCATTTAAAGATAAGGAATTAAACTTTCATCAGTATAATTATTATTTCTGAACATTAATTGTCTGATTAAGTTATTTAATTTGTTTAATAACGTTACATAAAATATGTATAATCAGATTTTTATTACTTCCCGTTCTGACAACCCTAGCAATTTATTGTTTGTCTGATTTTCCGACAACATCAAACGCGATGACTGACTGTATGTTCTTCTTAGGCTGTGGAGAGGGCTAACTCTATACACATACATGTGATAATTATTAGATTCCGAGAGCGCAAGTAGGGTTTGTCCTGGGGGTCCGCATTTATAGAATAAGGGTGACAAGCGAACACATAGCCCACTTGATGGTGAGTGGATGCTGTGGCCCATAGACGTCTACATTTATAATCGATTAAGAATCAAAATGCAGATGAGTTGTCAGCCGTGAGGACTAAGATGGAATGCCTCATGTCTAGTAAAAAGGGTCTCCGGTTCTCTGCACTCACCATACGAAACACAGCAGAATTAAGCTGCTATTTTACGCTGGTATTCTGTGCGAGCGTGGTCCTTCCCCGGTCGAGCCCGACCCATTCATGCTACAACCATAATATGGCTGCAGCGTGGCTCAACCACATACCAAGTCTAAAGTAAATTTTTTTTTGTAAGATACTAGCGATCCGCCCCTTGCTTTACACGGGATTTTTTTGTGTTTGTACAAAAACAGTAGGTAGTTGACTGTTCTTTTTTTTATTAAACAGGTTATAATTCAGGAGTCCCATATAAATTTGAAGAATTTTTTTTACCCTAAGCCTAAGGGTGACTAAACAGGGGATGAAGTTTTTAATGTAACTAAATGTGTTGAGATTGTGATTTATATTTGTTTATCCACGCAATGGGGTAAAAAAAATCACATTCTAAACTCGATGCTTAATTCTCACTATCGTAGCACCAACTTCAGAATGTAATTTTTTTTTAGTTCTTTGAATTCGGCTTTTACTTTAAAATAAAGTTGTTTTTACTCTATACAATTATTAAATGAAACAAAAGTTATGGAAAGATTTATATTACGTAAGTCTAAAGAGTAGACTGCATACAGTGTTACGCAAAGCACTTTAGTTACACTATAAAATGCAAAGACAAAAACAACATACCGAAATTTATCACCTAATTATTTGTTCATACTGATTCACTAACGCAGTAGTCTTGTGAACTTAAACTATCTCATGTACTTTCTTCGCACTTCGCGCTCTGTTTAATATATTATGGTTCATATATTCCGTTACACATAATGTAGATAGTTTAATAAAAAGAAAAGAAATAAAGTTTTTGTTATTAAATTTAGAACTACTAAACTAGAGTATTAATTATTATAAAGTGCAATACATAACGCCGCCGATTACTCGAAGTTGAATATAATATTAGTACAATATTCTATCGCCTTTTCTTGTGAATCTTTGTTGGTCCCTTCACGAAACACCAGTCCACTGAGATTGCTTGACCTAGAATGTCAGCACCATCTAGAGCTTCACGGGCACTCTGAAATTCAAAATTGTGATTATAATTACATTGGTAATAAGTATTATTTTAATAAACTAACACTAGCCTAAAAAGTGATCCAAGTGAATGATAATACTAAAATGATAAATTTTAAGTCCAGATTTATTGCATTTCTAGAAAAGTTTTATTTAATGTGGTAGCCACACTGCAGCTATATTATGTCTGATGCACGAATGGGTCGACACGACCGGACTAGGTCAAAATACGAGCGTAGAACAGCAGAATAATGCTGTATTCGTATGGTGAGAGTAGATAACCGGCAATCCTTTCTACTGGTAATGAGGCATTCCATCTTAGTGCTCAGGGGTCACTCCCGTCCACGTACGGTTGAGAGTGCCCTCCCATACTCCCGTCTCCGTACGGTTGAGTTGCCCTCCCGCCTCGGCTAGCACAGCCGCCCTCGCGTGCTTAGCTGTCTCACCGTCCCCGTACGGTGGGAGCCTTCCCGTGTCCGCCAGCCGCCGCGGTTATGTTGTGCGCCCGCGCTCACCGTTGAACGGTGAGTGCCTTCTCTTCCCGCCTCCGCCCCCGTGCAGTTGCGCTAGCATTCAGTGCTCACCGTCCCCGTACGGTGAGTACATTCTCGCTCATGCGACTCCCACTCCATCACTCCAGCACCGCCGCACTTTGCGGCTGTGTTAGTTGACCCGCGCTTCCGTCCTCGGACGGTTGTGCCCCACGCCTCCCTCTCCCCGAGGGAGGTCGTCTCCGATTCGGCGATAAAGCCTTCGGGCTAGAGCCGTTCTCAGGTGGTGTTTAGTGGGTAGGCACTTCTTCAAAGTGAGTCCCACATAACCACGCAGCCGGCTGCGTGGTATGCTATGAGCATTCACCACCTCCCTCCCCCGCTTCCGGAGGGTGTCCTTGCATTGAGCGCAAAAAAAAATGCGAAGCGTCTCTCTGCATCTCAGCGCTCGCATCGGACGGATCTGTAGTCCTGCTGCGCGTAGTAATAAACTCGTAAAACAGCTCATCTCGGAGCCACATTATACTTCATGCTGGCAATATAATGCTCTTTTCAGAACTGACTTTCCTGTGTTTCACGAGACGTCGAGTGTAGCTACACGTATAATCGAATGGTGGTTCAAATTGGAATTATCAAAACGGAATTTTTCAGCTTTCCGTCGCTAGATGGCGCTTGTAGTCGCAAGCAACCAGAATGTTTTTTTTGTATTTATATTATAAAAATATACATAATTATTTTAATTTATTAAGAAGGAACGTAACCAGATCGTGTTTCTCGATTCGAATAGTTTCAAGAGTACCTAAGCTTTTAAAAACCGGTTTGTAACAACGCAGGAAACAACAATAGGATACCCAATCGAATTCGAAATCAATTTCGGGAGCACTTGATGAATGAATAATATGGATCATCATCCATATTATTCATTCATTCATTAATTCAATACAACCTATTAAAGTCCACCGCTGATCATAGGTCTAGACTGTAAAAGTCCATGGACTGTGCAGTAGCCACTTACCATAAGGTGTACTGCGAGTTCGTTTATTCAGTTCGGCTTGGCAACCGTACTTTTTATTATTTTAAGTTTATATGAGGAAGATGCTGCTGCCCATCTATTTCATTTCTCCCTGTAGCCAGTTCCGAAGCCCACGCTACAGACGCGTTGTTACCTCTGAGGACAAAGATGGAAAAACTCACAGCCTGTAATTATACTGGCTCTCTAGACCATTCAGAACGGGACAGCACTGTAAGCATCTACCCAGATGAACTCCTAGGCACAAAAGACACACTAACACCAAGTAAATATTATGTTTATAGCAAAATAACTTACTGCAGCTTGTTTGTAAGTTTCATATTCAACTAGAGCGTAACCTTTTAAGAAACCCGTTCGGCGATCCAAATTCAAGTGAATATTTTTGATTTCACCAAATTCAGAAAACTGATTCTGCAAAAAAAAAAACAAAGGTTACATATAAATGTTCTAATACTAGTTAATAGTTTTAGAACTGGCCAAAGTAAAAATGCCATTAAAAATAATTAAAAGTATGATAATTTAAGTTTTTAGTTTTAATTTCTTTTGAATAATATAACAAATATTGTATAGGTATTTTTATTTTATGTAATCAAACGAGGTATGTATAGGTGTCGGAACAAGAGTTAAGACGACTTTGCAGTACTTTTTAACTTGAACCTCTGTGTTATTATTGCGCAAAAACAAAATCATTTTATTAAAGTAGAATATACGGACAATGGTAAAAAATCATAAATATAACACTAATAAAACATGTACACGCTAATAAACCTGTACTTGTTTACATGTTTAAAAAGAAGTACAGTTTTTATTTTTTTAATAAATAAATATAAACAAAATTGTACAGTACAAATGTTCGCGGTCGTCGTGATATCGAGTTTGGTCGTAGGTACGTTGTTTTTTTTTTAAATTTCATCCACTATAATATTATACCTTCGGATGGCGAGGTAACGTTTTCATACCTAATCACTGTACTACAAGAATATTATAAGGGCATGCACACAATGTCAGCTCATGTATTTACAGTTGATATTTCAAATCAGTGTTTTTTTTTTAATACTGATTACAAAATAAAATATAAATTATTTAATCAAAGTTGCTTATGAAATTTCTTTACCGTGACGAATGATCAAAGCAGTTAAATTATGTTTTAAGCATTCTATCATTTTCTTTAAAATTAAAAATGACAGAGTTATATGAAGTGTGTGCATAGGCCTACCCAGATTGTGTCATAGGATATTTTCCATAATTGTCACACTTGGCGGCTTGGCAACCGCACTTTATTATTATCCTGTATCATTTCGTTCTCTAGCTGCAGATGATATCCACGAGATGACATGGAGTAGTAGATTTTCCAACACTGTCACTACATGTTGCATAAAAATACAATAAAATTAACTAAACTAATGTCTAAACAACATTATGCACTATGATAAAAACACATGGAGCATTTTAACTTATCTATCATGAACTCGTGGCATTTCAAAATCTTTGTAGCACTATGCTGTACAACAGTTGGATAATGGTATAATGTTTTCAAATGATTTTGGGTAAAGTGCAGTAGACCAAAATGCTGCTGTGCAGCCTTCAACTGTTTGCGGTGTCTTTGGTATTATAATAGCATTATTTTAGCACTATATATTGTAAGAAATATACATAGTGCTGCTTAACAGCACAGACTTGTACCGATTTAATGTCTGCATTTTAAAGAAGCAACTGAATGTTGTTGTACAACCAACAACTTTATATTCACATAAGATTGGACTATTGAAATAATAATAATAATAATGTCTTCCAAGTCGAATTTAGGTTGTGGCCGCCAATCTCAATGGAGACAGGATTATATTGTGCACAAGTATGACCAACGGCTTTCCATGCTTATGAGGCATGGGGTCAAATAGGGTTGCCAACCGTACTAAAATATATAGTATTGTACTATATTTCGGGTCTGCGTGCTATATACTGTTGAAGAATACGCAAAAATACTATATTTACAACACCGAAATCTAACAAAGAAATCCTTAATTTTAAAAATTTCTGAACGCACCCTTACATTAAATTTTGATCTATTGATGATTACTATAAATTTATTTAAAGTAATTTCATTCCTGCTCTCTATTCCCGCCACTTCGGCATTCAATTTGAAATGACAAGAAGAAACAGAAGTGGTATCTCATTAACAAAAAATTGGCATTTAATTTACATTTATTTAAAAATTGAATGTGATAAAGCATATGAAACTTTTATTTTAGACAAAAATTGTTAAAAAAATTTAGAAGTGCAAAAAAATATAGTTTTCATAAAAATAAATAAGTAACAAATATATCTTTGTCTAGTTTTTGCTTTTTCCATAACATGCTATATTTTTTTGAAGTGTACTATAGTTTTTGTGGCTTATTTTGAAAAAATACTATATTTCGCCGAAGAAATGACATGAATGAAAACACTAGGGTGGCAAGAAATGTTGCCACCCTAGTGTTCAATTGTTTGACCAGTCAAACAATTGAAATAATATGTGTAATATACAAATAGTTACTAGTAATTCATTAGAGAATTATGATACTAAACTTCTTTTATATAATCCCCAAAAACAAATTTAAATTTGTTTATGAAGAAAGTATATTTTATACTTTCTCCATAAGCAAATTGAAAATAGTAAACATATACATAAACCATTTGGCAATTATTATCTCAAATTTTTATGCTAAAAACCATAGCGACTCTAGGTTAAATACCTGTATATCTTCTTCTTGAGCTTCTTCGTGAACATTGCTTACAAATAATATCCAACCTTCTACAGACCTTTGAGGACCAGGTGCATTACCATCACCTTCTGGAGCCAGACTATCATATCTAAAATAAAATTGTTGAATAAATATAAATGGTAGGTAAATTTAGAGAAGAGTTATCATAATTTAAAGAGTATAATTTTTTTAATTAAAGTAACAGCTTACAGGGGAAGCCCCCAGCCTTCTCCCCCTTTCGGAAAAGTATAGTTTATGAGTGATTATTTTATTTGTAAAATCATAATCTCACTTTTTTTACACAGGAATATTGATCCAAAGTTAATAGCTTCAGCTTTGCAGGAAGTGCAGCCCCTTCACCCTTGCGTAGCAAATCGCAGGCATCCATGCTCAGCTCCGCAGCTTTGGCTTACGATTTGCTATGGCTGGCAGGAGCTGCTCTCCCTCCGCGCCTATGGCTTTACAAAAACACTCTAGGCGTAGGGCAGTCAAGACTATGTGGAGTCAGGGCGTCAGGGGTTTTAGTACAGATTCAAGCTATCTTATCTATAGAGTCCGGTTGCCCTAAACTCTGCTATGATAGTGGTAAATGAAACAATGTATTGTGCATTGTTAAATTTTGTTTTCTTAAATATTTTTTGAGTGTTCTCCACTGCAACTCAATTCGGTGTGTATGAGTCCCATCTTTAGCCACAAATTAATTGTCTAGGTCCGAGTGATTAAATTCTTATGGGTGTACCCATACAAAAAAAAAAAACAAATTGACATATTTACGTTTCGTTATATGCAATTTTTTGTGAAATTTATTTTTTGTCGTAATTAATTCAAAATGCATTTCCGAAATCCAAAGATAGTGAAAAAGGTTCTAGCTCAACCCTGACAAACCTAAACTGTAAACATAATTAAAATAAAAATAAAAAAATAGAGTACCGGACGTCTACTTCATAATTCAAGACCAAATTGACATATTTGCGTTTCGTTATACACAATTTTCAGTGATATTTATTTTTATCATAATTAATTCAAAACACATTTTCGACATCCAGAAATAGTGTAAAAGGTTCAAGCTTAACCCTGACAAGCCTCCTATACTGAAAACATAATTAATATCAAGTACTGGATGTCTATAGCCAACCCATTATCAGATCGAATAGCCGTTAAACAGTAAAAACAGCCAGGATGGCTTTGTGCCGGACTGTCCATACAGCCACCTCAGATGTCAATTAATTCACTGTGTTGCCAGTTTCATAACCTGTTAATATTAATGGAAAGGCTTGTTGATAGACAAATCTAGGTAACAAATAATTTTTAATCTGTAGTTCGTTGATGAATTTGAAGATATTGCCTGTTGAAAAATTAAATCGTCCCAATTCAGCGCTTGTTCATTTTATCTTGTATTTAGTGTTTTCTTGTTCATTATTTGGTGAAAATATCAGAGTATCGAGAAATATAAATTATCTTTCATAAATACAAATATATACAAAGTTTTGTGTTTTCATGCACTTGTGTTGTGAAATTAATATTTTAAATATACTTTTTTTTTTTACGAAAATTGGATACCCTCATATTCAAACGAGTTTATTAGTTCGCTTTTAGCACTAATGTTATATTATAATATAAACTTACGTGTGAAAAACGATGTCATTATTCCCATATAATACAAGAAAAAACGAATACCATGACGTTCCAAAGAATAAGATCATGTACGGCGGAACATTAATTTCCGATGAACAAAATTTCAAATAAAAATTCTAGGATTTGGACCTTGTGTCACAACATATCAAATACTCTGAACTTTACTGTCATATAGAATAGGTTTTTGACCATTTCAAAAATGTGTTCTTGGCAATGTGTGGCAACGCTACACATACACGCACAACGTGATTATACGTCCAGCACGCCTCCCGCGTCGCTATATTGAGTCCGACCGTGTCACGAGTAGGGTACCCGCGCATTTTAGCTTCGCAGGAGCGATTCGTAGTAAACTTCATCGAGACACAAAAGCATCTAAAGTATTATTTATGTAATAATTGTTTTATTGTTGCTTTGTTATGAACTGTATTATAAACAATATTGCTCTATGAAAATGGTATCTTACTGACTATTTTGTTTGTTTTAGATGGAAAAACGCAAGACAAATCTGATGACGATTTTTGAGGATTCGGATAGTTCGACCGCGGTAGATCCATAGAGCCATGCTGCTTCTATTTTATAGTTGTAGCACAAATGGGTCGGCTCAACCGGGGAAAGACCACGCTCACACAGAATACCAGCATAAAACAGCAACTTCATGTTGCTGTGTTTTGTATGGTGAGTGTAGAGAACCGGAGACCCCTTTTACTGGAATCGAGACATTCCATCTTAGTCCTCAGCGGTGACAACGCAACTACATTTTGATTCTTAATTGAGAAAAGATGTAGATGTCTATGGGCCACAGCATCCACATACCATCAGATAGGCTGCTTGCTAGTTTGTCACCCTCATTCTATAAAAAAAATCCATTCCAGGACGATGATGGCGACTATGGTACGGATAAAAATTACGTATAATGACGTTGTGATATTACTTCTATTCATCTATGTAATACGACATGACAGAACGTATATATACATTGGACGTTATTATATGTTGTGTCCATAACACATCTTACTGGTTGTATTAACCCATTCAATGCCAAATGAATTGTAAGATGCATCTCTGTAAGCAGTTTTTGGTAATGAATGTACTACTGTGGCCATACATTTTAAGTGTTTTAATTATTTGTAATTAAGTATTATATGTAAGTTTTGATAATATTTTTAACAGAACTTTATTTGTTTAAAAAAAAAGCATTTTCACGGCGCCGTGTATTTGTTTGTTTTTTTTACATTATGTGATGTTTTAATTGTGTTTTTTTGTATTAAATTATTTATATTAAAGGATATTACAAATTAAACAAATTAAATAATCACCATAAGTTTAATTGCAGATAAAAATACAAACTATTTTAAAAACAAGAATTATGTAATTATAAATGCAGTTCAAAGAAACATTCTATGCATAGGCCTGGCTTTCCAATGCAGCTCTTACATTCATACAAAGTGGCAACTCGGTTCTTCTTTTCTCTACATCCTTTACATTCTTTTCTTACAACTTCTGTGATAGTTCTTGTCTTGTTGCCCTCTTTTTTTTGACGCGTCTTAACGTTCTCAATTTTGGTTAAAATATGTTTAGTTGACATCTTTTCAACTATTTGTGGTGGTTTTGGTAATAATTTTTCCAAAATATATAAACGGAAATCATATAGATTCATTTTGCTATTCATACTAAATTTATTATATAAGTGAAATGTATTATTTAAACTCATCTGCAGTGTGTGGAAAAATATCTTCTTATACCATCGCATGGTTTTCCTTTCACAAGGGTAATATGAAAGCATTTGGTCCTGCAAATCCACACCAGACAAAATTGTTGTAATGTATATTTGCTGATGGTTTTACGAGAACAGTGCCTCTTTTGTTGGTGGTTTCCATCATTTCGTTATCGTGCTTTGTCGATATATAAAGCACGTATTGCTTGTCTTTCCATTTGCCTATATGTACACCATTTAAAAATAATGACTTATTTTCTCCTTTTACGCAACGTGACAGTACCAAGTTCTATTGGATTACCTTTTCGATTTATTTAAAGTACCCGTTACAGTATGTTTGGCGATTTAATAGTTTGACAGCTAAATCATACGAGTTATAGTAATTGTCCATATAGACACTGTGTCCCGAGTCCAATTTCTCTTCAAGTAGCTTCAAAACTATTTTTTGAGTGTGCCCTACTCCAGACGTATCATCACCTGCACCACCGTATATTTGAAATTTGAGTACTGTGCCATCTGGTTCTGCAAGTACGTATAACTTCACTCCATACTTATGGTGCTTAATTTTAATGTATTGCCTAAACTGGAGACGTCCACGCCATAACACCATCGCTTCATCCAGAGAAAGCTGTTTGCCTGGGTAATAGATATCATTCATTCGATTATTAAAATGATCTACTATCGGACGAATTTTGGCCAGTCGATCTTCTTCATTTGTTTCTTAATATTAACATAAAACGGTTACGAGACATATATTGTGCAAAACAAGGAATATTAAATAGCCAATGCTTTTTCCAGTAATCGCTGAGTCGATTTAGCCGGATTGTACCTGTGTGAAGAACTAATCCAAGAAATGTTGATAATTCAGCTCGTGTTATGTCTTTCCAGGTTGTTATTCGCGAGTGTTCTTTAACACCAGGTGCATTCTGTACTCGAATGGCATTAGCATTAGTTTCATGCACTATTAAATCTAGAATATTTTCGTCTACTAGTAACTGGAATGCCTCAAATGGATCAGATGGAGCTGGAACTAATAATTCCTGGGTTTTGGTGAAATCTATAATTTTCATTGTCCCTTGTGTACTCCAAAAAGATGTAGCTCCTTCCTCAGATGGTTGGTTATCTAGCCTTTCAACTCTAGTTTGTGAAGTTTCGACTGAAGCTGGTGACCTAAGCGGCAAGTTTTCGATATCTTCACTGGGAATGTTGATCGATAAGGCATCGGACATTAGCATAGATACTGATGGTGTAATAGAATTATTTAATAAATTAATCGGTATATCAGATAGCTCACCAAAATCTTGAATGATAGATGGCGAGGTTGCCATGTGCCGATCTGGAGACATTGGACGGTTAAATGTCTCCTCGGGTTTTGAAATCTTCTGACGACTTGATGACTCAAATATGTCCAAACGTTTTTGTTTGATGCGACGGCTAGAATCAAAAATACTATCGCAACTATCGTCGCTAACCTCCTCTTCATCTTCATCACCACATTGAGAGAATTCAGCTTCCACACTTGAGCACTCAAAGTCATCCAGACTACTGTTGGCACTATAAATACGACCTCGTTTAGCCCGAGAACCCGAAGTTAATACGCTACCAGAGCGTTTAGAAGGACCTGGCTTGTCAGTCATTTTACTATAAAAAAGTGTATTTTTCAAACGACTGTATTTTACAAAATAATAGCGCGAAGCCTAATCCAACACTTGATTTTAAAAGATAGTTTCTTTACGCGTATGGCCACGAGTGTCACGTAAAGTTATCGCAACGGCCGGAGCGGTACTGATGCATAGAAAAAATACAGTCACAAACCACGGCGCCGTGTGTCTGGCTCCCCGCTCTTCCACGGCGCCGTGTACTCGGCCATATACATCTCCACGGCGCCGTGTAGTTGCCATTGAATGGGTTAATTATGACAGAATGTATGTAAACGATGACGTGATAAAACGTTTCTGTCATAAAGTCTTCAAAACATCTAATATTGTGCAGCACTACGTATATAAATGTCAAGTCTATTTATATGGAAATTTATTGTGTCATTCTAGAACACAGATTCAAATGGTCCGTGAAAGTGTTAAGTAAAATATGAAACTTTTTTCGCCCGGGCAGTATTAGATAGCCGCAATGGAGTTTACTGTTGCGGGGATAGTAGTAGCACTTTGTTAGCATCGCTAATCCCTACCTTCCTCTATTCCCTCGTTCTGAAACACCGCCTCCGCCGCCTTCATTGCCAAATCCTCGTCCTTTGCGTTTTCGCGCCTTCTCTTTTAATCTCGCAATTCCCTCTTGAAAAGTGAAGATTTTTGTGTAATAAAAGTAAAAAAGGTTAAGTGTATGTATAATAACCATTTTTTTTTTTAAACTAGCACTTAAATGCATACAGAAATTGAAGAAAGTAAGTCAAATGTAACCTCTAAATCACTTATCAATTCTCACATATTCAGAAAAGCAAGATTAATAGTAGTTACAAAAGCCAATTAAAATAGTTTGCATTACATAAAATGCATTATTAGTATCATGCAAGATTTAACTTACGTTCACCGTCTTCATCAACCTCAAATTCCTCTGAATTTTCAATATCCAAAACATCCGCCATGATAGTTTTGAATCTTAATTATATAAGCAGTGAGTAGTAATTATTAAAACAAACTAAATTGATCAATCAATTAATTATTTTTCTCTGAAATTAAACAAAATATTACCTATGTATTATGTACTAAAAGTTACAATAACAATAAGGAAGCGTGTCAAAGAGACGCTCATAGATAATTTTTTTTTTTGGAGTTTATGGCCTGGTATCTAGACCTTTAGGCCAAGCTCATAGATAATATAATCACAGATTTACAGATTATTTCACATTTCGCTTTATAAAAATACAAAGGTACTCTGTGATTAAAGGATACTGCGCTGCGCACGTAGATAGAGGATTGTTACTAAGTCTATGGCTGCGCATGATAACTTTAAACCATAGATAAATAAAAATGTAGCAAGCTACTTTAATCTGTCAATTCTTTGAAGTACACATGAGGTAGTCCATGATCACCTTAGTAGAAAGCTCCAAAGAGTATGTTAATACTAGCTGTTACCCGCGGCTTCGCCCGCATGGTCACTGGGAAATGAACTATCCATTGCTTTTTGAATTGAAAGAAAACTGAGTTTTATAGATTTGTCAGAGATGCAGCCATTAAAAAGAAACTGAGCAAAATTGATTCGTCAGCCTATTTAAATGTTTTGAAACGCAGCGTATAGGAAAGCATGAAAATAGCCTGTTTATTCCAAATGGAAATGGGATATTTTTTTAATTAAAGGAAACTGAGCATAATTATCCGTCAGGGATGCAGACTTTTGAAAAGAAACTGAGCTAAATTGATTCGTCAGAGATGCAGTTTTCTGAATTGAAAGGAAACTGAGTTTTATAGATTTGTCAGAGATGCAGCCATTAAAAGGAAACTGAGCAAAATTGATTCGTCAGCCTATTGAAATGTTTTGAAATGCAGCGTATAGGAAAGCATGAAAATAGCCTGTTTATTCCAAATGGAAATGGGATATTTTTTAATTAAAGGAAACTGAGCATAATTATCCGTCAGGGATGCAGACTTTTGAAAAGAAACTGAGCTAAATTGATTCGTCAGAGATGCAGTTTTCTGAATTGAAAGGAAACTGAGCCAAATAAAAGATCCGTCAGAGATGCAGCCTTTTGAATTGAAAGGAAACTGAGCTTAATAGGTCCGTCAGAGGTGCAGCATTTGGAATTGAAAAGAAACTGAGCTAAATAGGAAATTTTGAATTGAAAGGGAAGATCTGTGGGAATTCTGATTAATTGATTGTGGGAATTTTGGAAAAAAAACTAACTGAACACTATTTTAAGACGCTACTGTACACAATGTTATATGTTTTTTCATTCGGGGAAATCATGTGGAGATTCTGGGCATTTGACACATGCGAACATGCTACATACAGCTGACCATGAGAGAAGCACGGTTTTCCTAAGTTGACCCCCGCTACCTGTAACGTTTGCCTTGCGCTTTATTAATTGTCATTGCAAAACTGAGCTTAATAGGAACTGCAACCTTTTGAATTGAAAAGCAAGATCTGTAGGAATTATAGGGATCCGTGGTATAATAACATTTTCACCTTTTCCTACGCCTGTCAAAATTGTAGCACCGATTATGTTCCGTCCAAGATGTGTCACACGCAGCCTTGTCCCGTTACATAACCGAGGAGCATCTAAATTTCGCATTAGCATGACTGGGACGCCTAATTTTAATTGAAGCTTATGTGAGGCACACCTGACAACTCTAGAGAATTTAGAAACTCTACGGGATATGAAGTGCTCTGTTCTGTGTCCATAACTGTGTCTACTGACAAATACTCTGTTATTTCTCCTGCTACTTCGCTTAATATATCTGAATTTATTTTGTTAACGCTCTCATTTTTTGGTGCAAGAATCGCCCTTTCACATAACCATTTGTCTTCATGCATGTTGTTTGTTAAATCTGAATAAACGCTCGCAATTAATTCGGAATGACTCTGTACTAAATTACAAAAATCTCTCGTCAATTTAACGCAGCCCTCAGCATCCGTTTCCAACCGCCCATCGCCAATTTTTAATAGTGTGTCAGCATAGTTTCCAGCATAGTCAGCATAGTTTTTAACGGTGGTAGAGCCACGCAGCAGCTTTTGCTGTTGCACGTATGGGCCGGCTCGAGCTGGGTTAGTACCACGACCTCACAGAATATCTGCGTGAAGTGGAAGCTCTGCTTTTGCGTTTCGTCTGGTGAGTGCAGGTGACCGGAGGCCTAATTCTCCGCCCCCCCCTCCATCAACATGGTAGCGGAATTAAATAATAGACTACCCCAGGAGGGTACCAGCACCCTGGAGAATCCTCGCTGAGCATCCACGACCATGCTACTCCACTCCTGAGCGTGGGTGCTCAGGCTGCCCCGTATTCTGGGGGCAAAATTCCGCTCAAAACAATAACTGCTCGGGGCAAACTGAGCAACAACACCAAGGCGACCCCTGCCACGCTATCCGTGAATTTCTGCAACTCGTGACTTCACTCGAACCTAAACGCCGTCCACTACCATCTCGAGACGGCGAAGCCGGCCTTGCTCTTTCTGACCGAGACGCAGGTGTCCTCTCCGGCTGATACTTCGTATCTCTCCTACCCAGGGTACAAATTGGAACACTCCTTTGTGCCTCGGGCTGGAGTTTGCGTATACGTCAGAGAGGACATCTGTTCTCGACGCCTCGGCAGTCTTGAAGGTTCGGACCTGTCCATCCTTTGGCTGCGCGTAGATAGCGACGACCATCCGCGCGTCTACGGGTGCCTCTATAGGTCCCATAGCGGTAATTCCGAAACAGACCAACTCATCGACCACGTCCAAATGGCTACAGATTCCTTGCTACAACAGGTCCCATCCGCAGAGATCGTGATCCTTGGCGATTTTAACGCCCACCACGCCGAATGGCTCGGTTCACGTTTAACCGATCATGCGGGAAGATCTGTTTATGACTTTGCCTTGGCATATGGTCTAACACAACTGGTTACTTCGCCCACGCGAATTCCAGATGTGGAGGATCATACACCTTCCCTGTTGGACCTTCTGCTGACCTCTCATTCGGACGGATATCAGGTTTCCGTCGATGCCCCTCTCGGCTCTTCGGACCATTGTCTGATCCGGAGTGTGGTGCCACTCACGCTCTGCTCGCGGTTGCGTTCTGCAGGTTGCCGCCGTGTTTGGCATTACAGGTCGGCGGATTGGGACGGAATGCGGTCTTTCTTTGCATCCTACCCATGGGGCGGGTTTGATTCTCGCCGGATGATCCCAGCGCTGTTGCTGACTCTGTCACTGATGTGGTGCTACAGGAATGGAACTATTTATTCCATCATCTGTGGTACCCATTGGAGGCAGATCTCAGCCTTGGTTTGGTCGCTCCTGTAAGACTGCATTACGCAGTAAGCAGGAGTGCTATCAGGCCTGGGTTGAGGCTTCGGCGGCTCGGGATGTAAACACCAGCATGCTTAAAAGAAGTATAACTTCGCCTCCAGGTCCTTCAAAGAGTTATTGCCAAGGCAAAGTCAGAGCACATAGGCAGAATTGGCGAGAAACTAGTTCGCCTTCCTTCGGGAACCCGTGCATTCTGGTCTCGCCAAGGCTGTCCAAGGAATTTCTGTAAGCCATCTCACCATCTCTGCACAGGGAGGACGACTTACTGGCCCACGCCGCAAAAGAGAAAGCCGACCTTTTAGGCTCCCTTTTTGCGTCCAACTCGACTCTTGATGACGGGGGGAACACACCGCCGACCATCCCGCGGTGTGAGTGCTCCATGCCGGATGTGCGGTTCTCACAGCGCTTGGTTCGCAAAGCACTCCTCTCCCTGGACATCCACAAGTCGAGTGGGCCTGACGGAATCCCCCCAATTGTGCTGAGGACGTGTGCTCCGGAGTTGACACCGGTTCTAACGCGTCTTTTCCGGTACTCCTACTCCCTAGGCGTAGTCCCGAAATCATGGAAGACAGCTTTTGTCCAACCGATCCCTAAAAAAGGCGACCGCTCAGACCCGTCCAACTACAGGCCTATCGCCATCACCCCCTTGTTCTCCAAAATAATGGAGTCCGTTATAAACTGTCAGCTCATGCGGTACCTTGAGGATCACCAGCTGATTAGTGACCGTCAATACGGTTTTCGTCGGGGTCGATCAGCTGGTGATCTTCTGGTCTACCTGACTCATAGATGGGCGGAGGCAGTTGAGTCCAAGGGGGAAGCATTGGCCGTTAGTTTGGACATTGCGAAGGCTTTCGATCGGGTTTGGCACAAAGCGCTTCTTTCGAAGCTCCCTTCCTATGGGCTTCCCGAGAAATTGTGCAATTGGATCACCAGCTTTCTTGCAGATCGGAGCATCAAGGTCGTTGTAGACGGTGCATGCTCCGACTACAAACTATTAACGCTGGTGTTCCACAAGGCTGCGTGCTATCACCAACGCTGTTTCTTCTGCATATCAATGATATGTTGCAAACCGGTAGCATTCATTGCTATGCGGATGACAGCATTGGTGATGCTCTATACACCGGCCGTGCCAATATTTCTCGGGAAAACGTCGCCGAGTACCGGAATAAACTTGTGTCTGAAGTCGAGTCTTTGCTGAACAAAGTCTCGGATTGGGGGCGACTAAATCTAGTCCAGTTTAATCCTCAGAAGACATAAGTTTGCGCGTTTACCGCTAAAAAGAACCCCTTTGTCGTGTCTCCTCAGTTTCAAGGCACTCCCCTTGTTGTCTCAGCCAGTATCGGAATCCTCGGCGTCGACATATCAAGTGACGTGCAGTTTCGTGGTCACTTGGAAGAGAAGGCCAAATTGGCCTCTAAAAAGCTTGGCGTGCTCAGCAGAGCGGGACAGTATTTCATGCCGGCACAACGCCTGCAACTTTACAAGGCGCAGGTTCGGCCTCACATGGAATACTGTTCCCATCTCTGGGCTGGGGCTCCCCAGTGCCAGCTCCTTCCACTTGACCGCATCCAGCGTAGAGCGGCTCGAATCGTCGACGACCGAGTCCTTTCCGATCGGCTCGATTCATTGGCGCTGCGAAGAGATGTTGCATCTCTTTGCATTTTTTTTTCATTTACCACGGGAGTGCTCTGAGGAATTGATCGGATTAATCCCAGCCGCCAAATTTCACGATCGCACATCGCGGCAGAACTCCCGATACCATCCACACCATCTGGATGATTGGCGGTCCACCACTGTGCGATTTAGAAGATGTTTTCTACCTCGCACAACTTCCTTGTGGAATAGTTTACCACCAGGGATTTTTCCGGACCGATACGACTTAGCAACCTTTAAGAAAAGAGCCTACTCCTTTTTAAAAGGCTGGCAACGCATCTGCAATTCCTCTGGTTCCCCTGGTGTTGCAGTTGTTCATGGGCGGCGGTAGTCACTTACCATCAGGTGAGCCGCATGCTCGTTTGCACCCTCTCCTATAAAAAAAGCATTGATATCATTATACAAATGCACTCTCATATTCGTAGTTAAACTGAATTTTGTCACCTTGTTCCATAAAATAGACAACTTGAGGCATGCTTTAATTTTATCTGCAGGTGTGCCTTTTGAATGACAGGTAAAGTTTGGCGAAAGTCACCAGCCAGTAAAACCACCATTCCTCCCATTACATCGGTATTGCCGCGCAAATCCTGGAGCGTTCGATTTAGTGCTTCTACAGCTTTTTTATGCGACATTGTACTTTCGTCCCACACTAAAAGTTTGCATTGTCGTAGCATTATACCTCGTGCACTATTTTTGCTAAAGTTGCAGATCGGCGATTCTTCCTGGGCTAGATTTAGAGAGTTTTAAAACAGAATGTGCAGTGCGGCCCCGCTTAGCAGCGTGGTGGCTATACCGGAGGAAGCTACAGCCACAGCAATGTTTTATCTTTCCGTACTTGCGCTAATAATAAATTTAACAAAATGTCTTCCCAGTTCCTCCAGGGGCATCTAAAAGAAAAGTGCACCATTTCCAGATCCAATTTGTCCTAATACTTTGTCAAAACTCGTTTTGTTCGGGAAGCAAGCGGGGTACAAATTCGGCTACTTGCTGCTGCAAAGCTGGTATATCGTAGTTTGTTTCACGTATAATTTCATCACTTAGTTCATTTCGATTGTTCGCTGAGGTTTATCATTCCAAAGTCGCTTAATTTTTGCCTACCATTGCCATTACTTTATCTTCAATTTTTCCAAGTGCTTCATTATAAATGTGTTCATTGTATGTCATGTTCGCGTGTGTCTGCTGTAACCTCCGCAAAATATCTATACCAATTATATTTATATTGTGGCACAAATATAAATATAATTGTGGCACAAATATATTTATATTTGTGCCACAATTTATGTGCATTAGATAGCCCGCAAGATGATATGTGAGTTGCATAAAGATCCCTAATTTTGGCTGGTGACTGGCACTGCACAGCTTCCTCCATGGTTTCATCCCAGTGATTATCGTTTTCTAAAAGATGCAGAGCTTCACATGCTTCTCTATAAGTTGCGCATTCCTGACCGTTGACAGTTTTAAGGTCTTTATATCCTGTATGACCCCGAACATGGTGCAGGAGCAATCGTAAACAGAAACATTCAAAATTAGTTACATGGACGATATACACACGACCAAGGGCATCTGATGACTTTACACCGGGCCAATTGGCAACAGGCGCGCCTTGAATACGGCGTTTCCACTCCTTCCTAGATGTGTTCCAAGTATAATAGCGGGGGACTTCAGAATATAACAACGTTTTTGCAAAGAGGTCGGTTTGACAAAGTTGAAAGAAGGCTGTTAGTGTAGTTTTTGGCGGTGATGCAATTCTTTCTTGGAAATTTCTTTCGGTGAAATATACACGCTCTCCATTTTCTAAGTGCACAGCAAGGTGAGTAACTGTTGGGTACCTTTCGTGTAAAGGGAAGCCAAGGAGACGCCACGCTGCCTCGTTACTGATGACATAACGCCCTGCTTGAAAGGTCTGTACTTCATTAACGGGATTTGCCTCACCTTCACTCCTGAGATTAAATATTGCTTGGTCGCTTCCTTTATTTATGTACTTACAGATATACTTCATTGCGCGGACAGAGCTACATGCTTCTACATTAATGTGGGCATTAAACATTTTACATAGAATGGGCGAATACGGGGATTGTCCCGTTGTTGCTGTTATAAAGGAATACCAACCAAATCAACAAAACCGATCCAAGAAAATACACAAATCCGAAAATGAAAGCCAATATAAATCCATTCAACCTAACCAAATCACAAAGCAAATAACAAACAACCGAAATCGAAAGCAGGTAGTCGAATAAGCTACGAAATAGAAACAATTTAAGCATATAGGTACCGTATGCACTATAAGTTGACGCGCGGCTCAACGGCGGGAGTAAGGTACATGTCAAAAACATTTCGTTACCGCGTTTTAAAACCTAGTAACGACATCTAGCGAAATCAATTTAAACTATGTATATGTTAGTTAATAAGAACTCTCAAAAAATATTTTTCTTATAATTTTGCACAATTTTTCTTATTGTAATACCGATTTATTCATAACCACCATAGAATTATTACGTATAGAATACTAGTACGCGCACCGAAAGTGAAGCAAGTAAAACTAACGCGAAACCGCGTAAGTTCACTCAGCACCGCGTCAGTGCGCAACGTCACGTCTTACGGAGAAGAGCTCGCGAAAAATTGTAAAAATGACCGTTTGTGTTGTAAAATATTGACACAAAAGTGATGATAAACATAAAAAAAGTGATGGTATTACATTTCACAGGTAAGTTCATATATTTAATTCATTATTAATACGTAAAACTAAAAAAATACTTACCTAAGCTATCATAATACAAATGTTGCTAGTTGTGTGGAAAAAAATCACAATTTTCTTTTAAAAATATTTATTTTCTATTTGTGTTTAAAACGTTTAATCGCAACGCTCTGTGTAAAACTCAAATGTTTATATACAGATACCTACTTCTCTAAGTATTAACATAATATTAGCAATGGGTGCCTATTTAAAACTAATACGGAGTGATCAGCTGATCGCGATCCGTCGACGCCATTTTAACGCAACTATTATAGCAACTAAATTTATTTTTATCGCTTTGTTCATTGACCAAGTTGACGTTTTAGAGTATAGAATAAAAACTTTTTTAATTTACTACATCAAGAGATTATTAATAAGAACGCCTTTACTAAGCAGATGTCACTTTACACCCAAACATAGTCTATTTTTAACCGACTCCCAAAAAGGAGAGGTTATCAATTATATATGTACGCTGATTTCTAAGACGATTCTAGATCAATTCGTATATACATGCTATAATTTTTGTGGTTGTTTTCCCGCATTCCTGACTCAATGCAAATTATAATTTTAAAATGTTTAGGTATATAATGACAATATTGATAATTATTTAAAATTAAAAAAATAATCTTAATAATTATTAAAAAAATCTTTTAAATCATAAAAGCATTCAATTTTTAACCAATTATACAAATATTTCTTATATAATATTTCGCTTAATAATTTAAATTCTTTAGGTATTTTATTCAATATTTTTACACACATACTCGTATTAAGACAATTTTTGTTATATTTAACGAGCCTAGGAATGACATCCCTAGATGTCATTCCTAGGCTCGTTAAATTCCTAACAAGTTGGTCAGGGTCATGTCGATTTCGAGGATGTATATCACTTGCTTTAACAAATAATGACTTATTTTTAATAAATATTCAGAGCTAAATAAATTCTTACGCGTAGTAATACGACATAAGCTAGCCTGCACGTCCAACCTACTCGCGAGATATTGCTATTGGTTCGAGGTCGCATTCGAGTTTTGTTTTTCTCTATTGTAAATCTGCCATTTTTGCATCCTAATAATTTTTATATTAATAAATCTATTGTACTACCAAGACAAAATCATTTGACTTCGGGAAAACAACCATTAAAATTTCAGCGTATATATGGGATCAATCTGTGTATATCCTTTCAAATAAAAAGAATCTAAATCGGTTTAGAAATAACAGAATTCTGAGGTAAAAACATTAAAAAAATACACCGAATTGAGAACCTTCTCCTTTTTTGAAGTCGGTTAAAATTAAACATTACACGATATGCTTATTGTATTCGAGCAAATTAATTGTGTTTAATAATATTCTTAAATTTTATTACGTCTGCATTTTTGTACCATTAAAATATGTATAATAAAGTTATATTAGTACCATCATTATCGTGTTTATTTTATTCCATTTATTATTCTCATAAAATACGTCTTCGTACGCAATACGTAATCTTTATTATATCGATTATTTAAAATTGATCAATAAAATTGTGATTTGCACAATTTAATTGTAAACGCCAGAAACTGGTATCACTGAATGGCGTGTATGTGTGCGTGTGAAGAGCGTAGGCACATTCGACTCGCGCCCACTAACATAATAACCTTGCTTCACTTTAACGCTCATGTTTTGTACTAGACTGCGCTTCTATACGTAATAATTCTATGATAACCACATATAAGAACTGTATTCATTTCCGTTCAATAAATATTACTAAGGCTTATTAATAAGGCTTACTAAGAACTGTTTCTACCATTGTTAAGTAATAGTTAAGGGTGAAAGCGTGACAGGTGGTGATAGTATGTCTGATCCATTCTTATAATCACGCCTGTAACCCTTGCGGGGTAGGCAGAGCAGAGCATCAACGGATTACTTGATATCGTCTGCGAGGCGTCTGCGTCTGCCGATTCTGTGAATTACGATGCACAAAACGTTTGAAGAAAATCAGCTGGTGATTTTATGTTTTTATCGCTCTTCCCGGTCCTGCGTGGAAAATACAGATCCATACATTTTTATCTTAATTTTGGTAAAAGACATAATAATCCAGATATTCTGACCTTCTGTGTTCGTCCATCGTACCGTCGTCCGTCTTGTAGAATCACGGTGGCGCCACCTAGCTGAATTTAATTTTGCAACATATTCAATTTTCCCACGGGAATGAGATGTTTTTCCGCGGAAAAAAGTAGCCTATGTCACTCTACAGCCACCGAACTATCCCCATACAAAAAATCATGCCATGAAATTGCCGACGCTCTGTTGCGACGTGAAAGAAGGCCAAACAAACAAACAAACAAACAAAGACACTTTCGCATTTATAATATTACTATGGACTATGGATTTAGAAAGGACCCCTCATAACCAAAGAGTATATAATCACTACCTTTAGTCAAGAACCATAGTTAAGAGTGCTCAGAACAATACTTTTTTAAATGTTATTTATAACAATTATACAACTAAAATTTTATTAGAATTAGTTTTGTTACCAAATTACGCTTTCTAAATTAAGAGAATTTACTTCAAATGACGAGGTTCCACTTTTACCAACGCGTCGCGTTTACTTCACATACTTTAGTCTATTTCCTTCGTCGCGTGAGTGTAAGAGGCAAATATAAATTTAA
The DNA here is from genome assembly GCA_029286625.1 of Parnassius orleans. NCBI lineage: Eukaryota > Metazoa > Arthropoda > Insecta > Lepidoptera > Papilionidae > Parnassius > Parnassius orleans. The sequence continues at coordinate 1,723,411 of JAGSMP010000083.1, forward strand.
AAAAAATTAAGTGGGTACAAAAGAAAGTTTGTTATTAGTTATATTATATAAAAGGTAAGTATTTTTAATTACACTGTTTTTAAAAGTTATTTGCTTATATCTTGCTTCGTAACAATTTTATACACTTTATAAAATTTCCATTTCAAATACTGTGTCATTCGCGTATCACTTTATATTTAATAGTCAGAACCAACTGAAAATTAAATATAAAGTGTGAGTTATCACTATAAATCATGTAAAAAACACAAATTTTCATTTTCCACAAAGTTCAATATGCGAAAATTACGTTTTATGTTATAATTTTTAAAAAAATTGTGCAACCGACTTCAATATAAATTATTAAGAATAACTCAAAAACTATTAGTCAGACCTTGATCAAATTTATATGAGACCACATGAAAAGCACCAGCTTTCAAATAAAAAAAGAATCATCGAAATCGGTTCACCCAGAAAGAAGTTATGTGGTAACATACATAAAAAAAACACAGTCGAATTGAGTACATCCTCCTGTTTGAAGTCGGTAGAAAAATGGCATTGGTCAAAGCGTTATAAAGTTTATGCCTATGATTTCACTTATTTTTTATTTTTTAGAGGCTCCTATTGAGTATATCGATATAATTATATTATATATTTCTTTTCTTTATGAAAATCGAGTGTTTCTATGTCCGATATAGATATTGAATTTTAACATATGGGTGGGTGGGGGGGTGGATTCGTTAGATTTTCCTTAGTTGTAGAAGTAGATACATACTACTGTTATTAAACGAAATATTTTTATAGTTTAAATATTTATTGGTATTATGTCTATTTGTAAGGTTAATAAAATATTTATTGAATATTTCAGCAATTTCATCTGGTTTCATTAGGATGTTGTTATTATCGCTAATTTTTTTTCAATATGACCAACTTCTTTCTTGTTAGTGGCTTGGTTTTTAATCAAATCCCAAGTTGCCTTACATCTGTTTTTAGATCGATAAATATATTTAGTGTTAAAAATTTCTTGCGTTTCCGAAATACATCTTTTTAGTATTTTACTATATTGTATGTATTGCCCAGTGTAAGTTCAGTGTTTACTGTCACAGATCCCTCGTGCTCTCTGAAATAAAGATTTACCCACGGTAGCTAACTGTGAAGAATGGTGGTGAGAATCACCGTTTAAATATGTATCTGTGTGTTGATCTTTTTTCTATACATTGTGGGACTCAAGCACAACAAGACCTAAAAGACAAACATTCAAGCCAAAAATCTTAATAAAAAAATTATGTGTATCCTATTGTCATTATTCTTGAGAATTTAAAATTTACTAATAGGACATCTTAATAAAACTAGATTTTTTATCAATAAAATTTTGTTTAAATTTATTTCACGAGCAGATACACAATATGTTGAATGATTTAAAAGACAAATTACATGGAAATGAAATTCTACAAAACGATAACTTATGTGTGGCTCAGAGTAAAATACATTTACTGAATTCAAAACCTTCGATTACAAAGCGTGTGGGTCAAATAATAATCGATAAGTATACTGAATTTATACAATCAAAATCTAATTTAATATCGGATTCATTTGTGCAACCGATGGAAAGACCGTTTGATTTTTTCGATGAGGAATTTGCTTTTGGAATCAACCTTTTGAACAATAATGTTGCATGCGTAGGTGACAATATGACTAAGCTCATACAAATGGGTAAGATTGTTTTTTGTGATACGAATTTGGAACTACTTAAATGATACTTTGAAATTACAATGAAAAATAGGTAGTATTAATAAAGTCAATCAGTATTGGCGAAGGCAGTCTAGAAGTACCTATGAGGTTAAATTATATATTCAGCGATGGCCTATTAAGGACAAAGAACTAAATGACGAAAACTTTCTCCTATTTGATGCATAATAATTTGTCGGCGCGTTTGTGAAATATCGGATGGATCGAGAGTGAGCGAGAGGTTGCGTTACTCTAGCGGAGCGTCATATCTATGGTGGCGCAGTATAATTGAGGGTAGATCGGGAAATCCCCACTCGTTCGTGCAGTATAAAAAGTTCAGTGTAGGTGCCGAGGGGAGCGCGAGAGAACTCGTCTAAGTCATTCTACGTAGTAGTAATACTAAGATAGTATCGTGGTTCTGGCCGTTGTGGTGGTTCTTCTGGTGCAGGCGAGGAAGATGGTGTTGCTGAGAGGCTGCTCTGTGTTGCACTGAGATGTATCGTGTTGCTGTTGGTTTGCATACCTTGGTCATATGTGTAATAAATACTAATGGTATATCAACTCCTTTGTTATACCGCAAAATACCTACAAGGCTGTCTCGACGTTAAGTCGCTAAAATATGCAAGGGTTGTCACTAAAACATTTCCTTAAATAATAATATCATAACATTATATTTTATTAGTATTCCTCGTAATAATTTATTTTTCTATACAAAGATACAAATTAATTACTACTTTACAAAACTAGTTGCATTCTGCAGCTTCACCTGATTCGTAGTGATGGAAACAAAGGCTTGTGCTGGCAGTACCTACCTAATTTTACTATATTTTACCTATATACTGTAGGGGGTTGAACAGAATAAATAAAACAGGTTAAAATTATACGTTACTTCTGTTTATTCAACCACCACGTTACAGATGTGCAACCGACAAATATTTACGACATTTTTTATTGTTTGTTTTTTAATAGTTTTTTTGTTGAATTTAATGATATAATGAATTCTCATCCTTACATATAATTCAATTAAAAATCGTGATGAAAGCAATCACATGGTGATTAGAATTCAATTTTACTTAAAGCGTCATACAATCTTTCCCAATATTTCAAAATAATATCACGTAATATCATGTTGCTGGTGTTCACCCAGCAACATGATATTACGTGAAAGGGTGCAACTGGTTCCGTGTACGTGACACTCCTAAACGGGCGTACCGGTACGCAAGTGAAGCCGAACGGTACTACCGTATACGTCGTGGGCAGAGGGGGGACTCGGCTCTCCTTCGCCGAGTTGACTCACTATTAGTATTTATTACACATATGCTTTGGTGTTATCATGTAATTACATCCCTCACGTTTACAGCGGTGTGATTGTGGCGGGGACGTGTTACGATGTGGTCGAACTGTAATTGCTCTATAATGAATGTATAGTGCGTTATGCTGTCTTATTACTGATAATGATTAATTGCGTAAGCAAGAGAGCAAGTTGAACATCCGCACTGCACTTTTATTATTTTAACAGTTAGCCTTATCCTGATGTATTTCGAGATCAGAAGTTGTATCTCCTGTTGTATTTCCGACATCAGAAGTGGGATCTTCTGGGTGAAGTTCCGACATATTTTATTCATGAGATTTTGTTGGGAATGTTTGTTGTAATATAGGTACGTTGTTGTTTTACAAGGATAAGTATAACAAAATAAGACAGAACCTTTACAACTTACTTGATTCATTAAAACTTAAAGCATTGTTTCTTCTGCCTGCTATCTTAGAGCTAGACAACTAATTAAGGATACTTACGAAAACATTAAAAATAATTATCAGAATACAAAATAACAAGAAAGTATGGAATTATTTTAGCTTTGATGCGCTGGTTTGATAACTCCGTGACATAACTTTTCTATACTTATAGGGTTTAGGTTCGGCGGGCCAAACCGTTGTTTCGGGTCGTTATCATGTTGAAATGTCTAAATAATGGGCAGTGTGTCCTCAGCATAAGACAACATGGTTTTCTCCAAAATTTGTTTGTATTGGTGTTGATCCATAACATCTATCTTTCGTACAGGTGCCGTGAACCGAGGAATCTTACCTCTATGCTTAACTTACTGGTATGCAAGGGTTTATTTCTGCTTTGTAGAACGTTGTACGTATTGCCTGCTGTGAGAATGAACTTGGTCTCATTGGAAAACAGGACATTTTACATTGATAAAAGGTCCAGTGCTGATGCTTTTTGACAAACATGCATGCAGTACAATTTTTTATATTTAAAAAAAATAATAACGAGCACACAGTTCGCCTGATGGTAAGTGGATGATGTGACCCTCAAACTTCTACATCTATTTTTGATTATGAATCAAAATGCAGATGCGTTTTTACCCCTGAGCACTAAAATGAAATGCCGTTAACTCTAAAAAGCGTCTCCGTTTCTCTACAATCACCATACGAATCACGGCAGCATTAAACTGCTGTTTTACGGTGGTATTCTGTGAGAGTTGTTCCTTCCCCGGTAAAACTGATACTATTCGTGCTTCAACTATATAGCTGCAGCATAGCTCTACCACGTATTTTTATTACCACAATTTTGGACTCAACTTTCAGTTAAGGTACTTTACGAGTTACTCTTTCAAACACTTTGCTTTCTCAAATCTTCGACAAAGGGTCCTGCACACGCTTGCCATTAGTTCTGACCCAAATACTTTACCTTTAATCTGAACTTAACCTTTTAATGGGTCTCGTTTAGACACGATGTCTTTCCAATTTTTTCCTTCTGGGCAAGTATTTACCCATTTCTTTTGAAATGTCGAATCGCGTTGGAGAGCATAGATTTAGAACGTTTTAAATACTCAGCAATCTTGTGATACACTCAGCCACAGCCATAAAATGTTATTATTAATTTCCTTATTGTTGCGTTGCAGCTCTTTATTGTCCATCTTTATTGCAAACAAAAAATTTGTAACAGTAAATAATTACATTCATCAGAAATGGCGCTACAATTATACGCAAAAACAAAAAGAAAAAGTTTTTTGAAATTGATCTCTCAGATTACCAGCGTAATATAGCAGCTTAAGGCTGCTGGGTTTCATATGGTGTCTGTGAGAACCGGAGAACCTTTTACTGGAAACGAGACATTCCATCTTAGTCCTCAGGGGTGACAACGCATCTTCATTTTGATTCTTAATCAGGGATAAATGTAGATGTCTATGAGCAACAACATCCACTTACCATCAAGTGGAATGTGTGCTCGTTTATCACACTTATTCTGTAATAAAATAATTGAAAATGAGAATATTTTAATGTCCTGATTAGATGGCCAGGTTTTAAAGAAACGAAAGTATATCAAATACCACTATATATTTAATTAGCGAAAACAGTCATTGACAAACTATTTAGTTTATTATGCAAGCTATACTTATGTATACTATGCAATTATCAAATCATGATCAAAATAATTGCTCTAATGTGTTCCAAGTATAATAGCGGGGACTTCAGAATATAACAACGTTTTTGCAAAGAGGTCGGTTTGACAAAGTTGAAAGAAGGCTGTTAGTGTAGTTTTGGCGGTGATGCTATTCTTTCTTGGAAATTTCTTTCGGTGAAATATACACGCTCTCCATTTTCTAAGTGCACAGCAAGGTGAGTAACTGTTGGGTACCTTTCGTGTAAAGGGAAGCCAAGGAGACGCCACGCTGCCTCGTTACTGATGACATAACGCCCTGCTTGAAAGGTCTGTACTTCATTAACGGGATTTGCCTCACCTTCACTCCTGAGATTAAATATTGCTTGGTCGCTTCCTTTATTTATGTACTTACAGATATACTTCATTGCGCGGACAGAGCTACATGCTTCTACATTAATGTGGGCATTAAACATTTTACATAGAATGGGCGAATACGGGACAATCCAGCTGTTATAAAGGAATACCAACCAAATCAACAAAACCGATCCAAGAAAATACACAAATCCGAAAATGAAAGCCAATATAAATCCATTCAACCTTAACCAAATCACAAAGCAAATAACAAACAACCGAAATCGAAAGCAGGTAGTCGAATAAGCTACGAAATAGAAACAATTTAAGCGTATAGGTACCGTATGCACTATAAGTTGACGCGCGGCTCAACGGCGGGAGTAAGGTACATGTCAAGAAACATTTCGTTACCGCGTTTTAAAAACCTAGTAACGACATCTAGCGAAATCAATTTAAACTATGTATATGTTAGTTAATAAGAACTCTCAAAAAATATTTTTCTTATAATTTTGCACAATTTTTCTTATTGTAATACCGATTTATTCATAACCACCATAGAATTATTACGTATAGAATACTAGTACGCGCACCGAAAGTGAAGCAAGTAAAACTAACGCGAAACCGCGTAAGTTCACTCAGCACCGCGTCAGTGCGCAACGTCACGTCTTACGGAGAAGAGCTCGCGAAAATTGTAAAATGACCGTTTGTGTTGTAAAATATTAACACAAAGTGATGATAAACATAAAAAAAGTGATGGTATTACATTTCACAGGTAAGTTCATATATTTAATTCATTATTAATACGTAAAACTAAAAAAATACTTACCTAAGCTATCATAATACAAATGTTGCTAGTTGTGTGGAAAAAAATCACAATTTTCTTTTAAAAATATTTATTTTCTATTTGTGTTTAAAACGTTTAATCGCAACGCTCTGTGTAAAACTCAAATGTTTATATACAGATACCTACTTCTCTAAGTATTAACATAATATTAGCAATGGGTGCCTATTTAAAACTAATACGGAGTGATCAGCTGATCGCGATCCGTCGACGCCATTTTAACGCAACTATTATAGCAACTAAATTTATTTTTATCGCTTTGTTCATTGACCAAGTTGACGTTTTAGAGTATAGAATAAAAACCTTTTTAATTTACTACATCAAGAGATTATTAATAAGAACGCCTTTACTAAGCAGATGTCACTTTACACCCAAACATAGTCTATTTTAACCGACTCCCAAAAGGAGAGTTATCAATTATATATGTACGCTGATTTCTAAGACGATTCTAGATCAATTCGTATATACATGCTATAATTTTGTGGTTGTTTTCCGCATTCCTGACTCAATGTAAATTATAATTTTAAAATGTTTAGGTATATAATGACAATATTGATAATTATTTAAAATTAAAAATAATCTTAATAATTATTAAAAATCTTTTAAATCATAAAAGCATTCAATTTTTAACCAATTATACAAATATTTCTTATATAATATTTCGCTTAATAATTTAAATTCTTTAGGTATTTTATTCAATATTTTTACACACATACTCGTATTAAGACAATTTTTGTTATATTTAACGAGCCTAGGAATGACATCCTAGATGTCATTCCTAGGCTCGTTAAATCTAACAAGTTGGTCAGGTCATGTCGATTTCGAGGATGTATATCACTTGCTTTAACAAATAATGACTTATTTTTAATAAATATTCAGAGCTAAATAAATTCTTACACGTAGTAATACGACATAAGCTAGCCTGCACGTCCAACCTACTCGCGAGATATTGCTATTGGTTCGAGGTCGCATTCGAGTTTTGTTTTTCTCTATTGTAAATCTGCCATTTTTGCATCCTAATAATTTTTATATTAATAAATCTATTGTACTACCAACACAAAATCATTTGACTTCGGGAAAACAACCATTAAAATTTCAGCGTATATATGGGATCAATCTGTGTATATCCTTTCAAATAAAAAGAATCTAAATCGGTTTAGAAATAACAGAATTCTGAGGTAAAAACATTAAAAAAATACACCGAATTGAGAACCTTCTCCTTTTTTGAAGTCGGTTAAAATTAAACATTACACGATATGCTTATTGTATTCGAGCAAATTAATTGTGTTTAATAATATTCTTAAATTTTATTACGTCTGCATTTTTGTACCATTAAAATATGTATAATAAAGTTATATTAGTACCATCATTATCGTGTTTATTATATTCCATTTATTATTCTCATAAAATACGTCTTCGTACGCAATACGTAATCTTTATTATATCGATTATTTAAAATTGATCAATAAAATTGTGATTTGCACAATTTAATTGTAAACGCCAGAAACTGGTATCACTGAATGGCGTGTATGTGTGCGTGTGAAGAGCGTAGGCACATTCGACTCGCGCCCACTAACATAATAACCTTGCTTCACTTTAACGCTCATGTTTTGTACTAGACTGCGCTTCTATACGTAATAATTCTATGATAACCACATATAAGAACTGTATTCATTTCCGTTCAATAAATATTACTAAGGCTTATTAATAAGGCTTACTAAGAACTGTTTCTACCATTGTTAAGTAATAGTTAAGGGTGAAAGCGTGACAGGTGGTGATAGTATGTCTGATCCATTCTTATAATCACGCCTGTAACCCTTGCGGGGTAGGCAGAGCAGAGCATCAACGGATTACTTGATATCGTCTGCGAGGCGTCTGCGTCTGCCTATTCTGTGAATTACGATGCACCAAAACGTTTGAAGAAAATCAGCTGGTGAATTTTATGTTTTTTATCACTCTCTTCCCGGTCCTGCGTGGAAAAATACAGATCCATACATTTTTTATCTTAATTTTGGTAAAAAGACATAATAATCCAGATATTCTGACCTTCTGTGTTCGTCCATCGTACCGTCGTCCGTCTTGTAGAATCACGGTGGCGCCACCTAGCTGAATTTAATTTTGCAACATATTCAATTTTCCCACGGAATGAGATGTTTTCCGCGGAAAAAGTAGCCTATGTCACCTACAGCCACCGAACTATCCCCATACAAAAATCATGCCATGAAATTGCCGACGCTCTGTTGCGACGTGAAAGAAGGACAAACAAACAAACAAACAAACAAAGACACTTTCGCATTTATAATATTACTATGGACTATGGATTTAGAAAGGACCCCTCATAACCAAAGAGTATATAATCACTACCTTTAGTCAAGAACCATAGTTAAGAGTGCTCAGAACAATACTTTTTTAAATGTTATTTATAACAATTATACAACTAAAATTTTATTAGAATTAGTTTTGTTACCAAATTACGCTTTCTAAATTAAGAGAATTTACTTCAAATGACGAGGTTCCACTTTTACCAACGCGTCGCGTTTACTTCACATACTTTAGTCTATTTCCTTCGTCGCGTGAGTGTAAGAGGCAAATATAAATTTAAAAAAAATTAAGTGGGTACAAAAGAAAGTTTGTTATTAGTTATATTATATAAAAGGTAAGTATTTTTAATTACACTGTTTTTAAAAGTTATTTGCTTATATCTTGCTTCGTAACAATTTTATACACTTTATAAAATTTCCATTTCAAATACTGTGTCATTCGTATCACTTTATATTTAATAGTCAGAACCAACTGAAAATTAAATATAAAGTGTGATTATCACTATAAATCATGTAAAAAACACAAATTTTCATTTTCCACAAAGTTCAATATGCGAAAATTACGTTTTATGTTATAATTTTTAAAAAAATTGTGCAACCGACTTCAATATAAATTATTAAGAATAACTCAAAAACTATTAGTCAGACCTTGATCAAATTTATATGAGACCACATGAAAAGCACCAGCTTTCAAATAAAAAAAGAATCATCGAAATCGGTTTACCCAGAAAGAAGTTATGAGGTAACATACATAAAAAAAAACAGTCGAATTGAGTACATCCTCCTGTTTGAAGTCGGTAGAAAAATGGCATTGGTCAAAGCGTTATAAAGTTTATGCCTATGATTTCACTTATTTTTTATTTTTTAGAGGCTCCTATTGAGTATATCGATATAATTATATTATATATTTCTATTCTTTATGAAAATCGAGTGTTTCTATGTCCGATATAGATATTGAATTTTAACATATGGGTGGGTGGGGGGGTGGATTCGTTAGATTTTCCTTAGTTGTAGAAGTAGATACATACTACTGTTATTAAACGAAATATTTTTATAGTTTAAATATTTATTGGTATTATGTCTATTTGTAAGGTTAATAAAATATTTATTGAATATTTCAGCAATTTCATCTGGTTTCATTAGGATGTTGTTATTATCGCTAATTTTTTTTCAATATGACCAACTTCTTTCTTGTTAGTGGCTTGGTTTTTAATCAAATCCCAAGTTGCCTTACATCTGTTTTTAGATCGATAAATATATTTAGTGTTAAAATTTCTTGCGTTTCCGAAATACATCTTTTAGTATTTTACTATATTGTATGTATTGCCCAGTGTAAGTTCAGTGTTTACTGTCACAGATCCCTCGTGCTCTCTGAAATAAAGATTTACCCACGGTAGCTAACTGTGAAGAATGGTGGTGAGAATCACCGTTTAAATATGTATCTGTGTGTTGATCTTTTTCTATACATAGTGGGGCTCAAGCACAACAAGACTTAAAATACAAACATTCAAGCCAAAAATCTTAATAAAAAATTATGTATCCTATTGTCATTATTCTTGAGAATTTAAAATTTACTAATAGGACATCTTAATAAAACTAGATTTTTATCAATAAAATTTTGTTTAAATTTATTTCACGAGCAGATACACAATATGTTGAATGATTTAAAAGACAAATTACATGGAAATGAAATTCTACAAAACGATAACTTATGTGTGGCTCAGAGTAAAATACATTTACTGAATTCAAAACCTTCGATTACAAAGCGTGTGGGTCAAATAATAATCGATAAGTATACTGAATTTATACAATCAAAATCTAATTTAATATCGGATTCATTTGTGCAACCGATGGAAAGACCGTTTGATTTTTCGATGAGGAATTTGCTTTTGGAATCAACCTTTTGAACAATAATGTTGCATGCGTAGGTGACAATATGACTAAGCTCATACAAATGGGTAAGATTGTTTTATTTGATACGAATTTGGAACTACTTAAATGATACTTTGAAATTACAATGAAAAATAGGTAGTATTAATAAAGTCAATCAGTATTGGCGAAGGCAGTCTAGAAGTACCTATGAGGTTAAATTATATATTCAGCGATGGCCTATTAAGGACAAAGAACTAAATGACGAAAACTTTCTCCTGTTTGATGCATAATAATTTGTCGGCGCGTTTGTGAAATATCGGATGGATCGAGTGAGCGAGAGGTTGCGTTACTCTAGCGGAGCGTCATATCTATGGTGGCGCAGTATAATTGAGGGTAGATCGAAATCCCACTCGTTCGTGCAGTATAAAAGTTCAGTGTAGGTGCCGAGGGGCGCGAGAACTCGTCTAAGTCATTCTACGTAGTAGTAATACTAAGATAGTATCGTGGTTCTGGCCGTTGTGGTGGTTCTTCTGGTGCAGGCGAGGAAGATGGTGTTGCTGAGAGGCTGCTCTGTGTTGCACTGAGATGTATCGTGTTGCTGTTGGTTTGCATACCTTGGTCATATGTGTAATAAATACTAATGGTATATCAACTCCTTTGTTATACCGCAAAATACCTACAAGGCTGTCTCGACGTTAAGTCGCTAAAATATACAAGGTTGTCACTAAAACATTTCCTTAAATAATAATATCATAACATTATATTTTATTAGTATTCCTCGTAATAATTTATTTTTCTATACAAAGATACAAATTAATTACTACTTTACAAAACTAGTTGCATTCTGCAGCTTCACCTGATTCGTAGTGATGGAAACAAAGGCTTGTGCTGGCAGTACCTACCTAATTTTACTATATTTTACCTATATACTGTAGGGGGTTGAACAGAATAAATAAAACAGGTTAAAATTATACGTTACTTCTGTTTATTCAACCACCACGTTACAGATGTGCAACCGACAAATATTTACGACATTTTTTATTGTTTGTTTTTTAATAGTTTTTTTGTTGAATTTAATGATATAATGAATTCTCATCCTTACATATAATTCAATTAAAAATCGTGATGAAAGCAATCACATGGTGATTAGAATTCAATTTTACTTAAAGCGTCATACAATCTTTCCCAATATTTCAAAATAATATCACGTAATATCATGTTGCTGGTGTTCACCCAGCAACATGATATTACGTGAAAGGGTGCAACTGGTTCCGTGTACGTGACACTCCTAAACGGGCGTACCGGTACGCAAGTGAAGCCGAACGGTACTACCGTATACGTCGTGGGCAGAGGGGGGACTCGGCTCTCCTTCGCCGAGTTGACTCACTATTAGTATTTATTACACATATGCTTTGGTGTTATCATGTAATTACATCCCTCACGTTACAGCGGTGTGTGATTGTGGCGGGGACGTGTTACGATGTGGTCGAACTGTAATTGCTCTATAATGAATGTATAGTGCGTTATGCTGTCTTATTACTGATAATGATTAATTGCGTAAGCAAGAGAGCAAGTTGAACATCCGCTCTCACACTTTTATTATTTTTAACAGTTAGCCTTATCCTGATGTATTTCCGAGATCAGAAGTTGTATCTCCTGTTGTATTTCCGACATCAGAAGTGGGATCTTCTGGGTGAAGTTCCGACATATTTTATTCATGAGATTTTGTTGGGAATGTTTGTTGTAATATAGATACGTTGTTGTTTTACAAGGATAAGTATAACAAAATAAGACAGAACCTTTACAACTTACTTGATTCATTAAAACTTAAAGCATTGTTTCTTCTGTCTGCTATCTTAGAGCTAGACAACTAATTAAGGATACTTACGAAAACATTAAAAATAATTATCAGAATACAAAATAACAAGAAAGTATGGAATTATTTTAGCTTTGATGCGCTGGTTTGATAACTCCGTGACATAACTTTTCTATATAGGGTTTAGGTTCGGCGGGCCAAACCGTTGTTTCGGGTCGTTATCATGTTGAAATGTCTAAATAATGGGCAGTGTGTCCTCAGCATAAGACAACATGGTTTTCTCCAAAATTTGTTTGTATTGGTGTTGATCCATAACATCTATCTTTCGTACAGGTGCCGTGAACCGAGGGAATGTTGCCACCTCTATGCTTAACTTACTTTCTGGTATGCAAGGGGTTTATTTCTGCTTTTGTAGAACGTTGTACGTATTGCCTGCTGTGAGAATGAACTTGGTCTCATTGGAAAACAGGACATTTTACATTGATAAAAGGTCCAGTGCTGATGCTTTTTGACAAACATGCATGCAGTACAATTTTTTATATTTAAAAAAAATAATAACGAGCACACAGTTCGCCTGATGGTAAGTGGATGATGTGACCCTCAAACTTCTACATCTATTTTTGATTATGAATCAAAATGCAGATGCGTTTTTACCCCTGAGCACTAAAATGAAATGCCGTTAACTCTAAAAAGCGTCTCCGTTTCTCTACAATCACCATACGAATCACGGCAGCATTAAACTGCTGTTTTACGGTGGTATTCTGTGAGAGTTGTTCCTTCCCCGGTAAAACTGATACTATTCGTGCTTCAACTATATAGCTGCAGCATAGCTCTACCACGTATTTTTATTACCACAATTTTGGACTCAACTTTCAGTTAAGGTACTTTACGAGTTACTCTTTCAAACACTTTTGCTTTCTCAAATCTTCGACAAAGGGTCCTGCACACACGCTTGCCATTAGTTCTGACCCAAATACTTTACCTTTAATCTGAACTTAACCTTTTAATGGGTCTCGTTTAGACACGATGTCTTTCCAATTTTTTCCTTCTGGGCAAGTATTTACCCATTTCTTTTGAAATGTCGAACCGCGTTGGAGAGCATAGATTTAGAACGTTTTAAATACTCAGCAATCTTGTGATACACTCAGCCACAGCCATAAAATGTTATTATTAATTTCCTTATTGTTGCGTTGCAGCTCTTTATTGTCCATCTTTATTGCAAACAAAAAATTTGTAACAGTAAATAATTACATTCATCAGAAATGGCGCTACAATTATGCGCAAAAACAAAAAGAAAAAGTTTTTTGAAATTGATCTCTCAGATTACCAGCGTAATATAGCAGCTTAAGGCTGCTGGGTTTCGTATGGTGTCTGTAGAGAACCGGAGAACCTTTTTACTCGAAACGAGACATTCCATCTTAGTCCTCAGGGGTGACAACGCATCTTCATTTTGATTCTTAATCAGGGATAAATGTAGATGTCTATGGGCAACAGCATCCACTTACCATCAAGTGGAATGTGTGCTCGTTTATCACACTTATTCTGTAATAAAATAATTGAAAATGAGAATATTTTTAATGTCCCTGATTAGATGGCCAGGTTTTAAAGAAACGAAAGTATATCAAATACCACTATATATTTAATTAGCGAAAACAGTCATTGACAAACTATTTAGTTTATTATGCAAGCTATACTTATGTATACTTTATGCAATTATCAAATCGCGATCAAAATAATTGCTCTAATTTCAAAACAATTATTTTGATTTGGTCGAGATTTTCATCTGTCCTTAATTGGTTAACCACGACTGTATATGCGGAGCTGAAATTTGTTCGGCGATATTCGGCTGTAGAACTGATCAGCCACTAGGGTCGAAAAGTTTGGAGTCTCAAAATGCTCAATTTTTCTGGCTCTATGGCCTCCTCGTAACAAACTAGAAGATGTTTTTACGCAGGCTGGGAAAAAGATGATTCCATTGAGAAATGTTAAGATTTCGAGCTACTGCTCTGGTGCTAGTATGAGAATCCGCATGGAAAGCTGCCAAAATGTCTTCTTCGACGATAGGATTGTGTCTACCTAGGTTGACTCCAGGTTCCTTGCGATGTAGCCCATTTTCAACAAGCCGACGAAATGAGTTGTAACATATTCTGACATTCGGTACCCTGCGATATGGATAGCGCTCTTGATACATCCGTCGCGCCAAAGAACCATTGTCATCTGCTCTTCCCTACATAAAGATGATATCCGCATAAACCTCATTGGAAAAAGTAGCCATAGTCACTTCACAATTCAAAAACGAAGAATGACCGCACTAAATGTCAACTCGACACAATCACTATAGTCCGGAATCAACACGTGCAGGAGCGCAAAGCTAGGGCAATGGCTACGACTGGACACGGTGAAATAAAAACTGTCCAATACAAAAGATATCAACACATACAGAAGCGCTAAGGACTACAACTGGATACGTTTGATTGTGAATCGGCGCGAATACGAAAACAACGTTAAGTCACAAGGGCACGTTACTTTACTAAATCAAAATAAGATAAGACAATGACGAGTCCCTTCATAGTTACAGACACTGACTAAAGAAACACGACCTTGATGTTTTAGTAACTAAGTCGACTTTGCTGTAAAATAAACTTATGTATCACTCATTGGGCATGCTACCTGGAAAAATGCTTTATGGCTATCGCACCGCGCACGGCGGCCTTTGATTGGAGAAAACTGTCAATTTAGTTCTAGCACCTGCATCAGTTTTTAGAATTAAGTAACTCTGATATAATTTCGAACACAAAAAGTATGTTTTTTTAGTCTGCCTAAAAATTTAAATTATCTCCCTTAATCTGGTTTTTAGGTTTATACATTTACGCGGATATGTCCCAATTTAAATAATTGGTGACATATCCGCGTAAAGGATAAATCAAATGAAAGAGTAATAACCAAGCATGTTTTCAAAAAGGTTTGTACAAATAAGCACCATCCATTTATTTTTAACTTCGCGTCATAAACCTGTTTCTTTAAGTCTTTGAAAATTTTAGTAAACTTAAAGTGTCTCTACAAAAAATGTCTGATGACACAGATGCTTAGACCATGTTTTGAGATTGCTTACACACTATTTTAATTTAAAAAAAAACATTTATCAATAAAACTGACAATTATTAGCAACAAAAACAAAAAAAAAATCGTTAAAAAATAAAATAAAATAGTCGGACTTCGTCTAACATAACTATGGCCTAAATGGTTCTAAATGGTCTAGACTACCTTCCCCTTACAGCTTTGCATCCATCTGCCAATCAACCTGTATACGTGCCGAGGTCTGGTACGTCGGCGGCCCGTATTGCTTTATGCGGGTCGAGTGTGTAATAGCTGAAGGCATACATCACGGAGAAGTTAAATACACTGCATGTAACGTTTGTGTTTACAGTTTATACTAAATCCATGGTTTAAAGTTGACATTACACGGTACATTTTTACCTTTAATTTCCAATAAATTATTACAAACGGAAGCATAATGAATAGTTTAAATTGTTCGTTCATAATCCATTGGCATTGCGTTTTCGATATTTTACACAATTTCTAGGGAATATTTATTCGTATTGACCAATAATAATTTGCATGCTTTTATAGGAAATATAAATGATTGCTTCATTTATTCGTTCACTTCAGCCCTTAGATTATAATCTAAGCTTCAGCCATCCATCCAACATAAAGGAAAAAAAATTTCAAATAAAAAAATATAATAAAATAATATTACTTAAATTATTTTATTTTTTATTGTCAATGAATAATATGCCGATCTTACTCCACTTTTTCAAAAATGACATCTACTTTATCATATTTATATAAGAAACTTTTTCCCCGACCTATTGTAATGTAAATATGAGCAATATATTTTTTATTACAGATGTATGTATTTATAATTAAATTAATAACTGTTGATTGTGATAGTTTTATTTCATTGTTGTTAATGATAGTATTTGTTAAAAATATACAGAATTTGAAATCTAGCATGTTTCATTATTGAAAATTCCATGTTATTTTCAGTAAAGAAATATTTCTACGTAATAATATTATGACTGAATTAACCCTAATGTCAACCATGTAGTGGCGGCAGTGTAAGAATGACTAATACCCCACATCGTCCCGTGGGTATCTTAAAAAATCGACATAAATAATGGAACGAAATTTTGGAACGAAATTCCTTATTGGGCGGTACGAATTTGGCGGATGGGGCTAGGTGAGATAAAGTGTAAGATTTATCCGTCACGACCCCTTTTGACGTAGTGTAGACGGCCTTATCGGTTATAAGGAAGCGATATCGAATAATATCTATCTCCCTCGCACTTTTTTTTATCTTGCAATTAAAAAAATATTATTTTAAATGAGGCTTCATTTTAATAGACGCTAGTAATTCATTTATTTGTATTTGTTAATCAATAATATAATACGAAAGGAACTTCGTTTTAACCGAGTGTTTCACGACACTCACGTATGTTTTTATGGAGATAAAATTACGTTATGTTTGCGTACAATCCTGGCAATTTCATGTGTCGGAACTTCATTACAAGACCCACTTCTGATGTAAGAAATACGTAAGTAGTGATTAGTTTGTATCTTTGTATAGAAAAACAAAATATTACGAGGAATACTAATAAAATATAATGTTATGATATTATTATTTAAGGAAATGTTTTTGTGACAACCCTTGCATATTTTTAGCGACTTGACGTCGAGACAGCCTTGTAGGTATTTTGCGGTATAACAAAGGAGTTGACCCACTATTAGTATTTATTACACATATGACCGAGGTATGCAAACCAACAGCAACATTACACATTTCAGTGCAACACAGAGCAGCCTCTTAGCAACACCATCTTCCTCGCCTGCACCAGAAGAACCATCACAAAGGACAGAACCATTATACTGTCTTAGCAATACTATTACGCATTTTACTGGAAACGAGGCATTCCATCTTAGTCCTCAGGGGTGACGACGCATGCATTTTGATTCTTAATCGAGGATGCTCGTTTGTTACCCTTACTCTATAGAAAACGGTAATGTTCTTAAAATGCTTTTTAATAGTCTTCCTACTATAAATGTAGTTATAATAACCATCGATATGACGCTCCGCTAGAGTGACGCAAGTTCTTGCTCACTCTCGATCCAACCGGTATTTTATAGACGCGCCGACGATGCTTTTCATTAATAAAAGTACCATGCTACTTTACTTTTTATTTCATGTTGTGGGATTTAAAAAAAAACGTTTACTACATGATATCACAATCTATTAAGTGCTAGCGCACTACATATTCTTTTGGATTGTCGATGTCATATTGTCAATTGTCATTTGTCAATTTGTCATGTTGTTGTTGTCAATGTCAAGTTCTGATAAAGTGACAACTGATGTCAAGTGGCTCAAATTATTGAGATTTCATTTTGTGTTCTTATAAAATAAACATAAAATAAGTTTTAGTTAAATTTTTAAGAAAACTATGCCGGAAGTATCTCTTAAGGATTCCATTATGACTTCTATGAATGGTAAATTTTATTTTAATGCTGTTCTTAGTTATAACATGTGGTTTAATTTGTTTTACAGCAAGTTACATAATTTTAGTTTTTTCTATTTATATTCATCTTCTTCGTGCTGATGCTTAATTATAGATGCAGGGTGCCCTATATCCCTGTGACTGCTAGGGTTACATCATTTCTTCAAGATATATCACCAATAAATTATAAAAATGGGTGACGACCCATTTACATTTGGTAATCAGATTTTGTCGTCTTAAAATTTTTGTGTGGTTGATATACTTTTGATTTAAAAAATGTATCTTTTGTGATAGTGTATGAATGGGTACTAACTACATTAATACTACCTTTCAATAATAGGTGTGTTTGTCTTTTTTTAAATAACATTTCTATTAAAATCTACATAGGACTGGATTGCTATGAAAATATAATACTCTGTATTCATACTGTGGTTAATAAGTTAATTGATTGCTTAAATATAATAATAGTAATTTATCTGTTTAATTTGCATCTGAACTAAAACTCCAATTCATTCAATTTGAAAGTCTTAACTTTTATGTTGGCTTATCCCAGTTTTTGTTAGTTGATATTGAATTGAAATAATTTGTTAGATACATATAAATAATTATAAAAATTGTCTTTTATTATGTAATTTTAATTTATTTAATTTAAATACCTTAATGTCTTAAAATAATTTCTGCACAAATATTTTTTTATTATCTTAACAGAATACTAGTCATTTTAGATATTAATTTAAAACATTGTCTGCTATTAGCATATTACTGGATATTAATTATTGGCTTGTTCACGGTATCTATGGGTATGCAGACAACAGTACAGTTGTGGAGAGATATCAGCCGAATGCTCGGGCCAGTCTGGATCAAATGCAGTCCGAAAGAGAAGCTAATCTATCACTGCAGGCAGTCTCTGAATGGGACAATGCCAATCTTGTGAGATCCATCGCCTCCAAAACCATTAAAAGGCTCACCCTGGCTCCTAATTTCATGAATGTATCCTTGACACTGAACTGAAACACTGACCACCTTCAGTAGTCAGGGGTTGAATTTTCTCAACTATGGGTGGTTCATTGAGTCCAGGGCCAAAGCGGCCGCAAGGAAATTAGGTGTCCTTGCAAAGGTGCGGCCGCAAGGAAATTAGGTGTCCTTGCAAAGGTGCGGCAGTACTTCACGCCAGGGCAGCTTCTTACCTTATATAAAGCGCAAGTCCGGTTGTGCATGGAGTACTGCTATCACATGGGCTGGTGCTGCAAAATGCCACCTAGCAGCTTTGCACTCAGTGGAGAGACATGCTAAGAAGCTCATTGGTAACCTTGATTTGGTTGAAACCAATCATGTCAGCATTGAGCACATGCGCAGAGTAGCCAGCCTCTCAGTATACTATAGGATGCATTTCATTTGCACTTACATTTTCTTTTTCTATCATCAAATATCAATGAAACAAATTTTTTGATCATTTACAAATATATTAGGTTGCAACAATGGATTTCCCACAGATGTGATATATCTTGACTATGAAAAAGCTTTTGACTGTGTACCATTGCAGCGACTTATATACAAATTAGAACACTTTGGTATACGCGAGAAATTGTTGGCCTGGATCAGTGATTTTCTGTCAGACAGAAGATTCTGCGTACGAGTTGGAAATATTATATCTAAACCCAGGGAAGTACCTAGCGGAGTTCCGCAGGGATCTGTTCTTGAACCATTGATATTTATCGGATTTGAAAAGCATGTTACAGCTACCGTTCTCATTATTTGCCGACGACACAAAAAATTTGAGGACCCTATTACGCAATATCAAGTTATACAAGAGGATCTAAATTCCATCTGCAATTGGACTAGTGATTGGCTCCTAACACTGAACGCAGATAAGTGTATGATTCTTCATATAGGGAAAAAAATCCACGAAATATATATTATCTAGGTGATCACCCATTATCTTCTGTAAAATCACAAAAAGACCTTGGCATTACAATAACCAGTAACCTCAAATGGGAAACTTATATCCTTAACATAGTAAAAAAGGCAAACTCTATGATATATATGATTCCAAAAGCTTTATGTGTCTCACTCCTAAAACATTTATCAAGATCTATCAAACATACCTTTGTTGGAGTTTGCATATTATGTGATGTGGAACTCATATTTCCATAAAGATAAAATACTACTGGAAAATGTTCAAAGGAATGCTACCAAAATGGTAAAACAACTGCGAAACATTAGCAGCGAATGAAGAAGCTTAACCTAACAACAATAGAGTGCCGTAGACGGAGAGGTAGTCTGATTGAAACATACAAAATACTGACAGGATATTACGATGTACCTACTCTGCAAAATTTGTACTTACTGAATAGCAACAAACATTTGAGAGGACCTCACCTTAAACTCTGCCTAGGGCTGCTAAGCAGAATCCCATGAAGAATTTTATTACAAATCATGTTGTCAACAACTGGAATAAGCTACCGCAAAATGTGATTGATGCTACAAGATTGCACGCCTTCATGAACAGATTGGATAAAATCTCCAAACATCAAGATGCACACACATCAGCTTTTGATGCTAGTGTGTTTATGTAGTAATAATAATAATATAATAAGCAATGTGACAAAGTAATTTACTATACTAAAAGTACTACATTATTAATAAATAGAATTAAGACAATATAAATTACTTACAGCACAAGAACCATGGCCAGACAATGTGAAGTTGTTTCAGCCTTATGAAGTTGAACAAATTTTGCTACCTGATAATGCTAGTTGCCTTGCAGTTCAAGCTTTCTTAAAGGTAAAAACACAATTGAAATGATTTTATGTTATTTCATTATAACTCTGTTTGTGTAAGTAAAATCTTTAAACTAATTTGGCACTTTATAGCAATGATATTCATTAAGTTTATGTCTGTTAGAATTGTAGAAGCTTTTTCAGTCTGAAAGTATTTTTGATAAATTTCATGTTTATTTAAAAAATTATTGTGGGTGGCCACAACAGAATATTCCAATAGTTTAGTTATAATGAAAAACTTCTCTATATTTCTTTACCACTTATTACATCTTTACATCATAATTCCTCATAATAATATCATACTTATATTATCTTTAAATCATACTTCTATTGCAGTATTTCTTTTCTTTTATATTTGATCATTTATTAAAGTATGTTATCTTCTCTATAGAAAGATCTTATCCAATTTCAGATGTGCAACCTTCCCTTTGAAGTGGAGATGCGTTGGAATGCAGAGTTTATGTCACCTTCAGGTCGTGTGCCATTTATAAAATGTGGTGCATTTGTAGTATCAGAATTGGAACCTATTGTTCAGTTTGCTGCTAATAAAGGTGTGACACTTTGTGGTCGTTTATCGACTGAGGAAAAGGCTGAAATGAGAGCATATATGAGTCTCATCACCAATGTTCTAGTAAACGCTGAGGTAGGTTGCGGAACATTAAATTTTTTGTCGCCTAAGTAATATGAATCCCTTTTTTATTGATTGATGTAAGAACTATTTCCTACCTTAAATACAATGGTAACATAGCATAACATTAGAACTTCTGCTTCTAGGCTAGACTATAAACAGTCTACTTTCAGACATGGGCCTCTTCCATAATAAATAGAAATTTTTGCAAAGCACTGCGTGAGATTTCTGAGCGCTGAGCATACTAATGGACATAGACCTCATCCTTTTTCTGAAAAGGTTTATAAGCAGTTAATCCTCCGTGTTGCTCCAGTATGTGTTAGCTGAATTACAGTGCTCTCCAAATATTTTATTTCTCAGAGACTCTGCTTCAAATTGCAATAATAGGATGGGGATCAAACTCAGTTTTAAATTTAAGCTTAGTTAAATAATGTTTTTTTTTTTTATTCTTTCTATATATTCTGGATATAAATCATCAATAGTGAAATGGCCAACACAGTCCTAAAAATAATATAAAATCTTCATGCTTATTACGTCATAGTTTTTTTACCTTTATAATGTGGATGTTGTGATATTAACTATAATTAGTAATCATTTATTTCTTAATTAATTACAGCCTATCGAAATTCCACCGTTGAACATAGGCCTCCCCTATAGATTACCTCATATGGGGATAGATATTTGCCATAGTTACCATGCTTGGTAGGCAGGTTGGCAACTGCAGGCTGTTTATTTTGAGCTGTTATCAAAAAGACTCGGCTGCCATCTTCTGCTTCATTTCCTTGTCGCCTCACGACACCACGACACGGGACGATATGCGGTAGTGAATTTGCTTATGTCCCCAATACACGGCTAAATAATAATTGTACATACACAATAAAGCATTTGATGGCTCAATAGCATAGTGGTTGCCGCCCTGGGTCAGCGTCTTTGAATTCCACATGGACAATGGGTGTTTGTATGACCTAAAAATAATTGTGCAATTATGTGCGTAAAGCTCTATGACACAGAAGAAAATTCCTGTGTTCATTCATCAAATTAATAATTTATTACAGCATATCAAAAGGGCACTGTGAACACAGGCCTCCCACATATAGATTGCTTCCTATGGAGATATTTGCCATAGCCGCCTGTAGTTTCTTTTATTAATTTCAGTTGTTATCAAGAATATGCTGCTGGCTATTTCCTTTTTCAGTTACCCTCTGTCCCTACTTAGGACACTTACGGGATGAAAAGGGTGCAAAAAAATTTTTTGACAACCATTTTTGTGCAAATTTTTAAAACATAATATGTAGGAACTGCACCTACAATCTACCTAGTTATATGTTACGTGACATTAGTTATTAAGAGTGCTTTCATAATTTTTTATATGCAGTTATACATATCATGGGTGGACACTGACACCTTCAACGCAGTGACTCGTGTTCGTAACGCATCTGTGTACCCCTGGCCGTTGGGTTGGCTTCAGACGCGCTCTAAGCGGAACAATGTTATAAAGCGCTTAAAAGCTCTGCATTGGTACGACAAGACTCTGGATCAAGTTTTAGCTGATGTGAGTAATAGAGAATATTTTTTCTAAATAACAAGTTTAACACATCCAATTAAGTTTTTTTTAATTAAGTGTTTATAAAGAATGTATTCTAGCATTCTAAAAAAGTACATAATGGTGGCGCAAGAGAAACCGTGATCACATTTCGCTCTGTGGGTGCTGTAAAAGGTGACTATGGGAAAGCCAGAAAGATCTCATGGATTCTGAATTATGATGGATGGTTTTATAGCCGACAGATGTAAATTACACAGAACAGTGGTGGGAAGCAGGGTTTAAGATTTGAGACATCTGTTACTGTGATGGTGATTTTGCGTAACCATACTGTATATTCTATGATACAGAGTGTATAATAAAACTAAAATATATTTTAAACTTTAATTTTTTATTAATTGATTTTACTATTTTCACTCGAAACTCTTAATATTTTAAGAAATGTACGTTAATATATATTTAGATTTAAAATAAATATATATATGCTGTAATTTTTGAATAGTTTTATTGTACATTAAGACTAGAAATTTTTATTACAATGTTAAGTAAATAGTGGCATAATGGGCGGTGTTATCGCTAAAAGCCTTTTCTCTCAGACAATCTTTGGATGGACAATATTGTGGATTCAGTGTTCCAAAATGCAACTGTACTATTGCTTCTTCCATTAAAGTTCTCAATTCTTAAATCACAAAATTTCGTTGGCTTTTCAGCCAACATAATTATGATCATCATTACATTTAGAAATATAGTTACGGTGGTTTTAATACCTTTACAGGTTGAACAATGTTGCAACTCATTAAGCCAGCGTCTGGGGGACCGCGACTATTTTTTCGGAACGTAAGTATTTTCAATTATAACAATATAACTGTTTGTTAAAATAGTTATAGCGTAAACTATGAACATGTATTTGTTCAGTTCATAGATGGGAAAATGATAGGTCGTATGTTTGAAGGCGTTAAAGAATCGATCACTGCTTATCTTGTAGATGTAAAGTAACAGCCTTTATGCATCCCAGTTCCGAGCAGAGGTCTCCTCTCATAGGGTGTTACCACACCAATCGATCGATTGCATTGATCGATGGTGAAATGGATTATTTGACGTCGATCGAGCTGCTGGATTATTCGAGAACCCACCCGCTCCACTGACCGCATTTTGAAAGATATTGATGATGAGCCCACAACTATTTATCGATTGAACAACGATTTATCGACCAGTAAAGCTACCACACCAATCGACCGACGATCGATCGATTAGTGTGGTAAACCCTTAGAAAGTTTTTTTTGGAGTAGTTAAAAATCCGCCGCGTTAATACATGCGGACTTCACATGTGCTCGAAATATTTAAATTCCTCAGGTCTTCTCACGATGTTTTCGTTTACCGAACAGTACTTGGCAAATCTGCAGTTAGTTTCGATCAGGTTAGAACGGGCTATTTTCTACAACTCCACGTCTAAGCGTGTTATTCGCGTATGGACAGGATTATTGTGGTAATTCGACCCATGAACTCTCCTCGAAGAAGTTCGTCGAGTGACGAGTGACCTCGTCGTGATTTTTAGCACTGTATGTGGCCACAGGGGACTGTCTGTGACAACTGTGGTGAATAAATCAGCACCTACTGAGCACAGCATTGCAGTGCAAGACATCTGGTTGTTTATCAGAAAATCTGCTTGCGAAATCTGTAATTTTACATTACTGCCTTTGTAATTCTCATTTATAAATAAATAATGCAAAATTTAATTGATTACAATTTTTTAAAACGATCTTTCATGCCATTCTGCATACAAATATCTAAAAATATACTTGAATTCTTATTGTCTTTATGTTGAAAAACAATGTAAGGTTATTTTTTTGTCTTAATTAAGGAAACCAATTTTTATACAGGGTGGGCCTTAACTGTATGAGCGTTTTATTTTGTCTATAATTCAAAAACCGTTAGAGGTACGGGGGCGCGGGGGGTGTCGTTAGACGCGCCATTTCGTGGAATTTTTAGTCGCCATGGATGCGTTCTCAGGAGCACAGCGTGCGTTTTGTATTCGCGCGTATTATGTCAACAACAATTCTGTGACTGTTGCTAGGCGAATATACCGCGTTCACTTCGGCTTACATGACATCAGAGAAGCACCATGCGTAAATTCTATTCGGAAATGGGTTAAGATGTTCGAAGAAACCGGGTCTACAGTAAGAATAAATAATGCGGGCCGCCCGAAGTTAATACGGACGCCGGAGATTATTCAACGCGTTCATGAATCGATTAGAGAAAATCCTCGACAATCGACTCGCAAAAGAAACCAAATCTTGAACATCAAGAGGACCACTTTGCGCAGGATTTTGCACCGTGATTTGCATTTAAAAGCGTATAAAATTCAGTTGACACAAGAGTTGAAGCCTAATGATGCAAATCTTCGACTTAATTTTGCTAATGTTATGCTGGAACGTTTTAACAATTTTTCCAACATAATCTTCAGTGATGAGGCAAACTTTAACTTTAAGCAAAATTACCGGTTTTGGTCCGAATCTAATCCCCGCGAGATGCATCAAAACCTCTTCATAGCCCTAATGCCATTGTGTGGACTGGAATATCGGCTAGTGGAATAATTGGGCCATACTTCTTTGAAAACCAAAGAGGAGTTGCTGTGACAGTGAGATCTGAGAATTATTGTCAGATGTTGCAAGAGTTTCTGGTTCCAGCTCTTCAAGAATTTCAAGGTTATAATTCTAGGACGTGGTATCAACAGGATGAAGCCACGTGCCACACTTCTACAGTCTCAATAGACGTGCTGAAAGAAATGTTTCCAGGAAAACTCATATCGCGAAGAGGAGACATTGAGTGGCCTCCAAGGAGTCCAGATCTTTCTCCTAATGATTAATTTTTGTGGAGTTACCTAAAAGCAAGAGTCTACGAAAATAATCTAATAACAGTTGAAGAGTTAAAGCAAAACATTGTGCAAGAAATTAACGCTATTCCACGAGCAACTAGTCAACTTGTTTTTCAAAATCTGCGAGTGGAACTACAAGTATGTTAAAAAGCTGTTGGCGGTCACTTAAATAACATTATCTTTAAAAATTAGATGTCACTTAAATTTCAATTTCTTGTACTTTTTAAATGTATAAATAAAAAAACAATAAGATTTATAGTTATTTTTTATTGCATATTGAAACCACTCATACAGTTAAGGCCCACTCTTTATATATACTATAAGTCTTTGCGTTATAGCATTGAGCGGGTGACAGCTTACACTTTTGGCGTGTTTAGAGATGGAACATTGTTAAATCGATTTAAAAAAGGCGATTAACGATACACAAAGCAAAGCAAAAATTATCGATTAGCTATCGATATAATATTTCTTTATAAACTACAATGCATGTAAAATTAATTTAAAGTTTAATACAAATTATGACATAATAGTTACATAATAGCTGTTCCCGGACCTCGCCCGCTTGGTATTTATTACGATTGGATTTCATGGGTTTTATTTTTTTTGCACGGGATCCTAATTTTTTTTCTAAAATAAAATTAGCCTATGTTACTCCTTATAACATCAGCTATCTGTCAGTGCCAGCTATAAGCCGAAACAAACAGACAGTAAGACAAATATTTTAAAAATTGTTTTTGTCTTTTTGTTATAAATACCGTATATACTTTCATATATATTTAGTAAAATACTGTTATTTTGATATTACAAACAAACACTTCAATGTATAGATTATACTATGTATTGATTTGAAAATAAAAATCATCTTCTATTTCATGTTGATTGCAACATTCATATTGACATTTAAACAAATAAAATGGCTGCCAGCATCTGTAATTTTCAAATTTTCAGTACGGCGTAGACTGCACCGGCAGCTTTTCAAGGTACGAGTGCTAGCGCCTTTTGCTATATGTATATTAGTTTTGCCAGGTCCAATGGGCCAAACATCGGGACGGAAGGTAAAAATAATCGAGAATTTGGTTTATAAATCTAATGAAATAAAAAAAAAAGAATAGGTTTTTTGTAGCCATTTTGGCCGCCATGAGTTATGATAAAGACTTTTTGACACAATTTGCTTTATAATTATTTTTTGCCTGAGCTGACCAACGAATAATTTATCGTCTATGCATATTCGTCTATGTGAGTTTTGTTTCCGTAAACCAGAATTTGTGGAACGATTATACTCAACCAAATCTAAGAAATACGTTTTGACAGCTGTCAGACTTATTGGACTAGGCATGCCAACCAAAAAATCGGAACGTACAATATTCGATTCTTAATAAAAATCGATATCGATTCTTTAGAGTTAGTAATAATTTTCAGTTTTGTTTCCACTAATACCAGAATAAATTAGAAACTTCATCATCAGTTTTTTCGTATTTATTGTTACTGCTTATTTCTAGAGGCAAAGTTATATAAATTTAAGATTGAAACTAGATTAAAAATAAATTTATTCAATCGCTTTCACTACAACTAGTTGAGCTCTCGTTGTTAAGATGAATTATTATTTGATTTTCAATAATGTTGTCATAATTAATGTCTCTTTCAAAGTCATCCATAATAATTCTTCTTGTTTTTTCCACCACTTTTGCCCAATCATCCTTTGTGACATGGGCACTTGCTTCCTTTAGCAAACCTTCCATCTTCTTCACCGTGAAAGGGGCCTTAGTGTTGTGTCGTGCTGCGTAGCCTGTAAAAGAATAAGATATTTTCATCTCGTGTGTGTTTAAGAAGAGTTAATATGTTTGCATTTAGAACATTTCATATAAGAATTAGCCTTTGATTTGAGCCCAAATCAATTCAATAGCATTATATTGGCAGTGGTATGGTGGTAGTCTAATAACTTTATGCTCGTGCTCTTCTGCTAATTTATCAATGACATACAAAGGTTTACGTGGTTTATTTCGTTTTATTAATTGTATTAACTCAGCTTTCAATGTCCGCTTCCACTCCTTTGTGTTGCAGCCATGCTACTAAATCGGCTTTCTTATTCGCTTGAGTTGGCGCTTTGTCAATTTGGACAGAATGGTATACGGGGTGTTGTCCATTATTATGGTGCTATTCGCAGGAATATTTTGTAAAAGGGTTATAAACCACTCTTTGAATTTTTATGCATTCATTTCCTCATGGTATTCTCTTGTACTCCTTGATTGGAAGGCTAATAAGCAATTTTCTACAAATCCTCCTCCGGATCCCGCATAGCAAATTATGATGCGCCCACCTTTTCCCACGGGCACCTTCGAGGAAGATGCTGCAGTGTCATCTGTCCATACTTGCGGCACAGTGTGGTTGGTGTTTAACCACGTTTCATCAACGAATATGACATTGTCCCAATCGGTTATATTTTTCATTTCTCTTAAAAATGTTATTCTCTGTAAGACTATGTCATGCCTTTCCATAATTATTTTGCGTTTATATTTTTTTTTTGTATCGGAAGCCCATACGTTTCAAAATGGTTCTAATAAATTAAAAAAATTAAAGATTCGATTATTTCAATATTTTTACCGATTATTCGCATAACAATGAATTTTAGTCATCCAAACACTACTGTAAAGTACATAGCGACATATCATTGAAACAACGTCATGCAAAACAGTTGACTATGGTAATTTTTTTATATTTTGTTTTTTATTGAAAGATTCGAACTTAAATTAGTGATAAAGAACATGTTGTAAAGAAATATATATATTACTTCATAATTATTGGGATTTATATAAAAGGTTATTTTAAATAGTGTGAGTACGCTTGTACAAAGTTATTGCGGAATGATTAATGTGAAACGTCAAAACGTATTTCTTAAATTTGGTTGAGTATAGTTCCAATTCCAATACATATTTACGTGACTTTTATATATTCGATTTATTTCAAAACCGATTTTTGATAGTCTATGGTTGTTCGTTATGGCATGGCTAGTTTAGCGTGGCATATCACTGTCGTAAGTGGGCGGTACCCATCCATGAAGTACAACCATATCTGTGTGACAGTTTACCTAAAAAAATACGAAACTTCATAGGCGTGAGCGTAGACGTCACCCGCACCAAATAACGCAAAGACTATAGCTGGTACCCGGCGCGTTGCAGCCGCTGAAAAAATAAATATCGTTTTAAATTTGGAAGAATTGTATTGTTTAATTAGGAATGATTATACATTCATTGAAGTTGAATTATGTATAACTTTCGAATAAATTTGACCGTACGATACGCGCGCCACCTACCGTAAGTTAATTGTACTATGCCTATAACCTTCGCGGAAGTGCAATCAATATGTTGACAAAGATTTACCGCAATCGTATAAAATACGAACAAACCAACATAAATTTAAATATAATATATAATTATAACCGAGTGTTGCAGCTAGTCTTACATGATTTAGGTTCACATTCCATATACATTAGTTATCATTAGGTATATGTGTATAATATCTTATACACAATGTAATAAATGTTCACATTAAATCCATAATAAGAGAAACACCATTAACAAACGCCGTACGGTTTACAAAATGCTCCTTTCATAATCCTGTTCCATCCTGTTTTATCCTTGCTCTTCAGACCTACTCCTTTAGATGCCTTGGCATATGGCCACATGCGGGCAATCCTTTCTGCTACTGGACCTAAGGCTGCACTTATGATCAAACCAATTACAGGTGCTCTTTTAAGGCATCTTATAAGGATGACTAATCTAACGCAAATGGCTCTTACGGTAAGTCTTCAAAACTGAATTAAACATTACATTACGCTTTATTTTACTTTCGACCGCGTGGTTTAGTGATCAGAATAAACAACTGACTGGCGGATCCTTTGAAAGATTCCGACTAGAATTCGAGTACAGGGTTATGTAATTATTTTGTTACATCAGATTATGTATGCTCAAATACTCAAATGCTGCTCAACTTTAAGATGCCGTTAAGCCTTGTGCTGCCTCTATCACTTTAAGTCAAATTGACTGTGACACCACGAGACTTAGCGACATCTTAAAATTGAGTAGCGTTTGAGTATTTGGCCAATAGAATCTAATATATGGTGGGATAGTAACCATCTTCGGCTTCAATGATGCGAGACGTCTGGTACATCGATTGCCTATCCGCTTACCAAACAATAATAATTTATTTATTTAAAACTTTATATATACATGTGGTATATAGGCGGACTTAATGTCTGAGGCATTCTCTATCAGTCTACTTTGGGGTGATGCAGAGTTAGAATAGCGTAGGTGTAGGAAAAAAAGGTAATATGAGAATACAATAGTATAATAACTAAAAATGTATACATATAACCAAAATAATAAATATTTTTAAAGCATAAGTACATATTATAATATCAGATGTATAAGTAAAGATATTTTTTACACACACACTTAACAACTATCCTTAAAGGCTAAACAAACCCACTACGATAGTGTCGCTAATCTACTTAAATATTATTACAGATAACTTACATAACTAACTATGTATAAAAGGACCTCAGCGAGTTCACCCAGATTGATCGAAAATATACATATATACATATAATCATATGTATATAATACATACAATAATGTCCTCCAGATAGAATTTCAGTTATGGCGGTCACCCTCAACTGAAACTAGCCATCTGCTATGTCTGGTCTGTGTTGCAAACGCAAGTGCGCTCTCTATTCCCTCATTGTCATAGTCCGATGGAACGGCAATCCGACACAACCAGGAGATAGATCGGACGCAGGACCAAAGGCTTTAAGTGCTTTTTGAGACACGTTGGTGAAAGACCGCCACCTGACTCCGGATTGCTACTGAGAATTTCTTGACAGAAAAACCCAATAACTGATTTTGGCCCGATCTGGGATTCGAATCCGGGACCTCATGATCAATAGTCGCGCTTCGACCACTAGACCAACGAGGCAGACTGCCTGCCAAACATGATCATTACAACAATATTCCAGTATTGAAATAGGAGAGGCCGATATTCAGCCCAAAACAGTTGATAAAAATTATGCTACAGAAGAAATATGATTTGAATGGTCGTTACCATTCAAATCATATTTCTTCTGTATTTGTTCGTGTGTTGATGTTGACGGTAATTTGATTGTCAATGGAGAATAATACATTGTGCAATTACTTCATTTTATGCTCAAGTTTAACTACCTATTATTACTGCAACAATATCAAAAAAAATATGTCAACATATTATATTAATAATGAATACTTAGAGAGAATTCTAAATGTAATTTATGATAAAAGAATAGATATGATAATAAGATTATTGAAGGTACCATATTATTAAATAATCTCCGTTTGATGTAGTTTAACGCATGTCTTGTTTCATTTAGCCCCAAGAAGATTATTTGTTAAGCCAAGCCTCTCAGATATCTATCAAAAAGCGTATTACTTCAGAGATGAATACGTCTAAAAGCAGCGCACGAATTAAGCGATCTAAGCTATGCATCAAGAGCTCAAGCAGAGATATTGTCGCATGCAACAGAGATGTCTTTGGTTAACTGATTTAATTTTATTTTTAATTTGTTTGTTTATATTGGTATATTTTCTACATTCATCCCCATGATATTGAAAAAATATAAAAATAAAGCAATTCTATAATTACACAGGATTCAAACCCTTTGCCTCAAAACAAATAATAATAATGACATCAGAAGGGGACAAAGTGACTTGCGAATATGGCGATCCCAGTAAATATGACTGCAACGTTAATGAAAATCTTGCATTCATCTCCGAATACGTCGAAGAAATTATCAATAAGGCCGAAAACATCGTAGCTGAAAAGGGATTTGGAAATGATGATAAAAATGATTTTGAAGTGATTGTAGTTCCGAATAACAATGATTATAAATATCTCAACGTAGATAATATAAATGATTATTTAGATGCCATCGAGGAAAACGATTTGTCAAATACAACTACTTCTGTAGATACAGGAGAAGACATAATACAGATTATTAATGAAGATGATGAAATTGACAGTGATGGTTTAGTAAATGATAAACTTTTGCTGAGAGCAGAAGTTACTAACGGTGACTTCGACTCTGAGAAGTATAACCTACTTAAAAAAAATGACCCGAGGTAATTAAACTAAATTCATTTATATTTTACAGTATTTAATAAAATCTTGTCTTAATAGTCAATTTTATGTAAACAAGCCCGGTATCAATTAATAAAAAAGTATCGCAGAACGCTTACAGTATCTTGAAATTTTACAATGGTTTGCTTTGCGTTATGTAAGTTGCACAAACCCATATAGCACCAAACTATAAAATCTGACCTAAATATCGGGGACGATCCTGAACATGCTTAAACACTTTGGACCTACTGGAGCATAGCCATTGAACGTTTGCAATGTGTTTATATTACGCGATTTTTATAGCGTTTTTTAATTTGCTCTATTCAAAAGCAATAAAATTATATTTTTAGAATATATATAAAAAAAATAAAAATTCATCATATAGTAATTTGCGAAGGAATCGTTAAACAATATTTTAGTAATTATTAAGGCATCCCATTAGCAAATCCGAAAATACATCGCTTGTGTTCCAACCTAGGCGGACCGACGCTTTTTAGCTTTTTACAGTATTTTTTTATTTACCATGGTCTACAGTCTAGGCAATTTTAGACCGTCCACTATTTTAATGTGACGATACATAATGGTGGAACTATGATGGCGTCAATGTTTTCTATTAAATCGTGCTACTAAGACTTTACAAGTCTACGTTTGTGTATATTATATTGAGTAATCTTTAATTTTACATAATATATAGTTTTTTTTAAATGTAATCTTTCGGGAATATCTTTAGAATTACTCGTATAATTTAGATTGCCTGTTTGTTTGTGTCAGAGATTTCATATAGTTCCCAGGGGTTTCATGTAGATTTGATCCACAGAATTTGTCATTATTAACAGAACTTGGCTGTAGTTTTATTTATTTTTATTTTAACAGTAAGGAGTATATTGGAGATTGTTTGGATGCAAATAAAAATCAACGTCAAGCGTCTTACGTATCTATTAATTCTCGCTGTTCGCTGAATCATCCAGGTTTATTATTGTTTACTTTCTGATTTTTTTTATCAAGTTGTTACATTATCGTATTATATAACAATATTATGTTTAGTTTCTTCGAAAAACATTTTAATGGCAAATCTTGTTTTTACAAATATTTTAAAACTTTCCATTTGGAAGTTGCTGTAATGGGTCCGTACGATTGAGGCCTATAGATTTCGATTTTACTGCTTTCAATTTAGACTTTGTGTACGTACTTTTTTTTTCGAAAGTATGTACGTACTATACGTTCCACTGCTGGACACTGCCCTTCTCTCATTACGTACATTCGTACATGTCGCTTATGTCGAGAAAATAATAATGATATCGTCTTTGTCTCCAAACCGAATAATTGCATAATAAATACCTGTTAGTTTTCATTTAAATCTACTCTATAGTTTTTAACAAGTAAAAAACTACTAAGAATTAGCCACCAAGTGGGAAGTAGATAGTGAGGAACGACCGAATCTCACCAATTTTATATTTTTGCTGTGTGATTGCCAAGCCTAGGAATAAAAGTGGCCTTCCGTTAGCAACATTACAACATGATTAACTGATTTTACAATACATATTTAGCATAGAAGACATGCTTTTAATTACACATACTTGATAGACGTTGTTCTGCCACTTCCGGTATGTCGTGCGACGAGTTTGATTTGAATTTAAAATTTATTAATAAATCGACCATAGCGTTACCAATCGGGTCTATATTTTGGACTCTTTTTGGCACTAAACCAATTTTTTTAACTTATTATAAGCTAGTGCTTGACCCCTATCCTACCTGGTGGTAAGTGGTGATCAAGCCCTAGATGGTAAATTGCACTGTTTTAACGTAGCAAAAGCCTATTCACTCTTGCCTTGATGACGCCCAGATTGTATTCGGACGGAAAGACAGTCGCCGGCAAATTATTCCACACCTTTGCTCTACGCATTATTACAAAAGACGAAGCAAGCCGTTTGGTTCTAATGCGTCGAATATCGACAACAAGGGGCTAAAGACCCGCCGACCGCCTGGTTGTCTGATGGTAGAAAGGAGAGGGAAGAATTAAAGCATTTAATTCCATATACTGTGAATATGAATCTTTTAGCACACAGAATTTGTTAATAAATTGACTACAGTGTCACCTATCGGATCCTAGTATACCTATGAACCATAACATAAATATGAACTTTATAGGTCAAGTCGTTCAAAAGTTACACGATCGCTACGACAATTATATAACATATAAAACTTGAGTATTGAATTTCAGGTTCTAAATCGACAATAAATGCTCCAGGCGATGAAGAAATAAGCATTGAAAGTTTGATGGATTATTTGCGAAAGAGGAACGCCAATTTCAACAATTGCGTTGAGATTGCCGACATTGATTAACTATAATTTCAACTATTTTTCGATATATTTGTTTTATAAATATTTATTTTTATAGAAGAAAATTGTATTAAATTGACAGCTATAAGTCGAATGATTGATATATTTAGGTGCTTTTTGGTTGTCAAATTATTTTACAACAAGAATAAAATAAAAATTATAGTAAATCCTCGGACTTTTAAATATCTATTAGAAGTTTAACTTAGCATTATGCAGAATGGTACACACATACGTAAGTTTTCCTTTCTTGTCATTTTTCATTTTTAATAGCCACTTGTTTTGTAATGGTTTCGACTAGATCATTGTTTTAGAGAATCGGTAAAATTACTAGCTATAAGACATTTCAACATAGTCCTTAGAGCTGACAAGTGACAACACATCGGCAGCATTCCCTTCCTTACCTCGACCAAAGAAAAAAAACTATGTTACATTCCAAGTGACACCGGTACCACGCTCAATTTATTGTAGAACACGCAATCACGCACATATTAGCATTTAAAATCATTTGCAACAAACAACATGGTTTTAGGTGCATCCAGCATTGGATTTTTCGGGCTGATAAAGAATTAAATAATTATTGCGATAGAAAGAAAAAAAAAATGTGCGCGTGTGCCTGTCTAAGTTATTCATGGGTTAGGCATCACTTGAAATGTAGATACGAAGTGTTCTGTAGTATTAATGTAACTTTATGATAGGAACTCAAAAGTTCCTTACATGAAGTTTGCCACGCACTATATTGTTGAATCTTTCGTTTTCACCAAACGTTCTCATTTGTCACCAAAATAAAATGAATATCGAAAATGTTTAATGTAATAATAGCTGAAACTTACTTTTTGTTTCTTTTAGAAATTAATTCAATATTTTCTCCACAGGCCAACTGAACTGGACGCCCTCGTCTTCGGTCACGTGTTCACAATTATAACGACGCGTCTCCCTTGCCGCAAACTGGCCGACATCGTTCGGAGGCACGAGACACTTGTGGCACTCGCCAAGCGCATCGACGAACAATACTTTAAGCGGCCATAGCGCGAGGTCTTCAAGGACATCTCCACCGTGTTTAGAAGTCCTTGAATCCCTTTTCCTTCACTTGACATCTATCTCTATCGGAATAAGATCATGATAGTTATTACTTAAAGTACTTTTACCTACAAGAAATGAAAATTTATACACCTCTTCAGCGGTAATCAGTCCAATACTGCACACGATGCTCTCCTTCAGTATGTAATGTGGGTATAATATATAGAGTATTATGTCGTTATGCCTAATGGATTGGCTACCGAAGTCCCATTTGCCGATTTCGGTATTTTGCATATAACATAGATGTGATGATTTTACCGTCGTGTCGTAAGTCACGAGATCTTGCTGGCATTTTCTATATAATAGTGATGACGTATTCAGTTTTCTGAGTGAGAAAAACTGTAAAACAGTCTATCCGTCACTTTTGTAACTTGTCACCAATAATAGTTATTTTTATATATTATGTTTTGTTATAAATATTAGATACTAATAGTTCTCTTCCAATTAAGCTTAAAATGCTTGGGCTAAGCGTGGTTCACGACTGTAGTCGAACTCGAAGGGCGGATTCGAACTCTTAGTTATTGACTTTGCTTAATTAATATTTCGACAAATAATTACCAGTAGTAATAACATTCAATGATTTCAATACTTAATATTTCCATGAAACATTGTTGTAAATTCGTTATTTGTAAAATTCGCTCTCACTTTTTTCCCTGTAGAAACGGTAATGTTTACATTTACAATTGGTAACACG
Source organism: Parnassius orleans (assembly GCA_029286625.1). Classification (NCBI taxonomy): domain Eukaryota; kingdom Metazoa; phylum Arthropoda; class Insecta; order Lepidoptera; family Papilionidae; genus Parnassius; species Parnassius orleans. Next base: position 1,759,334 of record JAGSMP010000083.1, read on the forward strand.
GTAGTATGATGGTGTGCACCATATCTTGTAGTATGTTAACAATATTTGTTTGTTTGCGATAAAAGTGCTCATGGATCCATATTTTTAAAATGTAGGTAATCTATTAGCCTAAGTTACTAAATGTCAATAATTATTAATTAATATATTTGATAAATTACATTTATTATTGTCATGTTTAACCAGATGACATTTGTTAGTGTTTAAATTAGGTTGGTGTGATACGTTATTTTTTTTAATAGAGTGACTTAACATTTCAATATGTAGTAGGTATACAACTAAGTAGCGTCACTGATTTAAAGGGGTATCAAAACTGTCACAATACCTAGCTTTTGTCATTAGCGTTGTTGTTAGTTTCCTTAGTGTAGTAATCTAGATAGATACTGAAACTGCAGTATAACTTACATGTAATGTATAATAAATATAGAATATTAACACTAATATCTCTAAATAATACGACCGAAATCTCTCATACGCCAATTTGATTAGTTGAGTACGTAATAAAGGTCTGAGCACATCGTGTGTGCGTTGTGAGGTAAGCGTAGTCGCACCAGCGGGGTTATTCGAGACGACTTTTTACGATCGTTAACACTATAGAAAACTATAAGAATTAATGGGAATGAGATATCTTAACGTTGTCACGTGACTGCGTTGAATTCATTTTTATAGTTTTCCATAGCGTTAACGTTCGTCGAATTTCATCTTGGCTAACTCTGCAGTTCCAATGAAAAAAAAAAACTGAACGAAAAACGTCATACAGCTTGCACGCAGGCGTACTACGCACGCATTTGCTGTCTTCTAGCCAAAAATATAGCGCTATAATATAAATAAATATCAATAAAATATAGTCCAGTATTTGTTTTAAGTGGCACAAAAATCTGAGCAGAAAATTTACTGTGAGTGTGAAAGTGAAAATGGAATAATAATTTTGTAATACATTACATTATATTTTTAACACAAACGAATGTTTTCTTTTAATACTAAACAGAAATTCATCTGAAGTCGAGTATAACTAAATTACTAAAAGAAAATACAACCGTGGTATATAATGTTTAATATTTAACTTTTAAGAACTCATCATTTTCACAATATGTGATATTAATGATGATAGGTATTCATAATTTTAATATTCCGTTTATTTACTGGATTACCTGTGTACTAATTTTGTTACATTTTACTAAGATAAGAGATTTAAGATTTTTTAGATAAGAGATATCATAGAGATGTAACAGATATACTAGTTTACTATACAGTGATTTTTATTACTACTGCGAAGTATCCGGTTAGACACGGACGAAAAAAAAAAGTTTAATGTACTAGCTTCTCAAAACTCAGTTTTTTAATTTCATTGATTGTAGTGTTCTAATAAGTCACAGGTTCTTAACTTAAGGCATAATGCCCAGAGCTAACGCCAATTATTCAAAGACAAAGTATGCAGCACTCCGGTTAAAAGCCTTGGTGGATATTCGGTACAGGCAGAATCTCTATCTGTTAAACTCTAATAATAAAACCTTTGAAGCCATTTCAAGCACAAATCTTTCCTGTATATGCCACGTGCGCTATCTCTTAAAATAATATGAACGGTTCAGTACCTAAAGTATTTTTACGTACCTGTTGCTTTTATTTTGTGGTTTGGTTTATTATAACGAACATCTTTTTATAATTTTTATTCTATTCTTCAAAATCGAAATGATATACTCCGGTTATTAGATATACAATCAAATGTTGTTGTTTCGTTTGTCTGTTTTAATGTTTTGTTTATAATTAAGCATTTATTGCAAAGATGTGTAAATTACATATAAATACAAATTATAAATTTGAAGCATTTGTTTTTAATATAATTGTTGGATGTACAATGTACATACTGCTCCTTTTTTTAAATAATTTTGAATTTCTGTTTATTTATATACTTACACTTTATATTATGTAGCCATTGATTTTATGTAAGCAGGCGCAAATAAAATTCGTCACAAATCCAATGCACATACATTTATTTGGTTTCCATCACAATTAAAACAATCACGAGGTACTTTCCCCATTTAAGTTTCAAGCACTATCAAACTACACACAATCAAATCATTCATAAGTACAATACTTAAAACTTAACGTAAATTAATTTCAAATGAATTTTCTAACAGTGGCATAATTATTTAACGATTTAGCACACAAATGTGTAAATTGTTTTTATACATTATGAGAGTTACTTTTTTACTCAAAATATCATTCGGTTGGTCACATTAGCATAAAACAAAATAAATAGGTAATCTAATAGACAATTTTGGCTCATATTATCTAAAACATATTTTACAATTTTATTAATTCCTCGCTAAAATTGTCTACGGAAAAACAGTGTATAAAACAAAAATCATCTCTTATACACATCACATGCTTCGATTGAGATGGATGAAGCGGTCTGAGAGGTACTAAATACTCTAGGTTGTCTAAAGAGCATCTAGAATCTTCTAGTTTGGTGGAGGATCATTTGACGCACGCTGAATGTGGACAGTCCGAGACCGATTGCAGCCAGGGCGACTGCCGATCTCGACATCATTTTCTCACGGCTCGCAGGCTGTAGATAAAAATAAAATAAATTAGGCTATAATATTACATTTTTGGCCATAACCATCAGGGCCGGAGTAAGATAAAGAGATTTAATCACTGCACAATTTTTTGGTTTCATAATCATTTGCAAGCAGAGTCCGACAGATTTCAAGAGTCATAATGCCATACGCCTCACACCATAAAATAAACAAGCACACATAAGCTTACTTGGTAGAACCCATCATTTCCTATGACAATATTTTTTTAAAAATAATTTTTCATTCGTTATTAATATAATAACATATTTTTATATTCATTACAGCCCTTCACAAGTCCACTGTTGAACATAAGCCTCCCCCGTAGATAGCCTCATAGGGGGGATATTTACCATACTTGCCACGCTTGGCAAGCGGGTTGGTAACAGCAGTGTTTTATTTTTAGTCGTTATTAGGAAGACGCTGCTGCCAATCTCCTGATTTCTTTCCCTCTGTCGCCTCTTACGACACCCACGTGTAAATTAGCCATGTAAGAATATCCTTCCCCATCATTAGTAAGATAAGAACTAAATTTATTAGTAAATCATTAATCGAAAGTACTTGAGAGACTTAGATGCTGAATCAGAGGCATGGAGATAATAATGATATTACATTCAAATCTAAAAATATTTGGTATGTCAAGGATACTTTCGAACTAAATAAATTTATTAGTAAATCATTAATCGAAAGTACTTGGGAGACTTAGATGCTGAATCAGAGGCATGGAGATAATAATGATATTTACATTCAAATCTAAAAATATTTGGTATGTCAAGGATACTTTCAAGTAAGGCTAAGAGGTCAACCGCTTTTTATTAATATAAAATGATACAATGAATACCAGTTTATAGAATACGAATATAAAACCTATTTGGCCATTACAAAGACTAAAATAAAAAAGACGACGACATTTGCAAAGTGGTTGGTGGTATCAAGGTTTTATTCAATAATTATTATTACAATCATACTTTACAAGAGACATACATACTATACGAAAGGACGATCTAAAGATACTAATTAAAGGGTAATATCCCTTTGATAGCATACAATGTATGCAGATACAAACGCAGCCTGGGCATAATTTCTTTACCAGTATACATTACAATAACATTACACTGCTGTTTAGTAAGGCTCAATTCAAATAAGTTTTACATCCATTCATCCATTACAGCCTATAAAATTCCACTGTTGAACATAGGCCTCCACCATAGAGTGCCTCTAACGGGGGATTTTGCCATAATTGCCACGCTAGACGGGCGGGTTGGCAACTGCGGTTTTTTATTATTTTTAATTGTTATCAGGAAGATGCTGCTGTCCATCTCCTGTTTCAGTTTCCCTCTGTCGCCTCGTACCCATGGGTAGATATTCTTATACAGCCACTATACGGTAAGTAAACTGGTAACCTGTAACGGCAAATTATCCATCCATTTTCAGACATCACCACTTACCATCAGGTGGGATGGGATAATAGCCAACAACTTGAATAAAATAGTAGAAATAAACGTCCCCCGTGACCATGGGTGCTGTAAAGCACCCGAAATGTCGGGAATTAAAAAGTAAAAATTAAACGCGATATAATCCGTAAAAATTAGTTTCATTCAATGTGTAGTCTTCGCGTAAATATAAGAAAACTGTAAGAGTACTATATTTTTTAACTTGTACTACTGCTAATTCAAGACGAACTGTATTTCACGAAGAAATTACGTTAAGTTAAAAATAAATATAAATAAATAGCACATTCATAAACGTTTTTAAAAGGATTAAACATGGCATAAGTTCATATAAAATTTGAAAGGGTAATAAATGAGCAGTCTGTCAGTAAATTGATGCAGTGCTATGGCGGAGAGACACCTTCACCTATCCTCGATTTAGAATCAAAATGCAAATGCGTTTACACCTTTTCCCCCTGATCACTAAGATGGAATGGATGTGTCATTACCAGTTTGCAATGGCACCGGTTCTTCATTCTCACCATACAAAACACAGCCACAGAATAAAATAATAGGCTACTATTTCAAGCCATGGTCCTTCCCCGGTGGAGCCGATCCCTTGGTGCCGCATCCTTATTGCGTTGCAGCGTGATTCTATCACGTACAAAGGCGGTTGGGTAAGTTCCAGTTCCCAACAATACCAGTTATACATTCGCAGCGCAATGGTTCTGTAAGTCATCATTCAAAACACAGATTGGTTGTACACTTTTGCTTTAAGGTTCTGAGATAAACCTTGCAAATTAACATCTTTGCATGTATTCTTTTTAAGTTACTAAAATACATTTTCTGATGTATCCTAGCTATTTCTAACCCGCTACAAAAATAAAGAGACAGTATTTTTAGTTGTTTTTATAGAAATAGTTTTCACACTAACACAACAAACACTCGGTTATGTGAACATTTGCAGCTGTTTATTAATAACTTTAGTCTCGACATTTACGGCGCCACTCGTTTTCAACGAGTACAATAGTTGGCGCTTTGACAAAACGTAATATGTAGATAGAAAACAAACTAAATAATTCTGCATGTTATGTATTGTATAATTATAAGAAAAGAGTAAAATACTTTTTTAAATATTATGGGCCGAGTGCCAATCGTAGCTTGCCATTAAATGTAGCCACTTGATATTGTTGACAAGTTCTAGATGATTAGGGCAGGTCGGAAGCAAAGTCCGTACGTAGAATTCAACGAACGTGCAAGTTTATATAAATAGAGGCAGTATAATTACAAGCTGTTAGGCATTCCATCTTAGTCAATAGAGATGACAATGCATCTGTAGCCTTTTAAAGTTTGTTAGACGTTTTTGTTTGAAGTTGGCAGGATTGCAGGTGTCCCATGGGCGGCAGTAGCCAATTACCACCAGGTGGACTAAGTTCGTTTGTCGCTTTAATTTTATTTTATAAAATAAACATGATATACTCCTGTGATATCACTAGTGGGGGGCCGTTCAACCGCACGCACCGCCGAACGCTCGCAAGTATGTACCTATTTGTCATTCACGCCTTGCTCGTTTGGCACTACCCTGACACACCTCTCTCGCTTCTTTCATATCCGTATAATTACCCATTCGTGATCGTCGGTTACCTACTCTTAATTTGGCCCATCTTCAATATATCGCCAATTTGGTCGATAAGCTTTCGTCTCTAGGGCGTCCGTTTCCGATTCTGCCACTCATGCAACATATGCAACAGTCATGTGAAAAAGATTATTTCAGACGTTGCGTAATTAATTTGGCAGTGGTTCTTTTTCGGTTTCTTATATCTTTACTGCTAAGCTATGAAACAATAAAACTATTTCTAGACCCTGTAAAACAATTTACGATACTTAAATAATGTGGTTTTTCTTATAGGATAAGGGTGACAAACGAGCACAGTCAATCTGATGGTAAGTAGTTGCTGTGGCCTGAACATCTACATCCATCCTCAACTACGAATCAAAATGCAGATGCGTTGTCACACGTGAGGACTAAAATAGAAGGCCTCGTTTCCAGTAAAAGGGTCTGGGAAGGAATTTTCAGATAGATCTTAAGCCTTACGACAAATGAAAATATCTAAACCGGTGACAGGGTACAGCGTCACAAGCTCCAAGTGCGAGATATCCTATTACTAAGATTGCCAATTCGTTTGCCAAGTGGGGCGATTGTGGCAAATCTTTCCAACAGGGTAGGCCCATAGACAGCATGGATTTTACGGGTTGATAAAGAAGAAAAAACTATTTTTGAAGGCATATTTTTGAACAACTACTTTTAGGGTGTAATATGTTCTAAAATAATAATACATATTATTCGCTTAATTTCGTTACAAAGGCCGAAAAGATTCTATTGCAGTATGTAATTAATGCATAAATATGGGTCATGCAGTCGACAAGATCCACATTTTATGTCGTTTATCCTCTCAGCCTACATTTTTATCAATTATGTACCAGTTTTAAAGGCGAAAAGGTTGATGATAAGGTCATGAACTTGGCTTATTTTGAAGCAATAGTACATCAAACACATTCGAAAATGGAAATTCAAAATATATTCATTACAGCCTATCAAATTTCACGTGAAATTTTTCAAAATGCGTATTTTTAATGTAAATACGTTAATCTGTACTTGATTGCGTTGGGTTTATTTGAAAAAAAAAAAAAACAATTTCCTTAATTATTTTTATATAATTTGTAGTTCTTATAAAGGCGATAAATATTATTGAGTAGGATTTAACCATACTTTACTTAATTTAACCCAATTTTCTCGAAATTTTAAACTGTTTCTAGCAGAAAAACGTACGCGATATTTGCCCCCTCTCCCCCACGTGAGATCGGGTGAGATTCGGCTCTCCCTCCTCCCATACACCTCACGAAATTAATGGACGCCGATACATTGCTTTGTACAACTTGCGTACGCCACTTTTATAAACGTTAATTTGAGTTGTGATAGCTCAAGAGTTAGCGTTTCTCGCATAGAACACAGGAAAGCCGTACCTACTGCCGTATGCAGGCGCGGTGGCGGTTTCGATCCAGCACCGGTGGAATTATTAATTGCAATTTTAAATCTTGATTTCTCATGTGCTCGGCGTTGGTGAAGAAAACCGGCACGTCTGACAAATTGAAAAAAAAAATCATTGAGGCACTGTAGCAGCGCGATGAATCCTTGTCCTAAAACCCTCTCAAAAATGAAAGAAGCCAACTTTTGGGAAGTTGGATGTGTTTAGGCTTAACTGCCTTGTAAGCGTTTGACATTGTTTTTGTGCTAAAAATATGTACCACAAGATGTTGGCCGAAGGCCACCGATCTCGACCTTGTGTTGACCAATGTGTTCTTTTCAACGAAAGCTTAGTAACAAATATATAATTGTAATTCTATTTGTTCTATATAGACTTCCAAATTCTACACACCGATGACATTCCATTCCACATTCTAAAATGATTTCAACTTTGCAGTAATGGCGTAAGCAAATACGAAATGTTTTGTTTACGTTATAAATAAGAATAAAAACTTCAATTATTTTATTTTACGCAGTCGGAAACTTGTAGCAATGAGATTGCCTTTATACGCACATATGGTCATTCTTATTTTAAATAGAAGTTATATTTAGAAAAATTAAGTTTACGTAGTTAATACCAAAATTTTCCAAAAAAATTAAGTTTATATCTCTAACTACGCATAATGCGTACACTACTTCAAGTAGAATATCAATCAAATTACGTTGCGTCTCTATTATATGACTTGTTATCAAGAATGTTGACTCACACGGGACAACAACAAAAATATTTTTTATTTCGTATAAAATATAACTATATTTTTTTGCTATATAAAAATTTACATTATGTTTTAGACAGCTTCTCATTTTTTATTTAAGTACTTACATTTAAAAACAAATACGCATCGGCGGCGACGGCGTTGGATTTGATACGGGTTAAGGTTACATACATTATAAAGTGATAATCTGATAACGTCTCCTAGCAACAATTGTTTCGCGGTGTGATATTTTATAATCTTCTAAAATATATTTTAAACAAAAACTTCTCATATATCGGCGACCGTCGGCTAAAATTGGCTTGGTGAATTTTGATGAACATCGCAGTAAAAAAGCGTGGCCGATATCAAATAGATTTGAAGTTCTTTTCCCAAGGAAGGGATCCTTATCATCGAAAATCGTGTACACTTATGGGAAAGCGCTAACCTTAAGTCTTTTGTTTGTACTTCTCAATCATCATCATCATCATTACAGCCCTTCACAAGTCCACTGCTGAACATAGGCCTCCCCCACGGAATGCCACAAGGCACGGTCTCGAGCCACCTGCATCCATTGACTCCCTGCATGTCTTAACAGGTTGTCAATCCATCTAGTGGGGACGCCCTACACTTCGCCTGCCGGTACGAGGCTGCCACTCAAGAACCTTTCTTCCCCAACGGTTGTCGGTTCTTCGAGCTATGTAGCCAGCCATTGCCACTTCAGCTTACTAATCCTTTGGGCTATGACGGTTACTCTGGTTCTGCGGATATCCTCATTTCTAAGTTCATCACGCAGAAACCCCGAGCATAGACCTCTCCATAGCTCGCTGAGCGACCTTGAGCTTCCTCATACGGCCAGCAGTGAAGGACCACGTCTCAGTTCCATATGTCATCACTGGCAACACGCACTGTTTGTCCAATTTAGTTTTGAGGTTTTGAGGTATGCCTGACGAGAAGATGGATCGTACTCTCCCGAACCCTGCCCAGCCGAGTTGAATCCGTCGATTGACCTCTCGGTCGAAGTTGGACTTACCTAGTCGGACTATTTGTCCCAGGTAAACATACTCGTCAACAACTTTGAGCTTAGTGCTCAAACAACAACTACAGGCATCGTGTGACATGTACATTAAACATGATTTTGTTTTGTCCATGTTCATCTTGAGACCTATCCGTTGGGAGACACTATTGAGGTCATTGAGCGATTCTGCCATAAGGACTATATCGTCGGCAAATCGAAGGTGAGTGATGTACTCGCCATTGACGGTAATACCGTATTCTTTCCAGTCAGTAGCTTGAAAACGTCTTCCAAAGCAGCGGTGAAGAGTTTCGGGATATTACGTCACCCTGCCTTACACCTCTCTGCAGTTGGATAGGTTTCGTACTCTGGTTCTGTACTCGGATAGCCATCGTAGCCCTACTGTACAAATACCTCAGCACCTCGATATACCGACAGTCCACTTGGCACCGCTGAAGGGACTGCAGCACCATAAATTTCGACGGAATCAACGGCTTTCTCATAGTCCACATACGCAAGGCAAAGTGGCAGATTGTACTCTTCGGTCTTTTGTACAATTTGCCGAATGGTATGTATGTGGTCTATGGTCATAACCTTTTCAGGTCGGCTTGTTCGGGAGGCTGGAAGACGTCGAGTCTGCATGCGAGACGATTCATGTGACTCTCGAAAACAGCACGTAGACGCGGCTCAGAAGGAAATCGGTCTGTAGTTCTTTTGTCGCTTTAATTTTATTTTATAAAATAAACATGATATACCCTGTGATATCACTAGTGGGGGGCCGTTCAACCGCACGCACCGCCGAACGCTCGCAAGTATGTACCTATTTGTCATTCACGCCTTGCTCATTTGGCACTACCCTGACACACCTCTCTCGCTTCTTTCACATCCGTTTAACTACCCATTCGTGATCGTCGGTTACCTACTCTTAATTTGGCCCCTCTTCAATAAATCGCCAATTTGATCGATAAGCTTTCGTCTCTCTAGGGCGTCCGTTTCCGATTCTGCCACTCATGCAACATATGCAACAGTCATGTGAAAAAGATTATTTCAGACGTTGCGTAATTAATTTGGCAGTGGTTCTTTTTCGGTTTCTTATATCTTTACTACTAAGCTATGAAACAATAAAAACTATTTCTAGATGCAAACTATTTCCCTGCAAAACAATTTACGATACTTAAATAATGTGTTTTTTTTTATAGGATAAGGGTGACAAACGAGTACACAGTCAATCTGATGGTAAGTAGTTGCTGTGGCCCACAGACATCTACATACATCCTCAACTACGAATCAAAATGCAGATGCGTTGTCACCCGTGAGGACTAAAATAGAATGCCTCGTTTCCAGTAAAAGGGGTCTGGGAAGGGAATTTTCAGATAGATCTTAAGACTTACGACAAATGGCGTAAAATATCTAAACCGGTGACAGGGTACAGCGTCACAAGCTCCAAGTGCGAGATATCCTATTACTAAGATTGCCAATTCGTTTGCCAAGTGGGGCGATTGTTACAAATCTTCTTTCCAACGGGATAGGCCCATAGACAGCTATGAATTTTTACGGGTTAATAAAGAAAAAAAAATTTTTGAAGGCTCAGTCTAACAACTACTTTTAGGGTGTAATATGTTAAAGTCTAGTGCTTCTAAAATAATAATACATATTATTCGTTTAATTTCGTTACAAAGGCCGAAAAGATTCTATTGCAGTATGTAATTAATGCATAAATATGGGTCATGCAGTTGACAAGATCCACATTTTATGTCGTTTATCCTTTCAACCTACATTTTTATCAATTATGTACCAGTTTTAAAGGCGAAAAGGTTGATGATAAGGTCATGAACTTGGCTTATTTTGAAGCAATAGTACATCAAACACATTCGAAAATGGAAATTCAAAATATATTTTTCAAAATGCGTATTTTTAGTGTAAATACGTTAATCTGTACTTGATTGCGTTGGGTTTATTTGAAAAAAAAAAACAATTTCCTTAATTATTTTTATATAATTTGTAGTTCTTATAAAGGCGATAAATATTATTGAGTAAGATTTAACCACACTTTACTTAATTTAACCCAATTTTCTCGAAATTTTAAACTGTTTCTAGCAGAAAAAAGTACGCGATAATGCCCCCTCTCCCCCATCTGAGATCGGGTGAGATTCGGCTCCCCCTCCCCCCATACACCTCACGAAATTAATGGACGCCGATACATTGCTTTGTACAACTTGCGTACGCACTTTTTATACACGTTAATTTGAGTTGTGATAGCTCAAGAGTTAGCGTTTCTCGCATAGAGCACAGGAAAGCCGTACCTACTGCCGTATGCGCTGGCGGTTTCGATCCAGCACCGGTGGAATTATTAATTGCAATTTTAAATGTTGATTTCTCATGTGTTCGACGGTGGTAAAGAAAACCGGCACGTCTGACAAATTGAAAAAAAAAAAATCATTGAGGCACTGTAGCAGCGCGATGAATCCTTGTCCTAAAACCCTCTCAAAAATGAAAGAAGCCAACTTTTGGGAAGTTGGATGTCTTTAGGCTTAACTGCCTTGTAAGCGTTTGACACTGTTTTTGTGCTAAAAATATGTACCACAAGATGTTGGCCGAAGGCCACCGATCTCGACCTTGTGTTGACCAATGTGTTCTTTTCAACGAAAGCTTAGTAACAAATATATAATTGTAATTCTATTTGTTCTATATAGACTTCCAAATTCTCGTGTACACCGATGACATTCCATTCCACATTCTAAAATGATTTCAACTTTGCAGTAATGTTTTAAGCAATTACGAAATGTTTTGTTTACGTTATAAATAAGAATAAAAACTTCAATTATTTTATTTTACGCAGTCGGAAACTTGTAGCAATAAGATTGCCTTTATACGCACATATGGTCATTCTTATTATTTTCTATAGAAGTTATATTTAGAAAGATTTAGTTTACGTAGTTAATACCAAAATTTTCCAAGAAAATTAAGTTTATATCTCTAACTACGCATAATGCGTACACTACTTCAAGCAGAATATCAATCAAATTACGTTGCGTTTCTATTATATGACTTGTTATCAAGAATGTTGACTCACACGGCACAACAACAAAAATATTTTTATTACGTATAAAATATAACTATATTTTTTTGCTATATAAAAATTTACATTATGTTTTAGACAGCTTCTCATTTTTTATTTAAGTACTTACATTTAAAAACAAATACGCATCGGCGGCGACGGCGTTGGATTTGATACGGGTTAAGGTTACGTCTGCTATATTTTTATATATAAAGTGATAATCTGATAACGTCTCCTAGCAACAATTGTTTCGCGGTGTGATATTTTATAATCTTCTAAAATATATTATAAACAAAAACTTCTCATAAATCGGCGACCGTCGGCTAAAATTGGCTTGGTGAATTTTGATGAACTTCACAGTAAAAAAGCGTGGCCGATATCAAATAGATTTGAAGTTCTTTTCACAAGGAATTTTCCTTATCATCGAAAATAGTGTACACTTATGGGAAAGCGCTAACCTTAAGCCTTTTGTTTGTACTTCTCAATACTACATATTATACTATACTACATATAAATAAAATTGAAGTGTCTGTCTGTAATATTCAAATAACTGCCTTCTATTAAGCTCAGGGGGTTATTTGCATGCTATTAAGACATGAATAACCATTTTTTTTAATTTTGTCTGTCTTGTCTGCCCGAGTTCTTAGGAATGACTGCACCAATTGTGATGAAACTTCTCGAACAGATAGAGAGGAAAGCGAAGAGTTATCTAAAGTTTTATCCGAAAAATTTGGAAAACATCTAAATGCCTCCACATTAATAGATCCCAACCAAGCGAAGCCGGGTGGGTCGTTAGTTTTTAATAAAAACTAAAGTATTTAATAATAACAGTGCGATTTATCATTTAGGGCTTTATCACCACTCCCCAACAGGTGGGATTGCAGTCAAGCACCGGCTTATTTACAATAAGCAAAAAAGCTTTAAAGTTAAAGAAAAAAATACATCATAACCAACTCTGGTTTGGCATTGCATATGAATGGACTCAAATATTAATATAATTTGCGACGTGGTGAAGGCGCAATAAACGTATATTTCCAATAGCATCCTGTACTTCATGGGTGGCAAACTGGCAAAGATACACAACAAGGAACTATACATACCACAAATATTCAAAAATTCAAAACAAAAGACTGAAATTGAAATGTGAAAGAAAATCTAAATGTCTGTGTTAATGGCGCAAGTACCATGGATGACATATAGGTACAAGTTGCACAATGTGTTTGTACAGTCAATCTCTTTAAATCTGAACGAGGCAAAAACAAATTATTTCCTTTTTTACATCGAACTTCCAATTCCACATTACGAATCACTTTAAATTTTAAAGGTTAAAATCTCTTTTATACAGTATTTTATGTATAAAATACCTCAACAGTAAACGGGCCTTTGCCCTCTTAAGTTATAAAACTGATACGGCGTATACCGTATAGGAGTCGTTGCTATTAGGTCTAGTTATATCTAGTTTTCCAAGCCAATTCGATGCGACCTATCACACGTGGTTGATATCTGGTCTAGATTTCTAGAACAATGATTTCAAAATGACGCGTGTTTTAATAATAAAAATTATGCGCATTAATTGGATTATAAATAAAACTAAAACAAACAAACAAAACGTCCACGTGAATCGATAGTCAACGCGTTCTGCAAATAAACAAAACTACTAGTATGACTGCCTCGTTATAGTGCTGATCATGTAGTTCCAGGTTCGACTCACGGGTCGGGCCAACAATCAGTTTTTTTTGGTAATTGGTGATGTTTCACCTCCGTGGTTCGGAAAGCACGTTAAAACGTAGATTCTGCGCCTGATTGCTTTCTCTTCGATTGTGACGGATTGCTATCCCATCGGAATGAGAGTGAGAAAAATAGAGACAGAGAGCGACGTGCCCTGTAATCCTACGCAGATGGCTAGTCTCCGTTGAGACTAACCGCCGTGACCATAATTTGGTCTGGAATGCATTACTCATAGTATTTACTTCATTTATTAATTACAGCCTATCAAATGTTCACTGCTGAACATAGTAGCCCAATAGATTACCTCATAGGGGGGATATACCATAGCGCCACGCTTAGCAGGTAGTTTGGCCACCGCAGTATTTTTATTATATGTAAGCTATAAATTAAATAAGCGTCGATAATATTAAGAAAAGACGAAACGTTCAGATCTCTTATTTTCATAATTTTTGTTCACTCCTTAGAAAGGACGTCGATAAATAGGAATTGAAAAGTATCTTTGTTTTTGACAGCAGTATTCACCTTGAAGGGCACTTCAAATGGAGGTGCTGCTGTTACTATTTTCAACATTTTATAACAATATTAAACAAATCAAACAATGAAAAATAGTTGAATAATAGTGTCCTAACACTCCACGCTGATAATTTTAAAGAAAAGGCTAAACGTAACAACGTCAAAGTCGTTAACCTCGATATGAAAATTCGAGAGTAGTTTTTAAAATGAGTCGGCGATTAATAAATACCCCATCAATAAAGAAATTAAAAAATATTCTAAATTTTTCTTGTAAATTAATTCTTCAGACTACTGCTAGACAGGGTTTTCTCGAATAGGACGAAAGATTTGCATTCATGAGGGCTTCTATAATTTTTTCTGCCAATAGGCCTGCCACTTTGAAATGAGGTAAAATATTTGACAGATTTGATAGCGGTAAAGTAAATTTTGTTAGAAAACTGTAAAGTTTAATGTTTCTTCTGAAATATTATACCAAAACTGAGGACTAAGATGGGGAAAAAGGGTCTCCGGTTCTCTACACTCACCATGCGAAACACAGCAGCATTAAGCTGCTGTTTTACGCTGATATTCAGTGAGAGCGTGGTCCTTCCCCACTCGAGTCGACCTATTCGTGCTACAGCCATAATATAGCTGCAGCATGGCTCTAGCACGTAAAAATGTCAATGTACTGTGCAGTTGATTACAACCAAAATTACATGACAAATTGTGGTCACATTAGGTATAGTTTAGTTTTGTGGTGTAAGGGGCATCATCTTTTTCTCTCCAAATGCCTCAACCTTAAACAAGACTTAAAGACCGACAGATGGCGAAAGGTCTATTTTAAAACGTTACACCCAAATGTCACATGTAGCTGATAGGAAGCAGTATTACCAATGTGAGGGTGTCGACTTTATGCTCACTAACTTACCTACCCAGCTTAATAAGTCTAAATAGTCGCGCTTTAATTTTTTTATAGAAGAGGAGGCAAATGAGCATACGGCTCACTTATGGCACACAATAACCGTCGCCTGTTGAGAAAAGTTTTCTTTACGAAGGTTCTTAAGTCATATTGGTCCGGAAAGTTTGAAAAATGCTTCCAAGAAAATCATAATATTTTATGTGTTCTTTTAAAGTAAACGGAATTCTTCTAATCTGTATTATGTCTCAACCTACATAATTTCCTTTATTTCGCACAATTCACCCGATCCTTGACTTCAGTTTTATGTTACACTATTCTTACAAGGTTTCAAGTAAAGTGTATTATATTATGGAAACCTACCAAAGATACAACTAATTTTATTAACCTTGAATATTGGTGCATATTTCCAAGTCTTATTTCACGAAGATGACGTAAAAATGGTGGCACATTTACGAAACACATAGCGAAATATTGAATAAAACTATTCAGCTTCATCTTTTTAATTATTATGAAGATAAAGGAACCCGGAATGGGTTAACTTTGACATCGGGACGTCAATCACCTCGGTCCTCTGTGACCATGGGTGCTGCAAAGCACCCGAAACGTTGGGAATTAAAAATAATTAAAATTAAACGTAAAAATCGTTTTATTGAAAGTGCAGTGTTCGCGTAAATATAAGAAATCATTACACAGTGACATTTTTCAATTACTTACGACGGTGAAGAAAACATCACAAGGAAACCATGAAGTTTGAGAAATAAAAAAACATTTCGTAGATATGTGTGAAGTCCGCCAACACTTACTGAAGCAGCGCGGCGCGTCAGACTAATTGCACCAAAACTCTTTCAGAAAATTGTATAACAGTTTAAAAGAGGACAAAATAACAAACTACACTGTCGACGTCAGTCTATAAGCACTCTTAACTCTACTCTCTATTCTTGAACATAGGTGGTTTGGCAATGGTCGTATCAGATCTCTAGTGGGCTTATACGTTAACCCCGTCATCAATCCTGTTATTTCATTAATATGGTAATTCGGCCAGCAGCTTTTGAGAATAATGAATTCAACCATCTTTCCCGTGCTTTAAGATTTTTTATTTTAAAAACCTTTATTTTTAAATAGCTGATAACTTCAATCGAAAATTTTAAAAAGCCCCGACCCCCGAAACAAAAAGAATTGATGATTTTCAAACGGCTGAAAAGATTTTCTTGAATCAAAGCTAAGAACACTCGATCAAGTCACCTTTCAAACAAAAAACAACCAAATCTAAATCAGTTCATCCGCGTGGGAGCAATGATGCCACAGACAGACACACCAGATACATAAGTTAAACATATAACACCCCTCTGTTTGCGTCGGGGGTCAAAATGTGTATATAATACAATACCACTAAAACTACAGTACCAATAAAGTAAATAATTCTATTATCGAATATCAACATAATTCCGACTTAATTTAACTAATAAAAACCATTACAGTGTTTAGTAATACATTCCATTGACCAGTAAAATAAGGTTAGTATTATAGTACGACAATCATGTGATTAAGAGTTTAGATAACTAATTACTATCCGGAGCCAACATAATTTTACGACGTGCAGATATAATTCGTTAGTTTTCGTGGCTTGATATGTCTGCACTCTGCATCCAAGATAAGTCCGATTTTAGCGCACAAACGTTACATCGAATATTACGTGATGATACGTATGACACGTGATTGCCTCATAAATTAATGCTTTAATTGTTTAAGCGCATCCGATGACTTCTGACTTTATAATATTGAGACTTGCCGTATTCGAAATTAACTAGGAGAACAGCGGCGGGGATAGGTCTCGGTTTTGCTCGAGTACTTGGAAATTACACACACGCATTCTCTGAGCTACCACAGCTCTTAGAGAAGACTGTTATATTTTTGTTTTATAGAATAAGGGTGACAAACGAACACACACACCACCTGATGGCAAAAGTATGCGATGGCCCATAGACATTTAGAACAGAATTGCACAGAATACCGGCGTAAAATTACTTTATAACGCTGCTGTGTATATGTTAAGTATAGAGAATCGGAGACCCTTTTTAATGGTAACGGGACATTCCATTTTAATCCTCGGGAAGACAACGCATCTGCATTTTGAATCTTAATATATGATAAATGTAGGTGTCTATGAGCCCAGCATTCGCTTACCAACAATTTCTTAACTTAAATTTTAAATAAAACTTATTCTTTCGTTACAAAAAAATAACACGCTATCAACCTGCACATAGCAACACAATTAAATTGTTGCCAAGTGCTACTTTGTATAATATACCTTCAAATACAGCGTTTAATTCATTGCCGTGTGGTTAGGGTGTAAAATGATCCCATCACCCCTTTTCGTTCTGCTGAGTCGTAAGAGGTGATGTCAGTAAAATCTTTTGACTTCTTATGGATGGTAATATAACCATCTCGTGAAGTGAAAACCGTGTAGAATTTCCGTCCCCCTCGTGCTCTAATCCAAAGTCCTGAAACCTTTCAGCTCGAGTTACAAAACCGTTTTCAGTGCCTAGAAGACTGCAATGCAGTGGACGACATGAATAACAAGCTCGTGGAAACTGTCCATGCGGTCGGAGCTAAGTTCTGCAAGATCTGCCGCAGAAAACACAAAAACTCTCCGATCACACTCTTAATCTCATGGCTGTTAAACGAGAAATGAAGCTGCAGTCTTCAGCAGATTTGACAGCATTCAGGCAACTGAACAGACAGCTCTCCAAATGCATGCGACGGGACTTACGCAACTTCAATACAGCTCGTATCGAAGAAGCGATCGAGCGGAATCAAGACTCCAAAGTCTTTGCCAGAGATCTGTCTGCCAGAAATAGCCAACTGTCAAAGCTGAAGACCGAGTGTGGCAGCATCGTTTCCAGGACACCTGAGATTTTGAGTGAGATTGAGAGGTTCTATCGGCTTCTGTACACGTCATCGTTGGACCCACACGCAAGTGTGAGTAACGATCCAAGAGCAAGTCTTATCCTAACACTATTCCGATGATATCCCGGACGTCTGTCTGAGCGAAATTAGAATGGCTCTCCAGCACCTTAAAAACGGCAAGGCACCAAGCGAGGATGGAATTACAACGGAGATTCGGAAAGCGGGTGGAAAACCGTTACTTGAAGTCCTTCAGAAGCTCTTTAATTCCGTTCTCCATGGTGGGACTACTCCGGAGGCGTGGAGCAGAAGTGCGGTGGTTCTTCCTATAAAGGCGACAACGCTCTCTTGAAGAACTACAGACCGATTTCCCTTCTGAGCCGCGTCTACGTGCTGTTTTCGAGTCATTACGAATCGTCTCGCACGCCGACTCGACGACTTCCAGCCTACTGAACAAGCCGGTTTCCGAAAAGGCTTTAGTACCATAGACCACATACATACCCTTCGGCAAATTGTACAAAAGCCCGAAGAGTACAATCTGCCACTTTGCCTTGCGTATGTGGACTATGAGACAGCCTTTGATTCCGTCGAAATTTGGGCGGTGCTACAGTCCTTTCAGCGTGCCAAGTTGACTGTCGGTATATCCAAGTGCTGAAGTGTTTGTACAGTAGGACTACGATGGTTATCCGAGTACAGAACCAGAGTACGAAACCTGCAGAGAGGTGTAAAGACAGGGTGACGTTATATCCCCGAAACTCTTCACCGCTGCATTGGAAGACGTTTTCAAGCTACTGAACTGTAAAGGATACGGTATTGACATCAATGGCGAGTACATCACTCACCTTCGATTTGCCGACAATATAGTCCTTATGGCAGAATCGCTGGAGGACCTAAGCATTATGCTCAATGACCTCAATAGTGTCTCCCAACGGATAGGTCTTAAGATGAACATGGACAAAACAAAGATCATGTGAAATGTCCATGTCACACCTATGCCGGCAGTTGTTGGGAGCACTAAGCTCGAAGTTGTTGACGAGTATGTTTACCTGGGACAAATAGTCCGACTAGGTAAGTCCAACCTCGACCTTCTCGGTCGAGAGGTCAATTGACGGATTCAACTCGGCTGGGCAGCGTTCGGGAAATTACGACACATCTTCTCGTCAGGTACCTATACCTCAAAACCTGAAAACTAGATTGTACAACCAGTGCGTGTTACCAGTGATGATTTATGGATCTGAGACGTGTTGTTCCTTCACTGCTGGTCATACGAGGACGCTCAAGGTCGCTCAGCTAACTATGGAGAGGGCTATGCTCGGGGTTTCTCTGCGTGATAAACTTAGAAATGAGGATATCCGCAGAAGAACCAGAGTGACCGACATAGCCCAACGAGTTAGTTAGCTGAAGTGGCAATGGACCGGCCATATAGCTCGAAGAACCGACAACCGATGGAGAGGTGCTCGAGTGGCAGCCTCGTAGGCTGCCACTCGAGTGTAGGGCGACCCCTCACTAGATGGAGTGACGACCTGGTAAGACATGCAGGACCATGCTTTGTGGCATTCCTTGGGGAGGCCTATGTTCAGCAGTGGACTTGTGAAGGGCTGTAATGATGATGATGACAATTTTGGCTCATTCTACATTTCACAATGTTATATTGTCATAATTTTCTTTCAGTATCTTCTTATGATATTTATTTTCTTAGCAATATCTTTAAAGATATGTTTAGGTATTATTTGGGGAAATTTTTTTACTCACTCATTCAGATCACTATTATTAAAAATATTAAATTTAATGTTTTACTTTCACACTTTCGACTAACCTTTTAAATCAAAATTCCTAACTTCTAACTTCCAAATGCAGAAACATTTGGGTTATAATACCACATAATCATATTTTTTCATGAAAGAATCTAAGAGAAAAATAGACAGCCACCTAGGAGATTACTAATTACATAACTTAAATAAAAAATTTAAAATACCCCCGAAATAAAAAGAGCTGATGATCTTATAACAGCTGAACAGATTTTTGAAATATAGATAAAACAGTCTCGATTAAGACATCTTTCAAACGAAAAAAACTTAATCAAAATCGGTTCATCCGTTCAGGAGCTATGATGCCACAGAATGATACACAAATACACACTACAAACATATAACACCCCTCTGTATTTGTCGAGGGTTATAAAGGTATCGATATAAACAACATTGGTGCAGAACACTAAAAAATCAGCAAAAACTAGTGTGTGGTAAATATTATTATTATTATTAGGCAATTTTAATTTTCTTCACTTAATCTATTCAACAGTCACAAACTTTGATTACATTGTGATTTTTCTATATTTCATTGCAATTAACAATACTTTTACTTTCATGGCTATAAATAATTATTAATTACCAAATTATGTGTGTAGTATGTTAGTGGATTCTTGTATGCCACCACCACACAACAAGATAAAAAGGATAGTAAAAAATACTCAAAACTAACATAACTTAAAATAAAATAAACAAGCTAAACTAAATTAAGAAAAATACAGAAAAAATTAACATTTTGATATAAAAGAAAATGAAAAGGATGGTTGTAATATTTCTGGTGAGGAAATAAGTAGAAAAAACATTTAACCCTTTCACTGCCGTGTGCAGTCACTTTGTATGGAGTATTGCATTAAAACATAACTGATGGCAGCATATTATGTGTTAATGTAGAAAACCTGTCATTTTTAATGTAATTCTCAAGGCAAGATGTTTCCTTCTTACATTATAAAAAAAAATGATGTCATGTAATTGTTGTTAAGGCTTGAGTAAGACAGTTTCATAATGCTTTCAATATGGAAATAGCTACAAAGTTGCTACGTGTTGCATGGACATTTTTAGATATGTGCGCTAAGTGTTTGAACGCACATAATATATTATATTAATACATTCTTTTCTATAAATATATTAAATTTCCCAAACTTCTTTAAACAGAACTGTCAATATGAAAAGAAAAACAGAGAAAGTCGAAAATAAGTTTTGCACTGTTGAGAATGTGGTAAATTTTACCATATTTTATGATGTAATTAAAGGCAGTTAAAAAAAAACAGAGTCCACTAGTCATCCATTCTGTGAACAATCTTTGCCATAAATATGAGTGTAAATGTTTGAAACATGGCACATAAAATTCATTCAGTTTATTTCATGTGCGCAAAATTAGAAGATAAAAAATGCGAGAATGCGAGGCGTAAAATTTATTCAATGTTTTGAAATTGTGTGTCCAACTTTGCTCCGGTGTCTGGCACTGGACAGAATATAAATATTGAGGCTGTGGGATTGGTGCACCTAATCCACCAAATAAATCTCCTTTGCTGGAGATGTTAGTTATCTAAATAGTCACATTTTGATAACTAACATCTCCAGCAAAAAGGTATAGGAATACTGTTAGACTGGTAATGTCTTTATTTGGCCCACTTTTAAAGCAACTAAATTAAATGTATTCGATAATAAAATTTCTAGAGATAACAGTATTACCTATTTAAATTAAAAAAGTATTGTTAATAGCAATGAAATAACTTAATTTTAATAAATTAAATGAGATTCAACACAGAAATATAGTTAATTAATTAAAGAAATTTTGTTAAGGTATTAAATTTAAATACCTACAAGTAAAAAGGAAAAAGAAATTCTCACCTGCGAATATGTGAGTCTCAATGCGTAAAGAGCAACTTGCGTCGTTTTCATAATGTCCAAACCAAATTATTTGCTGGAAAAAATAGGTAAAATGTTCAAAAAAATGAGTAAATATCAAAAAACACAACTACGTCCGTAAGAAAACCACATAAATTAACTTTTACAAGGACCTATAACATAACCTAAGTAGGAATTTATGACACTCGCGAATTTTGACGAATATATTTAAAAAAAAAAATGTCATAATCGTTTAAAAAACCATGTTAAACCTTTTTACTAAATAAAACGGCATTTGAAAATGAAAAGTAAAAATTTCCAAATTACGTACAAGCACCCTCCAATTACCGCGAACCAAAGAAATAGTCACAGACAAAGAGTATAGCAGTATAGTAACTGTCCTATAGACTATAATCATAGATAAATAGATATGTAGCAAGCTATAATCTAGTCTACCTCAATATTTAAATAGTACAGTTCACCTTCACTTCACTTCTTGTTCTGTAGTCTTGTGTAGTTCGCGAACGATGAACGATTAGGAAACGTATCTTGGCACCATTAAAAGTACTCTGTGCTTGGCACTGTACTAGAAGAAACGTTTCCGAATGCCGATTGTTAGGCCGGCCACATACATACGGAATTCCGTTTCGGGATTCCGTTTCGATATTCCGATTCGAGATTCCGAACGCAGCAAGTCCATATAAAATCTATGACCCGCCACACACGTACGGTATTTTTCCGTACGGAATTTTCTCCGATTCGAGATTCCGTATGACCGCCTGCGCGTTCGGAATCCCGAACGGAAAAAAGCCGCTCCAAACGCAAGTCTTCCATAGATTTTGTACGAGTCGCAACACACATACGTAAATTCCGTACGGAACGCGCTCAGTAGTCTTGTGCCTGGTCGGTCATTTTAAAGATCGCTCCGTACTAGTTCATTACGGACAGTGAACTAGTTCGTTCTATTAGTTCTATTAGTTCTAATCGGTCATCAGTACTACTAACCTGTTTAAATTGTATCTATCTTTATGGAATTGTTATCTCAGTCAGTCACTGACTGAATCAGTTAGTGACTGACTGATAGGTTAATGCAGTCAGTCTCAGTCGGTCGATATTTGCTCGAGGCGTAACGTTGTTTGATAAAATATTTTATTAAAAAATATTATTAACTTAAAATTTGACATAATATTTGATTTCCCTTCATACTTGAACAGGCTAAGGACTGTCATTCTAGTCAAGTACCTGAAAGAGTATTCTTTTTTTGTAAATCGTGTTTTTTGGAAATTATATTTAGATACGAATTACACACTGATGAAATATGAATAATATTTTCCGATCTTACCTACCGTATTCTTTTTTTAAAGTTCTATCTTTTTTTTTAATATACTTAGATAAGAATTAGACGCGTTGACAAAGGGCTCTCAAGAATAGTTTTTCTCACAAAAGAAGGAACTTGAAAAAAAGGGACTAAAAAATCGGACTGGAGACATCTGGACTCTAACCTTGGTCTTCTGCTTTCGGAACCGCCCGATTTCCCCACTAAGCTCTTATAATCTTGTCTGAAATGGCGAAATTTACCTTCGTATTCTAATGATATTGTAGCAGTTTTTTATTGCATGAAAACACGGATAAAACGACATTTTCTAAAAATCAATCCTAGCTAGATCGATATATCGCCCCCGAAACCTCCCGCAAACTAAATTTCATAAAAATCGTTGGAGCCGTTTCCGAGATTTGCTCGTTTAAAGGTATTAGATAGCATTAAGCACATAGATAATATTATACCATTTTTATGTATTGCAATAATTTTTTTATCTATAACTACATAAATTTATTGGCCACTGCCTATTATGGTAAAAGGCTAAGCAGAGAGCAAGGATTTCTTGTAAGCTTATTAACACAGAGTACATTGTATATACATACACGACTTATTAGGTGATTTGAGTAGCTAGCTATAGAGAGGCATACATCGGCTCTTGTCCTTGAATTAAAGATGGTTAATATATTATCTTTTGTTAAATATAATTGTTAAAATAAATAGTTAAAAAAATTAACAAATTTATTAAATAAATGAAATTAACCATAATGAATAAAATTATTATATTTCAGTCCATTCAAAACAATCTGCGATCGATTTCTTACCTTACTGATTTATAATTAATAAATTAACCGTTAATAAAATTAATTAGCCGTATTTATGCCATCTAGCGTCTTCTTTACGTACCACCTTGAGAGTCAATTAACTTTCGTTCGATAAAATGACTTTAACACCTGTAGAATGGAGTAGATGGCGGTTTACAAAGCAACGTTATTCGTATGAAAACATTCCTTAAAAACATCAATACCTTTATTCCTTTGATATATTACATTAAAATTTAGGCTTCACATGTCTAAAAATAAGCATTGTAATAATTAATGCTATAAAATTAAACTTATATCCAATATTTTATTTAACGCCATGTCTACCTCGAATGACTACTGACCGCAACTGACCGATTCTGTTCTGTTTGCGTGCATCGTTCGCAAGCACGGTTTGGCGTTGGCGTCTTGCGAGTGTAGGTGAACGAAAAGAACTGTTAGACCGATTAACAATCGGCATTCGGAAACGTTTCTTCTAGTACAGTGTCAAGATACGTTTCCTAATCGTTCATCGTTCGCGAACTACACAAGACTAGCGCTCAGTGTTCGTCGCACGACCGAAGCGAGTAGATGTGTTTATGTATGTTTTTACATTTAATCTTATAGGTGTATAGCTTTTTGTAACCTTTCATCTTATTTTATTTAATAATTCGTCGAAAGAGTTTACAGACATCCATATTTAAAACATATCTCGGGATAGACAGATCTTTTTACATAATATTGACTATATTGCAAGCTTAGGGTGATAAGGGGATGCACCCAGTAACAATGATACAGGAACGCAATCAGAAAATCGTCGTCATTATTCGCTGGCAGAATGTCTAGACTCAATGGCTAACCTCTCTCAACTGACCCTTTTTATTCCGAACGGAAATAAACGTATGTGTGTGATGTGTTCACGGAATTCCGTTTCGGAATTCCGTTTCGATATTCCGATTCGAGATTCCGAACGCAGCAAGTCCATATAAAATCTATGACCCGCCACACACGTACGGTATTTTTCCGTACGGAATTTTCTCCGATTCGAGATTCCATGACCGCCTGTGCGTTCAGAATCCTGAACGGAAAACCGCTCCGAACGCAAGTCTTCCATAGATTTTGTACGAGTCGCAACACACATACGTAAAAATTCCGTACGGAACGCGCTCAGTGTTCGTCGCACGACCGAAGCGGGTAGGTGTGTTTATGTATGTTTTTACATTTAATCTTATAGGTGTATAGCTGTAACCTTTCATCTTATTTTATTTAAAAATTCATCGAAAGAGTTTACAGAAACCATATTTAAAACATATCTCTGGATAGATAGATCTTTTGACGTGACAACGTCTTATAAATTGGTTTGCCGGGTGACACTTCAAGAAACTGCGTTACGCCCGCTCACGTTATGCGCTCACAATGAGAGCGAGTGAGAGGCACGCGTCCCTTCCACTCTGGCATGGTTAGCCCGCCTAAGAGCGAGAGAGACAGACATAAAAGTGAAAGGCACGCGTCCCTTCCACTGAGCACAGTTAGCCCGCCTAAGAGCGAGAGAGACAGAGCGAGAGAGAGATATTATTTCATCCTTCTTCCTACTATACGAATGAATATTCACATTAAAATTATTTTACCACTCAAAGTCGTTGTCACGTAAAACTTTCGCCCGTATACCGACTTTACAGGCAACCAATTTTTTTTACATAATATTGACTATATTGCAAGCTTAGGGAGATAAGGGGATGCAACCAGTAACAATGATACAGCAACAATGGAATCGCAACCAGAAAATCGTCGTCATTATTCGCTGCCAGAATGTCTAGACTCAATGGCTAACCTCTCTCAACTGACCCTTGTTATTCCGAACGGAAATAAACGTATGTGTGTGATGTATTCACGGAATCCCGATTCGGGATTCCGAAACGGAATCACGAAACGGAATTCCGTATGTATGTGGCCGACCTTACCCTATATCAAATCGTACCTATGTATTGGATATGAAAATCCGATATTGTATCTATATATTTCAATATCTATATATTTGTTGATATCTTCTTTCTGAATAGAAGTCAGTACTCAGTATCACATGGTGATACGCGATTTATGAACGAATTTCCATAAATAGATTTATAGATATATTGTATTATTTATGTAATATAAGTTTAGTATTCTTAAAGTATTTCATAATATAAAAAGTGACATACATATATATATCAATAGGATTTATCCTGCGAGATAATGAAATAGAATATTAAATTGAATCGTGTCGTGTTTATGCCATCTAGCGTATATTGTACGTACCACCTTGAGAGTTAATCAATTTTTGTTCGATAAAATCACTTTAAGTATAGAATGTAGTAGATGGAGTTATTACAAAGTATTTTTTACTCCTTTACTTTAAAGAATATATTATTTTAATTTATTACACTTAAATTTAGGCTCTACATGTTTAAAAATAAGGATTGCAACATTTATTTGCTATAAAATTAAACTTTTATATTTTATGCCACACTTGTGGTTATGGTTAGTGGTTATACCGCTACGCCAAAGTAAATTATCCCATATCTAGAAAGCAGGTATAGTTTTTCAGAATCGGTGAAATATACTTTCCTTCATAATTTTCTCAGTTTTAATTTACATACCAAAAATAACATTCTATTAAATACACAATAAGATCTAAAATCGTTTATTTTGAAAACAGTGCAACACAACAAAATAATAATAAAATTATACTACTTAGACTGGATATTGAAAATGATGTGTTCTGTAATAAATCGTATGTCACTACTAATAAGGATTAATATTAATAATATTAGGCGTAAGCGTATCACCTTTTCGTTGTAAAGTAGCCGTAATATCTGTTTTAGCTATATATTCTATCGCGCTCAAGGTTTGTTCGGTATCCGAATCAATGTATATATTTAGATATTTTACGTTTCGTTTTTGAGTAGATATTAGATATTCTGCGATGACTCATATCAACACGGTATCGTAAAATCGTAATATCTAATACATAGTTAGTTTGTCGTCCGATATATAGATATTGGATATTGTACTGATATATAGATATTGTATCTATATACGATTTGTATCGCCCACTCCTACTCGCAAGACGCCAACGCCAAACCGTGATTGCGAACGATGCACGCAAACAGTGTTCTGGTTCTCGTGCAGTCGTTCACGTTAGCTTGCCCTTGCTACATATTTATTTATCTATGATCTATGGTTCACGTTCAGGGAATGAGGGCACGGCATCCATGACTTTTTTGCCACTAGGGCGGCGCCACTTAAATATGTGGCGATACATAGACTTAAAATATACTTACGCCAGTATATTCTAAGTATATGGAGGCGATATGAGGTTTACCCTATGGGTTTACCTTTAATATTTGGCGGATTACATAAGTGCGGAAAATGTAAAGGTTATGTTCTACCTGTTTGACACCCAAACCAAATGGCAAAACGTTCTTCATTCTTAACTTTAAAAACTTTAATTAACATATAGTGACGATCCATTTAAAAAAATAATATTAAAACTTGCGAACCGCATTTAAATTACATTCAGTAACTGTTAAATTATCACAATATTTTTATTATTTTATTGTTTAAATGACATAGCCCCACTGGGTTTTCACCTGTATCGTGGAGGCATTAATTGCGCAATATGCATGAATTGCGCAAGGACAAGTGTCCAGTCCCGGAACAATAACTTGTGGGTTATGCAAAATACTGCTCGTTGTTCCGTGCAGGATTCGAGCTAGTCTTGAGTAGTTCGCGAACGATGAACGAATAGGAAACGTATCTTAGCACTGTTACAGTGCTAAGATACGTTTCCACTGTACTAGAAGAAACGTTTCCGAACGCTAACTGTTAATCGGTTTAATAGCTCTCTTCGTACACATACACTCGCAAGACGCCAGACCGCGCGTGCGAACGAGAGCGTACGAGAGCGAGCGAACGCGAGAGTCTGTAGTCAGTCATTCGGATAAAGGCGGCTCTTCACGTTGGCCAACATAGTGGCAAATGTGTTGGCAAAGATATTAGCCAAGAGTTTGTGATGGCATCCACACGTTGGAAGGTCGTTCAGTTTGCTTCGGTTTAGGCCAACGTGCGGACGAATTTATTAAAATGGATATTGAGATGCTAACGACGGAACTAGTACGGAGCGATCTTTAAAATGACCGAGCAGGCACAAGACTAATTCGAGCGCGCAGCCTTCTGTCTAGGAGTGGGTAATATCGATCATATCGAAACTATACATCGATATTTGATATCGGATTTCGAAACGCTATATTTTCTGAAACTATATATTGAAGATATTATGCCGTTCTAGTATACCTTGAGATGAAAATCGACCTCATAGTTATTTCGATACCGGTTTCGCAACGATTTTTGACAAAGTGGATACTGACTCAATACTGGGCTACGTACGTACAGTATATATAGTGTATCCTACTATATGATACTTAAATTGACTAGGTACTATTATAATAACTAGAGTATGCACTATGTATTGTATACAATATACAACTAAACTAAAAGTCACCAATAATGGACTGTCCTTCATACTTTTATCAGTTTAGGACTGCCTGCAATATTTTCCGTTTTGAAAAAACCGTGTTTTATTGTTTTAATAGTTAATTAGGTACGTATAAATGTAGATACATATACCGTCTTCCTATAATAAGGCAGGCGTATTTATCTGTATATACAACCGTTTTAAAAAGTTAAGCAGTACAAAGTTAAAATAAGTTTTTTGTTTAATTTTTTACTAACTACTAAATATTTACATTGTTTACCTATTAGAAGTTCGAGAGATTATTCAAATTTGTGTTTGTTAAAATCAACATTTAAAAATACAAGTTAAAGTCTCAATTTAACTAAATTAATACCAGTAAAGTAAGTACAGACAAATTTACACTACAGATTTATTAAATACACCGTTATAAATAAGTCACAAATTATTTTCTTAGTCACAAAATTATTATAAACGAGAAATTTTTAAGTTTAAAATGTACTTGCTGCACTATAATACAAAATAGGTACTTATAAACAAATAATTATTTACACTATTATAATGTGAGTCACAAAATTAAATTGTTTTATACCAAAATAACACAAATACACTCTAAAACAAAATCAAATAATTAATTTCAAAACTTCCAAAACTAAGGAGGAACAACAAATAAATGCGCTCACTCGATTGTTTTACCTACGTGAAACTAAAAATAGAATACTTCAAAAATACTTAAATTTTCGCTCCTATAGTTTGGCCGTTCAGAGAATGCGTTCCTGACACGTCGCGATTGAACTGACGACGTAATTTTGTAATGGCGTTGCAGTTACGATAAAAATATTTTTGCTGGTTTACCGTTTTAACAATTGATGAGCATTAAAACAACATTATTATATCAATAATCAATGAATGTTATAATTTTTGTGCCAAACTGAGTGTCAAATAACTTGGTAAACAATATTTTTCTAAATCTATACTGTGCTATTACAAGGTTATGTCAGCGCTTTATATTTGTAGTGCTGTGCTAACAATAACAGGCAATAACAGTATCGTAATCTGTTCTTATACTAACTGTATACTTTATAAAATAATACGTTTTGTTTTTCTTTTTAAGAATTTGAAAATAATGGACTATAAGATAACTTTTATTAAATATAAAAATAAAACTACGACCAAACCGAACGCGCGAAAGAAAGTAGCATTTTTATATTTAGGTTGAAAATGGTAACCCCAAATGGCGTTATGGGCCGCCATTTTGTGACGCTAAAACAGTCGTCTATTGTCGTTTCGTGCGCATAGACCACGTTCTTCAAGCGTTTTCGATCTGTTTT
Organism: Parnassius orleans; assembly: GCA_029286625.1. NCBI lineage: Eukaryota > Metazoa > Arthropoda > Insecta > Lepidoptera > Papilionidae > Parnassius > Parnassius orleans. The sequence continues at coordinate 1,788,845 of JAGSMP010000083.1, forward strand.
TATTTGATTACCCGGCTTTCGTTTAATGGACTGTTTCTGCTTTTCAAACTGACATCGGCACTAAATCGGACTTCGATTGTGTTTTGTATTGCGTTCATTTTACTTTTGGTGTAATAATGCCTAAACGTGGACAAACATTGAAAAGTGGAGCCTTGAGTTAATCATCAAGCTGCAAGATTACTTTGAGGGAGCGGCAAATGGCGGACCCTGTTACCTGTCGAACAAGTACAAGAACGCGTCTCTCAGGCGCTTGGAGTTAGCAAACGAACGATAAGAAATATTAATAAAGAAAAGTTCGGCTCTACTGGCACGGAAGATAATATTTTACGTACTCGAAGAAGAAACGTAGAACTAAACCGTGACAGATATTGACACCTTTGACGCCGATGCAATCAGAAATCATATATATGGTTACTATTCCAGAAATGAATATCTCAACAGGAAGAAGCTTTTGGCATCGTTAAGAGAAGCTGGACTGTTTAGCGGGGGTAAAACTGCTTTAACCAAAATCTTAAAAGATATTGGTTTTTCGTATAAAAAAACAGACAAAAGAAAAATTTTATTAGAACGATACGACATAATTTTAAAACGGATAAGTTTTTTGAGAGAAGCAAAAAATATTGATAACTGGGATAATGTCGTGTTCATTGACGAGACATGGCTAAACGCCAATCACACGGTTTCCCGTTCTTGGACGGATGATACACAAGCGTCGACGTCGAAAGTACCAATGGGTAAGGGCCCATCTGATAATATGCCACGCAGGTTCTGCAAAATACGGCTTTGTGGAGAACGTGTTACTGGCATTTCAATCAAAACCACAAATGACTACTACGACGAAATGAATGCCACTACATTTAAAGAGTGGTTCCAGAACGTGCTTTTGCCCAGCCTACCAGAGCCTTCTGTAATATTCATGGATAATGCCTCCTATCACTCGGTTCAAATACAGAAACCACCTACCCAAGCTAATAAAAAAGAAGAAATGGTGGCTTGGTTACAAGCAAAAGGCATTGACGCAAATATGCAGATGCTAAAACCAGAGCTAATTAAATTAGTTAAAGAAAATAAAGCGGCAAATGTGCGATACGAAATCGATGAACTGGCTCTGGAGTACGGTCATCGCGTTCTAAGAATTCCACAGTATCATTGCCAATATAACGCGATTGAGCTAATCTGGGCTCAAATAAAAGGTTACGCCGCCCGCCACAATACTTCCCCACCATTTAGCACGAAAAAGATGATGACCCTATTAAAAGAAGCCTGCGGGGAAGTCACAAGAAATGACTGGGCAAAGGTTGTTGAGAAGACTAAAAACTGGAACATTTTGACCGAGATATCAGGATTGATTCTGTTATTGATAATAATATAATTATACATGTAGGCGAAGATGATGATGAAGACACCACCTCCTCAAGCAAATCGGAGTCTGATTAATATTCTGTACGCACATTCAATTCAATGTACTTTATTGCATAGAAATACAGATTGTAACTTTGTAACAAAGAATAAATAAAACAATTTTATTATATTAATATTACCTTTTTTTGGTTAATTAAATTACTAAAATATAAATTTTAAATGATTCCGCCAATTTAAAACGAAAATAATCTTAAAAATAACGCGGCGGTTCATTTTGGAACGTTAACGAACTCAGTGTTATGTTGTGCCCATTACTAGTCGTGACTAACTGATAGGTGTCAGGAACGCATTCTCTGAACGGCCGAACTATAATTTCTTTGCTCTCTAGTTCAAGGCCAAATGTTAACAAGTGCTACAACATACAAGTGTATTGCGATCATTACTACCCTTGGATTAAGGTCAAAAGTTGAAATTTCATAAAACAATCGTGCCAAAATACCAAGAGAATCGAGTCTGCTCGGTATTCATTCGTGATACGGTATCGGTTTGACTTCGGATTTCCATACTACTGCGATACAATATCGTCGCAAATCGCGATCGGCTACCCAATACAAGCAATATAGTGTTTCGCCCGATATATAGTTTTTGGTCAGGCCGATATCGGATATACGATATTGAAGGAATATATAGATTCAATAACTATATACGTTTTGTATCGCCCACTCAGTGTCTCCATGTACACGGAATTACAGTAGATGCACCGTAATTTGGTCTTTATCTACCGTCAAGGTAATATGGCATTACCGTGTCATATGTCACCGATACCTCATGTCAATGTGCTCAAATGCCCGAGTGTGAGCGCATTTTCAGCCAAGTCAATGATAGAAAAACGAAAAAACAAATAAACGTTTAACCAAAACACTAAAAGGGAATATTTTTCACCCAGCAATCAATGAAAAGAAATAGCAAAAACTGTGTTGATTTCAGGCCTACTAACGATATGTTAACTAAAATGAATAAATCCATTTACGAAAAAGATATTGTCATGCTAGGAGGGTCAGATTCAGAATAATATTGTTTTATTTTAGCATGTTTTCAAAATAATTCTTAGTAATTAATTAAAAGCAAATATATTTCGACTTGATTTGGTTCATAATGTTGTATTTTTCTTCGAAAAGTTATACGGTAATTTACACGGTACACTTATAGTTAATCTACCGTAATTTTATCTAGAAACACCGTATTTTTACCCTTGCAACACGGTAACTCTCGATTTACATATGGAGACAATGTGCCCACTCCTACTTCTGTCTGTAGACGTGGGTCGTAACCACGGAGCAAATACAAAGAGGAGATGGCATAAGCAACTGTGCACTGTGATTCTAACTAGGTCCTGACGTCATCACAGTAGGCATGGCTTTACCTAGTATACTGTCAGCGTTCGTCCTGTGCGCTTTTGTGTCAAAAAATGCAAATCGGTGTATTTTCGTAGTATTAAGAAGAAAAGGATGAAGTGTTGTGTTTTATCGTGTAAAAGCTACTCAGATAGACGCTCTGATGCTATGGATGGCATCACATTTTATTTGTAAGTAATTTTATACCTAATTTATTAAAAAGGTTCTAGAAAAATTTCTGCGTCGGCTTTCAAATGTAATTAAATATATTCGACACTAGACGGCGACACTTTGTGTCATGGGAACTAAAAATATAAAGGTACGTAGAGCTCAGTATTGGTAAAATAATCATACGAAGATTTTGAAATTTGTTTTGCAAGTCAAGGTAGCTAATTACATTGTAACATCGATATGCGAGTAGTTTTACTATTTATCGGTAGATGGAAAATATTAAAGTGGGCGGGGCTTAACATCCCCTCACCCCGCAAATAGTCACGCGTTATTACATAGTGAAATCTAATTACAACACCTCCTCTTTGTATTTGCTCCGTGGTCGTAACGTCTTTTGGACGTAATCGGTTTTACGTAGTTTCGTGGATATGAGTAATTATAGTTTCAAAACTGCTTATTTTTGTAACTAGTTACTTCTGTATACATTACATCGTTGGTTAGTTTTGCGTTTGTATTATGTTATGATTACGAAAACCATTAACAGGTTATAGGTATTATAATATTAGTTTTACTTTTGTGTTATGTTATGATTACGAATATGTAACAGTTTACAGGTATTATAATATGTATGCTATGCGTGTAATTTAAGTATAAAGGTAATTTTGTCAATTGAACTTACCTTCATACTTTTCCAGGCTTAGGACTGGCTGCAAAATTTCATTTTTAAAGTTGATTTTGTGAATTTTCTAAGACGGAATGCAGGCGTATTTAGAAGTTCATTTGATTTTATGTACAGTTTTTTTTTCTTTTACAGTTTACGCATATTTTGCAGTTTGATTAAAATATTTACACTTTGAATCGGTTTGGATCCAAATTTACATTTAAATAAGTTAGTTGGGCCACTTTATTTTTTCAGACTGGTGCAACGTTCATTGATTGTAAGACCGGTTTTACTAAATATTCGCTCACATGGAACGGAGGTAGCGACTATGGTCCCGTATCTTCGTAGCAAAGCGGCTAGGCTGGGATAAAGCAAAAAGTTTTTAAGAACACAGTTCACAGACTCGAGACAATAACATTCGTCAATCATCCCTTGCACTTGTTACTGCCTAAAATTCTAATAGAAACACGGTCAACTGGTCAAGGTCGCAATTTCTTTAAAAAAAACATTATCATAATGAGTTTTAAGTCTTTTTTTTTATAGAATAATGGTGACAAACGAGCACACAGTCCACCTGATGGTAAGTGGTTGCAGTGGCCCATTGACATCTACATCTATCTTCGTTTGCGAATTTAAATGCAGATGCGTTGTCAGCCGTGAGGACTAAGATAGAATGCCTCATTTCCAGTAAAAAGGGTCTCCGGTTCTCTACACTCATCATACGAAACACAGCAGCATTAAGCTGCTATTTTACGCTGGTATTCTGTCAGAGTGTGGTCCTTCCCCGGTCGAGCCGACTCATTCGTGCTACAACTATACTATTAATATAGCTGCAGCATGGCTCTACCACGTAAAAAAAAATCCAATTGCATATAAATTCGCATGGGCATTTGCATTTAAAAAAGACGCACCGATTTCTATATTGCCGTCTCTTTTTATCTTGCGTGTAAGCCATACCTATCCCGAAGGGACTCTTTACTCTCGTTGTGCGAGTCGTATATCTTATTACGTACCTATAATCATCTTAATAATAATCTGTTCAAAACGAAACGCTTACGCGTGCGCCGGTCGTTGTGTGAGTGTCAACCGCGAACGTAAAATAATCGTTACATTTTTGTCCACGAAACTGGGTTTACGATTATCTAGCCTCGTAAGCAGTTTCTGAAACCGATTAACTTAAATAACGCTCACCTCTACTGCTCTGCGCCGTGGCTCTATGCTGGGTCGCTGCGCTTGTAACCGTCGATCACCGTCGTCGATTATCTTAAAGACGTTTATTTACCAATAAAAATGTTAAATATTTTCGAAATATTTAACATTTTTCTTATAACGATATAATTACCAAAATAATGAAACCCGTAACTAAGTTACCAAGGACAGGCGGTTAGATGTCCACTGTATACCTGGATGACTGGTATCTCATACATCGAATTTACTATGAGCGTAAATAAAATAAAAATAACAATTTAACTTAATTAGTTTTAGTAAAAAATAAAACTAAAATACAATTTTGAAAAAATTGCATTAGCATTACAAATTTTTGGGTTCAATAATGAATCTAATAATATACAACATTTATAAAAGGTGTAAAATATATCAACTCGCGGAGCCTGGCGGGTTGTTGCTTTCAGGGTGTCCTGGGATAGAATATAGTATACTTTATACAAATCCTTTTACTTATCTGTTCATGACGTTTACATAAAAACATGACAATTCTTTAGACCCTTCAAGGTGCACAAGGTGACTTTCACTGGTGGTGAGGGCAGTAGATAACTTTGTCCGCAAGATCAGAGACGACAGTTATCATAGTGAAACATTTTCTGACGCCTCAACTACGGGTTGGGGAGCCGCCTGTGATCTTAAATAGTAGAAAGTTGCCTGAAGAAGAATTCACATGCGTCGTTATTTAGCGCTGCTGGCAGCATATTTTGATCTAGTATTGCAAAAGATTTGTAAGATGGTCAAATGTTACTGCGCATATCGACAACTCTATAACGCAAATAGATAAATAACCGAATGGGTGGTGTACAATATCCTCAATTAAGTAAAATTACAAGAATCATTCGGCAATGGTATGCATCTAGGAAATGATACACTTAAACATACTTTAATAAATTTAGTGATAATAAAGTAAATAATAAACTCCAAATTGCCAAGAATTCACCCATATAATGAATAAGCGCTAACAAAGTTGGCATTTAAAAAAATTGTACATAAACTTTATGTACCACAGATTGATCTTTTCTACAGTCTTTTAAATAAAAAGTAAGCATTATGCCATAAATGCTTTCACCATCTGCTAGACTAAATATTTCTCCCACACATTTTCTCCAATTTCCGTGATACTGATAACGATTAGAAAAATTATATCAGACATAGCAAACGGCATTGTTGTTGTACCTATGCGGCTAACTCAGCCTTAATTGTCTATTTTAACAATTTGATAACTTTAGAAATAGTGCGCTTTTCTCGCAACCTTTTTCTCTTAAAATAGGTACTTCATCCCAGCAGACAGAATACTTAGAATAAACGCAGCAGAAATCATGGCAGATAGCTCTGTAAGGCTATGCGATGTATACCTAATAAAACTAATGGAGCTTTGTGCAAATAATTCAATTAATTAATTTAAGATTTCAATTCCTAAAAATAGTCGTTCTTTTACCAAATGCGAGATTTTAAGGGTGTCTGATAAATACCACCTCTACCAAAAACGATGATGACATCAGTCGTTCTAAATTACTTAAAAGCTGTAAATAACAATAACCCGTTTGCGAAAATTGACAAAAAATGTGTTACATTTTGCCTCTTACAAAGAATATTAAACATCTCTTTATTTAAAAATCATTTGCTGTCCGTTAGTCTTGCTAAAACTGAAAAACGGCTCAACCGTTTTTTATAAATTTCTTTGTGTGTATTTATTTTAATGGGTACTTAGACGGTTTAGATTTCCATTTGGACACGGTAGGTGGCGCTGTGGTCAAGATCCGGAAGACGCCCGTGCGAAGCTGGGGAGGATCGCTGGTATAATAATAAATATTAAAAACATAGTACGACACATCGATAAAATTATTATAAAAATTCCCGATCTTAATAATATCTCTAGTGTTTAAACAAATCGGCCCACACTAGTCTCGATTCTCTCTCGAATTAATTTCGATGAAAAGTCCGTAATATGTCCAGCTCAAACTCTAAATACATATTGGAAAAAATCTCCCAGTTTCGTTAACAGAATTCTTGACGTTTAAGAAACCACATCGGCCAGCCTCCTACGCAAATGCTTAGTTGTTGGATCAGAGATACACAAAATTTTTGGGTTTTGATATGTCTATATTTACGGCACATAGTACGCGACACGCTGCCACATCGCGCACCAGGGTTAATTCTGAATAGTAAGATGGCCGGAGTACTTTCAAACCTTTTGCAAATTTTTGAATAGAAATATAACGACGATGATTGGTTAACGTTCGCAAGTGTCGTCTACATTGTATTATTTAATGAATACGTAATCGTTATCCTCTTATATGGCTACTTGTAATGGTACTTTTACCTAACATTAGAAATTATTTTTTTTGTGGCGACAATATAACATTGCGACTTTATAATCAGATAGATTAATCTAAAAAGATTACATAAATATAAATTTTATGTGTGAGTTTCATACAAAATTAAAAAAATGTTAATTGTGAAAGAGAGTTGAGAATCTTCCGGTCACAGGAGTAGGGATAACCCCACTCCCGCGGAACACCCACAGACTCCGCTCTCGACATGTCATTAAGTTTAGAGCTGAACACAACATTTTTGATATTTTCTGGATAATTGGGTACCAGAAGAGCGGGCGGGAGTAAGTTACTAATCTCTTCGGACGAAGCACCTCGTATAATTATGATAGAACTTCACTTAAGTAAGTTCGTTTAATCATTAATTATATGTGACGTTACTTTACAAGACATGACGACGCAATGTTAGCAACTTTAATTATTTATTTTTATTACTTTATAAGTCTGAAAATGTAAAGAAAATAAGACTAGACTTTTTATTATTAGCTTTATCTGTTTGGATGAAAATTTAAAAAAAATTCAAAAACATGATGTTAAGGCAGGATCTTGATAATGCCCTGTAGCGGTGGCGTATAAGTAGCGGCACGAAAGTCTAGCGGTGACAGTAATTGCGCATAAGTCGCGCTGATTGGCTTATTGCGCATAAGTGACGCTGATTGGCTCGTGCCTATCGTTCACACGCGCTGATTGTCTCTCCAGTGGCATTTGTGCAATTCAATTCGTGCGCGTACCCTCCACGTTTCGTTCAGCGCTAGACTTACGTGCCGTGACTTGTAAAATAAACTACTACCTCCTATAAATAATATATATTATTACTTAGAAACTCTACGATCCCATACCATCCCATAGAGTATCGTAAAAAACGACATAGGGAATTGAAACATGAGATAGGCAACAATATCTTCCTGTTATCAACTCAAAGTAATAAATATTGCGGAACCGGATTAATAAAAATCCCTAATTTTACTAAGTCATAGACTAAATGAATTTATCGACAACATTTTTGTTTCGCTAATGGCACATCAATAGAGGTATGTATGGAATGGAAAAACTGGCAACAACCTTGTAAAAGAAAGAAGGTGAGAATATCTTTTTTTGTACCATGTTAAACGTCATATGTATAAAGAGTTCAGCTATAAGAATTTTGTTCTTATTTTAGTACTCTATGCTAGTAATAACTCTGATTGGCTGTACGATTTGATTATGCTGATCGCGGTGTACGATTTGATTTTTGCCATTTTGGCGCCGATAGCAAAAGTGAGCGTCCACGGAACTAATAATAGAGATAGGACAGTGTGACAAAAAATGTCGCTAAAATTCTATACCCAGGCCTATCTTGTATAATATATTTGTGTATCATTTTAATATAATGCCATAAAATAAATAAATGTATCAATTAATACTTATGTGTTAGACACAAGCTTCATATCTCAAAAACTCTATCTACGTTTTTTTTCCTAACTATAGAACCGATTTTGTTTCGGGTTTGCCTATTTCAACAATAGCTATATGCACAACTAGAATTTTACAAACTTTAAATTATATTAAAGAACATAATACCACAAAATATAATTGACGTCATAACCAATTTGCTTCGGACGCTAATTCACAAGTTTTATGCTTTTTAGTCACAGTTTTAGTATAGTCTTTTGAGAACCCGTAAATTAATAAATATTTGATAATAATGTTGTCAGCGACTTTCAATATTGTAAACGGAGTTTTTGGCTGGAACTTGACCGTCGACGGATTGTTGCTCCTGTTTTATCGTTTAAATAATGGTTTGAAGTGGATTTTGATACGTAAAAGTGATGCCATTTTGTGTATTAAGTGTCCTACGTATGTGAACTATTAGAGATAACGTCGAAACAAGTGCTTCTATGTTGATATAAACCTCAAGTTATTTTGATCGCTTAGGCGTTTTATGAACTTGAATGACTGTCGTCAGGCCCGCCTAAGGGTATTAGTGTTCTGTGCCTCTGTCACTCTTGCTACCTGCGTGAAATAATTACCTACAATAGCGAGCTGCCCCAGGGGTAGATCGCAGTCGGGGCTAGCGCGTTCTAGGCGATTGAATGTTAAAGTTTTTTTAACGCTGTTTACGTAAATAATTTTTTGTACATACTTGTTGAAATACTCGTCGAAATAGTTTTTATTTAGTGTTTAGTATATTTAATAGTAGGATAAAATAGTTGAAAAAGTTTTAATGTAATTTAAGAATAATATATATGTATATTACCTATCTATTTGATAAATTATAATGGCAAAACGTCGTTCCTACTATAATTGTTGCGGGGATGGATGTTTAATGAGCAATTAAAAGGATTCAGATATATCATTTTTTAAGTTACCGAAGGATAATGAAAGGTAAATTTATTTAATTTTTTTGTTAGATAGGTACTTATAGCGAAAAAATAATTAAGTAATAATTTAACTACAGAAGTAATACCTAAGTACTTTATTAGAAAACTTAGTTGAAATTTACTTCACTACCCAAGTACCTACTTACATACCTATACTCGTCTTTGTAATTAAAATATTTTAAGTTATAATAGCACAAAATACTGAAATTAAAACTTTGTTTACAAGATTTTCAACTAAGTAGATCATATTTCTGTTAGGAATCGTATTTCGGGTTTATTTGTTGTTAACGTTATCTACCTATACGAACCAAGCATCGCGATTCCCGACGAATGGCCTTGCAAGTTGCGTGCGTTGGGCATCACAGAACTCACATAGTAGATAATATGGTCGATTACAGTCAGCATAGGTTTTGCTTATTTTATCGCATGTACCACGGAATTGCTCTGAGGAATTGTTCTGACTAATTCCAGCCGCTTAATTTGAGCATCGCACATCGCGACAAAACTCGCGATACCATCCATACCATCTGGATGATTGGCGGTCCACCACTGTGCGATTTAGAAGATGTTTTCTTCCTCGCACAACTTTCAACCACAACTTCCTCGAACAACTTTGCCCCTCTCCTATAAAAAAATAAATAAATAGGTACTTTACCTAAGTAACTTACCATTTCACAATGTATTTCTTTACTCTTTATTAACAGCCCTTAGCAACCACGGAAAGTCCGTTGTGACGTAGTAAGGAGAAAAGATGCGAAGTAATACGGAAACTCGCGCGCAGCGATAAAGTTTTATTTAGATTGCGTGCGCGATTTATCTGATTAATAATAACTATGTAGGCTATTAAAACGTCGGCAAGCAGTCAACATCAAAGGAGTGCAACTTCTGTACGTAGTACTATTATTTATTCTGTGCTGTTGCTACAACAAAAAAAAATTAGGAAAAAGTATTGATCTTATGACATGTACGTAAGGTATACACGAATTACTTTTAGTCAAGCATAAAAAAATTGTAAAAAATAACTGATTTTGAATCTTAAAAGTACGAGTAACTTCAGCTCTACTTTCTGTCAACATTATCCACAGCCTATATCGTCTGAACTATCATCACTATTTGCATATGGTTAAGAGCTATGGTAAAAATCTGGAAAAAGAAGGCAACGAAATTAATTGAATCGTCAAAAATGGCCATTTCTGTTATTTATCACAGTGGCCAATGTTACCTGGTAACTTTTGATAATTTCCATAAAACTGATTTTAGGTATTAGGGTTGACACAAAGAAAGATTAAACAATGTTTTTACACTAAATTGTTTTATTTAAAAATCAGGAACCAACTAAATGCGCGCTTATAGCGACTATGGAAAACATATGTAAATAAAATCAAAACTAAAAATAAGAATGAGTTTATAATATGAAAAACAAACTTGTAACTATTAGGTCCTTACATATGAAATTGGCGTTTTGTACGGGAGGAATATAAAGTCAATTTTTTTTGTAAAATATATTTAATTAATCAAAGTATGCACCGGTTATCTATGCACTTTTGCCGTCTCATAGTTCATTGATCCCTTTACTAAAAAAACCATGAGGGCGAGAATCAATAAACTCTTTGAAGGCAGTTTGGACTGCCGCATCGGAGTTGAATTTTTTTCCTTGTAAGAAGTTGTCCAAATTCCGGAAAAAATGGTAATCTGTTGGAGCAAGGTCCGGGGAGTACGGTGGATGCCGCAGACATTCCAATTGTAGCTCATCTAACTTAGTGGTTGTTTGTTGTGCAGTGTGTGGTTTTGCGTTGTCGTGAAGCAGCAGTGGCCTAGAGCGATTAACCAATCTCGGTTGTTTAGCAGCTAGTTATTCCTTCATGGTTTGCAGTTGCTGACAATAGATATCTGCCGTAATCGTTTGGCCAGATTTTAGAAAGCTGTAGTGAACGACACCGGTGCTAGTCCACCAAACACTCACAAGTAACTTTATTTGACTCAATTTTCGTTTAGGGCAGGATTTGGCTGGGTCTCCAGGGTTCAGCCATTGCGACGAGCGCTTCCGATTATCGTACAGTATCCACTTTTCATCACAAGTAATGATTCGATTTAAAATCCCTTCATTATTGTGTCGATTGCACAAAGTAACACAGCAGTCGACGCGTGTTTGCAAGTTCGATTCACTCAATTCATGAGGTACCCATCGTTCAATTTTTTTTAATTTCCCGATTTGCTTCAAGTGGAGTAATACAATTTTATCACTTACCCCGAAGCCTGCAGCTATCTCTGAAGTGCTTTGTGATGGATCCTCTTCCACAATAGCCTTTAATTCTTCATTTTCCACTTTGGTCTCCGGCCGTCCACAGGGTTGGTTCTGAAGGTTGAAACTTCCAGAACGAAAACGTTGAAACCAAAAACGTACCGTGCTTTCTTTTGCGACACCAGCACATCATTAATCCTTCGAGCTGTTTCTGCAGCACTGGTGCCACGGTAGAACTCGTACTCGTAAATATACCGATATATCATGTTTTCCATTGTGCGGTAATAAGCGACGCCAAAGAATAAAATAATGAAGAAAAAACAAATGAATGACTGTTTTGAAAACTCAAATATACCAACTAAATAAATTTATAAATTTGAATTTGGAATTCTTAACCAAAGAGGAGATATTTCAGATCAAATTGGTCAGTACGACAAAACGCTAATTTCATATGTAAGGACCTAATATATACCGTCTTAACTACCCAGTTCTACATTTTGACATCAAGACTCAGGCCTAGCGCCGACCTGATGGCGCGCGTCGATACTGAGAAAACAATTTGTTGTATTCTCAGTACATATTGTATTATAAGTTTGAGAATCCTTAACACCCCTCTGTGGAGTTAAGGACCCTTTCGTGATATTTCACCCCCTGAAAATACATTTCGAATTTCCCGGGTTGTCACTTAAGTTAGTTTCGTCAAAATTCATTATGTTCGATGCAGGAACATTTTTGATAGTTTCCTGTAAATTTACAAAATATGTCATAAACTCATCGACACTTGTTTCAGTCCGGGCTGTTTTGATATTTTGCGTATTGCGTACTGTGAAATCACAAGAGTTTCGCAACAGAAAATTATCGACTCTAGCTTTTCCAGGAGGTAGACCCTCAAACAAGTCCTGACGATATTTTTTTTTAAATATTCGAAAACCACGAGACCTAGGTCTAATTAAGTAAGCGGACAACCGAATTTAGCGGCGGCAATCGGAACTTTCACTATTTTGGCTTCTTATTTCGCTGATAGACGCGGTAGATATCCAACAGACTTGTTATGTTTATTGTGGACTTTGTTCAATATGGTCTGTTTAGGTATAAAAACTAACGTGCAGTTGCTCGTGCTGATAACTTATCATTTTCCACTAACTCAACTGCTAGTTCAAGCATTTCTTGGCTATAGTTTTTATATTCACGGGCCCCAAGACGCCATCTTTTTCTTTCTTTCTGCCTGGATTTCACTTTTCTTTTGTTCTTGAAAAAAATAAAATAACTCATTGCTACATATAGCCAGGTATATGATACATATGAATTGAAATATATAAGAAAATTTATATTATTTTCGCAAACACAAGTTTCATATTGAGAAAATGTAGTGGAAAGAAGAAATCAACAAAAAACTTCTAAATGCAGTCCATCATACTACCGAACCACCTTATTGTACTTTTAAATTACAGTGTAAATTAATTTTAGATAATTTTAGATATAGCACTCCTGCTTATAGTGTGATGCTATTTTACAGGAGCGACCAAATCATGGCTGAGATCTGCCTCCGATGGGCACCATAGAAGTTGGAATAAAAAGTTCCATATCCTGAAGTACCACATCAGCGACAGAATCAGCAACAACCCTGGGATCGTCCAGCGAGAAGCAAACCCGCCCCCAAGGGTAGGATGCAAAGAAAGACCGCATTCCGTCCCAATCCGCCGACCTGTAATGCCAAACACGGTGACATCCTGCAGAAGGCATCTGCAAGGGGAGCGTGAGTGGCACCACACTCCGGACAAGACAATGGTCCCAGGAGTCAAGAGGGGCGTTTTCAGAAACCTGATATCCGTCCGGATGAGAGGTCAGCAGAAGGTCCAACAGAGAAGGTGCATGATCCTCCACATCTGGAATCCGCGTAGGCGAAGTAACCAGCTGTGTAAGACCATATGCCAAGGCAAAGTCATAAACAGATCTCCCCGCATGATCGGTTAAACGTGAACCGAGCCATTCGGCGAGGTGGGCGTTAAAATCGCCAAGGATAACGCGGACATCACACTATAAGGATATCTCTGCGGATGGGATCTGCTGTAGCAAGGAATCTGTAGCCATTTGAAAGTATTCGATGAGTCGGTCTGTTTCGGCATTACCGCTATGGGACCTATAGAGGCATGTCCTCTCTGACGCATACGCAAACTCCATCCCAGGGCCCAAAGGAGTGTTCTAATTTGTACCCCGGGTAGGTCTATGAGGGATATGAAGTATCAGCCTTTAAGCGACACTTAACACCTGAGTCTCGGTTAAAAAGAGAAAGGTGGGCTTCGCCGTCACCAGATTGTAGTGGACATCGTTAAGGTTTGACAGTTTTAGTCGCGAGCGGAATTCCCTATTCACCCGTATACGCGGGGCAGCCTGAGCACCCACGCTCAGGAAGAGTAGGGTAGCTTGGGCGTGGATGCTCAGCGAGGGATTCTCCGTCACCAGGGCTCCTGGTACCCTCCTGGGGTAGATTTTTTGTTTGATTTCGCTACCATTCATGGTATTCTGCGAGGTCGTGGTGTCACACTGGTTCGAGCCGGCCCATCCGTGCGACATCAAAAGCTGCCGCGTGGCTCTACCACTGTTAAAACGTAAACATGGAAAAAATTCTATTTACTATTTCTTCTCCCCATCATAAATAAAACATCATAAATAAACAACCGATACACAAAAATAAATTATTTTCTTCGTTGTGAGTTACGTTAACGTTACATGGTTAAGTCCAGTCTTAACGAATAAACCAAACACAATAACTGCCTTTCCACCGGGCTCTTTTTTGCGCGAATACTTCTCTAATACTTTCACATTTTTCGTAAATGCCAAATTCCCACTAGACACTTTGAGCGCGAGTGAAAGAACGTGTCGCTTAAAGGCAGATAATTGACGATAAATATGGCCGCATGTGGCGATACGGCATAAGCACCTCACAACGTGAATCTACCTGTCCCATTTATAACTACTTTTACGTTTTACGGAATTAACCGGTTAATTTGGGTGTCAAAACCGTAAGTAACCGGTAACCTTAATCGTTTAAGTTAAATAAAAATCGGTTACTTGTTAACCGGTAATTGAAGGAGCGATATATTTACCGGTAATTAATCGAAATTAACCGCTATTTTTAAATCGGTTCCGAGCCCTGGTCACAAGTACGAGCATGTAAACGCCTTTTCGGGCGTTCTCGCTACTCGGCCCGAGTTATGAGTATTCGCCTGTTCTCCACTCGATGTTGGTTTTTTAACACGAGTAAATGCAATGCTCGTGTGCATTCGTATCGTGAACATTTAAACTTTTTTTTTTTTATAAAACTATTTTAATAATAATAATAATACCTACCAACTGTGATGGTTTGGAGTAACGAATCCACTATTTTATAGAACTTTATCAAGGAGAACCCGTGATATGGGTCCTAGAAATCAGTTTTAAATAAATATTAAAGAAAATAAATATTTAATCATCATCATCGTCATTACAGCCCTTCACAAGTCCACATCTGAACATAGGCCTCCCCCAAGGAATACCACAAACCACGGTCCTGAGCTATCTGCATCCATCGACTTCCTTCATGTCTTACCAAATCGTCGCTCCATCTAGTTCTCCACATCCCCAAATAAATATATGTGGGTCTATAAAAATACGCACGTCTACCATGTTTAAAAGATGTGTAGAGCTGGAGAGCTTATCTAGATTGTTACATATTTATTTATCTATGCTTGCGCTAGTACTAGGGATGGGCAAGGGAAATATATCGATATATATCGAATCGATATTTTATTCAGTATCGGTATATATCGCGTGATAAATATCGATATATCGTCATCATTGGCATGATGTAAGGATAAGGCCTGAAATTTTATATTACTGACGGTTGGACGACGAAAAAAAACTACAACCACACATGAATGCTATTGTAGCTCCTTTTGTTGTTTCATGTTTTGTCCATTACAACATTTTAAAATATATTGAAATTGATATATCGATATTTTTTGCCCAAGCCTACTTCTTATTATTTTGTGTCTATGCTTCATGTTTACTTTATTACCGGTTAAGCCAACCCCATTACAAAAAAAAGAAAAATAATTAAGTTTAAGGAGTTTAAGTCACTTGTCCAAAAATGGAACACTTTTAATATTATGTCTTGTTGATGTTCTCAACGTAAATTCTTACAAAGAGTAGGTACAAGGCAGGCAATTATTTAATTAAAAATGTATGACGATCAGTCATCAAACGATGTGGTTTTGGTAGAAGAAAACGAGGGCGTGAAAGCAACAGGTTATTACTTAGAACGTAATTTTTTTTTAGAGGGACTTCGTCAAAGTAGATAATTATGTCAAGAGAGATACATCAGCATCATCAGTCCAGCACCACTGCTGAACATTTATTCTACTTTAGCTAGTGCTTGATTCAATCCACTTGAAGGTAAGTAGACTTGAACATAAGCTTGCAAACATTTGCAGAACAATAAACTTTTATTACGATATTGTGTACTATATCATTACATATTTTGCTGCACTTACAATCAAACTATCGATTGTTAGAAAATATAAATACTAATAATGTGTCGGTAATTAATTATTTAGTTCAATCAATCAATTATTTTATTGATTACTGACACCAATTTCTCGAAAACTGCTGACCGATTGTAATTATTGTTTTTTTTCATTAAATAAGTTAAGCTTTAGGGGTGGTAATTTACATGACATTCTTGTTGTTACTACTTGCTGTTACTAAAAAGGATAAAAATAAACTTAATAAAAAGTAAATACCTACCAACATCTAAAACTGTAATGAATAAAATAATTTCCACATGTTAGTTTCTGAAGTCAGTGCTAAAACATAGTGTATCAATGAATTAAAGTCCTGACTTTAGAAGCTATTAAGTGGAAATTATTTTGTTCTTTTTAGTTTTTGAAAAAAAGTTAATTATTTTTATAACTATAATGATTGTAAAATACCAAATACTGTAGCAGCTTGTTCTGTTATTTTGTGGATACTTCTTGATATAAAACAGAAACTGTCAAACTTTCATAATTTTTTAAACTAAAACCCATAGATTTTTAATAAACACGCTCTTGTTTGATACTTTCATAAAGCTGCACAAATGCAAATTATTGTATGGGGTCTGGATGTTTGTCCATGTGCAGTTTATATATTTTAAACTGTATCTATGATACAGAAGAAAATTGTGCTGAAGGTCACTTTAAAAAAAAAGAACAAATGAACCCGTATCTGATTGTGGCAGTATACTGGCTCTTTTATATTTATTTTTGACTAGTGATCTGCCCCGGCTTTGCATGGGTGATTTCTAGATCTCGGTAACAGCACCACCTACCAGTTCCAATTGTGAATATAAACCATCCAGGGACCCACAAAATTTTCATCAAAATCGGTTGAGCGGTTTTCGAGTTTTAGTAAGACTAATGGACAGCAATTGATGTTTATATATAGAGATAATTTGGTTTTTAATTGTAGGTGGACCAATTATAGAACTTTTCAAGAGCCTTATCACTAATGACTATAAACAAAACACTGTTTTGACTAATGCTCAAATAGTAGACATTTTGCAGATGGAGTTTAACATAAACATCCAAAAAATCCATGAATTGGAAGTAGAGATATATGTAAATGTCATAAAAAAATACCTGAAGGATTGGCCTGAATGGGATGAATTTGAACAATCTGTAATTGATTTTAAATCTGAAAATAACAGTAAAGCAATAACAAGCATTTTAGAAGAAAAGTATATGAACCTGAAAAATTATTTGGGTAGCATGTTAGAAATAGCAAAACAATTATCACCGAATGTTGTTAAGAATATTCCTATGACAGGACAAATGTATAAAATAGAAAGTGTAAACAAGGAAAATGTTGTGATGGAAATACAGGCAACAAGGAAGCAACTTAATCACCTAATATTAAGACATCCAATATGTAATAATTCAATTTTCAATGTGAATGAACAACTTCCTAAATATTATGACTATCCAAATACATTAACACTCGACTCTATTCTTAGTTGGTTAGGAATGGAGATTGAACTAAAGTTAAAGTGGGCTCAGGGCAGCGTAATAAATCTCAAATATGAGAACTGCCACAAGCTGCAACATACACTTGTTAATAAAATGTTAAAACTGAACTCTTATCAAAAAACACCATTGAATCAGCAGTGGGAAGTAAAATGTAAGAAAAAAAATTTAACAGAGATATCCAAAGATGTTATTTTGAATTTATTTGAACAATGTATATTAAATGATAAATACCTGAAATGGAAACCTGTTTTGATAAGCATGCATAAGATTTTGAGTAATATTACACAAAGTATGCCATCTAGTATTGGTGTTCCTGGAACTTTCAGAAAATATTTAAGCAAATACGGTTATGTCAGGTTCTTGTATGAGAATGTGACAGATGAAGTGATAGATACTGAAAAGTATGATTTGCAGTTACAGGAAGTTTTGAGTCCAATGTGTCAATTATATATTGGACTCTATCAAAGCCATGAAGAATCTATTAAAATACACTGCTACTTCTGTCAGGTGACTTTTGCAGGAGAAAATGTTGCATGGGAAATTGAGAATCATTTTAAGAGCCATATTGTTGAACCGGACTGGCAGTGTATAAATTGTAATAAAACTATTACCATGTCCCATTTGACAAGGGCAAACTGGAATCACACTTGTGAGCCTGCCTCTTTGTATCAGTTGCTGTCAATGAAACAATAACAATATTTAACATTTTCTACAAAGACAATCTGGGGTGTAAAAGTGATAATAATTCTAAATGTTATTTACGAATAATTATTATCATCATGTTTAAAAAAAAAGACTGACCTTGTGGATGCAACAGGGAATCTATCCAATATGTCTATTAGTGATGGTACTTGTATACAATTCATAATGTAAGGCTTGACCATAAGACACATAAAAATATAAGTAAATACCATAACAGAAGCACATTTTTTTTTATTAGCCTTTGAGCAGGTTTGAATCGAAGGAAGGAGGGAGATGTGTTTACATACATAGCTTATTGAAGCTCTGCTTGGGTTATTTAATAATTCAATTACTTATTTTTTTTTTACATCATCTATGTCAAATCAGAAGACAAATATACTTCAATCGGTATCGATAATTGAAGTTGAGGCAGGCAATGCATGGTGCCCCCGAACGGGTTCCCGCCTTGTCGTGGCGGGGGGGCTTAGTAGCCGCGGATTGGTCACCCGCGGTGAAAAAAGAGGAACCTACTTGGCTGGCCCGTGGTGTAGGGCTCGCCCGAGGTGGCCACTGTTTCACACACATGTGTGTTGGTGGGCTGCGGCGAGAGGGGTGCCCTCTCCCCTTATCGCTGCAGCCGAGGTGGAGTCGCGGAGGAAAAGGAGTGTTAGTATGGCGATGCGCCACTCGCCCTGTCCTCCGCGACTCTGACGGGGCCGCACTGGTGATGCGGTGGTGATGGGGCTGCGGGGGGAGAGGAGTGTCGGTATTGCGAGGCGCCGCTCTCCCTACCCTCCACAACCGAGTCTTGGTTGGCGGCGGAGCCATAGACCAGATCCGCCGCTGGGGTCGGGAAAACTAGTGCTTCCAAGTGCTCGTTTTTCCTGGCCCCATGACCTCCGCGTATCGGACTCGGGGGAGTCCGTTTCGCAGTTGCAGTAAGAGGCCGTGGAGGAAGGCGTACCTTGTGTTCCTGGTGCGCCTTACCTGAGAAGGAAGGGGGGGAGGAGAAGTCCGAGGAGAGGCTGCCATGGGGTGGCCGGCGGTGGTGAGGTCGCAGATGTGTGCGAAACGTTCCCGTGGCCCTGCCAATATGCGGCGAAGGTGGAATACCATGGGGTTTTAGTCGGTGCGATTCCGACATAACCCGTCCTTGCCCCCGCGAGACGGGTATGCGTAGGCATTTCTCCATGAAAAAAAAGGCAATGCATGCTGCTGCAGCACTATTTGTACATCGTACCCACTGACCTCTATTATATAAGTACGCTAGACACATCGTGATATAATGAGGCGATTTTATTTTCGCCATTTTGGCGCCGTTTGCAGAAGTGAGCGTCCACGGAACTAATAGAGAAAGAACAGGGTGACAAAATATATCGATATAAATTCTATACCCAGGCCTACCATTCTAATTATGTATCATTTTAATATAATGCCATACAATAAATAAATGTATCAATTAATACTGATGTCTTAGACGCAAGCTAAGTTATACCTCATATAAAACAAAAACCTACGTTACGTTTTTCTTCGTAACTATAGAACTGGTTTTGTTCCGCGTTTCGCCATTGGGTATGTATGGTTTATGCGAGAGATTAAAACTAGAGTAGGTAGCTAAAAACTAAAAATATTGTAAAGAATTTATTGTTAACACTTAGTTCGCGTAATAGAGAAATTCAATAAGCTGCCAAAATATTATGCCTATTTTCAGTGGCGTAGCTATGTAACCAAGGGCTCCGGGGCAAAAATGAAATTGGGACCCTATTTAAACTAAACTAAATACTTTAAAGGTGCAAACCTACTTCATCATCAGCTGCTTGTCGCCGACTGCAGGGCATAATAAAGCAAAGCTACTTACTACTAAGTATTATGTGTAACGCATAAACAATGACGAAGTAGATAACATAATGATTTCTTATATTTACGCGAACACTACACATTGAATAAAACTATTTTTACGGATTTTATCGCGTTTATTTTACTATTTTGATTCCCGACGTTTCGGGTGCTTTACAGCACCCATGGTCACGGGGGGACTGAGGTGTTTGACGTCCCAATGTCATAGTTAGCCCGGCTACCTTCAGTTTTTTGAATATTAATTTTTGGTCCGATCTACGCAGAATGAGCTTACAGTATCTTGAAGTATTGCAGTGGTATGCTTGGGTTTGGATTTAATTTTGTTAATTATAGGATTCTAAGCAGATGGCAGCACCCATCCATCTTCTCTATTGAAATTAGGGTGTTTTTTAATTTCAATAGCCTCGCGTATCATCCTTGGTAGGAATCGGTGTTCTTTTGCGAGGATTTGTGGTATATTTTGCGGTTTCTTTTCGAATTGTTTTAACGATAATTTGATTTGAGATCTGTAACAGAAAAAACAAAACAACTCGACATTGGCTTACTCTGCTCCTTCTGTTTCGATCCTTGTTTTCTTTTATTATTTACAATAAATAGTAAAATGAATACTGCAACGCCAAGACGCGCCAGATGGAGAACCAACTCCAGCTTGCGCCCAAGAAATTTAAGTCCAAGGAGCAGTGTGACTGTTGCTTAAGGAAAGGGATGATAATGAAAAGAAATAGTTAACATAATTGCCAAAACACACAATTGAAATGTGATATGGTTAAGTTACATACAGAATAACAAGTGTTATAAAAGAAGAGATCAGCTACAGGAACGGTTAATGAGTTTGACCAATGCAGCAAGGAATATGAGGAAGCTCTCAGGTTTATTGCTGCATTGAAGTTGTTGAATGAGGCTAATGAGCAAAAACACAATTTAAAACATATATAGATAACCTTAACGCCTCCCAGACTCAAAGCCTGTTCTCTGAGCTTGTGCAATGTAATACTTCAAGAATTTTACAGCAACCTGCAACTATAGATTTGACTGGTGACGACTCTTCCACTTCAGGAAACACAGTAAGGATTAATTGCATAAAACCAAATTGAAGAAGTATATAAAAGTTAATATACATAAGAGTAAAAAAATTAATAAAAATAAGATTAATACAAAAATTATGTTAATTTATGTAAAGAAAAGCAAGCATTGATATATGAACTTGTTGTATTCAATTGAGGTGGATAATATAAAAAATAATGAGACTGACGTAGAGTGCCTTAAATCACAAATGTTATCACTTACTAACTCCCTTCAAACTGTGTCCAATAAATATAAATCAGCCCAAAACGAAATAAAAGAACACATACTGGCTATGGATAATCTGGTAAAGACATGTAAATACAATGAGGAGCGTTTTGACTCCTTAGTTAAACATCAATGTGAGTGTCAGCATTCAATACCAGCTTTTCAGAGTCGGTGTGCTGAAAATATTATACCACCACCAAAACTCTATGACAGTGCCATAGCAGAGGAGCTTAAAATAAAAAATGACTCAAATATTAACAAAAATAATATAATTGTGTATAGCGATGACATGGGAAAAAATCTAGGCATAACTTTAAATAACTCTTAAAGGGACAAAAATTACAAATTGCTGCATGCCTGAGCATTTTAGTGACATCCTAAATAAAATTATAGTTACTAAATTTTGCCCAATTAACAATAATTTTTGTTAGAAGAGGCAGTGTAATAACAAACAGTTATTAAGATATATTGAACAACTTAATAACTTAAATGCAACAAAATTGTCTTGTTCACACTGCCTTACATACAGGGATTGCCACAGGAAAATAATCTAAGACATAATTTAAATATACAATGAATAATTTAATATGTAACAATAATTTAAATTTGACATGTAATTGTGATAATAATGACAAATTTCATTTAATTGACATAAATAATTTAATAAAAAAGTTTTGGACAAAAGATAGGTATTACCTATCCAAATATAATTTAAGACTGGTAGCAAATTTGCTATCTTATTATTTACTTTTTAACTCAGCCAAGTTTTTGGCTACCAAGACTGCTTTATTGAGCATGATAATCATTTGACATTTAATTTGGAATCAGTTCCAACTAATTTAAATTAGTAAATGCGACAATAGAGGCAATCTCTAAATAATAAGAGTTTAATTAATTTTGAATGCAGCCCACAAATAAGTAATAAAAATTGTTTACACTGGTGCATCAAATATACAAGGCATGATGGGCAAAGAATTGGAAGTTGAATTGTTTTTAAATAGTAACAATATACATATCCTTTGTATTACTGAACATTGGCTAAAAGATTATAATTTCATGTTTAATTTCAGAAATCACCAGGTGGTCAGTTCCTTCAATAGAGAAAAAGTTTACGTGGTGGCTCCTTAATATTAGTAGATAATCATTATTATATAAAGAACGTAAGGATATTGTGAGCCTCTGTTGAGCGAACTGTAGAAATGGCTTGTGTCGAGCTCGAGCACCTCATTGTTGTAAGTGTTTACAGACCCCATGTGCCACTTATGACTATTTTGAAAGAATTGTGGAAAGTTTTGCTCAACTTAGTAAACAGAACAAGTCTGTTGTAATATGTGAGACTTTAACATCAATCTCCTTGAAACTTTCCATTAGTAAGTTTAGCTCATTGTTTAAATCATAATCTTGTTAATTTATTCTTAGAACCAACACGTATTGCTGGGCCTAGTGCAACCTGTATAGATAATATTTACAGATATTAAGCCCTTGCATAAATCAATTATTCAAAATTTAAGTTCAGATCACTGTGACAGTTGGTATCATTGCCTACATAACAAAAAAACAGAAAAATAAGGAAGTTGTGTTTGTTCCAATAAATGACCATCGCTTGGAGAGGTTTAGAAGTAATATAATAAAAGACCCATCACTTTCATTTAAAATAGTGCTAATTATTTGTATAGTATGTTATTTAAAATTATAACTTGTGAATTTAGTAGAATATTTACTTTAAAACTTTGAATGTCGCAAATCATTTAATGAATGGGCGACAGTAGAATTTATAAAGTAGAAGGAAAGTTATATGAGCTTTATAATGAAAGATCATATAATACTAGTGTTATATTTAGAGATTATGTAAAAACATATTCTAAAATATTTAAAAAGTGCACACAGCTAAGGCTTTACATTTAAGTAACAAAATTAAAACTGCATCCAACAAATTATTAAATGACCTGGAGAATAATAAATAGTGAACGGGCAAGGTCAAACCGCGCAACTCGGATTTTCAATTGAATATTAACAACAGTTTAACTCGATCTGATGAAGAAGTTGCATGGCTTTTGAGAAACATTTTACTGATGTTCTTTTGACAACAAAATCATTAAATTCTTCTCCTACTGTCGCCGAATCATTGTTAAACAAAATGTAAAGGCTTGTTCAAATACTTTTAAATTCCATAGAGTATTGCTAAAAGATATCGTTAAATATTTTAAAACAATTGATGTTAAGAAAACGGCAGACTTATGGGGATTTCCAAAAGTTATTTTATCTATAATAGATATAATAGCACCTTATCTAGCCACTATATTTAATACAAGCGTCGAATCTGTGTGTTTCTGATTTAATGAAACATAGTAAAGTTACCTTTATTTAAATCTGGTAGTACATTAGACCCCGCCAACTTTAGACCGATTTCTGTACTACCAACATTTAGTAAAATTTTGAAAAATAATTTTAGATCAGATCTTAAGTTTCTTTAATATTAAATTGTTACATAAAAATCAATTTTGGCATAAGGTCGCTCGACAACTGACGCTGGAGTTGAGCTTATTAAACATATTTTTTGCATGGAGAATTCGAGGATGCTTTGGGTATATTTTTGACCTTTCCAAGGCCTCTGACTGTGTTCACCATGAGACATTAATCAGAAGTTACAGTACTATGGTGTCAAGAACACAGCGCTTAAACTTATTATTTCGTAAGTAATAGGAATGAAAGTTATTATCAATGGTAAAAGTTCTTCCGGGTCACCTGTACCAATGGTGTCCTCAGGGCTCGATTTCGGCCCATTCCTATTTCTGGTATATATTAATGACTTACCTTCCTTGTAGGGATAATCATGATATAGTATTATTTGCTGATGATACTTTGATTTTAAACTTAAACGTCAATCATTTAAATGTGACGAAGTGAATAATGCTATATCAAAATTAGTGCATTGGTTTAACGTTAATAATCTACATTTAAACGGAAATAAAACTAAATGTATTAAATTTACAACAACTAATGTTAAAAAATCTGGGTACCAATGTGTTTTAAATGGGAAGAACTGAGCCTGTTGAATCCACTGTTTTGGCATCTCTCGACGCAAAGCTCAGTGGGGCCCCATATATCCAAACCAGCAGACTAAGTTCTGCAGCCTATGCTGTAAGATTAGACCTCTAATCTTTTACAGCATAGGCTGCAGCAAAGATTAGAGGTCTCACTAGTGTCGAGACAGCTAGACTAGTTTATTTCAGTTATTTCCATACATGTCTATGGGATTTGCTATGGGGAAATGCGGCTGATTCAGAAACTATTTTGTTTTACAGAAGAGGGCCATTAGAGCTATTTACAACCTAAAACCGAGAGAGTCTCAGAGATAAATTTAAAGAAATAAATATATTAACTTTGGCCTCTCAGTATTTACGAAAATTTAATGTATGTTCACAAAAACAAAGGTAGTTTTAGTAAAAAGTGATATACATTCTAAAACACTAGAACAAACATACAAGCTAGTGATACTAGCTCTGACCCACAGAGTCAGTAATTCATTCTTGGGGCAATGTATACGCATTACAACAAGGTCCCGGAAAGTGTACAGGCCCTCTATTACCAAGTTTAAATGTTTTGTTAAGCTGAAATTGTATAAAAGGGTTATTATAGTATAAATGAATATATGATTGATAATAACCCTGGGAATGAGGTGGTTTTATATAAGCTTTCAAAATAAATTTTGTACTTAAATAGTTTGTACAACCATTAATGTAAAACTTACTTTAAAAAAAAGTCCTGCTGGGTTTCTTGTTGGTTCTTCCCAGGACAGAGGTTTTTTTCGAACCAGTGTAAGTAAAATGACTTTCAATAAGAATTACACATAATCTATATTGAATAAAAATTATTCTATTCTATTCTATTCTATTCTATTCTATTCTATTCTATCAAATCTGATGTAATGGCGGGGACGATCTTGAACATGTTCACAGACTGCAGACTTCCCAGAGCGTCGGTGCCTCACGTCAGCTATATGTTCTTTCACGCGGGTTTTAATGGATCTTTTTGTTAGTCCTATGTAAGAGAGACCACATTCACAATCAAGCTTGTACACTCCTGCATCTTGTAGAATACAGTTAATAATATATGTTGTCTGCCTATATTATTAAGTAGATTACAGTTAATCATATAGGCAGACGACATAACAGTGGAAGAGCCACACGGCAGCTTTTGCTGTTACACGGGTGGGCCAGACTAGATGGAGTGACGACCTGGTAAGACATGAAATGAGAAGCTGTAATGAATGGGTGGACCGGCTCGAACCGAGGAGATCCAGCCTTACAATTAACCAGCGTGAAGTAGAAGTTTACTTCGCCTGTTAAGTGCAGGTGGTCGAAGGCCTAAGCCCTCTCCCACTTAACATGGTAGTGTAATTAAATAAGAAACCATCCAAGGAGGGTACCAGCACCCCTGGTATTGGAGAATCCCTGGCTGAGCATCCACGCCCAAGCTACTCTACTCTTCCTTAGAGCGGGTGCTCAGGCTGCCTCGCGTATCCTGGGGAGGGGGGTGGGGGCAAATTCCGCTCTAAGACAAAGGTGACCCCTGCCACGCTATCCGTGAATTTCTGCAACATCAGGGGATTTCATTCGAACGTTAACGAAGTCCATTAGGTACCATCTGAAGACGGCGAAGCCGACCTTGCTCTTTCTAACCGAGGCGCAGGCGTCCTCTCCGGTCGATACTTCTCTCCTATCACATATCACATATTATATCACAAACCAACTCATCGACTACGTCCAAACCGCTGCAGACTCCGTGATACAACAGGTCCCGTCTTCAGAGATCGTGATCCTTGGTGATTTTAACGGCCACCACGCTGAATGGCTTGGTTCTCGTTTAACCGATCATGCGGGAATATCTGTTTATGATTTTGCCTTGGCATGTGATCCGACACAAATGGTTACTTCACCTACGCGGATTCTAGATGTGGAGGATCGTGCACCTTCCCTGTTGGACCTTCTGCTGATCTCTCATCCGGACGGATATCAGATCTCCGTCGACGCCCCTCTTGGCTCATTGGACCATTGTCTGATCCGGACTATGGTGCCACTCACACTCCCATTACGGTTGCGTTCTGCAGATCGCCGCCGTGTTTGGCACTATATAGGTCGGATATATTTGATAATGATAATTTCGCCTTCAAGTCGTTACGATACGGTTTACACAACGCTCGGTGCGCATAGCACTACTCTACCTAGACGTCAAGTCTAGTGGGCCTGATAGAGTTCCTCCCATTATGCTGAAGACGTGTGCTCCCTAGTTGGCACCGGTTGTAACGTGTCTTTTCTAAACCTCTTTCTCCCTAGGCTTAGTCCCGAACTCAAAGAAGACAGCTTTAGTGCACCAGATCCCTAAAAAATAACCGAAAATTGACCGCTCAGACCTATCTAACTTGTTCTCCAAAATAATGAAAACCATTGTGAACTGCCAGCTCATGAGTTTGAGGATCACTAACTTAAAAGTGACCGCCAGTACGATTTCCGTTGGGGTTGCTCAGCTGGTGATCTTCTGGGTTACCTCACTCATAAATTGGCAGAGGCAGAGAGGGAGAGCCTGGCCATTAGTTTGGACATAGCGAAGGCCTTCGATCAGGTTTGACACAAAGCGCTTCTTTTCAGCCCTTCCTATGGGCTTCCCGAGAATTTGTGCAACTGGATCAGCAGTTTTCTTGCAGATTGGAGCAACCAAGTCGTAATAGAATGTGCATGCTCCATTTACAAGCCTATGTATGCTGGTGTTCCACAAGGCTAAGTGCTATCACCTACGCTGTTTCTTCTGCTTATCAATAATATGTTGCCAACCAGTAAAGTGCACTGGTGATGCTTTATACACCGGCTGTGCCTAGCCTATATTTCTCGGGAAAACGTCACCGAGTACCGGAACAAACTTGTGTCTGAAGTCGAGTCTTGCCGGATAAGGTCTTGATTGGGGCGACAATCTAATTAAGTTCAATGCCCAGAAGACACAAGTTTGCGCGGTTACCACAAAAGAACCCCTTTGTCAACTCCTCAATTTCAGGGCACTTTGTTACACTCAGCCAGTATCGGAATCTTCGGCGTTGGCATATCGAATTACGTGTGCCTGTGGTCACTTGGAAGGGCTGAATTGCCTCTTAAAAGCTTGGCGTGCTCAGCAGAGGACAGTATTTTATGCCGCCACACTGCTTGCCAACTTTAAGGGGCAGGTTCGTCAGGCAGGCCTAACATGGAATACTGTTCTCATCCCTGAGCCGGGGCTCCCTAGTACCAGCTCCTTCCACTTGACCGCATCCAGCGCAGAGTGGCTCGAATCGTCGATGACCGACGAAGACGAAAGACGAGACGAAGAGATGTTGCATCCCTTTGCATTTTCTATCGCATTTACCACAGGGAGTGTACAGAGGAATTGTTCGGATTAATTCCAGTCACAAAATTTCATCAACGCATTTCACAAATCCACATCATCGGGATGTTTGGCGGTCCACTACTGTCGGACCGATACGACTAGGGAGCTTCAAGAAACGAGCTTACTCTTTTTTAAAAAGCCGTCAACGCGCCTGCAATTCCCTGGTGATGTATTTGTTAGTAGGCGGTGGTCGACACTTGCCATCAGGTGAGCCACATACTCGTTTGTCCCTCTCTTCTATATAAAAGACAATAAGACGAAGTAGACAATTATCTTTAACAATGTTCTTTTTATGTTCTGGAAGTGGGAGTAATTTATGTGATTTCAATTTGAGCCGTTCGCGGTCAGGGGCCAAAAAGTTAAAACTCGAAAATTTTTATACAACTAGGATAGTACAATTTTTCGAATTTCGTTCTTGAGGGCGAGCCTGGCACTGTTTGCCTAGTGTAACTGTGTTACACCACTGCCTATTTTAACAATACGTATGTCTATAGGTACAATTAGAGTTTTACAAGCTTTAAATTACATTAAAGAATACCGTATCACAAAAATCATTGTTTTATGCTTCTTAGTCTCAGTTTTAGTATAGTCAGTTGAAAACTTGTAAATTAATAAATATTTGATAATTATCTATTATTATTAGTGAATCAGAATCAGAATCAGAAATTATTTATTTGCCTGCTTGTATTACGTTATAAATTATTTATTTGCCTGCTATGTATTTACATTTGCATCCTCGCGGCCGGTGAGCCGTGCGAGGGTGAGTCAGCTAACTTATGTCCTAGGTGGATCTGTGTTTGCTGTGTTTTGCTTATTCATAATAAAGTTTATACAATAAAATTATTATGTATTTCATTTATTTTTGTGTACTTATTTGCTAGCCTTAATTATCTTATCCTAAAGGGCACGAGACTCCCGTGTTGTCGGTGTAATTTGTGTGTAATTTTTCTTTTTAGGTTCATATACAATTTCACCTATTCTATGATTGGTCCTGAGGGGATTGAATTCTCCGTGCGCCAGGTAGGTGTCACCGGGGGATTCTAGGTCTTTTATTTCCAGCTGGGAAATGTTGTCCAACATCTTCTGATTTATGTTCTCGGCGCGTAGGTGCCAGGCTTCTATTTCAGCCATCTCCCATAGCGCCTCTGTGGATATTCTTTTCGGTAGTTGGGCAGCACTCTTGAGTGCCATTCTGTATTGTCGTTCGATTTTACTCAGGTTCGTCGCGCTGTACCTCGATAGCAGTTATGCCACTCCGTAGTCCAGCAGTGGCAGAATGCAGGCCTGTATTATGGCCAGTTTGGTTTCTAGATCTGTTTTTGCGTAGTACCCAATTATCGGGCCCAGGGCTCATCTGACCCGTTTCAGTTTCTTCACTACCTTTTCGGTGTGTTGATTCATTCTCATGCTTTTATCGAAACCACACCGAGGTATTTAATCTGTTTTTGGTATGGTAGCGTCTGTTGTTTTAATTTTACCGCTGGGCGGTATTTACTTTTCTTTGAGAGCATAATGCACTCGGTTTTCTCTACGTTGCATTTGAGCCCCCATCTCGTGTAGTAGTTGATAATGGTTTCCGCTGCCCATTCCGATCGCATGGTTGCATGGTCTGGGTTTGTGGCTCTGTTGAGAATGCAGAGGTCATCCGCGTACTGTGAGAGTTTGAGCCCCTTAATTCTGTCATGTATGTCCCAGATATCATGGACATACAGGTTGAAAATCACCGGTCCCAGGATCGATCCTTGGGGCACGAAATGGAGTATCGGTTTCTCTGTTTCAGTTGTTCTAAACCTGCCTTTCAGTTGTCTGTCTGCAAGGTAGTTTTCTATAATTTTTGTGATGTTAGTGGGTACGTCTTTGTCTTGTAGCTTTTTGATCAAGCCTTTGTGATTGATCGAGTCAAAGGCTTTCGACAGATCTGCTGATATCATGTCTCCGTTGGCCAGGGCGTCTGTGATTATTTTACCGGTGCGAAGGATCTGGGTCGCTGTGCCTCTGGCCCTCGTGAAGCCGTGTTGGAACGGTGGTTGCGGCCGGTCCATCGTGGCGGTGAGTCGTCTCAGGATCAGTCGCTCGCATAGTTTGCCCATTATGTTGAGCAGTGTAATCGGGCGGTGCGATGGTGCCTGACAATGATCTTTGCCGGCTTTGTGCAGGAAGGTGCACACGCCGGTTTTCCATCTCTTAGTGAAGTAGCCTGTGGACAATATAAAGTTAGCAACAGGCACAAATGAAGGCGCTCCCCTGAGTTTGAGGGCGTCTGCCTTGATTCCATCTGGCCCAGGGGCCTTTTTGTTTTTGAACCTGCTCAGTGCTATTTTGACTTCGTGTTTTGATGTTGGGTCGAGTGGCTGGAACGGGGTCGTTTTCTCTGTGCCCTCGTCTTCCGTCGCAATCACTACCTCTTTTACTATTGCTGCCTCGGTCAGTGAGTCGATCGTCTCTTTTTCCGTTTTGCAGCCCGTTATGTTTGGTAGTTTCATGATTGGTTTCTTCATGTTGCGTTGGATGCGCCACATTTGCGACCTATTGACTTTTTAACTGCTTGGCTTGTGCCTCGATCTGTTGGTGTGTTATTACGGTTATGTTCAGGATTGCGTTGCCTTGGTTAGCCGGCCTCGACGGCGCGATGGCGTTTTTTAGTGAGCAGATTCCGTCTTTTATTGCTTTCCTGATTACGTCTCTGCTTTGGTTCAGGGCGCGCATCTGTAGATTCAGATCTCCTATTATGATCGTTGGTTCGTCTGCCAGGGTTTCTTCAAGCTCTTCTCTGGCTTGGTGTTGATTTGGGATTTGAAAGTAGGTCCCTTTTATTTTTATTTATTGTCCGGTCGCGTGGTCTGTGAACAGTTTGATGCCCACGCCTTCAATTTTTCTTCTCTCCTCTCCCCAGCCCGGTGTGACTTCTGTTTCGGTCCATCTTAATCCTCTTTGTATGTACATGGCCGTGGTTAAGTGGGTTTTAAGCGAGTGTGTGATTTTATCGTATTCTTTCATGTTAAAATTCTCCTTGTCGAAGTCGATTTTGCATTCGTTTATCACTATTATGGGTGGCCTGTATTTCTCTGCCAGCGTTTTTACTTCAAT
Source organism: Parnassius orleans (assembly GCA_029286625.1). NCBI lineage: Eukaryota > Metazoa > Arthropoda > Insecta > Lepidoptera > Papilionidae > Parnassius > Parnassius orleans. The sequence continues at coordinate 1,819,965 of JAGSMP010000083.1, forward strand.
GAATTTATTTCTCAGTCCTTGTGCATTTAGGTGTAGGATTTTGAGGTTCTGTATTCTTTTTTGGTCGTGATTAGCCATTGGTCTGTCGTTGTGTGTTATTTATTGTTTTCAATGAGCTTCATTAGTAGTTGTTCCGTTCGCTCCAGTCTCAGGTGGAGGCTTCCTATGGTTGTTTCGTTCATCGGTAACATTGCCTGCTCCCCACGTGATTGTGTCGGCTCCTTTTGTGGCAAAACGGGGAATTGTCTTTTGCTTGAGACGTCCGCATATCTGACTCCAGGTCTGACTGTCGCGCGTCTGATTCTCTCTTCTTGTTTAGTCTGTTTGGCTTTCGCTTGTTCCATTTGTTTGGATATCATTTTTTGAAATATCGGGCAGATAGCGTTGTTCGCGCTGTGTCCTTCTTTCTTATAGCTTTTACAGACCATCGTCGTAGTGCCCTCGGGTGTATTGATTTTGATCTGTGATTCTTCTTGTCCGCCGTAGCAAGACTGTTTCGAGTGGTCAAATGCATAGAATTTCTTGCATTTATTATTTATTAAGTAGACTAAGTTACTCCTTATAACATCAGCTATCTGCCAGTGAAAGTCCCATTCAAATCGGCTTACAGGTTTTTGCGTGATGCGTGTTCACGCCAAAATAGCTCGCATATGACAGATTTTTTTCAGATTTACTTAACATTTATTGTTATATTTTGGCCAATATACACAATATTTTTATGAATTATAGCTTATGTGTTATTCTGATGTATGAGCTATATTATTGTAAAGTTACATTAAAATCCATTCAGTAGTTTTGCGTGAAAGAGTAACAAACATCCATACATCCTCACAAACTTTCACACTTATAATATCAGTAGGATTCATTGCAAAAATTTGGCCATGTCTTCAACCTTGTAGGAACCTCTGGTATTTATAGAAACAGGTGCTTTTATAACTTCAATGATGCTGTCACGGTCATACAATATAATCTTCTTTTTCAAGCCATTTCAAAATGGTCGCAGATGATAACACCATAGTACTGACTTCAGCGTTACATCCATTAATGTTTTTGATTTTCCCAGGGAAATAGTTGTTTAGGTGCTTAGCTATATTTGTTTTTGGTGGTGTTGCTTCAAGATTTTTTACGTGGAGCCTTGTTGCAGCTACATATATTAATAGTATATTTGTAGCATGAATGGGTCGGTTGGACCGGGGAAGGACCACGCTCTCACAGAATACCAGCGTAAAATATCAGCTTAACGCTTCTGTTTCGTCAGGTGAGTGTAGAGAACCGGAGACCCTTTTTACTGGAAACGAGGCACCACTCGCAATCATTCATGTCACGGTTGACAACGCATCTGCATTTTGATTCGTAATCGAGGATAGATGTAGATGCCTAGATGGCTACAGCAACTACATACCATCAGTTGGACTCTGTGCTTGTTTGTCACCCTTATCCTATAAAAAAAATCCTGTGGGGGCAGAGTAACTTCCTTTTCTTCTGGCTGTTGGATTGATAGTCTAGGCCCAAAATCAGTTAAAGATGTCATCTCTTATTATTTGGCTAACTGTTTCCAATAAACAATCATTTTTAGCGTTAGCGTTAATCCACCTAGTTAATACAAACTCTTCTTGTAGGGTCAAGATAGTTGGTAGTCCCATTTTCTGTTGAGAATGTCTCATTTTCAGTTCGTTTATAACAGTCGGGTGAGGGATATGATATTTTCGACATGTTCACCTTATTTAAACGCCTTTATGAATTTCATCGAGACACTTCAGCAGATTTAGCTCTGTATATTTAAAAAATGTCTTTTTGGGTCTATCTTCAATCTAAAACAACGACAAAAAGTTAAAACTCTAATCTGGTGGTCATCCATAGGAACACTTTTTTACTACTGTGTACCAATAACAAACCAGTTGGTCAACAATAGGAACCCAGTACAAGGTGTGTTCCAGTAGTTAACCACCTTTAAAGATACTTGATAATGTCATTATTTAATAGAAATAACAGCGCATAGCACTTAAATAAACACAAAACATTAAAAATAATACAACTTGATGACAGCAATTAGGAAATAATAGGTAATATTAAAAGATTGAACTTACCATGTCGACGTGCACGTCTAACTGTAATGGCGGCCGAAAGGCAAAAACGAGACACAGGTCTGAGAAAAAGAGCTAGGTAACGATATTGCGTGCCGTAAGCGCTAAGCGCGCCGGTATGTTCTACTAGGGTCTAAAATTAAGATTTCAACGTTTTGTCGCATGAAATCGTATCTAGCAATCATATTGTACATATAAGTGATATAAAAAGCACATTGTCAGAAAGATAAATGATTGTTGAACTTATTAATATATTTTTTAAATCGATTAATTGACATTTTTACATAAAAAAGGGGTTTTAGTGGCTTATGGTGTGGATTTATCAAGTCCGCATGGCTTCGTAAACACGATAACTTTTGAAAATGTCAATTGTTCAACTCAATCTATTTTTAAAACTCTTCATCTATCGTGTGGGAAGCCATTGAATGTAAATGGCAGTTTAATTATGTTTTGTTTAGTTATAATTAATTTTTTCGGCTGCGAAATGTCGAAATATTCGGTGTTTTAGCAGCCTTGTATGAATTTATTTTTTACTAAATAGAGACTGCCTCACTCACTCAGTTAGTTCGGCGTCAATCGCCGTCATGAGTGGACACTGTATCGGTTGTTTGCAGCGGCTCAAAAACATCGCTGTACAAATACACAATATTCGAAAAACCAAATTTCTTACATACTTGATTATAATAATAATCAGAGATTTTTATTCATCATCATCATCATCATTACAGCCCTTCACAAGTCCACTGCTGAACATAGGCCTCCCCCAAGGAATGCCACAAAGCACGGTCCTGAGCCACCTGCATCCATCGACTTCCTGCATGTCTTACCAGGTCGTCACTCCATCTAGTGGGGGGATGCCCTACACTTCGTCCGCCGGTACGAGGCCGCCACTCGAGAACCTTTTTTCCCCATCTTTTGTCGATTCTTCGAGCTATATGGCCGGCCCATTGCCACTTCAGCTTACTAATCCGTTGGGTTATGTCGGTCACTCTGGTTCTACTGCGGATATCCTCATTTCTAAGTTTATCACGCAGAGAAACTCCGAGCATAGCCCTCTCCATAGCTCGCTGAGCGACCTTGAGCTTCCTCATCCGGCCAGCAGTGAAGGACCACGTCTCAGTTCCATAGGTCATCATTGGCAACACGCACTGGTTGTACAGTCTCGTTTTCAAGTTTTGAGGTATACCTGACGAGAAGATGTGCCGTAATTTCCCGAACGCTACCCAACCGAGTTGAATCCGTCGATTGACCTCTCGGTCGAAGTTGGACTTACCTATTCGGACTATTTGTCCCAGGTAAACATACTCGTCAACAACTTCGAGCTTAGTGCTCCCAACAACTACCAGCAGAGGTGTGACATGGACATTAAACATAATCTTTGTTTTGTCCATGTTCATCTTGAGACCTATCCGTTGGGAGACACTATTGAGGTCATTGAGCATAGTGCTTAGGTCCTCCAGCGATTCTGCCATAAGGACTATATCGTCGGCAAATCGAAGGTGAGTGATGTATTCGCCATTGATGTTAATACCGTATCCTTTCCAGTCCAGTAGCTTGAAAACGTCTTCCAATGCAGGGGTGAAGAGTTTCGGGGATATAACGTCACCCTGTCTTATACCTCTCTGCAGATGGATAGGTTTCGTACTCTGATTCTGTACTCGGATAGCCATCGTAGCCCTACTGTACAAACACTTCAGCACTTCGATATACCGACAGTCAACTTGGCACCGCTGAAGGGACTGTAGCACCGCCCAAATTTCGACGGAATCAAAGGCTTTCTCATAGTCCACATACCCAAGGCAAAGTGGCTGATTGTACTCTTCGGTCTTCTGCACAATGGGGTTTATGTGGTCTATGGTACTAAAGCCTTTTTGGAAACCGGCTTGTTCGGGAGGCTGAAAGTCGTCGAGTCTGCTCTCAATCTCACTCAAAATCTCAGGTGTCCCGGAAACGATGCTGCCACACTCGGTCTTCAGCTTTGACAGTTGGCTCTTTCTGGCAGACAGATCTCTGGCAAAGACTTTGGAGCCTTGGTTTCGCTCGATCGCTTCTTCAATACAAGCTGTATTGAAGTTGCGTAAGTCCCGCCGCATGCATTTGGAGATCTGTCTATTCAGTTGCCTGTATGCTGTCAAATCTGTTGAAGACTGCAGCTTCATTTCCCGTCTAACAGCCATGAGATTAAGAGTGTGATCGGAGAGTTTTTGTGTTCTTCTGCGGCGGGTCTTGCAGTACTTAGCTCCGACCGCATGGACAGTTTCCACGAGCTTATCATTTATATCGTCCACTTCATTGCAATCTTCTAGGCACTGAAAACGGTTTTGTAACTCGATCTGAAAGGTTTTGGGACTTTGGACTAGAGCACGAGGGGGACGGAGCGTTGACTTCATTAGACGAGACCTCTCCAAATTAACGTTTAGGTTCAGTGTGCCTCTCAACATTCGGTGATCGCTGCCAGTTTTGACCCTCGCGATCACTGAGACATCACTGAACAGTTGTCGTCTGGTCGTCATAATGAAGTCAATCTCATTTTTTGTCGAACCGTCGGGGCTCGACCAGATCCACTTCCTGTGGGGCCGCTTCTGAAAGAAAGAGTTCATCATAAAGAGTCCCTCTTTCTCCATGAAGTCAGCCAGCTGCTGGCCCCTTGGGTTCCGTTGCCCTATTCCGAATTTCCCTATTTTCAGCTCACCGTTCTCTCTTGTGCCTAGTTTTGCGTTGAAGTCTCCCGTTAACACCGTATAGTGGGTTTTGGAGGAATGCATGGCTCTAGAGATATCCTCATACATTTCCTCCACCTCCTCATCGGGGTGTGCCGAGGTTGGTGCGTAAACATGTATGACCTTCAGCGAATACCGTTTGGTGATTCTGAGTATAAGGTATGCAACCCTCGTCGACACACTCCCAATCTTTATAACGTTGTTAACGAGAGATTTGTGGACGATAAATTCGACACCTCCTTGGGACAGATGGTCGCCCTCCCGGTGATAGAACAAGTTGCCGGATTCGAGGATTACCGTGTCCTCCCCCTCTCTTCGGACCTCGGATAATCCTATAATATTCCAGCGCAACTTATCTATCTCTTCTTCCAGCTCCAGGATCTTCTCGTCAGTCCTCAGCGTGCGTGCGTTATAAGTTGCCAGGTCGAGTCGTCGTAGGTGGCAACCGAATCTCCACCGGAGATTCTTAGCACCCCCTGCCCCGCTGTTACCATGGTCGCCACCGTAGCCAGGAATAGCGGGGCCGCCGGGGTCTGGGGGCCGTCTCTTCGCAACTTTATTCATGGGGGGTATATTGCCATAGTTGCCACGCTTGGCGAGCGGGTTGGCAACCGCAGATTTTTTTATTGTGATATTGCTGTTATCAGGAAGATGCTGCTGCCCATCTCCTGCCTGTTTCCCACTGTCGCCTCTTACGACACCCACGGGAAGATATGGGGTAGTGGATATTCTTAACCGCCACTACACGGCAATATACGAGATTTTTATTACAATATTTTAAAAGCACAGAATAAGTAATAGTAGTACGTACTAATAAGTAAGTAGGATGTAATATTTATACTTAAATACGTCTTGGACTTTATGGAGTGACCTAAATGATGATACGATGATCATATGAGCATTATGATTCGTGCACTTTTGGATTTTCCAAACTTTTTTTTAAATTGAAGTTTGACATGAAATTATCGAAAAATTGGAAGTATAATAAGGTTATTAGTAAAAACTTGTGTGTATTTAAACTACTTTAAAAAATTCCGTATAATCATATTATACGTAATTTTTTTAATGCGCTTAGGGCATGCCCAATTGGATTTACCAATAGTTATTTTTCGTTTACTCTCGCAAAAAATTATGTTCGGAAGGTTGGTTACAGTCTAGGCAACATAACAAAACTATTGAATTCTTAAAAAATGCCCGCCATTTCTTAATTTATTCAATTCATGAAGTTATAGATAAAGATGGAGACCAAACTCCGAATACCTACTTGAAGCTTAACCTATGTATTACTATCTCGCTCTCTGTGGGCAGACCTTCTCTTTCTAAGTAGGTAACCTTTATTTTATTTTTCCCAGGATATCGCTATAAGTAGTTGCATTACATTAAGTGGTTTATTTATAAATATATACATCTCTGTTTACTACTAAGACCTAGCCTATATAGATTATATATTTTTGTACAATTTTTTTGGGAAATGACTGGTTTTATAAAGAAAGGTTTTCATTTCCATGGGCAGAACCGGTATCTAAAATATGACCACGCATTTCCGTTACAACCCATATAATGCCGAGCCTATTTAGAAAATGTGGAAAATATAATATATCACAGAATATTTTATAACTACCATTTCGATATTGTATGCAATTCCTAAACGGTACCAACGAAATATAAAATTAAAATGTATTATAACACCCCGGATGTTCAATGAATTGGGCAAAATATACCTGATTTATTGTTCAGACAGACTAAATCTATTTTTGGACAATTATTTAAAAAAAATATCACGAAGACTTAAGGAGTGTAGCGGAGCTCCTGCCTTAGCCTTCTGACCTTACCCATCCGAGCCAGGCTGCTCTGAGCTGAAATGTGTATAATACTATATTCCACACATCTTGTTCATTTTAAGAATTATCTACAATTCCTAGGAATTCTATATAATGACGGATTTCATAGATATTTAGTAACATAGGTACTATAATAGGTACGGTAATATATAAAAAACCTCAAAAAAATAAATAAAAACACTTTCCATATTAAAATAATTTATTGAAATTTTTCTATTATACATGACTAAATATCATTGCTCTGTGTAGTTTCTGTCTCTTACAACGTAAATCACTAAGTATATTTTCTGTATGACTCTTTAAGTGAGCACAACAACAAAGCGCCCTTGAATAATATTTTCAATTTCTTACTGACCCGTATACTTTTTAATAGTTGCCATTAAAAAAGATATATCCTGAATTTTTTTAGTTGGGCGCGCCACTTTTTGCTTAAGAATCTTTATTTTCTTCTCAAATATTTCTTCTTTACTAGACTTTATTTTCACATGCACGCCCCTACCAATCTTCGCGAGATCGTCGTCTTCACTGCTGACCTAAGAAAACAAGAAAACTTTGTGAAATCGGTAATTTTAGCATCGTATTGCTCCGCTCATAAGGGTCGTAGCGTGATGTTAGATAGCCTTCCTGAAGAATTGGTTTTAAAAATGCAAAAAAAGATTTTCATATCTGACTGGTATAGTTCCAGAGATTAGAGAACTCAAACAAAAAAAGAAACAAATAACTCTTCTACATCATAATATCAGTACAAATTTACATCATGTAATAGTTTATTAGACCATTAGTAGACAGAAAAGATACTCCAGAGCGCGCCTTCATGAGCACGCATAAATGAAGCATCAAACAAGAAGCTTCATGCTTAGTGTCGTAGGGACGGTTACCACACTGCGATTGGCACTAAAGAGTTTAAATATGTATGTGTTTTAAGCTATATAATATATTATGTAATGTAATATTAAAGTCATAATAAATACAAATAAAAGGTATGTATTTAGTAATAAAGGAAAAGGAAACTTACAGGTAACTTGTTAAGATTGCATAAATTTTCAAGAATTTTTCGACATTGTTTTTTACTAGTTTAGTCTTCAATATTACAGCCAGTACGTTTCACTCCTGTTTCCTTAAGTGCAGAACTACTTTCATAAATGCCAGAACTAGTGCTTGGTACAGCCAGAGCAGCTATTTGCACCATAGACTCTTCATGTAATGCACTTGTTGTCTGCAAATGATAACATATTTTACAAAATGTTGCTTTATATCATACATTTAAACTACTACATTTCTAAATATATAATATATTACGAAAAATAGATAATTAAATTATATTAAATTTTTAACTTGCCTGGTGATACTGTTTCTTGATTTATTATAACAGTAGGAACTGCTGTTAGTTTTAAGCGCCTTGTTGTTGAATCATAATCTGATTCTTGAAAATGCAAATTGCAAATCCTTGCACTTTCATAATACTTCATTTTCAATGGTACAATGGATAACCACAAATTTCTCCGAGTACTGTTTTTAGGAAATCTAAAAAAAATATTCGTAATTATTGTAAACGTTATTAAAGTATCAGAATAATGAGAAACAAAAACTAAATAAAAAGTAAATTGTCTGTCTAAAAAACTAAATAAAAAGAATATATAATGTTACTAATTAATAATTTAATATTATGAAATCTATGAAATCCGTCATTATATAGAATACATAGGAATTGTATATAATTCCTAAATTTCATGCATTTCCGGTAATATAATATTAAAAATGTACATATAAATAATTAGTTAAGGTCACACGGAAAGTCTCAGATACATCCTCAATATGGTCACACTACTTCAGTGCGATTTCTTTTAAACAAAAACAATAAAATTGTTCAGAGTCAATTAAATTCATTGTAAAACTATTTGATTTTGACAAAGTTATGATTTACTTATATGTTTAAAACACTGGTAAAACGTTTCAGCAAAAAATTAACTGAAAATACAAAGAAGTATGTTTACAAGTATTCAATGCCAGAAGTCACTAGTTAAACACTTACGCGTGAAATCTTATATCACCTCCTGGTCACCAACTACTGCCGCAACCACGCACTACACAAGTTTGCACCATTTCTTGAATTATAACAATAATTAACTTTAAATATCTCAAACGACGCTATGAAGTACTAAGTAAACAACCGCCATATTTGTCTAATTTATGTTGACATATACGGCTAATGTTGCCACATTACCGGACCCTTAGGAAATGGGATTGTAATTCACTGATTTGTTAACCCAAAAATGCATACGAGACCTTCAATTTTGGAATTTTTAATGTAACTAATCGTAGTTCAACTATTTATTTATTGGTACATTATTTTATAGAGCTTAACTTCTGATTTGGTTAGTGTGGAAACTATTTCTAAGAATTTACCAGGAGATTTAAATAAAAACATAGCAATACTGTATTCCACACTAAAAAGAGAAGTCAGACCACAGAGAGTGAGATAAAGATACGTAGGTATTTGACTCAAGCTGTTGTTCCAAGTGTGGCCTCCATCTTTATCTATAACTTCATGATTCAATTGAACATATGAGTAGTCAACCATTGGTACCTGGTTTGGGACTGGTACACCCACCTTACCTATACCTACACCTTAGATTATTTACTCTCTAGATAACGCGTCACGCAATGAGCGATGCAACAAAAACAGGCCAGTTTTTACAAGCGCGTGTGCGTAAGGCACGCATACACGCTTAGCGGTTGCTATGGCGACATAATAAATAACTATGGCTTACACCAGCGTCATTTGTATCTGGGAGATACCAGCTAATAAATCTATCCCGATAAAATGGGGAAAAACTGTAAAATTATGTCATGTTAATAAAATCATAAATATATTTTAATATGGTGCTTTCAATTGTGTGTTTAGTTGTCTGTTGAGTTAGAATCTAATTTTTTTTTGCAAAGAAAAATATAATCAAATAAAAATCAATTACGCATTTACAAAATATGTTTTATCATTTAATGTATGGTATCGACTTATAAAAATACTAGAGGTTGGCCGGCGGCTTCGCCTGAGTCATAGTTAAATAATTTATCCCGCAGGTACCCTTTACCGTAATATTTTATCCCATAGCGTTTCTACAGTTTAATAGATCCTTTTAAGAAGAATTATTCCGTCCTGCATTGTTGTGCCAGCAAGAGTTGATATATGGGTGCCCCATTGAACACAGTCACCCCCAGGAACACAGTAGTCTCTTCTATTTTCAACCTATCATTATTTACCATTAAATGTTTGTAACTACTAATTTCATGGCCCTCTCTTTGAACTTGTTTTTTAAATAATTTGCGTTTTGAGGTTGGATCACTTTTTACATCATCTAATTTAGCTATATGATAACAGCGTATGGTCAAATATTTTTTGGCGACCAGTCTTATTAGGTTCACTTGGTGAAGAGAACCACACGCTTGTTCAGTTTCAACTTTAAAATAAGTATTTTTATGACCAATAAATTGTTTTAATATACAAGATAAAATTTTTGTGTAAGTAGGCCTAGTCATTATAAAATGTTGTCTAAGAAATTTTCTGATTACTGTCTCCGAAGTCTTACATATAGAATATACATCCCTTGAAGCATAAATCAATCCGCCTTCATCCCGTGCGCTAACTAGTTTATGGTATTCATGCTTTTCATTTGAAAACAAACATTCAGTGCATGCAGTACATTTGATTTGTCTACGCAGACATTTCACAATACAACCTGAAATGTAACCAACGATCTGTTGTGTATATTTAGATAATGAAGAATCGTCTAAAAATCGAGACACATTTCCTCTTTTTCATCCAAAATAATTTCTCTTTTTCTTATTATGTCCACCCATCGACTTCTAATTATAGGATCAATAGGTATCCTAAAACTATGTATCCAAATGGTCACATTCGATTTTGACAATTATTATACAATACTATTTACTAACACAAATAAGAAAGAGAAAAAATAAAGAAAAAAATATTTAAGACTCAATAAAAAACACCCAACTGCGCGGAAGCTTGCAAAACAAAAACAATCGGTCCATCCGTTTAGGCTGTAGGCTCAGCCAAACAATTTTTGAAATATACCCACATACACACACCATGATGTATTTCCTCCTTCTGGTGCAATCGGGTAAAAATGAACATACATCAGCTTTTAAGACAACTATACGGGGAAATTCGCAATCCAAAACTGGCAACACCAAAAAACGACGCGTTGATTTTGTAAATAAAATTATCAATTTATTAGTTTTGTTTTCGTAAATTACTATTAGTTTTGAGTTACTTGCCGATGGTAGGAGATTTTGTTAGTTGTTTGTAAACGTCCTTTGTAATTTCTGCAAATTTTGATCGCGCAACTTGTCATTTTCACCAAAATAATTTACCTCAAAAAATGAGCCGTGCGTGCGTATCTCTTGGCGTTACAATTGACAGTGAGGAGCGGGGAGCGCTTTAGAGGCTAACTGTTAGCTGATATTTTTTTCGACGCTTTTGAGCCGCCGTTACTCTATCTAGAGAGTAAATAATCTAAGACCTACACAACATACACTCTTTTTATCGTTTAAAAATACTCTCGGACGTTTTGAACAAAACAACGGCCATTTGCAAATTATGTCAAATTTAATTCCCGTTCCCGGTACGTTTAATGGCGGCGCTTCAAATCGGCACAAACCTTTTGTAGGGTATAACCTGGTATAACCAGTCCAGCGTACTAGCATACTAGTGTATATGGAGGTCAGTGAGCGTACTTGCATATTATAAAAGGGTTAATTTGCAATAACCGGCCAAATTTGCAGAGAAGGTCCAGAATCTATACATATAATAAATCTGTAGAAAAGTCGTGTCTGTAATTCTAATATATTCTTGAAAGACCAAGTCCAGGCGAGTAATTAAAGGGTTCTGAAGTCAAATTAGTGGTTTTTAGAATTTTTGTCTGGCTGTCTGTCTGTGTATTCCGGATTCACGCAAAAACTACTGAACCGATTTACATGAAAGTTTGTATGTATTGTATGTTTTTATCCAATTACGGAACTTCGAAAAAAGAAGGTTAAGTATTTTCCTTCCTTTAGATGTTAATTTTCTATTACATCTTAATTTTAGTCGGTATGACGGGTGTTTTACAAATAAATAAAGCATAAACATATTTATAAATAAAGATTAAAATATAGTTATAGCCTTGGTAAAATAATTTGAAACTACAGATTTATTATCAAAACAGCGCCATCTGTCATCAAATGGCAAAAGTAGTATATTTTGCCATCAGTTACAGTTTTAAATTAAATAATATAAATAACTTACAAAAATTTAAATAATTAGATTTTTAAAATAATTTAAAATTCTAACGTTTAGTTTTGTAGTTATTTTGTTATTTTATTAAAGTGTAATAATTTCAATAGATAAAAGTGACGTCTATCAAAAATATGAAAATTGATAAGGTTTTTCTTAGAGTATTTATAATAGCTTGCTTATAAATACTCTAAGAGGTATTTATATTCTTCGCTTCTATCATATACTAGATAGTATAGTTCTATCATATACTAGATATTACTAGATAGTATAGTTTTGGACATAGACTTAGAATATACTAGCGTATAGACCACCTGACAGCCCGAAAACGCGTGACCAATTTTGATTTGTCATTGTGTGCGTTAGCTAGTGATGTATATTTTACTTAAAAGGGCTATCGAAAATGACTGTTAAGGAAGCGGTAAAAAGATTATAAAAAATTGTTTAGTGCATGAAGTTGTATAACTTCAAAAATTAACTGAATTTTACCATGATGGTTCTAAAATAATTAAAAAATATTCATATCACATGTTCCTGGGAATAAGCTGAACCTTACCTGTCTTTTGTTGGATTTTAATTCAAATGTATAAAATCCCAGGTGACTTTACTGAAAACCTAAAACTCCCCAATAATCAGATCAGAATGTTGTATTTTCGAGCTATGATCTTTGAGAAAAATATTTACTGCCTAATTAATAACTGCTTAATATAAATAGGTTTTACGTGGTAGAGCCATGCTGCAGCTATATTAATAGTATAGTTGTAGTACGAATGTCGGTCCTCGACCGGGGAAGGACCACGCTCACAGAATACCAGCGTAAAATAGTAGCTTAACACTGCTGTGTTTCGTATGGTGAGTGTAGAGAACCGGAGACCCTTTTACTGGAAAAGAGGCATTCCATCTTAGTCATAATTTCAAACAACGCATCTGCGTTTTGATTCTTATTGAAGATAGATGTAGATTTCTATGGGTCACAGCAACCACTTACCATCAGGTGGACTGTGTGCTCGTTTGTCACCCTATTCTATAAAAAACTTAGTTAGTATCTACCTATTTATATTTTATATATTTTATAAAATGTTTTGATGGGGACACAAAACGGGGACACGGAGTACAACATAATGGCTGCTTTATTTTTCATATAAGTATTACTTGTGATAATTACAAACATTTAATAATTAATAATTAAATAGATTATAGAAGTTTATTTAACATTCGACTTAAGTATGAATGTGAACTTAATAATTTAAGGAAGAAACTTGTAGAATCAGTTAAATAAGATTGCCTGTTATGGGCCAATATGTTTATGAGGCTTCATCATGCTTCATGTTTATATTCTTTCATCTGTCCCTGAAAAGTATAAAGTAATAATAAAATTATTATCATTTTAGCTGCATGAATTTTAAAAACATAATGATCTTAACACAGTAAAGTGCACAAAGTGTCTGAGGATACAGATGCACTCTCTATTCTCAATCTCGGTATGTTAAGAAAACGGTCATTCATCCATGAACTGACTGCGATAAGTTCAGCTTAATCTCGCAGATCTATTGATCCGTGCAGCTGTTACTTTACCACGAGTTCTCTTCTCTACGACCAACGATGTAGGCGATGAACCACGCTATCAAGCCTCGGCACACTCATCGGGTATCAAGCATAAATCGGGCGTCGGGCGTTGTAAGTATCAAATACTATGGAATTTATACTATCCTGACACACTGAACCGCGCGTCTCATGCGTGGGCATCTAACGGCGCCAAGCATTACTAAATATCTATACCTAACTACACTAAAAGTTTTATCATTGTGACATAGGAATATAATCCGAAGCTAAACGGCAAAATAAAATTACATTTTAGAACGCAAACCGAGGATTTATTTTCATGTTGTGTAGGCAAGTCTATCGATTCATTATAAACATTCAAGATAAATATCGACATTAATTTTGATATAGTTGAGTCAATCTCAAAGCGTACATGTAAAATATTTTGTATAAAATGTATTTACCAAATTCATGCAAATTATCAACAACGTGACTTTTTTCTTTGCAAAATATCAAAATTAACAAAATAATTGAATATATCCTATATTTAAAACAGTATGTAACATAAATTTTAACCAAAAATAAACGCGTCATAACATTGACGATGTCTTGAGAATTTACCTGTGATATGTGAAATTATCAGGATTATTTCTATTATTAACAGCACACTCACTCACGGAACAATTAACCATTTTGGAAAAAAGTTACTTACTAAAAATAACCACTATTAAACTTTAAAAAATTACAAAATATCTCGGAGTTATTTCTTGCGTGCCGAATTGTGCCGACCTGTCATTCAAAATCGGTTACAGAGTCATGAGATTTGGTATCCTTTTCTATCTTGCATTTTTGCCATAAGGAATTTTTTTCTCCCTTGCACACTATGTTGGTCTATACGCTAGTATATCCTAAGTCTATGGTTTTGGATTTCATTATTTCATCTAACAACATCGCCATCTACTTACTTCTAAATAAACTAAAATGGTTAGTCACTGATAAAATTAAATAATAGAATGCTACTGAATATACAATGTAAATAATTGAAAATTCGTTCGTGGAATCGTTGGATGTGTAATTACCTAGGTAGATATGGTCATGCAAAAGCTTATTTCAGTTTTTATGAATTGTATTTAAACAAATACGAGGGCCGTGTAGTTCGCCATGAGATTTCATCATGGCACGGGAGCAAAACGTGTACGATTCCCTCCAGGATGAATCTGTTGATTGATGTAACATGTATGTAAGCTGCTACTTTTTTACTTTTGATGGGGCAATATATGCAGTTTTTATTTCATACATATTTTCGGGTATGTTACTTTTTGTTTTGTTTGAGTAGAACTCATTTTCGTTAGCCTATGAAAAATCCACTGAAATGAACATAGGCCTCTCCCATAAATTGTCAAGTAGCTGGATATTTGCTATAGTTGCCACGCTTGGTAGGCGGGTTGGCAACCGCAGCTATTATTATTTTGATCTGTTGTCAGCAAGATGATGCTGTTCATCTCCTGTTTGTTTTCCTATGTCGCCTCTTACGATGGGACGGTATGAGGTGGCGGATTTTCTTTCACCGCTACAACAAGGCGAACATTTTCCTACTCCCATGAGTTTAGTGCTTCCCACGTTCACTGTGAATAAAATTTATAAGGAATAAAACTAATTTTAAGGATTTTTTGCGTTTAATTTTAACTTTTTTAATTCCCGATGTTTTGGGCACATTACAGCACCCACGGTAAAGGGAGGACTGAGTTGTTTGACCAACTGATGTCATAGTTAGAATATAATAGAATATAATAAATGCAGTAGTATTAAACGTGGTAAAAATTACTTTGCACACACAATAATTTTTACCAACTTTAATATAATGGATTTCCGCAAAGTAACGCCTGATTCTATTAATTATGCAGTAGTATGCTGGGGTTTGAATTTAATTTTATTAATTATGGGGTCCTTAGCAGATGGTAGCACTCAGCCATCCTACCTATTAAAATTACGATGTTTTTTAATTTCAATAGCCTCACGATTCATCATTGGTAGGAATCGGTGTTCTAATGCAAGGATTTATTGTCTATCAGATCTTATATAATGGTTGGGACGATACTAAACATGTTGACATACTTTAGACTGTCCGGAGCTTCGGTGCTTCACATCAACGATATGTTCTTTTACTCAGGTTTTATGGAACTTTCATCCAAGATGTGTAAAAAAACCCCACGTAAAAAAAGTTAAAATTAAACGTGCTAAAATCCGTGACATTAGTTTTATTCCATGTGTAGTCAGGCCTCTGTCACTCTTGCTACCTGCGTGAAATAATTACCTACAATTGCGAAGCGCCCTAGGGGTAGATCGCAGTCGGGGCTAGCGCGTTCTAGGCGATTGAATGTTAAAGTTTTTTTTATCGCGGTTTACGTAAATAGTTTTTTGTAAATACTTGCTGAAATACTCGTCGAAATAGTTTTTGTTTAGTGTTTAGTATATTTAATTGTGATGTGAACACTAGAGGAGGTCTACGACTCCACAAATATTGATAAGTTTACCGAAATAGAAATCATCAGAAACATAGACAAGCTGAAAAATGATAAAAGTCCCGGTCCTGATGATATCCCTAACGAAGCTTTGAAACTTTGCAAACATCTATTAGCTGCGCCTCTCATGGAACTGTTTAATAGAGTTTTAGAAAAACGTAGAGTTCCAAAAAAATGGACAGAATCAAGAATTATTCTCTTGTATAAAAAAGGTGACCCTACGAATGCTAGCAACTATCGCCCTATAAGCCTGTTACCTGCGATATATAAACTTTTCGCATTATGCCTGGAAAAACGGATAGGAGGTCAAATAGATGAACAGCAACCCACAGAACAAGCCGGCTTTCGTAGAGGTTTCTGCACCATAGATCATATCCATACATTAGATTTAATAATTGAAAAATTTGTAGAGTTCAATAGACCTCTATATCTCGGGTTTTTGGACTACGTAAAAGCATTCGACTCTATATCCCATGACAGTATATGGAAGGCTCTCAAACAGCAAAAAATACCACAAACATATATAGCTATCATAAAAAATATCTATGCACAAAGCACAAGCCGAGTTAAACTTGATCGTACAGGACCTGAGATCAAAATACGTAGAGGAGTAAAACAAGGCGATCCTCTTTCACCTAAACCTTTTATAGCAGTACTAAAATACATTATGAAAGACCTATCCTGGAATAAAACAGGAATTAATCTAAATGGCAACTATTTGAACAACCTTCGCTTCGCCGATGATATTGTTATCTTCTCCGATTCACATAAAAATCTTGAAGCCATGATACAAGAAATTAA
Organism: Parnassius orleans; assembly: GCA_029286625.1. Taxonomy (NCBI): domain Eukaryota; kingdom Metazoa; phylum Arthropoda; class Insecta; order Lepidoptera; family Papilionidae; genus Parnassius; species Parnassius orleans. The sequence continues at coordinate 1,836,771 of JAGSMP010000083.1, forward strand.
CAATGTAAGCACAAAAATAGGCCTAAAACTAAACACCGAAAAAACGAAGGTAGCCAAAAATAGCACAAAACACCCAGTAAAAGTAGATGAAATAGAACTTGAATATGTAGACCACTATAACTACCTAGGCAAACAAACATCTCTAAAAATGTCACGAAATCAAGACGAAATCAATAGAAGAATTGCTATAACCTGGAATAAGTTTTGGAAACACAAAGAGGTACTTAAAGCAGATCTACCGCTAAATTTAAAAAAGAAATTCATGGATTGCTGCATACTTCCCTGTCTCACATATGGCTGCCAAACATGGATCTTCAATAGATAAACAAGGAATAAAATACTAACATGTCAACGTGCAATGGAAAGAAGTATGCTAAACCTAAAACTAAAAGATAAATGCAAAAACAATGACATTCACAAGAAAACTAGAGTGATAGACGCATTACATTACGCTCAAAAACTGAAGTGGAAATGGGCAGGTCATGTAGCACGATCTACTGATACAAAATGGTCTAAACGGGCGACCATGTGGACAGGACCAACAGGCAAACGCAAGCAAGGAAGACCGAAAGAAAAATGAGTCGATGAGATTGAAAAGACAGCAGGAAAAAATTGGCTAACAATAGCTCAGAACCGAAAAGAGTGGGAAAAGATGGAGGAGGCCTTTACCCAAAGAGGGGTCCTTAATTGAAATGTATATATTTTTTATTTTCTAAGCGTACATATGATAATTGTTGATTTTTTTATTATTTTCTATTAAGGAATAAAGAGGCTTTATTATTATTGTGGGGTATTTATATAGTATTCTCATCTGGTTGGGCTGAATAAATATTTTAAAGGAAATAATAAATAAACATAAATATATATTTAATATACTAACATAAATAAATAAATAATACATAAATAAATAAATAATACATAAATAAATAAATAATACATAAACAAATAAATAATACATAAATAAATAAATAATACATAAATAAATAAAAACCCAACCAGATGGAAACCCTCGGCAGGGGAGACCAAACGGCCGAGGGTTAGGGGGAAAGGGAGAGAAACCGGCGGACGATGCGGGCGGTATCGAGGAGCACCGCCTTCTGCATTTGATTTTGGAGCGGTCCGTCACGGAGTCCCAGTCGCCTCAGATGACCCGAGAGGCTGACTGGGATTAACCCGTTCGCAGAGACGACTACAGGTATAATTTCGGTCGGCAGTCCACCCCACATGTCGGTCACCCGTGAGCCAGGTCCAGATATTTTGTTCGCTTATCTGTTTCGGCTTTCACGAGGTTCTCGTCATATGGAATGGTGATGTCGACCAAAATATCCTGATTGTGCCCGGTCCATCAGCACAATATCAGGCTTATTCGCAAGAATAGTCCTGTCTGTGATGATGGCCCGGTCCCAGTAGAGCCTGGCGCGGTCATTTTCAAGCACGGCTTCCGGCAAGTACTTGTAATACGGTAATTAATGAAATACGGTCCACGAGACCGTATTTCAGAGCGAGCTCCTGGTGTAGAATTCTGGCTATTAAGTTGTGCCTGTGCAAGTACTCAGAGTTAGAAAGCGCCGAACAACCGGAGATGACATGCCTAAGTGACTCACCGGGATGGCGACAAGCTCGACAGATGTCGACGGTGCCATCCCTTAGGATGTATCTCCGATAGTTGTTGGTCTTAATAACCTGATCCTGTATCGCACAGACAAAACCCTCGGTTTCCCCAAAGAGGTCACCAAAACGTAGCCAGTGGAGGGAGGCAACTGTGTCTACGAAAGGCACATGTAGAGCCTTGTAGAACCTCCCGTGGAGTTAATTAAATTAGTTATTATTATTATTATTATATTTAATTGTAGTATAAAATAGTTGAAAAAGTTTTAATGTAATTTAAGAATAATATGTATATTACCTATCTATTTGATAAATTATGATGGCAAAACGTCGTTCCCACTATAATTGTTGCGGGGATGGATGCTTAATGAGCAATTAAAAAGAATTCGGATATATCATTTTTTAAGTTACCGAAGGATAATGAAAGGTGAATCTATTTCATTTTTTTGTTAGATAGGTACTTATAGCGAAAAAAGAATTAAGTAATAATTTAACTACAGAAGTAATACCTAAGTACTTTATTACAAAACTTAGTTGAAATTTACTTTACTACCCAAGTACCTATTCTCCTTTCTTCTACCTATTGGTCTTTGTAATTAAAATATTTTAAGTTATAATAGCACAAAATACTGAAATTAAAACTTTGTTTACAAGATTCTTAACTAAGTAGATTACGATCATATTTCTGTTAGGAATCGTATTTCGGGTTTATTTGTTGTTTACGCTATCTACCTATACGAACCAAGCATCGCGATTCCCGACGAATGGCCTTGCAAGTTCCATGCGTTGGGCATCACAGAACTCACATAGTAGATAATATGGTCGATTATGTTTTTATTTTTTTTATTTATTTATTTATTTCAGGCAGAGCCCATATGAGTTTTTAACAAATTAAAATTATAGCTAGAGTTATTAAAAATACATTAAAGAAACAAAAAATATATATATATAAAACAACAGAAAAATTCAAACAGTTGTGAGATAGATCCACACAACAACATATACACTTTTATGTTGCTGTGTGGACCCGCACCCACGCTTGTAGAAGTGGCAAGTCCCACCGATCAATGAATACCCCAAGGATACTGTTGGTGCTGTTCCGCAAACGGGTCAGCGTGGAGGCACACCGCCTCCTAACTATCGCGGCGAAGCCGTCAATACGGCTCTCAGCAAACATACCTGAGGCGCTGCATCGCCATGGCAGCCCCAACAGTACCCTCAAGGCATTGTTGTATTGGACACGTAGATCGCCTATGCTCACCCACAGGCTGCAACAGTAGAACGATTGACAGAAAGCTTTAAAAAACGTTACTTTAACCTGCCTACTACAACGCGCAAACCTGCGAGCCAACATATTACAACGAACCGCCAACGATCTACGCTCCCTCTCCATGTCCATATCGTCTTTCAAATCAACTGTAACCCAGTGGCCCAGGTATTTAAAACTCGCAACCCGATTCAAAGGTTTCCCATACACTTAAATAGAATCCACTCACTTTTACTTGTATTGTTCTTAAGTCCGTGAGCCGCTGCGTAGCCCTCACAAATAGACAAAAGTCATCATCGTTAATCCACCCTGTCTCACGCCACATTGTAACCCATATACTTCGGAATAAGAGCTATCCCATTTCACAACATTTTTCTGGTGCCCGTACCAGTATTGGAATAACGATATAATTTTCCTGGGTACACTAGTCTCATCATATAGCTTCTGCCACAATTTACCATAATTTACAAGGTTAAAAGCCCTAGATAAATCCAAAAAACATGCGAATACAGGCGTTTTTCTGGCAGTGTAGTATTGGACAATCTGTTTAAGGGACAAAATAGCGTGTTCGGTCGACAAACCGAGCCTAAATCCAAATTAGTTATCATTTAGTTGTACATGCTCCGCTAATATGTTACCAAGCAGACTGTCCAGTACTTTCGACATAATAGTAGCCAAGGATATTGGCCTATAATTTGTAATATCAGAGGCATGCTTCGTCTTATTTTTAATAATAGGCACTACAACGGTTTTAGTAAGCTCAGCCGGTAAGTAACTATGACTTACACATAAACTATAAAACATATATAAGTACTCGAGGTAAGTGAACACCAGCATACTTCAAGTGTTCAATGCTCAAACCATTATAACCGGGTGATTTACCTCTAACCATCCGTTGAATAGTGTTTCTAATGATCTTAGCCGAGAATCCAATCTGGGAGCCACCCGGATAGGTGGCCCGAGCATTGCACACCTGCTCAATACTAACTACTGGAGGCTCAACCATAAAATGCTTACGAAATGCATTAGCGATTTCAGATGGCCCGTACACCCCTGCCACGCTCACAGGGAGGCTCGTCTTGTGATTTAAACTTTTAGTATATTTCCAGAATTTACTGAACTGTTTTCCCGAATGACACTAAGCAATTTTGTCCATTTTTATTTGTAGTTGACTGTCTTGTAAGGATTTTAATTTATTTTTAAAGATATTTCTTGAAATACTCATTTTTTCATATACATAACCAGATCTCAGTTTACCATATAATATCCAATTTTTATAATGTATTAGAGCCTCATAGTGAGCCTGACGTACGTACTTATTCAACCCGGTATGTATTTTTTGTTTCTACATTTATTATTTCCTTTAAAAATATACGAAAATTCTGCGCCTTCTTTAATTATACATATTATCTTTCGATACATTTTATCTAATAGCAAAAAGTGTTCAGTATTGTTACACAAATCATGCGCACAGTAAAGGGAAGGCATTGGCCGTTAGTTTGGACATAGCGAAGGCCTTAGATCGGTTCTGGCACAAAGAGCTTCTTTCGAAGCTCTATTCCTATGGGCTTCCCGAGAAATTGTGCAATTGGATCAACAGTTTCCTTGCTGATCGGAGCATCAAGGTTGTAGTAGACGGTGCATGCTCTGATTATAAGCCTATTAAGGCTGATGTTCCACAAGGCTGCGTGCTATCATCAACGCTATTTCTTCTGCATATAAATGATATGTTGCAAACTGGTAACTTTCATTGCTATGTGGACGACAGCACTGGTGATGCTTTATATACAAGCCGTGCCAATATTTCTCATTCGGTAGGGAAATCAACTTGACGTAATTTAGAATTACAATAATCTAGGTATTGTTTTATTTGTTGTTCGTCTCTTACACCTCAATATACGTTGTTACTATAGACAAGTGAGATAACGATCTTAGGTCTAATTAAACTAATATTGCACTCAATAAACATAGGAATGTGGTCCGACAAATATACAGCATACAATACCGAGGCCTTAACTACTAAGGGCTTAGCTGCACAGGTCACAACACAGTGATCGAACCATCTTAGAGACCCATTAGCTGAGCTCGTAAATGTATGAGTATCAGTGGGTAAAAGTTCCATATCAATGCAAGACCATAACTGATCAGTACAAACAGTAAGCAACTCACTTGAAAATCTGGTACCTGGATGAGCATTAAAGTCTCCCAGCATAAAAACATTTTCCACTCCATTATTCTCAATAATAGAAACAATCTTACTGAGACATTCCGTGAATTCTATGAGGTTATCAACACTATCTGTAATCATATATACCGAAAACATAAGTAAATTACGATGGTCAATTTCAATCTTGATACACACTATGCGATCACTGCGACAGTATATAATGGAAACCGAATGAAAAACTGAATTTTTCCACAAAAGCGCCACTCCACCGTATGGTCTTCCCCTCAGTATACTTGTAGACGTGTCGACGGCAGATTTCCCGGCATACCCGAAGTCTCCGACGATGCATCCAAGGTCTCGTGTAAAGTAAGGTCTCCTGTAGGGCTATGACGTCAGTATCCGCACATAGTTTTCTTCATAGTCATTCTTTGAATATAACCACAAATATCATTCTCTGTAGTCTCTTTGTTTACATTGGATATAAAAAGTGGAATTTCAGTTTCCGCCGCTTTAAAATTCCCAGATCCGGTAGACGTTGCAGTCCCGGTTTTACCGTTAAAACGATTAGTGAACTTTTTACGTTGCACTAAAATCCAGTCATTTCTTGTGTTATTTTTAATCTCAAGCCACTCGCTCTGTTTAAGAGCATCTGCCATTGAAGCTTTACGCAACTGTTTCCCTGACGAGCGAACAGTCAAGCCATTTCGGTTTTCCAGTACAGTTCAGTTAACAGGTGTAACTGCGACGCTATTACTACTTGGAGCGTTGTGAGTCCCTGAGTAAATGAATATCATCGTCACTGTGCGACACCGTGTCGCTCTGTGCCTCTTTTTCTGTCGACGACGGTTCCAATCGAAATGGCCCACTGTCCGCAGTATACCCTCCTCTAATTTCGTTTCTGTGGTTAGATATTTGATTTGGTAATTGATCTGCTACCTTTTTCATGGATGTTTCTAGATGTTCTTTAGTCACATAATCGTTATTAATCTACGTTGTTTGAGCACGTAGAACCAAAATATCTTTTAACAATTTGGTCACATCGACATGATCAAAGCTTATAGGTGGTAACTTATGCAAATCATAAGCTACAAACACTGGTAATTGATCAGGATCAGTTGTTTTAAACACAGATATCATGTTTTCCAGGTCTTTTTGCTTTTTGTCTTTTCTTCTTGAAATTATTTTTCGATTCGTCTTAGTCGAGGTAAACAATAACTTCTTGGCTTCATCAATCTCCTCTTCAGAAAATGCCGACACACATAATCTTATTAAGCTTTCATTGTCCATAACATCATGTCTGCTTCTAATGAACGCAAGAACTTCCGAAATTACAACATTGCAACTAGCACATTTTATAGTATTAATAATACATTTCACTGTATTAACAGCCATATTTTATAAATATAAATCAATTTTGTAAATTCATTTAATTTATATTAATTTAATTTAATTTATATTATAGTCAGAATAGGTACTTTACCTAAGTAACTTACCATTTCACAATGTATTTTTTTACTCTTTATTAACAGCCCTTAGCGACCACGGAAAGTCCGTCGTGACGTAGGAAGGGAAAAGATGCAAATTAATACGGACATTCGGGCGCAGCGATAAAGTTTTATTTAGCTTGCGTGCGCGATTTATCTGATTAATAATAACTATGTAGGCTATTAAAACGTCGGCAAGCAGTGAACATTAAAGGAGTGCAACTTCTGTACGTAGTACTATTATTTATTCTGTGGTGTAGTATACATTATCATTTACCTGCATTTATGAAATTTTGAAGTCTACTCGAACGTAAAAAAATATCGACATCTATTTTATGGTACTAATCTATATTAAATAGGACCAAATGATATGAATAAAATATTTCAAATAAACATTATACCGTAAATTGATAGAAGACCATGAAATTCATCATTATTTTGTTAAAACTAAATTGACTTTAATTATGAATGAATGTAAAGAGTAAAATGTAAATAATAATAATGCATTTTAATTCCAAGACAATTTACCTTTCATAATTATACATCGGAAGACACGCCCGATATAAAAATAGTGAGTGTTTCTAGACATATATACATATATGCACGTGTTCCTGTAGCTATTATATCTGTGCCAAATACAAATCATCTACGTCTAAATAGTCTTTTAGAATTCAAAAAAAATCTTTGACAGATATAGAGACACAGACACCGAGGTGACTCTAAAAGTAATCGAATTTTGCTAAATTTGGCACGGAATAGCATTTAATGATGTTTCTAAATTCAAGTTCACGCGAGCGAAGCCGCGGGTAAAATGCTAGTAAGTTATATAGCCAAATGGTGAAGAAAAATTAATTAAAAAATCTCAAACATTATGGCCTTTTTATCTTTTAAATTCAAAATGCGTGGTAATGCATTATTTTAACTAATTGTCTACTATTTTACTAAGCACGCACAAATTCGTAAGGGTCGATCGGTCGGCAAAAACGTTGTGAATTGAATCGCACACAGAGGAGCGCGCGTACGCGTATTTGTTGCCCATAAATCACATTCAATTTGGGCACAGAATCTATACATATAATAAATCTGTAGAAAAGTCGTGTCTGTAATTCTAATATTTTCTGGAAAAAACAATTCCAGGGGACTAAATAAAGGGCACTGAGGTCAAATTAGTTTTTAGAATTTTTGTCTGTCTGTCTGTGTATTCCCGATTCACGCAAAAACTACTGGACAGATTTCCATGAAATTTTGTGTGTGGGTAGTTAGGGACCCGGAGCAACTTATAGGCTACTTTTTATCCGATTACGAAACTTCAAAAAAGGAGGGTTAAGTATTTTCCTTCCTCAAGATGTTAATTTCTATTTTATATTATTGATTATTGATGTTTTTTTTTAAATAAATAACATATTTATAAATAAGGCTTAAAATTAGTTTTAACCGTTGCGTAATAATTCTAACTACGTCGACAATCTAAGTTTCACTTTATGAAAACAATGCCATCTAACGTGATATTCAAAAAGTAGTAACATTTTACCTCCAGTTACTAATAAATAAAAATAGAATATAATAACTTACATTTATACGTTTTAATAATTTAATTCATAATTATTTGAAAATTCTAACTAATTATTACTTAAATAGTAGATAATAGTGACATCTACCGAAAATCATAAAATGTGAGATGTTTCTAAGTTTAATTTCTAATCTATAAAAAAGTTTTGATTATCCATAAATAAACTGATAAAAACTGTAATTATTGCAAAACTCTCACTAAAAGTCTCTCTCTAGTTTAAATAAAGAGATTTTTATAAATGTATTAGCCAGATCTTAGAATTAATAATATCATAAAGTAGTCAATTATGCACGTAATGGTGGCATTTAATTAAATTTAACATTGTTTTTTGACTATATCATGATATGGCTTGACCAAATCAATGAATAGAGATCGTTTGGCGATGTTAACAACTAAACACAAAATTGCTATTTCTTCATATTGTTATATCGTAAAATAATTTCATTACATACCGCTAGCAGCGCTGATAGCGTATTTTTGAGAGAAGCAGAATTTTTAATAGAATCTACATCACTTTATGCATAATTTATGTATTATATCAATGTTGGCGGCTTTGTTGTGTGATTGGGCCACCCCAGTCGCACCTCAACTTTTGTCGCTGAGTACTAGAGGGTACAGTTTTTGTTTTCATAGTTTTAATCTCATAATACCGCCATCTTCTTACTGCTAAGTAATCTTATAATAAGTAACTGATGAAATTAAAGAGAATTCTATTGAATACTTATTCTTCCAGCATCAAAAATTGTCAGACTTAAAATATCCAAACCGGTGTCGGGATGATTTATCGTTATTATCATTTTCAGCAAAATGACTAACAGAACTGTGTACACAAAACTGTGATTAAGAGATAATGTCTTTAGTTGAATATGTTGGGTGTCTATAAGAATATGTTGGCAATATTTCACAAACTTCTTTTTGTATCAAGTGCGATGTAAGTAACTGAAAATTAAGTGGACTGTAAGATTTTCATATCTAAATGATGGAATAGTTTGATTGACTAATTACAAGGTAGATGAGGTCCACAATAGTGCAAAAGCTTCTTTTCAGTTTTTATTAGTTTTATTTAAGCAAATACGAGAGCCGTGTAGCTCGCCGTAAGATTTCAAAGCACAGGAACAAAAGAGTTCGATTCCCGCGAGGACCAATGAAACTGGTAAGGAATTTTTATTTGCTTATTTTCCACGTGCTCAGTGAAGTGGTAAAGAATAACTTGGCGGCGAAACCTTAATGTCTAAGTAGTTTTAAAAAAATCGTGTACATTTGAAACCACTATTTTGCACATGGGTAATTAGGAGCCCTGTGCACAGTCGTAAGACGTACTATGTAAGCTGCTTCTATTCACCCTCGACGATGTTCTAAAACGGAATGCGATTGCGACCTGCGACAGAGCTCGCTGCGAGCTGCTCGCAGGGGATTACAGGGCGACGGAGCAGGCACGCTCGCGCGAATATACTTATTCAATTTCGCGGAAAAAATATATTTTCTCGAGTAAAACGGTGAGTAAAAATAAAACTCTCAATTAAAAATATTAATATTTTAAGACCTTTTTTTAGTGTAAAAATTATTTAAAGAGCTTGTGCTGTTTTGGAGAAATATTGTAAAATATAACAAAATAGGTACTCTTTTGGGATTTTTTTTCTAATAAGGGGTTGACAAAAATACAATTTTATTCAATTGAAAACATTTATTAAATCCTCATCTATCATCCTATATTTTTCTTTGCGGATTAAATAAATAGTTCTTCTCAGTAAATTAACGACTCTTAGGGCCTTAACAATCAAATGCTTTCATTGAAAAATAAAATGTATTTATCCGTCTGAAACGTTTTTATTTAATACGATTCATAATTAATATTTTGTTACCAATGACTCAAAAATCTTGGGACGTTTTAGCAAACCCATGTAATGTTTTTTTTTTGTAAATAATGTTCCGGTGTGTTTGGAACGTTTTAATTAAATAACATTAAATAAAAAGTGATACGTAAACGATCCAAAATGTGTGGTACCTTTTCGTTTAGTCAAAAATAATTAAATTTAAAAGTTTAAAAGGTTCCATGAAGTTTGAAATATGTATTGTAACAAAAATGGAGTTTTTTTAATCTGACATATTCATTATGAATCCTAGCACAGAATAAATAATAGTACTACGTAATCCAAGTAACATTATCGCTACTTTTCGGCGTATATCAGCGCTGTGTATATTCGACTTTTTTCTCCATCTATTACTCCGCGTATCCTGTTACCGTATATTGTAGAGATTTTTAAAGTTTTTGTCAATTCAAATCGATGATTTAATTACGTCCGCAAAGTGAGCTCACGATATGGGTTATACGGGGAAGTAAAGACGAAAAAGGGCGGGTGGCTCTTATGATCCGCGCTCGGGCACGTGGCGTATATTTGTTTACTAGCTAATGGTCGCTGGTTGGTCATTTGGGGTCCGTTTGGAGCGGTCGCTGCATAATCGTTAAAGTGAAGTGAGAATTTTGAGATCGTCTTATTTTTTCTTAACATTTATTTGTATTGTAGATTTACTGATTGTACTGATTTTATTTAAAAAATTCAACAAAAACAATATTTGATTAGTACAATTTTTTTTCCAAATGCGTTGTCACACATGAGAAGGTTCCTAGAAGAACAAAAATATTAGAAAACATTTATCTTGCAACTCCTCAAGCTCCTCCTCAAATTCAAGCTACCTGAAATCTTGATGAAATTGAAATTTTATACGTGGTAGAGCCATGCTGCAGCTGTATCAATAGTATAGTTGTAGCACGAATGGGTCGGCTCGACCGGGGAAGGACCACGCTCTCACAGAATACCAGCGTAAAATAGCAGCTTAATGCTGCTGTATTTCGTATGGTGAGTGTAGAGAACCGGAGACCCTTTTTACTGGAAAGTAGGCATTCTATCTTAGTCCCCACGGCTGACAACGCATCTGCATTTACATGGTGTACCCCCTTAACATGGTGGCGGTGTTAAATAAAACACGCTACCCTACTCTTCCTGAGCGTGGTTGCACGTATTCGGGGGGGAAGCCGGCCTTGCTCTTCTAACCGTCTAACCGGTTGATACTTCGTATCCCTCCTACCCGGGATACAAATTAGTACACTCCTTTGTGCCCCGGGCCGGAGTTTGCGTTTTAACGCCTCGGCAGTCTTGAAGGTATGGACCTGTTCATCCTATGGCTGCGACAAACATGCCCGCGTCTACGGGTGCTCTATAGGTTCCATATAAGTAATGCCAACACAGACCGACTCATCGACCACGTCCAAATGCTGCAGACTTTGTGCTACACCAGGTCCCATCTGGAGAGATCGTGATCCTCGGTGATTTTAACGCCCACCACGCTGGATGGCTTGATTTCCGTTTAACCGATCATGTGGGTAGATCTGTTTATGATTTTGCCTTGGCATTTGGCCTGACATAACTGGTTACATCGCCTACGCCGATCCCAGATGTGGAGGATCATGCACCTTCCCTGTTGACCCGCTCAATTCACCATCGCACATCGCGAAAAAACTCACGATACTATCCATACCATCTGGATAATTGGCGGTCCACCACTGTGCAATTTAAAAGAATAATTTTTTTTCTTCCTCGCACAACTTCGTTGTGGAATCGACCACCACCAGCGATTTTTCCAGATCGATACGACTTCGGGACCTTCAAGAAAGGAGCCTACTCTTTTATAAAAAGACCGGTAATGCACCTGTGATTCCCTTAGTGTTGCAGATATTCACGGGCGGCAGTTGAAAGTTATCATCAGGTGAGCCACATGTTCGTTTGCCCACTCTTCTATAAAAAAAATAACAAAGAGTTATTCGCAAGGAACCTTACTCCCGACAGCTCATCAAGTATAACAGTTGCACTACGAAAACTGCTATGATTTCATACGGGATAGGGACGGTCTCAAGGTCAACGCATTAATTGAGCAAAACAATTAAACCATATACGGAATATACAGCGTGCCACATCATTTTCGTTATGAATGGACGCATGAAGTGATCAAAACATACGAACTATATGTGGAATATACAGAGTGCCACATCATTTCCGTCATGAACGGACGCATGAAGTGAGCAAAACATACAAACCATATACGAAATATACAGAGTGCCACATCATTTCCGTCATGAACGGACGCATGAAGTGAGCAAACCATACAAACCATATACAGTGTGCCACATGCTTTTAATCATGAACGGACGTCCTAAATGAGCAAGAATTATTCAAAATTGAATATCGTCCTGTCGAATATAAATGAAATTCCTATTGTACTATGTTATTTGTTAACAGATAAATTAACAATAATTTTAATTCACTCTCTAAACATAATTAAGTGTTGTTATTAAAATTGTTAATTATAAAGCATAACTTTCATGTTTTTTTTAATAAACACGTTTCACTCAACTTCATGTATTCTTTGCGTAGAACTTGATAAATGGCTTTACATGTATCCGGAATAATTTTTGACGATGCTTGATGAGAAATTACTGCTGAGATGTACGGCGCAGGCAACATGGAGCGTGTAGCCGGGCCATAATGTTAGTGGGATACACGAGCTTGCTCCTTACAAAACTGTTGTAAAGTTGAATGATAGTTGCTGGTTTTTTAATCCCTTGAGTTTCTCAATATAAAGCCTAGCGACCTATTTTCTTCCCCCACTATCTTATCAATATGGTCCAAAAACTTCAAATGGCCATGCATTATGACACGAAGATCTCGAATAGTAGTCACTTCTTCCAACTTGGTGCCTGCTATTGTGTTTTTCGACTGAAATCTATTACGTTTCCTGTTGTACTTAATGTGATAGCATTTCGTAGCATTTAGGAACATTTTATTATTGTTACACCATTCCTAAAGATTATTAATGTCTTTCTGGAGATGTTGGGCATCTGAAGCTGTTTATATCGTTTTCGTGATTTTAAGGTCGTCAGTAAAAAGATATCATCGCTGTGTTTAATCACACGTGTTGTCATTGACAAAGATGTTAAAGAATGACGGTCCTAAAATCGAGCCCAGGGGTGCTCCTGAAAATGCTTCAAATAGCCTCGATTGTTTGCCATCAATTACCACCCTAGAGAAGCGATTTAAAAGGTAAGATTTACACCATTCCAGTAGGTTATCTGTGTAAAAATATTATCTGTAAATCTGTATAGGTGGCGTCAACTTGTAAGCCTTGATCTATTTTTTCTTTTATATTAGAAGTGAAGAGAATAAGGTTAGTGTTGGTCGACATTTTTGACATAAAACCATGCTGATTTTCGATTATGTATTTTTGAGTATGCCGATAAATTACAGAGTGAACTAATGACTCAAATATTTTCGATATTGCTGACAAGATAGATATTGGACGGTAGTGAACTACTAAGTCTTTTGCTCCATTCTTAAATATAGCTAGTTTCTATTCATCAGGGAGTATGCCCATTTTGAGAGATCGATTGTATAGAAAAGTTAGGGGAAAAGTCAACGCATCTGCACAGTTTATTAAAGGTAGTGGATGTATATTATCTGGGCCTACCCCCTTTGTGACATCCAGCTTTTTCAGTTTATTTTTAACATCCTCTGGTCTAAATTGAATTTCCCCGATAAGATCAAAGGAGTTAGCAAAGAATCTTGTGTAAATATTGTTGTCGTTATTCTCTGTTGTCAGATCTCTTTCATATATTGAACAAAAATGAGATGCAAACATGTCCGCTATTAGCTTTGTATCTGATGATGTATCATGCTTAAAGGTCTTGTTATTAGGATATGATGAGCAGTTCTTTCGTAGATTTTTGATGTGTGTCCAAAATTGCTTGGGGTTGATTTTAATATCTAATTCTTCGTATTTGTTTGTATAAAATTGAAGAATAATCTCTTTGGTTGTACTATTTGTATCTGGCTGGTTTTAATATCAATACATATAGGACATTAAGAAAAAGAAAAATAAAAAGTAAGTAAGTTTATGGGCTTAATGCAGTGTCAGTAAGAGTTGCACAAAGTTGGATCAAGCGTTTTCAGTCTGGGAATTTTGATGTCAAAGATGCAGCTCGCTCTGGTCGCCCTCATACGAATAAAGTCGATGCCATTTTTGAAAAAGTAGAGCTAGATTGGTATATTAGTAGTTACAACATAGCCGAGCAATTGAGGATTGATCACAAAACAGTTTTGATCCATTTGAAAAAGTCTGGCTATACAAAAAAGCTCGATATTTGGGTACCACACGAACTCACTGAAAAAAACCTAATGAATACTGTACTCATTTGCGATTCTCTATTGAAACGTAATGAAACCGAACAATTTTTGAAAATATTAATCAATGATGATGAAAAGTGGATCACCTACGACAAGAATGTGCGAAAAAGATCATGGTCAAAGGGTACTCAAGCTCCACAGACTGTAACGAAACCCGGATTAACACGCAATAAGGTGATGTTATGTGTATGGTAGGATTGGAAGGGTATCGTTTATTATGAGCTTTTACCGCCGGGCAAAACCATCGATTGGTATCTCTACTGCCAACAACTAATGAGACTCAAGGAAGAAATTGAGAAAAAACGTCCGGAATTGATCAGAGCAGAAAAGGATAACATCATGAATGAAACATCATGATAACGCCAGACCAATTGGTTGAGAAGTGTTAATGCATCCACCATATAGTCCTGACCTTGCAACCATAGATTTTCACCTGTTTCGTTCTCTTCAGAATTTTTTCATATGACATCTTTTGGTGCTGACAGAGTGATTGCGATGCCAGGATTTTCACCGACATTTACCATTTAAGGTCAAGTGTATCATAGAATTGGGTCTTTACTTTCTACCTCAAACATGCAATCACGGTTCTTACAGGTGTATTTCATGGGTGACGAGGAAACCGAAATTGAGCGACGGTTAAGGCTTATTCAAAGGGTCGATAGAGACGTAAAATACAACGAGTACTGCACGACAATAATGCCATAGTCAGGGAATTTAAAACGACACTGTGAACATGCCCGATGAAAACTGTAAGGTACCCCGACCGTGTGCCGCGCGGACAACACAAGCGACGCTACAAGTTCCAACGAGCAACGAAATAGCGGTCGTGATTGCAAGCAGCGAGCAGACCACAGCTCGAGAGACTCTTCTAAGAGCACGCGACGGCACGCTCTCCAGAATCGCCGACACGCACAGGTTCTACGATGCTCTAGAATACCCACTCATATTTTGGAAAGGTCAGGAGGGGTCACTTTGACATTCAATTAATTAATCCAGCTACTAGCTGTCCAATACCAATCAAAAAGGTATCCTGCATGGACTTTTACGCGTTCCACGTGATGTTCCGGCGAAATGATTTTAATTTACTACTGCGGTGTAGACAACTTTTGCTTCAATTTCTGGTGGACATGTATGTCAAAATAGAGAGTGAGCGCTTGAGATACATAGCACTTAATCAGACCAGCTGCGAGCAGGTAGCTACATATATTTACAGGATGCCATAAGAACCGATGGTAACGTCGACCCCAACAATTTAGGGCAAATGATAATCCTTCCCTCATCATTTGTAAACAGCCCAAGGTACCACGAGTTACACAGCTCGCATTTTTTGTACGTTCGCCACTACGGGCGACCAGATATGTTCATTACGTCATTTTGTACTAGATTGAGTGGCAAAAACGTGTATTGCTCCACGTACATTTGTTGCTGTGGCTAAAAGAAAAAGTACGTCCCAGCCAAATTGACGACATTATGTCGTAAATGCCGAGATCTCTAACCTAAATACGGACAAAAATTTGCATGAAACAAATGTGAAAAACATGATTCACGGACCCTGCGGCGTACAAAACCAATCGAATCCGGCTATTGAAGGATACGTAGACAAATAACAATGGATATCCCCTATACAGGCGGAAAGCCCACGAGCATAGTGGTAGGACTACTAAAATTAGAATTCGTGGCGGCTTTGTATAAATTGAAATGAATAACAGCTGGATTGTGCCTTATTCGCCCCTATTGTCTAAAATATTTAACGCACATTTAAATGTTTAATTCTGCAGTTCTGATCAAACAATTAAATACATTTGCAAATATATTTGCAAAGGAAATGACTAAGCGGTTTTCAGTGTCCAACAAGGTAACGCCGGGATCGGTAGCGAAGCCTCCATAGAAGCCGAGAAGCCGAGAAGCCGGGATTGCCCTATCAAAACTGCTCGATCAATAATATCAACTAATAAAATAACTCGTAAACTGTTTCAAACTATTTCAAATTTCCCGTGCGCTTCTCTGTCGCTGTCGCTGACCTGTTCTACACAGGCCATAGATTACTGTATATATATATATGTATATACACAGGCCTTATAACGTCAACCCGCGACAAAACTGCGCGATTAGGTTGTCATAAAAATTAGTCGTCTCTCTCGCACGCGTGGGCTTTTACCGGGCTTTCGAGAAGACGATCGCTCCCTTTCTAACCTGTGGTAAAATGTTCTATAATGAAATATTATAACTACGATTGTTTATAGCAATTTGTACGTAGCGAAAAGCCCGGCTTTAAGTGTGAAGTTAGTCATTAGTCAAGCGCGGGCGATACCTTTGCAAGTTCACTTCACATTTCAATGTTTACTCTGTGTGTTTACTTGAGCGAATAAATATTGCGAGTTGAAAATTTATGCTTTTTTATAGATTTTTAGTGAAAATGGAGGATAATAGTGTTCCTTGTGATAAATTGAAGTGTGTTAAAGTGCTAATCGGCGAGGAAAAGGTAAAATCGAAAAAGAGAAAAGGTAAATTTTTATAAAACTGCTAAAAACAACAAAACCATATCTTGGGCTTGCCCTAGTTTGGAGCCCTAGCTTCGCCACTGGCCGGGATTAACCCCGGAGATGAAGTGCAAACGTTTAGGGCAGGTAGATACGTCAGCACCAACAAAGTAGCGTGGAGGATCTTGGGCTTACCGCTGCACGAGAGTCGCGTCACTGTCACCCACCTGGCAGTCCACTTACCCAATGGCGAGAGAGTGTATTTTACTGAGCAGAATTTCCGAGACAGAGTGGCGTCGCCTCCGAAAACAACTCTGACTGCATTCTTCCAACTGTGTGAAAATGATAACTTTGCAGAAACCCTGCTCTGCATCTAAGAAGGAATGGAAGCGTCGTGTACAGGGAACACCAGTTCAAAACTGGCCACGTGTGAAGGCAGGAGACGCATTGGGTCGGATATATACTGTGCACGTCAACTTTGAATGTTATTGCTTGCGAATGTTGCTCAATGAGGTGCGGGGCCCAATAAGTTTCCAGATGCTTAAAACCGTTGATGGTCAAGAGCGAGTAACGTTCAGGGAAGCATGTGAGGCCCGTGGGCTATTAGATAATGACAACCACTGGGTCGCAACTATGGCGGAAGCCGTCCTTTGTCGCTCAGCAGCCAATGTTAGGGACCTGTTCGCAATTTTAGTGAGCACTTGCGGACTATCCAACCCCCTCCAGCTGTGGGGTAAATACAAGGACGCTTTATCAGAAGATATCGCGCATAGGCTGGATGGCGCCCACAATGACCTAATCATTAACGAAGCTTTGGTATTGATCGAGGATAAAATGATTTCCGTATCTGGAAAATATCTCGCTGATTTTGGCACACCTACACCGCAGCGAAGAGGGAAAATGTCAAGCGATGTTATGAAGGAGCTAAACTACGATACCGCGGTTTCAGAAGCGCAGGTCATTGAAATGGCACCACGATTGCTTCCCGAGCAGCGTCATTCTTTCAGTTCAGTCAACGATTCTGCGCCAAGTTAATAGTGGAGAGGGCGGAATATTCTTCCTTGACGCACCGGGGGTACGGGTAAGACATTTATGCTCAATCTTCTGCTGGCTCAACTCCGCAAGGACCGCAATATGGCTCTGGCTATGGCTTCCTCGGGCATTGCTGCATCTTTGCTTAACGGTGGCCGGAATGCACATTCCGTTTTCAAATTGCCACTTAATCTTGCAAGCGAAGATACCCCAAGCTACTGGGGAGTGCTTTTACAGCAGTGCAAGTTGATAGTATGGGACGAATGCACAATGTCGCAAAGCATTAGAGGCGTTGAACTGCAGCCTGCAGGACATCCGCGGTAACCAACCGCTGATGGATGGCGTTGTGGTTTTGCTTGCAGGCGATTTCAGATAGACACTGCAAGTTATTGAGAGGGGCACACCGGTGGATGAAATAAACGCATGTCTCAAGCCGTCGCCACTGTGTTCCAGGATCGAAAAGCTCCATCTTACGTGCAACATGCGCGTCCAACTGTACAACGACCACGAATCAGGTGTCTTTGCGAATAGGCTGCTCCAAATTGGAGAGGGTCGTCTGAAATCGGACGCAGATGGGAAAATTATATTTTTCGAAGAATTTTTACATCCAGTGGTTTCAGAGGATGAACTTATCACGCACAGTTTACCTAATTTAGGTTAACATAAATAATTAACAGTGGTTGTGTGAGAGGACAGTGTCAATAAAATTAACAAAAAATTTTTAGACATGGTCGTCAGCGATTCAAAAGTATGCACATCCATAGACTCTGTGATGGCTAATGACGATAGTATTGCCTATACCCTTTGAATTGCTCAACTCCCAGGAGTTAACGGGCGTGCCGTCCTATAGGCTGGAGCTTAAAGTTGGGGTTCCAGTTCTGCTGATGCGAAACCTTGATGCACCCAGACTGTGCAACGGCACTAGGCTTCGTATCACAGAACTGGGTCGTAATATTATAAAAGCCGCCAGTACTACAGGAGCTTCTAAAGGAGAGAGCGTCTTAATTCCCCGCATACCCATTATTCCGAATAACTTGCCATTTCAATTTAAGAGGTTGCGATAAAATTGGCTTTTACAATGACAATCAACAAATCCTAGGGCGAAACCTTAAAAGTGGCAGGCATTCATTTGGGCAACCCATGCTTTTTTTTATAGAATAAGGGTGACAAACGAGCACAGTCCACCTGGTAAATGGTTGCTGTGGCCCACAGACATCTACATCTATCTTCGTTTGCGATTTTAAATGCAGATGCGTTGTCAGCCGTGAGGACTAAGATAGAACGCCTCTTTTCCAGTAAAAAGGGTCTACGGTTATCTACACTCACCATACGAAACACAGCAGCATTAAGCTGCTATTTTACGCTGGTATTCTGTGAGAGCGTGGTCCTTCCCCGGTCGAGCCGACCCATTCGTGCTACAACTATACTATTAATATAGCTGCAGCATGGCTCTACCACGCTTCTCATACGGTCAATTATATGTTGGTTGTTCACGTGTTTCAAGGTCCAAAACTTGCACGTGCAGACGGAAAATAATAAGTCATTTAATGTTGTGTACAGAACGGTATTGGAATAAATAAATAAATAGCGCCCAACAAGGCGTTTGATTGTTCACTTTGAAAAAAAATGTTGAATACTTTAGCTTCATATCAGATACTGATTCGCACAGCACCATAATGATAGGTACGGTTTTTAAACCATTGCCGCGTCATCACCGTTTGATTCATCGCTTACTTTGAAAAAGACCGTTGTATATAATTGCTTCCTAACGCTGTGCTTTCCAGCCTAGAATTGATAAAATCTCTACCGCCCAGAACTTAGCGCCCACAAGGTTTGATCGTTCAATTTGAAAAACACTTGTATAGCGCCATAATGTTCCGGTTTTTAAGTCATCGTCGCCTCAATGCTGTTTAGTTTTGATTCGGATTTATGCCCAGAATTAAAGCGCCCAAAAGGACGCCATTTATGAACATCACCCACATTGATCACATTTTGATCAGACCTTCAGTTCTCACATACATATTTTATTTCCATAAACATATATTATATAATGGTCATAAGTGTTTAGAATGCACCAATGCTTCATTGAACAGTCTTAGTACCGTCAAATTCGTAATTAATTATACGAACAATATCTCACGTACCCTAACATTTCTTTGTATGATAAACTAAATTTTATTACATAGGCATAAAACCATCAAAACTTATGACACAACTTTGTCAAACAAAACATTTATAAAACTAACAAATAATTTTACTTGGCTATTTAAATCTGTTACCTTTATTATAAAAAAGCTACAAACTTGTATTAAACTCTTTAAATGGATAGTTATAGTCTTAATGCATTATTATCTAAATTTTCAATGCGCTACAAAAACAATAATTTATAATTATAGTGGATGTGATGTTTTCAATTTGTATGATGCAGAATACTCACTGCACACAGAA
Organism: Parnassius orleans; assembly: GCA_029286625.1. Taxonomy (NCBI): domain Eukaryota; kingdom Metazoa; phylum Arthropoda; class Insecta; order Lepidoptera; family Papilionidae; genus Parnassius; species Parnassius orleans. Next base: position 1,857,063 of record JAGSMP010000083.1, read on the forward strand.
TTATTACTATATTTATGTTCCTCAGATAACTATTAAGTGTTATATTTATCACTATACTAATAAAACTCACACTATTCGTAGACGAGTTAATATAGGTTACTGTATTTAAATTCCGCATTTAGTAAGCCTAAAAAGTTATTTTTTCCATCAGCTGCCATACGTTGAATATAACTACTGCCAAATAATATACCTAAGTACCGTCTCATGTAATAAAACAATTATTTATCTAGTTATACTTTACGTAAGATGTGACCTAGTTATAATTCCTTACATTTGCATTATTTGCGTCGTAAACAATATAATTCAATATATTTTTATTCACCATAATTTTAAACTACGTAGGACACTCAATAAGTTTTAAGATATACAAAAAGTATTCTAGATACTATTAATATTTATTTTACATCTTTTCAAAATATTCTCCTCATGCTCTATACAAAGTTCCATTCGCCTAAACCAACTCTGAAAACACTTTTGCCAGTCTTAATCTGACAGGTCGGAAATCGCTTCTTCGTAGGCAGCCACGGCTTCTTCGGCGCTTGAAAAAAACTTGCCTTTTATTTTTTCTTTGACTCTTGGGAACAAAAAGAAATCACAAGGAGCTAAGTCAGGGCTGTAGGGTGGGTGACTTAGAGTTTCAACACCAGATTCCTCAATAAATGCTTTTGTTCTAAGGGAGGTATGTGAAGAGGCGTTATCGTGATGCAGCATGATTCCCCGAAGCCCGGTCTTTGGTCTTCTCTCCCGCACAGCTTGAAAAGCTTTGGGTAATGCAACTGTAGTATACCATTCAGAGTTGACTGACCTACAATTTTCCAGCATTGACGTCGACAAATGTCCGCTCCGCGAAAAAAAACTAGCCACCATTTTTTTGCCGACGTTGCGAGGTCTTTGCAGTTTTATCGGTAACTGTCCTTCTGAGTAGAATCATACCGATGATTGCCTTTTATTTTCCGGATCATATTGATAGATCCATGTTTCGTCACCAGTAACGATTTTTAAAACACGCCTAGATGCCCCGTTTCAAAACGTAGACGCATTTCATGGCACCAATGCACACGAGTCTGTTTTTCGCTTTCGGAGAGCAAACGAGGGATTCATCGACAACAAAGCTTCCTCACTCCAAGATGTTGATGTAGGATGGTATGAATGCTCCCCGAACTAATGCCTACAATATTTTTGATGTCCGTATATGTGATTTGTGGGTCTTCTCGCACCAACATTTCAGTAGTCCATACATTTTCTGCCGTTACTGCTGTTTGCGGGGCCCCGGTTCTTTGGTCATCTTTAAGATTAATTTTACCCCTTTTGAATTCAGCAAACCACCTAAAAATTGTTGCGCGTGATGGAGCTGAGTCCCCTAATGCTGAATGTAACCGTTGTAAACTTAATTGTTCGGTTAAACCAAATTTAAAATCATAATATATCATAGCGCGCAAATGTTCACGGTTAAGATCCATCGTTTTAAATGAAAAGCGCGGGAAGCGTTGCAGGAAAATTAATAGAACTTTGTTTTTTTTTAATATTGAGCAATTGGCTTATGGAGTTCTATTTTAAAATAAATTTGCTTTTTAGAAACATATGACACGGGTGCGATCCATTTTTAAATTTCGAGCATCTCAAAATTTATTGAGTGACCTACGTAGTAAATTACGAAATTTGTAAAAGGCGATAGTAGGTACGAATGAAAATATTAATAACGACCTAGACGCATTATCTTTAGCTTCGAGCTTTACGTGTAGCATTGATGACAGTGCTACTTTAATATATAACAATCAATCCTCTTTAAAATTAATAACACAAAATATAAGAAGCCTAAAACGTAATATACCACACTTCCAAACTCTTATGGAACGTGCTGAAGTTGATTGGGACCTAATTATATTTACAGAATGTTGGTTGCAAAACATTCCTTATATTCCCTTATACTACACTGATATAATTATGCTGCTTCTACAAATAACAAAACACAAAATGAGGGAGTTGTAATTTATTTTAAATCAAATAATAATTACAATATCTCCGAAATCAACCTAACAGATGCTAATTGTTTGCTTATAAAATTAAATGCTAATTCTGTCGTCCTTACAATATACCGTCCCCCAAGTGTAAAGAATACAAACTTTTTCTTTGAATCTTTAAATTCCGTACTTATTGGCTTAGAACAATATAAAAATATAATACTAACAGTAGATATATTTTTGATGAGGATGATATTGATATATCATCCTCATCAAAAAAACTCTAGAGCCCATATTTATTGCATGCCGTAAGCGCTAAGCGCGCCAGTATGTTCTACTAGGGCCTAAAATTAAGATTCCAACGTTTTGTCGCATGAAATCGTATCTAGCAATCATATTGTACATATAAGTGATACAAAAAGCACATTGTCAGAAAGATAAATGATTGTTGAACTTATTAATATATTTTTTAAATCGATTAATTGCTATTTTTACATAAAAAAGGGGTTTTAGTGGCTTATGGTGTGGATTTATCAAGTCCGCATGGCTTCGTAAACACTATAACTTTTGAAAATATCAATTGTTCAACTCAATCTATTTTTAAAACTCTTCATCTATCATGTGGGAAGCCATTGAATGTAAATGGCAGTTTAATTTTGTTTTGTTTAGTTATAATTAATTTTTTTCGGCTGCGAAATGTCGAAATATTCGGTGTTTTAGCAGCCTTGTATGAATTTATTTTTTACTAAATAGAGACAGCGTCACTCACTCAGTTAGTTGGGTTCGGCGTCAATCGCCGTCGTGAGTGGACACTGTATCGGTTGTTTGCAGCGGCTCTAAAAGATCGCTGTACAAATACACAATATTCGAAAAACCAAATTTCTTACATACTTGATTATAATAATAATCAGAGATTTTTATTACAATATTTTAAAAGCACAGAATAAATAATAATAGTACGTACTAAAAGTAAGTAGGATGTAATATTTATACTTAATATTTAATCAGGTCTCTCCATAAAGTATAATTATTATACCTTATGGAGAGACCTGAATGATGATATGATGATCATATGCATTATGAGTCGTGCACTTTCGGATTTTCCAAACTTTTTTTGAAATTGAAGCTTGACATAAAATTATCGGAAAATTGGAAGTATAATAAGGTTATTAGTGAAAACTTGTGTGTATTTAAACTACTTTAAATTTTTAATGCGCTTAGGGCATGCCCAATTGGATTTACCAATATCTTAATCTATTAGCCTCTCATGGTATGCCTCCAGCTTTTAATATCCCAACACATACCCATACCTGTTTGGATCACATAATTTTGAAAACAAAACTACCCGCACGTTGTCATGGTGCTCACACTACCATCACAGATCATTATAGCATAATCCTTAGCTTAAATTGGACATGTAAAAATAATTTTCATACCAAAACAATTAATCAACTTGACTATAAGGCCTTAGATATTAGATACGTAAACGAACTATAAAACCTTGGATAACTCGTGGCTTGTTAAAATGCATGAAAAATAGGGACAATTTACACATTAGATCAAGAAACCATCCTCATGACACAATTCTTCGAACAACCTACACTAGATATAGGAATTTTTGTAATAACATACTTAAGAAAGTAAAACAAGAATATGAAAAGGCGGAACTTTGTAAAGCTAAATCTAATATCAAAAACTGTGGTAAATAATAAAAAACATAACTCACACGACTAAAATCAAATCTCTAGCTACAGAACTTCTTTCTAATAATCCTAGGAAGTCGGTTAATAAATTAAATGAATATTTTGTGAATATAGGAAAGAATATAGCTGAGTCTATTAAGAACTGCACGACAGACTTATCTTTGGGCATACCAGACATATTATCTAGTCACTCATTTTTATTACTTCCAGTAGACGACTCTGAAGTCCAAATAATTATATCAAGGCTTAAAAATAACTGTACAGGAGGGACAATATTTCAAGTTCTCTTATAAAACGATACACAAATATTCCAACATCTATACTCACATATATTTGTAATCTATCTCTAAATACTGGACTATTTCCTCACGAATTCAAACGTTCAATGATTCACTTTATTTATAAGAGCGGCAATAGAGACTGTGTCGATAATTATCGGCCCATTTCTGTACTACCAGCATTTTCGAAAATCTTGGAAAAGTAGTAAATAATAGACTCGTCAGGTATCTTGAATCAAAAAATCTCTTATCACATGCGCAATTTGGTTTTAGAAATGGCAAAGCTACAAGTGATGCAGTACATGAATTCTTAAGTTATACCGCTAAACATATGGACGACAACAAAAAAGTAATAGCAGTATTTGTTGATTTGGCTAGGGCATTTGACACGGTCTCTATTCCACTGTTAATTCACAAATTATACAAGCTAGGTGTCAGAGGATTACAATTGAAATTTTTTGAAAGTTATCTTACTAACCGATCACGATTCCTATTTTGACTCAACAATGAGTCAAAATAGGAAATTGGATAAGTGATGATCTTCCCGTCTCTCATGGCGTACCACAAGGCAGTATTTTGGGTACTACCCTGTTTTTGACCTATATAAACAGCTTATGCCGATGATACTGCCCTTTTATTCAGCGGTGATACATGGGAAGAAGTATACTTGAATGCCCAAAAAGGTTTCAATTTAATTATGATACTGGCTAACACATAATAAATTAATGCTGAATGTCTCTAAAATAAAATATATGTCGTTTACATTTAAAAAAATTAACACTCATATTCCACCGAATTTCCATATAAAAGCACATATCTGTCAAAATTATAATGATGTTATTAACTGTTCTTGCCCTTCGCTTCAGAAAGTAAATGAAATTAAGTACTTAGGTATAATAATTGATAGCAATTTGAATTTTCAAGTACACATTAATCTTCTAACTAATTGACTGCGTAAAAAGATCTATATTTTTAAAAATATTCGACATGTACTTGTACAAAATAATAAAATCAACCTACTTGTCACTTTGCCAATCATTAATTACCTACTGCATAACAGCTTGGGGTGGTACTTCTAAAACACATCTACTTAAATTAGAACGTGCCCAACGAGCACTTCTTAAGATGAGTCACTTTCTTCCGTTTCTCTATCCTACTAAAGAGCTATACCAAAACTGTAAAGTTCTCACAGTCCGCCAATTATTTATTTTACATACTATTATGAAACAACATTCTCTGTCATATTACGATCCTTCTCTTCTTAGAAATAAAAGAAACAAAAGTAAAATTTGTCCTATTGCACCATACAAAAGTAGCTATACACATAACTTCTTCTGCTTTTTAGGTTCTCATCTATACAACAAAATTAATTCCATTTTATCCATATACAAATTTCCCAAATTTAAATGCAAAAAGATGGTTGCCCTATGGCTATTAAGTCAAGATGAAGAAACGACTGAGGAACTACTTAAAATCATGAAATAAATCCCAAACGCTATACACACATACGCGCACACACACGCACTCACACACACGCGTATACACGCACACATACACAAACACAAACACACACACACACACACACACACACACACACACACACACTCTCACACACACACACACACACACATATATTTGCTTTTCGTATATTTATTGTTTGTCATACACCTAATATTACCTAGATTATAGATTGGTCTGTAGGTGGGGGCTGGTGATTTGTCATACAGGGAATCCTAGTACGGACACCAGTCTCTCACAAATTGATTGTAGCATATTAATATTAAGTTGTATGTTTATGTTAATTACTAAATTTGTGACAGAAAATAATAAACTTTATTATTATTATATCAAAATTACCACGTGAACGAAGTCACGGGCGACAGCTAGTTGTCTTGTAAGTAACTTTTAAAGATAAGCATTCTAAATTGGGTTTTGAACGCAATTATAAAAGAATATAAAACAAAACGAAATTTATTTTCGGTGACTACATTGTATTTAAGTACTTTATTGAATGATGGCGACACTTAATGTTAGAGTAAAAATTATATTTAACATATTAATATTATACTCGAATTGGATTTGGGTTTTGACGGTGATAATTGGTGAATTGAAAGTGCAAAATTAGATTTACGGTAAACTTGTTTATGGTTTCTATCAAAAATTGCCGCGCCAGCAAAATAACCAAATAATATAAGGAGAAAATACTAAATACGGCAGGTAACTAAATATCGGTTGTATAGGTTAGAATAAAAAAAATATTAAATAATGGTGCACAGTGATCATTAGTTAAACTGAAAGTAATGGTATAGGCTAAAACTAATGTCTAATATTCCTAAAATTATATTTAAAATTTTGATTTTGTGGATCCTAAAATGGCGACAATTTGCTAAACAGTGTAACGGTATTTCGAGGGTCTTATAGTCTTAGTAGCTGTACTATGTATGTTATGGATTCTATATATGCAGCCATTGGTTTTTAATCAGTTGTATAATAGAATATATTTATTACTTATGCTGTATAGCAGTTTTTTCAAATTACCATATAATTCTCTTCAGAGATACGTATAAAAGACGAAAAACCTTGTCCTGGGAACAGTGTTGGATAACTTTTATTTAGATTTGACATGATCTTCTAACTGCACCAAACTTTGCACTTTTCTTTTTTTTTCCACATATTGATAACAAATTAATTTTGTTTACTAGCGCTATATAAATGCCCAACGCATGCAAAATGGCAATATATAGGATATTACATTTATACAGATTTATATGGCTGTTATTTTTTTGTTTTATATCACCCTTATAGACAGAAGTCACAGAAGTCAGTCTACTGTATTTACAAGAGTGTACAATTACGCCATAAAATTAAGTTTTAAAAGGGAGTTTGCATACACCATTGTTCAGAAATAAGTATTTGAGTGATACTATAATAACACTTAGAGCTGTATAAGCAAGTGACAGCATGCAAAAAACAGCTTCTATACAGCTATAATGATAAAATCAGATACAAGTGTTACAAAATACTTAAAGTTGTATACTAGAGTTTTCATATTCTGATTAAGAACCCTAAGCTTACTTAGATCTTTACGTGGTAGAGCCATACTGCAGCTATATTAATAGTATTGTTGTAGCACGAATGGGTCGGCTCGACCGGGGAAGGACCACGCTCTCACAGAATACCAGCGTAAAATAAGAGCTTAATGCTGCTGTGTTTCGTATGGTGAGTGTAGAGAACCGGAGACCCTTTTTACTGGAAAAGAGGCATTCTATCTTAGTCCTCACGGCTGACAACGCATCTGCATTTAAATTCGCAAACGAAGATAGATGTAGATGTCTATGGGTCACAGCAACCACTTACCATCAGGTGGACTGTGTGCTCGTTTGTCACCTTTATACAATAAAAAAAAATCCCATAATACAGATTTCATACAGTTTGAGCTGTATAATAACTCAAACCACTCTTATAAGGATACAACCTCTTTTCAACACTCTTATACGCTTCTAAAATAACTCTAAATTCTATGTGGCCTAGTATATTGATGTTCATAATGCTTGTTTGCTGCTGGGATGTTAATGACACATTAAAAATGTATTCAATGTACTATGTTCATACTTTAATAAGTAGAACGATATAAGCTGTTTTCTGTGTATTTACCAGTATTTACCTATTTACAGTTGATTTTGCCTCATGAGTATAGTAAGTAGGTAATTTAGAAGGATATTTGGCCTCAGCATCAGCAACGCACTATCTTTCACGTCCTCGTTTCGTTTATCTTGACTATCGTAGAGATAACCGAAGCTGTGCAAACGTGTCTCTTGTGTACACAGCCAGCGTTTGATATAAGCTTGATTGTTGTAATTAAATGTAACTACAGTGATGAAATTCCTTTAAGATTTTTTTTTGATGACATTGTTATAAAAGCAAATCATTAATTTTATTTTAAATTTCTCATCATCTATGCGGATGACAGTCGTATAGATTTTTTTTTTGTAGATATTGCTCAATTTAATTACAAGTTTTGTTGAAGTCTAAATATAAGACCTAAGCATCCTAAAATATAGTGTTGATCCCACTTATTAGTCAGTACGTTTTCGGTTACAATGACGCCATAGTCTAATTGAGTGTCATACTATAATTCATGCATGTTAAATAATAGTGTATGTAATCAGTAATTTTAGGATCATGTTCATTTTAAATAATTTTTCGATTGTATATTTGTATGGTCACTCTTGATTATGCAACAACATATTATCTTTGATCAAATTTAATTTAAAAGTAGTTGTAGTCTTAATATTAAGGCAACGAGATTGAGAAGTACAGCCTGTAGTGGCTGCGTAAGGGAATCTACTACCCCATTCATCCGGTGGGTGTCATAAGAGCCGATCGATATAAGGAAATGAAATATGAGATGGGCAGCAGTTTCTTTATTAATATGTATAGGTCATTGCTATTGTCTTAATATTGTGTCTGAAAATCGGACAGTGAAAGTGTTAAAATATTCCCCCTTATGTGGAAATCTATGGGGGATACGTATTTTCAACAGAGGACTTTTGTTTTGATAGGCAGTAAGAAAAAATAATGAATGAGTTTGAAATCTCATTCTACCTTTGTTGGACTGATTAAAATTTTTCTTCTTCACCATGTGCCTGTTAACATTCCACTATTGGTTATGGAGTGCTAACATAGTACAGGGAAGATTCGCCGTACTCACCACACTTGGAAGATGTATTGGCGATCGCATCTGAAGCGACTGGTACTTTTAACGCTGCTTAGTATTTTATATCAATGACAAAATAAATGTAGGTGTTAAAGGGTAACAGTGGGCAAATTGTTAAAATACCCATAATATTTACACCGCCACAAGACAATGGTCCCAAAATCTTCTTTCTATTTTTCTGAGTTGTCCCTTATGATTTGATGATATGATAATTTTCTTTCGCCGCTACCTTCCGGCAATCTACTTCTTTTAGAATTAGATACTTTTGTTCTTTTTATGATTTTATACAAATCAAGGAATTTAATTGGGTGCTGTGGTCCGTAAACACCTGCCTCTATTCTCTGTCTATGAATTTTTATATAGCAATTGCAAGTTATGTTTAAAAAAAATTCTTTCACATTCTGAATATTACGATTATATATCAATATTCGAAAAATCTTGTTCAATCGATCAATTTTGTCCAATATCCTATTCGTTGTTTCAAAAACATAATGATAGGCTAAGGGAAAAGTTAGAACATTACAAAGGCCTAATCAGTTAACACAACTTAGGCTCAACATATTTCTAAACCGACGTCTTTAACAATAGTATTGAAAATCGAAAGCGTCTAGAATTTATTTATTTCCTGGCTCGGGTTGACGCTCTAAGATCGATTTTCCTACAACTCGCTTTTAAAGTCTGTTGAAAACGATAAGAAAATATGAATAATGTCGTCTTCCAACCATAGGTGTGACGTAACAGGTGAGTTTGTATAAAACACACTGCTTCTATGGTAAGACGCCATTTTAGTCTAGCCACCTTTGCCGCGAGTTTCTGTAACATTTACAAACTTTTTAACACCATTATCCAATAAGTGTCTTACATCATTGTAAAAGTAAGGTACTAAATTTCGAGTATAAATAATAAATTTTTTATTAATTATCAACATATGAATAAAGCATGACTGTAAGCAGTCTCATATCGTGTGCCTATTTTTATTTGACTTTATATTAAACTAAAGCGGGAAAATATTTTGATTGTTAAATGAATTTAGGTACGAGCTCCGAACATTACTATTGGATACTTAAACATTACATAATTGCAAGCATTAAGACTTCTCATCTGTGATTGGTCACATGACGACTGAAACAGAATGACTACTAATTTAACGTACTAATATCATAAACATGTGATTCAAGATGGCTGAAATTTTCGGAGGAAACGTTACTGTGAAAACTGCGTTTCCGGTGGTAAGATTTTTTAATATTATTCTCCTATTATATTTATATATTCGATTTATTTTTATATTCGTATTCTACTTCATTTTATTAATTTTGGTTACCTAATAATTGGAGATAAAAATAATGAACATGGAACGTTGATCGTGGACGTAGTTAAAATTTTATAAAAATTTCAGTTGATCTAGTTTATAATATATGACTATGTATATTTAAATGACAACTTTTATCTTATTTTATTAGATGCAAGATACAAGAAAGTCGATGTTTACAATTTTTTTAATTATAACGTTTTTTTTAATTTACAAAATGAACGTTGTTTCTCCGTAATTCACAAATATTTGCCCGCGGAACACCTTATAATTCCACTTCGGGGTCACATTGCCGGTGTAAAGCAAATAAAGAACGATATCTAAGATTAAGAGAGCAGTAAACTTTGTTGCTGATAACAAATTATCAGAAATAGGACACTACACTCTATTTAGTAAGTTTAATGGTTTAATTTATGATGGTACGCCTATTTACATGTATATGATTGCACTGTTTTTTTCATATAATTGATCATTAAATTAGTACTCAATAAATGTACTAAAAATTTCTATAATATAATCGATTGATGCATATAACCGATTTTATATCTAGTAGGTTTGTAATTTATAATTTTATTCTATTTATAGATTAGTACTTTTTAAGTTAACTTTTTATTAAGGTTTTTGAGTAGGTACTTGTGTTACAAAATAATATTGAATGAGTAAGTAAATAAACCTTTAAAAATTCTTACGATATTTCTTAAGTTACAGTCAGATAAATACAAACACATAACTAATTGTTTTCACAAATATGTTTCACACATTATACCTACGTAACACCAAAACTGTTAACAAAATTTGAGATCCCTTGCATTTTGAACATGCAAACAAATATACTAAATATGTTAGTAATATTTACGTAAGATTAAAACTGTGTCGGGGGCGTTCGTTTTGTATAACAATAAGATATTCTGTAATAATAAATTGCGGTTTGCAAACGCTCTGTAATTGGTTTCGCACACAATTTTGCACGTTTTCCATTTAACTTCAACGCACAGAATCGTCTATATTGATTTTAAAGGCCATTGTTTGACGAAAATAATTCAAAATGTATCGCAAGTTGATTCAAAATTGGTACAACATACATTTAAATTTCAGATCAATATTAAAAGTAATATGAAAGATAATATTTTATTCATATTAAAGATTTCGTATTTGTTTTCTATCGCAAGTTGTAAGTATTTTTATTAAAACTAAGGTAAAAGAAAAGTAAATATACCAGCCTATATACGTCCCATATCATCCCGTTGGTTTGGTAAAAGACGACAGAGGGAAACAAATCAGATGATGGGCAGCAGCGTCTTCCTAATAACAACTAAAAACCAAAAAAATACTGCGGTTGCCTACCCGCGCTTGCCAAGCGTGGCAACTATGGCAAATATCCCCCCTATGGGGCAATCTATGGGGAGGCCTATGTTCAGCAGTGGACTTTAATAGGATGTAACGGTAACGGTAGGTATACGTCCCACAACGGGGATACGCCTTCTTTCATTTCTAAGATGGAGGAGGACGTGCTTCAGTGCGTCTTCGCGGACTATACATGTTTTAGAAATACTATTATTCATCAGACATGCAGGTTTCCTCACGATGTTTTCCTTCACCGCCAGTGAACAGTAGGTATAGGGTTCTATCAGACAGGAAGCGGTCACGCGTTCAAGCGTTCTGCGTTCGCGTTCTGCGTTCGAGCGTTCAGTTGCTCACGAATTCCGCTGTTGGACGGTCTACGCGGTGCCACTATAGTCACCATGTTTTTTGACTGACTTTTTTCATTGGAAGACGAATTATTGCTATTGTGGACATTAGCAACATCAACAGCAATAGAAAAATAAACATTGGGTGCGCCCAGTAAATAAGAATAGAGAACAATATGGAAAATTTCATAGACTGTTTTGTAAATGGCTTACTGATGAAGAAATTTTTTATAATTAATTTTCGGTCCCCATTTCTCTGGCAATTTCTAACCATGTTTTTATAAATATTTTATAGAATATGGGTGACAAACGAGCACACAGTCTACCTGATGGTAAGTGGTTGCTGTGGCCCATAGACATCTACATCTATCTGCGTTTGCGAATTTAAATGCAGATGCGTTTTCAGCCGTGAGGACAAGATAGAATGCCTCTTTTCCAGTAAAAAGGGTCTCCGGTTCTCTACACTCACCATACGAAACACAGCAGCATTAAGCTGCTATTTTACGCTGGTATTCTGTGAGAGCGTGGTCTTTCCCCGGTCGAGCCGACCCATTCGTGCTACAACTAAACTATTAATATAGCTGCAGCATGGCTCTACCACGTAAAAAACGCTTCTGGTACTTTTCCTCGGTTTTTATAATCATCATTCTTTACATCATATAAAAAACGCCTTTCTCGTACTAACGTAATCAACTTTTCGCTCGATCTCCCTCTTCCTTCCGATGTGGACACCGAAACAGAGAATGCCTGTTGTCTGGGTATGTCTATGCAACGTAATACAACACAACGAACGCAGAACGCGAACGCGGAACGCTTGAACGCGTGAACGCCTTCTTTCTGATAGATCCTATAAAGAGAGTCTACGGTTGCTGGCGTAGTGTAAAATTAACGGCGAGCGCTTAGCCCTTTACCTACACCGGCCTCCTAAAAAATCGACCCACCCGTTAATTTTGAGTAACAAAGTTGTTATCTTAAGTATGCGTTGACATATTTGTATGTTTTTGCTTATGCGTTATAAATTAACATCTGAGTACCTACTTGACATTGTTTTAGAGGAATACAAGTGGTATTTTAACCCATAGTATTTGTAACATTTTAAGCGCACTGATAAAAATAGTCGACTTGTGCATAGAGTGCAAGGTTAGTTTATTTCGAACTTTTGACGCGTAATATTCTTGGTTCTGTGCATCGTAGTGACTTAATCTTTTAATTCTTTGTTGGAGCAGACATATCGTTACTTTTAACCATAAAATATGGATACCACTGAAGCAGAAGCCGCTCAAGTAGTAGCTCTCGTTCGGGAAGGGCTAAGTCAGCGAAATGTGGCAAGGAGATTAAATTTGAGTCGATCAGCAGTGCGTAGAGTTTATAAACGATACTTAGAAACGGGAGAGTACCGCCGGAGACCAGGGTATGGAAGAGGACGTCTCACAAACCCGACGGACGACCGTTTTATTGCCTTGACTTCTTTGCGAAATCGGCATCTTTCTGCTGTTGATGTTCAGGGTAGGCTGAGGAAAACTCTCGGAGTGTCTGTAAGTGAGAATATGGTGAGAAGAAGACTTCGGGAGCAAAACCTGACACCACACAAGCCAGCGACTTTGCGGCAAGCAAGGTTAGAATTTGCTAGGCATTACGTGCAATAGAATCTTGGTCAATGGGAGACAGTTCTCTTCAGTGATGAAAGCCGAATGACCCTTGTAGGCTCTGATGGATGTCGTAAAGTTATGCGAAGACCAGGAGAACGTTATGCTCAGTGGTAGAGCCATGCTGCAGCTATATTAGTAGTATAGTTGTAGTACGAATGGGTCGGTTCGACCGGGGAAGGACCACGCTCTCACAGAATACCAGCGTAAAATAGCAGCTTAACACTGCTGTGTTTCGTATGGTGAGTGTAGAGAACCGGAGACCCTTTTTACTGAAAAGAGGCATTCCATCTTAGTCCTCACGGGTGACAACGCATCTGCATTTTGATTCTTTATTGAAGATAGATGTAGATGTCTATGGGTCACAGCAACCACTTACCATCAGGTGGACTGTGTGCTCGTTTGTCACCCTATCCTATATAAAAAAAAAGTGTTGCATAAGAGAAACAGTCCGGTTTGGTGGAGGCTCTACAATGTTTTGGGGTGGCATATCTTTAACCGGATGTACTGAGTTGATTTTCTTTCGCAATCGTGCGGTTAATGCTGAAAGTTACATTACGGACATTTTGCAACCTCATGTGATGCGCTCACGCTGGATATATTGGGGACAATTTTCAACTCATGTATGATAACGCAAGACCGCACGTCGCTAGAATTGTAACTGGATATCTTCAGGAGGTCGGAATTCCAGTTATGCAGTGGCCAGCTAATAGTCCGGACATAAATCCCATCGAGCATCTCTGGGACCAGATAAAAATAAAGGTTAGAGCCGAAATCCAGTTCCCGAGACGTTAGATCAACTGGAAGCCGCCTTAACAGAAGAATGGGAACAGACACCCCAAGAAGACATAAAAAAGCTGATCCGTTCCCTTAATAGGCGTATGCAGGCGGTGATAAAAGCAAGAGGAGGAAACACCCCATATTAGAGTAAGGTTTACATTTTTTTAAATGTCAAAAAATGTAAATATCAATCTTCACAGTAAAATCGTAAATTATGTAAAATGTTATGGTTTCAATGTCTTATCACATTTGTATGTAAAATATCCCGTTTCACGCGCCGTTTTTTAGTTTTTTGCAACCCTATAATTGCATTATTACATTAAGTATCAAGATAAAAAATATCTATCTATTGTGGTAAAAACCCATAGGACACTTTTTTGCGAAAAAACGTAGTTGGGTCGATTTTTTTGGAGGCCAGTGTATTAAAGTTTAGAATCAGTTTATGTAATAATTGCTAAGTTCTCTTCTTTAGGGTTCTAGCGTCTTTAATTAAAAATCAGGAAAATATCTGAAAAAAAAATCTATGTCCCTGTACAAGCAAAGAACGTTTGAACATTTTAGTCAATTCGTCAGAATATAATTAATTTCAATATAATTTTATTATTTTAATGTTAGAAGATATGCTATATCGAGATATAGATAGGCGCTGACTTATTTGTACCTAAATAGCAAAAAATGTTAGTATATTTAAAGTTTAGTAAATGGTGTTTATTTTTTGTATGGCCTTATTAATTGAATAGATTTTTATAATTTATGGGGCGGCAAACCGTATAAAATCCTAAAATACGCTATTGGTGGTAGGTTATACGCAGGGCGCTCTTGTTTTGTTTCATAGTAAGCGAACAACTCGAGTTCAGTCAGTGTCTGGTTCCGTGTGAGTCATAATTTTATAGAATAATAATAATAATACTAATCTTTGGGGAAACCGATGGCTCTGTCTGTGCGATACAGGATCAGGTTATTAAGAACAACAACTATCGGAGATACATCCTAAAGGATAGAACCGTCGACATCTGTCGAGCTTGTCGCCATCCCGGTGAGTCACTTAGGCATGTTATCTCCGGTTGTTCGGTGCTTTCTAACTCTGAGTATTTGCATAGACACAACCTAGTAGCCAGGATTCTACACCAGGAGCTCGCTCTGAAATACGGTCTCGTGGAACGGAAATTGCCTTATTACAAGTACTTGCCGGAAGCCGTGCTCGGAAATAACCGCGCCAGGCTCTACTGGGACCGGGCCACCATCACAGACAGGACAATTCTTGCGAATAAGCCTGATATTGTCCTTATGGACCGGGCATAGTCAAGGATATTCTTGGTCGACATTACCATTCCGTATGACGAGGACCTCGTGAAAGCCGTAACAGATAAGCCAACAAAATATCTGGACCTGGCTCACGAGGTGACCGACATGTGGGGGGTCTGCCGGCCGAAATTATTCCTGTAGTCGTTTCTGCGAACGGGCTAATCCCAGTCAGCCTCTCGGGTCATCTGAGGCGACTGGGACTCCGTCCGTCATCGGTTTCTTTCCCTTTCCCCCTAACCCTCGGCTGTTTGGTCTCCCTTGCCGAGGGCTTCCATCTGGTTGGATTTTTATTTATTTATGTATTTAGTTTATTTTATTGATATTTATGTATATTTATTATTTATCATTTTCAGTTATATGTATACAGCCCAACCAGATGAGAAAACGTTATGGAAATACCCCAAATAATAATAAAAAGGTTTTTATTGATTTACGTATCATTTATTTATTTATATTAGTACATTTAATATATATTTATGTATATTTATCATTTCCTTTTAAGTATATATTTATTCAGCCCAACCAGATGAGAATACTCTATAATAATAATGTCCTCCAGACCGAATTTTGGTCACGGCGGCCAGCCTCAACGGAGACTAGCTATCGGCGCAGGACAGAATTATAGTGCCCAAGTGTATGCGCAGATGCACTCTATTCCATCACGCTCATAGTCCGATGGGACGGTAAACCGACACGACCGAAGAGAGATCAGACGCAGGATCAACGGCCTTACGTGCTTTCTGAGGCACGGGGGTGAGATACCGCCAACTTCCTGACTCCGGGCAACTAGGAAAAACTCAATAACTGATTATTTTTGGCCCAGCCCGGGATTTGAACCCAGGACCTCACGATTAGCAGTCTCACTACTACAACCACTAGACCAACGAGGCAGTCAATTTAAAAATCAATTTATAGAATACCGAGAGGCTGGCTACTCTGCGCCTGTGCTCGAGACTGACGAGATTGGTTTCAACCTAATTAAGGTTACCAATAAACCTCTTAGTACTTCTCTCCACTGAGTCCAACGCTGCTTTCAACCTGTAGTGCAACTTTTTAACTGAGCAGTTCTGCTGAAAGAAATTGTGGTGTTCTTAGTTTTGACGTTTGTTTTTTTTTATAGAATAAGGGTGGCAAACGAACACACAGTCCACCTGGTAAGTGGATACTGTGGCCCTTAGACATCTATAATCAATTAAGAATCAAAACGCAGATGCGTTGCCACCCCTGAGTACTAAGATGGAATGCGTCGTTTCCAGTAAAAAGGGTCTCCGGTTCTCCACACTCACCATACGAAACACAGCAGCATTGAGCTGCTTTTTTACGCTGGTATTCTGTGAGAGCGTGGTCCTTCCCCGGTCGATGTTGGTTTCCATTCGTGCTACAACCATAATATAGCTGCAGCATGGCCATACCATGTAAAAAAGCTTCTTGTGTTGTGTAAATAAACGCGGCGCTTCATCAAGCCTTGGACCGAACGCATGTCAGCAAGTCACGATTCTCAGCAATGAGGAACCGACTAAAATGAGGAAGAGAAAGAATTCAAACAAATTAAAACTGTTTTAAGCCGTCTGTAGCCGTACGTATGCTACGCGATATCATAGTCAATTGTGAACTAATTTTAATGATATATATGTATGTTACGCGATATCTTCGCAGATTGTGAACCAATTTGATGATACTTTTTTATTAAATAGGTTACCTATACTTCAAGGATGCTCCCATATAAATTTGGAGAAAAAACTCCACCGCTAAGTGTGGCAAATAAATAACTTATTTTTTAGCAATTTGAAGTCGGTTTTTACTTTTTGTTAAAAGTTATTATTTTTAATTATAATTATAGTGTGCCACTCTAGTCGCTCCTCAATTTACTAATACTATTGCTGATATTACTAGAGGTTTTGGTTTCATAGTTTTACTCTAATATATCTAATAATAGCGCTATCAATTTACTGCTAAATAGACTATTAATATGTAACTAATAAAATTAAAATAAATAATGCTACTGAATACTTATACGCATAGTATCAAAAACTGTCAGGTTTAAAATAACCAGACCGGTGGCCATTATCGGGATGATTTATCGTAATTGCCACGTTTGGAAAAATCACTAACTAAACTGTTAAACTGGATACTGTGTAAACAAAACTGTGATTCAGAGAGAAGCTCTGTAGTAGAATATATTGGGTGTCTATCGGCACAGCAATAATTTCACTAAATTCATTTGTTATCATTATTTTGTTTAGTGGTAGAGCCATGCTGCAGTCATATTAATATTATAGTTGTAGCACGAATGGGTTGGCTCGACCGGGGAAGGACCACGCTCTCACAGAATACCAGCGTAAAATAGCAGGTTAATGCTGCTGTGTTTCGTATGGTGAGTGTAGAGAACCGGAGACCCTTTTTACTGGAAAAGAGGCATTCTATCTTAGTCCTCACGGCTGACAACGCATCTGCATTTAAATTCCCAAACGAAGATAGATGTAGATGTCTATGTGCCACAGCAACCACTTACCATCAGGTGGACTGTGTGCTCGTTTGTCACACTTATTCTATTAAAAAAAAAAAATCAAGTTACCTGATGTAAGTAATTGTAAATTTTTATTATATATTTTTATGTCTATTTGGTGGAATAGTTCGTGGCATCGTTGCATGACTAATTAATAGGTAAATGTGGTCCACAATCGTGCAAAAGTTTCTTTACAGTTTTTATGACTTCTATTTAAACAAATGCTGTCGTAGCCGTGTAGCTCGCCGTAAGATTTCATGGCACAGAAGCAACGTAGTACGATTCCTAGATGTCTGAGTAGTTTTAAAAAAAATAGTGGACACGTGAAAACCGCCGACACAACTCATATTTTAATTGCATTGCGTTTAAAGTGTCGATTTACCACGTTCTCGGTGGTGAAAGAAAACATCGCGAAGAAATCGGCATATTTGAGAATTTAAAAAAATATTTCGGAAATTATTTTATGTGTGAAATCGGTCATCCCGCGTTGGTCAGCGCAGCGAACTTATTTTTATCCTAAAACTCGCTAAGGCCTGTGCCATGTAGTGGGATGTATGTAGGCTGCTACTTTCTTACTTTTAATGGGACTATTATGTAGTTTTTTCTCCATTTATATTTTCTGAGATATTTAATTTTTGTTTTCATTCTACCCTAAATATTAAGGGTAGCAAAAATAAGTAGAACTTATCATCGTCATCATTTCATTCTATCAAAAGTCCACTGCTTTTTTTTTTATAGAATAAGGGTGACAAACGAGCACACAGTCCACCTGATGGTAAGTGGTTGCTGTGGCACATAGACATCTACATCTATCTTCGTTTGGGAATTTAAATGCAGATGCGTTGTCAGCCGTGAGGACTAAGATAGAATGCCTCTTTTCCAGTAAAAAGGGTCTCCGGTTCTCTACACTCACCATACGAAACACAGCAGCATTAAGCTGCTATTTTACGCTGGTATTCTGTGAGAGCGTGGTCCTTCCCCGGTCGAGCCGACATATTCGTGCTACAACTATACTATTAATATAGCTGCAGCATGGCTCTACCACGTAAAATAATCTGCTGCTGATCATAGGCCTCCCCATAGATTGCCAAATATGCTAGATATTTGCCGTAGTTTCCACGCTTGGCAGGTGTGTTGGCAACTGTAGCTTTTTATTATCTTGAGCTGTTATCAGGAAGACGCTGCTGCTACGCTATTCATTTCCTGTTTCAGTTCCTCTCCGAAACGATACGTTGTAGTGCATTCTCTTTCGCCGCCACTACAGGGCGAATATATTTCTACTCCCGTTCATGAATGTAATTCTTCTCACGTTCACCGTAAATAGAACTACATTTACGGAATTAAAACAAAAAAATATCATTTTTACGGTGCGAATCAATATTCAATGGGGCCAATGATTTGAATCTAATATTGAGACACAGATACCGAATCAACTCTACAAGTGATCCAATTTTGCTAATTTTGGCACGGAATAGTATTAATGATATTCCTAAATTAAAGCCCATGCAAGCGATGCAGCGAGTAAAAAGCCAGTATAATAATATTAAATTTATAGTCGCTGTCGTATTTAGAGTTTGCATCCGTTAGCATGGATGTATGTTATTATCCTTTATTTACTTACATTTCAATAGCTAAGCTTGTCCTTGTTTTTTTTTAAATATAGGTATGAAGGGTGACAAACGAGAACACAGTCCACCTGTTAGTAAGTGAATGCTGACCCATAGACATTCTACATCTATCCTCGATTAAGAATCAAAATTCAGAATGGTATGACTAAGATGGTATGCCTTTCAGTAAAAAGGGTCTTGTTTCTATAACGTTGTTAAATTTGTTTGATCAGCTTGGTTAACCCTACTTTAGACGATGGCTTGTATTTGGTTTGAATACTTAGTCTTTTTGTGAATGCGCTGTCTGTTCGTTCAGGTGTTTCATTTCGGATATGAATCAGAAAGGTATGCAAGTAGACAGAACAACGATTAATAATTAAAAAAAATATCATTCAGCCCCTGTTCTCACTGGATAGGTCCAAAAACACATACTGCTTGTTAAGCTGAGGGTAACCTCTGATAAGATCAGTCTTGTGGACAGTAATATTTAATTGTTGATGAAGTATTTTTCTTTAAAAAATATTAATTTCTATCGACATTTTTCTTTTTATAGAATAAGGGTGACAAACGGGCACACAGTCAACCTGATGCTGCATGATGTGATCCATAGAGTTCCACATCTATCCTCGATTAAGAATGCATATGCGTTATCACCTCTGAGGACTAAGATGGAATGCATTCAAATGAGGCAAAATGGGAGGCCTATGTTCAGCAGTACACTTTTGACAGGATATATTTTTTTTATAGAAGAGGGGGCAAACGAGCATGCGGATCACCTGATGGTAAGTGTCGACCGCCGCCCATGAACAACTGCAACACCAGGGGAATTGCAGGTGCGTTGCCGGCCTTTTAAAAAGGAGTAAGCTCGTATCTTGAAGGTTCCTAAATCGTAAACTTTAAAATGGGTTCCTCTAACCAGAGAAGTAACGGCGAAAGAACTCAGGTATCCCCATTAGACAGGTCGTCGTAGGCAGGCTATGTTGCCGTCATTAATACAGGACGTATCTATCGTTATAATAGTGACCTATTATCTATCAGTAACAGGTCACTTCGTTTGTTAAGTTATGTAAAATTCATAGCTTCATAATATATAATTTGCAGTTTAAATTAGTTTTTATTAAAGTTACTTTCACAAGGTGTTAAATTGGCTATGTTTGAAGTTAAATATTATTACTTACTTATTACTTATATACTATTGGAAATAAGTGTACTTACTGAATTTATTTACATAAAATATTCATACAATATTTACAACACCGAAAAACTAACAAAGATATTGACGTAAATAATTAAAAGCAGGGAAAAACAAAGTAAAATTTAGTTTAACTACGTAGTACTATTAATTATTCTGTGATTAAACTTAGTAAAAATAATATGAAGAAATGAGTCCTACTTACACGTCTTTTTAACCGACTTCATAAAAGATGAAGTTGATCATTCTTTTTTTATTAAATAGGTTATACTTCGAGGGTGGTCCCATATAAATTTGGAGAAAAAAATCCACTCCTAAGCGTAGCAAATAATTAACTTCTTTTTTAGAAATTTGAAGTCGGTTTTTTGAACTATTAACAATTCTGTGGATTCCACCAGGAATTACCGACCGTAGTTACTGCACGTAGAAGATGGCTTGGCCTCTGATTCATGTAGGAACGTAAAGTTTTACACCACTGAAAGTAGCATTAACATATTATGCAAAACTGCAAAAAAATTATACAACATGGAAATACAATTAATTATACACTCTGTAAACACTAGGAACAAACACAAGCTAGTTATACCAGTCTCTCGACTCCACAGAGTCAGTAATTAATTCTTGGGGCAATGTATACGCTATTACAATAAAGTCCCAGAAAATATACAAGGTATCTCTATTACCAAGTTTAAATGTTTAATTAAACAAAAAATGTATAAAAAGGGTTATTATAATATAAATGAATACATGGTTGATAATAACCCCTGGGAATGAGGTGGTTGCTTCCAAGCTGTTTCTAAAATATATTTTGTAAACAGTTTGTAATCATTTATATTGTAAAAATTTATTTTAAAAAAAAAGTCACGCTGGGTTTGTTGCTGGTTCTTGCCAGGACAGAGGATTTTTTTTCGAACCAGTGGTAAAGTAATAAAATGACTTTCAATAAGAATTACTTGTAATCAATATTGAATAAAAAATTATTCTATTCTATTCTAATTAAAATTATATTAACTATACCGCGGGAGTAGGATTGTATGATAATTTAAGTTTTTAGTTTTTTAATATAAATATTGTATATTTGAATGTTATTTATTAAAATTGTAACAAATGATCTGTTAATTAATATTAAAAATAAAATTAATCTAGCTATGCCCGCAATTTGTTAACCGATGTCGAACCGATTCAATTGAAACAGATACTTCATGTTTACCCAAGGTTATCTTAATATATCACTGATTGTAATATCCACAAACAAAATTGTTTCAACCATTGTGGAGATTAGCGTACACAGACGCGCAGACAAACAGACAAAATACTGTTTACGATTTTATTATATGTTTAGATAAATAACTTAAATATCTTCTTTATTATCTGCATGCAAAAGTCTACTGCTGGTAATGGGCCTCTGACGTTGTAGGGAGGGATTGCCTCTATGTTCACGCTTGGCAAGCGGACTGATGATCACAGTATCAGACGTTTCGAACCTTTGGCGCTGTTCCCTGACGTATTTTACGCCTGGCATAAACGTGATGGGTATGCCGCCATCTTTCAAAATCTATAAGATCTTTCTGGCATTCCATATTTGCCTCTTACGACACCCGGACGAAATAGGATGATGGGTTCTCTTACGCACTATTTCCCACACTAGTCTTTTATATATATAAAATGATTCAAAAATCATTTTCTATATAGAAGTCTAGTCTTCAAAAATATACTCAAAGCTTATTACTTGGAGCTCTAATATTTCCCATCACAATTCCCGTCCTTAATCCATCCTACCTATCCGTACTTGTCATCATCTTGTCTAATTTGTGTACACCTTCCTATTCGCAAAAAGGTTGTCTGGAAAAAATCGCTTCCAGAGCGATAAGATCGCCTGTTGTTTCTTCTATATATATTTCATTCATTTTGTTTATTGTGTATTGGTGTAATTATACATTAGATATCATTGATAATTTAATTTCTTAGTTCTCGTCCGCCGGTAACAGCACCTTGCATACTGACAAATTATGTCTGCCATTAAATAATATATTGGGTGTTGAATAATTGATGTAACACTTCAGTTCTCTTCGCCACTTGCATATTATACGTAAGTATACTCGTATGATAGTTGAACTGGAGTTGTAGTTAAGAGTACTATTCAAACGCAAATGCCTTAGAAATCTCGCTTGACACATTACGAATTGTCTAAAACTTGTCCATTAGCATGCATATTGTAGGTTCCTATTGTCGCTTTAAGTCATTTGTTTCAATTGTCTAACGTAACTTAGAGGCAACGTGATGAAATGTGTGACCTATTTAACATGTATTAGTAAAGAGATAAGTTAAAATTTTTAAATTTGATTTGCGTGATTTTTAAAATGTTTAATATTAAATTCATTATTTAAAAGTAGCGTCTGTGACCCTAATTATTTACAATGTTATTTCGACGCATAAAAGAACAGTAATAAGTGCACTTAAGAAATAATAGGAACCAGATATAAATCTACATTTAAAACGTCCTTATAACACATCAATAGATGTTTTTGTACGTCGTTAAGTATGTGAAACATAAAATTGGCATTCCTGATTATATTCGTACTCTTACAGCACAAGGATTCGAATGCGGCTTTCGCATGCACATAGTTTCGTCGTGCGGCCTTTGAGTACCATTGAATCTTTTATATTGATGTGAAAAACAGCGAATCGATTAAAACATGACAACAAAATTTTCATACTGGCGAGTTTCTTGAGAAAATAAATTTAACGATATTAGGAAATAACGGTCTTTAATAAAGTTATGCCCAAAACTTACAGTGGTTCAATTAAAAACTATACTAAAAATCGCGTAGCGAATCAGAAATCATCTGACAAATTGAAAGGCTACCATTATAAGTTAAACATCGCTTTGTTTAGTTTTTTATTTAGTTTTTTGACGAAAAATGACATTGTAGCAAAAAAAAATTGCACATCCGAAATTTTATTAACCTAGTTGTATCGAACCTGCGTTTCGCCTTGAATTACTCCCGACAATCAAATTAGCTCGGTATCGTGAGAGTTCAGTTCACATGTTTAGAAATATGTCGATAATTGAACTTCGTGTGCGTGAACTAGCCTCGGGTACGGTAAGGCATATTTACGCTGCATTGGTCAATTTCACACACACACATATGGTTTGTTTACGTATAATAACTGTCTCCGTGTTTTTGACCCTTAAACCGAAGTTACAGTACCACTCTTTCATCATTTTTTTAATAAAATTTCTAGCAATGCTATTAGCATCGCTAATATTCGCGTTAACCACTCCAACTAAGCTTAAAATTGCTTGTACTAGAAATTATTCACGACAATAGTCTAATGGCGGATTCAAACCCACGACTTTTGAGTTCTTGATTTTACCTTACCATTAAGCTACTGTAGCTTCAATTTTCGTGCGTATTCTTCATCAGTTCATCATCTGTCTGACTAGGCCTTTTTAAGTTAAAGCGATGTCTTAAGACTTTAGAATGACAAATTAACTTGCAGTTCCCTTGATGGTAAACTACTGCATCCCATGGACACCTGGGTCAATTATAAAAATCAATGATACGTGCTCACTTGAGGAATAGGATGGAATACCTAATAGACTGTAACGAGTATACATACTGGCTCTGTTACTCTACAGCCCAGAACAGAACAAGGTGCGTTAAATGCTTAATGACAGAAATAAGGAAAAAATATATGCTTGTAACTGGTAGGACCTCCTATTCTGCCTAGTAGGTATCAGCTATATTGTGGTTGTAGCACGAATGGGTCGGCTCGACCGGGAAGGGACGACGCTCTCACAGAATATCAGAGTAAAATAGCAGTTAATGCTGCTATGTTTCGTATGGTAAAGTGTAGAGAACCGGTGACCCTTTTTACTGGAAACGTTTTAGGTGGAACATTCCACCTCAGTCCTCATTTTTTATTCTCAATCGAGGATAGATGTAGTTATCTATGGGCCACAGCATTCACTTACCATCAGGTGGAATGGAATGTGTGTGCTCATTTGTCACTCTTATTCTATATAAAACAATGACAGGTTGTGACGTATTTTTTCAGTCCTCAGTGTTGACAACGCATCTGTAGCCTTTTTGTTTTTTGGTTTGTCTTTGGTTGTAGGTGTCCATGGGCTGCAGTAGCCATTTACCTCACCAAATGTGTTGGACAGTAAGTTCGTTTGTTAATTAAATTTAAAAAACAGACTCCTTAGCAAAACGGAAAATAAAAACACCGAAAGACAGTCGATTGGTGATTGTATTATCAGATGTATCTCACTTTGCACAGATGGTGGGCTTCGGTCTGGTTATTTTACAGTTCGTGAATTTTTTTAGGTTATTGATCCGCCATCTGTTTTACAAATATAATTGAGTTAGGTTAATGAATTACGGCGCAAGAGAACACTACCGCCATACAACTAAATATAACATCGCTTATGGTACAATAGTTCATGCTCAAGACAACCGTTTGCATTTTAGTACCAAGGCAGTCCATGGATACGCGTAGACACTCTTCGAGGACTAAGATGCAATGTCTTGTAGCATGTGAAATAAGATAGTACTGTTTTTTTTTAATTTATTTATCAGATCAAAAAAAAATACAGATATAGGTCTAATTAACATCTAAAAAACCACGGAGGTTTGACTTGATGCTAAATAATTAGTTTAAGTCAGCATATTATGTACCAAACACAGTCTAAGTAAGTATTTAGGTATGTGAGTAGGTAGTAGGTATAGTAGGAATATAAAGACTAAGAATGTAAGTTAACAACTTAGTTAAAGTCAGTAGTTGTAAATAAAATAAAAATAAAAATAAAAAGTCTGTAGTAGCAAGGTAAAAGTAAGAACTAGGCAGGTAGGTACTTTATTGCTAAGTAAGTAGATATAGTAGGTAATTATAATTTAGATAGGAAAAAGCTTTTGAGTTTAGTTTTAATGTTTTGTTGTGATATTTTTTCGCGCACATCGAAAGGTAAGATATTTATTAAATGCGGTATCTGGTAAGCGGCCGTCCGCTGCCCGTACACATTATTAGCAGTGATGTGCCGGAGCCGGTTTTGTGTCATAGTTGGTACGTTATTCCTTCCTACCTGGGGTACCTTACACGGACGGAAGGAATAAAATATTTAATAATAATAATTAAATTTAGATTAATTTATTTCCTTTCGAGATATTTACTACTATACTAATATTTACTTTATGAAGGATTCGAAACCGCGGTTCGAAGTGCAGCAGACTGTTTTAGACTCCATTCGTCTGTAACTATCAGAAATGTCAAAAGCCTGTACCTAGTGAGGGGTTCTATGCCGACTGCCAGTTTAGCACTTTTACTGATTATTTCTCTTTTCTGTTCGTAACGTAATTTGAGTTTGATTTCAAACTTTTGCCTTCAATAAGCTAGTTATAGGGAAGACCTATTATCACTGACGTGCGACGTGAGTTACTTTGACATTGTTATTTCAAAATCTGTTCTCACCGAGTCTGTCATGATAGCCCTAAGTTTTATGATATCCGCAGAATGAGACCAAACCATCACAATCATTATATTACGTAAACACTCTTCTGGAAACGAAATAATTACTTCTGCAAGAACTACGTAAATTTTAAAGCCCCTAAGTCTAAACAGTTGACGTATCGTTCACGTCCCGTTAGAGTTAAGCGGACCCGTTAAAACTGTCTCAAAAGCGACTCGCATCGTTAGTTAAACAGTAGCGACAAAGTATCAGTTGTACAAACTTGGCGGCGTGGCCAACCAATTGACACGTACCGAGGACGGACCTGTATCCGCCTTAAATGTCATAGTGTAAGCTGGCAACACTATTGCGTATTTCTTTTGAAGTCATGCATACATTTTCTTACACATTTTAGCTCCGTTTGGATAACTTATAAGTACGATTTGAGCAAGATGTAAAGCGGTTTGATTAGTGAAATCATTTTTGATAGTTACTGGAAACACTTCGTGTTCGTCGCAAGATTGTTATAGTATAATAATGTATAGTTTAATTTGATAGCACGGGCTTATGTATTGTCATATATAGTTGGTAATTAATATTTGATGGTCGATGAAAGTGAAATTTTATTCAAACTAAAGCTGTAGTAGTGTCCCATACGTTATAAGTTTTAATTTGTAGATATTGTTTGTATTGTCAAACAATCTTTGTACATTTAAAAAAACATAGCTCCCCTTTTTAGCAGACTTCAAAAAAGGAGTAGATCTCATTTGGACTATGATTCTTATTGTATGTATATTTGTTTATTGTAAGATTTCGCATAATCTTCGTCAATTTTGAACCGATTTTTGTGATTATTTTTTGTTAAATAGATTCAGGAATGACCCCATATAAATTTGGAGAAATGAAAATTGTCTTATTCTTTTTATTTAAAGTAAAATTTTTCGATCCAGGAGTATTGTGTTCTTCATATATCTATATTTTTTGGATAATTTTCTGTATTTTTTTCACTTTGTGTGATACTTATGAATAGTTTATAATATACTAGCTGGCCAGGCAGACGTTGTTCTGCCCTTTCCGACGACCCGTCCTATAAGAACTCCTTAAATTTCCAATAAAAAATACTGAGTCTCTTATCGGGGTATAAACTATCCTATAAGTTGGACCAAATTGCACGCAGTGTGCAAAATTTCATTGAAATCAGTTCAGTAGTTTAGGAGTTCACCGCGGACAAACAATGTGACACGTAATTTTTATATATAAAGATTTTTATTTGATGAATTTAATAGAAATGACGAACATTTTATGGTCAGAATGTGTGGCTGGCTATATCGTGGGTTCGGATCCAACATTTGTGCAAACATCAATAATGGTTTTCGGACCAACACAGCAGTGCGATTGTGTAACACTGGTGGTAATAGTTGCCGGTGGGAAATGAGAATCACACTTCAACTGCTCTTTGAAAAATAC
The DNA here is from genome assembly GCA_029286625.1 of Parnassius orleans. Classification (NCBI taxonomy): domain Eukaryota; kingdom Metazoa; phylum Arthropoda; class Insecta; order Lepidoptera; family Papilionidae; genus Parnassius; species Parnassius orleans. Next base: position 1,884,674 of record JAGSMP010000083.1, read on the forward strand.
AGGGTTATTTTTCAAAGAGTAGCCAAATTTTAAACCAATTAAAAGTTTAAATATATAAATAATGATATAGCGTTATTACATTTTTTGAAAATACGAGTAAATAAGGCTTCTACTTTTATTTGAAATTATCCCCAATTGATTGTGATTTATGGGCAACAACGTTTTTGCCTACCGATCGACCCTTACGAATGTGTGCAAGCGCAGTAAAATCAGTTAAAATAAGGCATTCAATCAAATTATATCAAAAACATTTATTTCGGATTCTTCATCCATAGGTGTTAGTAAACAATTAAAACTTATCCTAATGTTAGTAATATTAATGACATATTATATTAATTTAATTTATTTTAATTTAATCTTGCGCCTGGCTGAGAGCCCGACGCATGCAGACAAATCCACTGCCGTAGCAGTGGAGAATCCCACCTATTTGCCAATGCGCCCAGAATGCTGTTCGAAGTCAGATGATAGTATAGAAGCAATCATTTTGAGCCTCGGCAAACATAGCCGATTCACTGCAAAAACGCTGCAACCCAAACAACACCCTAAATGCATTGTTGTATTGACCACGCAGAGAACTGTACGCTCGCTGTGTGTAGTTAACCCATAGACCGCACGTGTAGAACGACTGACAATACACCTTAGAAAGCGTCAGTTTAACTTGCTTACTACAGCATGCAAATCTGCGAGCCAACATGTTGCCGCGCACACAAAGTGCTCTTCGTTCCCTTTCTATATCAATATCATCATTTAACGTATCCGTGACCCAATTACCCAAATATTTGAACCGATTAACGAGCTTTAACGATGTTTCGCATAATGTTACTTGAGGCATTACCACGCATTTTGTATTTAAAAGATAAAAAGGACAGAATTATTGAGATTTTTTATACTTATTTTTTCTTCACCATTTGCCTATATTACTTATTCTGAACCTTCTCTGAAAATTTGGCCGGTTATGGCAAAATAAACCTGTATGTGTATGGCGTAGCATGGGTTGCTGCATGTTGTTAGTACAAGTGTTTATTATATTTATATAATATGTGTTTTTATACATAACCCTATTCTAGGCAAGTGTGTGTGTAGATTATATCTATTTTCAGATATTTCAATGCTACAGTGTTTTTATATCTAAATCATGAGTATTCAGTAAACACTATTCTTACAGTTTCTTTTGTAGGAATTTTAAGGGCATCACTTAAAAGTTAAGTTATGGACTGACTTTTCTTCTTAACTCTTCCTTACCCCACCCTAAAATTTGGTGTCTAGGGCCATGGTCCTATGTCGCCACCCCTTGCTACGCCACTGGTTATATGTATTTATATATACTTGGCAAGAATAGTACCAACAGACGGACTACTTGGCTGAAAAGGCACCTTACCGTGCTACATTAGATATATTATTACACAAATTTTATAATATTATTTGCTTTGGTTTCAGTAGTAGCGTGGGTGAATTGAAAAAACCTATAATCTGTTAATGAAGAGAGCTATCCGTCGACAGTATTGATAGTAAACACTGTCATGGAGTTGCTCTCTTTATGAACGGATGCTGGTTCAACAGTTGCGGTCACACGGTGCCATGACGTGAGACGACGCGCGCTTAGAAAGACAGAATCTCGAGTGCTGATCTGAGAAGATCTGCGATTTGTTGAAGATGCTTCTCTTTAACCTGTTTTTTTTAGACATGTTGAAATGCTTAATGCTGTTGATTTTGATAAATATGTTTCTTATTACCGATTCGGATCTGCAATACGATTATGTAACTCTTGTGGGAATAATTGCTGATGAGAATAACTCCACAACCGCGTTATAATTTTCATTATAATAACATTTTATAACATAATAATGAGATATTAGTATAAAAAGACGTCACCTTAAAATTAATAATGATATATTTACACAATACAATAAAACCAACGTCAAACGTCAAAGCGAAGCCGACCACGATTCCCACCAGAATTACACAATCGCGCTGCGGATGCGAATATGTCCAGTATAACTCAGGCCAACAAAAAGAAACATATAGACGTAGCGCTGTGTAAATTTCAAATGACGCCAAAACCATAGTCTTGTGAAGGCTCCGTGGCTTAGTGGCTTAGTAATGAGTTGCGGTGCTGAGGGCCGCGGGTTTGAATTCCGCACAGTACAAGTATTTGTATGGCATACAAATAATAGTTCCGGTTCCGGGTCTATATGTTTCTCCTTGTGCAATTTATGTATGTAAACTGCCTCCACGATACAATGTGTATCTTTCAAACGAACATCTTTCAAAGAGAAAAAATAAAGAGATTTTTTTTAAATCTTTAATAACCCGTTTAAATCCACAGTTGAATGCAACATATGCGCAATCAAGTTGTTCGTTACCATAATTTTTGATGCATATTATGTGTGCATGAGTGCGTGTTCTTACAATAAGTTGAGCATAGATTTGGTTTCGGCGTCACTTTAAATGAATTCAGAGCTCTGTCTATTTTTCATTGTTGGTCTGAGGTTGCAGATAGTAATTACCTCAGTAAACTATGCAGAGGGAGTGTACTCCTTTATTTTGTCACACGTAGTTTAGGAGAACGGGTAAGTGCCACGATCTTCAGTTCATATTCAATAGTTTTGGGAAATGGCCGCCATGGTTGTAGTCGGGCATGAAGTCTCTATAATAAAACGCATATTAATATGTGTAATAATGAATTTTTATAAATGACATAAATTATACCTAGTTTCTTCAGGGCGCCCTACACTCTGTTAACTTGTACGAGGCTGCCTCTCTTCTCGAGTGGCTGCCTTTCTTCCCCTGGAGATGTAACGGCTACTTAACTAGTTATTAAATAGAAATGTTATATCTTATAGTCTAGTATACTTTGAAAATAAATTCATCATCATCATTACAGACCATCACAAACTATTGCTAAACATAGGCCTCCACCAAGGAATGCCACAAAGCACGGTACTAAACCACCTACATCCATCGACTTCCTACGTCTCTTACCAGGTCGTCACTACACCTAGTGGGAAGCCGATCTACTCATCGATTTAAAATAAATTACTTAAGTATTTAATTACTTGTAATGTCATTTTATCAAAAAGATTATTTTATACGTAAGTAAAAAATTAAGGTTCTGTGCCTGCGCATCTTATGGACGTTTAAGTAATTTGTACATTTTATGTACTTACTTATTCTATTTCTACATTATATTTTTGTTTAGACGTACATATTTCCGTCAGTGTTTGCCCCGATAGTGTCAATCCTACATTATAATTGTTATCTTGAAGGCAATTCGTTTGTGTGACTTATTATAGATATTATAATATTATAACATCAGGTAGTACGCAAACAAACTGAACTAATATATCTCGCATCAAGAAATTACTAACATAAATAATTTTTTTATACTTAACTTATTTTTTTATTAACATTTTTACCACAAAATCTAAGACTCTTACAATAAAAAGTTTCCGCTTCCCGTAAACATACTTTTGTTATTAGTAGTTTTTTTATTTTTTTATTTTTGTTATCTCAAGCTTTAGTACGAGTGCCCTTGTATTTTTATTTTTTAGGTTCAAAGGTCATCTAGGCTGATTTGTGGTGGTCCAGAAAATGTATAAGTTAGCCAAAATTCCGTGTTATTAGTTTATTTACTTTTGTTATTAGGTTATTGAGTTATAATTATTTTGTTCGTAGCTATCGCGTGGCGGTCAGTTTACTACACCGCGGGCAATTGGCATTGGTTCTAATCACAGCGAAAGCCAACATTAATTGTTGGTTTTGTGAGGCGAGTGATAATTACTAGCAAACGTGACGATTTATGGCAAATCCGCCCTGCAAATCTTCTCTGCGGCAGTTTCGTTGCAAGGAAGGAAGATAGTTGTGATCCCAACATTCTGCCTCATAGGAGCTGGCAAATTGAGAAAGAAAGTCAGCACTCCACCATAACTTTTTAAATGATGCTAATAAAATCTCAAAAAATCTTGGCACGGTTCTTATTGAATATTTTTTATTTTCGCTTCTAAAAGCAAAAATGTCGAAAGTGGCGACCCGCTAGCGGCTCTAGGTGGCAGCAACCCATGTTACGAGGCCACTGCTCTGAGGACCACGATGTTGATGATATTTAGTGAGAGCAGCCGGTTGCAGCTGTAATGCCTATAAAATTAATATGTTGTAGCCTACCCCTTATCTTATTACTGATGATGATGGTCCACCTGATGGTAAGTGGCTACTTGCAATCCACCAAGGAAACCTATCCTGGACACCTGTGTTGTCATATTATACTCGTATATAACTTTAAATTTTAAGATGGGCGATTATTCCTGGAGCTATCGCAGCTCGCCCATTAAAAAGTAGATGCATACATTATAAATTAATTTGATGTAGAGAATTACTACTATTAGAATACAACTGCGGTCCGACCTGAAAAATTAAACCAGAAATGTTATAGATTTTTTTTTTAATTTGTGAAATCACGAACCCGCTCTGGTGCATAATGGCTGGCTATACCTGGTTCTATTACAATATAATGATAAATACGAATAAACTCTCAACATTATTCGAAAGCTATTATTTAATAGGTGGTTATTCTTTGCCAGCATCTTCCTGATAACAGCTCAAATAATATAAACTTTGCGGTTGTCAACACGCCCGCTAAGCTATTGCTTATATCTCCCCTATGTAACAATTTATGGGGGACACCTTTAATCGGCAGTGGACTTTCTTTATAAAACGGTTTATATAGGCAATGGTATAATAGGCGCCGAGTACCAGCTAGTAATATATAAAATCTTTTTATTTTTGGGATTTTTGATGTAAGATAAAAAATATAAAATAAAACTTATTTCTGCATGAATGTCTTGCATTTTTATTGGTTTTCAATCAAACACATTTACTTGATTTGAATTGTAAATATAATGAAATATCCCTGTTTTTTTTTTAATAATAACTTATGAGGCCTATTGATAATATAGATTCCTCCTTGGTAAATGATTTTGAGTGCACTTTAAAAACCGACTAGGACTAGCTGTGTCTAATGTAATGGGTGCCCATAGTGGTTCCACTCCCACTGCCACGCGGATGTGGCAAAATATAAAACATGTCTTTCGTTTTGTATTCTTTTGTCACGACAAATATGGCCATCAATCAGAGCATTGTTTGTAGGTTTGGATTCACAATTTTTTTGTAATACTTAAGTAGACTAATAAAATGTATTCGCAGAATTTAACGAGGAAAATATTCCATTACCACAAAATCCAAATGCAAACATAACTTCATCTCCACACATTACCCAACTTTATGCTATTATAAACGCCTTAGTACTTGAACATACACATTTATCAGAGCGATAAGAAACGACACTAGAGATGACTAGATATCTGATAAAGCTGATAACGAGAAAGCCACTATGCTTAGACTAAAATATAGCTACTTTTAGTTAAAAACAAAATTTATACTCGTACATGTGGAAAATAACAATGTATAAATACTTTTTAAAATTTTATTGATAATACTCTCTTCTGCATCTCGTTGTAAAAGTTTCACAAAAGTTCATGTATTTCCCCTGAACTAGGGAGTATTATGCCGTAATCAGTTGTTATCATATTCGATAAACAAATGGAAATCTAGAAACATTTCGTATTCTGTATAAAATCTTGGCCAATGTCATCAGTGTCGGTAGCTTCCGATTTTCTCTGAATCGTTTCTTCCAGGTCAACAGGTCATTTTCGTAGTTTTTTTTTTACTTATTTTACCATATTACAAAGCATTACAAAAACTATCCTAAAAGTCGCATACAGAAAACCACTAAGGTTTGTGATGACGCGACCTGAGTCGCCGTTATATTAAAGTATAATTAATTTAGTTTGTAAAAGAAAACATTACAGCCTAATTAGGACCTGAGCAAACGCATATACGCTGTTTTAAGTAGTAACATTTTTTTGAATTACCCAAAAGTATATTATAAGTTTTTTTAATGTTTTTATATTTAAGTAATCGCGATATTCTGGGGTAAGTTGTTTATAAGTCGTGGAACAATGTAACTTGCCGTTCTTTCCCCGTACATATTGTTTGCACGGCTCGTCTGCAGCTTGCGGCTGCTTACGGCGCGCGTACACCCGGTATGCTTGATTTCTAATTTTAAGTCTTCATTAAAAAGTGTTTTTAAAAGTAAATATTTGACTTGCGTATGAACTGGTAGTATATTGCAGTGCTTAAAGAGCATACTATCGTCATCATGAAATTGACGTCGAATTTTGTCTGTTACAATGTTTTTAAGGATTCTTATCTGGAGGTTATATATTTTGTTTAAATAAGTATTAAATGTACGACCATAGCTACCTAAACCATACTGTATATAAGATTCTGCCAGAGAGTTATATAACATCATCTTAACTGGGAACGGAATTCTGTTCTTCAGTATTATAATATTAGCTAAGAATTGTCTTAACTTGTTACAAACATACTCGATGTGGTTATGCCAAGTAAACTTACTATCGATCTGCATTCCGAGATATGCCTGGGTATTAGGATTTACTTATTTTACCATTCCCTAAGATCTCTTACCAATATGTTGTCCGCCGTTTTGTACTAATATTACAACTGTTAATAATGAAGAAAAAGAAAAACGAGAAAATCTCGTTCAAAATCAGACGGATTATCCTGCAAAAAGAACCGGCAGGTCCTCGATCATCAGTGCAGTATCAGGATTGAGAAATTTAAACCCAAATTAAATGATAAGGTTCTTTTTGAATCTACGATATAAATTCCAAATTGGCAGATAGTGCAACTGGTTTAGGCAAGGAGTACACCTACAGCATTAGGAATAAGAGTTGGAACCTGGAATGCACATCATTTAGTATTCATGTACGAAGTTTTATGTGAACCAAAGTTAAGTAAAAGATTGATGCAAATGCATTAAAGTGAAAATAAATAAATACATCGTATAATAACAAAAATGTCTGTTTTTGATTAAAACCATTGATATATATGTACTACGCACTAGATTTCGCATTCCGGACATTCACTATGTTCAACTGAACTGTACTGCAATCCGTACAGCTTACTTTAGTGTCATTTACTGTGGCTTCAATATTCAAGCAGTGTGAAGCGGCGATAATAATACGAGATTTCAAATTAAAGTTTAACCTTACGTAAATAACAATTCAGTAGTCAGGTAAGTAAAATTTTTGTTGTTCAAGTGAATAAATAGGTAATAATATCGTAATATTTTACTATCTACCGCGCATGCGCGAGGACATAGAGTAGCGCACATTTTTGTTTGAATAGCTTCTAGTACGCAGTACATATAACTCAATGTTAAAACCGTATAAAATTAAGTTAACACGTCTATACAATACATACTACATACTAGCTGTTCCCCGCGACTTCGCCCGCGCGTAATTTATTACGATTGGATTTCATGGGTTTTAATTTTTTGCGCGGAACCCTAATTCTTTTTCTAAAATAAAAGTAGCCTAAGTTACTTCTTATAACATCAGCTATCTGCCAGTGAAAGTCCGGTCAAAATCGGTCCAGCCGTTTTGGAGATTAGCCGGAACAAACAGACAGACAGACAGAAAGACAGACAGACAAAAATTTTAAAAATCGTGTTTTTGTTATAAGTACCGTATATACTTTCATATGCATATAGTAAAAAGCTGTTATTTCGACATTACAAACAGACACTTCAATTTTATTTATTTGTATAGATTTTCACTGCTTTTACCCTTACCGTTACAGCCACTGCTGAACATAGAACTCCCCCATAGACTGCTTCATAGGGCGCATATTTGCTATAGTTGCCACGATTAGCAGGCGGGTTGGCAACCGCAGTTTTTAATTATTTTTTATTGATATGAGGCAGACACTGCTGTCCATCTACTGGTTTGTTTCCTTTTGTCGCTTCTTACGATATCCACGGGACGATACGGGTAGTGAATATTCTAAAATTAAAAACACGGTGGGCGGTGGCGGCGTAAGAATTTTCACTGTACATGCCCTTTTTTACCTAATGAAATGACACAAAATGAGACATGGAGATAGTGCTGATGTGCATCTTTTTCTATCGTTCTCTCTTGCCTAATAGGGAAGATATTTGCCATAGACGCCACGCGTGCCAGACGGGTTAGGAACAGTAGTTTTTATTATTTTGATTTGTTATCAGGAAAATGCTGCTGTTCATTTCGTTTCAGTTTTTCTCTGGCATCCAAGGGATGATATGGAGTAGTGGATTGTCTTAAGCCTCCACGGCGCTATTTTACCGTTACAGCCTGTTAAAGCCCACTGCTGAACATATGGCGGTGTTTCACCTCCGTGCTTCGGAAAATACGTAAAGTCATTGATCTTGCGCCTGATTTCCCTCCGGTCGTGATGGATTGCCGTCCCATCAGACTATGAGAGTGAGGGAAATAGAAAGTGCACCTTGTGCATTCTCTCGTACACTGTAATCCTGTCCTGCGCGGATTTTTTTTATGGAATAAGGGTGAAAAACGAGCACACAGTCCACCTGATGGTAAGTGGAAGCTGTGGCCCATAGACATCTACATTTGTCCTCGATAAAGAATCAAAATGCAAATGCTCTGAGGACTAATTTATTTATTTATTTATTCGGATTATCAACAGAAATTACAACAGTAATACAAATATCATTTTCCTAACAAATTAAACACATAATTGTATTTATTTTTATGGGTAATCACAACATGCGTTGTTTATTTAGTAAATAATAGAATTATAAGGAATAAAAACTGAATTACATCATTGAATAAATATAAATTATTAAAAAGAAATAGAATTATTTAACAATGTTATAGATAGCTTCATTATCATATTATATTATATTAATCACATTATAAAAAGCAAAAACAATTCCAATGTTATAATTAATAATTAATTTATTCATTATTTTTAAAGAAATTGATTAATTTTGATTTGAAGGTGGATAAACTATCGCAAGTAATATCGAGGCCAGAAATCTTCGAGGACAGTTCGTTATAAGTGCGAGCCAGTCTGGCTAGAGGGGAATACTTTCCCAAGTTAGATCTATAAAGGGATACATTGAAAAGGCGTGCGGTTTTCTAGGCAGTCTTGATGGCACCTTAAAGTTAAATAATTGAACTATTGCTGGACAATCAATACTATTATTGAGCGTTTTGTACAGGAACAACATGTCTGAGATACTTCTACGCGATTGTAGTGATGTGATGTTAAATTGTACCAACTGTTTTTCGTAGGAATCATTAGTTTGATAGCTATTCGAACGGTACGCAAGATGACGCAGCAGTCGTTTTTGTATTCTTTCGATTCTAATGCTATGGATGTTAGTGGACTAGAATACTGCAGACAAATTTGACTGCAGTATTCTAGTTTACTTCTAACCAGACTACTAAAAAGTTTGATAGTAGTAGAGGGCTGCCTGAACTCTTTGGAATTCCTCAATACAAAACCCAGTGACTTCGTAGCTGAGGTGATTATGTTATCGATATGGTTGGTAAATTTTAATTCGCTGTCTAGTATAATCACGTATCGCTCGAACTGCAGTTAGTTTTTCAGTATCAATATAGTATTGACTCTGTATGTAATTTTGTTTTCTGGTAAACCTAATAAGATGACATTTTTTGGCATTGAGAAACATTTGGTTGTTATTGCAACATTGTATAAGGCTGTTGAGATCATCTTGCAATAGTTCGACGTCAGAGTTGTTTCTAATGGTTTTAACTATTTTGAGATCATTAGCAAATAGATAGACCTTAGAGTGTTGAAATATCGAAACAATGTCGTTTGTAAAAATGTTAAAAAATACTGGACCTAAGTTCGAGCTTTACGGTACACCGGAGTAGGCAATATATGGCTGCGAGGAGTACCCATCAATCACCACGGTCGAAGATCTACTTTGAAAGTATGATGCACACCAGTTCAATAATGTCCCATTAATACCAAAAGCTCTCAGTTTATTGACAAATAGTGCGTGATTTACTTTGTCAAAGACCTTATAGACGTCTGTGTATATAGCATCCACTTGTAGTTTGTTATCAACATTCTCAATTAAATCGGTGACATAGAAGAATAGATTTGTGACAGTAGATCTACCAGACAAAAAACCATGTTGCTGCCAGCTAATACGTCGTCCTAGATTCTTGAAAAATGATTCATAGACTAAGCTCTCAAAGACCTTTGACATTGTAGATAATATGGATATAGGTCTATAATTAGTAACACTCGTAGGATTTTCACTTTTAAAAATTGGTACAATCCGCGCTTCCTTCCACTTTTCGGGGAAAATGCCAGAGCTCAAGGAGGTATTGAATATAATAGTCAACGGAGCAGCCAAAGAATTTGCACACCTGTATATAAATATAGGCGGAATACCGTCTGGACTAGCACTTTTTGATGTATTTAACCTTTTCAGACTTTTTCTCAACTCAATTTCAAAGACTCAATTTCTCGTTTAGATACGTAAATATTGCCTATATATTTTTTGTTTTGGAGACTGGTTGTGTATCAAAATTGTTATTAATATCATCCTTAATAAAACAAATGAGAAATGACTAGCAAACAAATCACATATTTCTTGCCTACTGTTTGCCTCACGATCGTTCAGAGACATTTTATTAGGATAATTTGAGCCTTTACGACGCATGTTCTTCATATGTGTCCAAAAATACCTCGGATTATTGCTAATAGCTTCCTCGATGTGTTCAATATAATTATAATAACATTGTTTTTTTTTTATAGGTTAAGGGTGACAAACGAGCACACAGTCCACCTGATGGTAAGTGGTTGCTGTGGCCCATAGACATCTACATCTATCCTCGATTAAGAAACAAAATGCAGATGCGTTGCCACCCCTGAGGACTAAGATGGAATGCCTCGTTTCCAGTAAAAAGGGTTTTATTAGTTAATAACAATCCTTCCTTAGGTACGAGAATTCAATTTTATCTAATGGATTATTATATAGTTTCATTTTATTATGACATTTGTGTTTCTGTTTAATGAGTTTAATTAGAGCGGGTGTGAACCAGATAGGATAAGATTTTGACGATTTGCACGATCTGGGGACGAATCTGTCTATTGCTACCTGCAGGATTTCGTAGAATTTCGATATCATTTCATTTACATTATTAAGTACGCCTAAAGTTTGTAGCCAATCAACACTGTTTAAGAATGCTATAATGGAATCAAAATCAGCTCTTTCAAAATTGTGGAAACATTTATTCTTAGTTGCGGGGAAATTAATTGATACGTTGATTTTAAAGAAAAATTCTAATGGTGGATGTAAAATGTCTACGTTGCGTATAGGAAACTGAATAAGATTAAATGCCTCGTTTCCAGTAAAAAGAGTCTCCGGTTCTCTACACTCATCATACGAAACACAGCAGCAGTGAGTGCGTGATCCTACCCCGGTCGAACCGACCCATTCATACTACAACTAATATAGCTGCAGCGTGGCCCTACCACGTGTTAAGTCGTGTTAATGAATAGTATCCATCGAGACTAGCCGCCGTGGCTGACATTCAGTCTGGAGGACATTATTACCATAACCACGTGGCTCAGTGAACTGTGTACCTGCCTACTATGTCGAAAGTTCTTGGTCCAAATTGTAGTTGAAGTAAATATTTGCGCAACACGTAAAAACAAGAGAGATATCTATATTTGAGCGAGCAATACTTACAAGCTTAGAACACATAATTCTTTGCAGTAAATAACCTATAACAACGTGGTAGGGCCACACTGCAGTTACACCATGGCGAATGGGTCGGCTCGACCGGCGTAAAACCAAGCTCTCACATAATACCTCCGTAAAACAACAGAATAATACTGTGTTCCATGTGGTAAATGTAGAGAACCGGATACCTTTTTTACTGGTAATAAGGCATACCATCTTAGTCCTCAGGGGCGTCACCACTTCTGCATTTTTATTCCTTATAGAGGATAGATGTAGAGGTTTATGGGTTACAGCATCCACTTACCGTCAGATGGACGGTGTGATCCTTGTCACCTTTAATCTATAAAAAATTGGATAATTGAAAAATATTTATTCACCATGATCGAAGCTGGCTACAGCTATAAGAAAAACCTAATTTTTACGTCACTTCTTTTACATAATAATTCGTTACTCTTTTCGTATTGGGTTCTAGGGGATATAAATTGAAATGAGCCACTTTAACTGCGCTGTACTGAATTGCAGCTATGCAGCACCATACTCATATTATAAGTCGATAGGTACACAATGGCTCGCAGTAAAAGTAATCTGTGATTGCTTTCAAACCGTCGTCGGCCAAACATAATATGACTGTAGCCCAATAAAATTTCGCGCTAGAAGAACTATAGAACGTTCAAATATAACAAAGTTTTTACAAATAACACTCCCTTATAAACTTATGTACATACAAAGAAAAAAAATATCTATACTTTGTAATAGAGGAGTAGAGATAATCAATCCGATAATTACAATTATTTTGCGATAGCTCGATAACACAATCGTTTATTCAAATCAGTGCTTGAAACAACAATGTGGACGCAATGGAATTTGTAAAATTATTGTTTGTTTGTTCAGTGTTGTGTTTTTCACAGATTTATAGCAGCAGTATTTTATGCGAAGAAGGCTTTTGTAGGGTGAGTACGTTTTTTTTTCTATTTTATTTTATTTAAACATCATATCACCTTTATAAATAATCAGGTAACAAAGAGGGGATTTAGGTAATGCCTAACGGCATTCTGTGCCAGATAACCCGTAAACCCGTGGTCTGATGAAGTATTGTGGCAGGTGCAATTACCTAAGTATGTACATACTTACTGTGATGTACTATGACATACAATATATGAAATCTATACAATTAGTGTATGATGTTAATATATAAACAAATTTTAATAGAAAAGTAATAAGTAGTAAGTGGTATATGAAATTTCTTAAAATAAAACATTTTTGTATAAATATGTCAGTGGCCCATTTATATTATTTATGCTGATAGATATAGATTTAGATGGCTTAGGATTGTTGGCCACTCCGAATGAGCTTGGATATTGAAAAGCACACTTCAGATATCTATTAGTGGTCGGCGTTGGAGCCATAGACCAGATCCGCCCATGCACTCTGCGGTAGATATGCATACTCGGTATGCACATTGCTACTTTTCATTGCTCGGTAGCTATAAGTACACATTGGAGTACAGACACCATATTTAGGAGTATTTCCACACCAAAGGAAAATAAAATAATTGTCGTATAATAAATTACCAATATAATCACTTTATTTTACTTTTTATCAATTTCATTCAAATCGTACATACAGTTTCCAAGAAACCAGTTATTAATACATATAAATATAAAATGTACATGTTATGTATATTTATTTATTTTAATCATTAAAAAGTTTTGATTGTATATCGATAAGACAATGATTTTCTGTAAAAATACTGATGTTATCAGAATTTTTCGACAAAAGCTTTGCTTTGAACTCACGTTAAAAAAGTATGCACAGGGCTATATATTCGGGGAAAAAGTTTCTCCGTATTTTATACACAGATTCAAGACATTTTTTTGCAAAGTTTAATTACATTTAATTATAATATATATGTGCTATTTTGTTCGTTAACTTGTTGCCATCTTGTAGGTAGTGACATAATCCTGTTGCTGTAGAAATATTGGGATATTTGATCAAAAAATGCAACAAGAAGTTTTGACAGACTTCTCTTGATGTTAACCTAACACTACCAAAAGAATTCTGAAGATACCGAAACAGGTGAAAATCTTAGGGTGCAAGGTCAGGACTACATGTTGGATGCATTAACACTTCCCAACCAAGCTCTCTCAATTTTTGCTGAGTGGCCAAAAAAGTGTGTGGTCTGGTGTTATCATGATGAAAGACCACTCCTTTTCTATTGATTAATTCCGGCCGTTTTTTCTCAATTTCTTGGTTAATTCTCATTAGTTGTTGGCAGTAGAGATCCGATTCGATAGTTTTGTCAGGCGGTAAAATCTCATAATAAACGATGCCCTTCCAATCCCACCATACACACAGCATCACCTTATTGCGTGTTAATCCGGGTTTCGCTACAGTCTGTGGAGCTTGACTACCCTTTGACCATGATCTTTTTTGCACGTTCTTGTCGTAGATGATCCTCTTTTCATCACCAGTGATCAATCTTTTCAAAAATGGTTCGGTTTCATTACTTTTCAATAGAGAATCGCAAATGAGTACACGATTCATTAGGTTTCTTTCAGTGATCTCGTGTGGTACCCAAATGTCGAGCTTTTTTGTATAGCCAGACTTTTTCAAATGGGTCAAAACTGTTTTGTGGTCAATCCTCAATTTCGCGGCTATGTCGTAACTACTAACATGCCGATCGTACTTCACTTTTTCATAAATGGTATCGACTTTATCCGTATGAGGGCTACCAGAGCGAGCTGAATCTTTGACATCAAAATTCCCGGACTGAAAACGATTGAACCAACTTCGTACTACTCTTACTGACACTGCATTAGGTCCATAAACGTCACAAATTTTTTTCGCTGCTTGATTCGTAATTTTCTTTTTTTTGTAATAAAACTCAGAATGTATCGAATTTCTTCGTTAGATTCACTCATTTTGGCGGACAGAAAAACAATTGAAAAATGGCGGGAAAGTATTTTTCTTTTTTTTAATGGCCTATATGTATTGATATTAAAACCAGCCAGATACAAACAGTACAACTAAAGAGATTTTTCTTCAATTTTATACAAACAAAATACGAAGAAACTTTTTCCCCGACCTATTATAAATTCACCTAACTCCGCAAACAAAACATATTATATAATATTTTTGTGCTCCGTAGTGGGGCCGCGTAGGCGGGAATGCGAAAGAACAAAAAATAAAAAATAAAATATGTATTCACATGCCACATTGCATGATTTGGACCAGGGTACTCCGGCGTGGTGAAACTACGGTCTAGCCATAAGGCTATTTATTGAGAAGATGATCGATCTATGTGTCGAAATTACAAACAAGGACAAGTCAACTTTGTTTGTGAAACGCGGAGAAAACGAATATTCCCAGAAATTAGACCTATCTAGATAGTTTTTTTGCCCCAGCAAACCCCTATAACTCTATATTGTAAATTTAATTGAAATCTTTAGAGCCGTTTGCAAGAACGCGTTTACATATAAATAAATAAATATTGCTCTTATTAGTATAGGATAATTTAGGATTAAAAACTAATTATTGTTTTACTTGGTACAACTTCTTTCAGAATTACATATTTAAAGAGGGCTGCCCGTCAACAGCTCAAGAATGCACAATCAACAACGCGACTCACACGGGGATATGGTTACCTTCGCCAACTACATGCAACTGTTGTGAATACTGCTTGCCTTTTTACGGTACCTAATACTTTATAGCACTACACGACAAACAACGCAACACAAGCAGTCGATTGCGAATCACATTTTTTTTTGTTAAAATAAGCCCTAAAGATACTGCCTATATAAGTTCCACAGCTGGACACAGGCCTCCTTTCATCTGTGAGAGGGTTTTGGAGCAATTATAATTACATCATCATCATCATTACAGCCCTTCACAAGTCCACACCTTTATAATTATATGGTGCGAGATATTCCATCTTAGTCCTCAGAGGTGGCAACGCATCCATCATATCGCATCATATCGCAAATCATCATTTTCGACTTTCAATAAGTGTTATTTATAATCTATATTGAATAATAATTTAAAATTAAAAATTTTGTACAACCGACTTCAATATAAATTATTAAGAATAACTCAAAAACTATTTGTCAGATCTTGATCAAATTTATATGGGACTACGTGTGAAGCACCAGCTTTCGAATAAAAAGAATCATCGGAATCGGTTCACCCAGAAAGAAGTTATAAGGTAACACACATAAAAAAAAAGAAAAACATACAGTCGAATTGAGTACCTCCTCCTGTTTGAAATCGGTAGAAAAAGTTTCTGTTTCTGTTTCTGTTTCATCTGTAGCCTTCTTTGTTAGAAGTTGGTTGCCGGTGCTCATGGGCTACAGTAGCCACTTACTATCAAGTGTACTGTCAGTACGTTTGTCACTTCAAATATGAAAAAATAGTCCATCGCGTTGCTCAAGTGCGTGTTGGCGGACTTCACAAGTCTTCGAATTTTTTTTCTTATTTCTCAAACATGCAGGTTTCCTCATGATGTTTTCCTTCACCGCCGAGCACGTGGTAAATCAGCACTTAATATTGAAATAAATTTCATTGGTGCCGGCGGGGATCGAACCCGGGTTGCTCGCGTACTGTGAATAGCGAATGCTTAGCCCCTGAGCTACCACGGCAAAAATAATATACCAATTCCGATTATCCACCCCGTCTGGGGTGGATAGATGAACACGCCTTTCCGAGCATCCACCCTAGAGTGGATTTTTTAGGGTGGATAAACGGAATAACCCGATGAAAGGTGCAGGTAGTCTCTGGATGCAGGTCAGTCAGGACCGTCCTTTGTGGCAATCTGTTGGGGAGGCTAATTTTCAGCAGTGGATTTGTGATGAAAGTAACGAAAATTATAAGGATACTTTGATTTGATGTTGTCTTGTTCTGTCCTGTAATAAATATTTTCGAAATAAAAATAAATAAACATTTCATTAGCTCTATTTACGTCTTATAGCATTGAATGATCTAAGATTTACGTAGATGAGACTGGCCGCCTAGACCGAAATTATGTCTGGAGGACGTTATTATTACTGTAATGTACCAAATAAATTATATTTACCAAATAAATTACATTATTTTTAACTATAATATTATTTTTTTCAGGCAAAGGCGCCCATTGTACAACTGGCGGTCCTGGTACAGGAGTTACAGTAGGCAGATGTGGCTACGGATTGACTTGTGATCCCGAATCACTCACTTGCGTAAGAAGTAAGTTTGTTTCTTTGACGTAATTAAGTGTTGTACACTTTTCTAACAATTTATTATACTTTTAAATACATTATGTCTAAACAAAATGGAGATAAGGTGGTGAAAATTTAATGCAAAGTTAATTTTTAGTGAAATCTAAATGCCACACCGCACAAGATGAATATGACGCAAGGCATCTCAAAGGAGAAACGGGAGCATTGGAACAGCGCCCCATCTGTGACGGGAAGGGGAAATATACCGCTTTTCACTGTGTGCCGGCTCATACGTAAGATCCTTGCTTTTTAGTATTGATTTTAAAAAGTGACATGAGTGCACACTACACAGTCCGCCTGATAGTATAGTATAGTGTATAGTGATAGTAGATGCTGTGACCCATAAACATCTTCATCTGTCATCTATTAAGAATCAAATGCAAATGTATTATCACCCCTGAGTACTAAGAGGAATGTCTCGTAATCGTAACAGAAAAAAAGGTCTTCATTTTCTCTACACTTACCATACCTACGAAAGCAATACACAACATTATGCTGCTATTTTATGCTGGTCTTCTTTAAGAGGTTCCTCCCGGTCGAACCGACCCATTCGCACTGCAGACATAACACCCTGTAGCGTGGCACTACGACATAATATCATCACATCGTTAGTTGTCCATTTTATAAGAATAATGTAATTTTTTCTCGTTAAATATCAGCGAGTGAACGCAAATAACCATCAACTATTTCAATTCACTGTACTGAATATAGGCTTTTACATGTACGCAGGGACGTACATATATGGTGTCCCTACCAAATGCCATGTAAAATAGTGCGACAAAAACACAGACAGAATATAGATGAATTTGACTCGTAAGTAGGTACGATAAAATCAATACTAGCCCCTAGTTCGTTTCATAAAATTAAATTTACGTTCTAATTTATATTGCAATTTTAAGTTCTAATTTATATTTTTCGAGATTGAATTTTTTTGTTCGATAAAGGAAGGCATCGTGACCTCACGTGATAAATCGTACTATGTATGTAATAGAACTGATAGTGAGGAAATCTGCATGTCTGAGAAATAAAATGTTTCAAGGATATGAGTATGACGTGCAGTCCGTCACGAAGTCTGAGGCGAAGAACTGTTGCAACATTTTCCAATTAACAATAAAATTTTGTCTCTTACTCTCGAAAAATACTACCCTCCTTCTGAGGCAGACAAGAAAATAGTATGTAACAGTTTAATTTGCTTCATCACAACAGCAAATTGTCTCCCAGATTTAGTTAAAATTGAATAAATATCATCAAATTTATTACAGCCCATTACAAGTCCACTCCTGAAGATCGACCGTCCCTAAGGAACGCCATAAAACACTGTTCTGAGACAGCCTGCATCTATCCACTTCTGACATCGAAAATTGAATGATGTGGATATTTAATTATCAGTGAATGAAATGCTAGAGCAGTTCTCCGCACAAACGGGAGTGAGCTCTAAGACGAAATTAGATTAAAATTTTAAGTGAATATTAAGTTTTGAGTGCTGATCAATTTCAAATTAAATTTTAATATTACAAGTTGTCGTTTTTGTATTCACGGCGTGTAATCAAAGGGGTCAGCAGGGTAGCGGTGGCACGACGACTCCGTGCATGCTAAATAAATTTAGTTTTAGAATGTAGCAACAGATGGCACAGTCCAAATTATTGTTTATTGAATCTTTTTCTTTCAATATCTTATAAAAAATTAAACGTCTCCTTTTCAGTTGCTTTTGTCAGTCAGAGGATGGAGAAAGAATATTTGGTGAAAGACTAAATCAAGGAGCGACTACCATGCAGAACATGCACTGTGGTAATTTTTTACTGACTAAGCGAATTTATGAGCCCTTTTCTGTCTAGACATTTTCAGTAGCAGCCCGGAATCAGGAAGTTGACTGTTGTTCACCCTCGTACCTCGGAAAGCACGTAAAGCCGTAAGTCCTGCGCCTGATCACGCACCAGTCGTATAGGATTTCCGCCCCATCAGACTATGTACTTTAATCATGACCTGAAGAAGACTAGTCTCCGCTAAAACTCCGTTGATGCCTCTGCTATAGTAATTATGGGGACGCGAATCGATGACTTTTCACGCGTGTTTACACCACTTTATTGCAGTTAAAATTGTTTCTTTGTTAAAAGTTATCCAATTTCTAATCTCTATTTTATCTATCCAATATTTAAATAATAAAAAATATTTAAAAAGAAAGTTAAAATTTTGTTTAGGTGTTTATTTTGTAAAACACAAATTACGCCAAATCTTATCTACAACAAGCTCATACCTTCCCATGAATAGATTACAATAGAATAGAATAAAAATGATTCAATCATTTTTATTCAAAATAGATTACCTACATGTAATTCTTATTGAAAGTCATTTTTTACTTTTACCGCTGGTTCGGAAGAACCAGCAAGAAACCCGGCGGGACTTTTTTTTTAAATAGCATAATTTACAATATAATATTTATAGATACAATTGTTACATGTTACATGTCTAGCCAACTCAGCTTTTATGGGATTTTTTAATGATAATGATGAATAATATTATTTATTGCAAACTTTTAGGTTGTTCCCGTTTGAATCATAAAATAAAGAACTCTATATCAACGGGAGTACGTTTCCCAGTCATAGGACCAAGGTGCACTTCAGACGGCAATTTTCATCGTATACAGTGCATTGGTAGAATTTGTTATTGCGTACACAGAATAACTGGAGCTATTAGAGAAGAAAAAACTGTAAATTTAGATGAGGAACCAATATCAGAGTTACCTTGTTGTAAGTGCATTATTATATTGTAATTTATTACATACATATTCATTATTACAGTTCGTCAACTTGTCCTGAAGTAACGCGGTGGACTCTTTCTTTCATCAAATTGTAGTTGAGGAAAAAAGGTGTGTGTGTGGTCTGGATATTATTACACTAGGTGGTAGATACCACTCCCTTACCTATTTCTACCGCCAAATAGCAGTTCTTGCTCCAATGTGTTCCGGTTTGAAGATTTTTCGAGAGCCAGTATAATTACAGGCTGAGAAGCATTCCATCTTTTTTATGATAATGGTGACAAACGAGCACACAGTCCACCTAATGGTAAGTGGTTGCTGTGGCCCATAGACATCTACATCTATCCTCGATTACGAATGAAAATGCAAATGCATTGTCATCCGTGAGGACTAAGATGGAATGCCTCCTTTCCAGTAAAAAGGGTCTTCGGTTCTCTACACTCACCATACGAAACACAGCAGCGTTAAGCTCCTATTTTACGCTGGTATTCTGTGAGAGCGTGGTCCTTCCCTCGTCGTCGAGCCGTCCCATTCGTGCTACAACTATACTACTACTATAGCTGCAGCATGGCTCTACCACATATAAAATCCTTCCAAATCTTAGTCTTTGTTTAAAGTTAGATGCCGGTCGGCCACTTACCATTAGGTTATACCTCCTCCTTATCATCCTAGTAAGATATGCTCGAAACAGGAGTTCGCTTTTCTACACCAACCAGATCTTAAATATATTGATAATTACTTTAATTAAAGCAATAAACAAATTTTTCATACGAGGCGTTAGGTATTGCTATCCATCATCCGCTAGCTAAGTTGGCTTTTAACAATCGATTCTTTTAACTTCAATAAACAGCAACCTGTATTCTAAAAACATAAACTGCACGCCATGGAGCAATTTGTCAATAAGCACTAAAATTAACAATTTTAGTGAAGCCAGCGAGAATAGAACTTTTTTCTTTTACGTACTATGAAGTTTAAGGCGAAGCCCAATCACCAAAATACCACAGCCTTATAAGCTACCATAGTCTTAAATAATATATACGTAAATTAAAAATTTTAGATGATTCCAACTTAGACCTCTTTCCGAATCAAATTGAGGACAAACCGCCATTTAATTACACCACGCCTTGCTACGAAAATATGAAAGAGAAAATAAAACTCATTCTGCAGGGAGAGCAAGAAGGTTTTAATGTTGAATTCTTTACTTCGGTCTCTGAATGTATGCCAGATGGAACCTTCGGGAGAATCCAAGAGACTAGAAATGGATCGTGAGTTAATTTTTTTTAATTGTCAGACAAAAAGATAATACGAGTAACATAAGTTTCAATGTGTCGATGTGACCGTGGTAGTTCGGGCACAGCGCGACAGCATTATTATTCTTCAAATTTCTTGCAAACCGAGTATCCTCATAAAACGATAAAATTGGCGTCTGTATAACATGTTGGTTAATCTGAATAGATTAAATAATAGGCTCAACAATAACAAATATTTTATTTAATGGCATTCAGCTATCACGACTACCTACATCATATGTTAAGGGATTTTCTATGTCGGTTTACCGAGCTGACAGCTTGCGATGGTTTCGCTGATGCTTCTAAAATTAAAATATTTAAAAAATCTTTTTCGTCAGCTTTATTTTCCACTGCTGCATATTATTAAAAATAGCAACAAGTGCTGTGGAACTAATAAATAAAATAGAGATAAATTGAAAAATCTAATTCAAGCACTCACACAAACATAACCTTTTTAGAATTGCAAATGGCATACTAATCCAGAGAATAATTCGATTTTTAGATATATAAAAAAATAGTTCTTATTATTTTATATATCTAAAAATCGAAAGATCTTATGGCTTATTAATAAATTATAATATACATTTAAAAAAATTATGAATAAACCGCCATAAACTGATCGCTATAGCCTTTTATTCGTTAGTTAGCAGGGTGCATGTGCAGGCGAAGATTTAATTCTTCATTTAATTCTTCATTCTTCACTCTTGTGGTCGAAAACGAAAGAATGTGGATATGAAATCAGTTCCATTGGACCCGATGGACCCGAAACAAAATTGATAATGACGGGTTTGCTCTTGTTGAGAAGAGACGTCGGTCGAGACCCGTCTGTAACTCCCCATCAACATGGTAGCGGAATTAAATGTAATCAGACTATCCCAGGAGGGTACCAGCACCCCTGGAGAATCCCTCGCTGAGCATCCATGACCAAGCGACTCCTGAGCGTGGGTGCTCAGGCAGCCCCGCGTATTCTGGGGGGGGATATTCCGAGCAATAACATCAAGGCGACCCCTGTCACGCTATCCGTAAACTTTTGCAACATCAGGGGCTTCATTCTAACCTTAACGCTGTCCACTACCATCTGGAGACGGCAAAGCCGGCCTTGCTCTTTTTAACCGAGACTCAGGTGTCCTCTGCGACTGATACTTCATATCTCTCCTACCCGGGGTACAAAATAGAACACTCCTTTGTGCCCCGGGCTGCAGTTTGCGTATACGTCAGAGAGGCCATTTGTTTTCGACGCCTCGGTAGACTTGAAGGTCCTGTCACAGACCTGTCCATCCTATTGCTGCGCGTAGACAGCGATGACCATCCCCGCGTCTACGGGTGCCTCTATAGGTCCCATAGGGGTAATGCCGAAACAGACCGACTCATCGACCACGTCCAAATGGCTACAGATTCCTTGCTACAGCAGATCCCATCCGCAGAGATCGTAATCCTTGACGATTTTAACGCCCACCACGCCGAATGGCTCGGTTCACGTTTAATCGATCATGCGGGGAGATCTGTTTATGACTTTGCCTTGGCATATGGTCTTACACAGCTGGTTACTTCGCCTACGCGGATTCCAGATGTGGAGGATCATGCACCTTCCCTGTTGGACCTTCTGCTGACCTCTCATCCGGACGGATGTCAGGTTTCCGTCGACGCCCCTCTAGGCTCGTCGGACCATTGTCTTGTCCGGAGTGTAGTGCCATTCACTCTAACGTCGCGGTTGCATTCTGCAGGCTACCGCCGTGTTTGGCACTATAAGTCGGCCGATTGGGATAGGATGCAGCCTTTTCTTGCATCCTACCCTTGGGGGCGGATTTGCTTCTCGCCGGACGATCCCAGCGTTGTTGCTGATTCTGTCGTCGATGTGGTACTTCAGGGTATGGAACTTTTTATTCCATCCTCTGTAGTGCCTATCGGAGGCAGATCCCGGCCATGGTTTGGTCGCTCCTGTAAAATAGCATCACGCTATAAGCAGGAGTGCTACCGGGCCTGGGCTGATGCATCAACGTTTCGGGATGTAAACACCAAAGCTCTTAAAAAGAAGTATAATTCCGCCTCCAGGTCCTTCAAAAGAGTCGTTACCAAGGCAAAGTCTGAGCACATCGGCAGAATTGGCGAGAAGCTAGTTCGCCTTTCTTCGGGAACCCGTGCATTCAGGTCTCTCGCCAAGGCTGTCCAAGGGAACTTCTGTCAGCCATCTCTTCCATCTCTGCACAGAGAGGACGACTCACTGGCCCATGCCGCAAAGGAGAAAGCCGAGCTGTTAGGCTCTCTCTTTGGGTCCAACTCGACTCTTGATGACGGGGGGAAGACTCTAAAAAGCTTGGCGTGCTCAGCAGAGCGAGACAGTATTTCATGTCGGCACATCGCTTGCAACTTTACAAAGCGCAAACTCGGCCTCACATGGAATACTGTTCTCATCTCTGGGCCGGGACACCCCAGTGCCAGCTCCTTCCGCTTGACCGCATCCAGCGCAGAGCGGTTCGAATCGTCGACGACCGAGTTCTTTCTGATCGGCTCGATTCACTGGCGCTGCGTAGGGATGTTGTATCCCTTTGCATTTCCTATCGAATCTACCACGGGGAGTGCTCTGAGGAATTGTTCGGATTAATTCCAGCCGCCAAATTTCACGAACGCACATCGCGTCAAAATTCACGATACCATCCTCATCATCTGGATACTTGGTGGTCCACCACTGTGCGTTTTACTAGGAGTTTTCTTCCTCGTACAACTTCTCTGTGGAATTGTTTACTACCGGAGATTTTTCCGGACCGATACGACTTAGGGACCTTCAAGAAAAGAGCTTACTCCTTTCTAAAAGGCCGGCAACGCACCTGCAATTCTCCTGGTATTGCGGTTGTTCATGGGCGGCGGTAGTCACTTACCATCAGGTGAGCCGCATGTTCGTTTGCCCCCTCTTCTATAAAAAAACACATAGTGTTTCGCCGATACAGGGACGCGCCAAAGAAGAAAGTTCCCTAAATAGTGTTATGTTTATATTTTATATATATTTATAGGTTAAGGTAAATATTGCTATGGGTCAATGTTCTTAATTTTTAAGTCCTTGATGCCTGAAATAAAGTTATTGTATTTTATTGTATTGGAAGTAGAAAATTATAATTATTGGTTCAAATGGAGGAATCGAAAAATTGGTGTAATTAAGTGCCTAAGAAAACCGATAATTGATTTTATTTTGTGTCGCCATTTTGTTCCGTGGATATCGTAAAGAGCGACTACGAAAAATGACAGAATAATCTTATGGCTTCCGCTAAATACTTAAAGTGCCATTACATACATATGTATGCAAAAATAACGGTATAACTATCTCGTTTTAGCCAAACGTAAAATACCGAAACTGGTGACGGGAGCAGCATCAAAGATGCGGTGCGTCTGGTTTATTCAGAGGCCATTTATGTTTGTAAACCGCTCTCAATACACGGCCTTGAAAATATTTCTACCGCGGATATAGCATTTTTAAAAGACGAAGAATGTACACAAATAATTATTGAATTTCTCTACTGATCTTTATAATACGTTTTCAGTAAAATTTGCGTAGACGAAAGGGACCAAAAAATTGAAGATTATGAAGCTGAGCCAAACACAGAGAGTTTCAAAAATATGGATTGCAGTAAGTCGTTCATTTTTTTTGCACGAGTTAACTATTTATTTAGTTGTTTATTTACTAATATATTATTTCAGTAATTATATAGTTAAGTACAGATAGTTATGCATATACAACTAATTAATACAGAAAACTTAGGTACCATAAAAGAATTTTTCATATTCATAAAAGAAAATGATTCGAAGAAAGAAGAAAGTACACAGAAAGCTGCAGAGGAAGGTTGTCTCGCTATCTCTCTGTCTGCCATTACGTGACGCATCAGTCAGATAACTCCTTTTAGCATTATTGTATTAAGTTGTGGTAAAATTCGATATTTTGTTTTTAGAATGTGCACAAACTTCTCTTCTTATGGCATCTTCGAATGAAAAACCAATCTGTTGTAAGAATGGAAACTTCAGAAAGATACAGTGCCGCCGTAGTCAGTGCCGCTGCGTGGACTCTGATGGCCGCCAGATCGGGAGAGAGTCGGCTGATGTTTCCACTTTGAGTTGTTATACTGCGGATTGGAAACAATGTTAAAATTAATTTGTTATGCAGTATTAATTAAACATACAATAATCATGTAGGTATTTCAAAATATAATTAATAAATTATTTGTGGCATATTTTATTTCCTTTTTATTCCTTAACTAGCTTTTTACTCGCGGCTTCGCTCGCGTGAACTTGAATTTAGGAACATCATTAAATGCTGTACCGTGGCAAATTTAGAAAATGTCTCTATGTCTGTCAAAGATTTTTTTTTGAATTCTAAAATACTATTAGACGTAGATGATTGGTATTTGACATAGATATAATATGCTACAGGAACACGTGAATATGCATACAGGGTGGTCCAAACAGTGAGGTTATAAATTTTTTTTTGATTCCTCACACCTAGGGGTATCCGAAAATACCCTATGTATGTTCTGTTATGATTTTTTTTATCCTTTTTTTGAAAATGTTCACCCTAAACAGCCTAACATAAAAAAAAATGTAATTGTGAGATTTTTCCAAGTTTTTTTGTTTGTAGCATGATCCTTATGAGTTGCCCTATTATGCATAAAATAATTAGCTTCCTAACATTCACCGAAGATACAATAATTTTAATCGAAACTTAAAAAAATTCTGTCAGGAGAGTGGGGCTTGAATTTTCAACATTAAATGAAAAATAGTAATAAATGATTTCATACTTTCTAATTAATTTTAAAAACTTGGCAATACCTTCATCTTTCATAATAACATAAAAAAATGACACTTAATAGGCCAGTTTTTCTCTTACAGACTTCTGAAGTTACTCAGGCAGGAAACTACTTGAATAGTTAATTTGATTTAAAAAATCTTTTTATCATTTCTAGGGCTAAACTAAGATAGTGAATTCATGGTTTTCTATCAATTTACGGTATAATGTTTATTTGAGATATTTTATTCATATCATTGGTCCTATTTAATATTCATTGGCACCATAAAATAGATGTAGATATTTTTTTTAGACTTAAAAATTTCATAAATGCAGTTCTATAATAATAAATACTACACATGGAACAAAACTAATGTTACGGATTTTATCTCGATTAATTTTAACTTTTTTTACGTGTGGTTTTTTTACGCATCTTGGATGAAAGTTCCATAAAAACCCGAGTAAAAGAACATATCGTTGATGTGAAGCACCGAAGCTCCGGGCAGTCTAAAGTATGTCAACATGTTTAGTATCGTCCCAACCATTATATAGGATCTGATATACAACAAATCCTTGCAATAGAACACCGATTCCTACCAATGATGATTCGCGAGGCTATTGAAATTAAAAATATCCTAATTTTAATAGAGAAGATGGCGGAGTGCTACCATCTGCAAAGGACTCCATAATTAATAAAATTAAATTCAAACCCAAGCATACTACTGCATTTATTCTATTCTATTCTTATTCTATTCTATTTTAACTATGACATCAGGTCGTCAAACACCTCAGTCCTCCCGCTCCTCCCGTGACAACAGTTAAAAAAGTTAAAATTAAACGCGATAAAATCCTTAAAATTAGTTTTATCTCATATCGTCCCCTCGTAAGAGGCGACATAGGAAAACAAACAGGAGATGGGCAACTTCACCTTCCTGACAACAGTTTAAAATAATAATAGCTACGGTTGCCAACTCGCCTACCAAGCGTGGCAACTTTAGTAAATATCCAGTACTTGACAATTTATGGGGGAGGCCTATGTTCATTTCAGTGGACTTTTGATAGGCTGACGATAATGAGTTCTACTCATCTTTGCAACCCTTAATATTTACGGTAGAGTGAAAACAAAAAAGTAACATACCCGAAAATATGAATGTAATAAAAACTGCATATAGGTATTGCCCCATGATAAGTAAAAAAAGTAGCAGCTTACATACATGTTACTACGGGGCACAGGCCGCAGAGAGTTAGGCCAAAAAAGTGTTCGCTGCGCTGATTCCAACGCGGGATGAATGTAATGTAAATTATTCAATTATTTACATCGTATATTCAGTAACATTCTATTATTTTATTTTATCAGTGACTCGCCATTTTAGTTTATTTAGAAGTAAGTAGATGGCGCTATTATTAGCTGAAATAATGAAAGCCAAAACTATACTATCTAGTAATATCAGCGATAGAAGCGAACATTTATTTATTATATCAATAAGGCATAAAGTGACGTCAATTCTGTTAAAGGTTCTCTTTCTGTTAAAAAATACGCTATCAGCGCTACTAGTGGTGAAAAATAATTTAATGATATCGTCATATGACCATATCATGAAATAGCAACGTTGTGTTTAGTTGTTAATATCTTCAAACGATTTCTATTCATTGATTTAGTCAAGCTATATCATGACATGGTCAACAAAGTGTGTTAAATATGTATCATGAAATGACCACACCATTTCACGAAATGATAGACTAATTTATGATATATGATCAATTCTGCGATCTGACCACGACATGCATAAAAATCTCTTTTATAAAACTATAATGATAATGAAAATTATGCAACAATTGCAGACCGACCAGTTTTAATCACTTTACATATATATTAGTAATTGAAATAAAAACCTTATCAATTTTCATATTTTTGATAGACGTCACTATTATCTATAGAAATTATTACACTTTTAAAATAAAATGACAAAAATACTAAACAACTAAAAGTTAGAATTTTTAAATAATTTTAAAAATCTAAACATTAAAACATATAAATGTAAGTTATTTATATGATATTATTTCATTTATTAGTAACTGAAGGCAAAATATATTGCTTTTTCTATTTGATGATAGATTGCGCTGTTTTGATAACTAGGTAAATCGGTGTAGTTTCAAATTATTTTACCAAGGTTATATAATTATATTTTAAACTTTATTTATAAATATGGTATTTATTAGAAAAACACCCGTCATCCCGCCTATAACTAAGATATCATAGAAAATTAACATCTAAAGGAATGAAAATACTTAACGTTCTTTTTTTGAAGTTCCGTAATCGGATAAAAAGTAGCCTATAAGTTGCCCCGGGTTAACAGACAAAAATTCTAAAAACCACTAATTTGGCTTCAGAACCCTTTATTTAGTCCCCTGGACTTGTTTTTTCGAGAATATATTAGAATTACAGACACGACTTTTCGACAGATTTATTATATGTATAGATTCGTATTAACAATAACCTTAATTCAAACTATCTCCTCCCTCCTCATAGGTACCTACTGTTATACCTCATAGGGGGTATAATTGCCAAAGTTGCCACGATGTAATTTTTTTATAGAATCAGAGTGACAAACGGTCACACAGAAAGATATGAAAGAAAACACTAAAAGTATAAGAATTAGTTAGTTGGAGATATAGATCAGGGATGACAACGCATCTGCATTTTGATTCTTAATCGAGGAGAAATGTAGATGTCTATGGGCCGCAGCTTCCATTTACCATCAGGTGGACTGTATGCTCGTTTTTCACCCTCATTCTAAAAAAAGACACCTCGTACACACGCCTACGGGTTTAGAATGAGTTAATATGACCAACTCGCACCGAATTATAATAATAATGTCCTCTAGAACGAATTTCGGTCACGGCGGCCAGCCTCAACAGCCTAGCCATGGGCGCAGGACAGTAGTATAGTGCACGAGTGTATGCGCAAGCATAGGTGCACTCTCTATTCCTCACTCTCATAGTCCGATGGGACGGTAAGTCGACACGATCGGAGAGAGATCAGGCGCAGGACCAATGGCTTTACGTGCTTTCCGAGGCACGGGGGTGAGACACCACCAACTTCCTCACTCCGGGCAGCTACTGAGTATTTCTTGATAGTAAAACTCAATAACAAATTTTTTGGCCCGACCCGGGATTTGAACCCGTGACCTCATGATCAACAGTCGCACTACTGCAACCACTAGGCCAACGAGGCAGTCAATCACGGAATTAAACTATATGATATTCGTGTTCTATCTTTACCCATTCGCCCCATATCGACAGGTCATGGCACCTACGTTAGATATATTAGCACACAGAAAATGGACATTTCTCTTGCCACACTCAACGTGCCGACAAAATTGAATAAAAGGAAAAGTACTACATGGGTGTGTTCTGCCACTATCAGTTATGTGAGACTACTTCAATGAAGAGGATGCGAAATTGGATTATGTGATGTCTGCTTACTGTGCTTGTCGCGCATAGAGCACTATAGCTCCTGGTTGCCGCTCGCCGACTGATTGATCTAACTTATATTACACCATACAATATTCCGATAGTCAACCAGTGTGGTCGCTCTCGATTCAGAGTTAGTAAGTTTATAACTCTTAATATACTATTCTTGATCAGAGTAAGACAGCCTGAATATCGCCAGCGAGATTGGCCAAAATGACTTTATACGATCGTTAGCGCTTTAGAAAAATATAAACAACTATTAAAATACATAAATGGTAATGCGAATGTCATGTTTGTACATTAAGTCTTGGGGCAGTTACGTGACTTAGTGATGATTTTTTTGAAAATTAAAAGCAATTTAAATCATTCAAATCAAAAATACAAATGTAACCGTTTGATTTGACACTAGAACCTATTTCCTATTTGATTTGTCAATGTCATTGATAGACATTACGAAAAGTAGAAAATAGAGTTCATCATCATCATCATCATCATCATCATTACAACCCTTTACAAGTCCACTGCAGAACATAGGCCTCCCCCAAGGAATGCCACAAAGCACGGTCCTGAGCCACCTGCATCCATCGACTTCCTGCATGTCTTATATGAAAGTAGAGTTATCCGCCAATTAGCACCCGTTTCGTACGTGTATAATTTTTACAATGGAAGTTGCACCTGCCTGGATTTAATCATTAGTCTGAGCTGCAGTTGTCTATGTCGGTTGTCTAGCTTCAAAATTTAAAAGGTACTTTGCGGCTTAAAGGTACTTTTTTTACGTGGTAGAGCCATGCTGCAGCTATATTAGTAGTATAGTTGTAGCATAAATGGGTCGGCTCGACCGGGGAAGAACCACGCTCACACGGAATACCAGCGTAAAGTAGCAGCTTAACGCTGCTGTGTTTCGTATGGTGAGTGTAGAGAACCGGAGACCCTTTTTACTGGAAATGAGGCATTCCATCTTAGTCCTCACGGGTGACAACGCAACTGCATTTTGATTTGTAATCAAGGATAGATGTAGATGTCTATGGGCCGCAGCAAACACTTACCATCAGGTGGACTGTGTGCTCCTTTGTCACCCTTATCCAATAATAAAAAAAAACCTTTTTAGGTGCTGGCAGCACTGAAGTGCACTGGCCAGTCATGAGTGGAAGCGTTGCCAACTCTACGGATTTTTCCGTAGATCTACGGAATTTTTTCATCGTCTACGGAACTACGGAATTTGAGTTGAAATCTACGGAATTTGATTTCCATGGTCATTAGCTTTTTTTGTGCTTCCCAGTCCTTTCAGAATAATTAGATTTTTAAAAAGTGTGAACTTAGCCGACACCGAGAATCGAAAATTTTAAAAATCGAAGTGATTTTTTTAGTATAACTATCCACAAATATTTAAGTGTTAATTATTTTATTTGTTTTTTACTAAAAATAATTCAATTAAAAGAAAACATTTTTTTTTAATTAAAAGAAAACAATTTTTTTATGTACTTTTGGATGCAGCTTGATTCGATGTTATACTATGTATAATTGAACTAACGACAAGATTACATGACAGAACGATTTTTTTCAAAAAATTTATCTATTGTATGACAAAAACAAAAATCTTCTAGAAGTCTGCAGATCTGCGGATATTTTGAAATAGCATCTACGGATTTCTACGGAAATTTTTATACCAATCTACGGATGTGGAAAAATTCGAGTTGGTATCACTCTTTGAGTGGTGAGTCGCGAAGTGAAGTTCACTGCGGTGTTACCAGAATGTTACATTTCCTTCATTTTACGTAACTTTTTATCAACCCATGTAACTTGTACGTAGGAAAAAATTATTCTTAATTGGATTTTAATATTAATATATATCACTTTTATTTCGTTTACGTTGCATTAATTAAAAAAAAACTTCATTAAAGTTTATAAGAACCGTAAAAATATGCAAGAATTAATTTAAAGTAGATCAATAAAAGTTTGTAACTTTGAAAATTTTAGTTTAAAAATATATTCAGGCATACCAAATGCTAACTTAACTTTCAGTCATACCACATTGGCAACACTGGTTTATTATAAGCTGTGAAGTGAAAATCTCTAGTTAGTCCATTGATCTGGCCCTCCTGAGAGTAGATGTCCTGTTCTACCTAACTTTATTTATATATTTTATACTGAACCTTACTCAATGTATAAGAACAAAGGCGGACTAACTGCTAAAAGCATTCCCAATACTGGCTTGCTCTCTATTTGTTTGGTTTCAATCGTTTCAGCCATTTCAATTAGCCCGAACAGACAGACAGACAGACAAAAAAAATTAAAATGTTATTCATGTATAAAGTCATGCTAACGTGCTAATAACCCCCTGAAGTCAATAAAAGACTGTTATTTCGCTATTAAAGACCGATATTTCATTTTTTTTATATGTATAGAATATAGATAGAAAGAAATTAACCACATGTGAGTTTAACAATAAATTAAATTTATCTTTAAATGTATAATGCCATGCTAACATGCTTATAACCTCCTGAAGTCAATAAAAGGTTGTTATTTCGCTATTACAGACCGATATTTCAATTTTATTTATATGTATAGAATATAGACAAAAACAAATTAAACTCATGTGAGTTTAAAAATAAATTAAATTTATCTTTAAATACAACAGCCTAGGCTCAAGCTACTTTATCTATAAAATTTGGAGGTATCAGTGTAAGAAATCTTTTTAGTGTCAAATTGCCCACCTTCCTTGTTTCTGTGTATTGGTTATATATGAGTGATTTATGTAACAAAGTTTTGATAATAAAATAGACCAGTGGTTTGCTGCGGAGGCAAGGCAGACATGCCAAATAGTCAGTTCCAGAGAGAATGTTACATTAAAAGTTAACCAATAAAAACAGTGGGATATTCCGTTGATACGGAGTGTCCAGAAATATTTATTTCATAATTTTGACCAGAATCAGGCCCTCCTGATTTGTCAGGCGAACCTGTTTTGACTAAGAAATCTAATCACTGGTTACAAGCTTTACCATCAAGTAATTTCGGTACATTACTTGATAGTAAAGCTTGCGCACAACTATAGGAATCCGACTAGGAGCGGCGATCTGTTAACCTCATCAGTGCCCTTGTGGTAGCGGCTTCGACGAGCATGGGCACCACGGACTTTCATGTAAGAAAAGTGCTGCTAGGTTTCCTCGTCACGGTTCTCTGAACAATGTTATACAAAGCGGAAAAAAACTATTTTTCTAAAAGAGTTTTTTTTCCTCTAGGAAAAGAACTCATTTAGAGGTGCCGCATACGACATCTTCGTTGAATCGTTTACCATCGGCGATTGTTCCGAATCGATACGATTAAGGACGTTAAAAAAAAAACGAGCTCACTTCTGGTGTTGCAGTTGTTTGTAGGCGGTGGTTGACACTTTCCATCAGGCAGGTAAGCCGCATGCTCGTTTGTCCCCTCTTCTATTAAAAAAATAGAGCCTGGCCGGCATCAAAGGCAGCTGAAGGGTGAAAGTAGCGCAAGTATGAGTCTCTGAGAGATGACTACGTATTTGTGCCATTTAATGTAGAGACTATTGGTTAGTGGAGTCCCCTTGTGGTGAAGTTCCTAAAGAAATTGTATCCATAAGTTATTGTCGTCGCCACTGATGACAAAAGGGCTGGTTCTTTTTCCTCTCAAAGGGTAATTATTGACATCCAGCGAAGAAACGCAAATGATAATATAAGTTTTAAATTTTAGTTTTTGAATATTTGTTATGTAAATAAATGTGTTAATGTTAAAAGTTTGAAATCAATGGGAATATGGTAAGTAAACTTAAAAGTATAAATAAAGAAGTTATAATTTGTGATTTAATTTCAAATACATCTGTTTTTCATGTAACTTTTTTCATTTGCATACTGTTCTTTTTTTTGTAATGTCTTCTGGTTTTTGAAAATTGCCGAAACCACAATACACGCAAAAGTTTCGGTATTCTTGGCTTCAAGTCCCACATTTAAAGGATTGGCTGTAAATGGTTGATAGTACTACGGGTCAAGTAGCGAAATGAAAATTTTGTGGTACAATTGTAAGGATGATGATGGAAATCGATGATGATAGTACCAACAAAAATGATTCATCTGAAGAAGACAATTTATTTTAAAATAGCAGTTGATGAAATAATATTTATTTTTATTTTTTCAAATAATGTTATCTCCACACTAGGATTTTCTCCTGTATCGTGGGCTGAATCTCCCGATTGGAATAATCACTTGTAGACCATAAAATACCTGTTCATTGCAGCATTTGAACCCGCATCCCTCTGCGCTGGAACTCATTGCAAAGCTACTGCGCCCGTTATCCTTAATGTTGACCTTGTTGATTTACTGATTGTATTTTGATTGATTGGTTATTTACATAGAAATTTAATATTTTGTTACACAGTATGTAATAATAAAGGTAACCAATTACTAATAAACCTATTGTTTTCTTTCGTAATAAACAAAAAAAAATATTTGGTGGAAAGTTTAGGGATTATGAGAATCTGGTGGAGAGCTAGTTTAACTGTTGGCAACACTACTTATATTCTGTTTCTGTGTGAATTGGTAGAGCGGTGGACTGTAGATGTGTTTCTGTGTGAACCTGTGAACTACTGTGAACGGTGAATGAACATTGAACAAGACAAGTGTCATAGACAAGTGTAAAGTGACGGATGCTAAACGGAGCGGTGATATCGTGTTTTATTTGTTTAATTTCGGCATATCGATGTAAATTTTTAGTGGAAAAAGTTTTTGACATCTTGAACATGTAATTTCAAAGTCGTTTTAAAGTGTTTGTTGTACTTATTTTCTTTTCTTTAAAATGATTGTATCATTGTCGGCGTATTTTTGTAGGTTATAAACTAAATACAATTCGTCATCAATTTACATTTGTCTGTTATGACAAATCCTTCTTCAGACTTGTAGTATAATTACAATTGTTGAGTGTTAATAGTGTATGATTATTTCTAAGAAATCTCAAATACACGATGGGGCTGATTCTGTCAAAATTTCGAGTAAGTATTTTGATGAAGCTTAGCCTTTATTTTGTAACGTTGCCAAGACTATTTCAATAGATCATGCTCCCAGAGTTAATTTGGCGCGAATTCAAATTACTATTACTATTAGTACTGATCGAGGTGTAATAAATTGTTTATAGAAATTTAAACCCTCTCATGAAATTACATTCACTGCAGCTTTAACATTTTCAAAAAAAGGAGGAAGTTAACAATACTACTGTAATTTCTTTAATGTATATAACAATATCAACTATCCATTCACACGCAGCTTACTTTTATGAGGCTTTTATTACAATATTACCTTATTCAGGCTTATCAAATATGCTAATAATTAAGATTTTTATGCTTCTCAATTTAAACAATTTAAGGTTTTCGGGTCTCTCCATTGTGAGTTTTGCAGCAAAAATCAAAATGGTCTAAAAATTTTTATACATGTAATAGAAAGTAAAAATTTGATATGCAATAGATATCCAGCTACAATCTGGTTTCCAGCTTATCCATGAAATTTTTTAAGTATTGGGTATCTGAATGGCTGAACCAGAACCAGATACTTAATTATTTGTATAAAATAATGCTTTAAGTACAAAATACAGTTTTCTTTATAACTTAAGTTATGTAAAGTAATTATGACAGGAAATTATGATTTAACCTTTTGTACCTTTATTCAGAGTCTGCACAAGTCATCTATAACCATATCTATATGTATAT
The DNA here is from genome assembly GCA_029286625.1 of Parnassius orleans. Classification (NCBI taxonomy): domain Eukaryota; kingdom Metazoa; phylum Arthropoda; class Insecta; order Lepidoptera; family Papilionidae; genus Parnassius; species Parnassius orleans. Next base: position 1,919,563 of record JAGSMP010000083.1, read on the forward strand.
CTACCCAGACAGATTCCTAGTTAAAAATAGTCCTACTATTGTTCCTGGTCTGGTCATCTCTATAGCTTTTTTATTTGACAGTAATTTTTTCTCATTATATACTTAAGTGCCTACCATCTAAGCTAAGTCTTTATCGCATGGGTTGTTTCACTGCCAACATTTGAATCCTTTGTTAAATATTGACTCTAGGTTTTTATAAAGACATAGTTTTAGGACTTAATGATTCATCATCTTGCGCTTTTGTAAAATATAATATTGCCTGTTTGCAATTGACACCAAGGAATAGGATAAACAAAAATAAACAATGATTGACTCCGACTTAAACTTTAAAAATGTTTATTACTCTGGCCAGTTTTGCTTTGTACTGGTTCACAAATTATTCAGAAATTCTTTATGAATGTTGTGTTTATAAATGCCAGTATTGTTTATGAGGCACGCTATGAAAGATTTATCAAATCTTTCCAATTATGCTTAACCCTTACATTAGAATACTATTAGCTTCTGGATTTGTAATGCGTAAATTTATATTTGTTTTTGTGGTTTTTGATGTCAACTAGACTTAACAATTCCATCCCAAATTTTTAATGAATTTGAGATCTGTTTGATGGTAATGTAATTCTTGCACTTATTAACATTGTGTTTGTTTATTTTGTATAATCCGTTATGGGAGTTCCTTTCAAAAATGTAATAAACAATTTTAGGCCTGCTTATTCCTTCCTTGTGAAAGATTCACATGTTCATAGAAGTCTCGACCTGATTTACGGCTAAAGACTTTAATTTTATGAGGTTTTAGGGTGACTTCATTTGCATTTATTCTATGTATAGTTCCAGTTGTATTTGAAATAGTCTAATGGCTGATACTTGGACCAGTTGTTGTTGATTTTCCTTCAATATATTATTTATTGTTTTTTTTTATATACAAGTCTAATTTCTCTTGTAACATAGTGGACACACAAACTTAGAACAATTATTTGTACATCATACAAATAATAATTGTTGTCTTAAGTGTACTGGTTTCTACTTATTGTTAGTTATAAGTAGGTATTGTTTATCTTACCATGTAGTGGCGGTGTAAGAATATCCACTACCCCATGTCATCCCGTTGGTGTCGTAAGAGACAACAGAGGGTAACAAATCAGGAGATGGGCAGCAGTGTCTTTCTTATAACAACTAAAAATAAAAAAACTGCAGTTGCCAACCTGCTTACCAAGCTTGGCAACTATGGCAAATATCCCCTATAACGCATTCTACTGGGGAACCTATGTTCAGCAGTAGACTTTAATAGGCTCTAATTATAACGGTAACTGTTTATGGTTCATTCTATGATAAGCGGTTTTGTGTCCATAGAGGATGCAGCCAAGAAGAAAAGTTGGAATTTTTTAATTAAACACATATCTTACGACTTTAGTCCCTTTTGTGCACACATTGACGTGAGGGCAAGTCAATTTTCACATTTTTAGTTACTTTTAAAAAGCCAGGGTAAATACATTGGGCAGGGGAGAGACTTGCACATAATAAAAATTATTTTTTATTAAACATTGTACTTAACTTATAATTAGAGTATCATTTTTGTATTACAGCCTTTCTTTAAATCTTAAATTATAGCTTCTTTAGTGTCTGTTTTAAAAAATATTAGTAAATTAAGAAATAAGAGACCTTCAACAAATAATAAAATATTCTTTAATCAATACTAATTAAGGAAAGTAGTTATTTTTGCAAGTTCATTATTCTGCTTGCTTTCACTTTACGTTTAAAGTTACAGCTTATATACGTCCCACTGCGTGTTGGCGAACTTCACATGTCTTCGAAAAATTTTTTTCTTATTTCTCTGACATGAAGGTTTCCTCACGATGTTTTCCTTCACCGCCGAGCACGTGGTAAATCAGCACTTAAAACTGCAACTAACAATTTCATTGGTGCCGGCGGGGATCGAACCCAGGTTGCGTAATGTGAAATTTACAGCGAGCGCTAACCATCTGAGCTACCACGGCTCCTTCACTTTACGTTTATTTTCCATCAATTGTACTTTTCCAATTTTTTTCAAAAGTTTCATATTTTTTCCGTTCGGTAATACTTGTGCCATATTTAATTACTAATTTCCCAGTTACACACCTTTTAAAAATGCTTTTTCCTTTTTATTTGTAAGATTAGAATAATTTTTTCCTTATTGTTGATTGAGCAGTTCTGCAAACAGTATTTTTTTCTTTATTGTATTTGTGGAACTTGGAGAATTCATCACTTGTTCTACTTTGCTGTTAGGGGTTAGTTTTTGATGTTTTTTTGATATTTGTAATCTCCTTTTTTTGTAACGTGCCAATTTCTTCCTTAGATTTTTTATTTTATCATCTTCTTTTTTATTATTTAAATGTCTTTGATTTTTAGCTCCGTCTCATCTGTAACAATATTATAAACAACAAAGTAATAACAATATATCATTAAAATCTGATTATAAAGAAAGAAATAAGCCGAAAGCACATATAAAAACATCCCTGATTAAAAAAAGCTATTGAAACCAACTCAGAATTAATTCAAACAAATTCACTTAATGCAAAATGTATATATCTATATACTCCATAATATGCAGATGTACAATAATGATTTTGAATTATTTTATTTTTAATAGGAGTTGATAACGTTAACTATACCTGAATTAGAATGTCAAGTATGTCTGAATTAGTTTATACAAACATCTAATGATCCACGTTATCTCCCTGGTCAGCGAGTATCTCCCCAGGTAGTCATCTTGCCAGGGTAAATATGGCAGGGGAGAGATGTTTTCTTTATGAATGTTGTGTTATCGATAAATACTTTATATTAATCGAGATAACAATATCATAATTTAATCTCCAGTAAAAAAAACTGACGTTCGAGTTCTCGTTTTTTGAGAATGTAAGAATATAAAAGAAAGGTATAATAATATGTTTTTTTCACTTGTGATAATAAACAAAATTGTTTCAAATAAAGTAACTTTTCGTCCAACGAAAGCGCATGCTTACTTCGTGCTGGACAAATATAAATTTAGCGGAGAAGGAAGCGCTAAAAGCCTTTTAACGTAGTACATCCGCGCCTTAAATAATAACACAATTACAATAGAATGAAAACAATATTTAGGATCGCCTCTTGCAGCAGGATTACAGCCCATGTTAAAGGTAATATGTGGTATGGCTGAAGTAACCTTCTTAAGGTCAACACTAAATTCATTCTTTATCAATAAACCAACAACACATTACGAAAATTGCAATAACGCAAACTGCAATGCGTACAGTACTTGTTTTCACGCATACGCGGATTTGTGTATTCTTAGAATCTAAAACTTCGCACTGTGAGCAGACATTGCTGCTGCGCCTTAAGGCTCTGATCGAAGGGCGAGCTGTACCGCGGTCATGTTGGCTCGCCGGTAGAGCTCGTTGGTGGATCATCAAATCGTGGTTTTGTGAGCCGATGCGCCAGGTTCGCGGATCGTCAGCGATGGATAAAATTTGGCACGTTGCTTCAACAAACTAAAGAACAACTGTTTAGCTCACTAGTGTATCAGGGGCGAGGAGCTGCGAGTAAAATCGCCGTAACATCTACCGCAAGCTTATTGCTCGACCGTCGATCAGACCCATTAGACCTCAAAGAGAACAACCAGCTAACTTCATACATACACGTAAACAGAATACAACTGGGCATTATTGTCTCCCACAGTTTATAATCTTTTAATCTGTGAGAGATCACAATTACCACGTGTTTCACGTGTATCTGTGTGTCTGTCTGTGGCATCATAGCTCCTGAACGGATGAACCGATTGTGATTAAGTTTTTTTCGTTGGAAAGGTGTCTTAATCGAGTGTTCTTAGCTATATTTCAAGAAAATTTATTCAGCCGTTTGAAGATCACCAGCTCTCTTTGCGTCGGGGGTTTTTAAATTTTTTAATTTAAGTTATTGAGATTGTTATTCCCTCACCTGTCAGATCTAACGAATTTCTGCTGTTTCGCTTCGCCAACTCTCGTGGAGATCATCTCCAATAGAAGTATTTATATTGATTCTAATAATTTTCCATTTATCATGAGCTTATCTATGTAATTACACACGTTGACGAATCATATTTACCTATCTTTATATTAATGAATAAAAAAATTATGTAAGTATAAAGTCAGCTGCCATTTCAATGCAAATTGTATTAAAATCAAGACTGAAATTTGAATAAATGTCGATTAAAAAAAAAGATTTCGACGAATTGTAAACCTCTCCTCCTTTTTGAAGTCGGTTGAAAAAAAAGCAAAATAATGAGATCTCGAACACTCGGAGCTAACCATATCAAAATTGCTTTTGACTGTTATTTGATACATGCCGTGCCTATGTCTTAGACTTTGTTCGCTTAAGTATAATATACCTATGTACGTAAATATAATGGATGAGCTCAGGTTTTTCAGATTCACGTTAAATCTTTATATTGATTGCTCTCGACTCTCGTAGTTTTAAGTTAAATTCGATGGGACAGACTAATACGTACAGTACACATAAATAAAACAGTACACCTACATAAATACTGACACTTTCTATTATTTATTTAAACAACTTAACCCTTAATGATATTATATATATTTCTAGTGACCCGCCCCGGCTCCGCCTGGATACGATCTATTAAAGTTAAAAAGTTGAAAATTACAGCCTATATACGTCCCACTGCTGGGCACAGGCCTCCTCTCATTTCTGAGAGGGTTTTAGGGCAAAGAAGTGTCCGCCGCGCTGCCCCAATGCGTGTTGGCGAACTTCACATGTCTTCGAAATATTGTTTTTTCTTGTTTCTCAGACATGCCCGTTTCTTTACGATGTTTTCCTTCACCGCCGAGCATGTGGTAAATTAGCACTTAAAATTGCAATTAAAAATTGCATTGGTGCCGGCGGGATCGAACCCGGTATGCGAGCAAGCTATGAAATTTACAGCGAGCGCCAACCATCTGAGCTACCACGGCTCTCTCTAGGATCTATTAATGTGGCGTTATTTAGATTTAGGATAATCAAAGACCATGTATTTTATCAACTTTTAATTAAAAAAATCTTTGAGATTTTCGAATGAATTATAGCCTAAATTCCTCCTTGCATTACTCTCTATCTGTTCGTAAAGTTTTATCATAATCGATTCAACCATTTCAAAGACTTGCCCGGACAGACAGACAGACAAAATTTTTAAAAATTGTAATTTATGTGAGCTGAGCTTAATAGAAGCCAGTTATTTGATTATTACAGACAGACACTTCAAATTTATTTATATGTAATAAGAGGTATGTACTATGCGCAGACTTGTATATAACTTCTTATGTAGTAGACATAGAAGTTTAGAAGTCTTTGCTACTGTGGCATTTTGATATTTCTTGATTTTTTTTTTTTTTTTTATATTGTAGATTGAAAAAACTAGCATTCAATCATAAATTATGTACTTTTATGTATCTTTAAAACGGTACGGTTGAGCTGATTTTCCCCTGGTTAGTGAGAAAATTAATAATGGCACGAAACTAAATTTTCTCTCTCTCTCTCTCTCTCTCTCTCTCAAAGGATAATTATGTAATTGTTTTTGAAATTTGGAATTTATACAATTGACGAATATTTGGACACTATGCAGGCATAGGAAAGTGATCTCACCCCCTTTCTCCTTCATTCTTGCGTCCCAAGTTCTGGTTACCATATTGGATCCGGTTATTGCTATTAGAGGATGGTCATATGATGGACTGCAAACTGCTTACACCGCGCTGTGCGGGACCAGGACTCCGCAACCTATACGTTCGCAATATGTCCAGCGTGGGAACGGGAGCGGACGATGCTGGTGAGCGGGATCTGTCAGAACCTCTCCCTGCCAGTAGTGTCGGCGATGCCAGATATTCGGCGTGGAGGGCCGTAGCTGCTTTCTGTGAATCCGTGATAGTATAGAAGGTGGCTGCTGAGCATGATTGGGAGAGCTTATATCCCGCTTGGAGACGAAGACGCTCAGGCGCCCGTCACATACTTCCCCTTGATGAGGATGTTCCCCTACAAAAAGCAGTGTCTCTGGGGTTGCGGGTGCTTAGAGTGGGTTCCCCGGACGCCAAATAATGTATCTCCCCCGAGGAGGACGATGACTCGGTAGTGGTTTCGAAATATCGTGATAGTGTTGCGAGGGAGTTGGGGGTAGTAAGTGTTGTCCCGGGGCGTGCTTCTAATCGAGCAAAACGATGGAAGGGAGCCCCGGATGCGTTCTGAACGGAGACTCCAGGACCCAGTAAGAGTAGCCGGTAAGATTCATGAGGATTTACTCACGAAAATAAAATTATTGCCACGGTCGATATATGCCAGAGAGATGATTTCTTAACCAAACAATATACGACGTGAATGTCTGTCACATGAATGAAAATGTGATGTTTATAAAACAAAACGTGGAATACCTTTCGGAATGCTTGTTAATCCTATTGTATAGAATGTACAAAATATTTTGACGTCATAGTTACCACTTAATCCTTGTGTTCAAGCGAGTTAAGCTTGTAGATATTTGATAGCTATTGGTTATTATTATTTGGCTGATGTTTGTCCAAAATTCCACCTGATTTGTGCTAATTCATTGAATTCAATTTCTCACAGTGTTGTCCCCCATGACTATAGCTTTTTATATGAGTAATGGTGATAATCGAGCACCCAGTCACTCTGAGAGTAGGTGGATGCTGTGGCCTTTATTTTTCATCGCTTGAGAATCAAAATGTATATGCGTTGTCACCAATAAAATAGGTCTTTGTACTTCTCAAACGAAACACAGCTGCGACGTTATGTTCATTTTAATCTTTTATCCTGAGAAATGGTGGTCTTCGCGAGCCGCCCCAATCGTAAAAAGGTGTTGCAAAGCACTCAAAACAGGAATGGAAGATAAAAATTAGTTTTATTAAATGTGTGGCAATCACTTCGCAACAGCGTTATGTTTTTCATAATGATAACATTTTGTTACCTAAAATAAGATATCATTATAAAAAGACATCGGCTTATAATTGTATAATTGTGTATGTAGTAAGAGGCGACAAAGATAGGACGAAAACAGGAGATAGGCAGCAGTATCTTCCTCATACCAATATTTTATCTAGTTTAGGTATCCACTGTGTTGTGTTTTTCTTCGCAGTCATTGTATGTGTTTGTGTTACCTTCAAATGTAAAGTATGTATGTAAGTAGACTGTGTGGTTCAATTTATTGAGTATAAAAAAATGGAAACGTTAAAACGAAACCAGCCATTATTCCCATCAGAATTACGCAATCACACTGCTGATGAGTTATTGTAACTATAATACTGCTTGACTACAATTGTGACAGTTCTTTATCCGCTTTTTTTTAGTTTTCATATGCTTATTTAACTTTTGATAATATTGACGGCTCCGTGGTGCAGTCGCTTAACTTGAGTTGTAGCGCTGAGGGCGCGAGTTCGAATCCCGCACGTGGTTCGAATCCAACACATATTTCTACGGCCTACAAATAATTGTTCCGGATCTGGATGTTTGTCCTTGTGTAATTTATGTTTGTAAAGTGCCTCCACGATACAGGAAAATATTCTAGTATGGGGTAACGCTTTAAAAAAAATGGAGTAATTAAAGAGGATATATTAATAACATTGGAAGTGTTCAATATGAAGAAAGTTTTTACTTTATATATAAACTATTTTTAACATTTAACTTGTTCCAAATGCATGCTTGGATAACTATAGCGCGGTCTATAGATGTTCATTATTACCGTTATTTGCACTTATCTTGACGCTTGAATGCCTATTCCACTGTACGAGTATCTACAGCCTGAGTAGCACAAGTAGTTTCTATTTTTACATCTATCTAAAATAAACGATAATAATTTTAGATGCTATATTAAATATTCAATTAATTGGGAAAATAAACGACACAGTTGGTAGCAACAAGAAAAAGAAGTCTCTTGTGCAAGTACGAGTATAATTTACACTACACACATTTCTAGAGAAATTTTGTTACTATAGTTATCTAAATTTACTGACTACCTCCATGTATAAATTATAACCTATAGTTATACTGTATAGGTATTAAATTTTAATCTATATTTTCAAAACAGCGGCATTTTTCTATACTTTCAAAGTCATCAACTTCACTCGCATGCTGGTTTATTGCCAACATTTGAATTTTCCGCAGTTACTTCACACTATGGCCTCTATGTTACCAACACGGCACGGCCCTGCTTTATTGTGCTTGCCCTCAGGCATTCACGCACACACCACACCATCGCATAGATTATGTTTAAATTTATGAAAAACGGAGCTTTGATATATAGGATAGCTTACTCCAAACTGCCTTTAGTCTAAGACCATCTCTATGAGTACCTTTTATTAGTTCACCCTCTTTAATAAGTGTGATTTCCGAACATTCCTTTAGTCCTAGGAACTGATTTGTGACCGTCAGGTCACTTTTGTCGTTTTAGGGAGTGACTGGATTAGTCTTTTTCAGCGTCTTAATGTCTAACACGCCTATTGTTATGACTATTTATTCAACATGCCAATTTTGAATTTTAATGCGTGGTTTTAATTTTTTTGCGGCCACTTCTATATAGTTTCTGTTAGGTCTTTCGCTATCCCTCATGTCTTGAAATTCGTATCTGTCTTATCAAAGGTATTTTGTTCTTTGAAAAAGGCCTTTTAAAAGTAGGCAATACCTTTCTGCTACATCCATCATTTGTCTGATTTTGAGTTTTTAGCAGCTTCAGATCTATTTCATTACACTGCTTAGCTTTTATACGTTTGCTATCATAATTTTACTTTTGAGAGTTAGCATTTGCCCGTATATTTTTGTCTACATATTTACTCAAGTTAGTTACATCCGTAGTACAACCGTCAAAATCTTCAAGCTCAGGCATTAAATTATCACTATCAGCTTGTAATCTGCAGCCGAAAATAGTTTGCTAGAAAAGTATGATACATTTATCTCAACAATCTTCATCTAAATCTGCTCCCACTGTTTTCATGACTTCCAAAATTGGTCTATTAAGTTTTATTCTTAGACCTAGGTATATCCGTAACTACTGTGTGCAAATTCCTATTTTTAAACAATGATTTTTAAATATTTCTGAGGTTGACGTTGTACATGGCAGCTGTAATCAATCTTCGCGGATTACTAAATATTTTCGATAATATACTTTCGAGATCTTGGATCAAATTACCACTGTCTGTATTAGACACCGCTGATATGGACACAAATTTAGTGTCTGTATCGACTGTGACTAATAAATATTTATTATTGTTTCGAGTTTCCACAAAAGAGCCTAGGTAATCAAAACGTAAAGTGTGGAATGACTCGACATATTTTAGTAATGGATGTGGTCCTTTTTTGGCCCTTCTTTATTTTTGTAATAAATACACTTTGTTCGATTATTTATATATATTTTATTATGTGTTTCGTCGTCCGTGAGAACCATTATCGTTGAGAAATTCTCTCGATTGTTTTGAACAAAAAAATAATAGCTACCATATGCATATGCATACTTTTAACTACCCAAAGTCGCCCTCGGCTGGTACGACAATATAATTTGTTAACTAATTGTTCATATTTATTAAATACTAGATCCGCTCCGGCTTCCCACGAGTGATTTCTGGATCTCGACAACAGCTCCATCTACCGGGTCCAATTGTGAATATGAACCATCCTCACCAACAATAAAATAGCAATAAAATACTGGTATATTCCCAATATAAAAATATTTTGATCTAGTTATCGAAATCAGGTTATTAAATAAAATACTGCTATTTCTTGGTATAGGCAAATAATATTGTATTTTATGGTACCTATTTTCTTTAGATAACAATTTTATTTAGTTTAGTCCTAGTTTTTGCAGCAATTAAACCGAATAAAACAAGTCGCTTTTTGTCTTATCTTAAACATAATGGTTTGAAGAGGATTTTGATAAGTAAAAGTGGTATGATTTACGTATTAAAAGAAGTTATCTATGATGATATAAACCTCACCATCGTCATCGACTGTCTTTTGGGTAAAGCTGTCGTCAAAATCACCCAAAACTTTTGCAATGTGATACATCGACATATAGTCAAGAATTTTGTTCGGAAATTATTTTATACATATTATTTTATACAAGCGTTCTAATAACTCAATGGAAGTGGGAGAAATACTAATCGAATATCAATGAAAAAAAAAAAAAAACAATGGCATTTTTTTTTATGTCAAGCTAAACTTAATTCAATGTCACTTGTACGGTTTTTAATAATAAGAACAAAAATATTCATGTTACAAACGTGTCCTTCACGAGATATTAGATATCGTCGATCGGGTTTAGTCATACAAAAGTAACTATTGTATTAGCTTTCAAGTGTTCAATTTATCTCGTTTTAGATTGTTTCGTGACAGAAAGTAGATGTTTATTACATTACCAATTTATATGAATACAAAGAAAAATGTTATGGGTGCTGTTTGAAATATTCCTTGATTTTAGAAACTAAACAATTAAGTTCTTTTGTAATTAAGGATGATATTTATATGACTAAGAAATCAGTTCATCCCGTTAAACTATTGTGACAGATTTTTTCTGATTTATTTTTATCCAAATAATTGAATTTGTGTTAATTTTCGTGGATGAGTCTAATTGATGAATACGTGTATGTTCATTATATCCGTCAAAATAAGTTCTCATATTGATTATATTTGTCTTTGTATTGTAAAGTGAAAATAAATGTATTCACAGGCTGTAACTGGGTATAACTATTATTGTATACATCAAGATGACTTTGACAACTAAGAGAATTCAACTGTGCTTCAAATAATGCTTTGTTGATAAAATTCCTTTATAATGCCTGCCCATTATTTAGCCGTGTATTCCCAAAAATATGTTAGAACAGATATTTTAAATGGTATTAATTTTAGCAAGAATGTTTTCTCTTGGCCTTTTTTTATTATCACTTGTATGTAGATGTTATTGTAGATTTGTATGTGTCCTAGAGAATACATTTTAATTTTCATATCTATTTTTATTTTATTCGGAAAACAAACAGTAATATATTGCTTAAGAACTTAAAAATATTACTGCTAAACGCCGTTGTTTTCGCATATCAAAAGTCTATCTCTATATCGTCAAAGGATAGCGAAAATATTTTTTTTTTAATTCAGTTTCTAGAAAGTGAAGAATATTAGAAAAGCATTGAGAAAACCTTTAAATAAAGGTGGCAGTTTCTTTATTGTTTAGGAGCAATTTATGGGAATCACGTTCAAATTGTACCACCAGCAAATGTCTTACTCTTTCAGTTACGGAAAGGATTTCATTTCAACCTGCTTCTTATTTTGCTAGAAATAGCAAATGCAAATTATCAATTTATAATGGTGGTTAAAGTAATTTAAGGCAGAATTTCTGATGGTAGAGTTATTAGAATTTTAATTCGAAATTGACGTGATCGTTGAATAATCATAGACCACCTATCGAATTGGAACTTTTTCGCCGTACAAGTTCGTCAGGAAGAGCGCCTTTTACTTTACGTTTGGATTTAATGAAACCATATTCAGGTCGCGACTTAAGCCCTCAACAAAGAATATTCAATTACAGCTTATCAAGAGCTCGTCGTACTGTCGAAAAAGTTTTGGTATTTTTTTTTGTCAATAGTTTCCGCATTTTTAAATCTCAAATAAATTTAGATTTGAAAACGGTTCACAAAGTGGTTTACCGTGTAGTAGCGGTGTAAGAATATCCACTGCCCCATATCATCCCGTGGGTGTCGTAAGAGGCGACAGAGGGAAACAAATCAGGAAATGGGCAGCAGCGTATTCCTGACAATGACTAAAAATTAAAAAACTGCGGTTGCTAATCCCCTTGCCAAGCGCGGCAACTATGGCAGATATCCCCCCTATGATGCAATCTATTGAGGAGGAGTATGTTCAGCAGTGGGCTTTAATAGGCTGTAATGGCGTCATGCATTTTACTTAACTTTCTACACATTTTCTTTCGATATAGAAAATATAAATGATTTTAATACTACAGAATAGAGTTGATAATAACTTGACAAACTTAAGAGTAATAAATTAAGGCCAAAGTCAAACAATGGCAAAAGAAGTTGGTGAACAGTTTTTTAAAAATTTCAATAAGGAGGGTAGCCGTGGCAAAATAGTTTCACAATTTATATAACTTCCATTGTTTATTTTATTTATATTTAAAAAGGTAAAACAAGTGTAGTTAGACGATTGTTACAATGTAACATACAAAACGTACAAGTATAACATAATAGTCTTATTGTAATTGCACAATTAGTTACAGGTGAACACCCATAAGCCATTATTTAAAACTAAAGTCACGTATGTTAAGAAAAAGTACTTGCGAAACTTGTACGAGGATACAAAATGTTGTCAGTCCGACTAGACTTAAATAAATACTTATAAATATGTACTTGTGAATAAACTCAAAATAAAGATTAATTTAATGCTTGTCCCGACTCCAGACCTCATATAAGATATTGAGTATTTGGTCGTCTTCTGATTTTCTGATAAATCATAGTACCATTTTAGTCCCGGACTTTAAACTGTTTTAACAATTTTATCTTTTTGACTTCTCCATATGCCCATTATATTTTTTATTTTTGTATTACAAAGTCCAGGTCAGCATTATAATAAGTTTGCGATTTCAAATCCCTGTTACTCTTACTAACCATAGTGCAGGTATTCTCTATATATTTCTTTAATTTATTTACCATATTACAAAGCATTACAAAAAAAAACTATCCTAAAAAGTCGCATACAGAAAACCACTAAGGTTTGTGATGACGCGACCTGAGTCGACGTTATATTAAAGTATAATTAATCTAGTTTGTAAATAGAAAACATTACAGCCTAATTAGGACCTGAGCAAACGCATATACGCTGTTTTAAGTAGTAACATTTTTTTAATGATTTACCCGAAAAGTACATTTTAAGTTTTTTTTTTAAATGTTTTTAATATTTAAGTTATCGCGGAATTCTGTGGGTAGGTTGTCTAATCAATAAACTCCGTCACAAAAAATCGTATTTTCGAAGAGCCGCCATCTTAAAACCGCAGTGTAACTGACGTATTCACACTTTGGCGATGTTGCTGGCTATAGCGACTTTTCATTTCGATTGCTTTTGCCAGCGACATTAAATCGCTGCTATTTTAACGTCCACACACCTATCTCTAATTGATGTCGTGTATACGCAGCTTAAAACGTTAAAACGTAAAACAATATACAATGTAACAGAATAAAAAAAGTTTTAATGACAAAATAGAAGAATGACATAAATATCTCATAAATAAATTACCTTTTTAGCCGACTACCCCAGAAGGAGGGTAATGTTTTTCGAGAGTACCAAATGTACATTGTACTTAATATGTATATTTCTTTGGCACGCTCTGTAGCCTAAACGGCTTGGATTTTAACATATGAGGAGTCGTTAGATTCGTCTTAATTGTGGGAGTGACATAGGCTATATAATATTTATATATCATCTGCAAATACAAAAAAAAAGAAGAGGAAGGTTTTTTCAGTAAACTTTTTAATGCAGTTGGGTTTTTTTTTATTACTGTTTTAACCATTAAGCTTGTTGATTGGGAGTCCATTAGTTACCCCACTGCTATGTCCGGTTTGACGGATAAAGATAGCCAGTAAAATTACAGGTTTTGGCGATCCTCATCCTCACGGTAGCACTAGTAACGCATCTTTGAATTTTGTTTAAGGTTAGTTACAGGTATGAATAGGCTGCAGTAGCCAATTAATATCTGGTGGACAGCGAGCTTATGTATTACTCTAATATTGTAAAAATAACAAATATGTAGAAGAGATGGCTCTAAAATTAATTTATAATTTATTTAATCGTGTTCACAAATCGCAGTTATTAAAAACTAGCTGTTCCCTGCAACTTTTTCCGCATGGAATTTATTACGATTGAATTTTATGGGTTTTTTTTTTTGCGCGGAACCCAATTTTTTTTTCTAAAATAAAAATAGCCTAAGTTACTGCTTATAACATAACCTACCAGTGAAAGTCCCGTCAAAATCAGTCTAGCCGTTTCGGAGATTAGCCGGAATAAACAGACAGACAGACAGGCAAAAATTTGAAAAAATAATTTTGTTATAAGTACCGTACACACTCATATGCATTTAGTAAAAAACTGTTATTTTGACATTACAAACAGATACTTCAATTTTATTTATTTGTATAGTTGTATAGATGTTAAAGTAACATAAGAATATACGTTTAATTATTTACTCCTGGAGCATATAAAAGTGTATCAACAAAATCATCTGCAATTGACCTCTAACTGCTTCTAATTACAATTTCAAAATTACTACATGATTGCATTACAAAATATTTGTGTTGTTTAAACGAGTTTATTCTTTTCATTGTCAGCGTTTACTTGGTAGTGGGTACCTAAGTGAATGCGTAGCGAAGCACTAACTGGAAAACAAAGGCCACATTTTTTCCACTTCTTTTATTTTACATTGTTTACGAAGGAGAAGGTACTTAATTCGTATGCAGAAACGGAAAAACAAGTTTTTATTAACGTGTAAATAATATTAAATTAAAATTAAAATAATGTAAATAGTAATATAATAAATCGCCTTGAGACGACTTCATTAGAGAATATAACATCACATCTCGTCCACTGGATTTCGTCTAATGCTAGAAATATCTCATTGTTTTTTTTTATAGGATAAGAGTGACAAGCAAGCACACAGTCCACCTGATGGTAAGTGGTTGCTGTGGCCCATAGACATCTACATCTATCCTCGTTTGCGAATCAAAATGCAGATGCTTTGTCAGCCGCGAGGACTAAGATGAAATGCCTCTTTTCCAGTAAAAAGGGTCTCTGGTTCTCTACCCTCACTATACACACGCGGACACACTCGTGCAATAGTGCAAAGATGTGTGCGCGTAGGCACAGGTGCACTCTCTATTCTCTCACTCTCATAGTTCGCTGGGAAGGCAATCCGACATAGCCGAAGTGTGGCGCAGGACCAACGGCTTTACGTTCTTTCCGAGCACAGGGGTGAAACACCGCCAAACTTCCTGAATCAGGACTGCTATTGAAAATTTCTTGAAAGACAAACCCAATAATTGATTTTGGCCCGACGCGAGAATTGAACCCGAGGCTACATGTTCAGCAATCGCGTTTACGACCACTAGACCAACGAGGCAGTCAACGATAATAAGCGATAATAACCTAACGTACAGAATTTAATTTATTATCAGCCTTAGATTCACGATGCATATAAGTGTGATTTTACCCTTATGACCAAATACTCAAATGCTGCTCAATTTTAAGATGCCTTTAAATCTCGTGCTGTCTCTATCATTTTAAGTCAAAGAGACTGTGACAACACGAGACTTAACGACATCTTAAAATTGAGTAGCGTTTGAGTATTTGGCCATTAGGATTCTGAATTAAAGAACACTCAAGAACACTAACAATGCTCGAACCAGTTCAAATTATCGCCTTTGTATTGAGAAACAATAAAGTCGTTGTGTAAAATAATTACTTGCCTTAAAAAAATAAAAAAACAAGCAATTTTTATATTTATATTTAAACTTGCGATACGCCCCGGCTTCGCACGGTTGATTTCTGGAATTCGACAACAACGCCACCTACTAGGTCCAATTGTGAATCTAAATCATTCTCTAATCAACTTAATCACACACACAAAATTTCATCAAAATCGGTCCAGCCGTTTAGGGGAGTTTCTTTTTATAGGATAAGGGTAACAAAAACAGTCCACCTGATGGTAAGTGGTTGCGAATCAAAATGCAGATGCGTTGTCACCCGTGAGGACTAAGATGGAATGCCTCGTTTCCAGTAAAAAGGGTCTCCGGTTCTCTACGCTCACCATACGTAACACAGCAGCGTTAAGCTGCTATTTTACGCTGGTATTCTGTGAGAGCGTGATCCTTCCCCGGTTGAGCCGACCCATTCGAGCTACAACTATACCAGTAATAAATATAGCTGCAGCATGACTACCACGTAAATGTAAAGAGTTCAGTCACATACACACATAATATATAATTCTTCTGTCCGTCTTCTATACATATAAATCTTGCTCTTGAATAACTCTGTCTATTGATGAAAACCGCATCATCATCCGTTGCGTAGTTTAAAAGATCTAAGCGTACAGACGGCGGGAAGCGACTTTGTTTTATACTATTTTTATATTTAAAAGCTTATTGATAAGCGGATTAACATTAAAAATATATTTCATTTTTTTCTAAATAAGGTAATACGAAACCCAATGTTTACTTTAGTTGGTTACGCAGAATAATAATAGTATTTTTATTATCTACAAAAATGTTTATTCACATTGCTCTACATCGGTGCGCCTTGTGTGAAAGTATGTATAGTAGAATACACCCCCATAAAGTGCGACGAACCTATGCATGACGGTAAAATGCAATGAATATGGACCATAACTATAACCTGCTATGCCTAGTTGTGGATAAACTAGTAACTGGTTACTGGTTTGTTGGGTATGGGTACTGTGCACTTCAACTACATATAGTTTTACTTTTATGTTTTTATAATAATGATTCATATTGCATGCCTTAAGCGCAAAGGGCGTAGGTATGTTCTACTAGCGCCTAAAATCAAGATTCCAACGTTTTGTCGCATAAAATCGTATCTAACAATCATATTGAACATATAAATGATATAAAAATCACATTGTCAGAAAGATGAATGATTGTTGCACTTATTAATATTTTTTAAAATCGATTAATTGCTATTTTACATAAAAAGTGGTTTTAGTGGCATATGGTGTAGATTTATCAAGTCCGCATGGTGTGGTAAACACGATAACTTTTGAAAATATCAATTGTTTAACTCACTCTATTTTTAATCTCTTCATCTATCATGTGGGAAGCAATGGAATGTAAATGGCAGTTTAATTTTCTTTTGTTTAGTTATAATTAATATTTTCGGCGTAGAAATCCGGAAATTTCCAATGTTTTGAGCCGCCTTGTAATAATTTATTTTACTAAATAGACTGCCTCACTCACTCACTTCTACCTCAGCCGCCGTCGAGTGGATACTGTATCGGTTGTCTGCAGCGGCTCAAAAAGATCGCTGTACAAATACAAAATATTCGAAAAACTAAATTTGTTACATACTTGATTATTATAATAATCACAGATTTTTATTACAATATTTTAAAAGCATAGAATAAATAATAGTACTACGTACTAAAAGTAAGTAGGATGTATATTTACATTTAAATCTCGTGCTGTCTCTATCATTTTAAGTCAAAGAGACTGTGACAACACGAGACTTAACGACATCTTAAAATTGAGTAGCGTTTGAGTATTTGGCCATTAGGATTCTGAATTAAAGAACACTCAAGAACACTAACAATGCTCGAACCAGTTCAAATTATCGCCTTTGTATTGAGAAACAATAAAGTCGTTGTGTAAAATAATTACTTGCCTTAAAAAAATAAAAAAACAAGCAATTTTTATATTTATATTTAAACTTGCGATACGCCCCGGCTTCGCACGGTTGATTTCTGGAATTCGACAACAACGCCACCTACTAGCTCCAATTGTGAATCTAAATCATTCTCTAATCAACTTAATCACACACACAATATTTCATCAAAATCGGTCCAGCCGTTTTTTTTTTTTTTTTTTTTATAGGAGAGGGGGCAAACGAGCATGCGGTTCACCTGATGTTAAGTGACTACCGCCGCCCATGAACAACTGCAACACCAGGGAATTGCAGATGCGTTGCCGGCCTTTAAAAGGAGTAGGCTCTTTTCTTGAAGGTCCCCAAGTCGTATCGGTCCGGAAAATCGCGTGGTAATCGGTTCCACAAGGAAGCAGGAGGAAGAAAACATCTTCTAAATCGCACAGTGGTGGACCGCCAATCATCCAAATGGTATGGATGGTATCGCGAGTTTTGTCGCGATGTGCGATGGTAAAATTGAGCGGCTGGAATTAGTCCGAACAATTCCTCAGAGCACTCCTGGCTATGCGATAAAATACGCAAAGAGATGCAACATCTCTACGCAGTGCTAGTGAGTCAAGCCGATCGGAAGAACTCGGTCGTCGACGATCGATTCGCTCTGCGCTGAATGCGGTCAAGTGGAAGGAGCTGGCACTGGGGAGCCCCTGCCCAGAGATGGGAACAGTATTCCATGTGAGGCCGAACCTGCGCCTTGTAAAGTTGCAGGCGGTGCCGGCATGAAATCACGCCCTGCTCTACTGAGCACGCCGTTTTTAGAGGCTAATTTATTTCTTCCAAGTGACCACGAAACTGCACGTCACTCGATATGTCAACGCCGAGGATTCCGATACTGGCTGAGGCAACAAGGGAGTGCCTTGAAACTGAGGAGATACGACAAAGGGTTCTTTTAGCGGTAAACGCGCAAACTTGTGTCTTCTGGGATTGAACTGACTAGATTTAGTCGTTCTCAATCCGAGACTTTGTTCAACAAAGTCTCGACTTCAGACACAAGTTTGTTCCACTGGCGACGTTTTCCCGAGAAATATTGGCATGGCTGGTGTATAGACATCACCAGTGCTGTCATCCGCATAGCAATGAATGTTACCGGCTTGCAACATATCATTGATATGCAGAAGAAACAGCGTTGGTGATAGCACGCAGCCCTGTGGAACACCAGCGTTAATAGTCTTGTAATCGGAGCACGCACCGTCTACTACGACCTTGATGCTCTGATCAGCCAGAAAACTGGTGATCCAATTGCACAATTCTCGGGAAGCCCATAGGAAGGAAGCTGAAAGAAGCGCTTTGTGCCAGACCCGATCGAAGGCCTCGCTATGTCCAAACCAACGGCTAATCCCTCCCTTGACTCGATCGCCTGTGCCCATCTATGTGTTAGGTAAACAAGAAGATCACCAGCTGAGCGACCCTGACGGAAACCGTACTGGCAGTCACTAATCGCTGGTGCTCCTCAAGGTACCGCATGAGCTGGCAGTTAATAATGGACTCCATTATTTTCGAGAACAAGGAGGTGATGGCGATAGGCCTGTAATTGGACGGATCAGAGCGGTTACCTTTTAGGATCGGGTGCACGAAAGCTGTCTTCCATGAATTGAGACAACGCCTAGGAGTAGGAGTACCGAAAAAGACGCGTTAGAACCGGTGCCAACTCTGAGCGCACGTCCTCAGCACAATTGGCGGATTCCATCAGGCCCACTCGACTTGTGGATGTTCAGGGAGAGGAGTGCTTTGCGTACTGAGCACTGTGTGAATCGCACATCAGGCATAGAGCACTCACACTGCAGGATGGTCGGCGGTGTGTTCCCCCTGTCATCAAGAGTCGAGTTGGACGCAAAAAGGGAAGCTAAAAGGTCGGCTTTCTCTTTTTGCGTCGTGGTGATGGTCATCCTCCTGTGCAGAGATGGTAGTGATGGCTTAGAAAAATTCCCTTAGACAGCCTTGGCGAGAGACCAGAATGCAAGGAAGGCGAACTGGTTTCTCGCCAATTCTGTCTATGTGCTCTGACTTTGCCCTGGCAATATTTCTTTTGAAGGACCTGCAGGCAAAGTTATACTTCTTTTAAGCATGCTGTTGTGTACATCCCGAGCCGCCGAAGCCTCAGCCCAGGCCTGATAACACTTCTGCTTACTGCGTAATGCAGTCTTACAGGAGCGACTAAACCAGGTTGTGATCTGCCACCAATGGGTACCACAGATGATGGAACAATAGTTCCATTCCTGTAGCACCACATCGGTGACAGACTCAGCAACAGCGCTGGGATCATCCGGCGAGAAGCAAACCCGCCCCCATGGGTAGGATGCAAAGAAAGACCGCATTCCATCCCAATCCGCCGACCTGTAATGCCAAACACGGCGGCAACCTGCAGAACGCAACCGCGAGGAGAGCGTGAGTGGCACCACACTCCGGATCAGACAATGATCCGAAGTTGGACGTGGTCGATGAGTCGGTCTGTGTCGGCATTACCGCTATGGGACCTATACAGGCACCCGTAGACGCGGGGATGGTCGTCGCTGTCTACGCGCAGCCATAGGATGGACAGGTCCGTACCTTCAAGACTGCCGAGGCGTCGAGAACAGATATCCTCTCTGACGTATACGCAAACTCCAGCCCGGGGCACAAAGAAGTGTTCTAATTTGTACCCCGGGTAGGAGAGGTACGAAGTATCAGCCGGAGAGGACACCTGCGTCTCGGTCAAAAGCAGGCAAGCGGCTTCGTCTCTAGATGGTAGTGGACGGCGTTAAGGTTCGAGTGAAGTCCTGATGTTGCAGAAGTCCACGGATAGCGTGGCAGGGGTCGCCATGGTTTTATTGCTCTGTTTGCCCCGTGCAGTGTTAGTATAGAGCGGGATTTTGCCCCCAGAATACGTGGGCAGCCTGAGCACCCACGCTCAGGAAGAGGGTAGCTTGACCGTGGATGCTCAGTGAGGGATTCTCCATTACCAGGGGTGCTGGTACCCTCCTGGGGTAGTTCTTTCTTTTTAAATTCCGCTACCATGTTATGGGTGATTAGCCTGGCCACCTGCACTAACCAAGCGAAACGCAGAAGCAAAGCTCCTACTTTACGTTGGTATTCTGTGAGGTAAATAATAAGGTTATTAGTGAAAACTTGTCTGTATTTAAACTACTTAAAAATTACATATAATCACGTTATACGTAATTTTTAATGCGCTTAGGGCATGCACAATTGGATTTACCAATAGTTATTTTCTATACAACGAGATAATATATTATAATATCGTTATGAACCGTCGGTTCCGTTTTGTCGACTGCACCTTAAATTTATTTCTATAAGATGCACTTCAGCCCACGACCTTAACGAAATTATTTTAGTTTGAAATAATGATGGAGGTAAATTTAATAATACAATAATACATTTTATTATAAGTGAAAAGAGGTAAGTAAATGATTGTGCAGGTGTCGATTAAGAAATGAATTCATGATTTGAATACAATACATTCCTTTGTTAACAATTTATTCATACCTTTCCATTCATTGCGTGATCGTAAACGTTTTTATACATCATTATATTATGCCAAAACAATTTTATTATTTTTATTTAATTTCTATAAATTAATTTAATCAATTCATAAATGTGCCATTTGTGATGCGACTGATATTTGGAAAATTAAATGTATTGTATTTGTGGTGGTCCTATGCTACTATTTTAAAAGATGTCTGTGTCGGTATCTTACTATACACGAGAAGATACGAGAAATTATCTTCAAACCAATTTTATAACATGCCTGATTAAGTTTTTCTTAAAATTGGTTATATAATTTAAAAAAAATCGGATTTTCTCGCTGCGTACATTTCAAGTGACGCCGAAACCATGCTCAACTTCTTATTGCAGTCGCACACATATTTCTTCTTAGTTTCTTTAAAAACATATTAGAAGTCCACATTTGCAACCACCGACATGGTTTCGGTAAAACCATGTCGGTGGTTGCAATGATTTTCAATGCGTATTATACATATTATGTATATGTGCGTGAGTGCATGTTCTTAAGATAAGCTTAGCATGGTTTTGACGTCACCTAAATGTACGCAGTGTTGCATTCATCTTTCTTTGTTGGTGTGAGGTCATAAAATGGAAAGCTGATGTGAGGTGGACCGACCTACCAAGTATTTGTTATGGATCAAATTATTAATAGGCATTTTTCATAATGCTCATGGGCTTTATGAATAAAGTCCGTTACTTATTGGGCAGAGTATTAAAATGGTAGGTTACGTTATGACCAGACTTTGCGATAAATAATGAAGTTTAAATCAGTGTTAATTATATGTAATTAACACTGATTTAAACTTAATTATACATATTGCGCGGGCATTATTAATAGTGCCCTGATTTAATTACTTGGTCTATGACATATACATTTCATCGTCTGATTTGATAGCAGTTTACTGAAGTTAAATTTACTGAAATTAGGAAAACTTTGTACCTATGCCACAACTAAGACGAATCTAACGATACCCCTTATGTTAAAATCCATTAAGCCGTTTAGGATACAATGCATGTAAAAGAAATAGACATACATAGTACATACATACATACTCTATTATATATATATATATATATATATATATATATATATATATATATATATATATATATTTACATTTGACGGCTCCGTGGCGCAGTGGCTTAGCAATGAGTTGCTGCGGTGGGGGCGCGGGTTCGAATCCGCACGGAGCAAGTATTTGTATGGCCTACAAATAATTGTTCCGGGTCTGGATGTGTGTCCTTGTGCAATTTATGTTTGTGAACTGCCTCCACGATACAGGAGAAAGTCCTAGTGTAGAGGTAACGTTTTAAAAAAATATATATATTTACATCCCATGAGTAATCTTGCGTCCTACATGGGTGAAATTACCGATGATGTTGCGTCCGACCGACTTGTTGCGTCCAGTATACGGACGCAAGATTGACCCACCCTGATAATCAGCCAACAGACTTCATATTATCGGTAAACCATCTGGGCAAAAAATTGACATGGACGTTATTTCATCATTGCAATGAATTTCGGCGAATATTTTAGTTCAGCGACTTGCCGCACAACATTTGTAGGTCGCTACTTCTCGGCGTACATCGGCGCTGTGTATATTCGACGATATATGCTACGATATATGCTACGGTATATTGTAAAGATTTTTAAAGTTTTTATTAACTCAAATCAATGATTTAATTACTTTCTCAAAATGAGCTCCCGATATGTGCTGTACGGGAAGTAAAAACGAAAGGGGTGGGAGGCACTTACGATTCGCGTTCGGGCACGTGGCGAATATTTGTTTATTTAGATAATGGTCTCGTGGTCGGTCATTTGAGTCTGTTTGGAGCGGTCGCTGCAAAATCTTAAAAGTGAAGTGAAAATTTTGAGAACGTCTTGTTTTCTCATAACATTTAAACTACAATAAAAGGGTCTCGGTTCTCTACGCTCACCATACGTAACACAGCAGCGTTAAGCTGTTATTTTGCTGGTATTCTGTGAGAGCGTGATCCTTCCCGGTTAGCCGACCCATTCGAGCTACAACTATACCAGTAATAAATATAGCTGCAGCATGACTACCACGTAAATGTAAAGAGTTCAGTCACATACACACATAATATATAATTCTTCTGTCCGTCTTCTATACATATAAATCTTGCTCTTGAATAACTCTGTCTATTGATGAAAACCATCATCATCCGTTGCGTAGTTTAAAAGATCTAAGCGTACAGACGGCGGAAGCGACTGTTTTATACTATTTTTATATTTAAAGCTTATTGATAAGCGGATTAACATTAAAAATATATTTCATTTTTCTAAATAAGGTAATACAAACCAATGTTTACTTTAGTTGGTTACGCAGAATAATAATAGTATTTTTATTATCTACAAAAATGTTTATTCACATTGCTCTACATCGGTGCGCCTTGTGTGAAAGTATGTATAGTAGAATACACCCCCATAAAGTGCGACGAACCTATGCATGACGGTAAAATGCAATGAATATGGACCATAACTATAACCTGCTATGCCTAGTTGTGGATAAACTAGTAACTGGTTACTGGTTTGTTGGGTATGGGTACTGTGCACTTCAACTACATATAGTTTTACTTTTATGTTTTTATAATAATGATTCATATTGCATGCCTTAAGCGCAAAGGGCGTAGGTATGTTCTACTAGCGCCTAAAATCAAGATTCCAACGTTTTGTCGCATAAAATCGTATCTAACAATCATATTGAACATATAAATGATATAAAAATCACATTGTCAGAAAGATGAATGATTGTTGCACTTATTAATATTTTTTTTTAAATCGATTAATTGCTATTATTACATAAAAAATGTTTTAGTGGCATATGTTGTAGATTTATCAAGTCCGCATGGTTTGGTAAACACGATAACTTTTGAAAATATTAATTGTTTAACTCACTCTATTTTTTAATTTCTTCATCTATCCTGTGGGAAGCCATGGAATGTAAATGGCAGTTTAATTTTCTTTTGTTTAGTTATAATTAATTTTTTTCGGCGTAGAAAACCCGGTGTTTTGAGCAGCCTTGTAATAATTTATTTTACTAAATATACTGCCTCACTCACTCACTTCAGCCGCTGTCGTGAGTGGATACTGTATCGGTTGTTTGCAGCGGCTCAAAAAGATCGCTGTACAAATACAAAATATTCGGAAAACCAAATTTGATACATACGAGGGTGGATTGAAAAGTACTCGGCCTAACCAAGAAAATAAACACATACTAAATCAGTAATATTTTTATTTTTCTACATAATCACCATCAAGTTCAATACACTTTTGCCACCTCCCCTGCCAAGCATTTAGACCGTTGAAAAAAAATGATTCTTCCTTAGAGTCAAAATATACGTCTACAGCTGCTTTGACCTCGTCGTTTGTCGAAAATCTTTGACTCCCAAGTGCTTTTTAGGTTAGGAACAGAAAGAAGTCTGATGGTGCCAGATCAGGTGAATACGGCGGATGCGGTAACAGTTCAAAGCCACAGTTGTGAATTTCAGCCATTGACTGTACTGACGTGTGAACACGGGCGTTATCTTGATGAACAGGACTTTTCTTCTGAGCATTCCTCGACGTTTTTCTTTATTTCCTCTCGTAAACGACGTAGTAAGGTGCAGTAGTAATCAGAGTTTATAGTCTGACCCTTTCAAGATAATCAATCATAATCACACCTTTCGAGTCCCAGAATACTGAAGCTATCACCTTATTTGCCGACAAAATCGACTTAGCCTTTTTGGGGTGGTGAACCAGGTCTTCCACTGTTTTGATTGTTGTTTTGTTTCGGTGTACAGTAATGAACCCATGTTTCGTCCATAGTAACAAAACGATTCAAAAATCATCTGCATCGGCTTCAAATAACTCCAAACAGTCGCGTGAAATAGTCAATCGCGTCCTTTTTGTTGAACTGAAAGCAGTCGCGGAACCCACCTCGCAGACACCTTGTGGAAACCCAACTCGTTGACAATGATGTTTTGAGTTCGTTCATAAGAGATGCCTATAATCTCGGCTATCTCTAATTTTAATCTGCGGTCTCCCATTATTAAATCAAGTACTTTTTAATATTTTCGTCAGTAGTTGACGTCGAAGGCCTTCCAGAGCGGGTTCATCTTTCACACTCTCTACCACGCTTAAATTCTGCTATCCATTTTGACGGATGAATATGACAGAGCACAATCGCTCAATGTACTGACCATGTCATCATGGATGGCTTTTGATGATAGCCCTTCTGCGGAGGTACTTAATGACGGCACGCTGCTCGATTTGCTCCATTCGCGGAAATTATGTCCGATTACTTTGTTAATAAATTTATAAAATCACAACTAATTATCGCACACGTTTCGAACTTCACACAATGAACTAGTCTGAACTGAACTAAATAATGTGGGTAGATTTGATTTTTAGAATTGAATGGATCTGTGTTAGGCCGAGTACTTTTCAATCCACCCTCGTACTTGATTATTATAATAATCACAGATTTTTATTACAATATTTTAAAAGCACATAATAAATAATAGTACTACGCACTAAAAGTAAGTAGGATGTATATATTTAAGTATATTTATATTTAAATACGTCTTGGATTTTATGGAGTGACCTGAATGATGATCATATGAGCATTATGAGTCGTGTACTTTTGGATTTTCAAACTTTTTTTTAAATTGATGTTTGACATGAAATTATTGGAAAATTGGAAGTATAAATAATAAGGTTATTAGTGAAAACTTGTGTGTATTTAAACTACTTTAAAAATTTACATATAATCACGTTATACGTAATTTTTTAATGCGCTTATTGCATGCACAATTGGATTTACCAATAGTTATTTTCTATGCAACGAGATAATATATTATAATATCGTTATGAAACGTCGGTTCCGTTTTGTCGACTGCACCTTAAATTTATTTATATAAGATGCACTTCAGCCCACGACCCTAACGAAATTATTTTAGTTTGAAATAATGATGGAGGTAAATTTAATAATTCACAGGGGTTCTACATTTTATTATAAGTGAAAAGAGGTAAGTAAATGATTGTGCAGGTGTCGATTAAGAAATGAATTCATGATTTGAATACAATACATTCCTTTGTTAACAATTTATTCATACCTTTCCATTCATTGCGTGATCGTAAACGTTTTTATACATCATTATAATATTATGTCAAAACTATTTTTATTATATTTTATTTAATTTCTATAAATTAATTTAATCAATTCATAAAGGTGCCATTTGTGATGCGACTGACATTTGGAAATTTAAATGTAATGTATTTGTTGTGGTCCTATGCTAATATATTAAAAAACATATTTTAAAAAGATGTCTGTGTCGGTATCTTACTATACACGAGAATATACGAGAAATTATCTTCAAACCAATTTTATAACATGCCTGATTAAGTTTTTCTTAAAATTGGTTATGTAATTTAAAAAAAAGAAATCGGACTTTCTCGCTGCGTACATTTCAAGTGACGCCGAAACCATGCTCAAATTCTTATTGCAGTCGCGCACGCATATTTCTTCTTAGTTTCTTTAAAAACACATTAGAAGTCCACATTTGCAACCACTGACATGGTTTCGGTAAAACCATGTCGGTGGTTGCAAATGATTTTAAATGCGTATTATACATATTATGTACATGTGCGTGAGTGCATGTTCTTAAGATAAGCTTAGCATGGTTTTGGCTTGGTTTTGACGTCGTTTTGCATTTATCTTTCTTTGTTGGTGTGAGGTCATAAAATGGAAAGCTGATGTGAGGGTGGACCGACCTACCGAAATATTTGTTATGGACCAAATGATTAATAGGGCATTTTTCATAATGCCCAAGATAATTAGGCATAAAAAGTATTGAAATAATTAAATTGACCGGGCTTTATGAATAAAGTCCTTTACTTATTGGGCAGAGTATTAAAATGGTAGGTTAGGTTATGACCAGACATTGCGATAAATAATGAAGTTTAAATCGGTGTTAATTACATAGCCCGATTTGACTTGTCATTATTCATATTGCCCGGGCATTATTAATAGTGCCCTGATTAATTACTTGGTCCATAACATATACATTTCATCGTCTGATTTGATAGCAGTTTACTGAAATTAAATTTACTGAAATTAGGAAAACTTTGTACCTATGTCACTTCCACAACTAAGACGAATCTAACGATACCCCTTATGTTAAAATCCATTAAGCCGTTTAGGATACAATGCATGTAAAAGAAATAGACATACATAGTACATACACTCGAAAAACATTACACTCCTTCAGGGGCAGTCGGGTAAAAAAAATGTAATAATTTCATTACAGGCGGATGTGGAAAGTAACAGTCAATATTATACGAGTACGTGAAGTAGTAATCTTGCGTCCTACATGGGTAAAATTACCGATGATGTTGCGTCCGACCGACTTGTTGCGTCCGACCGACTTATTGCGTCCAGTATACGGACGAAAGATTGACCCACCCTGATAATCAGCCAACAGACTTCATATTATCGGTAAATCATCTGGACAAAAAATTGACATGGACGTTATTTCATCATTGCAATGAATTTCGGCGAATATTTTAGTTCAGCGACTTGCCGCACAACATTTGTAGGTCGCTAATTCTCGGCGTATATCGGCGCTGTGTATATTCGAATTTTTTCTCCATCTGTTACTTCGCGTATCTTGCTACCGTATATTGTAAAGATTTTTAAAGTTTTAATCAACTCAAATCAATGATTTAATTACTTCCTCAAAATGTGCTCCCGATATGTGCTGTACGGGGAAGTAAAAACGAAAGGGGGTGGGAGGCACTTATGATTCGCGTTCGGGCACGTGGCGAATATTTGTTTATTTAGATAATGGTCTCGTGGTCGGTCATTTGGAGTCTGTTTGGAGCGGCCGCTGCAAAATCTTAAAAGTGAAGTGAGAATTTTGAGAACGTCTTGTTTTCTCATAACATTTAAACAACAATAATATTTGATTTGATAGCAACCAAATTTTACAAAAATCTCTACACAAATACAAACAAGATAGAAGGAATTTATACGAACGTATTAAAAAATAATGATCCGATACCATCTTTCATGGAAAGCGAAATAGAACTATCAATAAAGAAATTAAAAACAGGAAAGAGCCCAGGACCAGATGGTGTGACAAACGAGATGATTATAGCTGGAAAAGAAATAATTATAAAACTACTAACCAAGCTCTTTAATATTATTCTTTACAAAAAAGGGGGCTCAAAACTAATAACAAATTATATACCCATTAGCCTGATATCATGTCTATACAAAGTATTCGCATCAACCCTATTACGACGCATAACAAAAACAATCGATGAAAACCAACCAATCGAGCAGGCCGGCTTTATGAAAAAGTATTCCACGACAGATCACATACATACACTCAAACTTATTATAGAAAAATATACAGAGCATGACTTACCTCTATACATAGCCTTCATAGATTATTCAAAAGCCTTCGATTCCATAACACATAATTCTATTTGGCACGCATTAAACGAGCAAGGAATCGAAAAAGAATATGTTGAGCTGATTAGAACCATATATGCTAAAAGTATGACTAGAGTACGTTTGGATAACATAGGACCGTGGTTCCGTGTAGAACGAGGGGTAAAACAGGAAGACCCACTTTCACCAAAATTATTCACCGCGGTATTAGAATCCATCTTCAGAAACCTCAATTGGAAAGATATGGGCATCAATATAAACGGTGTGTACCTCTCACACCTCCGATTTGCAGACGACATCGTTCTACTCTCCAAAAACCCAAAACAGCTAGAATACATGCTAGAGACACTCAGCTACCATAGCGAAATAGTCGGACTACAAATAAACAGGGACAAAACGAAGATTATGACGAACAGAGACAAAGAACCTATATCAATACAGGCAGTATCTATTGACTACGTCAAAGAATATATTTATCTCGGGCATCTTATAGCATTCAAGTCCCGCACAGAAAGGGAAATAGACCGAAGAATAAAGAATACATGTAACAAATACTGGTCTATGAAGGAAATATTTAAAGGATCTCTACCAACAAAACTAAAAACAAAGGCAATGAACATTTGTCTGACTCCTTGCTTAACATATGCATGTCAAACTTGGCCACTAAAAAAATCATTTCTTAGTAAAATAAGAACATGCCAAAGAGGAATAGAAAGAAGCTACATGAATGTAAGACTACAAGATCGAATTCAAAGCGCTTTGATCAGGAAAAGAACAAAAGCAAGAGATGTAGTCGAAAAAATCCTGACGCTAAAATGGAAATGGGCTGGCCATATACAGAGAGTAACAGACAGTAGGTGGTCACAAACAGTAACGAACTGGTACCCATTATATAAGAAAAGAAGACAAGGTAGGCCATCAAAAAGGTGGAATGATGACATCGTCGAAGTAGCTGGTACACTATGGCCAAGATTAGCGCAAGACAGAATCACTTGGAGTTATTTGGAGGAGGCTTTCACCGCAAAAGGCGGCCCTTACAACTAACACAATACTAACAAAAATTAAATATTAAGACATACTAACACTACTAACAAATAAAATAAGAGCAATAGATACTATTATAATATTATACACTTAATAATATTTATGTAAGGGATGAAATAAAGCTAAACTAACTATAATATTTGATTAATACTAGAAGATTATTATGACTATTTATGACTTTGCCTTGGCATATGATCTGGCACAACTGGTTACTTCGCCTACACGAATCCTAAATGTGGAGGATTATGCACCTTCGCTGTTGGATCTTCTGCTGACCTCTCATCCAGACGGATATCAGGAGTCCGTCGATGCCCCTCTTGGCTCTTCGGACCAATGTCGGATCGACTTCGACAGTCATCCCTACCATCTCTGCACAGAGAGGACGACTTACTGGCCCATGCTGCAAAGGAGAAAGCAGATCTGCTAGGCTCTCTCTTTGCGTCCAACTCGACTCTAGATGTCGGGGGGAACACACCGCCGACCATCCCGCGGTGTGAGTGCTCCATGCAGGATGTCCTGTTTACACAGCGCTCGGTGCGCAAAGCAATCCTCTCCCTGGACCACAACAAGTCGAGTGGGCCTGATGGAGTCCCTCCTATTGTGCTGAATTTGTGTGCTCCGGAGTTGGAACCGATTTTAACGCGTCTTTTCCGTTACTCCTACTCCCTAGGCGTAGTAGTAGTTCCGAATTCATAAGCGAGATCCACGAGCAAGTCTTATCTGACACTATTCCGATTATATCCCGGACGTCAGTCTGAGCGAGATTAGAATGGCTCTCCAGCAACTTAAAAACGACAAGTCCCCGGGCGAGGATGGAGTTACAGCCGAGCTTCTGAAAGCGGGTGGAAAACCGGTACTTAAAGTCCTTCAGAAGCTCTTTCATTCCGTCCTCCATAGTGGCACTACTCCGGAGGCGTGGAGCAGAAGTGCGGTGGTCTAGTTCTTCAAAAAAGGCGACAACACTCCTTTGAAGAACTACAGACTGATTTCCCTTCTGAGCTGCGTCTACGTGCTGTTTTCGAGTCATTACGAATCGTCTCGCACGCAGACTTGACGACTTCCAGCTTCCCGAACAAGCCGATTGTCGAAAGTGCTTTAGCACCATAGACCACATACATACCCTTCGGCAAATTGTACAGAAGACCGAAGAGTACATTCTGCCACTTTGTTTTGCGTATGTGTATTATGAGAAAGCCTTTGATTGCGGCGGACCCTTCAACGACGCCAAGTGGACTGTCGGTATATCGAAGTGCTGAAGTGTTTGTACAGTAGGGCTACGGTGGCTGTCCGAGTACAGAACCAGAGTACGAAACCTATTCAACTGCAGAGAGGTGTAAGACAGGGTGACGTAATATCCCCGAAACTCTTCACCGCTGCATTGTTAGACGTTTTCAAGCTACTAGACTGGAAAGGATACGGTATTAACCTCAATGGCGAGTACCTCACTCACCTTCAATTTGCCGACGATATAGTCCTCATGGCAGAATCGCTGGTAGACCTAAGCACTATGCTCAATGACCTCAATAGTGTCTCCCAAAGGATATGTCTTACCTACTTAGCCTACTTTTTTATTAAAAGTCCGGCAACACACCTGCGATTCCCTTAGTGTTGCATTTGTTTACGGGCGGCGGTCAACACTTACCATCAGGTGAGCCGCATGCTCGTTTGCCCACTCTTATATAAAAATAACCAGGTATGTGCGACTCGGACTCGCGCATGAAGGGTTCCATACCACCGTAGTACACGTTTCTAATAAGGAGCTCCCCCCCTTTTAATTTTTAATTTATTTTAATTTTTATTATTTGTTGTTATAGCGGCAACAGAAATTCACATTCTGTGAAAATTTCAATTGTCATCTACCTATTACGTATCATGAGATACAGCCCGCTAACAGACAGACGGACGGACCTACGGACGGACGGACGGACGGACGGACAGCGGAGGCTTAGTAATAGGGTCCCGTTGGTTACCCTTTGGGTACGGAACCCTAAAAATAACAAAGATTTCTCCACAAGGAATCGTACGCCCGACAGCTCAACAAGAAAGCTTTTCAAGTGTAACAGTTGCACTACGAACACCGCTATGATTTCATACGGAATAGGGACTGTCTCAAGGTCAACGCATTAAGTGAGCAAAACAAGCAAACCATATACGGAATATACAGAGTGCCACATCATTTCCGTCATGAATGGACGCATGAAGTGAGCAACTCATACTAACCATATACGGAATATACAGAGTGCCACATCATTTCCGTCATGAACGGATGCATTAAGTGAGCAAAAAATACAAACCATATACGGAATATACAGAGTGCCACATCATTTCCGTCATGAATGGACGCATGAAGTGAGCAACACATACTAACCATATACGGAATATACAGAGTGCCACATCATTTCCGTCATGAACGGATGATTAAGTGAGCAAAAAATACAAACCATATACGGAATATACAGAGTGCCACATCATTTCCGTCATGAACGGATGCATTAAGTGAGCAAAAAATACAAACCATATACGGAATATACAGAGTGGCACATCATTTCCGTCATGAATGGACGCATAAGTGAGCAACACATACTAACCATACGGAATATACAGAGTGCCACATCATTTCCGTCATGAACGGATGCATTAAGTGAGCAAAAAATACAAACCATATACGGAATATACAGAGTGCCACATCATTTCCGTCATGAACGGACGCATGAAGTGAGTAAAACATACGAACCATATACGGAATATACAGAGTGCCACATTATTTCCGCCATGAACGGACGAATGAAGTGAGCAAAACATACGAACCATATACGGAATATACAGAGTGCCACATCATTTCCGTCATGAACCGCCGCATGAAGTGAGCAAAACATATGAACCATATACGGAATATACAGAGTGCCACATTATTTCCGCCATGAAGGGACGCATGAAGTGAGCAAAACATACGAACCATATACGGAATATACAGAGTGGCACATCATTTCCGTCATGAACGGACGCATGAAGTGAGCAAAACATTCAAACCACATACGGAATATACAGAGTGCCACATGATTTTAATCATGAAGGGACGTCCTAAATGAGCAACAACACAACAAAATTGAATATCGTCGTGCCCAATATAATGAAATTCCTATTCTACTATGTTATTAGTTAGCAGATAAATTAACAATATTCACTCTCTAAACATTAGTAATTCTGCCGGAAATAGAAGATGCAATAAGTATCTATCGTAAAAAGACGCAAGAAGTCGTCAGCGATTTAAATATATATATATATGTATCGCTGACGATATATATTCTGGTTTAATCGAACATCGTTACCTTTTTTTCTCATTATTAGTTTATTTTTGTTGCACTACCTCGTACGATTATATTTTTTGTGCATAAAAGTTTTAATAAATTAGGCACGGCTCTGCACCCCTTGTGGACTTGTGATGGTCTGTAATACTAATAGTGATGATGATGATGAATCTATATATTTATATATATATAAAAGATTTCCACCTATGTACTGACTCATCACGATATCTCTGGAACCATAAGGCCTAGAGACTTGAAATTTGGTTGGAATATTCCTTTCGCCGAGTAGAGGTCTGCTAAGAACAATATATATATTTTGTACGGATAAAACAGCAGTAGATATTTGTTACATCTATCGAGAATAAAACAAACGCATTGCATGTATTGTCGTGCTAAATTTCCGTTCGGATGTTATACTCTACGTACTCGTAATTTTCGTATAAATAACTATTCTCTGCATCAATACAATGAACAATGGACACATGGCTAATGAGACCTATCGTTTTGATATTGCATCTATTTATAATTTACTGTAATTAGTATTTTTTGTAAAAAAAAAGAGAAATGAAGAAATTATTTCAAAAAGAATTTTAAATTCTTCTGTTAATTTAATTTATTATAGGGAAAATAGAATACCTATATATCAAGCAGTTCACGAATAAAAATATAAAAAGAAAACATAAAAAATTAACTGCTTTTGAAAGCCAATGTCCATTGGGCCAACTGTTTACACAACTTGTAATGAATGACAAAGTTGCATATAAATTATATTCACATCTAACAATAGTATTTTTCTACAGAATCGAATATAAGATATTAAAAGTTTTGTTCGAGTAAACCTAGTGTGTCTGTAGTCATGCTAGAAAGCAGACTTTCCTAATCATGATATTTTAATAATAAAGAACGTATTTCAACTGATTAAGGTTCTCATTTCTACAAAAATGCTTATGCAAAAAACATTGAAAAGAGCAAATTCGTCACACTCTCTTCATCTAGATCTGTACTTTCAATTTTTGGCAAATGTTAGCGTCCGTGATTACTGATTATAGAAGTAGTATGGTACATTTAAATGGTATTTTGTTTATGGATTTGGACAACTTTTAGTACATTATTACAATAATACATTATTAAAAATATACACAAAGTCAAAAATACTAAAAAAAAACTGAAAAAGGTAAATTAACTTTATCATTAATTTAACGCGTGCGAAAACATAGAGCAGTGACTTCTGCAATTTATGTATTTCGCATTATTTATTATTAGGTATTCGCCCTAACTCCATTCCATTAACCCCCCCCCCCCATTCTAATCCCCCGTCACTTGTCGTTGACTCGTGCTGTATTTCCGGTCTATTGTAATTTCAGCTTACAGATCCGTAGGGCTATGCGGGTTGCTATAGATATACCACAGATATCATCATTTTAAATTTAGTAAGCGTAAAATAAATTATTACTTTCGCGATGGTGGCAGTTCCCGCTGAACCTAAAAACAAACCGCTTTCGAATCTCGTGGTGATTTCATACGACTTGAAAGTAGGCTACCGTTATTGTAGTCCAATAAAGGAGATCAATAGTTAGTTGTCCTAGTTGATTTCATTAACTAAATTTAATATATGATATTATATTATACTAGCTGATACCCGCTCACTGCGCTGGGCGCACGCTAATATTTTATTGCGAAGCCTATTAACTTTTTTATGGTACTATCGTAAAATTCGTTCTTGAGATATCGTGATGTCATAGTCAGTCAGTCAGTGGTGTTTCGCGCTTATATATATATATATATATATATGAATGATCTTAATTTAAATAACATTAATAATCATACTTTTAACTGTTTATTTTTATTTTTGTGATGTGTACAGTTCCAGTGAATACATGTCTTTCTTTCTTTAATCATCATGACCATTCCTACCACACAAGATTACAAGTACACTGATAAATATAGGCCTATATTAAGGTCTGCTGCACCAGAGGCTTATATCATAAGATCAGATTGATTATTAGGTCGTTTGCCACTTCAATTTTTTTGAGAAACAATTTATTTATTTATTGAATTTACACAAACAACAGTTTATATTTACTTTTACGTAATATATATAAATACCTAATATATACAAAGTTTTGACCTGGAATACAAACCAAAGACGCGTATATACAGTTGCAACATGCATTATACGTGAATATATCTATGAAAAAAAAATTAAACAATTTTATTACAATTTTGTGAGTTTTTCTTAGACATAATTAAAGACGATAAAAAATTATGTGGAGTTGACTTGAAGTAGTGAAACAGTTGAATGTGATATTGCGATATTGATATTAACATAATATCTATAATCATAACTTTGCGTTATGTTGTAAAAGTAAAGTAAAGTTACAGCCTATATACGTCCCACTGCTGGGCACAGGCCTCCTCTCATTTCTGAGAGGGTTTTAGGGCAAGGAAATGTCCGCCGCGCTGCCCCAATGCGTGTTGGCGAACTTCACATGTCTTCGAAATATTTTTTTTGATTTCTCAGACATTATGATACAAATTAAAATTATCTTCACCTACGAGGTCGATGTTCTGAAGTTATTTTTACCGACATTTGTACTGAAGTTATTTTTAGGAATGCTGCACGGTATTTTGGTACACCTTCAAGCTGGTTATAATATGTACCCTTTATGTCCCGGGAGACACCAAGCGATCTAACGGTTTTATGGTAGCTATGTACTGAATTAGAATAGATGTCTGCAGAATACGGCACTGTTTAAAATAATTACCGAGATTAAGAAAATTTCAACTCGCATTTTCATAACCTGTAATGATAGTATTGAAGATAATAGTTCACAGTCATGTAATTATTGTGTTGTCATCGATTCTTAATACGTCTACAAAATGTTCGATTATTCAAACGTCTGGAAGTGGGTGTAAACTGAATTACAAAATTCCATTTTTTAATAGAATAAGGGTGACAAACAACACACAGCCCACCTGATGGTAAGTGGATGCAGCGGCTTATAGACATCTACATTTATCCTCAATTAAGAATGAAAATGCAGATGCGTTGTCACTAAGATGGAATGCCTCGTTTCCAGTTAAAAGGGTCTCCGGTTCTCTACACTCACCATACGAAACACAGCAACATTGAACAAATTTTACTCTGGTGTTCTGTGAGAGCGTCGAGCCGACACATTCGTGCTATAACAATAATACAGATGCAGCTTGGCTCGACCACGTAAAAAAATCCATTAATTAATTACAAAATGACATTCACACAAACGTGCGTGACCTTTATGCGCAGTTTAAGTAAAACTTATGAATATTAATCAATATTAAGTAATATTTTTTTCTATAATGTTTTTTTTTTGTTTATTATTTATTTATTACTAACTTCTTTATCAGCCCGTAAAACTCCACTGCTGGACAGAAACACTCCTGCACCTTTGACGATTTAATTCATTTATTATTTTTTATGTTGATTCTTAATAACTATAACTTATTATGTCGTTGCTTATTGGGAGATGTTTGCCATAGTTGCCAAGGTTGATCAGCGAGCTTTGGCGAGGTCTACGCTCGAGGTTTTTCTGCGTGATACGACTTAAAAAGGAGGATGTCCGCAGTAGAACTGGAGTAACCGACTAAGCCCAATGAATTAGTAAGCTTAAGTGGCAATGGGCCTGATATTGCTCGCAGAACCAACAACCGATGGGGAAGAAATGTTCTCGAGTGGCAGCCTCGTACCAGCACTAGATGGAGTGACGACCTGGTAAGACATGCAGGAAGTCGATGTACGCTGGTGGCTCTGACTAGCTATATAAAAATAGAATAGAAATAAACTTAAGTAATTTAAACTCTAAGTCGCATCTAAAGAAGATTAAAAAAAAAATATTCTATCTAATCTAAGATGGTTTGCTGTGTAGGGCGACGTAAGAATACCCACTACCACATATCATCCCGTGGATGTTTTAAGAGGCGACAGAGGGAATTTGAAATTGGCGATGGGCAGCAGCATCTTCTTGATAACAACTGAAAATAATGAAAATGAGCGGTTGCCAACCCGCCTGAGGCAATCTTGCAAGGCCTGTGTTTACCAGTGGAGTTTTGTTAGGGTGTAGGTTATGAATGAAAGAATGAAATCTAAAATACTCTAATTCGAATAGCATGATTTGTTTGCAAAAGAGATGATTGTATTCGCCAGGATATGCCACAATATGTTCTGCTACTGAATAGATTAACAATATACTATGTGAATTTATTACTGGTTCACGTAATGGATATGTGTATATGACAATCGATATTTTTATTTTTGCCGCGGCCGACCAGTCTACTAGAATTACAGATACGATATCGTTTAACAGTTTGAGTATACTTTGAGATCAATAATCAATGCTTCAACACGCTTTTTGTCCGGTTTTTATACACAATAGAGACAATAAATGAATTAATAATTTATTTGATACAGGGACACTATAACTTTATATTTTCCTTTCATTAGCTTTTTCATCCCTTGCCTTATTACTCTGTAGTGGCGGTATAACAATATCCACTACCTCATATTATCATCACGTGGGTGTCAGACAGAGGGAAACAAATCAGGAGATGGGCAGCAGCGTCTTCCTAATAACGACTAAACATAAAAGAACTGCGGTTACCAACCCGCTTGCCAAACATGGCAATTATGGCAAATTTCCCCCCTAGGAGCCAATCTATGGGGGAGGCCTATGTTCTGCGGACTTTAATGGGCTGTAACGGTAACGGTAACTTTAACGTCATTATTCAAACTGCTGGAGCAAACGTGTGCGGCTTCCAAACTTTAATGAATTTAAAAAATGAGTTTAAATCACAGCCTACCTTAATTCTGCTGCTACGGCTGAACATGGCCTTCCCTATAGATTATCAAAGAGCACAGACCTTCGTGATCCTGCATTTCATGAAGTTATAACTTCATCTTATAGGGAGTTAATGATTTCTTATACATTAAAGCGAATACTACTCATTGAAAAAACAAATTTTACGGATTTTAAGGCGTTTAATTTCAACTTTTTTCAATCCCGGACGTTTCGGGCGCTTTACTGCACCCATTGTCACGGGGGGAGGACTGAGGTGTTTGACGTCCTGATGTCATAGTTAACGAAATTTACCTTTTACTTTTAATTATTAATCTTTGATTCGATCTACGCAGAACGTGCTTACAGCATCTTGATTGTCCCAACCATTACATCACATTTTATAAATTACAAATCCTCGTAAAAGAACACCGATTCCTACCAGAGCTGTTTCGCGAGGCTGTTGAAATTCGAAAACATCCTAATTTCTAAGATGGCTAGATGCTACCATCTGTTTGAGATCCCATAGCTAATAAATATATTAAATTATAAAGGCGGGTACAGATTTGCGAAATGTAGCATGCAATGTAACATGAAAGGAGCATTTCATAAGTGTGAACGCAGGGCGCGCACGAACCGAGCATGTACGTACTCGCATCTGTTTCCGGCATGCGCGCGGCGAACATAGCTCAGTCTGTCGAGAACACGCGAAGAGAATGGATAGTGATGACCAGTTACTGGCTACGTTGATTGTTGATGCTTCATTGATTATCATCAATCATGTGATAAAAAGACGCCGAAGACCTCGACGTTGGTGGCGTACAGAGTTGTACAGTCAGAGAGCTGGTGCACAATTAATGGCCGACATGAGATTAACCGGACAATTTCAAAATTTCACAAGGATGACTCCAACGACATTCGAAAATCTACTCAGATTAGTCGAACCAAGAATTTATCGGAATCACACACATTTAAGGGCCCCAATTTCAATTCAAGACAGACTGGCAATAACACTTAGGTTTTTAGTTAGTGGTGACTCTTAAACAAGTTTACAATATACCTTCAGAGTATCGAAACAAGCCATCAGTGGTATTATTCCAGATGTATGCTCCGCCATTATTGAGGAATTAAAAGAATATATCAAGGTAAGTTTTATTTATAATCAAAATTAAAAGAAAATTTATAAAAGTAAAATCACATTAAATCATTAAAATCGTCATAGGATTGCTGAGATTCAACAGACGATGGCTGTTGATTCCTATCGTATTCTTCATTCCTTGTCGTGTAGCCATAGCGTACTTGTTGATTTGTATCTTGAGGTGGTGCGGAAGTTCCAGGACGATCACCATATCCGGTCATATCCACATAACCTTGTGTTGTCTTTGCACATTAGGATTCTTGGGATGAATTCGGACTATATGACGATTCGTAATAGCCTTTGTCAGCCTTCATCAGGATTTCGAAAATTGCATGTTGGACTGAATTTCTAGCTTGAAGGGAATAAGTTTTCATTTTAGATGATACATAGGAAGCGAAATTTGTAGTTAAAGCTGAAGCGCCTGAACTTCCCAACTTATTGGCAGTAGTTTGTAATATGCCCACTAAATAAATCTGAGTTAGTACACTACCGTTCTCATCCTTTCTGGCTTGCTTAGCTCGCGTAGGTATATATTCATTCTGTTGACGTGGAGCAGTAAATTCGTTCTGTGGATTTTCATCAGCAGTCTTAGGTTGTTGAACCGCCACCTATAAAACATAAAAGTAATTTATAACTGTAGACTGTAGGGCCTATCTCTTGATATAAGCTACTAGACGGGAGGGTGTACTGCTTTTAGTTACAATCACAGCCTCGTAGCTATCAATGTAATAATCGTTTTTTTGTTTTAGATTCCAACAACAGAAGAAGCTTGGTTGGCCATAAGCAAACAGTTTGAAAGAAGTGGCATTTTCCACACTGTGTAGGGGCATTGGACGGGAAACACGTTGTGCTTGAAGCACCTATCAAAAGTGGAACCGAATTCTGCAACTACAAAAACTTCTTTAGCATCGTTCTTTTTGCTTTGGTTGACGCCGATTATAATTTTGTATTTGTAGATGTGGGATGCCGATTATAATTTTGTATTTGTAGAGGTAGGAAGGATCTCAGACGGTGCTGTTTTCAAGGATACAAAACTTTATGATATGATAGAAAATCGTTTAATAAACCTTCCATCACCTCATCCACTCCCAGAAAGACATATCCCAATACCATACTTCTTTGTGGGGGATAGTGCTTTTGCTTTAAGTGAAAATCTGATGAAACCATATGCTGGGACACATCCAGAAGGCACTTCAAAGAGAGTATTTAATTACAGACTAAGCAGAGCTAGAAGAATAGTTGAAAATGCATTTGGTATCATATCAGCTGTGTTTAGAGTTCTAAGGAAACCAATGCTTTTACAGCCTGATAAAGCTGAGCTAGTAGTTATGGCTAATGTTCTTTTACATAATTATTTGAGACGTCACTCTAGAACTACATATTTTAATCAATTAATTGAAACTGAAGAAGAAGGTATGAATGAAGAAACATGGAGGCAAAATAATGAAGACATGCGATCACTATTGTTTTTAAGAAATATTCCTCGACGATCACCAGCACACTTAAATGCGTTGAGAGATGAACTCTGATTATTTTATGAAAGAAGGGAAGATTCCTTGGCAAGACAGATATTCATAAAAAATATTCAAACCAGTCTTTACTTACCTAGTTCATTCTTTTTCTTGGTTTGTTACGGTCGTCTAAGAACTTTAATGCTTCATAGGCAAACCATCGGCTTGTGTATGTCTCCGAAGCAACTGTAAATAAAAAATAAATAAAAAACAAAACATAAAAAACACAACTATCATCGCCCTCACTCAGATAGAATATATAAAAACACAATAATTAAAAATAAAGAGATCCAGCTCAGTAATTTTTAGTAATAAAATAAATAAGTATTTTTTTTAGTACCTACCGTAGAAGTCGAAGTCGCGGACATCCTTTAGATTACAGTAAATGAATAAATAAATGAAAAATGAATATGAAAAGGTGTTTTCTTACCTTTTCCTGTTCCTTTTAATTTTTATTTCCTTCAGTTTTCACGATGGTAGGATGATAGGAGACTAATAATTTTGTTGTTACATTTTTCATGCGTTGTTTCCATCAAGTTGGCAATTTCCAACCACGCATCCAGTTTCAGATGTTTTTTGTAAAAAGATTCATTTTGTGGATTCCACAAAATTTCTCTTGTTCTGTACAACTCAATTAACTGCATTACTTTTCTTCACTCCATGATTCAACTGTAGCCTCTGCCGTAGCTGTGTTTTCTTCCATGGTTCGCGCGCGTTCCAGTACAGACACACACAACCCGTCCACACTGGCGCTCCGTGCACACTGCGCGCCCCTTTGTGTTCGGCGAAAAACCGACAAATGGCGGATCGCGGCGCTCACGAGTTGAAATGCTCTGTTCGTGCGCGTAGTGAGGCTCGAAAGTTCGAGCTATATATACACGTTAAGCGTGTCGTTAAACCATTCTTCGTTCTGCTGCTGAATGTACTCATTCTGGATTTTATCACCCAGGTAAAACCCTAGCAGTGGAGGAAAACTTCTCGGTTCCTTAAGTCATCAGTCATCACTGACAACGCGCACTGTTTGCCACTTTTGTTTTAAATGTCTGACATATCGAACGAGATGAGTCGCAATTTCCCGGACGTAGCCCTGTCGTGTTGGGTTTTGCAATTGATTGGTCAAGTTGGACGGATGTATTTGGAAATCTTATCGCCATTACTCATTTGGGCGCTGGACATAATGCTTGTTTTGTCTGTTCATCATCTTAAGACATACTCTTTGGGCAACACTGGTCAATGAGCACAATGCTAAGGTTTTCCATAAACACCAACAACAGTAGCTTGAAAACATACGGTTAAGAGTTAAGGGGGACGGGGATATCTCTCTCTGTCTTGGTTTAGTTGGATAGGTTTAATACTTTCGTTGTGTATTTGGATAGACATCGTATCCTTATTCCTTACCTTACTGTATAAATTCAACACCTAGATATATCAGCAGTCAATCTGGCACTGCTAAAATGGAGTTTATTACAGTCCAAATTTTGGCCAAATGGAATGCTTTTTTATAGACAGACGTTAGACATAACAATAGATTCAATATATTACATTTCTTAGTCTCCTTTATATTCAGGCAAAAAGTATTGTTTTTGTTCCTCGGTACATATTAATACGCACATCATATTGTTTGTGTAAATTATTTAATTTTTTTTTTTTTGTGTTTACAGAGTAAAAAAACGACATCCGATATCCTCGAGAGTTTGGAAACGAAAATAAAGAGTATAGAGCGAGATGGTCAATACAAGGAGCAGACCCACAAGCGCGTCATCGGTTACGTGATGGCGTACTCTGTGGGGCTGTATGTGCTGTTCGCGATCCTTTACTACTACGTGTACATTGGCAGGAGTCAGCATTGGCTGCATTCACTGTTATACGCGTCGCCGCTTTTAGTGCTGCCGGTTTTGTAAGTATCAGGCACTTGATAATAATTTAAGAGAAAAATAAAGGTGGTTACAAATATTCCAGTACAGTACAGAGCACCGGTTTCCTCTTACTCCCGAAGAGCCTGTTACGCCGCTTAAACGCTGGTCGCACATGACTGCGAAATAGCTTTTTTTCAAATTTTCTATAGTGATGAAACACCTATTACTGTTGAACCTGTTGTAATTCAACACTTAAAATTGGAGTTATTAGTGACGGCACCGAACTTGCCGCGAGCAGGCCCTAAGCTACCTCAGCCCTATTGTCTTGGTATTTGTAGTAGACACTGAAATCTATTAAAATACTTCCTATATGTTGTAAAAATTATATTTGACAACTTACAGGAACGTCTGAGGTACGTCCAAGTTTCTTGTTATCAAGTAAACATTTTCGGCCTTATGGCTGATTTACACAGAGACAGTAACTGGCTCCAAATTCGAGGCAAGTCAATGCTGACTGCTGACCCGCTACTGGCATAATGTAAATTGATTTGGAGTCAGTACATACAGCACTTTCGCGCCAGTGCTGACTTCAATATTCCTGCTTGAATATTTTGAAGTCAGTCGACTCCCCTCGCCACCCGCGTCAGTAGTATTAACCTTGTCTAAACGACCAACTCAGTACTTGGTCAGTCGCTGGCGCTGCATTGTAGGGTGACGTCACGTCAACAACAAAGCAGAACCTTTTCTGTCGTCTATGCATTTTCTTATCAAAAGTCGTTTCTTTTTAAATATATCTTCTTCTAACATTTCCGTAAACTCTTTCAACAGCAGATAGGAACATTTTTTCTCAATAAATATTTCAATCATTGTAAATTCCGCCGTTTCCGTGAATTCATTTTTCCCACTGACTTCAATAACGTGCGTACACCCTAAAGAAGTTACCACGACTACTGACTGCGTGTAAACAGTACGAGTCAGTCCTCGGCGCCAGCAGTGGCGCCTGTTACTGACCCCGTGTAATTCAGCCTTTACTCATAAAATAGACGTCAAAGTAATTCTTAAAATTCCTCTGTCTCTTTAAGAAACAGGTATTGAGATAATTTAAGTAAGTGATAATCGACGATTATAAGACCGCTTACTTTTCTAATAATTATATGTATTAATAAGATTTTAATTAATAAAATGTACCTTAACGTAAAATGGACTAACTTGACGAAACATACAAAATTTAAATTATACGTCAACCATCCAATTAATAAAAGTTAAACGCCGTATGGTGGCCGCGTAAGAGAATTCACTACCCCATATCATCCCGTGGGTGTCGTAGAGACAACAGAAGGAAACTGAAACAGGAGATGGGCAGAAGCATCTTCCCGATAAGAACGCAGTAATAATAAAAAATAAACTATAATTGTCAATACTCCTGACAATCTTTGCAACTATAGCAAATATCCTCCTTAAGAGGAAATCTATGGGGTTGGCCTCTTCAGCAGTGTACAACAGTTTATAAAATTACTCAATAATCAATTTTTTCAGTAAGGTTGTAAGTATAATTATTTCATCATTCATTACAGCTCTTTACAAATCCACTGCTGAACATAGGCTTCC
This sequence comes from Parnassius orleans, assembly GCA_029286625.1. Taxonomy (NCBI): domain Eukaryota; kingdom Metazoa; phylum Arthropoda; class Insecta; order Lepidoptera; family Papilionidae; genus Parnassius; species Parnassius orleans. The sequence continues at coordinate 1,963,248 of JAGSMP010000083.1, forward strand.
ACCAAGGAATTCCACAAAGCACGGTCCTGGGCAACCTGCATACATCGACTTCCTACATTTCTTACCAGGTCGTCACTCCATCAAGTGAGGGGCCGCCCTACACTTCGCCTACCGGTACGAGGCTGCCACAAAAATATTTCTATATCAATATTATCATCATCATCACAGTCCTTGTATAACACAATATATGCTTCCCCCATAAATTGCCACAAAGTTGCCCGTATCCATCCATGAGGATTCGCTTAACACTTCGCTTGTCTGCGAGGTTGCCACCTTTCTTCCGCATCTGCTGTCGGCTCTTTAGCTATATGGCCGGGCAATTCATCCTACTAATCCGAAGAGCTTTGCATTTACTTTTGTTCTTTTGCGAATATCCACATTACGGAATTTATCACGCAGAGAAACTTCGAGCTATAACCCTCTCCATAGCTTGCAGAGTGGCGAGCTCTTCTCCATACGGTCAGCGGTGAATGAACTTGTTTCGGTTATAATAAATTGTATTTTTGTCAGTGAGGAATCAAACTGAATAGACTGGTGTTTAAATGTGAAGGCATCGCCTCCCGCTTACAGACCTGCTTGTGTGAATGGAACTTACCCAACGTTGTGGGAATTGCAAATCTTCCCAGTAATGCCGGGTAGCGAATTATTGGAAAGGCTTTTTATTTTCTTGTAATGTTTTTAATTTCTATTATTTTATAGAGTATTCTTCATACGCACCGCAATATCATGGTATTACAACTGGTCTTTAAACAAGAATAGAGCAAAACTCAAGAAGATGAGAGAAGAAAAAAAGAAAATACTAGAAGAGGTCATGAATAAGGAAACGTATAAGGTGAGTGCGGAATTGATAATGTTATTCTGTTAACTAGGTCATTTTTAATACATTTTCCGATTTTTGTTTCCTGGTTTTACTTCAGAACTATTGCCTTGTTGCATTAAGTCCGCCTTTTTGTACTTGGTATGCAAATAAAGCATAAATAAATAAATAACTTTATAAATAAACTATTTAAATAAATGAACACTTCTTAGTAACGATTTTACGTTATAGAAAATTCATGGCACGCTAAAATAAAGGAAATACCTATGCAAATCAACAACACCGCCCACCACTATGCGACTTAGGGCAGCCTCGCTGCAACATCACCTTTGGTTGAATTAAAAGAATTACTACGACGGACAGAATAACGACAACAGTTAAAAGACTAGTGGAACGACTTGTGCTATTCGTAGTTGCCTGCGCAGTACTTTATACTACTTGAGCCAGTGGGAGTTTTAACGCCTATTTGTTTTCTACCCTCTTAACACTTTTCCCGCTGTAGAGCAATATTGGTGATTCTGTAGTTATATACATTTATTCTTTGTGGGCGGGTTAGCAACCGCGCTTTTTTATTATTATTATTTTCTTGTCAAGATGTTGCTGCCCATTTACTATTTGAGTTTCCTTCTATTGCCACTTACGACACCCATGGGATAAAATTGAGTAATCGATTCTCTCGCCGACATTAAAGGGCAAAAAGTGCTTTCAGTCTTTAAAATATTAAACTAAAAATAGCTCTTACTGGAAACTTTTTAAAAAGGTAATATAACATACTACCAACCAACACTGTTTTAGAGACAATATACTACAATATACTACATCCGAAATACTAGGATGGTTTGAAAAGTTCTCGGCCCGACTGAGAAAACAAAAAAAAATGTTTTATTTTTCTACATATTTTCCCCTTGTCACAACAAACTATGCTTCAGCGCTTCTATGCCGTTCTTATAGGCCGATTCCTCCAATTCTTCAAAAACCGCTCCGCCTCAGATCACCTCTTCGTTTGTGTAAAACTTTCTTCCAGCCAGGTGTTTTTTCAATTTTGGAATCAGGAAATAGTCCGATGGTGCTAAATTTGACGAATATTGGGAATAGTTTAATACTGCGAAACAGAGTTTATGGAGCTTAGCCATTGCAACAACTGACTTGTGCGCCGGTGCATTATCCTGATCAAAAAGTATTTCCTTTTGCCAATCCCGGCCGCTTTTTGCGAATTTTGTCGGCTAATTTATCTTACAGGTTAGCATATTATGGGCCTATTATAGTCTGTTCTTTGGAAAGGTAGTCAATACAAATAATAATCTTGTAATCACAAAACACACTGATACCATCATTTTCCCCTCCGACTTTTGCGACTTGGCTTCCTTCGGTGGCGGAGAATCGCTATGTTTCTACTGTTTCGACTATTGTTTTATCTCGACACGACGCCAGATTCTCCCATGAGATTTCAACCCGGTTGAGTTTTTGTACGGCGGTTCACAAACGCGGCACCCATCTTGCTGACACCATTTTCATTCCTACTTCGTCGGTTAAAAAATATGAAACACTCGCTCAGTTGAGATCCCTATAGTGTCACTTATTTCACGCACTTTCAATCTTCGGTCTTCTAAAACCATTTTGTGGATTTTGTCGATGATTTCTGACGTGATGGACGTTGACGGCCTTCCGCTCCTCGAGTCATCTTCGATCCTTTCTCTGCCTTGTTTGAACGAAGCTACCCACTTTTTTACTGTGGAATACGAAGGCGTAGATTCACCTAATGTATTATCCATGTCTTCCTTGATTTGGCTTGGCGTCATTTTTTTGACATAATATTTAATCAGAGATCTTATTTCACTTTTTTCCATTTTCCGAGAGAAAAGCTCAGACACAAAAATCGTAGAGAAATAATTACGCAACGTATCACAATCGCACTTGACATACGATTAAATAAAGAATCAAGCTATCGAATGAGTAGTATATAATTATTTACATACTACCTTCAAATCTCGGTTAGGGCGAGAACTTTTTAAACTGTCCTCATACACATATTTTTTTTGAATTTTACCTCCTTTCTAAATTTTGAGTTTAATTAAAAGTTTATGTTTGAATAAAAACTACATAATTTTCAAGTTAGCCAAAACCCACTATCAACATAATAGTACCATAAAATTATTTTTCCTTAAATTACCCCCAGCGATGGCAGTTTTGTTATCTATTTTATTATTATATTTTTATTTCACCGCAGGTCGCAAAGGAGATTCTCGACAAGTACGGCAGCCCGGAAGAGCAGTCGAATGCGTTGAAACCGTTCTTACCAGCCATAGCCGCGCCAAACAACACTTCTAGCACGCCCACTCCAGGTAGATCGGTTGTTGGAACTTTATATAGTTTTCTTTCTAGACCCTTTAGAGTTGTGAGACATGATTACCAACATATTGTTTGATCTTGTAAAAAAAAATGAAAAAAATTCTCACTAAATTTGGACATTGTCGCTCGAAATCACTCGTAAAAATTGGCACATACCGGACCTTTTCTTTGAACACAAGGTGAATGTTAGGCTGTTATTATTACAAACTGGGAATCCTTTTGGTCATATGGTGCAGGATTTGCTTGTGTTTTAAATTACGTTTCGCTACCTTCTGAATGATTGTTTTTAGTTTTCAATCTTAACCAAAATCTTTCGGTTTTAAGTTTTCCCGACCGCCACATCTATTTATATTCGCATCTCTGATAGTGACATTAGACATCCATTTCTAATACATCTGTTTAGTGAAGAGGCGAAAAAAGTATATCAATAATTGTGCAAAAAACCATTTCCCTGGTGACCGAACGTAATTTTCACATCCGCTGCAAACATAAAACATCATTATCGCAAATGAATTCTACGGGTTCCATAAAAAAAAAGGCATGTCTTATTATTACCACAGTTTGCTATAACAGATGTTTTTGTGATGTGTTGACAAACCAAATCAAAAGCCTGACTTTTAATCTGGTGTCCCAAGTGAATAATATCTATTTAAAAAACGATAGACATATTTATCCGGGAGTGTAAGCAAAGAAAGGAGTGGAGGAGGAGGCATTCATTGCTATGAGGTGATGACACTATATAACAATTAACAATTATTGCATTTAATGTAAACATGTAAGCTAGACAATATTATACGGAATATTAATTATAAATATATTGTGATTTGAAATGATAGTAAGGTTAAAATGAAAAAAAAACATTTACAACTAAATATTGCTATTTTAATGGCCAAATACTCAAACACTATACTCAGTTTTAAGATGTCGTTAAGTCTCGTGGTATCACATTCACTTTGACTTAAAGTGATAGATACAATACGAGACTTAACGACATCTTAAAATTGAGTAGCATTTGGGCGTGAGTCAATTATAAGGATAATTGGGCTTCCAAATATCAAATTTCGGTAATATTCAGTAAAAAGTTTAAATTATTTTTATCAGTAAAGAGGTTTATGAGGTGCATACTCTTTTGTTATAGTACCTAGTTATTGTAATTGTTTTTAGCAAATTATAGACATTTTAAATTGTGACAATCTAAATGTAGTGGTGTATGAGGCGCTGACATTGTCTAATTATTATTGTTTATGCTTTAACTTTAATATAGTTTATAATTTATTAATAATTACCGAATACGATATTAAATTAATTGAATAATATAAATATTTAATAAAATAATAAAAATTATTGCATGATTTTTAGTGTTTAGGATCGAGGCTTGTCTGCAATACACAATAATTAAAATTTAATTACTAGTATATACCTTAAATGAACTGACTTCATCACTACATTTAGTACAAGAAAAAATAGCAAAGTTGAATTTCAATAAACACTTTAAGAAATAAACGTACTGATTAAGCCATATGTCTTAATTGACACACATGTTATAAATAACCAGATCGGCAACGGGAAGCAGCGTCATATTAGTCTGGTACTGCGATCGTTGATCCATCTCCGAATTATGGTCTTTCTGGCATCTCCCCTACTATGGGAGAGACCTAGCAGTGGACTGTTAACGCGTGTATGAGGAAGTTTAACTTCAATAATCTCTTTTAATCCTTATCAAAATGTTTAAGTTCTATATTATTGAGTCATAATATTTTTGGAACGAAGTTCCTTATCGCACGGTACGAATTTGGCGGATGGGGGCTAGGCGAGAAAAAGTGTAAGATCTTTCCGTCACGACCCCCTTTCTATAGTGCGAGCGAGATGGAATAATATCCATCTCCCTCTCATTTTTTCTTATCTTGCCATGAAAGAAATATTATTGTTAATGACGCTACATTTTAATAGACGCTAGTAATTCATTTATTTGTGTTTATTAATCAATAATATAATACGTTTATCAATAATAATATACAACGATGTTATGTACTACGAAAGGAACTTCGTTCCAACCGAGTGTTCCACGACACTCACGCATGTTTTTTTAATTATAATAGTTTTACCGAACCGTACCGTACAGCCTATCAAGCCTCATAGGGGGAGTATATTTGCCATAAATACTACGCTTGGCAGGCGGGTTCGAAACCGCAGTTTTTTTAGTTGTTATTGGGAAGCTGCCTTCCATCTCCTGCTTTGTTTCTCTTACGACACCCACGGGACTACAACATCGATTATAGTTTTATTTCACTAATAAGGTTATTTTTTACTCTGTATTGTGAATAAAAATTAAGTGATCCAAAATTAATATCAGTTTTGGTGTTAATTTACGAAAACCTGTAACAAATGTTTAAAGTATACAATTATATAGTGTGTATTTAATGCTTAAACAATTTTACATTTTAATAAAAACATGGAAATAATTTTGATTTTTTTAGATACCTTAACCTATAAAGTATATATATTACTTTACTTTTTAAGGTAGGAACTATTTGCTTTTTAACAGTATTTACTCGAATTACAATACAAAGAGTAATTAGTAATTGTAGTTATACATTTTTTTTCATTTTTTTGCAAAATACTTTTAAAATTACTATGGAAAATAACACTCGAATTGAGAACTTCCTCCTTTTTGAAGTCGGTTAAAAAAACCAACCATCACACTAGGCTTATGCCTGTCCTGTGGGAGAAGGCAACTATGATTCGATTTCCATATAAATACATCTCTAAATAAAAATCAGTTGCTGTCCGTTAGTCTCGATAATACTCAAAAACGGCTCGACAGATTTTGATGAAATTTTTTGTGTGTGTTTGAATGGGTCCTTGGATGGTTTAAATTCACAATTGGACCCGGTAGGTGGCGCTGCTGTAGAGATCCAGAAATCACCCGTGCGAAGCAGGGGCGGATCGCTAGTATATACATAAAAAAAAATTCTGGTCTTATATAAACCCTCTTCGTTATCGTAATCACCGTTCTCGCGCGATTGTGCTCCAGCCATTGTCCGTATTTAGGCGTCACTTTTATAAAATAAACAATTTAAAAGAACGCAAAAAAGTGTGTATAAAACAAAATATCATGGATATTTGTGACAATTAAGTTTATTAATTTGGATTTGGCTAATTATTCGTTAATTTAAAATTGCAAACGTCGAGAAAACAAATGACAAAAATCAACCAAATCATAAAAAAAAGAAAAATTTTATAGGAAAGAATCACTTTTGTACTTAACATTTTATTCATTTTTTTCATAAATGCTTAGGAAAGGCTATAACGTGGGCTATAATCAGTACTAAGTGTTGCCCCCTCTAGCTTTTTGAACTGCTTCCAGTCTCCTTCCTTGGCATACTCCTTATCAAGTTATCAATAAAATCTTGAGAGATTGCGTTCCATTCTTCCTGTAATGCGTTTTCAAGATTGAGAGATTAGTGGGGATAGGATTTCTTTTCTTAATTAGTCTTCAAGCTTATCCCATATATGCTCTATGGGGTTTAAGCCGGACGAGCGCGCATGTCACCCCCATAGCATTGATTTCAATGTCTCGAAAGTATTCGACAACAACGGCCGCAAAATGGGGGCGTGTATAAAAACAAATCTATCTCCTATAAAAGGGCAAATGCATATCGTGTCGCTGTAACTGATCTATTCTCAATGATGCGAAGTTCCGTACATCCCCCATACAAATACCTCCAGTACCATAACTGACCCTCCACTTATGCCTCCTTTCCAATGATGTTGCACTGAGCGTACCTCTCTCCCAGGCGTCTCCGCACTTTAATACTTCCACCACTTAGCTTCAGGAAAAATCTAGACTAGTCTGTGAATAGAACTTGACGCCAAGCTTCGTTATTCCAATTTTCGTGATTGCGAGCAAAATTAACTCTAGCTACTCTCTGCCTATGGCAGGCTAGTGTGAATTTATTCCGGCCAATTTCAGTCTTTTTCTCACAGTTTTTGTACTTACTGTAACCCCTCGAACTTGTTGGAGCTTCATTCTTACTTCTTTGTTCTTAGAAGTTAACAAATAACAGCCTTAGTAACTTGAGTGGCGTTTAGATCTGGCATTTTCAGTTATGCAGTAACAATTCATACTTAACACGATAAACAAAGCAGTCAAGGCAAAAATTTTAACTCAAATTAAAAAGTTGGAATATGTTTTCGCAGTATGAAAGAACGCGATATTACGCAATAATTACATCATCATCTTCATCATTACAGCTCTTCACAAGTCCACTGCTAAACATAGACCTCCCCCAAGGTATGCCACAAAGCACGGTGCCGAGCCATCTGCATCCATTGACTTTCTGCATGTCTTACCAGGTCTTTACTCCATCTAGTGGTGGGACGTCCTACACTTCGCCTGCCGGTACGAGGCTGCCACTCGAGAATCTTTCTTCTCCATCGGTTGTCGGTTTTTCGAGCTTTGTTGCCAACACGCTCGCCAAGCGTGGCAACTATGGCAATATACCCCCCATGACGAGAGTAACAAATAATTACATAAAGCAAACGAAATTCGAAAAAAAAACTCCAAAGCTTTTTTTAATAATAGCATTTACTAATGGTTATGGCCAGATAGCCATTAGTAAAAGAGCCGTGGTAGCTCAGATGGTTAGCGCTCGCTGTAAGTTTCACAGTACGCGAGCAACCCGGGTTCGATCCCCGCCGGCACCAATGAAATTGTTAATTGCAATTTTAAGTGCTGGTTTACCACGTGCTCGGCGGTGAAGGAAAACATCGTGAGGAAACCTGCCTGTCTGAGAAATAAAAAATATATTTCGAAGACATGTGAAGTTCGCCAACACGCATTGGGGCAGCGCGGCGCACATTTACTTGCCTAAAACCCTCTCAGAAATGAGAGGAGGCCTGTGCCCAGCAGTGGGACGTATATAGGCTGTAGCTTTATGGCCAGTACGCACAATAATAAATTAAATTAAAAATTAAAGGGGGCTCCCCTACTAGAAACGTGTTTTACGATCGTACGGAATTTATTTAATCAGGTCCCTCTCATCGAAGAAGATACGGAAAGAGTAAAATCAAAAATATATTTAAATAGTACGTATTTTTAAAATTAAAAATAATACACTCATTACTAATGAGGCAGTTCTATAATTTCAAAGCCCTTTATTGTCGATATTACAAGCATTCAAACCAAATAGTTTGCTTTGTCTATCGTAATGGGTACAGCATAGGAGTTGATAATCTGCCGTCATTTGTTTTTCCGTCCGATTACAACCAGGGCGTGTTCAAGGCTAGGCAAGTGAATAAGCTTTTGTTTGGCTATGGCAGTGTGATTCACCATCTTTGGCTTCATGACTACCTACCACCAGGTGGCATTGTATTCGAGCAATGGCAACACGGTAATAAAATAGTAATTAAAATGTTTTAGCTGTTGTTTTGAAAATAAATTCTTAGGAAGCGCAACCTCTCAAGAGTTCCTGGTGACGGCTCCGGCGCTGGAGAGCCGCGAGTTCGAATCCCGCACGGAACAAGAGTTTTTGCAATTTATGTAAACCGCTTCATAATACAGAAGAGGATGAAGTTTCTTTTTTTTAATAAGAAATTGCGACCTGATTTTCCTGGTTCATCTTCTATATATCACTCGTGGGCAATTCAAAACCACGCTTAAAACCTAATGAAATTTGTTGCTGCGTAATGCCTCGTATGGTTAATGAGTAAGATCTATTTCGTAATATATTATGCACTTATAACTTACATGATAAATAATCGTAGTATCCCATAAATCTACGACTGGAGATGGGAAACCCAAACTTGCAGGAGTATTTGCAATCTCAGAACCGGACGTTTCGCATCATTGATTCTGGTCCTGTTCGACTATTCAGTTGTTTTAGACCCGGCATATACGAGATTTTACGTCTGGCGTTAACGAGATGATTATACTGCCATCCGTCGGAAAAAATGAATGAATGATCTTTCTTCCCTTAGTCGCCTCTTACGACACTCACTGGACGAAATATTGTGATGGATTCTCTTATGCCGGGACACCACACGGCAACTAGACGCGGGAACGTCAAAAGTGCAAGACGTTTGATACTGCGTTTGCCAATCCGTCTTGTCAAGCGTAATAATTAAGGCAAATCCTCCCTGCAGCAGAAGAAGCTCCTGCCCAGTAGTGGACTTTTACGAGCCGATAAAGAGTAAGAGAAAAATAAGTTCAAATTTTGAAAATGGAACTCTTTGCCTATATTATTGTGTAGGTATTTTATTAATTTGTCATTTGTTTACGATTTGGCGGCAAATAGAAAATTGTCAGTGTCACGTCAGCATGAATTTAACGCGAGAAAATTTTAAGAAAGTTATGATAGACTTCGATTGGCCTTTCACGATGAAGCCCCATCTCGCGCCACTGCTTACAACTGGTTTAATGAGTTTAAACGTGGTCGCACTAATCTCACCGATGATCTGCGTTAGGGATTGCCTTCTACGGCGACGACTGAAGATAACATTAGTGTTGTGCGGCGTATGATAGAGACTGACAAAAGAGTGACTTATCAGCAGATTCGGACAAGCTTAGGCATCGGTATGAGTCAAGTGCACAAAATTCTCCATGAACATTTAGCGGTCAGGAAGCTTTGTGCCCGGTGGATACCTTATAATTTGACAGAGGCCCAAAAACTCCGTCGTGTTGATTGGTGTCGTGAAATGGTTCAAATATTTAACGGAGGTGACTCAAATGCTGTGTTTGACATACTTACGGGTGACGAAAGCTGGATTTATTGTTATGATCCTGAAACTAAGAGACAGTCTGCTGTCTGGGTGTTTCCTTCCGGGGAGTTGCCAACTAAAGTGAAGAGAGGTCGAAGCGTGGGAAAAAAGATGGTGGCCTCGTTCTTCGGAAGGACAGGTCATTACGCAACAATTGTTTTAGAGGATCGAAAAACAGTTACTGCAGAGTGGTACACTAACAATTGTTTGCCACTTGTCTTGGAAAAAGTTCGGGAGAAACGACCTCGCAGTAGGATCCTCCTTCACTACGACAATACCACGTCGCACACCGCCAAGCAAACAATCGACTACTTGGCGACGTCAGACGTGGAATTACTGGGTCACCCTATAGGCCCTATAGCCCCGACCTCGCACCTTGCGATTTTTATTTGTTTCTGAAAATAAAAGAAAAAGTGGCTGTGTTTCAAAATGCCGTCGAAGAGACCCCTAAGGACGAGTGGGCAAAGTGCTTTTCTCAGTGGTTCCATCGGATGCAGCGATGTATTGATGTAAATGGACACTATTTTGAAAAGATATAATAAAACTAATAACTTGCTAGTTTGTTCAGTTTTTGATTTTCTAAGAACTTTCAGTGTCATGCATGGTTCACAACTTCCGATTATGCGGAAAACCCCTAATTTATTTTAGTAATTTAAAACCACTGGGCAAGCACATTTGATCTTAATTTTTTTTTTTTTATAGAATAAGGGTGACAAACGAGCACACAGTCCACCTGATGGTAAGTGGTTGCTGTGGCCCATAGACATGTACATCTATCTTCGTTTGCGAATTTAAATGCAGATGCGTTGTCAGCCGTAAGGACTAAGATAGAATGCCTCTTTTCCAGTAAAAAGGGTCTCCGGTTCTCTACACTCACCATACGAAACACAGCAGCATTAAGCTGCTATTTTACGCTGGTATTCTGTGAGAGCGTGGTCCTTCCCCGGTCAAGCCGACCCATTCGTGCTACAACTATACTATTAATATAGCTGCAGCATGGCTCTACCACGTAAAAGATACTTGTTGTGATACTTGTTAATAATAATCTTAGAAATATGTAGATGCTGTGGCCTAATAACACCATGTCTATCCCCGATTATGATTCAAAATGCAAATGCTTTGTCATCTTTGAGGACTAAGAATTAAAATGCCTAGTTTGGTTACCAGTAAAAAGGGTTTCCAGTTCTCGTCAAATATCATACGCAACACAGTGGCTTTATGGTGCTATTTCACGCTGGCATTCTGCACGAGCATGGTCCTTTCCCAGTCGAGCAAATGGGTCCCATTTGTGTTGTAGATAATACGGTGCAGTAGTGATGGGCAATTTGCCAAAAACTTTAAATCTTGGAATTTTTTCAGAAATATATTAAAATGAGATTTTTACGGGAAAATCATTTTAAAAGCTTTGCTTTTGTTTTAAGAAAAAAAAATTCGAAGACATGTGAAGTTCACCAACACGCGTTGGGGTAGCGCGGCGGACATTTCCCTCTCAGAAATGAGGGGAGGCCTGTGCCCAGCTGTGGGACGTATATATACTGTAACTTTAACTCTTTGTTTTAAAACTTGCAGTTTATTTCTACCACGTTTACGTGTCTATAGATTGTTAATTGTTATAATCTTAATTTGTTCTAGCAACACCAGTGCCACTACGACAAAAACAACTGACTCTGCAGGCAACGACACCTGTGAACCGTAATATGAACTTAGTGCCGGTGAACAATACGCCCACTGCTTTGTACAAGGGACCACGACTTCGAGTAAGTTCTGATTAGATAAGCATAGGTACAAGTGATTTTTGCTTAGAATATGATAAAAAAACGATAAAACAAACTTTACTATAATTATCAGTATCTTCGAATATATATACTTTAGGTTCACATAAAATAGTAATATACTTTATAAATTTAAGGTTATAACAAACGGCCCGTATGCTTTATTACGATAAAATATTTAATTTCAGCATAAACAATACTATTTTTTTTTAATTATTTAAATGGTGTATTAAATATTATGGCAGGATCAGGATATTAAAACTATTGCGAAAAGTATCACTATCTTGCGACATATCTCTTATACTTTAGGTTCACATAAAATAGTAATATACTTTATAAATTTAAGGTTATAACAAACGGCCCGTATCGCTTTATTACGATCAGAAAGTATCACTATCTTGCGACATATCTCTTTTTTCGTCATAAAAGTTTCAGTGAAATTTAAAGTATTTGATTCATCTTCAGTGATTCATTATTTGTACTTATCCAAAAATAATCACTTATGTCATTTTTGTTTTCATCGTACATTAGCGCCATTTTATTTTTTATCAAAATTAAATGTTATCAAACAAAGCGTCAATTATTTTTTGTAAATGGAACACAATATTGTATGTAGCTTATATGCCAAAATAATGTAATGTAATAAAATATGCCAACCAGTGCATGTTTTCAGTGAAGACCTGACGTGACTCTTCACTATTGGCTGTATGAGGAAGCTTAAAATCGCTCAGAGAGCTTTATTCCACTAGATAGAGTAACGACCTGCAGTGCGATTATGTAACTGCTGGAAATTGGGGTTAACTTCGTATTGCCTTTGACGTTTTGGAACGAAGTTCTTTATCGGACGGTACGAATTTGACGGATGGAAAAATAATAAATTATTTTAATTAAAATTTTTAATACACGCTAGTAATTCATTTATTTGTATTTGTTAATCAATAATATAACTTACGTTTATAATAATAATATATTAGAAGCGTCAGTACCTAATGGCACGGCACGGACCGCGAACTCGAAAGGTCGTGGGTTCTAATCCGCCATTCGACTACTGTCGTGAACCATTTCTAACACAAACATTTTAAGCTTACCAGAAATGGTTTAAGGGAATATTAGTAATGTTTAATAACATTACCAGTATTTAAAAAAAATACTACGAAAGGAACTTCGTTCCAACCGAGTGTTCCACGACACTCACGCGTGTTTTTTTCACTACAGGCCTTCACAAGTCTACTGCTGAACATAGGCCTACTCCAAAGAATGCCACAAAGCACGGTCCTGAGCCCCCGCCTACATCGACTTCCTGCATCTCTTACCAGTAAGACATGCACGAAGTCGATAGATGCACGTGGCTCAGTACCGTAATATTTATTTTAAAGTATGTTAATTTTTTAAGCAATATCATTTTATAAAAACTACTTTTTAATTATTTTCAGTCTGACCAACTTCCACGGCCTCTGCTGGATAGAAATCGCTCAGCGTTAGACAAGGTGGTGGACTATCTGCTAAAGGATGGACCCAACCATCGCATGGCACTTATATGCTCCGAATGTTTTTCACATAATGGTCAGTTGAATTTATTATAATACTTACACTAGAGCACAGACATATAGGCCTCTCTTAATAATTGACCATCGTTTGAGTAGGTGCGTCTTATACCTGCTGACTTTTTTACCGTGATAAGAAAAAGTGCAATAGGTGAACGAAGTAGAATATTATGGCATAGATATTTTTCAAATTTATTGTTTTTTCATTGACATTTTATCTAGTTGCCGTTTAAGGTCAAGGGCGTTTCATATCCGTTAATACCACGCGTAAAGCATGTTCCAGACGGATGTAATCCAGCGTCCTAACAGGGGTGACCATGGCGGGCGCTTGGTTTCCGCGGATTGTGTTTCGGCTATACGGATCACAAACAAGCGCCAACACGGTCGAGCTTCACTGTGAATCGCGCTCGCGTAGTTAAGTTGTAGAAATGGCCCCTAATTTGTCCAAATTTTAATCCAATATGCATGGCAAATCTCTATAGAGATTGATTAATTCACTTATAATTTCGCGTTAGCTTTGCTGGTCCGTGGATGACAATTTGCATCCGCATATGTGCGCACCCGCTGCCTGCCGCAACACAAATGTCTTTGGTATGCCGGCTAAACGGATGTAATCCACGCGCTCCAACTGCAAGGACGGTGAAGGTCAAATAAAAATTTGTATTACATCTGTCTTCTAGATGGATGGTAACAAGCAAGGTCACCTCTGTTGGGACGCTGGATTACATCCGTCTGGAACATGCTTAAAGTAGGGTGCACATGATCAGAATTTCGTTATTTTTAATCGGTATTTTATTTATTCGAATTAAAACGGTTACTTAAAAAAATTGAAAAATAGCGATGCCGTAGGCTGCGTTCACTTGTTACACAATTTTTTTCCACACGGTAAAAAGCGTCACCCGGTAAAAAGGTAACTTAGTAAGTTTATCACTTTTCTATTCAGATTTATTGTTTTAAGAGTATCCATCGCCACTTGACACACTAAGTGTGTGTCAAGTGGCGATGGATACTCTCAAACCAGAGTTATCTTCTTACTTATTTTTTCTGCCAAACAGCATTGTTCCATTGCTATGTTCCAGTTTAAAGGGTATAGAGAGTCACTATAATTACAGGCTGTAAGGCATTTTTTTTAGCATTCTTTTTGAAGGTAGCCACTCTGCCTAATCATCCCGTAGGTTTCGTAAGAGGCGACAGAGGGAAACAAATCAGGAGATGAGTAGCAGCGTCTTTCCAATAACAACTGAAAAATAAAAGAAACTGTGTTTTTTTTTTTATAGGAGAGGGGGCAAACGAGCATGCGGCTCACCTGATGGTAGTGACTACCGCCGCCCATGAACAACTGCAACACCAGGGAACCAGAGGAATTGCAGATGCGTTGCCGGCCTTTCAAAAAGGTAGGCTCTTTTCTTGAAGGTCCCTAAGTCGTATCGGTCCGGAAAAATCGCTGGTGGTAAACTATTCCACAAGGAAGTTGTGCGAGGAAAACATCTTCTAAATCGCACAGTGGTGGACCGCCAATCATCCAGATGGTGTGGATGGTATCAGGAGTTCTGCCGCGATGTGCGTTCGTGAAATGTGGCGGCTGGGATTAATCCGAACAATTCCTCAGAGCACTCCCCGTGGTAAATACGAAAGAAAATGCAAAGAGATGCAACATCTCTTCGCAGCGCCAATGAATCGAGCCGATCGGAAGGACTCGGTCGTCGACGATTCGAGCCGCTCTGCGCTGGATGCGGTCAAGTGGAAGGAGCTGGCACTGGGGAGCCCCAGCCAGAGATGGAACAGTATTCCATGTGAGGCCGAACCTGCGCCTTGTAAAGTTGCAGTCGTTGTGCCGGCATGAAATACTGTCCCGCTCTGCTGAGCACGCCAAGCTTTTAGAGGCCAATTTGGCCTTCTTCCAAGTGACTGCGAAACTGCACGTCACTCGATATGTCGACGCCGAGGATTCCGATACTGGCTGAGGCAACAAGGGAGTGCCTTGAAACTGAGGAGATACGACAAGGGGTTCTTTTAGCGGTAAACGCGCAAACTTGTGTCTTCTGAGGATTAAACTGGACTAGATTTAGTCGCCCCAATCCGAGACTTTGTTCAGCAAAGACTCGACTTCAGACACAAGTTTGTTCCGGTACTCGCGCGTGTTTTTTTCACTACAGGCCTTCACAAGTCTACTGCTGAACATAGGCCTCCTCCAAAGAATGCCACAAAGCACGGTCCTGATTTACATCGACTTCCTGCATCTCTTACCAGTAAGCCATGCACGAAGTCGATAGATGCACGTGGCTCAGTACCGTAATATTTATTTTAAAGTATGCTAATTTTTCAAGCAATATCATTTTATAAAAACTACTTTTTAATTATTTTCAGTCTGACCAACTTCCACGGCCTCTGCTGGATAGAAATCGCTCAGCGTTAGACAAGGTGGTGGACTATCTGCTAAAGGATGGACCCAACCATCGCATGGCACTTATATGCTCCGAATGTTTTTCACATAATGGTCAGTTGAATTTATTATAATACTTACACTAGAGCACAGACATATAGGCCTCTGTTAATAATTGACCATCGTTTGAGTAGGTGCGTCTTATACCTGCTGACTTTTTTACCGTGATAAGAAAAAGTGTAGGTGAACGAAGTAGAATATTATGGCATAGATATTTTTCAAATTTATTGTTTTTTCATTGACATTTTATCTAGTTGCCGTTTAAGGTCAAGGGCGTTTCAATTCGTTAATACCACGCGTAAAGCATGTTCCAGACGGATGTAATCCAGCGTCCTCACAGGGGTGATCTTGGCGGGAGCTTGGTTTCCATTGGCCGTGTGATCACAACCAAGCGCCAACACGGTCGAGCTTCACTGTGAATCACGCTCGCGTAGTTAAGTTGTAGAAATGGCTGCTAATTTGTCCAAATTTTAATTAATCCAATAAGCATAGCAAATCTCTATAGAGATTGATTAATTCACTTATAATTTCGCGTTAGCTTTGCTGGTCCGTGGATGACAATTTGCACCCGCATTTGTGCGCACCCGCTGCCTGCCGCAACACAAATGTCTTTGGTATGCCGGCTAAACGTAACAACGTCCAACTGCAAGGACGTTGAAGGTCAAATAAAAATTTGTATTACATCTGTGTTCTAGATGGATGGTAACAAGCAAGGTCACCTCTGTTGGGACGCTGGATTACATCCGTCTGGAACATGCTTAAAGTAGGGTGCACATGATCAGAATTTCGTTATTTTTAATCGGTTTTTTATTTATTCGAAATAAAACGCTTACTTAAAAAAAATTAAAAATAGCGATGCCGTAGGCTGCGTTCACTTGTTACACTATTTTTTTCCACACGGTAAAAAGCGTCACCCGGTAAAAAGGTAACTTAGTAAATTTATCACTTTTCTATTCAGATTTATTGTTTTAAGAGTATCCATCGCCACTTGAC
Organism: Parnassius orleans; assembly: GCA_029286625.1. Taxonomy (NCBI): domain Eukaryota; kingdom Metazoa; phylum Arthropoda; class Insecta; order Lepidoptera; family Papilionidae; genus Parnassius; species Parnassius orleans. Next base: position 1,979,925 of record JAGSMP010000083.1, read on the forward strand.
ACACACTTAATACACTCAAACCAGAGTTATCTTCTTACTTATTTTTTCTGCCAAACAGCATTGTGTGCACTGCTATGTTCCAGTTTAAAGGGTATAGAGAGTCACTATAATTACAGGCTGTAAGGCATTTTTTTTAGCATTCTTTTTTTGAAGGTAGCCACTCTGCCTAATCATCCCGTAGGTTTCGTAAGAGGCGACAGAGGGAAACAAATCAGGAGATGAGTAGCAGCGTCTTTCTAATAACAACTGAAAAATAAAAGAAACTGTGGTTGCCAAACCGCCCGTCATGCGGGGCTAACTATGGTAAATTTCCCCCTATGAGACTGTCTTTGGGAAGGCCTATGTTCAGCAGTGCACTTTTGAGAGGTTGTAATGTTAACGGCATTGTTTTGTAGCAGCGAATAAAGTTTATTTGTTGGCATTGAAGTAATATTACAAGAAGAGACGACGAGACTTAGTTGTTTGCAACACGCTTTAGAGCCCGCGGAATCAAACTTACTCAGTCTGTGCCATAAAAGGGTATTATATGCTTCCAACCACGCGCCCAGTACTGCCGCACAGATTTTGTTCGTGATGCCTGTTCCAGTACGTAGTACATATTAATATTGGATAAGATGTGTAAATACTGCATAAAAAATAAAAAGTGTGTGTGTCAGCTCCGACGCACGACTGGAGTAAAGTAGTACAGCCGAGAGACTGTGCTGGGGGCTGCGCAAGATAAGTTGCGCACGACATTACTTAGTCATGGAAACTAGAATACATAACGTAACGCATGACGTAACGTTTGATTTTACTCCCATAAATTTTCATACCCCGGACTTATATATGAAAATCGATTCTCAAGAAGTAAACTCAATAATGTATTATTGAATACATTTTGAGTTGTTATCAGGAAAAATCACATAGTATAATCTAAATCCATTTATTAGTGGAATATATTATGGCATATTCTGGCGAATATGATCATCTGTTTTGCAAACAAACCGTACAATTGGGTTTAGAGCATTTTACATGGTAGAGCCATGCTGCAGTTATATTAGTGATATAGTTGTGGCACGAATGGGTCTGCTCGACCGGCAAAGGACCTCGCTCTCACAGAATACCAGCGTTAAATAGAACATTGTTAAAGATAATTGTCTACTTCGTCTTATTGTCTATTTTTATATAGAAGAGAGGGACAAACGAGCATGTGGCTCACCTGATGGCAAGTGTCAACCACCGCCTATTAACAAATACAACACCAGGGAATTGCAGACACGTTGACGGCTTTTAAAAGGAGTGCTAGTTTCTTGAAGCTCCTAGTCGTATCGGTCCGACAGTAGTGGACCACCAAACATCCTGATGATGTGGATTTGTGAAATGCGTTGTTGAAATTTTGTGGCTGGAATTAATCCGAACAATTCTCTGAACACTCCCCGTGGTAAATGCGATAGAAAATGCAAAGGGATACAACTCTTCGTCTCGTCTTTCGCCTTCGTTGGTCAACGACGATTCGAGCCGCTCTGCGCTGGATGCGGTCAAGTGGAAGGAGCTGGTACTAGGGAGCCCCGGCTCAGGGATGAGAACAGTATTCCATGTTAGGCCTGCCTGACGAACCTGCCCCTTGTAAAGTTGCAAGCAGTGTGGCGGCATAAAATACTGTCCCGCTCTGCTGAGCACGCCAAGCTTTTAAGAGGCCAATTCAGCTTTCCCTTCCAAGTGACCACGAAACTGCACGTAATTCGATATGTCAACGCCGAAGATTCCGATACTGGCTGAGGTAACAAGGGGAGTGCCCTGAAATTGAGGAGTTACGACAAAGGGGTTCTTTTTAGTTGTAACCGCGCAAACTTGTGTCTTCTGGGCATTGAACTTAATTAGATTTAGTCGCCCCAATCCAAGACCTTATCCGGCAAAGACTCGACTTCAGACACAAGTTTGTTCCGGTACTCGGTGACGTTTTCCCGAGAAATATAGGCTAGGCACAGCCGGTGTATAAAGCATCACCAGTGCACTTTACTGGTTGGCAACATATTATTGATAAGCAGAAGAAACAGCGTAGGTGATAGCACTTAGCCTTGTGGAACACCAGCATACATAGGCTTGTAAATGGAGCATGCACATTCTATTACGACTTGGTTGCTCCAATCTGCAAGAAAACTGCTGATCCAGTTGCACAAATTCTCGGGAAGCCCATAGGAAGGGAGCTTCGAAAGAAGCGCTTTGTGCCAAACCTGATCGTTCGCCTGGCCTTCGCTATGTCCAAACTAATGGCCAGGTTCTCCTCTCTGCCTCAGGAAGAGTAGGGTAGCTTGGGCGTGGATGCTCAGCCAGGGATTCTCCAATACCAAGGGTGCTGGTACCCTCCTTGGATGGTTTCTTATTTAATTACACTACCATGTTAAGGGGGAGAGGGCTTAGGCTTTCGACCACCTGCACTTAACAGGCGAAGTAAACTTCTACTCCACACTGGTTATCTGTAAGGCTGGATCTCCTCGGTTCGAGCCAGTCCACCCATTCATTACATTCATTCATTACAGCTCCTCATTTCATGTCTTACCAGGTCGTCACTCCATCTAGTCTGGCCCACCCGTGCAACAGCAAAAGCTGCCGTGTGGCTCTTCCACTGTTATGTTGTCTGCCTATATTATTAACTGTAATCTACTTCTTCATTGTTTATAACTGTAGGCTAACACATAATACTTAGTAGTAAGTAGCTTTGCTTTATTATGCCCTGCAGTGGGCGACAAGGAGCTGATGATGAAGTAGGTTTGCACCTTTAAAGTATTTAGTTTAGTTTAAATAGGGCCCCAATTTCATTTTTGCCCCGGGGCCCTTGGTTACATAGCTACGCCACTGCAAAAGTCCACTGCTGAACATAGACCTTCCGGGCGGGTTGGCAACCGCAAATTTTCATTATTTTCAGTAGTTATCAAGAAGATGCTGCTGCCCATCTCCTGTTCCAGTTTCCAACTGTCTCCTCTTAACACCCACGAGATGATATGGGGTAGTGGATATTCTTACACCGCCACTACACAGTTAACAATTACTTGAATAGTTTGTTTGTTCTCGTGTCAGGCATGGCGATGGTGGAGGAGTTCGAGTACGTGTCGTACGCGTGCGCGTACTGCGGGCGGCTGAACCCGGCGCGCAAGCAGCGCCCCGCCGCGCCGCCGCTGCAGCCCGTGCGCTCGCTGCCCGCGCCCGCGCACGCGCCCGCCTCGGTCAGTGCGCCCACATTACGCTCCAAATACTTAGAAGAGTAGATCTACGTATACTACTCTACGGGCTCTGCGGCCTTAGTACATTGCGCACTAAGTTACTTTCATCATCATCATCATTACAGCCCTTCACAAGTCCACTTCTGAACAAAGGCCTCCCCCAAGGAATGCCACAAAACACGGTTATGAGCCACCTGCATCCATCGACTTCCTGCATTTAGTGGGGGGCGCCCTACACTTCGCCACTCGAATACCTTTTTTCCCCATCGGTTGTCGGTTCTTCAAGCTATATGGCCGGCCCATTGCCACTTCAGCTTACTAATTTGTTGGGTTATGTCAGTCACTCTGGTTCTACTGCGGATATCCTCATTTCTAAATTTATCACGTACAACTAGTGCGTGTTGCCAGTGATGACCTATGGATCTGAGACGTGGTCCTTCACTGCTGGCCGTATGAGCAAGCTCAAGGTCGCTCAGCGAGCTATGGAGAGGGCTATGCTCATGGTTTCTATGCGTGATAAGTTACATTCAATGAGAGCTAATATTCTTTTTCACCAGATGTTGCTAGTATGGACTGACGTGAAGTTTTTTTGTTACACAATGTCATATAGTTGAGAATTTGCGTTTTAAAAAAAATAACGTTTTCTAGAGTATTAGATAAGTATACACAACAATGCCTCAGTGGTTTATTCCTTAATGTTTTGCACATTATTTAACTCTTTTTTATTTCTTTACTTTTAGTAATATCTTTAGTTTGGTTTATTCATTTCTAATCTATTTAATATAAAATATAACTAATATTACAAAAAAGCATTAAATCATAAATTAACTATAAAATTAACTTCCCTGCCATGTAATTTGCCAAATGTTTCACCTCGCCTTTTAAGTGGCGCGCAAAAGAAGTCGTGGATACCCTCATTCTCCGTAAATACTTTAGGCGACTGCGTGCGGCCAAAAAGACTAGTTCTTTGTTTTTTAAACGGCGAACGTTGTTTTAGCACGCCCGTACACTGCCCGTGTCCCGCCCCCGCCTCGATAAGTGCACCCACAGGCGCAAAGACTTCTATGTATACTACTATACCGGCTCTGCGGCCTTAGTACACTGCGCAATAAGCTAAGTTCAATTTTCCGTATAAGTAGCGGCACGAAAGTCTAGCGGTGACCATTATTGCGCATAAATCGCGCTGATTGGCTTATTGCTCATAAGTCGCACAGATTGGCTCGTGTGTATCGTTCGCACGCGCTGATTGGCTCTCCAGTCGCATTCGTGCAATTCAATTCGTGCGCGTCCCCTCCATGTTTCGTGCAGCGATAGACTTACGTGCCGCGACTTGTAATAGGGTATTTTACACCATGTAAAAAAAAAATATTTATGATAGATTTTGTAAAAAGTAAACGGGAAATATTGATTTCTATTTATAAAAATGCATTATAAATTTTATATTTCAATTTTAAGAATATTTTTTTATATGTGCCTCAAATCTGCAAAACGCTGTCCACCATATTAGATACCGTCGTGACGTCACTGTCACTGGTGAAGAGAACTAGCTAATGTGCTGTGTTATTTCGAAATTTTTAAAGTTATCATTACGATTGTTGAGTTTTGTTCCGAATTTTATTGAAAAGGCATCATGGAAGACGGATTCGTAAAAGCAGAAAGTACTAATCTAACATTAACAGAACTTTAACAGTTTTATCTATCTATTAACATCTAAGTTTAACAGAACCCATAATCTTTATTGTGTCTAATTTTCCATGTCATTTTCCAGCTAAAACATGCAATAATCTTTATGACATTTGAAATCAAAGCGAGTTTATTACTTCGCTTTTAGCACTAATGTTATAGATATTATAATATAAGCTTAGGTGAGAAAATCTTTTTGTTATATTTTTTGTACAAACCATGTCATTATTGGCATATAATAGAAGAAAACACGAATTAAGTAAAACACTGCACTGCACTTGAAAGGGTTGTCAAAATGGCCCACAAAGGGCGGGACAGACGAGCGATTAACCTAATTTATTACAAAATTTGACTTGCAATAGGTCATGCACCTATTATGTCATGATGTTTTGTTTTGTATAAACGATAGTTAAATATAAATCATACTTATATCAAAGTGATCTTCACAGAAGTATAGTTTAGATTTTGTAGACAATTCCTTCGGGTCTCTTCTTGCCAGTTTTAACCAAGTATTTCTCATATTTAAATCAGTTGGCACTTGAATTCATAACTTCCCCGGCGTTCATATGCTCGTATTTTTGCATTCAGGCACAACACAACAATGACATAGATTATAACTCATAATTAATCATCCAAAAGTATCTTATTCCTTTGAAAAATAGGCAAAATTCTAGGACAGTGACGTCACGAGTTGAACAGCATGGCGGCTATTGTTTTCACGCGAAAATTTAAAACGATAGATTAAAAGTAATTTTTATGGCACTATTCGGTTTAAAAAAATTATATAAAAATTATAGTGGTTCATTATCACTCTAGGGTTCATTTAAAACACTTTTTAAAATGGGTGTAATACCCTATTCCTTTCGTCGACTGCGAGCGGTCGAAAAGTAGCTCTTTGTTTTGTAAACCACTGATATTGGTTAATGTTAATAACATTAAACAATATCAGTGTTAGATTGTTGCAAACTGCGTTTGTTATTAAGAAAACGCTGTCATTATTTATGTGCGTACTTTGTAACGCGATTTGAAGTTTATTTCATATACGTAAATTTATTTGGTATTTGTCTAAAAACAGCAACTGTCGTAAATGAAAAATACAACCGCGTGGCATATTTACTATGTCAACTCGCGCGCCCTGCGGGGGATCCATAGCTGTGACAAAGTTTTGTCCTGAATTGCCAGTCAAGTAGTATACAGGTTGTCCCAGAAGTCGACGTCAAACCGGAATCGGGTGTTAGGTCAAGTCATAATAGTTAACAGAAAAATATAATAAAAACATCTTTGCTATGTATTTTAAAAATTACAGGCATTCATAAAAAATCGAGAAAATCTACACCCTGTGACGGTATTTTAACTCCTATTGCTACAAATTTTATCTTTTTTTTAATTTTCTTTTTATTATGTAAACCTGAATAATGCTTCTGAAAACTTTTGCTTAAAATTTACAGCCAACTGCTCCAGTCCAGAAGGAAATGTAATTTTTTTCCCAACCAAGTATTCAAAATTATTACTTTGCCCAGTTTTATATGACTGTACTGGAAAAAAATGTACTACACGAGTTTGACAAGTAACTTTAAAAGTTAGCGCATTTAATAAGGATTCCAAAATGTTATAACACTTGCAAGAGTATTGGTTAAATTATGGAAAAAAAATTTTTTTTTTAAAGAAACCCAGCTATAAATTAATTTTCCTTACCTGTCTAAAATGATTTTTGTGTACCCCAAAGCTTTCCTCAAGCCTGTTACTTAAGATTCTAGTTTGAATGAAACGGAGGGAACCAGTTGACGAAGTGTGAGCGAGACAGAAATCCTCTTTTCAGGTTGTCCAAAATCACCACTAGCCATAGTAATGTTGACTCAGTGTATTTGCTTTAAAATTAGGATTATCATTATTTTTTAGAAAAGTTTTAAATTAATTAATTAAACATCGATTGTTTGAATGCTAACATTTATTATACTCACAAAATGTCTTTAATTAAACAAACAAAATGCCTTATTTAAAAGCAAATTATTTTACAGCAAATGCTCAAACTGCCTTCCTTCACTCGCAATGCACGCTCGGCATCTAAAAAAGAATCGCGTTATCACACGAGCGATCTACCATTATTTACAAATTCAGCCGCTTTAGTTAGTCTTTGCCGTAGCTCAGCTACATTTTCAATCGGTTTTAAATAAAATTTTTCTTTGACGGCTTTCACTCAAATTAGAATCTTAAGTAACATGCTTGAGGAAAGCCTTGGGGTACACAAAAATCATTTTAGACAGGTAAGGAAAATTAATTTACAGCTAGGCTTCTTTAAAAAAATTTTTTTTCCATAATTTAACAATCTTGCAAGTGTTATACCATTTTGGAATTCTTATTAAATGCGCCAACTGTTAAAGTTACTTTCCAAACTCGTGTAGTACATTTTTTTTTCAGTACAGTCATTTAAAACTGGGCAAAAAAAATTTTTTGAATACTTGGTTGGGAAAAAAATTACATTTTCTTCTGGACTGGAGCAGTTGGCTGTGAATTTTAAGCAACAGTTTTCAGAAGCATTATTCAGGATTACATAATAAAAAGAAAATTTAAAAAAAAACTTAAAATTTGTAGCAACAGGAGTTAAAAGACCGTCACAGGGTAGATTTTCTCGATTTTTTATAAATGCCTGTAATTTTTAAAATATGTGGGTTAGATGCTAGGCAAATGAAAATGACTTTACTCTTCCAAGAATGTATATATTTCACTTTATACTGGTACGGTATAAAATTACAAGTATGTAGCAAAACAAAAAAAAGAGATGGAAAAGAAATATAAGTAATTGGATGTATGGAATACTCGAGGTTGAAAGCCGAGAATAAGTTTGCCGCGATTTAAAAGAACCGTTATTACGGCGGCGCGAGCGTGGGGTCTAGCGCTGAGGTCGTTTAAATGCAAACTGCCGGTTAAAAACGAAGGCGCCCGGACTGTCACGAAAGCGGCTTGAACGGAGCCGAGCATTGCCGACCTCAACCGACACGAACATTCACTAAACAAACAAAATAATATATGACAAAATTGCATGTCGCCACATCAGCCCCCCCGGAGACCTTTAGGGTCGATAGAAATCAGGGAATCGTACTTGGCGACCGTAGCGAGACGTCCTGAATTGCGGAGGAGTTGGAAGTGCTCTTGTACCATCGTTAGTCCCATGCATCATAGGCACAGTCGACGACGCACCAGAACTACCTGGTTCATCCGTCAGGATATAGGCCGGTTTCAACCTGTCGATAGATATGTTAACTATTCTACCAGCAACGTCGAAGCAACTAATACGTCATCGATGTACGCAAAGCAGAACTCGAGACCCCTGAGGACCTCGTCCATGAAGCGCTGAAAGGTTTGCGCTGCATTTCTCAGGCCAAAGTTCATTAGTGGGAACTCAAAAAGTCCGAAGGGTGTCGTAATAGCTGTTTCCTCTACATCCTCTATCGCAACCGGTATCTGATGGTACGCTCGCACTAAGTCTAATCTACTAAAAATTTTACTATTAAAGAGATTGTGCGAAAAGTCAGCAATGTGGCGTACTGGATAACAATCTGGTATCGTGCGAGCATTGAGTGCACGGTAATCCCCACAGGGTCGCCAACCTTCACCTTTTTTTGGCACTAAATGGAGGGGTGACGACCATGAGCTCTCCGACCTACGCGCTATACCCGTACGAACCATTTCTTCAAACTCCTGCTTCGCAATTTTTAGGCGGTCAGGTGCTAGTCGCCTTGGTCGCGAACACACAGGTGGGCCTGGGGTCGTTCTGATATAATGCTGCGTATGGTGCTTGATTTTCGGCTCCAAAGGAGCTCCGACCGGCCGCATTATATCAGGATATTCTTGGAGTATCCGATGGAACGGTGAATCACCTGAAATGACCTTTATGTGAGGGCACGGGCAAGCAAATGCAATCGAGGCGACTGATGTAAGCGAAGTGCAATTATCAATTAATCGCGAATTACGCACGTGAACGAGTCAGTTATAGAAGGATAGAAAGTCTACGCCAACTACGCCAACGCTCCCCGCCGGGCAAGGTGTTCTGCCAGGGGAGCGGCCAACGCTCCGAGTGGTAGTTCGGAGCTATTGTATATATACTGTTTTTAATTCGGAACTTTGATAGCGCGATTTAGGCTTCGATGTATTTTCGCTTGTGGCGCGACGACAGCGCCGCCACAAATACATAGCAAATATATTTTTTTAATATTTTTCTGTTAACTATTATGACTTGACCTATCACCCGATTCCGGCTTGATGTCGACTTCTGGGACAGCCTGTATACATAGAAGTCTTTGCTCGGAGCAAACGAGCCACCGCTCACAGACACTCGCCCGTCACAATCACGGTTTTCGGTGACCACGACAAATGATTATCTCCACAAAATATTTTAAATAAAGCTCAGGGGGTTATTTGCATGCTAAATATGTAATACAAAATATTTTTTTTGATTGTCGATATTCAATAGAATCTACAAATTAGAACTCCCAAATCATGTCTCCGAGAGTTTTTGCCTAAACATGCATCGGGAGAATGATTATTACTAAATAAATAAATAAGTTATCGAAAATTCGCTTTGAGCTTATTGTAGTAGAGAAAACGAACTATTTTGACCAAGTAATTGTTATTTCAAGCAACCAACGAAAAACATACAATTTCAACGAGGAAACGTTGTAATTTCGCGTTTTTTTGTAATACTCCTCTTAAGACATATCACCATTTTTAAAACTTTTGTCATTCTTCCTTTCTGTCTGTCGAGGCTAATCTTCGAAATGGCTAAACCGATAGTGATGAAACTTTAGGAACGAATAGAGGGCAATACCAGGACTGATCTAGTATATATTTTACCTGAAAAACTTGAAACTATTTAAAAAAAAATGTGCGTGTAATTGTGTACACACGTAAGAAGTGAAACTTCTTTACGACATATCATTCCTCCTTTATTTTATATTTTACATAAGTAGGTTAGATAATAGTATACTCATGCAGCCTCGGTGGTGAAACTTTTATTTAAATACCGTACTAAATTTCTACACTACGTCGATGAAGTAGTATCACTTAAAAAAAAATGATAAAATAAATAGTTAAATCTTAATAACGTTACATTAAGAGATCCAATCAAAGCCAGGACGAGTCGATAGTATAATATAAATATTATGTAGCTGAACATATATAATAGGCAAAAATTTTACCTATATACGTATGAAATGAAACTTGCTCTTTCGTTACAGGTAGTGGCGACGACGATTCATCAGCTGAGAGTTCCGCCAGCGATAGTGAAGAAGAAAGAAAATATAACGTGTCAAATGTTGAGAATATGGACGGTAATTTAAATTTAAAATTTAAAGCAGTTTGAAAAAAGATCATTTAAATATGTGTAGAAAAAAGATCATTTAATATAGTATGGCTACGATGACGATTCGAATATAGAACCAGAGTATGAAACCTACCCAACTGCAGAGGTGTAAGACAGTGACGTCCGTTGCATTCTAAGCTTCGTGCTTCATGAATTACAAAGCGCATTTCATGGAGTCTCTCCTTATAATGTATCTTGGATTCGTTGTAGAAATAGTTCCTACAATTATATCATTTTATTAGAAAATTATTAAGGTACATTTTTCTTTGCTAAATCCAATATTTCATAGCTGTAGGTTGTTGATGAATAGTCCAGATCCAGAAATATCTGTGATGCAAGCTATGGAAATATCTGGCGCCTTGACGTACTATGATGTCAAATATATTTGTATAAAGGTTTTGAAATGGATGTGCCTGTGGCAAAGAAATACATATACTTTAGGAAAGGTTGATTGATAATGACTGATTAAGATTGAAAATATTTTTAGCACTATTATAGTGTTCTATATTTTTAACTTAATAAACCTTACTATAAGGGAGGTCTATTTCGATAAGTGTACTGTATATTATGAGCCGACTAGCAGGGATAAAGAACTTAAATTAAATATATAAAATTAAATATATTTGGTGTCTTGACAACATGAAATGATTTTGTTACACTCGTCAAAATTTTGTTACAGTGTCGGAAGCTGAAGTGGATCGGCCCCCCTCTCCAACGGAGGAGGAACCGAAATCCCCCATTGAGAAGAAAGAAGACTGAACGACTATTGTCAATTGTTCTACTTCCCTGCAATGTTCCACACTACTCGGACATCTTTCGAGCGGTGTAGGATAACTTCCTAATCTGTTGAAAAAGTTGTTTTTTATATTTGGAGCGATATGAAAGACTTTCGTAATTACGACTTTTCGTTATCTATACAAGTTTTTAAAATTTATCATCATTGTTAATGGATAAATATCAGAAATTTATTAGTTATTTGATATTTTGTAATGAATTTAATTACGGGCGGTTTCATAAGCTTCAGCTTCATGCTTTAAATTGGACAATGTTCCATTTCGAACATTTTGTAGACGATTGCACAGCTTATAATGTTAACCTGCTAGAATGGAATGAATGCAAATTAATGAATGATATGTCAGTTTCATTTCTAACAGAATACCTGTTAGACATAAAACTGACGGTTGCCCATTTTGGAAGTAAAACATGCCATTTTGTGCTTAACCCTCTCTAATTTATACGGAGAGGATATTCGTAGCGTGCACTATGACAAGATGCCTGTAAAATTTAAAACATTGGCATCAAAAAGCAATATAAGAGGGTAAACACTAAAAATACATTTAAAAAAAGACATGGTTACACCGGCCAGCACGTTTTGTAAAAGGAGTATAAATTATCATGATCGAGAATAAACTGTCTAACCGACAACACTGGGCTTTTTCACGCAATTGCGGTACAAACGAAGTAAATGTAGGTATTGAGATATTTTCCATGTTGTTATAAAATCACATTGACAAGTGTTCAATAAGGGTTTAAATGTAATTTTTTATTCAATAGTGGTCAAAGTGGCTTTTTTGTGTTAGCCTTTTAGCGTTTTAAATGTTTATACAATATATTATAACAGTTTTTTATGATTGCAAAAGTAATAAAATAATGTGCCTTGCGAAATTTTAGCGATGTCAATAGTTGTGATAGAAATTACCGATTTGTTAGCAGAATATTTCATGTTATAGCTAAAATTTCACACCTTGCTTGGATTTGTATTCCAATATAACATCAACCAAGAGTTGGTATAAGATTTTTTACAGAAAAATCATGGAGATTTTGTTTACGTTTTCGATGTGTAATATATTTGTGAAAAAATAAAACAAGTAAATCCTAGCTTGTTTAAAGTTGCTAAATGTTTTTGTCTGTATATTAAATACTTTATCGGGCAATTCGTCATTCACCATCTATTTAACATCATACTATTGTGTACATGAAGCTAAAACTAGCTTGTAATTCATTTATTATGGTTTGTAAATCGTGTGCAAAAACTATTTATTATTATTTAACTAAGTCATTGATTTGAATCTTTACGTAGAATTAGCTTAGATTATATTAATTTAATAACGACTGTTAATGCTAAATTTAACGTCCAGCTTACATTGGCCTGCTACTTAATTAACAAAACATTATCATAATACAATAGCGATCTTACCATATCTATGTTCGGAATATTGATATAATAAACAAAATGTAATGTTATTTATGTTTTTATTCATCAATTTATATCTGATTCCTATATTAAAATTAAAAGCTGACAAAATCTTAATTATATCGTTGCATATTGTTTTCTTTTGTTAAAAATAAGAAAAAACTGAAAACTAAAAATTCGAACAATCGTTACACAAATATCGATTAATATTTTTAAATAAAATAAAATAATTGTACCTACTAATTTATACGATCTTTTAATTTGAGTACCGCGTTATACTAGGAACTTACCGTTTTATTGAAATTTCTATGTTGGTGATATTTTAATATTTTTGGTTGTATTCTAAAATCAAACTGTTTTTGGTAGAATTACAGTAAAGCATAATAAATTGAGTGTTGCTATTTAATTACTGTAGAAAGTTAGGAGAATTTAATATGATTTTTGGATGAATTTAAAAGACCAGCAGCATTTTTATTTCTAACCACAGAATTATTATCTATACAAAAATTGAAACATTAAAAACATGAATGATTAGTTATAACTTAATGCCGAATACAGTTAAAATATATAAGTAAGCCGTTGAGATGCGGGTAGTAATTATCGGAGAAAATTAAAGCAGAGTTAAAAAAAATCTCAAAAACGTTCGCCATCAAACCACCTTCGCTTAAAAACCAACCTGCATTTTTGAAACAAATGAGAGCCAATATTATATCACCAATTTTTAGTATTAATAAAAAAGAAATTTGTTTGCATTAAGACAATTTTGTCCGAATAAAAGAGAAAATTAAATTACGGCGATTCTTTTTTGACGATGATATACAAATTAATTTTACATATAAATTTAAAAACTGAGTATTTGTTGATCTACGAGATTACAAATCATCATCATCTCTTAAATTATAATTATGATAATATCCTATAACTCTTAAAGCTTACATTTTCTTCATATAACACGTCAGTGTTACGTTTTAATATAAACTTAAACATTTATACTCATATGCTTTATCTAGTCATTTCGTCGATGAAAACCATTGGACAATTTAACTTTCTTGAAATGAAATGATTTTTGTAGGTTTTTCGAACTTAGGGCGAGGAGTATAGTAGAGAAATAAAATCATGTAATCCCTAAAATTTCAGTCATAATTTATTGTTAATTTATTAATCCTTGATGACTATGTAACCTTTTATCATATTTAAAAAAAATACCTGAACAGTTTGTGGCCCTTGATTTTGTGTAATATGTTGACCACTTATAAATGGGGAATGCAAGTACAACCTAAACAGAAATGGCGAGGTGCAAGTGTTATTTGTAATTAATTATTGACTAACAATCTAAAAGATTTGGTGCAGTAAACAGTCAAGTTTTACACTAAATTTAACAATTTAAACATAGAGAGACAAGACTGGAGAGAACAAGTCCAATCCGTTTAATACACTATTTTTTAATCTAGATTCTAGATGGAAAAAATAGTCTAGATTCTAGAATAACTGTTAATCATAAAAAACCGTTTGAAGTTGGTTCCAGTTGTCTATGGACTGTGGCAGTAGCCAGTTACTATTAAACAATTAAAGTACCAGAAACAAAATATAAATGAGTTTTTAAGTTTTAGTAAGAAAATAATATTATATAGAATCTTAGACTAGTGTGAAAGTGTAAGCGTCTTATTCACGGTAGGTCCAGAGAAGGTCACGAAGGTTGACGTACGTAATTATTGACGTAGGTCAAGCCTACTCATTGTCGTATTGCGTCGTGCCTCGTGCATGACCTTGGCGGGACATACAGCAAGATGGACCGTGAATAAGGCGCTTAAAATCTACGATAGCATTGTAAAGGATCCGTGCATGTTATAGTTACAGATTGGAACATTACAAGCACCACTGAACTACTTGGTTCAATGCTTATAAGATGAAGATGTAACTATGGTACGCCCTAATCTGATTTTTTTATACCATATAAATAGTATGACTTTACTACCCTCTTTTTTCATATTTTCCTCTATTTTTAACAGTTAATCTGTTACACTTGCACTTTAGCAGCATTTGACAAATGCATTTCCCGTTTAGTGTTTAATTTTAATGGAAAACTAATTTGAATAATATTAAGAATTGTTTTAAGGACTGATTTCTAATAAATGGTAGTATGATAAAGAGGATAATGTTACTTTTTTGAACCAATACCCTTTTTCAATAGTGCTTTTGGAGTTTAAACATACAAATTAGTTTCGCTTAGTATAAAATTCATGATAAGAGATAAGAGAAAACAATAATAATCAATTAGTGAATAAATTACCTTCAAAATATTTTTTTTGCTCATCACATTTTTAGTATTTCTGTTTTCTTTATTTGCATTTTTATTGTTCGTAAACAAAGGTTTTAGAATCATTTTGTTGACATATTAGAAAATAATAAATTTATCTGCAGTCAGTAGCTATACAACCTTTTAGTAGATTGACAAAAACAGGAAAGAAAAAGTATTCCCAATAATTATTTTAAACTATCCTTAAATTTTGTGAATAAAGATAACTAGAATGAAGTTGTTATTGTTGAATTTGTTATTTATTATTGGAACGAAGTTCCTTATCGGACGGTACGAATTTGGCGGATGCGGGCTAGGCGAGAAAAAGTGTAAGATTTTTCTGTCACGACCCCTTCTGACGTATTGTAGACGACCTTGGCGGCCATAAGGAAGCGAGATGGAATTATATCCATCTCCCTCGCACTTTTTCTTATCTAGCCATGAAAGAAATATTATTTTATTTTAAATGACGCTTCATTTTAATAGACGCTAGTAATTCATTTATTTGTATTTGTTAATAATATAATACGTTTATCAATAACAATACACTACGAAAGGAACTTCGTTCCAACCGAGTGTTCCACGACACTCACGCATGTTTTTTACTTGTATCATTGATTGTTTAGCCATTTTGTATTGAATATAAGCAACAACTTTATCAGTCTTTCATTTGAATCTTAAACGGTAAGTTATAGTGCATCATTATTAATTATTCATATTCATAATCTACATTGTGAAAAATGCACGTCTGAAAACAATTAATACTACCCGTGTTTTTAAGAATGGGATTAAAAATGACATCGCCTATATTCACCTCTCGTTCGCACACTGTCTTTATCTATACTCACACCCGCCGGTAAAGACTGCAAAAATTACGTTCCGCTATGTGTTTTTCGTACTTTCTATAACTTCAGTGCAATTTGTGAAACACACAACACAACAAAATGCCATATCTACAAAAAAAATCAGTCCGGTTTTGCGTTCTTTTTTGTATTATTTTTTGTTCTAATTTTTGTATAAAAAATTTACATCCCATTGAGACATGAATAACCATTTTTTATATTTTCGTGTGTCTGTCTGTCCGAGCTAATCTCCGTAATGGCTGATAAAACTTCACAAACAAATAGAGAGTAATACCAGGAGTTATCTAAACTAAATTTTATCTGAAATTAGATTTTATTATAAGAATATTGATAAGATAAAATAAATGGTCTTTAATGATTACCTTATGTCGTCAATTAGCTCCCACCCAGGCGAAGCCAGAAAGGGTCCCTAGTTATTAATGTTATTTTAAATGAATGTGCCAATTTGCGTTTACAGTTCTTTTCAAATGTTTTCCCATTAATAGAAAATTTCCATTTAACCGAATAATATAACGATATAGACAGATCTCCAAATGCATGCGGCGGGACTTACGCAACTTTAATACTGTTCGTATTGAAGAAGCGATCGAGCGGGCCAGGGCTCCAAAGTTTGCCAGAAAGAGCCAACTGTCGAAGCTGAAGACCGAATGTGGCAGCATCGTTTCCGGGACACCTGAGATTTTGAGTGAGATTGTGAGGTTCTATGGGCAGCTGTACACGTCATCGTTGGAGCCACGCGCAAGTGTTAATAACGATCCAAGAGCAAGTCTTATCCGACACTATTCCGATTATATCCCGGACGTCAGTCTGAGCGAGATTAGAATGGCTCTCCAGCACCTTAAAAACGGCAAGTCCCCGGGCGAGGATGGAATTACAGCGGAGCTTCTGAAAGCGGGTGGAAAACCGGTACTTGAAGTCCTTCAGAAGCTCTTTAATTCCGTCCTCCATGGTGGCACTACTCCGGAGGCGTGGAGCAGAAGTGCGGTGGACAATGGAAGAACAAGAGTTCTTCAAGAAGGCGACAACGCTCTCTTGAAGAAATACAGACCGACTTCCCTTCTGAGCCGCGTCTACGTGCTGTTTTCGAGAGTCATTACGAATCGTCTCGCATGCAGACTCGACGATTTCCAGCCTCCCGAACAAGCCGATTTCCGAAAAGGCTTTAGCACCATAGACCACATACATACCCTCCGGCAAATTGTACAGAAGAACGAAGACTACAATTTGCCACTTTGTCTTGCGTATGTGGACTATGAGACTATACTATATATAACTATGACTATGATTCCGTCGAAATTTGGGCAGTGCTGCAGCCCCTTCAGCGGTGCCAAGTGGACTGTCGGTATATCGAAGTGCTGAAGTGTTTGTACAGTAGGGCTACGATGGCTATCCGAGTACAGAACCAGAGTACGAAACCTATCGAACTGCAGAGAGGTGTATGACAGGGTGACGTAATATCTCCGAAACTCTTCACTGCTGCGTTGGAAGACGTTTTCAAGCTACTGGACTGGAAAGGATACAGTATTATCGTCAATGGCGAGTACATCACTCACCTAAGCACTATGCTCAATGACCTCAATAGTGTCTCCCAACGGATAGGTTTTAAGATGAACATGGACAAAACAAAAATCATGTTTAACGTCCATGTCACACCTATGCCGGTAGTTGTTGGGAGCACTAAGCTCGAAGTTGTTGACGAATATGTTTACCTGGGACAACTAGTCCCACTAGGTAAGTCCAACTTTGACCGAGAGGTCAATCGACGGATTCAACTCGGCTGGGCAGCGTTCGGGAGATTACGACACATCTTCTCGTCAGACATACCTCAAAAACTTAAAACTAGATTATACAACCAGTGCGTGTTGCCAGTGATGACCTATGGATCTGAGACGTGGTCCTTCACTGCTGGACGTATGAGGAAGCTCAAAGTCGTTCAGCGAGCTATGGAGAGGGCTATGCTCGGCGTCTCTCTGCGTGATAGACTTAAAAACGAGGATATCCGCAGTAAAACAAGAGTAACCGACAAAGCCCAAAGAATTAGTATGCTGAAGTGGCAATGGGCCGGCCATATAGCTCGAAGAACCGACAACCGATGGGGAAGAAAGGTTCTCGAGTGGCAGCCTCGTACCGGCAAGCGAAGTGTAGGGCGTCCCCCCACTAGATGGAGTGACGACCTGGTAAGACATGCAGGAAGTCAATGGATGCAGGTGGCTAGGGACCGTGCTTTGTGGCATTCCTTGGCGTAGGCCTATGTTCAGCAGTGGACTTGTGAAGGGCTGTAATGATGATGATGATAACGATATACCGTTGTTAGCGGATTTTCGCTATTGGTATTGTGCATGTTGACGGTACGGGCTCGATGAGCCGCCATTTCTAATCCCATTCGCTATCGGTACGAAGTATTTTTAATTTATTCAGACATGTATATCCATGGCGGTTATGTTAATGTTTTATGTCTCTGTTTTTTTCTGACTCTTTCTAAGATACTATATGGTTTAGTAGATCAAATCAAGCCCTTCAGGGTAAATAATGTTCGTTGAGATCAAGTTTCGTCATTGCGCTCGATCTGCGGTTGGGTTTCTGCCGCGCTCGTTGGCACGTCTCTGTCTAACGTAACTGTCGTCCTCGTTTATTTTCTGCCTTCAAATTTGCCAGTGATCATTAATTTTTCTAGATTATGGAGCACCGACGTGAAATAATATTGTAAAATTGTTAAAGCATTTATCGTCGGCAGTCTGATGGATAATCAACGATTATCTAGTTGTGGATAAATAACCATGCGTATGTTGCATTCTGTTGTGGAGCGGAGACAACTGAATGCAACATATGACAGTATGTCGTATTCTTTAATATACACAAAAGTTTTCGCGATTCTTGGCTTTAAGACGCACATTAAGGATTGGTTCCAAGTGATTGAAAGAACTGGTGTTACAATTGTGAGCATGATGATGGAAACATGATGATGGTGCCGTCAAAAATGTTCAACTGAAGAAGACGATTTAATTTAAAATAGCAGTTACATGATATATTATTGATGTTGATTTAGTAATAATTGTGTTGATTTAGTGATTATTAACATTTTGTTAACGTTTTGTTACACAGTATGTAATAATTAAGGAAAACAATTACTAATATATCGTTTTTCTTTCTTTCGTAATAAACAAAAATTTGTTTAGTCTTTTGTTAGTGGTTTTAGCAAGTTGAATCTGGTGGAGAACTAGTTTTGTTGATGGCAACACTGTAACTAATAACACAATAAATATTATCAAAGAGAATATAATCACTACGTTAAGCCAGGCCTCTGTCACTCTTGCTACCTGCGTGAAATAATTACCTACAATCGCGAGGCGCCCCCGGGATAGAACGCAGTCGGGGTTAGCGCGTTCCAGGCGATTGAATGTTAAAGTTTTTTAACGCTGTTTATAATAGTTTTATTTGATAAATGATAATGACAAAACGTCGTTCCTACTATAATTGTTGCGTGGATGGATGCTTAATGAGCAAACAAAAGGATTCAGATATATCATTTTTAAGTTACGGAAGGATAATGAAATGTTTGTTAGATAGGTACTTATAGCGAAAAAAATAATTAAGTAATAATTTTAACTACAGAAGTAATACTTAAGCACTTTATTACAAAACTTTTAGTTGTTGCTTTAGTTGCTTTAGTATTAGTTGAAATTTACTTCACTATGCAAGTACCTACTTACATACCTATACTTGTCTTTTGTAATTAAAATATTATTAAGTTATAATAATACAAAATAGTGAAATTAAAACTTTGTTTACAAGATTTTTAACTAAGTAGAATACGATCACATTTCTGTTAGGAATCGTATTTCGGGTTTATTTGTTGTTTACACCATCTACCTATTTCTTCCGAGCCAAACATCGCGATTCCAGACGAATGGCCTTGCAAGTTGCATGCTTTGCGCATCACAGAACTCACATAGTAGCAGAAATATGGTCGATCATAGTCAGAATAGGTACCTAAGTTACCTAAGTAACTTACCATTTCACAATGTATTTTTCTCTTTACTAACAGCCCTTAGTAACCACGGAAACTCCGTCGTGACGTAGGAAGGGGAAAAGATGCAAAGTAATACGGACACTCGCGCGCAGCGATAAAGTTTTATTTAGCTTGCGTGCGCGATTTATCTGATTAATAATAACTAGGTGTGTAGGCTATTAAAACGTCGGCAAGCAGTCAACATACAAGGAGTGCAACTTCTGTATGTAGTACTATTATTATTCTGTGGTTTAGCTTTGATAATCAAAGAGTATAATAATTATATTATACAGGAATTGGTAATTTGGAACAAAGAGTATAATAAGATTTGGAACCACAGAGTATTTTTTATAAACCGGAATTTGGAAGCCACTGGCCTCTATATATACAAGTGGAAGCATAGATTACTGTATTCTTACAAATAAAAACACAGATTGATTTGTTTTAAAAGATTTTAATGGCCTTCGGCCAAACAAATAATTACGAACTTAAAACAAGCAAAATTGAAAGATTTGAAATAACGACAATCGCTAGGTATTCGAGTAGGGCTTCCGCACTCTGCGATGACCGATGGAAAAATGGACGAGTGCCGCCAGTAGCTATGAGCATTATAACGTATAGACAGTTATGGAAATGTCTTTTTACTTTATAACTTATAGATAGTTATACATAACACTCATAACTGTCTATTTCTTATAACGATCCGCAACGCACAGAGTACCTTTGAACCGCAACGCTGCAACGTTGCGTGGAATCGTGATTCCAGATATTATTATAACATCACGCACACGCTACCGTACAAAAACAAATGTTATGCCGTGTACGATAAGGACGAAACTACAGCGGGACCCATGTTGAAACGTGTAGGTGAGCGAAGCGAAATTCGAGAAATATGTTTATAAATCATGCTTGTATAACTATTTCAAAATGGCAATGTGTCTAATACAGCAATTTTAAACCTCGTGCTGTTTTTTATAAAATTCTACACAGTAAGTACAGTTTTTTGCCATATATTGAAAAATAACACTTGTTCTCCAAAATGTAAGGATTAAACTGCATTAATAGCCTTGATCTTGTTAGGACCAAATATTATTATTGACCTTCTGTCCTTCAACTTTTGAACTTCAGTTTTCATATTAATTGTGTCTCTCTGAAGAACAAGTTCAAGAATAAATTTTGCGTGTAATATTATTATTTTAAATACTTTGCTTTATTTGTTAATTCCAAGTTTATTTCAAATTTATATTGTGATATTAGTGTTCATAAAAGAATTACTAAACTAAAAACGAACAAAAACACTTTGTAAATACTTATTTCATTTAGTGATTGTAAATATAGATATAGCTTCGGTTTAGGTTGTAATATAATAAAGAAACAATGTCGCGACAAAATACAAGTATTTTGTGGGAGTTTTTCGAAAGAACTGATAATGTAAATAAAAAAGCGCGTAATATCTGTAAAAACGAATTTAGTTTTCAGACGATTTCAGGTAATCTGAAGTAACATTTACGGCAGCGATATATAGAACACGCACACACAAGTTTCGTTGGAACAGCAAACGATTGCTAGATCTTCAAGACCTGTGGACATTTTGGGTATCACAGGCCTTGCGTCAGCACCAGGGCGTAGCTACCGCCATATCAGCTTTATCAATGATACGGGGCCCCCAGATTACAGGGGCCCCGAGCGTGTATAAACAAAAATTCTAAGGATTTCTATGGGACAGAAAAGGCTATCAGATTGTCACTATTGTCTATAGAGGCAGAAAATTTAGAAAACCTGAAAGCGTAGTCAGCTATGAATGATTTAATAAATAAGTTCGCCGAATAAAAGGCAAGAAAAGTGTATATTTGATTTGAATTGTTTGGCTAGCTTAGTTCCTAGGAGTATCAATTGTAAGTAATAACTTATAATCAATATATTATTATTATTTTAACTCAATGCGAGCGTTTTTGTTCCTTGTGTGAAAATTATTTACCCTTCATTTGACGCCCCTAATAAATTTTGATACAGGGCCCGCCTAAGGCACGCTACGCCACTGGTCAGCACTAACTTAAAAAATAACTTTTTGAGCCAGCCTTCGACGTCAAATCCAACCTCCGTGATGCCGTCAGTCAGCTGGTCAGTGGTCAGCTGTACCGCAGTCTCAACTCCCTGGTATATAGTGTATTATCTATGGTCTCAACACAAACAAGAAAAAATGGATGCCTTAATTTCTAGAAACATGTCAAAAGATGAAAAGTACGAATGAGAGTTCATTTCAGCAACTAAATTAGTATTAAAATCTTTACAGTTTAAATCACGAAACGAAAATAATTTTGATGATAACTGTTCTATGACTATGACTAGGTATATTGTTAAGTTGCCGTTACATGAAAAATAGACAGTTATGAATATAGATAGTTATGATAACGTTATCCGTTGTAGCATAACGTTAACGTTACGTTATTTATAAAACACATAACGACACACCGCTAGCCGCCAGACGCAAACCGCCTTCCATATATTTTTTTTTTGGAGTTTATGGCCTGGTATCTAGGCCAAGTCTTAGGTATTTTTATTCGGTTTATTATAATTTCCCCAAATGTTTATTTATCATTCATAGTACACTGCTTCACAATATGTTAATGCGTCACATTGTGCAGCCCTTGCGAGATTTTGACGGCAACTTGAGTCAGCAGACAGCTGACAGTTGGCGATGGTATCTCATGGCGCCTAAGCAGATAGACACCTTATCTTGAGAATCACATCACCATCAGAGCACTTGTTTCACTGTTTCCACTAATAGTTCACATGCGCAGACACTTAATACACAAAATCGCACTACTTTTACATATCAAAATCCACTTCAAACCATTATTCAAACAATAATACAGGAGCAGCAAACCGCCGCCGATCAAGTTCCCGCCAAAACTCCTCCGCCTTCCATATATAGCCCGCTGCGGTGTTGCTACTCTTGATTTAGATTTTCTTCTAATGCTCGGGCCACACTAACGAGAAATGCCGTTAATTATCGCGTTGATGGGCGTTGAATGTAGGTGTGGCCATCACTTAACGCGATAATTTTACAACGGCATTAACAATGCCGTTTGCCGTTGGGCGATAATTCGAGTGGCGGTACATCAAAGAGATTAACGCACGAATTAACGCGTTGAAGCGGCCACACTACGTTTGGCTCATTGTGCACGGTGAGCGCAACGGAGTCGCACGTATGGTTGTGACAGAGTGGAATAATGAAAAAGTTATTACGTTTCTTGAGATTCTGCAAACAGAGCCATGCTTAGGCAATGATAAAATATATTCGTATAATAAAAATTTACACTCATCAAATATAGAGTAGCAGCGTCAACGTTCATCTTGCTTGAAATTCAAGCAATATTAACGTAAAGTGACCATACTGTACGTCCTGTTTTGAACGGGATTGTCCTTTCTCGGTCACCTGTCCCGTTGTCCCAAACAAAGCTCCGGGACGCAAAATAGTCCCGTTGTCTTAAACCGCGCAAAATTGGGACCGACCAAAAATAACCGAATGGGATAAATTAAAAGTTTTCGCAGAAATTCGTTGGGTGGAAGTATTCAAACATTTCACACCAACAATCTTCAACATAAATTCTTTTGCATTTTAATCGAATATATTTTATTTCTACCTGGTACAAATACTCCGTAGAAAAAAGTATTTTTCTATTATGAATAAATTGTGGGACGTCTGAAAAAAAATTACTTACAGGTTCCAGTTCTAAAGGCGATGTTGGTAACAATGTAAAATGGTCAATGTAAAAAAACTTGCCCAGAATTTTATTCTTATTTAAAATCATCACCAACTTTATTAAAGCAAGTTTGTTCCACTGACAAATATAAATATAATTAAAAAATATTGTTACGAGCTTGGGGTTCGAGACAATTAAAAACTGCCGAGTGAATTACCAAAATTGACACTTTAATTACCAACACTAATTACTACTTAACACCACACTAATAACAAAACATAATTGTACTACAGATCACTTTAGTTCGCAGTTGTATCGCTTCGAAGTATTCGCTTGTATCACCAATTCAATCTCACTCGGTCGCGGTCTATACCGGCCTTATATAGGGCCTCAGATAGTTTCCAGAACCTTCTACTGTAGAAACATCTAGAATGTTCGAGTACATATCGGTCCCGAAATTTTTAGAAGCATCTTGACTCTCCTAGTTCTGCTACTCGATACCATAGGGCGCTAGTGGCTAGTGCTGCTATGTACAAGACATTGATAGTGGCGCGCAACAATATGTTGCATTTAATAGTTACTGTCTGAGAAACTTTGCGGTACATCAAAGAGATTAACGCACGAATTAACGCGTTGAAGCGGCCACACTACGTTTGGCTCATTGTGCACGGTGAGCGCAACGGAGTCGCACGTATGGTTGTGACAGAGTGGAATAATGAAAAAGTTATTACGTTTCTTGAGATTCTGCAAACAGAGCCATGCTTAGGCAATGATAAAATATATTCGTATAATAAAAATTTACACTCATCAAATATAGAGTAGCAGCGTCAACGTTCATCTTGCTTGAAATTCAAGCAATATTAACGTAAAGTGACCATACTCGTACGTTCTGTTTTGAACGGGATTGTCCCTTTTCTCGGTCACCTGTCCCGTTGTCCCCAAACAAAGCTCCGGGACGCAAAATAGTCCCGTTGTCCTAAACCGCGCAAAAATTGGGACTGACCAAAAAATAACCGAATGGGATAAATTAAAAGTTTTCGCAGAAATTCGTTGGGTGGAAGTATTCAAACATTTCGCACCAACAATCTTCAACATAAATTCTTTTGCATTTTAATCGAATATATTTTATTTCTACCTGGTACAAATACTCCGTAGAAAAAAGTATTTTTCTATTATGAATAAATTGTGGGACGTCTGAAAAAAAAATTACTTACAGGTTCCAGTTCTAAAGGCGATGTTGATAACAATGTAAAATGGTCAATGTAAAAAAACTTGCCCAGAATTTTATTCTTATTTAAAATCTTCACCAACTTTATTAAAGCAAGTTTGTTCCACTGACAAATATAAATATAATTAAAAATTATTTTTACGAGCTTGGGGTTCGAGACAATTAAAAACTGCCTAGTGAATTAACAAAATTGACACTTTAATTACCAACACTAATTACAACTTAAAACCACACTAATAACAAAACACAATAGTACTACAGATCACTTTAGTTCGCAGTTGTATCGCTTCGAAGTATTCGCTTGTATCGCCAATTCAATCTCACTCGGTCGCGGTCTATACCGGCCTTATATAGGGACTCAGATAGTTTCCAGAACCTTCTACTGTAGAAACATCTAGAATGTTCGAGTACATATCGGTCCCGAAATTTCTAGAAGGATCTTGACTCTCCTAGTTCTGCTACTCGATACCAGAGGGCGCTAGTGGCTAGTGTTGCCATGTACAAGACATTAATAGTGGCGCGCAACAATACGTTGCATTTAATAGTTACTGTCTGAGAAACTTTGCTTTAATCAAGCTGGTGAACTGGTGATTAATTTTATTTTTTACAATTTGTTAAAATAAAAATAATTATAATTAATGTGATTATAATTATAGTGAACACTAATTGTATAAAGTTACAGTTTTTAAAGAAATAACATAATTTTTTTTTATTGTTAACCTGCTAACTGGGGAGTATAAATAAACCCATGTCCCGTTTTGAGTAAAAAAATAAATGGTCAGTTTACATTAACGCCAACTTTAACGCCGTTCAACGGCATTGAAATTGAAATGACGTTGACCGTTCAAGTGTAGCCACTCACTTTATCGCGTTAAAATTAAAGCAATAATGATTGCGTTTATGGGCATTGACGTTTCTCGTTACTGTGGCCCCGGCATAACAGTATATATATACTTTGGAAGTTTGGAACCACAGAGTCACAGACCCACAGACAGAATACTTTTTTATTGGAACGTTCACTTATAGGAACGTCAAATTATTTGCATTTTGCAGATACTTATTTGATTGATAATTATTAACAAATAAATGCATCAATTCTATGTATTTTTATAAAGATAAGATAACATAATTAATTTTTCATTGAAAACAAGGTTCTGTTTCTGTTCACGTAATCGTCACGCCTCTGTTGATAAATGAATGTTAGTTTATTCAGAATCGCGGTGGCATAAGCTTATCTGTTCGTGAAAAAGTAGAGAAGTTTTTGTGAATTAAAGATCATTTGGAAAAGTTTTGTGCAATGTCAGTGTTAAATAACTTTTCTGTATCTATAGCGAAGGGATTACGACGTGAGTATATTTTTATGTTTATTTTTATAAACGTTTCCGGACTTTTTAGTTTTTAAAACATGATCGAATTGTGTCATAGAAAATGTTAAAATATAATAAATATGATATTTACTTTTGGTTTATACACATTTTGTTATTTTTCTACACATTCATTACATAATATAGTTTTTTTTACCAAAAACTAAAAATTATATGATTCTATATTGTTGACATCTTAATGCATCTATGCTTGTTTCCTAATCACCTGATGTATTTGGACTAATTAGTGTCACCGTCATTATCAAAATAAAAACCTTACTATATGCAGGACAACACTGCTTGAGGTTTTTGGGATATAAAAGTTTACCATTAAAATTACTCACGTTTAGGGATCTTCCTCTCAATGTTCAGATTCAGCTTATTAACTTTATTCAGGTTGCTGGTCAAGGGCCTTTCTAATAATATTTGTCATTATCTGCTTGGCATGCAAATTGGTGACACCCATGCTACTGTTTCCTGTCGCTGTCCAGAGGATTTTACATCTATTATAACGTTGCGATATGCTTTTTTTGTATGTTCTATAACTTTATTCCAACTTGTCTTTGGAATCAATGATAAAATGCCATAAACTACAAAAAATATTCAGTCCGGTTTTGCTAATTTGTGAGCTATGACGCGTGCTGAGAGTTTTCTTCATAATTATTGTTGATTTTGTTTGTTAATATTTTTGCATAAAATATTTAAATAATATACATGAGTAACCATTTTTAAATTTCGTTTGTCTATCTGTCCGAGCTAATCTTCGGAAGGACTGTACCGATTGTAATAAAACTTCACAAGCAAATAGATAGTAATACCAGAAGTGATTTTGACTAAATTTTATCTGAAAAATTTAGATATTCTATTAAAATAGTAATATTGATAAGATAAAATAAATGGTCTTTAATGATTATTTTAAGTTGTCAATTAGATCCCATCCAGGCGAAGCCAGAGCGGGTCGATAGTTATTAATGTTATTTTAAAATTAGTGTTAATATTATGCCATTAATTTAAAATATCCAATTAACCAAATAATATAATGTTATAATTATATACCGTTATTAACGGGTTTTCCACTATTTGTAATCCCATTCTTAATTGTAGGGGCTGTACATATTACATTACATATTAAAAAGACTCCAAGTTTTCAGTTTCCACAATTTACAGGAGTGGCTTATGGTTACTAAAGTATGTATATTATTTTAATATTGATTTATTTAATATGATCATTTTCAACCACAAGTGCAACATAAAATTTAAGATAAAAGTTTAATTTTATTGCAAATGAATGTCAACAATCCTTATTTTTAGACATGTAAAGCCTAAATTTTAGTGTAATAAATCGAAAAAATATTTTTCTTTTGAGTAAAATTGCTTTGTAATAGAGCCATCTAGTTCCTTCTGAAGTTATGAAATTGTGGATTGTTATGAATGGATTGGATATGATAATTTTATTCATTAAGGTTAATTTTATTTATTTAATAAATTTATTAATTTTTATACTGTTTATTTTAATAGTTAAATTAACCATCTTTAAAGCACTGCACAAGGAGGAGACTGAGATAATAAAAACACTGTATTTATAAAAAAAAAAACTAGTAACTAGCAATGCTAATATTCCCTTTAACCACTACTGGTAAACTGAAAATGCTTGTGTTAGAAGTGGTTCATGACAGTAGTCGAATGGCAGACTTGAACCCACAACCTTTTGAGTTAAGTTTGCACATCCTATCATTAGGCTACTGTTGCTTACTACACTGTATTCTATCTCATTCTCTCGCAGGCTAAATCCTATAGACGTATATATATGTTTAACTCTTTTTCGTTTAGTCGAGTTTCAAATCACAACGATTCTAAAGAAGTTCTCACTTCAAAAGAATAATGTATGAATTTTCAAGACAATCTTTTTACTTCAGTTTTGTCTTCCATTTTATCTCTTGGGTTTTAGAGGTCATATAATTTTTATCATATCAGGGTTTTTTGTTTTAATTAGCAGTAATATTATATATAATACATTATATAAAAATATAGATATCGCAAGAGATATTGGTTCTCAAATATTTATTTGTATAAAGATAACATTAAGTATGTTTCTGCCCTAAACTATAAAAAGGAACATAACTGGCACTTTTATAACTGTGTGATAAATACATGTATAAATGTTTTTATTTTGTTATTATACAATAAAACTTATCTTAGTATAATTATGTAAATATCTAATGTCAATTTTCAAGTTCATTTTGCCAGGGTAATTATTTTGTTGGCTCATAATTTCCTTTTCCTGTGCAGAGTCTGTGTCCTAATCAATTAATTTTTATGTGGTTAGCGCCACTCTGCAGCTATATTATGGTTGTGGTACAAATGGGTCGGCTCAACGGAGTAGGACAACACTCACAGAATACCAGCATAAAATAGCAGCTTAGTGTTGCTGTGTTTCGTATGGTGAGTGTAGAGAACAAGAGACCCTTTTATTGGAAACAAGGCATTCCATCTCAGTCCTTAGGGGTGGCATCTTCTTAATTGAGAATAAATGGAGATGTCTATGTGGACTGTGTGCTTGTTTGTCACCTTATTCTATTAAAAAAAAATTAAATGACTGCTTACACCTAACATGCCATTGGAGAATTCATTGTATTCACCATAAGCCAAGATAAAAGAAAGAAAAAGAAGGATAGTCTTTCCTGATTCAACTATTTTAAATTAATATTGTAACTTATAGAAAATAAGTGCATTGTAATTACTCAGCTTTTATAAGTCCCATTCCTAGACACAGGCCTTTTTTCATGAAAGGGTTTTCGGAAATAATACTTAGGATAATTTAATAATTACTGAGGAGATCTGCAAGTCCACCCCAAGACAAACCCTAATCCAGTCTGTTGCACAAGAAAACAATTTATTTTTTCTTGCATTGACTACATACAATCTAGGGCCATCCAATCCTGATAATCCTGAAGCCACCATGCTTGTGTTTTGCCAGATACCTTAACCATGATTTTTTGGAAAAGGAGGGTGGTGCCTTTCAATAATGTATGTAGTTATAATATAAAGTTGACAACATGGACAGAGAAAGCAAATTCCATTCTGGGCACATGTGTTGGGCACCGAGTCACAGTTGGTTGAACGACACGCGTATGCTTTATTTTAATAAATTTTTCTCCTGATTTAAACAGTAGTATACTGAATTTAAGTTTGTTTAGGAAATCTAATTGCATATAGTCGGAGAAATAATATAATTTTTATGATGAATTAAATATTTTCAGCTTCCTCAACATTTATTCCTACACCACCTCTTTAAATTTCTACAAACAATTTCACTGATGCTGGTAGAAGTAAAATTCAGTTGCTCACATGCAAAATTTTAAACCAAGTTGTTATCTGCTCCAATGGCTCATATAGTATTAGTAACATACAATATTATAGCTGTAAGAAACATAATCTCTTGTACAGGCTTCTATACATTTTCCTGAGAACTGAGTACTGTTATGCAATTATTATTGTTTAATATTGTATAAAGCAAACAAAGTGGAAATAACAAATAACATTTTCAATGACATTGCTCTTATATCTATTTATCAGATTAAACAGTTGTGACTAATATAATACACATTGTTTATACTTTACATATGAATATTTTAAATGTATGGAATTGATAAAGAGGCAAAGAAAACTGTTTTAGTAATAAAAAAAAGATTTGGTTGTTAAAGTAACATTGACATGCAACATTTCAAATTATCATGTTTGCATGATTTAATAGAATGATTGTTATAGATCCTAATGGCAGTAAATGAATTATTCAAAAAAATTGATAAAAACTTCAGTATGTGCACCACATAATAGCTTCTGAAGTTGATGCTAAGACATAGTCTATCAAAGAGTTAAAGCTCCAATTTCAGAAGCATTAATTTGAAAATTATTTTATTTTGAAGGTTTTTACTTTTCGTTAAAATATTTTGATTTAAAAAAAATAACCCTTTTAAGTAGTCTAAGGAATATTGTAAGGACAAGGTAACAACTAGAACATCAGTTACCTTAAAATTTTCATCCCATATTTTTCCACCCTTAAAGACGGAATCTTTTTCTTTCAATTTATAAGAAACTATCCCTGTAATATAACAAAAAAAAAATGTAGAGGTCTTATTTAAATTGTAATGTGCCTAATGGTGTCAACTTAAGGGAATCTATCATTTACTCCCATGGGCTTACTATGAATTGACTACAGGGAATATATAGAAAACATTTGATGTGTTCTACAGGTAGTGTGATGATTATGGCAAAAATTTCACAGCTTATTTGAAATTAAGCTGCTTATCTAATGTAGTGGTGGTTAAGAACATCCACTAACCAATATAATCTCTTGGGTGTCGTAAGAGGCGACGGTGAAAAACTGAAACAACTGTGATTGCCAAGCGTGGCCACTAGAGCAAATTTGTTTGCCTTTTTTGATGTGCATCCTTCGCTTGTTTGGGTTACCGTTACAGCATATTAAAGTCCACTGCTGACATAGGCCTCCCTCATTATTAGGAAGATGCTGCTGCCCATTACCTGATTTGTTTCCCTCTGTCGCCTCTTACGACACCCACGGGATTATGTGGGGTAGTGGGTCGGTACCCACTACCCCACATCATCCCATGTAACGGTTATAGCCTATTAAAGTCCACTACTGAACATAGGGCTACCCCATAGATTGCCTCATAGGGCAAGCGGGTTGGCAACCGCAGTTTTTTAATTTTAGTCATTATTAGGAAGATGCTGCTGCCCATATCCTGATTTATGTGTGATATGGGGTAGTGGATATTCTTACACTGCCACTACACAATATGTGTATTTGCACTGTTTGGATATTTACACCGAATCTGCCATGTGTTGGGGCAGTAAAATCTATCTGGCATTTCCACAGTCGCCTGGCAATGAATTTTCTTACACCACCATTGCTTAGCAAAATATTTTATTTTGTAGCTAAATGTTAAAATCTCATATTAAAATAAGAGATCCATTCTTATGATAAAACCCCATTCAATTGCGCTGCTTTTTTCACTGTCTTAAAATATCTTTATTTAAAAAAAATGTAACATATAAATAAAAAGACTCAATCAAAAGACGCTGTTAAGTCTCGTGCTGTCTCTATCACTTTAAGTCAAAGTGACTGTGACACCACGAGACTTAACGACATCTTAAAATTGAGTACGGTTTGATTATTTGGCCTTATATCTTTAAATACTAATAAGTTTTAAGAGGATTGTGAAGTGCCGATACGCGGCGCGAGTAGGTATTTTCAAAAATGCTATCTGTTTCTGTGTGGCCCCAGCAATACCGCTCGTTCCGTATCGCCGTATCGTGTGATAGAGAGAGTTGCAAGTCTTGGAGGCAATTACCTACATTTCCTTTTTGAAATATTGTTTCGGGCGATAACGTTTTCAATCACCTAAATCTTTACGAAATGAGACAATTTTGATGTTATTAGATTCAGTACACTTTAATCTAGGTCTTTTTTGTAATTCAGTTTAGTTTGATTAAAAAAAACGCTCGAGAAAGTTTTTAAGAAATTAAAATAAATTAATATTTAGATGCAAATAACTTATATCGTACGCAATATTTATTTAACATAAAAACGTACGGACCTTGTTTTTCATTATATCTACAACATTATTTCTAAAAATTATGAAAATTAGACATTGTTTACGGAGGGAAAAACATTTTCGCTTTTTGTATGAAAATATACAGCTTCACAAATCCCTTAAGTATTACTTAAACGCGTGATCTTATGTTTGGTAATTGATATAAGCAACCTTAAGAGTGGCTGATAAGTTTTCATACCGATTATCTGGTAACGCGATCACCAATTCGCCTGATAAGCAAAGCCTTCCATGATGGGAAGAACCCATTCCCAACGGTGGTTTGTAGCAGGCTGATAAAGGAGAAGAGAAGGTAATAGAGCGGGAAGAATTCTAAATCCTATTTTATTTTTTGGATTATGCAGATTTAACGAAAACCTCAAACCACATGTTATGTGGTTAGCATGTTGCATAATTTAGCGCGAACATTCCAGAGATAAATAAGCAACACATACATCACACATAACGAGCGGAGATATCGTGTTGGTCAAATGTCAAAAGAAAATCAACAAATTATCGTTATTCTATGTTTATTAAAAATAATCCCAAGTCTAGTCGCCTCTTACGAGACCCACGGGATGGTATGGATATTCATACACCGCCACTATACGGTCATTGATAACTTCTCAAAACATTTTATTTATGGACAACGTCTTGCAATCGTCGTTTCTCTAGCGCTCAATTGACCTTCATACAAATAATGCGATATTTTAATTGTTGATAATTTTTTTATCTTTGGATAAGAACTTAGTAATGACTCTAAGTTATATTTACCTTTATTTAAAAAAAAATTGTCTTTGGCCTGACCTACTATACTCTTTGGCTTGACCATAGATCTAAGTAAGTTGGTGGTGGTTATTGTCGACGCTTGAGTGGTTAATATGATAAAATAATATGGACTAGCGATCCGCCCCGGCTTCGCACGGGCGATTTCGGTATCTCAACAACAGCGCCACCTAAATCCAAATGTGAATCTAAATCATCTAGGGACCCATTCAAACACACACAAAAATTTATCATAATCCGTTGCGTAGTTTAAAAGATCTAAGCGTACAGACGGAGGGAAACGACTTTGTTTTATGCTATGGAGCGATGTCGTTTGTGTGTGTGTTTATAAAAAATGAATGATTCAGTAAAAATGGAAGGCTCTTTTCATTTTCTTCACTTTTTTAATTTTATTTGTCATCCTTAGTTCTATAAAAAAATATGCCTTAATGTAAATATAAGTGTAATTTTTAATTCATTGTAATAAATTGGCGTTTTGTACGGGAGGAATATAAACTCAATTTTTTTTTGTAAAATATATTTATTTAATCAAAGTATGCACCGTTGTTATCTATGCACTTTTGCCATCTCATAGGTAGTTCATTGATCCCTTTACTAAAAAAACCATGGGGACGAGAATCAATAAACTCTTTGAAGGCAGTTTGGACTGCCGCATCGGAGTTGAATTTTTTTTCTTGTAAGAAGTTGTCCAAATTCCGGAAAAAATGGTAATCTGTTGGAACAAGGTCCGGGGAGTACGGTGGATGTCGCAGACATTCCGATTGTAGCTCATCTAACTTAGTGGTTCTTTGTTGTGCAGTGTGTGGTCTTGCGTTGTCGTGAAGCAGCAGTGGCAGTGTTTAGCAGCTAGTTCTTCCTTCATGGTGTGCAGTTGCTGACAATAGATATCTGCCGTAATCGTTTGGCCAGATTTTAGAAAGCTGTAGTGAACAACACCGGTGCTAGTCCACCACACCAAACACTCACAAGTAACTTTTTCTGACTCAATTTTCGTTTAGGACAGGATTTGGCTGGGTCTCCAGGGTTCAGCCATTGCGACGAGCGCTTCCGATTATCGTACAGTATCCACTTTTCATCACAAGTAATGATTCGATTTAAAATCCCTTCATTATTGTGTCGGTTGAGCAAAGTAACACAGCAGTCGACGCGTGTTTGCAAGTTCGATTCACTCAATTCATGAGGTACCCATCGTTCAAGTTTTTTTACTTTCCCGATTTGCTTCAAGTGGATTAATACAGTTTTATCACTTACCACGAAGCCTGCAGCTATCTCTGAAGTGATTTGTGATGGATCCGCCTCCACAATAGCCTTTAATTCTTCATTTTCCACTTTGGTCTCCGGCCGTCCACGGAGGTCGAAATTTCCAGAACGAAAACGTTGAAACCGAAAACGTACCGTGCTTTCTTTTGCGACACCAGCGCCGTACACATCATTAATCCTTCGAGCTGTTTCTGCAGCACTGGTGCCACGGTAGAACTCGTACTCGTAAATATACCGATATTTCATGTTTTCCATTGTGCGGTAATAAGCGATGTGAAAGAATAAAATAATGAGGAAAAAACAAATGAATGACTGTTTTCAAAACTCAAATGTACCAGCTAAATGAATTTATAAATTTGAATTTGGAATTCTTAACCAAAGAGGAGATATTTCAGATCAAAGTGGTCAGTACGACAAAACGCTAATTTCATATGTAAGGACCTAATATTTTATTTTTAGATACTGGCTTTTATATAGGTCGGGGAAATGGTTTCTTCGTATTTTATATACAAATTTAAGATTTTTTTTTTCAAAGTTTACTTATTTTTAATTAAAATATAAATGTGCTATTTTGTTTGATAACTTCTTGTCATCTTCTAAGGAAGTGACATAATCCCGTCGCTGTAGAAATCTTGGGATTTTTGATCAAAAAAATGCGACAAGTAGTTTTGACAGTCCTCTCTTGATGTTAACCTAACACTACCCAAAGAATTCTGAAGAGACCGAAACAGGTGAAAATCTGAGTGTGTACGGTCAGGACTATATGGTGGATGCATTAACACTTCCCAACCAAGCTCTCTCAATGTTTGCTGAGTGGCCAAAGATATGTGTGGTCTGGCGTCATCATGATGAAATACCACTCCTTTTCTGTTGAACACTTTTTTCTCAATTTCTTGCTTGAGTCTCATTAGTTTTGGCAGTAGGGATCCCAATCGATGGTTTTTCCCGGCGGTAAAAGCTCATAATAAACGATGCCCTTCCAATCCCACCATACACACAGCATCACCTTATTGCGTGTTAATCCGGGTTTCGCTACAGTCTGTGGAGCTTGACTACCATTTGACCATGATCTTTTTCGCACGTTCTTATGATCCACTTTTCAACACCAGTGATCAAACTTTTCAAAAATGGTTCGGTTTCATTATGTTTCAATAGAGAATCGCAAATGAGTATACTATTCATTAGGTTTCTTTCAGTGAGCTCGTGTGGTTCCCAAATATCGAGCTTATACAAAAAAGCCAGACTTCTTCAAATGGGTCAAATCTGTTTTGTGGTCAATCCTAAATGGTATCGACTCGTATGATCAGAACGAGCTCCATCTTAGACATGAAAATTCCCGGACTGAAAACGCTTTAACCAACTTTGTGCTACTCTTACTGACACTGCATTAGGTGGTCGGTTTTTTCACGGCTTGAGTCGCATTTTTTCCTTTTTTGTAATAAAACTACAGAATGTATCGAATTTCTTATCATCGAATCACTTATTTTGGCGGACAGAAAATCAATTGAAAAATGGCGGGAAAGTGTTTTTTTACTTTTTCTTTTTCATATTGTACTATATGTATTGATATTAAAACCAGGCGGATACAAACAGTTCAACCAAGGAGATTTTATTTAAATTTTTACAAACTAAATACGAAGAAATTTTTCCCCCGGCCATTTATTTCCCCCGTTTATTATTTAATAGTGTATCTAATTGTCTCACTGATTTAGAAATGCATGTATGAGTCACTATTGTAACTAGTATTTAGGTTATTATTAAATAAGCGGCAGTATTTGATATTAAAATTCCATTCCTCTACATACAGTTCCTCATTATTTACCAGATACGATACACTCTGCCCTTTGGGGTCTCTCAGAGAACCACTTTTTACTGGACAATACTATAATTAGATTGCATCGTTATCAGTGGAAAAATTCCGCTGTCATTATCATACTATATTATTTGCTATTGATTAATCAAATGTCATTGGGTTATTGGAGCTGTATCATTATTATCACAATAAGCGTATTGCGTAGTATTTTTTTTAAATCTAAGATTTGCTGTCAATGTGAATGTGATTACGAAACGCGTGTGCACCAAGCTTAATGAGATAAAGTTTTTGTGTGTAGTTTAATTTTATATAGGGCTTCACCACCAGGTGGAATTGTAGTTAAGCACTGGTTTATAATAAGTAAAAAAACTTGTTTAAATTAATAAAGTTTTTATTGAAATAATATGTGGACTAAATATATTAGCATTTAGATTGAGAGACATAAATGTAAAAGTCAAAGTATTTTTATGCAAAATTGACTGTTGCCAACCCGCCTATTCATCGTGGCAACAATGGCAAATATATAAGTTTGTAAGTAGTACACTTTAAGTTAGCTTTAGTTGCCTTTTGTGGAAGAAGTTTTCTAACACAATTTATCTTTTAACTTAAAAGTAGCGGTGCTTGATAAAATTTGTAATTTTGATTAAGTTCAGTTAAGTAAATAAACATTATTAATATATCTCCCCAATGAGGCATTCTATGGGAGAGCCCTATGTTCAGCAGTGGACTTTGATAGACTGTAATGAATGAATGAAAAACGTATGCCAAATCGTAAAATATTGAGCCGTAGTCCTCAATTCGTAGCATGAAATCGAGAGATAGAACGTCTGAAGCATTCTTTAACAAAAGTGCCATTACCTAATATAAGTTGAGGTCGTCAGCTCTGAGCTTAGGAATATTTACGTCTACGTGTGTATAATACACTGTACACTCATGTTATTATTTAAAAATCGTCAAAGAATTATATAAATTACAAGAAACAAACGTAAAAAGCATGACATAATAAATCTAATAAATGTAAAAACATATTTTGCACGTGTATCGATCGTACTCCGTGACGTAGTAAAGCTAAAGCGTGTGTTTCACGTGATGTAGCTAAGTGAGAAGCGTGACAACGTGATTGAGTTCTTCCATTTCTATTACTGACTATAATACCACTTCCAGGAACATTAAGATATACCACAAAATGCAAGACCGTTTAGTTATTTTAAATAACATTTTTATATAAAAATTAAATTTTCTCCGACTATAGAAGTTGCTATGTGGATTTTTTTTTAGCTCTCTTAAGTTTAATTTTTTTACCATTTTGCTTGGATTATGGAATACACAATCTCAAAAACTTTGACCTAATTATTGAGACATTAGAATGTCGTCTAACGTAACGTCTACATTAAAAACTTGACTCCCAATTTTCTATTTTTATTTTAAATTTTTCCTACAAATTTATTTAGGACCACCCGTGAAGTATTACCTATTATATAAAAATAAGAATTGTTAAAATCGGTTCACAATTGATGAAGATATCGCGTAACATATGTACAAAAAAAGCACATACAGTCTAAGAGTCATCTTCTTTTTTTAAGTCGCATAAATATGAATGTTTCTTTTGTTTGTCCCCAATGAATTCTGAAAATTTGTCCCGTATGTGTCCTGTACAATTCATGTAGTTACGATAAAACTTGGGAAATGTGTGGAATTTGATAGCTACTATCAAATTTCGCGAAGACTGTGTCTAAGGGACTTCATTAATTAGATGGACTCTTCTTAAAATCCTACACTATCAATAAACCATGTTTTGTAATAAGATATTAAGTGTTTTATCCCTAATTTACTTCTTTTAAGTAATAACATATTTATTAAAAAAAAGATTAATTAAATAGGTCCAGTCGTCTCCGAGTAATCGGTGAACATCCATAAAAAAACATTCGCGTCAAATACCTAGGAAGAACCTCTTCGTTTTTTTAGCTTGATTAAAAAGGCATTGCGCCTCTGCCGCTCAACGCTAGTCTTAATTAAATTCATACTGCTTTGTTAGATTAAGATGCACTAATTGATACTAATAATAACCGGCGAAGTGCGAGTCGGACTCGCGCATGAAAGGTTCCGTACCATCGTAATACACGTTTCTAGTAGGGGAGCCCCTTTTAATTTTTAATTTATTTTTATTATTTTTGCATGCCGTAAGCGCTAAGCGCGCAGGTATGTTCTACTAGGGCCTAAAAATTAAGATTCCAACATTTTGGCGCGTAAAATCGTATCTAGCAATCATATTGTACATATAAGTGATATAAAAAGCACATTGTCAGAAAGATAAATGATTGTTGAACTTATTAATATTTTTTTTAAATAGATTAATTGCTATTTTACATAAAAAGGGCTTCGTAAACACGATAACTTTTGAAAATATCAATTGTTCAACTCAATCTATTTTTAAAACTCTTCATCTATCATGTGGGAAGCCATTGAATGTAAATGGCAGTTTCATTTTGTTTAGTTTAGTTATTTTTTTTCGGCTGCTTAAGGTCGAAATATTCAGTGTTTTAGCAGCCTTGTATGAATTTATTTTTTACTAAATAGAGACTGCGTCTCTCACTCAGTTAGTTCGGCGTCAATCGCCGTCGTGAGCGGACACTGTATCGGTTGTTTGCAGCGGCTCAAAAAGATCGCTGTACAAATACACAATATTCGAAAAATTAAATTTCTTACATACTTGATTATAATAATAATCAGACATTTTTATTACAATATTTTAAAAGCACAGAATAAATAATAGTAGTACGTACTAAAAGTAAGTAGGATGTATATATTATAGTATATTTATACTTAAATACGTCTTGGACTTTATGGAGTGACCTGAATGATGATATGATGATCATATGAGCATTATGAGCCGTGCACTTTTGGATTTTCCAAACTTTAAAAAAAAATTGAAGTTTGACATCAAATTATCGGAAAATTGGAAGTATAATAAGGTTATTAGTGAAAACTTGTGTGTATTTAAACTACTTTAAAAAATTCCGTATAATCATGTTATACGTAATTTTTTTAATGCGCTTAGGGCATGCCCAATTGGATTTACCAATATTGTTGTTATAGCGACAACAGAAATACACATTCTGTGAATTCAACTGTCTACCTATTACGGATCATGAGATACGAGGGGTGATCCAAAAGTAATGATAATCGGTTACTTCAGGTCCGCATAAAAATCCAAAAAAAATATTTTTTGCTTGCTTATATACTCACTACGTCAGCCTAAAAAAATCATATAAATAGATCACGATTTCCGGGAGATACATTCATTTGAATACGAACTGTCAAAGTGATGACATCAACATGGAGAAAAACGAAATTAGAGCTGTCATCAAGTACCTCTGTTTGAAAAAAATGTCTCCAAAAGACATACACAGTGACTTAGTGGAAACATTGGGGACTCTGCTCCTCCATATTCTACAGTTGCACGCTGGGCCAAGGAGTTTAAACTGGGCAGAACATCCACTGAAGATGAACATCGCGAAGGACGCCCATCCACGTCCCTCACTGAAGACAACGTGAAAAAAGTCGAAGATGTTGTGTTGGCAGATCGAAGAGTGACCATCAGGCATGTAGCTGAGGTCACAGGGATCTCATATGGCAGCGTTTAAAGAATCCTTGCGAACGAGTTGCATATGAAAAAGGTCTCTGCGCGTTGGGTACCCAGAATGTTAACCGACGAGCAAAAGAAAAATCGAGTTGACATTTCGAGGGTCAATCTCGAAAAGTTCCAAGCAGATCAAGAAAATTTTTTGTTCCGTTTTGTGACTATGGACGAGACCTGGATCCACCATTTTGATCCTGAAACGAAACAACAATCGATGACTTGGAAGCGAGCCTCCTCACCGACGCCAAAGAAATTCAAAGTTTCAAGTTCGGCGGGAAAGGTTATTTCATCTGTTTTTTGGGACGCTCAAGGCATAATTATGGTGGAATATTTGGAAAAGGGAGCCACTATTACGGGCTCTTACTACGCAGACCAAATAAGAAGATTACGGGAGGCCATTAAGGAAAAAGACGCGGCAAACTGCGAGCTGGAGTGCTGTTTCACCAAGACAACGCACCGGCTCACAAAGCCGCAGTTGCGATGGCTGCCATTCAAGAAACGGGATTCGAACTGCTCGAACACCCTCCCTATTCGCCAGATCTAGCTCCTAGTGATTTCTACCTCTTTCCTCGGCTCAAGGAACGCCTCCGAGGCAAGAAATTCGAAGACGATAGCGAAGTAATGGCCGCTGTTGAAGCGTTTTGGGAGGGTGAAGACAAAGAATTTTTTTCAAAGGGGAATCCTGGGTTTAGAAAAAAGATGGACTAAATGTATTGATTTGTTAGGAGACTATGTAGAAAAATAAATTATTATTTTAACTTTAATTACCGTGTTTTATTTTCATTATCATTACTTTTGGATCACCCCTCGTACAGCCCGCTGACAGACAGACGGACGGACAGCGGAGGCTTAGTAATAGGGTCCCGGTGTCGATAGCCTTTGGGTACGGAACCCTAAAAATTTGCTCAATTGCATTAATTCTCAATCGATAGGTGTTACAAACAATCACACAGTCAACTTGTGTGACAACCCTTGCTTCTATAAAAAAAATTGAGTCGCCGTCAGATCATAAAATGTTATGATACCATGTTGTTTCGAATCGGTATCGGTATCGTTTTTAACATTTTCCATTAAACTAGTTTTTTTCAGTAGTGCATTATAAGATTTTCGTAACTTAGAGAAAACGATTCTTGTTGATCGTAGTGTTTACAATTTTTAACGATTACTTGTAATCGAAGTTGGCTTTATTTTTTCAGGTCTTCGGCAAAACAAAGAATTATGTGAAAGACTATTGCCAGGGTCGCCCACGCGCCGGCACGGCTCCAAAGATGGCAAAGATACTCGGCTTAAAATGGACAAATGCCTCATTGTATCTAAAGTTACAAGATACGAGTACGAAAGGTATTTGCTAAAATGTATTTTTTTTAATATACTAAGGGTGACAAACGACTACCAGTCCACCTGATGGTAAGTGGATGCTGTGGCCCATAGACATCTACTTATATAACCCCTGAGCACTAAGATGGAATGCCTCGTTTCCAGTAAAAAGGGCTCCGCTTCTCTACACTTATCGTACTAAACACATCAGCGTTAAGCTGGTTAAGTAAGCGTGGTTTCTTCCCGGTCGAGCCCACCCATTCCTGCTACAGGCATAATAAAGCTGCAGCGTAGCTCTACGACGTATAATTTTTTAATTTAAATGAAATAATATATACTTTTACCGTCAAATTACAAAACGTGATTTATTCGTGGTAGCCGTAATACAGCTGCAGCGTGGCTCTACCACGGACAATAAATCTAGAAACAAACCAGAGACAAACTGACAGTCCACCTGATTGTAAGTAGTTACTGCAGCCCATAAACGTCTACTTGCAACAAACTTCATATAAGAAGGGCTATAGATGCATTGTCACTTCTGAGGACTACTGCTTACCTATCCAGATGGACTACTTGTCAAAAATGAAGTCCTACCACCAACATTTCTATAACTGCTAGGAAAGGTAGAAAAAATGTTACATTTTACGAGCCATCAGCATCATTGGTCTCCTATAGAGATGGCCGCAAAGCCCGGTCTAGGGACACTGGCTCTATCAATTTCTTGCGTTTTTGCAAGATCGTTATTCCATTTAATGCGTAGTTTAAAACAATATCATATTACTTTGTTCAATTTTAATAGTTGAACACAGTTGAACAATTGAAATTGTAATAGGCTATGCCATTTAGCTACTTTTCAAGACCAATGTTTTCAATAGGCTGAATTATTAAGGTGCTTACATGAAACTCGACTTTAACGCTTTATATTCAAAGTATAAAATTATAATTTTTATACTTAAAATCGTATCCGCTGTAACCCATGCTGTGCCAATACAAGTGATAAAATTAAAAATTTTGTACAACCGATTTCAATATAAATAAAATGAGAACATCATCAATGTAGTCGAAGCTACCTACGGTGCCACAGACAGATACACAGACTGATAAACAGACAGACATAGCGGTCAAACTTATAATACCCCTCTACGTAAAACGTCGGGGGTTTAAAAAGATGCGAATATCTAGTTTTTTATCTAAAATGTTTTTAAAATTAGCATTTTTTCACGTTTTTTAAACATTTTGTTACTAACTAGCTGACCAGGCAGACATTGTTCTGCCCTTTCCGACGAACCTTTGTCCAATAAACAAGTGGTAAAATTAAAAAATTTGTATAACCGACTTCAATATAAGTAAAATGAGAACATTATCAATATAGTTGAAGTCAATTAAATACGCATTATTAAGGATGACTCAAAAACTACTGGTCAGATCTTGATCAAATTTATATGGGACCACATGAGAAGCACCAGATTTCAAATACAAAAAATAATCATCAAAATCGATTCACCTAGAAAAAAGTTCTGAGGTAACACAAAAAAAAATAGTCGAATTAAGTTCCTCCTCCTTTTTTTGAAGTCGCTTAAAAATTACCTCTGATATGTAGTATTGTTGTCCTTAATTTCGTCCATGGCGATTATTAAATAAAAATCAATAATTTGTTTCTTTATAAAATAATTGCAAATATATTGGAAAATAGTTTTCAATATTAGCCGTCATGGAGGGTGGAGATGTTGATTCGCTATTTGACTTTTTTATTGCTGGTCTTTGTCATACTGTTTGTTATATTTTAAAATATTTGAGATAACAATAATTTATAGAAACATATATCCAATAACTAATACGTTGAGTTGTAAAACAGGTTATTGGTGCGTTAACCACGTATGTTAGCCAGATCTAGAAATAGTTCGAACTTAGTTCCTTTAATCCATTGTAACCTATACATACATATATAATTTAATGTAAGTACAAAATTTTTTAGTTCCATTTTTCATATGAGGCATTTAAGATAATAAATCTATTAATTTTTAATTTGATTACGTTCATAATGACTCAGTATCGTGTAACGTAGTATCATTTTTTTGTGAAGATACTGGCAACAATAGTCATTATTATTAATTTTTTAAATCAATTACATAGTCTAATGCCATATTGAGAAGGGTGCAACCCTTAACTTATAAGAGTGCAAGAGTTAAAATTCAAATTTGATTCCGTATGAGGCATTTAAGATAATAAATCTATTAATTTTTAATTTGATTACGTTCATAATGACTCAGTATCGTGTAACATAGTATCATTGTTTTTGTAAAGATATTGGCAACAATAGTCATTATTATTAAAAAAATCTTTTTTTTATTAATGTTTTTTCGGTATACGTCACTTAATTTAAACTTCTACTTCTTACTCGTCTGGTTTTCAATGTCAATTCTCATTTGTGTATTATATTTTAAATAGTAAAAATATAATTAAACTTTTACTGAAAATAGCAAATAATATGATGTGACCATAATTTGTCATTAAAATAAAAAAAATCAAAGGGGTCAAAATTACCTAAATACCAAAGAAAGATTAATGCATTTCGATGAAAAACATATTATACACTTAAGGCTATTTATAAATTAAAATATTGTGCCGTGTGTCTGATCGAAAATATGGATCGCGAGGATCAACGTATTTATTTCTAGTTTTATTGCAGCAACACTGAAATTGATTAATAATTTTCTTTTTAGGCGCAGCCATGACTACATATCAGACAGCGAGTTGGAGACCATACTCCGAAAGCGTGGCTCTGATTTTGATGCCATGCTTGCTAACCATAAAGAACAAAAGGCATTTGAGGAAAACGTTGCTAAAAGACTACGGGAATTGGGACATCAAGTGGAAATGGCTAGCAGGTAACCAAAAATTTTTTTTTATAATATATTAATATGATTTAATGATTGCCTCGGTGGTCTACTAGTCGTATGCACGACTGCTTATAATGTGGTACCGTGATCAAACCCCGTTTCGGGCCAAAATCTGTTACAGCCTGCAGGGCGTTATTACATTCATCATGATTACATCTCTTCATAAGTCCACTGCTGAACATATTCCTCCCTCAAGGAATGCCACGGTCCTGAGCCACCTGCATCCATCGACTTCCTGCATGTCTAACCAGGTTGTCACTACATCTAGTGGGGGGCCGTACGAGGCTGCCCCTCGAAAACCTTTCTTCCCCATATTTTCCCATTATTTATTTATTCATCATCACAGTTTACCAAAGTTCACTACTGAACATAGGCCTCCCAATAGATTGTCTCATAAGGCGATCACTTGTTTAGTGTTAATTAACGACAATTCATTCATTCATACATTCCAGAAAAGTTCACTGTTGAACATAGGTCTCTTACCTCACATTGGGGATTTTGCCACAGTAGCCACGCAATGTAACCCGCCTATGGTTGGCAGCCGCAGTTTTTTTATTATTTTTAATTGTTATCAGGAAGATGCTACTGCCCATCTCCAGTTTCAGTTTCCCTCTATCGCCTCTTACGAAACTTACGGGATGACATGGAGTAGTGGATTCTCTTTGGCTGCCACTACACGTCAAACAACGTCAGTATGGTCGGCTAATTAACCACCTTTGACCAAACTTTACAGTTCATAGTGCAACAGTTGCAGTTTTACTGCCGCTCGCCAATCTTTTTGTTAAGTTTGGTAAATATGTTAAATGTTAAATCTTAGGATTCTTCTTTAGGCTTATAATACACTT
This sequence comes from Parnassius orleans, assembly GCA_029286625.1. Classification (NCBI taxonomy): domain Eukaryota; kingdom Metazoa; phylum Arthropoda; class Insecta; order Lepidoptera; family Papilionidae; genus Parnassius; species Parnassius orleans. The sequence goes on from JAGSMP010000083.1 coordinate 2,024,001, forward strand.
TACACTCATTTTATAGGCTATAAACATTCTTTATTGGCTATAAAATGGCAAATCTTTTTAATAGTAGAGAAATAGTGCGGGCCGCACAAGTCTTGTCTCCTATATTTACAGAACATTTACTGCTATTTAACTTATCTTTATATGTAAAAATTACGTGTCACATTGTTTGTCCGCGATGAACTCCGAAACCACTAAACCGATTTTAATGAAATTTTGTAAATGTGTATTGCTTGCATCAACTTTTGAGATAGGATAATTTTTATCCCGATAAGTGACCCTCAATATTTTTTATTGCGAGTTTAAGGATTTTCAACCGACATCAAAAAAATTTTTTTTTAAATAGTGTTACCTCAGAACTTTTTCTAGGTGAACCGATTTTGATGATTTTTTTTATTTGAAGGCTAGTGCTTCTCATGTGGTCCCATATAAATTTGATCAAGATCTGACCAGTAGTTTTTGAGTTATCCTTAATAATGCGTATTTATTTGACTTCAACTATATTGATGATGTTCTCATTTTACTTATATTGAAGTCGGTTATACAAAATTTTTAATTTTATCACTTGTTTATTGGACAAAGGGTCGTCGGAAAGGGCAGAACAATGTCTGCCTGGTCAGCTAGTTAATAACAAAATGTTTAAAAAAACGTGAAAAAATGCTAATTTTAAAAACATTTTAGATAAAAAACTAGATATTCGCATCTTTTTTTAACTCCCGACGTTTCACGTAGAGGGGTGTTATAAGTTTGACCGCTATGTGTGTCTGTCTGTCTGTTTATCTGTCTGTGTATCTGTCTGTGGCACCGTAGGTAGCTCTTAAACGGGTAAACCGATTTGAGTGCGATTTTTTATTTAAAATTAGGTTTTCTAGCGGTGGTTCTTAGACATGTTTTATCAAAATCGGTTCAGCCGTTTCAAGGTCATCAGCTGTTTTTTCGGGGGTTTTTTAAATTTTGAATTTTAGTTATCATATTTGATTGATCATAGGCCTCTATCGCAATGCAGTTATTTTTAATTATGTTATCAAGGCAAGAGTGAAAAGACTTTTGTTAAGCTAATTCAGTGCGCTTTACCATCTCCGGCTGCTATGATAAGTAAATGAAAAAATTGGTGTAATAATTAATAGTATTAATAGCACTAGTAAACCACTAAGGTTTGTGAATTAGGTACTAAAATGCTAAGTATTAATTACTACTTTAGAATGGACATTTAGAATTTAGGATGGACATAATTATATTATTCAACTGGGTGGAGTCGGGGCGAGTCAGCTAGTCACACTAATATTATGAAGGGTATGTACGTTTTAGTGTGTATGTTTGTATTTTGTTCGTGCTCTAACAGATCGACGGATTCGGATGAAAATGTAAATAGCTTATACCCTAAATTATAACATAAAACTAAAACAAAAAAAAACATATAAAAATAATAAAACTAAAACAAAAAAACATATAAAAATAATAAAACTAAAACAAAAAAACATATTTTAATTATACTTTAAAATAATAAAACTCTTTCGACCTACATTTTGTACGGAAAACTAAAAATAAAACATTTAACAACATTGTAATATTAGTACATTAAGTTTAAAATCTGTAAAAATATTTATTGTATCAATCCACCCATAGAACCGTTAGAACATAATTTGCGAGTCACTCTCGTACGCGTGACTATTTGTTTTCTTTACTCTTGCATATTTGTCTAACGTGTGAAAGAGAAACGTTATCGCGGCGCCGCGCGGTCGGCGGTGAGTGTTTTAGTTTGCTAATAAAATGAAAATTATTGAAATTTAAATGAAAACATGCACTGTGGATACATAAATACGTAAATTTGGTATGATACTTACCTAAAATATGAAACACCATCCTTTTTTCGCACGTGTCTGCTGTTATTTGGGCAGGAAATCACCGAACACTTTGGCATCGCGGACGTTGTACGAGGATTGTGGTCGCCTTACAACTAAACAAAAACTCTGCGCACTTCGCAGCGTGCGCCGAGTTTTGGCGCGGACATTTTATTTGTCTGTTTGTGACTCTATAGGTATTGTAACTCAATGCTAATAACCTAATATTTTCGTGGTCAGTGGGGGCCGATAAGATTTGTTGACGAGGCGTCATTAACAAATACTTAATATACATGCGAGTGTTGATAAGTAAATACTCGCTTCAAGGTTATCTTTTTATTGCATATTTTGCTTCGGCCATGATTTATATCGATTAAGATAAAGCAATATGATATTATAAATTTCTAGTGGATTTAATCTACATATTTTTGACAGTTAGATGTACAAAAATGACAGTGCGTTAGGATTCGCTCACGGAAAGAGATCCGGTGTGCAGATATGTTGGGAACGCGGGGATGGAGAGAGAAATCACAGCTTTTTGATACTATACTAATATCGTCAGTCGGATAGTCTGCACGTGGACGTAGGCGTCTTTATTAGTTGGGAGAATTTGGGTGTCGACAAAGTTTAACCCAAAAAACCCCATGTATGTAGAGAAGGTATTCCAGATGATTATCTTCCAATTTAAAAAAAAACAATAATAAAAGTCAATATTTTTTGATGTAATTATTAACTTGAAAATAAATTACAAAACAAAGGTTATTGTAAAAACGAGGCTATAGATAAGTAAAAACCGTGTGACATGATTATATTGTTTATTACTACGTTAGTAGTGATATTGTATTTTTAGTCAATACACAATTTGTTTTTTTGTCGATATAAAAATAAATATAAAATATGCTATTTATAAGACAACACTGCTTTGAGATTAATATTGTTTCCATAAAATTAAACAGTATATCGCACGCCTCATAACGCGAAGCGTTATTAGGTAGTGCTTTACTTTCGACACGTGAAGGTCAAGCAATTTTGTGTTCTTAAAATGCACCTATCATAACCATATTGCACTTATACGATAACATGATTAGCCGTACATCAAGAAAACAGTCTAATTAATCCATGTTATATTTTCTAAAAAATCATTTTATATTGCTACTTTGAAGAAAAAAAAACGGTTTGAAAAAATTTTTACGTGGATGTCTGGATATTGGTTTTGTATGTGGCTACGATAAATCCCGAAAAAATTGACGTATCGAGACTGGGTTTTTTTATTAGCTTCAGAATTACATCAACTAGTTCCCTATTTCATATCAATAGCCTAGTTCGCGTAGTTTGTTAATAAAGTGATTTTCAACTTTTATAAGTTTTATTGCTATTAAAAATTTAAAGGCGCCTTTATATTTTTTTAGCCCTTGGTAGACAAAGGACAAATGTACCATACAGCCTATATCGATTTAATACTTTGTGTAATCGATTTATTTTGGTAAACATTATTATTTTTTTGTAGGTGACACTACTTGTTAAAATAATAGAGCGCTAAATTTAAAACACGTAAATAATATATTTTAAAAGTCAGGAATACAATTTATTTTTTCATCAAAATTAAATGAAACGCTCATGAGGCGTGCACTTTTGGATTTTCCAAACTATTGTTAGTATTGAATCGAATTCTAGTGCTTTTCATTTATCCGTTTTGTTCCTCTAAAGAGATGGTTTTTAGCCAAGGTCAATGTCCAAAAGTGGATTGCTTACAGTCTGAGGAGAAAAAGAGAGGTGAAGTCAACAACCGACACTGTTGAATTAATGTAAAATACATTTATTCATCTGAGCTAGCTAGCCGTGGTAGCTCAGATGGGTAGCGCTCGCTGTAAATTACACAGTACGCGAGAAAACCGGGTTCGATCCCCGCCGGCACCAATGAAATTGTTAATTGCAATTTTAAGTGCTGATGTAACCACGTGCTCGGCGGTGAAGGAAAACATCGTGAGGAAACCTGCATGTCTGAGAAATAAGAAAAAAAAATATTTCGAAGACATGTGAAGTTCGCCAACACGCATTGGGACAGCGCGGCGGACACTTCCTTGCCCTAAAACCCTCTCAGAAAATGAGAGGAGGTCTGTGCCCAGCAGTGGGACGTATATAGGTTGTAACTTTACTTTTAACTTTTTTTTACATTTATTCATTACAGTTTATCAAAATTCCACCGCTGCCTCTCCCATGGATTACCTTATAGGGGGGATATTTGTTAAACTTGCCACGGCGGGCTTAAAGTTATCAAAAAGTTTATTGTTTTAAGTTATCAAAAAGTTGCTGCTGCTCATCTGTTTAGTTTCCTTCTGCACCCATGGGATAATAAGGGGTAGTGGACTCCTAAGCCGTCGCTACATGGCACTTACACCCTTATGTACTTAATATTTCTGAATTTGATTACTTCTTACAGGTTGACATACAACGACGAATTAATCGACTGGTGTGATGTGGTGGTGCCTTGCGGAGGAGACGGCACCTTCCTGCTGGCGGCCTCCAGGGTCAGAGATGCAAAGTGAGTTAGCAAATTTAATCTCATTGTTTGTTTAAGTATATTGACTATAATTTGTGATGGTGTAGGGGCGGGTTAAATTCGTAGTCTATCCACAGCTTATGTAACGCTAAGTGCAGGTGGCAACATGCTCTGTGCATAATGCTCGATGTTACAAAATGGAGGTTCGTAGTCGGTCTATCGCGTTATTATCGCGGTTGGTAGAATTTTGCTGTAATTAGTTAGGTGCTTACCGTTACAGCCTTATTAAGTCCACTTCTGAACCCAGGCCTCCCCCATAGATCGCCTCATAGGGATATTTGTCATAGTTGCCACGCTTGGCAAGCGGGTTAGCAACCGCAGTTTTTTTCTTTTTAGTCGTTATTAGGAAGACGCTGCTGCCCACCTCCTGATTTGTTCCCTCCTGTCGCCTCTTACGACACCCACGGGATGATATGGGGTAGTGTACACGGTAAAAAGATATTATTACTCATACATATTAGTATCACTATGTACTGTCTTTATTTATTGGACTTATAATAATTTCTTGAATTCGCTATTCGCTATTCGCGAAAAATTTCGCTAATGAATATTATCAAATACAATAATAATATAAATAGAACAAAGTGTACTCATTTATGCAAATAATGCAACATGTGCGCAAAACCTGAGCAATAATAATACAGGTAACGTCTCTTTAGAGTGGAGTGAATCCAAAAGCGTCTTGCAGGCAGTCAGCATTTATCCTAGGGACTACTTCCTCATAGTTATAATCTCTACATAATGATTTATAACTAACTATTAAAAACGGTCGAAATTTCAATAAATAAAATTAAAATGAAAATCACTGGCTTGTAATAAAAAATAAATATGCGCAATCGTGTGTCGCAATTGTACCATTCGGTGGGTAATTAGGAGTATTTTATTCGGGCTTGACAGCTTGATTAGAGTGTAACTGTGTGTGTGTAGATTGGAGGCAGGTTTGGACGTAATGTTGATGCTTAATGTTGTCAGTTTGAACGTGAAAGTACCTATGCTTACAGAATACTAACAATAATAGCGGTATTTTGTTGCGTGTAGTGAGTGTAGAGAACCGGATAATTATTTTTACTGCATTACATCTTAGACCTCAGGGTGATAACGTATCTGCATTTTGATCGTTGATTGAGGATAGATGTGTGTGCCTATTGGCTATAGCATCTGTGCGCCCGTTTATTACCTCTAATTGTAAAGAGGCTCTATGTATTGAGTCAGTCGAATTACACGGTCTTATCTTCGTTTCCTATACGACGTATACGAATCTAACGTATAATGATTATATAAATATTTAATAGTATCCAATTTTTTCTTTGCAGTAAACCAGTTATAGGGTTTAACAGCGCGCCGCACAAGTCTGTAGGGCGCCTGTGCCTTCCTACGTGGTGTTCTAATGACGTAAAAGGTGCGCTTCAGGCTTTAAAAGAGGTACTTTCGAATATTATTTGCTTTATACTTTGATACTCTCAAGGTTATGAACTACACAACTAGTCATACTCGTACACCTCGTGTGCGACTAGTTGTGTAGAGTTCCATTCCTGCTCGTCAGAGTAGCAGTGCCTATTGCCTGCCTCATTATTCGGCATTAATATGCTTTATGAGTTTATTTAATATACTTGCTACATTCGTGAATCACTCAACCTCATTGTCATCGTTCATTATCTTCATAATCGTCACCGCCGTCATCATCATCAATACCACCATCTTCATTGTTACCATCACCACCACCACCACCACCACCACCACCACCACCACCATCACCACCACCACCACCACCATCATCATCATCACCAACACCCTATCCCGCCACCACCACCACCACCACCACCATCATCATCATCATCATCATAATTATCATTATCTACAGCCCCTAAAAATCCACTGTGGCGAAGGCCTCTCACGTCGCAGGGAGGATTTGTAATATTCGTCACGTTTGGCAGGAAGATCGCAGTACCCAGACTTCTCGTACCCATGACGCTGCTCCTCGTCTTCGGTCTGGGTATTTTACCCTTTATATGAACGAGATGTTTAGACTGCCATTCATCGAGAGCCATAAACCCTCTTTGCCATATATAGTTCTTCATATGTTACCCAAGGGGCTAAATGGGGTGATGGATTCTCCTACGTCGCCACCACACGTTGAATTCTGAATCGGCTAAAGTGTCACAAATATTCGCCTAGTGTACTAAAAACTTAGTCGGAAGTTATAATCTGAATTCGCCTGTTTTTTTTTTAAGCGAACCGAACTGATTACAATGATTTTTTTTATTATATAGGCTACCTCTAGGTTGGGCAAATTTAAATTTGAAGAAAAAAGTCCATCCTCTAACAGTGGAAAAATATGGGCTGAATTACCTTGAGGTTATTGCTTAGTCCGCTCAAAAGGGATAAAAAATTTACCTTTTAAATAAAGTAAAAACCGTTTTTAAAGAACTAGATAAAAAATAATAATCCACATGATTCAATAGCTTCGGAAGTTAGGGCTTTCATTCTTCGATACACTTTCATATTATTAGTATGGTTGTAGCACGGGTCGGCTAGACCGGGGAAGGACCACGCTCTCACAGAATACCAGCATAAAATAGCAGCTTAACGCTGCTGTGTTTCGTACGGTGAGTGTAGAGAACCGGAGACCCTTTTTATAGGAAACGAGGTATTCCATCTTAGTTCTCACGGGTGACAACGCATCTGCATTTTGATTCATAATCAAGGATAGATGTAGATGTCTATGGGCCATAGCATCCATTTACCATTGAGTGGACTGTGTGCTCGTTTGTCATCCTTATCTTATAAAAAAATACACTGTCATAGGACCGACTTTAGAAGAATTATAAATAAATTGTATAAAATAATCTTAATAAAGTAATTAAAAATATAATACAAGATTGTGTCTATGTGTACTTTAAAATATATAGTACACTACGTAACGTACCGTACACGTACGTACGTAACGTACTACGTATACATTTTAGAGGTGGTTAAGTGTGTTCGTTTATACATATGTATGTATATGTGTGTGTGTGTGTGGGGGTGGGGGGTTACTCTAATGTGTTCAAGTATTATATACCAGTTGTGTGTTTAGGGTAGGTTCAGATGGATGCGGCGTTCCAGGATACGGACCACCGTCACGTGCGAAGCGAAGCTCCTTGACACCATCACACCCGTCGATCTTCACACATTGCATTTCTCTAGGTTAGTTCTCTTGATGAAATCAATGAATATATTATTGATAATTATATTAATTTGTGATAAAGAATACGTCACCGGTTGTTAAAACTATACAGGTTTATTTTGCAATAGAAGGTTCAATATAAGTAATATAGGCAAATGGTAAAGAAAATTAATGGTAATGAAAATGAAAATGCGTGGTAATGCATTATTTTAACTGATTTTACTGCGCACGCACACATTAAAGGGTCGATCGGTAGGCAAAAACGTTGTTGCCCAAAAATCACATTCAATTTGGGATAATTTCAAATAAAAGTAGAAGCCTTATCTACTATTTTCAAAAACTGCAATAACGTTATATCATTATTTATATATTTGAACTTAATTTTAAAATTTGGCTACTCTTTGAAAAATAACCCTTATAGAAAACCCTTATAGAAAAAATTGGATGTAATAGGTGAACAAAATATAAACCCATGGCTTAGATAATTTTCAATTTTTAAAATAAACTTTTCAACTTTGAAATACTAAAAATCTTTTTTAAAGATATCAAAATTCAAAACTTGTGCTATTAATATTAAAACGGCCGCTAGATAAAAATTCAATTTTAATAAATACACTACAATCATCATCATCATCATTACAGCCCTTCACAAGTCCACTGCTGAACATAGGCCTCTCCCAAGGAATGCCACAAAGCACGGTCCCGAGCCACCTGCATCCATTGACTTCCTGCATGTCTTACCAGGTCGTCACTCCATCTAGTGGGGGGACGCCTTACACTTCGTCCGCCGGTACGAGGCCGCCACTCGAGAACCTTTTTTCCCCATCGGTTGCCGGTTCTTCGAGCTATATGGCCGGCCCATTGCCACTTCAGCTTACTAATCCGTTGGGCTATGTCGGTCACTCTGGTTCTAAATGAGGATATCCGCAGTAGAACCAGAGTGACCGACACATTATATTGCAATTAACAATTTCATTGGTGCCGGCAGGAATCAAACCCAGGTTGCTCGAGTACTCTAAAATTTCCCTAAGCTACAAGTGATCCAAAACCCTCCCACAAAGGAGAAAAGGCCTGGCCTACACATATTATGTCTAACAGTATGCATAATATTATACAGGCTGTATTTATTTCTGAAATGTTTTACACAATTAAATCGCTTTGTTAAGTCGAGACGCATTGGTTGCTTTAAAATATTTTATACCTATTTTTGCAAATTTATATATGGGAAAGAAACAGATTACGTACGTAGTTGTGAAAGTTAAGTACTAAAAGGATACGCAGTTTTGGAATAAGATAAAAATAAAATTCATTTTTATTAAGAATCCCACACAAATATACTGAATTACTTTTTACGGTAAGGAAAAAATAGGGTGTAATGGGTGAACGAAGTAGAAGCCCATAGAATACTATAATACACAATAGAATGGCTGTCAACCTTATTTTGTACAAGAACCAGTGTCGCCGGGAGCACACATACAAGCGGTTACGTCGTATTATCACTACTAGAAACCCAATTCGCTCATTAGTCATACAAATTTAAATAAATAAATGTTTCAAACGCATTTTTATATTACTTAAAATCAAACTTTATTGCAAGGCAATAGCAATACACCACAACGAATCTTTACAGACCGTCTCATTCTGAAAAGAAAGAGAAGGAATAATTGTGATGACAGACTGAGCAAATTTGCACATTTTAGACTTTTGATCAATGTTCACGATCATCAAAAAAAAAAAAGAAATCGTGTATTAAAACATTTAGTTGTAGATAGTGTGCAAACTAATTGCAAATACAATGGTGGTAGTATTATTTTGTTCTTATTGTAAATAACAAATTGTTGAACACGTATAAGATGCGTAGCATCATATTAGTCTGTGCGTTTAAGCAAATTGTAGTATATAATGGTATCAAAGCTAGGGATGTAGTCTTAACCAAGTCACAACCTACTTTATTTTGATAGAAATTAATATTTCTGTTTGTATACTATTACAACGTAAAGTTAAAGCCTATATACGACCTCCTGCTGTACATAGCTCTTCTTTCATTTCTGAGATGGTTTTAGGGTAAGGAAATGTATTGCAGGTTTCCTCACGATGTTTTTCTTCACCACCGAGCATGTGGTAAATCAGCGGTTAAAATTACAATTAACAATTTCATCGGTGCCGGCGGGAATCGAACCCGCGTTGCTCGCGTACTGTAAAATTTGCGGCGAGCGCTTAGCTTATCATTCATACCATTTTCGTTTTTCTAATTTTTTAATTGTATATTTTTCTGTTCTTTGAAGGTATCCTCCCATGTCAAATATACATGAATCTCAAGATTCACAATCAAAGGACCAGGAATTCAACAGTAGTGGAAACACATCTTTATCTACTAAAGTTTTGCCGTTCTTAGCTCTAAACGAGGTGAGTTAACTTTTCATTCATTCATTAATTATACCCCGTCAAAAGTCCACTGCTGAACATAGGCCTCCCATATAAATTGCCTCTACCTCTGGCTATGCCATAGTTGCCATGCTTGACAGGGGGTTTCGTATCGGAGTTTTTTATTATTGATTGATCAGGTAGATGCTTCAGTTTTCTTCTGTCGCCTCTTACTACATCCACGGGATGATATGGGGTATCTTACACCGCCACTACACAGCACTATATTAAAATTGAAAACATTTTATTATACATAAAAATGCGTATAACTTTTTTCTAATAGTTTTTTTTTGGATAGGGAGCGGTTTCACATCGGATAACATATTGAAATCGCTTTCTACAAAACTGTTCATTTATCATTATATTTTTAATGTAAATCTATTGACAGAGTTGTTGTTAAAATATGTTTATTTATGTATGAACATGTTTTTCTGGCTTACACAGGTGTTCATAGGCGAGAGTGTGACGTCTCGTGTTTCACTTTTACGGCTACAAATAGACAACGGACAATGGACGCACACAAAAAGTTCCGGTCTGTGTGTTACTACAGGCACGGGGAGTACTTCATGGCATTTCAGGTACCGTTGTTCTCAAAATATATTTAAATCACTTAAATTATCGTTAAACTTTGGAACGTAAATAACATTGCATATATAAAGGAAACACAACAATGTATATGTTGATATACATAATTCTTACGTGGTAGAGCCACGCTGCAGCTATTATGGTTGTAGCACGAATGGGTCGGCTCGACCGGGGCAGGCAAAATAAAATAGCAGCTTAATGCTGCTGTGTTTCGTACGGTGAGTGTAGAGAACCAGAGACCCTTTTTACTGGAAATGAGACATTCCATCTTAGTCCTCAGGGGTGACAACGCATCTGCATTTTGATTCTTTGAGACTGGCGTGGCGTTCACTACCAAGGTGGTGCACCGCCCCTAGTACCCATCGCACGCCCACGCGCCGAATGCCTTCTTACGCTACGTCAGTGCCCCGCCCCGGCGCGATATGCGCTGCCAATGGCTCGATCCCGAGCAACCGCCACCACGGAAACTATGCAACAAACTGTTTTCGAGCGTGCACGAGATCGTGACCCACTTAACGGTAGAGCTTAATTACTTAATCGAGGATAAATGTAGATGTCTATGGGCCACAGCATCGACTTACCATCAGGTGGACTGTGTGCTCGTTTGTCACACATATTGTATAAAAAAAAATCTTACTATTTTTTTTATCCGGACATTAGTTTTATATACAACTTATGTTATGACTCGCATGTATATTGTATAACATTATGTTTATTTACTCCTGCACTGAAATATTAGTACTATTGAATTCCAGAAAATGTCTATTGGAATTTGCAATAACTAAATACTTTTTTTTTACTTTTGTCATAATCTAATACTTACACTATAATGTTATTAAAAAAAAAACAATACCTATTTTTTTTGGAATTTTTCCCGGGGATATCGTAACAGGCGAATGTGAGGAAATGTGAGAAATATCTTAAAGGCGCTCTCAAATAATTTCAATTTCATAAAGCATCTTTGACGCTTTTCCCCATCGCATATCTGGGTATTTTATATCTAGTCTAAATACATAATGGCCGCCATAATATGGAATAACGTGAACGCCAATCAACATGGCGTAAACATGGCGATTACGGCAAATGAAGTAGATTTCTTTGACGATGATAATTTTACATTATTTTAATCAAATATTTCTTGAGTTATTTTCTTTTAAGAATCCTGCATATATAAAAAATATTTTCACAGCATAAACTGCCTAAGAACCCACTCGGTGCTGGAGTTAATGAAAATTCTCAACGAAGAGTTCGACGTGAAACTGGAAAGTACACTTGAACGCGCTCGAGAAGTGGCCGAGAGGTACAATCAGAAGCTCATGTTCGCCCCGGGTGAGTTTATTTTTAAAGTTCATTTATTTTATAGTTATTTTTAGGATATTTTGCGAATGTTGGTCTATTGATCGAAAAGTTATGCGACTAGGTACTGTTCAGCACGATATAATTAAAATTTGTATATTTATAGATTTATATATTATAGATTTATTATATATTTAGATAGTGGTTTCTAAGTCTATAAAATATTAAAATTAGCGTCAAGTGTATTGTAAGGCGATAACGTATTTTCCCGAGAAGTCTGAGAGCATTTTTTGACATTAAAACTTCTGTCTCATAAATTACGCCAAATGTTATAGCTATTTAAAATATACTATATAATTATTTGTCATTAAGTTATTTTGGGTCTGGTACCTCGTGAGAATCAAACCTGCGGTCCTCGCGGCTCTGCAACGTTTAATTAGTGTTTAACCACTAGGCCAACAAACCGTAAATATAAAAAGTATAAATATAAATGCATGCGTCGTACAGTCATTTTGCTATTAAATATTGGCTGTGGCTCATGAACGGGTCGGCTTGATCGCAGAAACTCGGAAGTTCACCGATAAAAAGCAGTATAATGGTACTGTTTCGTAATATGAGTGACGAAAAATGAAGATTTGTTTGCTGTTTATAAACTAATTCAACCAGTCCAGTGAAGGTGAATGGCTATCGTACTCTATAGCCTTCAAACAAAAATACCACAGATACGTTATCAGTTATTAGAAATTAACTGAAATGCCTCATGGCTTATAATTGTACTGGATTTCTTCCGGAACAGTGAAATAGTTTGTAGCAATGGTTGTACTCCTGTTTTGCAAAAGAATTAGTTAAGAGTTTGTTCCTACCTAGACGGACTCGTAAGCAGAAAAAGAGTTAACAGAGCAGCAGGCGTCACTCTACTCGCACTTTGATCGAACGTGACGCATTAGTGGCATGCGTGTCCGCTATCGAAAAATATATTTTCTTTATACACTATATATTACAAATAAGGGTGACATAGGAGCCCACAGTCCACCTGACGATAGATACCTACCTCTATTGTTGGTTAAGAAGGATTGGTTATCACCCTTGAGGACAGCGTTACTAGTAAAGATGGCTTTCGGTTTTCAACGCTTATTTCGCACCGTTACCGTTACCGTTACAGCCTATTAAAGTCTACTGCTGAACATAGGCCCCCCCATAGATTGCCTCATATGGGGGGGGGGGGGGGACATTTACCATTGTTGCCGCGCTTGGCAAGCTTGGCAAGCACTAAAATGGATGAAGCAAACGAAATTCTTGATGTTGATCTCTCAGTTTTAGGATAACAACAGCCTTACAATATTATAACAAACAAATTTTACAAATAATTTTAGAAAATTCGGCCAATAACATTTATCCTCTAACTATATTTGATAAGGATATTGTTAACAAAAACGTTTAAATCAAATTATAATTGCATTAGAGCCGTCTCACTAAATATGCAAGCAATAAGACACACATACACTTTGATATAAAATCTAGTGGTTATTAACCGATCCCAAGATTTTTTAACGTAGGGCTAGATGAATATGATTAATTAGGGAATCACAGTTTTGGCACAATGTAATATCCGAAGTGTATCATTCATTTAGTATTCTAGCCCTTGAATTATTGTAAAATCTATAGTTTAGTTATTAAATACACTAAAAATAAATATTGAATACTCGGTCCAATGGAAGAGCAGAGTCAACCAACACAAGCATTACTACATGCTTCCTGGGCGACTCTGGCCACAGAATAATACTTGTAGACCTAAGTTAAAGAAATAAAGAAAGAAATAAGCTTTTCAAAAGTTTTATTTTAGACATTGATCCATATGGGCTAGGAATACAAAGGATCTTAACTTATAAAAGTATAATTATATTACAATTATTACGAAAGAAATCATGATATGAAAAAATATTCGAGTACAACGTGGCACAGCACTAGCTCTAATTCGGGAAAACACGAAGCGCGAGGCGCGGGGCACGTGCTGTGTCGCCCCGGCTGCGCGCCTTCCGCGCAGTTAAAATCAGTGTTTTCTTATCGAAATATTACATACCGATCAAAAGAAATATCATTGTTCTTCTTAGTTTGCTTCCGTGAATCGTTTTTGCAGCTTGGCACTGCACATTTCACCACGGTAACTTAAAATTCAAATAAATACTGTCGAGAGAAATAATTTACGCGCGTGACCTTTCGTGACTAGTAACGTCGCCCTTGCTATTTCGAGACTGTTCACACCCGTGCTTACTGTTCTGACTCGCTAACGCACGCTCTATAGCTTGCTTATAAATACTCTAAGGGTAGTGGATATTCTTCTTTTTACAATAAAGGTAGCAAACGAGCACACGTCCACCTGATTGTAAGTGGCCAATAGACATCTATATCTATCCTCGAATTAAGAATCTAAATGCAGATGCGCTGTCAACCCTGAGGACGAAGATAGAATGCCTCATTTCTACTTAAAAGGGTTTCCGCCTGTGTATACTCACCATACAAAACACAGCGGCATTAAGCTGCTATTTTACGCTGATATTCTGTGAGAGTGTGGTTCTTTACCGTTCGAGTCGACCCATTCGTGCTACAATCAAGATATAGCTGCAGCATGGCTCTACAACGTATAAAATAATTCCTAAACAGAAGTGAAAAGTTTGAGTTGAGGTGGCGAGGTGGTTTGTCCGCAGAGTGCGAGCAGCTGGCGTATTCGGTGCGCGAGTACATCACGTTCGAGGAGTGGCCGGCGCCGCGCGGGCTGCGCGTGCGCGACCGCGCCGCCTCCGTGCGCGTGCGCTCGCACTGCACCGACGCTGGTCAGTCGCATCACGCATACACACGCACACACACACGCACGCACACACACACACACACACACACACACACACGCACACGCACGCACACACGCACGCACACGCACGCACACGCACGCACACACACACACACACACACACACACACACACACGCATGCATGCACGCACGCACCATCATCATCATTAAAATTATCTAGTACCACAAAACCATACCTCAGTGATGTATTTAGTTATTTTTTTACTGTTGGGAATATTCCTAGTTTGGTTTATCCATTTCTAATCTATTTAATATAAAATAACTGGCACGGCAAATATGCCACGCAGTTGTATTTTCATTTATGACAGTTGCTGTTTTACATTAATCAAAATTAGTATTATATTGTTCAAAACAACGTTTCACAAAACAAATAACTAGTCTTCTTACCCTAGAGAATTGACCGTAACTTAGTGCGTCCTGTGTAATGCATTTAGGCCTCAGAGTTCGTCTAGTAGTATACATATAAATCTTTGATCACTGCCCACCGAAATAGTGATCTACGATAAGTATCGATACCTGTAGTATCGATACATTGCTTTTTATTACAATACTTCGTAGGTACTACACACTTAATACGATACTTTTACCGGTATCCATACTTTCGATATAATACTTGGTATGGAGTAGGTATCGATACTTTCAAATTTTTTGCAGATCACTACATCGAAACTCTATTTACCAGCCAGTGTTGACTGGTAGAGAATGCCATAAGGGATTATGTACGCCATTTGTATATATTATTATAAGGTGTATAATATAGATTAATTGAAAAAAGTCCACTGATGAACATAGACCTCCCTCATAGACTGCCTCATTGCTAGGTTGGCAACCGCAGTTTTATTAATTCATCTGTTATCAGGGAGTAGCTGCTTTAGTTTCCCTCTGGCGCCTCTTACGTCACCCACGGGACGATATAGGGTAGTAGATATTATTACACCGCCACTGCACGGTTCACGGTAAACGGTAAAAAGTAAAGGTGTCCTTTCTTTCCTGAGAGGCGGTTCCTCACATATTTTATGATACTTCAGACTAATATAATTCTAGTGCTTTATGCTTTCTTTTCCTCTTTTTTCTTAAATTATCATTACAGACAGAAAAGTCGGACTGGTAGTTAAAAGTCGGGTATGTTTGATGAAAATCCTAACGGCCTATGATACAGCAAACACAGCTTGGAAACATTTTCGATTCCCACTATTCTGCGATTAAAAAAAGCCTATGTAAAATTGATTTTATTCAACAGGATTGGTTGTTGATGGCAGCGTGTCTTTTCCTTTCAATGATGGTACCGAAGCTCTGCTGGAAATACACCCGGAGGATTCCCTGATGACTGTGCAGATGGATGACGCGTTGCCTTACTGAATTGCTCTGAATAAATTTGTAGGAGATGATGGGGCTACTTATAAAGGTAAATTCCAAATTAACTGTGACATTCCAGATTTTCCAGTGTTATGGCTTAGTTACTGCTTTTAGTAAAGGAATTACCATGTTTATGTCTGTGCTATAAATAATGAGTTATGAAGCTTAAAATTATGTTTTTATGTTTAATTTTGGTGTTATTATCATCTTTATTATGTTCATGGTCATCGCCAGTCTGCAATTTACTGCAGAGTTTGACGGCATTACTCCAAGTTAACCCCATTGATTTCATAGTAGTAAAAAAGTAAACAAAAGGATAATATCAAAAAACCTAATCCCTAAATAATAAAAGTCTCAAAATTGCCCAAAAACACCCAGCTTTAGATCTTACAATATTAAACTGGAGTTTCTTGTTCATTGTATCTTCTTCTTAACCACACCTTGTAAAAGTCCACGGCTGAGCGGGAGTCTTCAGTTGTAAGGACGATTTGTCTTAAACGCCAACCTTGGCAGGCAGATTGGAGATCGCAAAGTCTGACGACTCACACCTTTGAGGGTGCTTCATGTGGTTATTTTATGATTGGCATAAACAATATGGTTTTACCGCGATCTATCGGAAGCCATGATATCTTTGTAGCATATCCTATATTTGCTATTTACGAATTATTTGCCGTGTAGGTAAGAGTATCCACTATCCCATATCGTTCTGTTGGTGTCCTAAAAGACGACAGAGGGAAACTGATAAAGAAGATGAGGAGCAGCATTCTTGATAACAACTGGAAATGTATAAAAACACTTAATTTTTCTAGGTATTTACCAGATAGAAAGTGGAGTCTTTGAGACTAAAATTGAAATAAAGGCGTCTAAGATGAGAAAACAGAAGTTTGCAATTAGTTCCCAATTATTCTGAGAACAGTCGAGGCTATCTTGCTCTGGAGGCCGGAGAAATACCAGATAATGACTGAATGAAAGATTATAAAAAGACTTAGTGGTGTGGCTTATGCATGCAACCAATTTAGATAGTAAATATAATAATTTACTTAAAGTTTGCATTATGAAATTTGAGCCATAAAAGAAGAATCATAAATACTTCATAATATTTTTGGTAAAACTAGTAGTTTTAATTTCTTTTCTTTAATGAAAGTTAAATGTGACGTAATATCACAATACCTATTTGACAATTATAAATAGACTTTTTTTTGCAAATAGTTTTATAGAATTATTAGATTAAGACTGATATTTTAGTCTCGTAAGTGCAAAGTTTTTATACTGTTTATTAGTAATTTAGTAGAATATAATTTAGCAAACGAGTGCTTTACTTACCTGCAATGCTAGTATTCAGAACAACTGTTGATATATTTATTCAAAAATATTACGATAACTTTCCTTAATGTTAAAATCACACATTTTAAGTATCTGTAGGCCTGCAGCTATGTACTGAATATAGAGAAATGAGTTTAGTCGTCACAACATGAACGTAAGGTTCAATTCTCATTGACACAGCGTCGAGTTGAGTCGAAGCGAAGCGTCATATTATTTCCGACCATATGTATAGTCGCAAGTGAATTCGTATGTTTATTCGTACCTATGCAACATGCGACCGAATACGCGCGTCGCTATTGTTGTCTACTCCATACATATTTCTATATTTCTTATTGAAGCTAAAATATATACCATAAAACATTTAAGAATGTCGCTTTAAGTCTACGTCACTGTAAATTGAACCTTAAAGTTGGTTGAAAATTATGTCAGGTCTGTTTTATATTATCATGTGTTTATTATTATTGAATATCAATTAAAAGAACTCATTTAGTGAATTATATTTGTCTAGACTTATTAGAGTGCGTTTTATACTTAGTGAAATTGCTATGTAACTTAAATTAATTTTAATTGTAATTTAGAACATAATACAAAATAAAATCGTTAAATGTAAACAGATTATAAAACCGTGCTAAGTTTTGCAAGGCTTAGCAAATATTTTTTTTTTTAATTTGTTATGTCAAATATTGCTTAATTGGCTATGTTCATACAGTGTACGGCTAATACTAAGGAGCGTTAGTTGTGCTCTATTTTGGAAGTCTTCTGCACCTTTTTTCTATTCTTTTTTTTGAACCATTTATTTATATCTGCTTTAAACTTCATACATATCAATTATTTTTCTTAATCCAAAAATATGTATACCATTTTGTGATTTTTTGGCCCATGGCCAAAACACTGGCACTTACATCTTTACACTATTTTACCAGAGAAATTAGGTTATCGATTATTATTCATTTTGATTTTGAAGGTTCTGCCTGGAGTTTGTTGATCTAAATGTAGTCAAGTTTTCGCTCATTAATGTTAGCCTTTATTACTTTAGATCAAATTATAGGAAACATCTGCGTAAAATATTAAATTACATACATTATATAAATGACACGTAATAATATTTTACTTATTTTTGTACTTATTTACATATATTTATAGAAAAAGAATAAGAAGAAGAAAAGTAAATAGTTAAGACTTTACAAAAAGACATTAGTTAAATATGATTGGGTGAAATTGACTTATTTCCATTGTTGGTCTTTCTTGCCTTTTGTACAACTTTGATATTATTTCATGACTACGAAATTGAATGAATAATTTTAATCGTCAGTTCTTTATTCCTTATTGTGTGCCTTTCTCAGTGTTTAGTATTTAACTGTTTAGTTATAAGATTACAGAATTTCAAAATATATTTTGTTTTATTTAATTCACTTCGATAATATTATCGTGGTTATTTTTAACAATTACTAACACTTAAAGTCTTAAATAATTTCGAAAACTTTCCACGAGGCTTATCGCAATGATAAATACGACAGCTTAAAGAGGTTTGAAGTTTGGCGTCAAGCAAAGGCTGCAGTTGGCTTATATTTGTCATGCAGCTCTCCGGTGTCTTTGTATAATAGAAACCGAAATCGCCGCCAAATGTCTTTGTCAGGAGAGCCTTTATCAAATGCCATTCTTTAACTATAAATGCGTTTAAATCCCAAGTACTCGATACATTGGTGCACCAAAAAAACGAGAGGAAACTTTATCCTCTATTGGCAGGGTAAAGGTTTAAGCATCATCAATACGATCAAGGATTAAGGATTAAGGATTTTTTACGTGGTAGAGCCACGCCGCAGCTGTATTATGGTTGTAGCACGAATGGGTCGGCTCGAACGGGGTAGGACCACGCTCTCACAGAATACCAGCGTAAAATAGCAGATTAATGCTGTTTTGTTTCGCGTGATGAGTGTAGCGAACCGGTTACCCTTTTTACTGGAAACGAGGCATTCCATCTTAGTCCTCAGGGGTGACAACGAATCTGCATTTTGATTCTTAATTGAGGATAAATGTACACTTAGGTGTACTGTGTGCTCGTTTGTTACCCTTATTCTATAAAAAAAGGGATCATCCAAAAGACCTTTTTATCCAAGAATCATCCGTAATTAAAACTACTCGAGGAGTTTTCGAGTGTATAATGATAGCACATTCCTTCACTACCTGCGGTTATGTCACTAAGTTCGGAGTATACCCCAACACTCACGTCATCTTCGGAGTCTAAGTATGAGTTCTATGAACAGCTCAGTGAGATTTACGCCAAGTACGCCCTAGCTCTAGCGCTAGCTCTACAGCGACCACAATGCTGGAGTGGGTCAGGAAAAAAGCAAAGCATGACTGGACGGTATTGGTAGCCACGGCGTGGGTAATGAAAATGGCCAATGTTTGTTTTAATTCTGTTGTAAGTTCCAAGTTTCCATCTATTTATCCATCGATCCATCCATCCATTACAGCCTATAAAAGTCGACGCTGAACATAAGCCTTTCCCATAGATTGCCTCATAGGGGGATATTTACAAATGTAAACGGTTGGCAAGCGGTTGACAGTTTTTTTATAATGTTGAGTTGTTATCAGGAATATACTACGTGTCACTAATACATATTTAACTCAACTTAACAAGGACAAGCAATTGATGCGTGCCTCCGGAAAACACCCTAGTTCCGGACTTTGGCATTAGACTGATGTCGTATTAACTAAAACAAAGAGACGGTACGTGGTAGAGGTAGCAGGAGCAGAGCGAGGAGCAGCGCGAGGAGCGTAGTTTGGCTGAGCCATAATATCCCTCAAAATAATCGCCAGATTTTAAGCTACCATAACTGGGACCTTAAGCTGAAACTTCTGTATAATAATCAGACACGCTCGAGTATTTCAATATGGCGATTATTTCGCATTTTCAAAAATTCGCTACGAGCTTGCGTCACTTCAGTCTTTTGAATGGGAACATTTTTGGGTTCACTTAACACAGTGGCGAAACTAGGGCAAGCCCAAGATATGGTTTTGTTGTTTTTAGCAGTTTTATAAAAATACACCAATCTTGATCTGTCTCCACTCTTCAGTTTCATATTCAGTGCTGTCGAGGACGTGTTTAACAAAGCACGCAGAAGGCATACTACTGCTAGATAGATTGTATGACATATCATCAATTGCATACCTTCGGTGGCTTTGAAAAAAGCCGTTTAGGTTTGCTTGAGCGAAAGAAAAAGATATTTACATATAATACAATACATGAACAAAAGAAAAGCATGAACAAAGTATAAACAAACTATGTACAAAATTAAAAAAAAAAACAAATTATTTATATTCTAAATCGAATCGTCTCTCTTTCTTAAGGAAAGATTTGATTACGTCCGCGTAAAATGTTGGTGAACGTTTTAATTGTAGCAATAACTGTTTTTCAATTGCGATAATTGATAAGTCTGAAAGACGCTCTTGACTTTGTGTATTTCTCAAATAAGTATGGATGCGCTCCAGAGATGAGAAAGCACGTTCCGCGGAGGAACTTGTGGCTGGAATAATTACGACAAGATAAGCTAACTTTAAAAGCTGGGGAAAGGCCTCTTCAAGACTATTTTCGTTTATAAAGTCAATGAGTTCGAAAACATTGCGGTCGTTTAATTCAGGGGAGGAATACAATGAAATCAATTGGTTTATCAAAATGGTTTGCGTAATTTTCAAATGAATCTAATGCCTCTAAAGGAAAATCTGAACGATATTTTTCGAATAGTTTGTTGTTGAACAATTGGAAAAATTTTAATTTGAAAATTTCAGAATATCGGCCATTAATTTCTGAAGATATGTTATCAATTATTTCAACAAAAAGTCGTTTGTATTCTGTCTGAGCATAGCGCACATTGCGTCTCAAACGAGGAGCAGAGTTATTTTGCAATGTGTTTTCATAAATGTTATCAAATTCTGACTGAAATTCAGTACGTAACCATGTCTGAAACTCCTTTATTTTATTACTGCAATAACCGACATCAACTTGTAATTTTTGTAAAATATTGTACGAGCGGTCGGTTTTTTCAAATACCCGGTGGAAAATTGAAAGAAAAAAATTGAAATTAAATGAACGCAATGTGTTTTCAAAATTTGCAAAAAGATCATATCGCCGTCCCAGTTCTGCGGATTGTCGCACATATCCGAAAACAAATTAATCAGATTATCTTTTTGTTCGAATACTGTGTTCACAATTCGTGACGTATACGTCCAACGAGTTGCGGGGGCATTAGGCAATTTTTTGCTGCAATGTGCATCATAAAAAGAGGACCGTTTTGTGCTAAACTTAAAAAAATTAAACAAAGCCTGAACGGCTGAAAAAAAGTGCTGACTTTCCCAATCCTGTTACAATATATAGATAAAATTAATGCTAAAATGTGTGCATTACACCAAATACCAGCGTAAAATAGCAGCTTAATGCTGCTGTGTTTCGTAAGGTGAGTGTAGAGAACCGGAGACCCATTTTACTGGAAAAGAGGCATTCCATCTTAGTCCTCACGGCTGACAACGCATCTGCATTTTGATTCTTTATTGAGGATAGATGTAGATGTCTATGGGTCACAGCAACCACTTACCACTGTGTGCTCGTTTGTCACCCTATCCTATAAAAAAAAAACTAGTTTTGTGGTGCAGTCATGTTTGTTTCATAATTCCAATATGATATTACAAAGTTGTCTGCTGTGCGACTTTCAGACACATCTACATACCCCAAAAAACGGTAATGAATATCGTTTCCATAATAATATCGGAGAATCAGACACAATTGCTCTCTGTGACTAACATCGGGAGTTTCGTCAATAATAATTGAAACGAATTTTGACAATTTTACTTCGTACTCGATGCGAGTTTTCATTACATCAGCGACAGAATGAATAATGTCATTTTGGATTGTACTAGGTAAATAACTCGGCCGTTTGTCGCTTTGTTGATGCTGCATATGCTTTTCTAACACGAGATCGTACTTCGAAAGAAGCGATACAAGTTCTAAAAAATTGCCTCTATTTAATGAAGTTTTCGACTCATCGTGACCTCTGAAAGGAAGTTATTGTTGTGCTAAATGGCAAACAACATCGACTTATCTTTGAAAAACACTACGGTAATGATCAACACGCATGTTGTGTTTTGTAATTTCCTCGGATAACTGGCGCGACAAAGATGTTTCAATCCGATTTTTTCCAAAATTACTGAACGAAATTACCGCATTCATGTGTTTTTGAGAATTCATATGCCTTTTAATGGCTCCAGATAAGTTATTTAAATCATCATATCCAATAGTATTCCAAGCTGTTTTGTCGTTGGAAAAGAATATGCAGCACCAACAGTACAACTTATTGGTATGTGAGCAGCCAACAATCCAATGAGTTTTGTAAACAGATCTATTAAATTGCCGTTTATGGGTTTTACTCTTCTGAGAAATACACAGATCAGGCGTTGGTTTCCGCGTGGATATGAGCTGTTTTTTCTCAACAAAGTTTAAAGATTTTACCTTTTCCTCGCCGATTAGCACTTTAACACACTTCAATTCATCACAAGGAACACTATAATCCTCCATTTTCACTAAAAATCTTTAAAAACGCATAAATTTTCAACTCGAAATATTCATTCGCTCAAGTAAACACACAGAGTAAACATTGAAATGTGAAGTGAACTTGCAAACGTATTGCCCGCGCGCCGCCGCGCTCGACTAACTTCACATCGAAAGCTCAGCTTATCGCTCTACACTAATTGCTATATAAACAATCGTACTTATATTTCATTATAGAACATTTTGCCACAGGTTAGAAAGGGAGCGATCGTCTTCTCGAAAGCCCGGTAAAAAGCCCACGCGTGCGAGAGAGACGACTAATCGCTCAACTCAACTCGTTTTTTATGACAGCAGTATCGCGCAGTTTTGCCGCGACCGGTGTCCATCCATATTGCTTTGCTTTCATTAATTTTGACAGTCCATTGCGTGTTCGCTTTGAGACAGAGAGAACACGAATCAGTGTATTTCGAATTGAAAGCAATCTGCCAAGTGTTGACGTTACATAATAAGACTACGAAATCATGACCTGTGTAGAACAGAGGAGCGCGCGGGAAATTTGAAATAGTTTGAAACAGTTTACGAGTTATTTTATTAGTTGATATTATTGATTGAACAGTTTGATAGGGCAAGCCTGGCTTCTCGGCTTCTATGGAGGCTTCGCTACCGATTTAACATCCCCTTTGAATATCTGACGCGCTGGAATTAATTTTTGAACATCTGTTGTAGTTTGTAGTAGCTTTTACATTTTTGAAAACCTGTAGACGCTTCCCCATCACTGGAAGGGGCAACATTATATAACTTTTTTTTCTTCCTATCAACTAATCTACAAAATCTAATAGGTCCCCACGACGTTCGACGAGTAAATCCCCATTTAGCATCATGTGCTCCCCTACTACAGATACAGATATCTTATCGTATCTGCGTAGTGTGTGACACGCTTAACTGTAGAATACATCAAATTGTTTTATTTGAGTTAAATTTTATTATATATTTATTTATATAATTTTATTAGATACTTGAGACAATGAGAAGGGGGCGCATATTGCTCTGGAGGCCCTGGGCGTCAGCAACCCATGCTACGCCATTAATATTTAATACTTAAGAAATATATAACTAAAATATCTATTTGACTATGAAAATGATCGACAATGACGAAATTAACTGTTGTACTCATAAAATTTCTATAGCAGTTTCATTTCGACATTTCATAATAAGTATTATAGTATATCATATAAGTATTACAGCAACGTCCTAATAACAACAAAAAAAAAACTGCGGTTGCCAACCCGCCTGCTAAGCGTGGCAACTATGGTAAATATCAACCCTATGAGGCAATCTATGAGGGGCGCCTGTGTTCAGTAGTAGACTTGTGATTGGCTAATTGCGTTATTCGATTAAGGTAACGGTAAAGTCGATGCTCACCTGATTTCTCCTTCAATTTCCAATCCGGGAGCAACTTCTAATTATTAATGAGAAGCTATTAAATACGCAGGAAATAAAGCTGAGATCTGATTGCGAAGTGTTGGTACAGCGAAACATTTTGTCAATGAAGTATAACCCAAGCTTTTTAAATTTTTATTAATTAGCGTTGCGATGCGAAATAAAACAAATGATTTTCGAAGTCAGTTTATTTGTTAAAAAATTCGTACAGTGTTTATAAACATTCGATATCGTTCCAGAACCCCATTGTATTAAAAACCTAGTAAAAATGAAGTTAGTCAAACTAAACAAAAAATAACAATGGGGTAAATATGAAACAAATATCGGTATTCGTTGTTACATATTACAGGAATGTAAGCGAAATAAAAGTAACCTAAAATAAGCCCAGATATATTATAGCACCGATATTGGACGGATTACTGGCAGTACACCAAAATATATCCTTCTATAAAATATAGCTTAAAATATGGCATCCATAGTCAAGTTTAATATATAGTACTTTTAAAATTATGGGATAATGCTTACCACACATAATTTTTTAAATTATGCCAATAATATCATTCATTCTACTTTAAAAATATTTTTAAGTATCTGCTAAAATATCTGTCTGTGAATGAAATACCTAATCACGAATATCGTTACCTATATTATGTGAACTAGGTATCTGGAAAAAAATGTAATATTTTGTAATTAACACTATGGTATTTATATACTGTGATGTGACCGTTAACCGTTTAAAAGAAACTAGTTCCCGCCACCGTGCAAATGAAATCTCAAAAGTTGATGAAATCTGAAACCCTATAAACGACAATGTTCAATAACTAACAGAAAATTAAAATGAACTCAGATAAAAATACATTGTTATCAACGTTAACTTTATTACAAGGGACCTGACTACATTTTGTGAAACACAATCTTGTTTCTGTTTATGTCGTTAGCATGGAACGTTACTTGCCCTTGGGCAATCGTTTTTAATAATATACTTATTATATGAATAGTAGAGATTTAGAACAGTTGTCGAAGTAATAGTATTAATTTTATTACGTAATGTAAGGCAACCTTTAAATATCGTTTAAAAATAACTAAATAAAATATTCAGATGAGGACGGATACATACGCAATTCACCATTATCACAATATCATAAATATTATATTTCAGGTATATTTACCCTGATATTAAGCCTTAATTAAACACTATTGGTAAATCACTAAAGAACTTAACATAATATGACTGAATCGTTGTTGTTTTTGAACACAACAATTTTATAAACTTAAAATTGTAATTCTCAAACTGCATTCTCGTAGCACATAGATAACCACTTTTTTCTACCCACGTATCTTTAATATTGGCGTTTAGTTGACATTCAGTCTACACAACTAATAATGGTTTACATTTGTTTAATAGCTGTTTAAGGCAGCGATACAGCAATAACATTTTTCGATTTTTTTAAATCATTAGACTAGGACAGAGTAAACTGTAGAATGGTTCAAATCAAAATGATTGAAAGTGATAAAATCCTAAAAAACAATTTTGATTTTGTAAATATCGATTTCTACAGCGATAAAGAACTCGAATTTTAATATGGAGTTGAAGAGAATCGAAAAATATCACACCAAAATACATTTAATTCGATGGATTGGCGAATTTTAGATAAAAATGACTAAACTAACTAACTCGTATGCGAGTAGCCCGTGTTAGTGTAGGGTCCGCTATACAGTGAGCTGCCTGTACGCGAGTAGGTCTTCGGGTTTCGTCTGCGCGCGAGTATGAACGCTATGGCCGCAATGACGCATATCATGAGGATGACGCCAGCGATGCAGATAGCTATCGCAAAGATGCGTTGTGATATGCAGATTTCGTCTTCTTTCTGTAAATGAATAATAATTTCTAGTCAGTTATGAAAAATTATATTCATGTTTAAATCTCCGATTTAACTATATATTGCTATCTCCCCAGAAAGTAATTGTCTGATTTCGATTTAACTTAGCACAGTTAATCGAAGTGGCGTGAACAATGCATGTATTGATTTTGATGTACCTGATATTAAAATAAATTTTATTATAATAACTAACTCCATGCCACTCTTATCCGTAACACGGACATACCTAGTAGAAATTGGTTCTAGAAATAACGGGGTCTAAACGGCTTTACATGATTTCAAAGGCATGGGGGTGAAACACCGCCAACTTCGTGACTCCGTGTTGCTACTGAGAAATTCTTGACAAAATAACCCAACATCTGATTTTAGCCCGTTTCGGATTTGAACCCGGGACAAAATTATCAGTAGTTGCGCTTACGACCACCAGGCCTAATCGCGTTAATGTCTGAGAAAGTAAACTAATTTGCACAAATTGGGTAGTTTAGCAATCACTTCCCTGCCCTAAACGCTAAAAAACTCTCAAAACTGAGAAGAAGCCTATGCCTAGCACGTATGTGGGTAATTCAATTTTACTGCGTGTTACCTTCTCGCTGGTGACTTCATCGTTATCAGGCGAGTCAAGTTCATTCACATAGAGGCCAGAGAAAACCTCCACTGTGGCGGGTGCCCCCTCATCTGACTGCCGACGTAGACGGTTGCCCTTTTTGTGTGCACACGGTTGCTGCAACAAATTTATTTTATGTAAAATTGAATAAAACAAAATAAAATTGAATAGAGACCGTTTTTTAATACATTTTAATAAATTTTATATTGGTTTAGATTGGCTGACGCCACACATTTCGTCCTCGGTGAACTTTGACCTCGACTTGATTGAAACCAATCTTGTCAGCAGGTCACTTGAGCACAGACGCAGAGAAAAAAGACTCAGTATTCTACAGGAATTAAAAAATGGATATTTATTTTATAAATTTTTTTTTTTTTTTTTTTTTATAGGATCGGGTGACAAACGAGCACACAGTCCCTTAGATGGAATGCCTCGTTTCCAGTAAAAAGGGTCTCCGGTTCTCTACACTCACCATACGAAACAATATGTTACGCTTATATATCGATAACTTTAGCAATATGTCTCTATTATAAAAAATAATTCCTGTTTCTATGTGTACTTTGAAGAATTGAAACTAACTTTTTAATAAACAGTAAAAGCCTTCATCAAAGAACTCATCATGATCATCTGCATTATCATCCTGCAAAGCACGCTCCTGAGCTATCTGATCCATCGAATTCCTGCATCCCTTACCAAGTCGTCACTTCATCTAGTGGGCACTGCCTTTCAATCCCCTTACTGGTATGAGGCTGTCTCTCACAACCTTTCTTTCCTTGGTTCTTGGAGCTAATCAGCTTCTGAAGTCGGTGCTGAGACAGTGTATAGAAGAATAATTAAAGCCCTGACTTCGGAAGCTTTTACGTGGATATTATTTTATTCTTTTTTGTTCTATAAAGCCGACTTTTACATTTTTATTAGATGTTTAATGTTTTGACCTTTTTGTCACTCGAAAGTGTTAAAAAATTAAACTATTAATAAAAAATAAACAAAGCATTATCACAACAGCATAAATACTCACATTAAAAAATTTATCCCCTTTTTCCAAACCTTAGGTATAGAATTTTTCCCAAATTTGTATAGGACTACCCCTAAAGTATAAACTATTTAATACAAAAGAATCATAAAATCGTTTCACAACGAAGATATCGCTTAACATACATACAAAAATCATGAAGTCGAATTGAGAACCTCCTCCTTTATTGAAGTCGGGTAAAATCAATATTGTTTCTCGGGATGTTATAACCAAGAGCTTTGATCACATCTATTACAGCCTATAAAATCCATCTCATCTCATCATCTCATGCCCATCTCCTGGTTGGTTTCCCTCTGTCGCCTTTTACGACGCCCACGGGACGATATTGGCGTAGTGGATATTTTTACTCACTACTACATGGTCAACATCGCCATAACCCAATTTTACTGCAATACAATTTTGTCACTGTCGATAATTTCTCACAGTCAAATAGACATCTATACGATATGGTGTACGGGATGATATGTTGTAGTGGATATACTATATAATAGAAAAGGTGTTAAATATTATCTACTTGCGATCCGCCCCGCTTTCGCACGGTTGATTTCTGGATCTCGACAACAACGTCGCCTACTGGGTCCAATTCTAAACCATTCTCTAATCAACTTAATAACACACAAAATTTCATCAAAATCGGTGCAGCCGTTTAGGAGGAGTTCAGTCACATACACACGGACAGAAGAATTATATAATATATAATATGCATGTATTATACATATTGTAAGCCTTCCTCTTGAATAATTCTGTCTATTCATGAAAACCGCATCAAAATCCCTTGCGTAGTTTAAGAGATCTACGCGTACAGACGACGGAAAGCGACTTTGTTTTATAGTATGTAGAGAAGATCCGCGTCATAAAATATTACGCGGATCTTAGCTAACTAATTTTTATCATCTATACAAATAAATAAAATTAAAGTGTATGTTTGTAATGTCAAAATAACAGCTCTTTACTAAATGCATATGAAAGTATATACGGTACTAATAACAAAAAAAAACAATTATAAAAATGTTTGTCTCTCTGTTTGTTCCGGCTAATCTCCGAAACGGCTGGACCGATTTTGACAGGACTTTCAGTGGCAGATAGATGATATCATAAGGAGTAACTTAGGCTACTTTTATTTTTACTATTACCTTTTTTTTTTAGAAAAAGAATAAGGGTTCCGCGCAATAAAAATTATAACCTATGAAATCCAATCGTAATAAATTTCACTCGGGCGAAGTCGCTGGGAACAGCTAGCCTTATAATATAATGGATTTCCGCAAAGTAACGCCTGATTCTATTAATTACATAGATAATAGAATATACTCACGCAGTCTGTCGGGTGGTTGAGGTCGCAGAGCTTGACCTCGCAGGTGTAGTACACGCTGGCCGTGTAGGGGAACTTGTGCGCCGGGAACGACACGCGCGCTTCTTGACGCTCGCGCGAGTACTGGAACTGGCCCATTATCTCGCCGTCCAAAGGGCACCTGCATTATCACGTAATTATAATGGTGTAGGGTGACCCCCCACTAGATGTAGTGACGACTTGGTAAGACATGCAGGAAGTCGATGGATGCAGGTGGCTCAGGACCGTGCTTTGTGGCATTCCTTGGGGAAGCCTATGTTCTATGATGATGATGATGATGATGATAATGGTTGTTCAAGGAAATATTATAAGAAAAATATTCTATAAAATCAAAGCAGAAAAGAAGTCAAGTCAAAAGAGTTTAAGAATTTAATATTATCCATATAGCAATAGTCGCGAGTTCGAATCTTGCATGGAAAAAGTGTTGGTAGGGCCTGCAAATAACGGGAGTTCGTAAGCGACCCCGAGATGGGCTGAATTCACAGCGTCGCGGTAGAGGGATCGCCGTCGCGCTCCTTGTAGAGATCCCGTGACTACTCTTTGACGCTGACGGTGATCACCGCGGGGTTTTAGTCGGTAAGCGTCTGATATAAACAGCCTGCTTCCCATAGAACCACCAGTTATCCATGAGGATTTCCCCACGAAAATAATTGTACTGGGTGTTACCATAGTGTTAAAATATTTTTATCAACCTGAAATTCATGTATGTATAATGTTTTCCCTACAAAAAGGAAAATTTGTATCGCAATATACAATTCGTACCTCTTCGTATCCCATGATTTAAGCATAAAATAGTTTGATTTTTTGATGAAATAAAAGTGACAAATGACTTTCATCTGGTGGTGAGTAGTTACGAACGAATTTCGTTCGGGTGGAATTTAGTAATTGATTTTAAACTAACTTCCCGATGAGCTAGAGACTTAAAATTTTGAATCGGATGACAATGTAAAATATGAAAAAAAAATTAACATACCATGTGGTATGTTAAACATTTTTAAATCCAATTTTTTTTTAATTTCACTTGTTTCTTTTGTACTGATAAACTAGCTAACAATCTCCTTGATGGTAAATGGTTACTGAAGCCCAAATACCTTGCGACAAACTTTCAACAAAGAACGCTTAAGTTAGCTCTCATCTCTAAAGGCCTTAAATGGTATGCCTTTGCCTCATAGCCTGTAATTATTCTGGCTCCATTATAAGTCACAGAACCTATTAATGTAATCCACCGTCATTACGGTATAAGAAACTCCATAATATAAAATGATGTAAGGCATTTCATCTTAGTCCTTAAGAGGTAACAACGTATCTGTAGCCTTCGTTGTTTAAAGTTATTTGCATACACGAAAGCGAGTTTATAAAAAACGTGGTAAAAAAAAGTAACTTGTGCTCACCCGTCGTCGGTGATGAGGCTCTGTTCGGCCCAACCGAGTCCGTCACGTACTGCGCACTCTGATACGAGCAGCCCGTAGCGTCGCTGGCGCTCCAGCGACACGAGCAGCGTCAGTGTGTCACCAATGCGCACGTTCGATGCCACCTGCTCTCACATTGAAAATAATAATCAGAGTTAGGTACCGCTAACGTTACAGTATATCAAAAGTCCAATGCTGAACACAGGTCGACCCATAGATTACTCATAGGGAACTATGCCACGCTTGGCAGGCAGGTTAGCAACCGCGGTCTTCTTTTACTTTTAGGAAGACGCTACTGTCCATCTCCTGGTTTGTTTTCCTCTGTCACCTCTTACGGCACCTAAGGGACGATATGGGGTAGTGAATATTCTTACACCGTCACTCACAATCGTAACTAGTAAAGTAAACCAAATAAAAATGTACTAGATGGGAGATTAAATCAGCATTAATATAAAGATCTCGGTGGCTGGACTTCTTTTCTGCCTAAGTATCCGTCAGTGAAGGTACCAAATTCTTACCTACTTCTGCCACCAGGCAGGAGTGCGTGCACTGCTGTGTTTCGGCCTGAAGGATATAGGGAGCCACTACAAAAGCCAGTATAATTACCAGAATATCGTGTCCATGCTCCATGACAACCAACTTTACACAAACTGCCACTTACCATGGCACTAGACTATAATTTCGTTTGTTACTTCAACTTCATGATTTTTTTATCTTCCACTTGAGTCCACTGCTGGATATGGGATCTCACTATGTAGTGAAGATTCCGTCCCGTCGCCAGCCTGAATATTTTAAGGTCGTGTTCCGATATACACTGCGAGCACTGCTCAGTGCTCTCACTGGTGAAAAATTCGTTCCGTTATGGACTGCCAGTATACTACTGCAGTACCCTAGGGAAATATATGACGTCATAAATCGCTGCCATTTTCGTACTGTGAGCACTGGCGCTTTCGAGGTAAGGTGCTCTCAGTACTTAGATCACGTGATCAACAAACATAACAGCGCCTAGAGATTTAACAGCTTCCACGAATGATTGCTATTATTATTAATTAATATTGTTATTCAAAAAAACTAGCACATTAAGTTTTCAAAGCAACAACACTCAAATAATATTTTTTCTTGTTGAACAGAAAACGTGTACATGATAAATATTTTCATTTGAAAACTGTGTCGAAAAATGGGGATGACAGTATACTGGGCTGCGTTCCGTTTTAAACGGTAACCAGTATAGCAAACTCAAAAGGAACGGCTTCACAGTATACTGAATTGACATCACACCTTACAGTGATCACAGTGTATATCGGAACATACCCTAAGTCTCGTCTAGTTGCCACTTACAACACCCACGGGATAAAATGAGGGCGATGAATTCTCTTACAGAATAAATAGAAAACAAACAATATCTTCTTGAATTGTCTTGAATATTAATTTTGACTACGATTCGACCTTTTAATATGTAAATATAATAATTGATAGCATTCTGTCGAGACTTCGAGGCCAGTTAAATTATATGCATAAAGTTAAGACAATCAATTGTAGTTAGTATTGCAGCAATTAACAGATAAAAAATGGGGGCACAAATTTCATAATATTATTAAATTTTTTAATTATTAATGTATCACAAAGTTTTATTCTCCTTAATCCTTTTGCTTTTGATTAAGTTTTTTATGGGATAACAAATATTTTTCAATTTTTATAATGCTTTTTGTAATAAGGATTAATACTTCATTATTTAAGTCTACTATACCTGCTTATCCTTAGGGTCTCCTTTGTAAATCTTCATCGTAACCGACGGCAGTAGTCCTGAATCCTCATCATACTCGTCACTGCAATAAAAAAGTAATGTTACAGCCTGTATACGTTTTATAGAATAAGAGTCACAAATGAGCACACAGTCCACTTGATGGTAAGTCGATGCTGTGGCCCATAAACACCCACATCTATCTTCAATTAAGAATCAAAATGCAGATGCGTTGCCTCATTTCCAGTATTAAGAGTCTCCGGTACTCTACACACCACTCCCTATATTAAATAGTAGTATTAAACTTCTATTTACGCTGGAATTCTGTGAGAGCGTGGTCCTTTCCCGGTTGAGCGGTCAGCTCATTCATGCAGCTATATTTTAGAGTCCTACTACGTAAAGTGTTCCAATGCTGAGCACGTGCTTCCTCTCATTTCTCGTTTAATTTCTGAGAGGGTTTTAGGGCAAGGAAGTGTCCACAACGCTGCCCGGATACGTCTTGGCAGACTCCTCTTCCTCGATTTTTTTTAATTTCTCTGACATGGAGGTTGCCTCACAATGTTTTCCTACAACGCCGAGCACGTGGTAAATGAGCTCTTAAAATTGCGCTTAACAATTTCATTGGTGTCGGCGGGGATCGAACCTGATGATATTTGGAATTTCGCAGTATACGAGCTCAATATAAACACACAATTTAGGTAATAGTAAAGTAAAAAAATCACTTTCAATAAGCATTAAGGTTCGAATCCCGGGTGGGGCCAAAAATCTGTTATTTGGTTTTTCTGTCAAGAAATTCTCATAAGCAGCCTGGAGTCAGTTTTTTGGCGGTGTTTCACTCTCGTGTTTCGGAAAGCACGTAGGTATGTAAGGTCAAAGGTACGCCTGATCTATCTCTGGTCGTGTCGGATTACTGTCCCATCAGACTATGAGAGTAAAGGAATAGAGAGCACACTTGTGCTTGCTCTAGATATTAGTGTATGCACACTATAATCCTGTCCTGCGTAGATAGCTAGTCCCTTTTGAGACTGGCCGCCGTGACCGACATTCGGTCTGGAGGACATTATTACTATTTCTAATAATCGCACCGCATATAGACTGTATAAAATACCTATTGTATCCATCTCTGGATTGCGTAAGTCGGTCGGCGTGCGGTCGATGCAGGTTGAACATGGTGAGGTCGCGGCGACGGTAGCGACATCGCACGTGGTATCCGCGCCCTTGCCCCGTCACTAGCTTCAGGTGTGGCTGCACTATTATATTGTTGAAGTACTCCACGGTGCCATCCTCCTGAAACACACAAAAACATTTGGTCAAGCGATTGATGGTGTGAATGCCGAACGCTTGGCTAAAACCCAGGCAATTTTCTAACTGAATAATTTTAAAAAAATTGCAGATATTTCTCATGATAATAACGTCCTCCTTTGCCACGTGGTGATGAAGTAAGAAAACCTATCCCCCTATTTCGTTTACTTTAATTACTTAATTTTTTAATGAAACAAAACACAAATTACTTGTCTACGATCAACTATTATATTCATTCTTTATTCATTCCTTCATCCTTAAGCCAACAACAGCCCACATGTGGACATATGCCGTCCACGTAGATTGCAACATAGGGTTGTCATAGTTGCCGTGCTTGTCAGACGGGTTGGCAACCGAAGTATTTTATTTTTTTGAATTTTATTTTCTTATTTGAGGAAGATTCCTAATCCCTCCCATCTCATGTTTGATAAAACGAATCATACTTATGGCGAGTAATATGTGAGAAGGAGCCTGTATGAGACCATCATCGGGGCTGCGGTAGTGTACGTCAGCATTCCCGTAGCTTCTACATAGGGCGAAGAATACCGTGGGGTTTTAGCCGTTAAAAGTCCGTCATACATACACAATACATAATATACATAGCACAAATTACAAAGTTTTATGTATAGGAATACATAGAATGTGGATTTCCCCACGTAAAAAACTTTCAAAGTTGACTATCCAATGGACATTATGAATAGAAAATTAATGGACTATTAATTAAGATCATTTAGTTTAAATTTGAAAGTACTAAGATAATTATAAAGTTGAAGAAATGTTAATTTAATCATCAATTTAAGCGAAATAAATTTTACGATTTTATTGAATTATTAAAGACTATTTGCAACGCTATTATCTTTGATATTATTCCCATTAACTGATAACACTAAGCTAAAAATGCATGTGCTACGACGTCTATTGGCTGATACAAAGCTACGCCTTATCAGTTTTGGAGTTGTTACTCTTAATATAAGGCTGCTCGCTAAAATTTTATTTGGTCCTCAACAAAATATATAAATTTACCTGTAATTTATGAATGTATCAAGATGCTTTATGTTTTCTATTTACGGATTTTTTTATAAGAGTGTAAGTGGGCGAGTATAACCTTATAAGTCGCAAGCTATTTTTTTTATAATACTGAAGTGACATACGAACGTCGTTCCACCTGTTGGTAAGTGGCTAAAGCAGCCAACTTCATGCCAAGAAGGCTACTGATGCATTGTCACACAAAACAGAATATCCACTATTCCGATTCACGATTCACACTTATTCAAAGATGGAATGTCTCACAGCCTGTAAATACTGGCTCTCTATACTCTTTAGACCGGTAGATGGCAGTGCATGCACTGCTGCTTGCGATTTTGCGATGCGACAGAAATAGGCACTCGTATAACTGGGTGGTACTCAGACGAACTCCTAGGCAGGAAAAAAGACCTACCACCTAAAACAAGTTTTATTATAAGTTATATCGTAAACTAGTTTGTCTGGTTTTATTGTGAATTGAAAAGTTCAGATAGATATTTTTTGCGCAGATTTGTAATGTATAATATGTCTTAGTCTCTTTGTTTACACAGTCTATGAATAGTAATAATTAAAAATAAGTTCTCCGTTTGAATGCCAATAAAACTAAGGTTCTGGTATTTGAAAGGGACGAAGAGAACAAAGTGTGAAATATGGGTAAATCAAGAATGTCTAGAACAGGTAAATGAAATTGTATACTTGGGGAGTGCTTTTAGCCGGGATGGAAGATGTGATTTAGATGTGGACAGGCGTGTCGCTGCCGGGAACAAAGTCAATGGTGCCTTGACTGCTTTAGTCAAAGGCAAGGCGTAGTGAAGCGCACGCCTTGCAATACATAACGCAGTGTTGGTACCAACTTTGTTATATGGCAGCGAAACCTGGGTATGCCAGAAGAAGCATAAAAGCAAGTTGAATGCAGTGGAGATGCGATCTCTTCGTAAAATGTGCGGCGTTACCATGGCTGACCGAAAGCGAAACGAAGAGATTCGCAATATGGTAGGTTTGAAAGATGACCTTATCACAAAATTGATAAGGGCGTGCTTCGATGGTTTGGGCACGTTGAGCGAATGAGTGAAGACCGAATGGTGAAGAAAATATATAGCGCGAAAGTTAATATTAAAGGTGTCGAGGTAGACCGAGACTAACTCGAAGACCATGTGAGCAAACTGCTCGAAGAGGGAGGTCAAGTACTCGGATACCTAGACGTGCATGCATGAAGAAGATTATGAATCTGAAAGAAGCGAAAGAGATATGTAAGGATCGTGACACGGCGATCTGTTCTCTCTGGCTACCCGTCAGGATTGTGCGTGAAGATAAGTAAGTAAGTAAGTAAGTAAGTATTTTATTGAATTATTAAAGACTATTTGCAACGCTATTATCTTTGATATTATTCCCATTAACTGATAACACTAAGCTAAAAATGCATGTGCTACGATGTCTATTGGCTGATACAAAGCTACGCCTTATCAGTTTTGGAGTTCTTACTCTTAATATAAGGCTGCTCGCTAAAACTTTATTTGGTCCTCAACAAAATATATAAATTTACCTGTAATTTATGAATGTATCAAGATGCTTTATGTTTTCTATTTACGGATTTCTTTATAAGAGTGTAAGTGGGCGAGTATAACCTTATAAGTCGCAAGCTATTTTTTTTTATAATACTGAAGTGACAAACGAACGTCGTTCCACCTGATGGTAAGTGGCTAAAGCAGCCAACTTCATGCCAAGAAGGCTACTGATGCGTTGTCACACAAAACAGAATATCCACTATTCCGATTCACGATTCACACTTATTCAAAGATGGAATGTCTCACAGCCTGTAAATACTGGCTCTCTATACTCTTTAGACCGGTAGATGGCAGTGCATGCACTGCTGCTTGCGATTTTGCGATGCGACAGAAATAGGCACTCGTATAACTGGGTGGTACTCAGACGAACTCCTAGGCAGGAAAAAAGACCTACCACCTAAAACAAGTTTTATTATAAGTTATATCGTAAACTGGTTTGTCTGGTTTTATTGTGAATTGAAAAGTTCAGATAGATATTTTTTGCGCAGATTTGTAATGTATAATATGTCTTAGTCTCTTTGTTTACACAGTCTATGAATAGTAATAATTAAAAATAAGTTCTTCTTATGCTTTATAACGTTATATTAAGTCATATTTGAATTTAATATTATATATTATATTTTCAAATTTGATAAAATGTTATAATAATATAATTAATGTTAATATAATGTAATTGAAAATATTAAAATTAAATTAAATTCTGTCAATTGATGCTATTTCAAGAGAATTAAAAATCGTCATAGTCAAAAGGTCACATCAGATGATCAATTTAATGTTCATTCCCTTTCTATAATTTTGGCGTATTTAACGGGTCATAGAAATGCACTAAAATGTCAAAAAATGATCAGGTATTATCAATGGTGTAAGTAAATATTAAAAAAACCTTTAAATGAGCTAACTCATAAAATGAAAGTAGGTTTATGTAAATTAATGTCCCGAATTCATTAATAAAGCACCGGTCACACAATTTAGAATTCAACTCATTCCAATCCGTTTCCTTTCCGATTTTACGTGTAAGTGGAGTGCTCCGCGCTGGCGGGATATGACGTCACCTCCCCTCATTGTTACGTCGCCCTCGCACGTTTTGGACCATTTTTCAATGGAACTCTTCAAGCTATATTGAATTCTTATTCTTTTTATTATTATGTATGAATGGCTTAAATTTTGTTATTTCTATTAAAAAGTTAATTGATCTCTCATCGGAATAAAAGTTTAAGCCTCTGCCCTCCTCCCTCTTTCTACTTAAGCTATAGAGCTACGCCAATGAATCGAAATGCAGATGCGTTGTCACCTCTGAGGACTTTGATGGAATGACTCACTTCCAGTAAAAATGGTTTCCGGTTCTCTACACTCACCGTACGAAACACAGCAGCATTGAGCTGCTATTTTACGCTGATATTGTTTGAAAGCGTGGTCCTTTCATAATTGAGCCGACCCATTCTTGCTACAACCATAATATAGCTGCATGCCACAACCAAAATAATATAGTTGGCCCTCAGTTTTTTTAATCATCTTGAGTTTTTATCTTTTTTTTTTTGGGAACATGTTGCTGCCCATCTCCAGTTTCATATACCGCAGCCGCCGCTCACAATACCCATGGGATGCCATGGGGTAGTGGATATTATTAAGCCGTCACTACACGCTGTACATTTTTACTGTGTTCGTAATTCTTGTCCTCCTAAACGGCTAGACCGATTTTGATGAAAATTCACTTAATTATGGGGTCACCTGGATGGTTCTTAGCTATGGTTGGACCCGGTAGGTGACGCTGTTGTCGAGATCCAGAAATCAATAGAGATCGCCAGTTATGTAGTAAATATGGGCATATCCTACAGGTATCTGCCATATTAGATTTTTCTGTCGATATTCGATTATATATTGAAATTTTTATCCACAGTAATGAAATGCCTCAACTATTAGTCTGTTATACCAATATGGCGCCGACCATATTATGCAGTTGTGCCCACAGTCCGACCACGCATTCGACAGCAAGGCCGCTACCAAAGGTCACTTGTCTCTTTCACACACGCCTTTTTCAATATTGATCCAGTTTATTCATTATCTTTTATTTGCAATGTGCAATCATTAAAATAATTTTCAATAAAACAAGTTTTTACTACAAGTAGACCATTGATGGTAATATTTTAGAGGTATTAATTTTTAGATTTTAGAGGTAGTTACGTATTAGAGTTAAAAATTATATAAAAAATGCTACATAGTCAACCAATATATACACTAATATGATAAGCTGTGTGTGCCTCTATGCTAAAATATCTTTTTCATATAATTTTGCTAACTATATGATATAAGAAATTCAAGTTAATATAGAACTTACCTTTATAAATATAATATAGTATACTTACCTGTATAATATAGTAATAGCTACTATTTATATACTCCATAATTAAATAAAAGATTAGGTAAATCGGTTACCATCCTTAAAATACCTCATGTCATAGGTAAATAGTAAAAAACACAGTGTTGAAGGCGCGTTCACAATAAGATTAACTCTCAAAATAGAGTGAACGCAACAACATGTCTTTTTAATTTTTTTTACGTGGTAGAGCCATGCTGCAGCTATATTACTGGCATAGTTGTAGCACGAATGGGTCGGCTCGACCGGGGAAGGACCACGCCCTCACAGAATACCAGCGTAAAATAAAACAATATAATTTGAACACAATAAAAGTTGCGAAAAATCGTGTTTGTGTCTTCTCAATTATTAACTTTTCATTCAATGATTAACGCACACACACACACAAATCCTTTTATAACAGTAGAATTAGACTCTATGAACCTCAAGGAGTGGAGATTTATTAATATTTGTACTTTCAAAATTCGGACCCTTTACAACAACTTTCAAATGAATTAAAAAAAGTTTTCCTTACGAGGGGCGCAAAACCACTACTTAAAATATTTTTAAAGTAGAATCATAAAACCTCTGTATCAGCCCTTAAAAGTCTACTGTTGGACATGGGCTTTTTATAAAAATGAAGTGACAAACGAACTTACATTCCATCTGATGGTAAGAGGCTAGTGCAGTCCATGGACACCAGCACCTAACTTCAAACAAAGAAGGCTACAGACAAGTCACCTCCGAGGAATAAGATAGAATGCTTGTAATAATACTAGCTCTCTATAACCTTTAGACCGAAACAGCATTGCAAGCACTGCTATTTGGCCGCAGCAAAAGAGGGTGGTCCTACCCAGACGAACTCGTAGACAGAAAACATGTCCTATCACCTAGTAATGGGTCTCTCCCGTTGTAAAGAGTTGTTATTAATTAACAATTTAATTATCTCAAAATTTATTGATAATAGGATTAATAATAAAATAAGAAAAGTATAAAATAGTAAGTATTTGTTCAGTAATAATATAAGTATCTTCAACAGGACGGGCTCCAATTCAAGTTAATAAAATAATAATAGATACTATACATCAAAATAATATTTGATTAATTTGATAAAATTGAATTCCTTGAATTTTTTTTATTAAAAGTTAAAGGGAGAATGGTTAAAATTAAAATAGATATTACTACAGCAATAACTCCTCCTAATTTATTAGGAATGAATCGTAAAATTGCATAAGCAAATAAAAAATATCATTGAGTTTGAATATGAATTGGAGTTACTAATAAATTAGCAGGGATAAAATTATCAGAAATCTGGTTATTTAACGTCTGGCGTACAAGATATGGTTATACCACCTTATATCTGAAGCCATAAGATTTTTCTGGCCAAATATGCAGTGAAGTAATGTAACAGAAAACATCATGACATCATCATGAAAAACATTAACAACAGATGTTTTAAAAATATAATATGTACTTATTCATAAATACTTATAAATGTTAGTTAACCTGTTTCATTTGGTCACCTTTGTTTTAAGTTTATTTATACGTTTACGTTATACATCTATTTGCATATACAATCTGTTTAATATCTAGTAGTTTTTTATTCTGATTTATCATAATGTTCTTTTTCTTTTTGCCGCCTATCACATTATTTCCACAAAACCCGGGTTGACTGGGAGAGAATGCCAAAATATATTAAGTAAATAAATAACTTTCATAAGTCCCACAGTGGGGCACGAGCCTACCTTCACTGCTGAGAGGGTTTTAGAGTAAGAAGGAATCCACCGCACTACCTTAATGCGTGTTGAAGTACTTTAAAAGTCCTCGAAATGCTTTTTTTTAATTCTTGAACATGCAGGTATTCTTACAATGTTTTCCCTCAGTTTTATGTGCAGTAGATGGTAATGATTACCATTTAATGGCCGACGTCATTATATACTTAGCGGACTGATTTTCTGTTGAAAATTATCTCAATTAATCAGTTCCCACCAGAGGCACTTCTTTGTAGTCGTATTACTTTTTGTTTTACATTATTATTCGTCTGGTCTGCTAACTGCAAGGAGTTTGCAAAACACATTATGTATGAGCTTTACTTTGTGTGATTTCTTTTATCGTGCAGCATGCTTCAGTTGGTAATATAATGATAATTGTTTATTCCTAACTTTATTTACTTCATTATTTTATTGTTAGACAGTATAATGAAATTCACTGATTAATTCAACTTTTTATAAATTGTATGCCAAGGCCTGAGTGAAGTGAAGACCCGCTGAACGATCTCTTTTTATAAGTATGACTGTATGTAAGTCAGTGAATATAAGTCTGATGTTAAATAGGTGCTGTGGCCCATAGACTGGAATTAATCTGAACAATTCCTCAGAACACTCCCCTTGGTAGATGCGATAGAAAATGCAAAGGGATCCAACATCCTTACGCAGCGCCAGTGAATCAAGCTAATCAGAAAGAAATCGATCGTCGACGATTCGAACCACTCTGCGCTGCCCGGCCCAGAGATGAGAACAGTATTCCATGTGAGGCCGAACTTGCGCTTTGTAAAGTTGCAAGTGATGTGCTGGCATGAAATACTGTCTCGGTCTGCTGAGCACGCCAAACTTTTTAGAGGCCAGTTGTTATTAGTAGCAACCTTTATCCTCGATTAAGGATGCGTTATTATCCCTGGAGACTAAGATTGAATGTTCTACCAGTGAAAAATCCGGTTCTCTACACTCACTATAATAAACAAAAAACCATTATGTTGATATTTCACGCTGGTACGCACGC
The DNA here is from genome assembly GCA_029286625.1 of Parnassius orleans. Classification (NCBI taxonomy): domain Eukaryota; kingdom Metazoa; phylum Arthropoda; class Insecta; order Lepidoptera; family Papilionidae; genus Parnassius; species Parnassius orleans. The sequence continues at coordinate 2,065,433 of JAGSMP010000083.1, forward strand.
ATTCCGTGACAGTGTGAGCGTTCCCTGGTCCAACAGATTCATTCATGCTGCAGCCATAATACAACGTGGCTCCCTGAGTGCCTGACGCTACGTCCTTCACCCCACCGGACTCTCTCCACTGAGATCTTAGGCTAAGGCTAAGCTAAGAGGAACAGTTAATCAATCAATATGTTAGGTAGAAATCGCTTAAAGCGAGGTGACCACCGTCTGTAGTTAAAATTTTTTTCGTTATTGTATTTTAGGGTTAACTCATCATCTTATCAAGTTATATATCTATCTATTATTTATTTTACACCAATACATATTGAAATAAAATATATAACGATAGTCTTTTTTAAAGATGAAAGATATAACGAAGGTACGGTAAGCGGTCTTATCAGACAACCTTTTTACTTTTTCTGCCTTGGAGTTGGTCCGCGTATCGTCATCTTAGTAGTCAGAGGTGACGACGCATCTATAACCTTCTTTTTTAAAGTGGGTTGCAGATGTCGACGTACTAAAGTAGCCACGTAAGTAAAATGTAAGTTCGTTTGTCACATCAATTTCATTGAAAAAAAAATAGCACTTTTGTTCACAAAGAATGATGAAGTGTGAGGTGTAAGTACACAATAACATATAGGTGAACATAGTGAGATAGGTCATGTTTATAATATCATAGAATATCACAACTTGTTTGCGATAAATTTGAACTAACACATCTGCGAATTTTACTTGCGAAATAAACCGCTGGATTATTCTACGTGCAAAATATGAAGATTGCTGTTAAGTAAATGCTGATTGCGTCGAACGTCAGCGCTAGTATATTTCTCATGTCTGCCTTTCATGAGCGTTACATAAAACTGTTATTGTATCGAGGTCAGTAACGATGGTCTGTGCCTCTCGATATGTCCTCAGGCTAAAAGCAACCACTCCTTAAATTGTTCGAGTTAATATTGTATATGCGTGACCGTGTAATTTGATGGTCATTGTTACCCTATTAGTTTAAGAAAAATCTTGATACTGGGCTGTTCACCACCGTGTGTTTTATCAGAAGCGTTTTATATCTCACGACGAACTTGTGGAATCTACTATCACAGCGATTTTATCAATCGAACGGTTTAGGAACCTTTATGAAAATACTACTCTTGCCTCAAAGGCCGACAACACTTCAGCGATTGCTCTGGTGTTGCAGCTGTTCATGGGTGGGGACAGTCCTTAACATCAGGTGGGGTACATGTTAGTTTGCCTTCTCCGTATAAAATGAGGTTTGGATACGAATTCCTTTTGAAGCCAATATTATTGCTGTTAAAACCCAAATAATGTTTCCAACACCGCTTCGTTTTGGCTTGTACTAAATTTTTAATAGTAATTTGAAGTTTCGTTGTAATTACAATCATTCAGAAACATGGGATAATTTGTTTTTGTATGCTTCTGGGCACAGGCCTCCTTTCATTTCTGAGAAGGTTTTAGGGCAAGGAAATGTCCGTGCAATTAACAATTTCATTGGTGGCGGTGTGGATCGAACCCGTGTTACTCTCGTACTGTGAAATTTACAGCGGGCACTTATCCCCTGAGCTACCACAGCTCATTTTCACGGCTTGTTTTTGATTAATGGTGGCGAAACATTATCTTTCATCAAATATTCTAATAAATTGAATTATTTGATTAGAATCATTCATAATCTTGCATCACTAGGTGGGTTTCAAGTTTAAATCCGCACGAAACTAAACATTTTAAAACCACTATCGGTTTAGCTGCATGGTAATTTTTTGTCCCGTATCAATGACGCGTTTTTTATGGGTAGAACAATGCAGAGTCGAATTAAGCAATGTAGAGGCCCAATACAAATTATACAAACTGGTGGTCGCCTTGTGGTCGAAACATAACAGAGTTTATATTAACTCTCATGCCTGTTAATTAGAGTGGTAGACAAAGACTACGAATTTTCATATGGTACGATCCTGACACACCTCTCTCGCTTCTTTTGCATTCATACCTACGCATGTATGTTCGTCGGTTAAGGGTACTTTTAATTTGGCCCACTTCCGTCTAGAGCGTCCTTAGCCGACTCTGTCACTCACTTCTGCAGCATAAATTTACTTTGTCACTCTTTCCTCATTCATTCTTTCTACGTGTCCAAATCATCAAACAATTACTTTCTTAATCCTAGTCATCTTCTTGCAATGATCAAAATGAGCTTGCAATGAGCAAAATTCTAAAGATCGAAATTCGACCGTAAATTATTAGATTTTTTATTAGATTTTGTTTGTTTATTAAGCAAGCTGTATTTCACTTTCAACTGCACATTAATATATAAAACTTTTTGCCTTGACATACACCCCACACACTATTGAAAAAAAAACACTTGAAATCATACAATTCACAGCTCATTCAGTCAATCTGTCAGTAATTATTAGTTTTAAAATTCTTTGGCGACAATCTCTACTCTGTGTTGACGTCTGACCACAGATTATAAAGTGGTTGTAATTTCATATATATGCACTTGCAACTATTAAGTGTATGTAATTTACATAGCATAGGTAACATAATTATGATTGTTCTTACTCAGGACAACAAACGGCATAATTTGTCCAACCGACAATTATTTGTTTGACATTGGTAGTATGAACGTAAACAGTATATGTTTTATTTTATTTAATGGGTTTGTTACTCATTTTATATATAAATTTTAGTTGTCTTCACTCCTTCTCCATATATATTTTAACTATACCAATTCTCACACTCCTCCGTGTGCGCAATATGGGTAAAAAGGGGTACAAAGTTTTCTCTTCACATATTATTAAATAGAATAGATCTCGCTTTTTACAACTTCCTAAATTCCATTAAAATGTTCTCAGACTGCATGGCCTTTAACTGTCGCCCGACCCATACGAAATAACTCCTTCGCTTTTAGATTAATCCGGCTCTGGACCAATTTATTTACAAAAAAGGTTCGACCTTCATAGGTAAAAGCTAACTAGGTTTTTAATCTTAAAACGACTTTTTATTCTTCTTCTGTTAATATTTTAACTAAGCTTAAACTAATAATATAAAAAGACGCGTCTCTTCAGTGGCAATTAATTTGAAGATTTCCTATGCTACTACACAAAACCTTCTAATTAGTTTTATCATTTTCTGTAACCAATATTTGGATGATGTAGTTAAATGATTTGTAACTCTCATTTAATAACTACTGAATAGATTACAGATAAAAATCATTATAAAACCATTAAACGAGAATAGCAGTAGTCTTAATCGTCATCCATGTTATAAAATTACATTAAAAATATAATTTCATAATGTTGCGCAGTGGCTTAAAATAAAATATAACATAATTTATAAGATTAAAATATATTCTCATTCTCCTTTTTCATCAGTTCGTGAAAATCAACTGCTGAACATAGGCCTCTCCCATTGAAGGATTTATATTAATCGTTACACTCGGCAGGCAGATGGACGATCGCAGTAGCAGACGTTTCGCATCTTTGACTCTTGACTCTTCGTCGGTCTGAGTATGTAAGATGGCAATTTGGTTAACAAACAAATGGGTATGTTATTATGTTTCTCACTGTATAGAAACCACCACTTACTTGAAAAAATAACGAGTAATTATGCTTAGAAAATACAAATAAATTAAATTGAACTTTCGGAATGTAACGCGTGTAACTTTACCTGCGCGCGGTGCATCCTGCTAAGTATAAAGTTAAAGCAGCGAACGTAGCTTTAGAAACCAATAAATGGCGGTAATTCCTTCGAAAATGCCGAATCTAAATCTAAAAGACTGGTATGGCTATACTGGATTTTGGTGTTAAATAAAAAAAAAACATTTTTTTTTATTTAAAGCCAGTAGGCGCATTCTTAAGTACTTCTCTTTTCATTTATATCTAGCGGTGAATTAGGGTTATTAAAAGAAAAAGAAAGAAATTAAACTTCGATAATTTTTAAATGTGAAGTACATAATAAGTTAGGCACAAAGAACATAAATGCTCAGGGCTCATTGAGTTCTGAGCTTTTCATTCTATCCGTTTTTCTGTCCACAACGCAATATTGTGTTGGGGCTTTCATGATATTTGACCACTATACGTTATAAATTCTAGACTTGAAATACTGCAAGATTTTCCTCATGCAAGGTAGTTCTTGTTAAAATTCTGTCAATATCTTGTCACTTATATGTTATATAAGTCTATTAATATACATATTTTATATTAGACTGATATAAAAAAATATATCTTAAACGAACGAAAGCTGGCTGGCGAGCGGATAATAATATAAAATTAATGAAATTTCTATAAACACAACAATTTAAATCGTTGGGATAGCAGAAGAAACTGCCAGAAAAGATTTCTGTAATTGGTTTGATCGAGGCAACAATCATTCGTCTCTACGCACAAATATGTAAATAAGTTTGACCATGACAATTGAGGTAATTCACTTGTTTACTTCTTTTTTTTTTATATATAGCATAGGGTGACAAACGAACACCCAGTCCACCTGATGGTAAGAGGGTACTGTGGCCCATAGACATCTATATTTATCCTCAATTAAGAATTAAAATGCAGATGCGTTGTCACCCCTGAGGACTAAGATGGAATGCCTCGTTTCCAGTAAAAAGGGTCTCCGGTTCGCTACACTCACCATACGAAACACAGCAGCATTAAGCTGCTATTTTACGCTGATATTCTGTGAGAGCGTGATCCTACCCCGGTCGAGCCGATCCATTCGTGCTACAACTATAATATAGTTGCAGCGTGGCTCTACCACGTAAAAAAATCGCTTTATTATTTACATCCTGATAGGTTTTTATAATAATGTTATATTTATTTTGAGTTTGATTATATACAAGTGGTAAAATTAAAAATATTGTACAACCGACTTCAATATAAATAAAATGAGAACATCATCAATGTAGTCGAAGTCAATTAAATACGCATTATTAAGGATAACTCAAAAATTACTGGTCAGATCTTGATCAAATTAATATAGGACCACATGAAAAGCACCAGATTTCAAATAAAAAAAGGATCATCAAAATCTGTTCACCTAGAAAAAGTTCTGATTTAACACACATCATTATTACAACACATCACAAGTCCACTGCTGAACATAGGCCTCCCCTAAGGAACGCCACAAAGCACGGTCCCGAGCCACCTGCATCCATGACTTCCTGCATGTCTTACCGGGTCGTCACTCCATCTAGTGGGGGGACGCCCTACACTTCGCCTGCCGGTCGAGGCTGCCACTCGATAACCTTTCTTCGCCATCGGTTGTCGGTACTTCGAGCTATATAGCCGGCCCATTGCCATAAAAATATATTAAAAAATACAGTCGAATTGAGAATCTCCTCCTTTTTTTGAAGCCGGTTGAGAAAAGTGAGCCGTGGTAGATCTGAAGCGCTCTCTGTAAATTACATACTACGTGAGCAATCCGAACTCGATGTATGTCGGTACCAATTTTTAAGTGCTCATTTACTACTTGCTCGTGAAACCTAATTGTCTGAGTAATAAAATGTTTCAACGACATGGTGTGAATGATGATGCGTGGTGCAGTGCGGCGGACTAATTATTTTCTAACTTTCAGTAATGAGAGGAGGCCACTGAGATGTATATAGGCTGTAAGTTTTTCTACAAAAATCACCCAACAGTTAAAATTATCCATGTTATTGAACTTGTAGCTATATTGTACTTGTAGCTATATTATGGTTGGTTGCCGCTACATTCGCCTGCCATGTAGCGCTTGTCGTGACCCGTGTCAAGCGGTGGACTATTAACCCTTTCATTTTAATCTATCTAATTTAATTTATATTTAATTTGAATCTACCAAAAAATATTTTTACACGTGGTATAGCCACGCTGCATATTATGACCGTAGCACGAACTCGACTGGGGAAAGACCACGCTCTTACAGAATACCAACGTAAAATAGCAGCTTAGTGCTGCTGTGTTTCGTATGGTGAGCGTAGAGAACCGGAGATCCTTGTACTGGAAACGAGGCATTCCATCTCAGTCCTCAGGGGTGACAACGCATCTGCATTTTGATTCTTATATGAGGATGGGTGTAGATGTCTATGGGCCACAGTATCCACTTACCATCAGGTGGACTGTGTGCTTGTTTGTCACTCCTTTTGTATTAAAAAAAATCGTTCTCATTATAGTAGATTCGCTATTATGAAACTATTTAATATAAAGAATGATAACAATAAATATTACTATTTAAAAGATTTCGCAATCACTATCCATATTTTTTTATATTTTCCTCCTATGACTTCCATATAGCGGATTTTGTACAGGTGATTTATAGTTATTGCTCGTATCTATTATATGCGGGCTTTATCAACAACGGATACAAAAACTCTATTATGTTACGAAATCATGCAAACATAAAACTTTTGAGAAGTATTTTTTTGGCGCTAAATAAAAATAAAAAGTGGTAAAATCAAAAACTTTGTACAACCGACTTCAATATAAAAAAAAGAGAACATCATCAATGTAGTCGAAGTCAATTAAATACGCATTATTAAGGATAACTCAAAAATTACTGGTCAGATCTTGATCAAATTAATATAGGACCACATGAAAAGCACCAGATTTCAAATAAAAAAAGAATCATCAAAATCTGTTCACCTAGAAAAAGTTCTGATTTAACACACATCATTATTACAACACATCACAAGTCCACTGCTGAACATAGGCCTCCCCTAAGGAACGCCACAAAGCACGGTCCCGAGCCACCTGCATCCATGACTTCCTGCATGTCTTACCGGGTCGTCACTCCATCTAGTGGGGGGACGCCCTACACTTCGCCTGCCGGTCGAGGCTGCCACTCGAGAACCTTTCTTCGCCATCGGTTGTCGGTACTTCGAGCTATATAGCCGGCCCATTGCCATAAAAATATATTAAAAAATACAGTCGAATTGAGAATCTCCTCCTTTTTTTGAAGCCGGTTGAGAAAAGTGAGCCGTGGTAGATCTGAAGCGCTCTCTGTAAATTACATACTACGTGAGCAATCCGAACTCGATGTATGTCGGTACCAATTTTTAAGTGCTCATTTACTACTTGCTCGTGAAACCTAATTGTCTGAGTAATAAAATGTTTCAACGACATGGTGTGAATGATGATGCGTGGTGCAGTGCGGCGGACTAATTATTTTCTAACTTTCAGTAATGAGAGGAGGCCACTGAGATGTATATAGGCTGTAAGTTTTTCTACAAAAATCACCCAACAGTTAAAATTATCCATGTTATTGAACTTGTAGCTATATTGTACTTGTAGCTATATTATGGTTGGTTGCCGCTACATTCGCCTGCCATGTAGCGCTTGTCGTGACCCGTGTCAAGCGGTGGACTATTAACCCTTTCATTTTAATCTATCTAATTTAATTTATATTTAATTTGAATCTACCAAAAAATATTTTTACACGTGGTATAGCCACGCTGCATATTATGACCGTAGCACGAACTCGACTGGGGAAAGACCACGCTCTTACAGAATACCAACGTAAAATAGCAGCTTAGTGCTGCTGTGTTTCGTATGGTGAGCGTAGAGAACCGGAGATCCTTGTACTGGAAACGAGGCATTCCATCTCAGTCCTCAGGGGTGACAACGCATCTGCATTTTGATTCTTATATGAGGATGGGTGTAGATGTCTATGGGCCACAGTATCCACTTACCATCAGGTGGACTGTGTGCTTGTTTGTCACTCCTTTTGTATTAAAAAAAATCGTTCTCATTATAGTAGATTCGCTATTATGAAACTATTTAATATAAAGAATGATAACAATAAATATTACTATTTAAAAGATTTCGCAATCACTATCCATATTTTTTTATATTTTCCTCCTATGACTTCCATATAGCGGATTTTGTACAGGTGATTTATAGTTATTGCTCCTATCTATTATATGCGGGCTTTATCAACAACGGATACAAAAACTCTATTATGTTACGAAATCATGCAAACATAAAACTTTTGAGAAGTATTTTTTTGGCGCTAAATAAAAATAAAAAGTGGTAAAATCAAAAACTTTGTACAACCGACTTCAATATAAAAAAAAGAGAACATCATCAATGTAGTCGAAGTCAATTAAATACGCATTATTAAGGATAACTCAAAAACTACTGGTCAGATCTTGACCAGACGAGAAGTACCAGCTTTCAAATAAAAAAAAATCATCAATATCGGTTCACCTAGAAAAAAGCCCTGAAACACACATAAAAAAATACAGTCGAATTGAGTACCTTTTTTTGAAGTCGCTTAGAAACAATATAACTTAAAATTAAAAAAAATTGTACAACCGACTTCAATATAAATTATTAAGAATAACTCAAAAACTATTGGTCAGACCTTGATCAAATTTATATGGGACCACATGAGAAGCACCAGCTTTCAAATAAAAAAAGAATCATCGAAAACGGTTCACCCAGAAAAAAGTTATGGGGTAACACACATAAAAAAAATCATACAGTCGAATTGAGTACCTCCTTCTTTTTAAAGTCGGTAGAAAATGAATTAAATTATATTCATTCATTCATTCATTACGGCCTATCAAAGTCCACTGCTGAAGATAGGCCTCCCCAAAGATTGTCTCATAAGGGGGATTTATCATAGTTGCCATGCTTGGCAGGCGTGCTTGAAACCGAAGTTTTTTATTTTCTAGTTTTTATTACTGATTAGGAGGACGCTGCTTTCCATCTCATGGACATGGGACAGTATGGGGTAGTGGATATTCTTACACCGCTACTTCAATGTCACGCAACCCAATATTAACCGTATAGGTCCTAAGTTAGAGTACAGAAGATTTAAAGCTCATCATCATCATCATTATCATTACAGCCTTGTACAAGTCCACTGCTGAACATAGGCCTCCACCAAAGAATGCCATAAGGCACGTTCCTGACCAACCTTCACTCATCGATTTCCTGCATGTCTTACCATGTCGTCACTCCATCTAGTGGGGGGCCGCCCCACACTTCGCCTACCGGTACGCGGCTGCCAGTCGACAACCTTGCTTCCCCATCGGTTGTCGGTTCTTCGAGCTATATGGCCAGCCCATTTTTTTTATAGGACAAGGGTGACAAACGAGCACACAGTCCACCTGATGGTAAGTGGTTGCTGAGGCCCATAGACATCTTACATCTATCCATATATCATCTATCTATTATATTGGCGTGCTCAGCAGAGCGGGACAGTATTTCATGCCGGCACACCGCCTACAACTTTACAAGGCGCAGGTTCGGCCTCACATGGAATACTGTTCCCATCTCTGGGCAGGTGCTCTCCAGTGCCAGCTCCTTCCACTTGACCGCATCCACCGCAGAGCGGTTCGAATCGTCGACGACCGAGTTCTTTACGATCGACTTGACTCACTGGCACTGCGTAGAGATGTTGCATCTCTTTGCGTATTTTATCGCATCTACCACGGGCAGTGCTTTGAGGAATTGTGTACCGCCAGCGACTCATACTGTATACTCGTAATAATAAAAATGTAACGAACTCTGTAATATTTTAAACTTTTATAAAAATTAACGGTAATCTGCTCTGCGGAACCCTACCCTACCATACTTACGTGTCAGACTAACACACGCTTGGTAATTTTTTATAATTTATAGATTAAATAATGTGTATAAATGAAACAGGGTAGTATTTATTCTTTGAAAACATACAAACGTGTAACTATTATTGTGTGATAAGATAACACTTTGTTATTTGTCAAACCTTAGAAATATTACTGTGTGTATAGGATCGTGTTGTTTACCGTAGCTAATATTTGCGTATCTTTGTTTGAATATAAAAGTAACATTTATTGTTATTGGAACGAGCATACAGCCAATGTTTGTTGTTACGTTTAAAAGTATTATAATATATTTAAAAAAATGTTCCTTTTTACCCCACTCCAGGCCCTCAAGAAATCGTCTCGAAAGATTTATCCAAACTCAGCGCAGAACTGATATCATCGTACAAATAATGCTGCACTCTATTACCAATCTTTTGGGTTTTGGAATATATTAATAACTAATTTATTTTTGTTGCCCTGCTTTTGCGGCATAAGAGGATAAAAAAAATTCGTCTTAATCGTAAAAGATCACTTTGGGATATTACAGCCTTCTGCTATGATATGTTTGTTGGCCTTCTGTGATGGCTGTAGGTATATCATCTCGTTTATGCCAGATGTACAACACCAAGTGATTTAGAGCATACTCGTAAGTGATGTCGAGAGGTGTCAAAAGTGCGAGTCATCTGGGTCATCCGGGTTAACTATGACATCGGGACGTCAATCACCTCCGCTCCGTGACCATGGGTGCTGTATAGCACCCGAAACGTCGGGAATTAAAAAGTTTTTTATATAGGATAAGAGTGACAAGCGAGCACACAGTCCACCTGATGGTAAGTGGTTGCTGTGGTGTGGCCCATAGACATTTACATCTATCCTCAACTACGAATCAAAATGCAGATGCGTTGTCAGCCGTGGGGATTAAGATAGAATCCCTCGTTTCCAGTAAAAAGGGTCTCCGGTTCTCTACACTCACCATACGAAACACAACAGCATTAAGCTGATATTTTACGCTGGTATTCTGTGAGAGCGTGGTCCTTCCCCGGTCGAGTCGACCCATACCTGCTACAACCATACTACTAATAAAGCTGCAGCATGGCTCTACTACGCAAAAAATAAAAATAATTCAATTAAACGCAATAAAATCCATAAAATTGGTTTCATTTGATGTGTGGTGTTCGCGTAAATGTAAGAAATCATTGTGGTAGAGCCATGCTGCGGTTATATTAGTTTTAGTTTTTAGCATGAATGGGTCAGCTAGACCGAGGATGGACCGCGTTCTCACAGAATACCAGAATAAAATAGCAGCTTCATACTGCTGCGTTTCGTATGGTGAGTGTTCGGAACTGGAGACATTTTTTACTGGAAACGAGACATTCCAACTTAGTCTTTAAAGGTGACAACGTATCTGCGTCTTGGTTCTTGATGGAGGATATATATAGATGTCTATGAGCTACAGTATCCACTTATCATGAAGGTAGAATGGGTTATTCTATAAAAAAAAAATGAGTTTCACTCCGTAATTCCCTCCAAATATTTTGCAGTGTAAATATACAATTTATTAATATCACGACCACAGCGCCACCTGTCTAGTAAAAATTTTGTGATTTCCTTTTCTGGCACTAGACTTGTGTTAGTTGGTGGAAAATCCTAGTATGGGGTAACGTTTTTTAAATAAAAAAGAATATCATATTGCGAAATGAGACATTTTCGGAATATGATATTCTTATTTATTATATTAAATACTACAGCTCCATTACTACACCTCTCGGATTCATATATACATATCGGAACATACAATAGCTATGAATCACCGTCATAACAAAACAATTATATTCTGTGAAAATATAATAAATACTCCAACTATATAATTATAAAGATAGAAGTAAATTTGTTCTGTTTAAAAATATATTTTTTATGTTTTGTCTTTACTCATATCCTTCTTTTAAATTTATGCACTATTTATACCTCACGCATTGGCCTTTAGATTTCGATTCAATATTCAATAAGTGAATGTTACGTCACACTTCGTGATGCCAATGCGTGAGGTGTCGGTCATTGCTTTAAATATTTATCCAGGCCGGTTCAATATTGACCTAACGCATAAAATATATATACTGCATAAGAAAGAAGGTTAAAACGGACAGATGCTTGCTTTGGAATATAATGTATCTTTAATGATATTCAAATTTTTCATATAGGTATACTTTAAATTGAAAAGCAATTGCGTGTGTTGGTAACCTAAGAGCATCAATCGTCTTTTTCTGTAGGTGTCGTCTCTTTGCTTTTTTAGGCTTTTAGCCACAACGTTCCTAAACTCTAACAGATGGTATAATTATCTAGTTATTAATCTAAAACATTTGAACTTGTGTATGGTGTAACTTCTACGGCACGACACGTTTATTTTTGTGATTATTTTTAATAGATTCAAATTAAATACAAATTAAATTAGATAGAATAACATTAAAGGGTTAATAGTCTACCGCTTGTCACGGGTCACGAACACTGTGGGAAAGATGTGCTACAATCGCTATACTTGGCAGGTGGATTGCCGATTGCAGTAGATGTCTCGGACCTTTGAGGATGGGTGCTCCCTGTTATTGGCCTGTGTGGTATACTTGAAGCTTAAACGAGATTACGGGATAACACCTACCGCCATCTTACGGAGGCTGTAAAATTTGGGCCGTTCCAGTAGTTGTGTTTTGCGATCTCAGATTGTAGAACAGAAGTTTATACACACAGACACAGAACGGAATGGTGTGATCAATTCATGGCATCACATAAATATTAATTAAATACAGGCTTTAAAGTGTTTTAACTTTTGCTTTAATAATAAATTAACACTAATGTGCTTCATTTATCTCATGATAATTATCTTAAATTGAAAAGTGTTTTAGTGTAAAACTAATTAAATACGTGGTAGAACCACGCTGCAGCTATAGTATATTATGGTTGCAGCAAGAGTGAGTTGGAGCACCGGCACCGGCAAAGGATCACTCGCTCACAGATACCAGCGTAAAATAGTAACTTAACGCTGCTGTGTTTCGTATGGTGAGTGTAGAAAACCGGAGATCCTTTTAACTGGAAACGAGGTAGTCCTCAGGGGTCAAAAACGCATCAGCATTTTGATTCTTAATCGAGGATAGATGTTGATGTCTATAGGCCTCAGCTTCCATTTATTATCAGGTAGACTGTGTGTTCGTTTGTCACTCCTGTTGTATAAAAAAAATTCTTGCAGAAGATTACGTAATATTCACTATGTGTATTCACAAAAATAGTTGGGGATGTCACTCAGGTGGATGGAGAGGTACATATGGCAGTAACTCTTTTGAGATATTTATGTCCAGTATTGAGCTACCACAGGATGATGATGAATATATAAAATGGTCAATGAGCACACGTGACTTTTTAACAAACTTTAAAACTCCAAATAGTTTTGTCTCGTACATCTAGCGTGCGTGTTACTTTAAGCATGCTCAGGAATTAAATAATATAATATTTTCTGTTTTTATGATTTTGCTATCTGGTGCTATGATCGTCCGTGTGCATAGTCAGTTTATCAAGCGTAGCGATGGTATAAATACTTAATACTGTATAGCGTGTATCTCTCCAACAGCGTACTAGTAACGGACTAATGATAAAGAAATAAGTCAATGTACAAAAGCTATAAATAGCGAAATTCTTATGATCATATTTCATTGTGCAGTAAGTACGGTAAGTAACTGCGACTTGTTACTGCCGCCGGACTCTACGGTTATACTCGAAACAGCTAGTTTTATTTAATAGTGTCTGAATATAATATTGTATATGTATATCTACGAATACATGAAAACACATGCTATATTTGTTTATAATGATTTAAACAAATATAATATAATGTTTTCAACTCTAGACAATACGGTTTGACGACAACGTAAGAAAGCGTGACGTGTAATAATATTTTAGTAAATTAAAGAAATAAAATAAAATAAAAATAAAATTCTGCCGGAGGACAGACTATAAAGTAAAAGTAAAGTTACAGCCTATATACGTCCCACTGCTGGGCACAGGCCTCCTCTCATTTTCTGGAGAGGGTTTTAAGCAAGGAAATGTCCGCCGCGCTGCCCCAATGCGTGTTATGAACTCACATGTCTTGAAATATTTTTTTTGATTTCTAGACATGCAGGTTTCACGATGTTTTCTTCACCGCCGAGCACGTGGTAAATCAGCACTTAAAATTGCAATTAACAATTTCATTGTTTAGGGATCGAACTCTGCTCGCGTACTGTGAACTTACAGCGAGCGCTAACCATCTGAGCTACCAATACAGACTATATTAGCCATAAATCACACCTTTAAAATATTTCAATCGCATACCTTTTACCAGACATTTATTTATTTAAACTTTATTGAACTTACACATTAAGTAAAGGAACAAAGGTGATATAATGCTAAAAGCATTTCTGCCAGTCAACCTTAAGGTGATATAACTACGAAGGCGGTTACAAAGAAATATACATTGACAGACATTTCAAGCGACATTCTATCTCGCTTGAGTATTTTGTTAACATTTTGTCAATTAAATACGCATTATTAAGGATAACTCAAAAACTACTGGTCAGATCTTGACCAGACGAGAAGTACCAGCTTCAATAAAAAATCATCAATATCGGTTCACCTAGAAAAAAGCCCTGAAACACACATAAAAAAATACAGTCGAATTGAGTACCTTTTTTTGAAGTCGCTTAGAAACAATATAACTTAAAATTAAAAAAAATTGTACAACCGACTTCAATATAAATTATTAAGAATAACTCAAAAACTATTGGTCAGACCTTGATCAAATTTATATGGGACCACATGAGAAGCACCAGCTTTCAAATAAAAAAAGAATCATCGAAAACGGTTCACCCAGAAAAAAAGTTATGGGGTAACACACATAAAAAAAATCATACAGTCGAATTGAGTACCTCCTTCTTTTTAAAGTCGGTAGAAAATGAATTAAATTATATTCATTCATTCATTCATTACGGCCTATCAAAGTCCACTGCTGAAGATAGGCCTCAAAGAATGTCTCATAAGGTTTATCATGATTTGCCATGCTTGGCAGGCGTGCTTGAAACCAAGAGTTTTATTTTCTAGTTTTTATTACTGATTAGGAGGACGCTGCCCATCTCATGGACATGGGACAGTATGGGGTAGTGGATATTCTACACCGCTACTTCAATGTCACGCAACCCAATATTAACCGTATAGGTCCTAAGTTAGAGTACAGAAGATTTAAAGCTCATCATCATCATCATTATCATTACAGCCTTGTACAAGTCCACTGCTGAACATAGGCCTCCACCAAAGAATGCCATAAGGCACGTTCCTGACCAACCTTCACTCATCGATTTCCTGCATGTCTTACCATGTCGTCACTCCAACTAGTGGGGGGCCGCCCCACACTTCGCCTACCGGTACGCGGCTGCCAGTCGACAACCTTGCTTCCCCATCGGTTGTCGGTTCTTCGAGCTATATGGCCAGCCCATTTTTTTTATAGGACAAGGGTGACAAACGAGCACACAGTCCACCTGATGGTAAGTGGTTGCTGAGGCCCATAGACATCTTACATCAATCCATATATCATCTATCTATTATATTGGCGTGCTCAGCAGAGCGGGACAGTATTTCATGCCGGCACACCGCCTACAACTTTACAAGGCGCAGGTTCGGCCTCACATGGAATACTGTTCCCATCTCTGGGCAGGTGCTCCAGTGCCAGCTCCTTCACGTGTGTTGGTAACCTAAGAGCATCAATCGTCTTTTCTGTAGGTGTCGTCTCTTTGCTTTTTGGGCTTTTACAACGTTCCTAAACTCTAACAGATGGTATAATTATCTAGTTATTAATCTAAAAATATTTGAACTTGTATGGTGTAACTTCTACGGCACGACACGTTTATTTTTGTGATTATTTTAATAGATTCAAATTAAATACAAATTAAATTAGATAGAATAACATTAAAGGGTTAATAGTCTACCGCTTGTCACGGGTCACGAACACTGTGGGAAAGATGTGCTACAATCGCTATACTTGGCAGGTGGATTGCGATTACAGTAGATGTCTCAGACCTTTGAGGATGGGTGCTCCTATTGTTATTGGCCTGTGTGGTATGGCAAACGCTTACAGGATAACACTACCGCCATCTTACGGGCTGTAAAATTGGGCCGTTCAGTAGTTGTGTTTTGCGATCTCAGATTGTAGAACAGAAGTTTATACACAGACACAGAACGGAATGGTGGATCAATTCATGGCATCACATAAATATTAATTAAATACAGGCTTTAAAGTGTTTTAACTTTTGCTTTAATAATAAATTAACACTAATGTGCTTCATTTATCTCATGATAATTATCTTAAATTGAAAAGTGTTTTAGTGTAAAACTAATTAAATCGTGGTAGAACCACTGCAGCTATAGTATATTATAGTTTGCAGCAAGAGTGAGTTAGACACCGGCACCGGCAAGGATCACTCGCTCACAGATACCAGCGTAAAATAGTAACAACGCTGCTGTGTTTCGTATGGTGAGTGTGTGAAAACCGGAGATCCTTTTAACTGGAAACGAGGTAGTCCTCAGGGGTCAAAAACGCATCAGCATTTTGATTCTTAATCGAGGATAGATGTTGATGTCTATAGGCCTCAGCTTCCATTTATTATCAGGTAGACTGTGTGTTCGTTTGTCACTCCTGTTGTATAAAAAATTCTTGCAGAAGATTACGTAATATTCACTATGTGTATACAAAATAGTTGGGGATGTCACTCAGGTGGATGAAGGTACATATAGTAACTCTTTTGAGATATTTATGTCCAGTATTGAGCTACCACAGGATGATGATGAATATAAAAATGGTCAATGAGCACACGTGACTTTTTAACAAACTTTAAAACCCAAATAGTTTTGTCTCAGCCATCTAGCGTGCGTATTTTTAAACATGCTCAGGAATTAAATAATATAATATTTTCTGTTTTATGATTTTGCTATCTGGTGCTATGATCGTCCGTGGCATAGTCAGTTTATCAAGCGTAGCGATTGGTGTAAATACTTAATACTGTGTATAGCATCTCTCAACAGCGTACTAGTAGGACTAATGATAAGAAATAAGTCAATGTACAAGGCTATAAATAGCAAAATTCTATGATCATATTTCATTGTGCAGTAAGTACGGTAAGTAACTGCGACTTGTTACCACGTAACGGACTCTACGGTTATATCGGAAACAGCTAGTTTTATTAATAGTGTCTGAATATAATATTGCATATGTATATACGAATACATGAAAACACATACTATATTTGTTTATAATGATTTAAACAAATATAATATAATGTTTTCAACTCTAGACAATACGGTTTGACGACAACGTGTAAAGCGACGTGTAATAATATTTTAGTAAATTAAAGAAATAAAATAAAATAAAATAAAATTCTGCGGAGGACAGACTATAAAGTAAAAGTAAAGTTACAGCCTATATACGTCACTGCTGGGCTACAGGCCTCCTCTCATTTCTGAGAGGGTTTTAGAACAAAATGTCCGCCGCTGCCCCAATGCGTGTTGAACTACATGTCTTCAAATATTTTTTGATTTCTCAGACATGCAGGTTTCCTCACGATGTTTTCCTTCACCGCCGAGCACGTGGTAAATCAGCACTTAAAATTGCAATTAACAATTTCATTGGTGCCGGCGGGGATCGAACCCGTTTGCTCGCGTATGTGAAACTTACAGCGAGCGCTAACCATCTGAGCTACCAATACAGACTATATTAGCCATAAATTCACAATTCCTTTAAAATATTTCAATCGCGTACCTTTTACCAGACATTTATTTATTTAAACTTTATTGAACCTTACACATTAAGTAAAGGAACAAAAGGCGGATATAATGCTAAAAGCATTCTCTGCCAGTCAACCTTAAGGCAGTGATATAACTACGAAGGCGGTTACAAAGAAATATACATACACAGACATTTCAAGCGACATTCTATCTCGCTTGGTATTTCTGTTAACATTTTGTCAATTAAATACGTATTAGGATAACTCAAAAACTACTGGTCAGATCTTGACCAGACGAAATATAAGCAAATAAAAAATCATCAATATCGGTTCACCTAGAAAAAGCCTGAAACACATAAAAAATACAGTCAATTGGTACCTTTTTGAAGTCGCTTAGAAACAATATAACTTAAAATTAAAAAATTGTACAACAACTTCAATATAAATTATTAAGAATAACTCAAAAACTATTGGTCAGACCTTGATCAAATTTATATGGGACCACATAGAAGCACCAGCTTTCAAATAAAAAGAATCATCGAAAACGGTTCACCCAGAAAAAAGTTATGGGGTAACACATAAAAAAAATCATACAGTCAATTGAGTACCTTTCTTTTAAAGTCGGTAGAAAATGAATTAAATTATATTCATTCATTCATTCATTACGGCCTATCAAAGTCCACTGCTGAAGATAGGCCTCAAAGAATGTCTCATAAGGTTTATCATGATTTGCCATGCTTGGCAGGCGTGCTTGAAACCAAGAGTTTTATTTTCTAGTTTTTATTACTGATTAGGAGGACGCTGCTTTCCATCTCATGGACATGGGACAGTATGGGGTAGTGGATATTCTTACACCGCTACTTCAATGTCACGCAACCCAATATTAACCGTATAGGTCCTAAGTTAAGTACAGAAGATTTAAAGCTCATCATCATCATCATTATCATTACAGCCTTGTACAAGTCCACTGCTGAACATAGGCCTCCACCAAAGAATGCCATAAGGCACGTTCCTGACCAACCTTCACTCATCGATTTCCTGCATGTCTTACCATGTCGTCACTCCAACTAGTGGAGGCCGCCCTTAACCTACTTTACGCTGCTGCCAGTCGACAAGCCTTCCCCATCGGTTGTCAGTTCTTCAGCTTATAGCAGCCATTTTTTTATAGGACAAGGGTGACAAACGAGCACAGTCCACCTGATGGTAAGTGGTTGCTGAGGCCCATAGACATCTTACATCTATCCATATATCATCTATCTATTATATTGGCGTGCTCAGCAGAGCGGACAGTATTTCATGCCGGCACCCGCAACTTTACAAGGCGCAGGTTCGGCCTCACATGAATACTGTTCCCATCTCTGGGCAGGTGCCTCCAGTGCCAGCTCCTTCCACGTGTGTGTTGTAACCTAAGAGCATCAATCGTCTTTTTCTGTGGTGTCGTCTCTTTGCTTTTTTAGGCTTTTAGCCACAACGTTCCTAAACTCTAACAGATGGTATAATTATCTAGTTATTAATCAAAACATTTGAACTTGTGTAGGTGTAACTTCTACGGCACGACACGTTTATTTTTGTGATTATTTTAATAGATTCAAATTAAATACAAATTAAATTAGATAGAATAACATTAAAGGGTTAGTCTACCGCTTGTCACGGGTCACGAACACTGTGGGAAAGATGCCATGCTATACTTGGCAGGTGGATTGCCGATTGCAGTAGATGTCTCGGACCTTTGAGGATGGGTGCTCCCTGTTATTGGCCTGTGTGGTATACTTGAAGCTTAAACGAGATTACGGGATAACACCTACCGCCATCTTACGGAGGCTGTAAAATTTGGGCCGTTCCAGTAGTTGTGTTTTATGATCTCAGATTGTAGAAAGTGAAGTTTATACACACAGACACAGAACGGAATGGTGTGATCAATTCATGGCATCACATAAATATTAATTAAATACAGGCTTTAAAGTGTTTTAACTTTTGCTTTAATAATAAATTAACACTAATGTGCTTCATTTATCTCATGATAATTATCTTAAATTGAAAAGTGTTTTAGTGTAAAACTAATTAAATACGTGGTAGAACCACGCTGCAGCTATAGTATATTATGGTTGCAGCAAGAGTGAGTTGGAGCACCGGCACCGGCAAAGGATCACTCGCTCACAGATACCAGCGTAAAATAGTAACTTAACGCTGCTGTGTTTCGTATGGTGAGTGTAGAAAACCGGAGATCCTTTTAACTGGAAACGAGGTAGTCCTCAGGGGTCAAAAACGCATCAGCATTTTGATTCTTAATCGAGGATAGATGTTGATGTCTATAGGCCTCAGCTTCCATTTATTATCAGGTAGACTGTGTGTTCGTTTGTCACTCCTGTTGTATAAAAAAATTCTGAAAGATTACGTAATATTCACTATGTGTATTCACAAAAATAGTTGGGGATGTCACTCAGGTGGATGGAGAGGTACATATGGCAGTAACTCTTTTGAGATATTTATGTCCAGTATTGAGCTACCACAGGATGATGATGAATATATAAAATGGTCAATGAGCACACGTGACTTTTTAACAAACTTTAAAACTCCAAATAGTTTTGTCTCGTACATCTAGCGTGCGTGTTACTTTAAGCATGCTCAGGAATTAAATAATATAATATTTTCTGTTTTTATGATTTTGCTATCTGGTGCTATGATCGTCCGTGTGCATAGTCAGTTTATCAAGCGTAGCGATTGGTGTAAATACTTAATACTGTGTATAGCGTGTATCTCTCCAACAGCGTACTAGTAACGGACTAATGATAAAGAAATAAGTCAATGTACAAGAGCTATAAATAGCGAAATTCTTATGATCATATTTCATTGTGCAGTAAGTACGGTAAGTAACTGCGACTTGTTACTGCCGCGTAACGGACTCTACGGTTATACTCGGAAACAGCTAGTTTTATTTAATAGTGTCTGAATATAATATTGTATATGTATATCTACGAATACATGAAAACACATGCTATATTTGTTTATAATGATTTAAACAAATATAATATAATGTTTTCAACTCTAGACAATACGGTTTGACGACAACGTAAGAAAGCGTGACGTGTAATAATATTTTACTTACTTATTTACTTACTTATCTTCACGCACAGTCCCTGACAGGTAGCCAGAGAGAACAGATCGCCAAGTGTCACGATCCTTACATACCTCTTTCGCTTCTTTCAGATTCATAATCTTCTTCCTTACATGCACGTCTAGGTATCCGAGTACTCTTGACCCTCCCCTCTTCGAGCAGTTTGCTCACATGGTCTTCGAGTTAGTCTCGGTCTACCTCGACACCTTTTAATATTAACTTTCGCGCTATATATTTTCTTCACCATTCGGTCTTCACTCATTCGCTCAACGTGCCCAAACCATCGAAGCACGCCCTTATTAATTTTGTGATAAGGTCATCTTTCAAACCTGCCATATTGCGAATCTCTTCGTTTCGCTTTCGGTCGGCCATGGTAACGCCGCACATTTTACGAAGAGATCGCATCTCCACTGCATTCAACTTGCTTTTATGCTTCTTCTGGCATACCAGGTTTCGCTGCCATATAACAAAGTCGGTACCAACACTGCGTTATGTATTGCAAGGCGTGCACTCTTCACTACGCCTTGCCTTTTGACTAACGCAGTCAAGGCACCATTGACTTTGTTCCGGCAGCGACACGCCTGTCCACATCTAAATCACATCTTCCATCCCGGCTAAAGCACTCCCCAAGTATACAATTTCATTTACCTGTTCTAGACATTCCTGATTTACCCATATTTCACATTTCGTTCTCTCTTCGTCCCTTTCAAATACCAGAACCTTAGTTTTATTGGCATTCAAACGGAGACCTTTAATTTCACATTCCTCTTTCATACACGTGACTAATGCCTGCAGTTCTGCCTCTGATGGTGCAATAAGCACTGCATCATCAGCATACAGCAGACAATTTACTTTTATGTCACCCAATTTCACACCCAGACAGCTATCTTTAGCTTTGTAAACAGTTGTCGAGATAGTATGAACAGCCAGGAAGACATGACACAACCCTGTTTTACGCCCGTTTGGACGCTAAACATGGGTGACAGGTCATGCCCTACCCGCACACAGGCTTTACAGTCACAGTAAAGTGCTTGTACAGCCCTTAGCAATCGACCATCCACACACCGTACCCCGGCAACAATTCCCACATTTTCTTCCTTACAACCTTATCAAATGCTTTCAAGATCCACAAAAGCACAGAAAATCCTCTGGTTAGCAGCCAGAAGCTTCTCCGTGATCATGCGGAGAAAACACTTGATCCGTGCATCCTCTTCCAGGTCTAAATCCGCATTGAGCCTCCCATAGAAATCTTTCCGATTTCTCTTGCATCCTACGTGTCAAAACCTTCGAGTATACTTTACTTGCTAAACTGGTCAAGCTGATCGCCCGATAGCACCCGCAGTCAAAATGTGAACCTTTACCTTTATATAAAGGCACAATGACTGCGGATCGCCATTATCCGGGACATCCCCGTCCGCCAGCACAATTGCACAGCAGATGAAAGCTGTCCCAGACGCGAGGCCCACCATACTTGACCATTTCAGCAGTAACTCTGTCTAGTCCGCAGCCTTACCACATTTCAAACTTCGAATCGCACGTTCAATCTCTTTCATACTGATGACCTCAGTGTCATCGAGGTCCAGGTCTGGCGTACCAGTCACGGAGTCATCCCCGGATCCCTCACTAAGATCATCACACGCATACATTTCTCTATAAATTCGCTCCATCGCTGCATGACGTCCGATTTTTCTGTGAGGACGTCATTAGTTCTCGAAAGCACTTTGTTCATTCTAGGCCGTCGCACCACTTCGGGTCCTTCCAACCTCTTTCCAGAAGAGTTTGAGTTCTCCTAAAGTTGTGCGACAACCTTTGTCCGCTTCCATTCTACACCTTTCACGCATTTCCTCAATCAATGCTTTCGTGTGAACTTTCTGCAGCTTATATCTTTCTTTCATCTTCTCTCTCATATCCTTATCATTACTAGAGGCCAAGTAGTCTAACCATGCTTTCTTCTTCTTTACAGCTTCTTTCACTTCGTCATTCCACCATGCATCTCTTCTTTTACTACTGCCTCTTTTATTGTTCCACACACTTCTTCCGCTGCACTTACCATTCCATCCCTAAGGTTCTGCCATGTTCTCCACACATCACTTCTGCCATCGATGGTGTCAAGCTGGCTACCTCGCATGATATTTGTCCTAGTATCTGCTTCCTGAAGCTTCCAACTTCGGATGCGACAGACCGACTGTGGTTCTGTTACCGCCGTCCGGTAGCGCCAACCCGCGAACAGACCCTAAATCTAGTAATCACTAGATAGTGATCCGTTCCTGGGTCAGCACCCTGAACACTCGCGTATCCATCACCTGTTTTCGCAGTCGGTCATCCACCAGGAACAAATCGATCATACTTCTCTCATTCTTACTTTCTCTAGTATACATATGGATTTTCTTGTGATTAAACATAGTGTTTGTCACAAGAAGACCCTTTCCTTGCATACCGCCAGTATAAGCTTGCCAGCATCATTAACCCTTTATCGCCAACTTTCCAACGACTCGTACCCTGGTCGAGCGGTACCAACCATCCATTCAAATCACCACATACAACAATTCTTTTCGTTTCCCTTAGCCAATCTAGAACTTCTCTTACATTCTCCCAAAACTCCTCCAGCTCAGCCCTGGACGACGAAGCTACCGGCGCATAAACAGCTAAAAGGAATAACTTCGTCAGTCCCAATTTAAAGCGAACCCAGAGAAGTCTTGAGTTCACAATCTTATATTCAGTCATAACGTCGACCAACCGAGACGACAGCACTCCCCACTCCTGGCGGGCGCTCTCGCTCTCGGGACTCCGGACCATAGAGCTAACGCCCCGCCAGGAGCTCTTCAGTACCACTGCCTTCCGTTTGGTCTCTGACATACACGACATCTAATTCTCTTCTTTCATTATTTCAATCAACTCATTCGTCTTATCTTTCATGCTTCCTCTAACATTCCACGTGCCAACTCTGCACTCTGTCCTCCACCTTCCGCCGTGTCGGCTGTGCGTGACGGGTGGCGGTCCCCATCGTTGCTTTTGCACGCTGCATTCCACACCAACGGGACTAGCTGGTGTGCGTCGCCTGGGGGACGCCCTAACCCTCGTTAGCATGGGTGCGCAGCTGTGTAGAATTGCAGCCCTGAAAGGGCTGGCAGGGGTCGCGACGCACGCTTCTACAATGACCCCATATATGACCCCAATAATATTTTAGTAAATTAAAGAAATAAAATAAAAATAAAAATAAAATTCTGCCGGAGGACAGACTATAAAGTAAAGTAAAGTTACAGCCTATATACGTCCCACTGTTGGCACACAGGCCTCTCATTTCTGAGAGGGTTTTAGGAAAGGAAATGTCCGCCGCGCTGCCCCAATGCGTGTTGAGGAACTTCTATGTCTTCGAAATATTTTTTTTGATTTCTCAGACATGCAGGTTTCCTCACGATGTTTTCCTTCACCGCCGAGCACGTGGTAAATCAGCACTTAAAATTGCAATTAACAATTTCATTGGTGCCGGCGGGGATCGAACCCGGGTTGCTCGCGTACTGTGAAACTTACAGCGAGCGCTAACCATCTGAGCTACCAATACAGACTATATTAGCCATAAATTCACAATTCCTTTAAAATATTTCAATCGCATACCTTTTACCAGACATTTATTTATTTAAACTTTATTGAACCTTACACATTAAGTAAAGGAACAAAAGGCGGATATAATGCTAAAAGCATTCTCTGCCAGTCAACCTTAAGGCAGTGATATAACTACGAAGGCGGTTACAAAGAAATATACATACACAGACATTTCAAGCGACATTCTATCTCGCTTGAGTATTTTGTTAACCATTGTCCTATTCGATAAAAAATATAAATAAAGCTGCTATGTAAGTAACATAGCAGTTTTATTTTATTTATTTATTTGTACTTCCATGCACAAAGTAGTACATATACATAGTCAACCATTAGGCTAAACAGAAATAGGCAGACACATAAGAGGCGGTGCAGCAATACAAGCAATTCACATAAATTTAGAAGTTTCTATATCAATTACGTATAATTTTTTCAGAGCCGTGAAGTGTAAGCGCTTGCTGTAAATTTCACAGTACGTAAAAAAAAACCGGCGGCATTGAAATTGATAATTGCAATTTTAAGTGTTTATTTATTTGCTCGGCGGTGAAGGAAAACATTGTAAGGAAACCTGCATGTCTGAGAAATTAAAAGAAATATTTCGAAGACATGTGTAGTTCGCCAACACGCATTGCGACAGCGCGGTGTACATTTCCTTGCCCTAAAACCCTCACAGGAATGAAGAGGCCTGTGCCTAACAGCGGAACGTACTCGTATATAGACATTAACTATACTTTTTTTAGGTATCCATCCATTACAGCTTTGGCAGGTGAGAAGACGTTGCTGCCCTTTCCTGCCTTTTGAAGATTTCCCTCCGTCGTAGAGACGACGGAGGGAAATAACCAGGAGAAGTCGTAAGAGTGCGACTCCCACGGGACGATATGGGTTAGAGGATATTGTATCACCGCCCCTATACGGTATCTAAACCTAAAAAACTATTCTTCGGCATCAAAATAAAAAAATCTTGAAATGTCTTCGATGGTGTTTTGGTTCAACACTCTTTAGTTTGTGGAAGTCGCATATAAATTATAATTTGCATGTCAAATATATTGCGAGCTACCGTTACATAAGATTATATTTTGCATGGGTGCGCGATAGTAAATGTCATCTGCAAACTCGTTTTACCGTTATTTGATTGGCATCGCTAATAACTGCGAATATTCTTGTCATGGTTATCACATTTGCCCTCAAGTGTGAAATATACCAAGTAAACTTTTTAAATATTAAAGGTATAACAACATTGTCCGTATATCGTCACTTTTTAAACTTCATAAATCAACAGCTGTAATGAATGCGTCAATGAGTCATGCGTCAGCAAGTAGACGTAACTTTACACGTGGTAGAGCCATGCTGCAGCTATATTATTGGTATAGTTGTAGCACGAATGGGTCGGCTCGATCGGGGAAGGACCACACTCTCCTGGAAAAGAGGCATTCTATCTTAGTCCTCACGGCTGACAACGCATCTGCATTTAAATTCGCAAACGAAGATAGATGTAGATGTCTATGGGCCACAACAACCACTTACCATCAGGTGGACTGTGTGCTCGTTTGTCACCCTTATCCTATAATAACAAATACTTGGAATATTTGTTCATTCTCACAAAGCTGGACACTCTCACTGGAAACGCTGCTTTGTTTAATTAAGATTCAGTGTTTTAGAATGAATTTTTCGTCATCAGACGTTCGCCAGAGACCCGTCTTGTTAATCAGATCAGCAATTATATGCACAGCGTGCAGGAATAGTTCTCATTTGAAAAAAGTGTTTTTACACTTTCACATTTTAATTGTTATTCTTATATAATTACAAATGATTATAATATAATATTAAAATTATTGCAAATGAAATCACTGAGAATAATTTTAACAGAAAATTAGCATATTTTAAAAAAGTTAAACATATTTTAAAGAATTTTGTATCTCTATTATGCAATATAACAGGTGTGTGTAGTGCTAACAAAGGTAGTTCTTGACGCATAAATATTTTCTGAAAAATATCAAGTTATCCCAGAGAGTTTGAACAATATCCATAATATTATTATTTTTGTAAGCCTTTCAAAACAAGTATTTTGTCTTTTTTATCCAGTTCGTCGCTAGTAGGCTTATAGAGTAATGAAGTAACGACAAACTGGTTCTATGTAAGTATAGCAAACAAAGCATTACTTAAATTTAAACCAAACAAGAACATATATAAGAAACGAATAATTATGTTTTTGGCAGTATTCTTGTAAATGAAGTTTTAACTTTTTATCTAGCTTGCCTCTTGTTTTTTCATACATCGATCTTGCACCGATGCACGACCTTTATTTTAAATTTACTTCATCTTACCAGTTACAATTAAAACAACGTAGGTATTATAACATTTTAAACAGTAGGAAGGATGCCAACGAGCACACAATTACTATATATCTGATGGTTAGTGAATAGTGAGGCCCGTAGACACTTATACACTACTAAGATGGATTGCCTCATTACCAGTAAAATGGATCTCCGATTCTAGTCATTCACCGTATGAAACACAGCAGCATTATGCTACTGTTTCACGCTGGTATTTGCGACCGTGGCCGTTACCTAGTCGAGCCGACATATTAGTGAAGCGCAGATTTACTACGTAAAATTGTCACATGCAACGCAGTCACACGCTTCTCATGCGATGCATGTCATATATATGAGGCTTAAATAATTTGTTACACAGATTGCGTGCTTCGGACCAGTCGCTACTGTGCTACTCAAGTGCAGCTAATTTAATACTACGTAAATAAAATACACTATTTTAAAGATGATAATTGCATTTTAAATCGCATTTAATGCGTTGCAGTTTTAGTTGTAAGGTGGACCGTAAACTTTCCCACAGATATGGTATGTTTTACAGGTGTTGTACAGGTACTCAAAGACTATCTTTGTGTACCTAATAGTTGTCATAAAAGACTTCATTATTACTATCAAATTAATATAGGACCAAAATATGGTGGGTGGCTAGGTATATTTTAACCGACTTTAAAAAAGGAGGAGTTACTTAATTCGACTGTACTTTTTTGTGTGTTACCACAGAACCTTTTTCTAGGTAAACCGATTTTGATGATGATTTTATTTGAAATCTGGTGCTTCTTATGTGGTCCCTTATAAATTTTTTCAAGATATGATTAGTAGTTTTTAAGTTATCGTTCATAATGCGTATTTAACGTAAACGTGGTAGAGCCATTCTGCAGCTATATTAATTGTATAGTTGTAGCACGAATGCGTTGGCTCGACCGGAGAAGGACCACGCTCTCACTGAATACCAGCGTAAAATAGTAGGTTAACGCTGCTGTGTTTCGTATGGTGAGTGCAGAGAACCGGAAACCCTTTTTACTGAAGACGAAGCATTCCATCTTAGTCCTCACGGATGACAACGCATCTGCATTTTGATTCGTAATCGAGGATAGATGTAGATGTCTATGGGCCACAGCAACCACTTACCATCAGGTGGACTGTGTACTCGTTTGTCACCCCTATCCTATAAAAAAAGCAATCTACGGCGGTCGCCTATGTTCAGCAGTGGACTTTTGAAAGGCTGTAACAGTTATTACTTAACGTATCATAATAATTAACGTTAACATATCAATTGCTTGAGAGGAATGCTTTGGAAGTAACAAGAAAAATAGAACCTTGTTATCTTTGTTGTATAACACGTGAGTTCCTGTCGATACGGACGGACGAACAGGCGGACGTAACGTACAAGACGCATCGTCTATTGATTCAGACCACGCGCTTCCTCGTTGCATGCGCTTGCGCAACCACACCTATTGCACCGATACGTTCATCTGACTTTGCATTGTTAAGGCATTAGCAGTTAGTCACCTTCTTTTTTTACTTATTTCCGTATCAGTAGAAGTGAATTTGGTGATCAAACGTAATCTTTATTTATTATGAATAAACGGATATAATGAAGTTCACCACGACAAAAAATAATAATGTAAGAACAACGCCAGAAATGAAAAACTTTACATAGTGTATAGATGTTAAGTTGAAAGTAATACTATATTAATCATTATAGACTTTATATACATTAGAAATGAAGGAGAAATATAAAAAAAGTATGATACCAAAAATCAAGAAAAAAAAAGAGATAGAAAAGATGGTAGAAAGATAGAATAGAAGAGATAAAAAACACACGTTATCTCAGTTTTAGTTTATCTTTTCAGTAGTGTTAACATGTTGACAGCTGATGGTTGAAAGAAGGGTAAAAACAATGTTCTCAATTTTGCTAGAAATGCCAGGTAGAGCCCATGACATGATAATTTTAACGATGGTCTTTTCTTCTAAAGTAGAATCTCCGCCTTTTATGGAAGCGGCCTAAGTCAAGTAAAGGTACAGCCTACGTATGTCCCACTGCTGGATGCCTGCTCTCACTTCTGAGAGCATTAGGATCAATTAGTATTCACATATAGGTTTCTTTCACCGTCGAATACGTGGTAAATCGATATTGCAGTAGTTATACTTACAGTTACAGTTATTAATTTCATTAGCGTCGGCGGAGATCGAATCCGGATTGTTCCCGATCACTGAATTTTACCGTAAGCGTTTAGCCCCTGAGGTACACGGGTTTTCCTACGTCTAGCTAGACTTTTACGACCTGATGAAAAAAATATCTAAGCATACAAATGCAAAAATACAGTTTTAGCAACAATGTCTATAAATGGAGGGCGCACAAAGACATTCTCAGACAATATTTCATGCGAGATGTGAGCAGCTCGCGGCGGCGGTGCGGCGTCGCTCTCGCTCGTGTGTCGTCAACTATACAATGCTACTTGTTTGTATATGTGTGCTTATTTTGAGCTTTTGTTTTATACGCTCGTTTTGTGCCTCTCTTAAGAAACATGTCTTAAGCAAGTATCTTTATGAGAGCAGACTGGAATTATAATTGGAAACCCAGTATTGAGCGTACCATAACATTTTTGTAATTCAAATATTTTTCTCATCTTATTTTATTTTACAAAATTAATTATAATACGCACATAATTTCTAATTCAGTTAGTTAAGCTATATGCATTTGGAAATGCTAGTAGATCCATTATTTTATAAAATTATTTGCATGAGTTTGCTAAACAAAATTTAACTTTTTCAGTTCAAAACATAAAGAGATTTTATTTCTTTATGTTTTGAACTGAATCCTCTGATCCGTGACAGAAGCTGTAGTAAGTCTGATCCGTGACAGAAGCTGTAGTAACATTGAAATAGTTTATATATGTATTTTAATGTAAGATGCTGATTCAGCTTGTGGAAGGAAAGGGATAACCGGGATGTCGGATATGAGAAGTCCGATTTTTGTATTCTATTTGTCTCTAAAATGAGAAGAGATCTCCCGGCAGAACGAATAACCAGCATTCGTTCTGCTACTTCGTTAAATTTTCGTAAATTTGTGCCTCTATATAGGATGGAAGGCATCACTCTATTGACTTAATAGTTTATGCTTAGTCGTTCGTTTATATAAGACAGAAATTCTCTTTTAGAAGTGTGGTGATTTGTTCGAGTCACGGACTAGACGAAAGACGAGGTGTAAAGTGAAGAAAAAAGATGTAAAGCTTTAAGAAGATTTGCCGCATTTTATTAAAGCCCCGATCCCACTTCATATATATAAAGTATTTTAATCATTAAATCCAATAAAGACTTTAAATCCATGCATGACGCCCGAGACAGAGTAAAATAAAATAATTCATGTCAAGTGGAATACACATAGATACATGCATTAAACAAAATTGGTCTACCAGTTGCGAATTGCAATGTTTTGAGCTATAACATAATAATTAATATGCGATATAACAGTAGGTCGCTATTATATAATCATATGTACCTATAAGATCATAGATATCTACACTGTCATAGTTTTCTCATATCTATGAATAATATATCTATGATCTTATACACATGATAATGTAATAGCGGTATAACTAAAATGTCGATATTGAAAAAATATAAAAACAAATTCAGTTTTGATTCTAAATGTTCTTAAAAAAAAACTATGTATGTACTATAAAATGTCAAACTTACATCATCAGTGGACATGGTGTTGCAACCTTTGAGTGGCAGCGTGTACTGGAGGTCACCGCGCGCTGCGACGTACTCCCGCAGACACGTGGAGTTACTACCCAGCCCGGCAGGATACACTATCCCGTTGAATGTATCGTAGATACTGCGAAAGAAGTAAACATGTTATTACCTATAAGCCAGTGCATTATTATAAATGGGTAAAGCCCCATTAGCCATAAGCTAGTGCTTGACCTTTTTACGTTGTAGAGCCATGCTGTAACCATATTATGGTTTAAACACGAACGGGTCGGCTCAACCGAGGAAGAACACTGCTCTCACAGAACACAGCAGCAGCTTAATGCTACTGTTTCGTATTGTAAGAGTAGATAACCGGAGACCCTCTTTTTGTCCCTTTAGATGTCAGTGGGCCACAGCATCTACCTACCATCAGATGTACTGAGCGCTAGTTTGTCAACCTTGTTCTACATATAAAAATACTCTTCCTCGTAGATGATGATGATGGTAAGTCGCACTGACTTAATTTATCGAAAGCTTATTTACTCAAGCCTTGAACCACGAGTTCCTCCCGTTTTTTCATCTTTTAAAAGTAAGAAATTTATGACTTGGCTTCAAATATACTTAAAATACCTCGCACGCCTTTACATGTCCAGTTTTCCAGTCGAAAAAGGAATAAAAGCACAAAATACCTGTTCTCGAAGGGCTCAGTGTGCGCGAGTGAGATAGTGACGTGCATGTTGTCCCGCTCGCACGCGACGGTGAGCGTATCGAGTGGCGCCAGGGCTCCGGGCCATGGAGTCGTGGCCAGGTCTGTTGCTGTGGCCACTGACGTGGTTATCAGTTCTGTTGACAAGAGAATCAATATGATATAGATGGACAAAGGTTACCACACAATTTTTAATGACGACCTCTGTAAGAATAGAATAGAATAAATTACATATTTTTTTCTATAAAACATAGATTATAAATGATATTTATGTAAATTCATAAAAGCCTGCGAGATTTTTTTGTTATTTACGGGAATAATTAAAAGATCCAAATGTAAAAGTAAAAGTAAAATCATGAAGGCAGAACACCTCTTAGATCATTTGTATAATTAATTACTACATAAAGATAATATATTACGATTGCGTGGGTGAGGCCTTAACGTTCAGTGTACTAAGCTAAACACATTTGTGCATTAACACAATAGTGAGTGTTCCCGCCTCCCTGACACTGCCACGTAGGCTATATGGAATCTTAACATCGGGTATGTGTAAATTAGGCTCCCTAATTTTATTACCATCAACATTTCGTTCGAGACAAACGGTTTGATTCGTCGTTTGTAATGCGTAGGGATTGAAATAATTTGGTGTTTTTTTCATCCGATTACAATGTAGTTGTTTTTAATGCAATGGTGAATAGGCTTTTGTCAAGCTTAGGTATTGTTTTACGTCGGATCTGGATAGTAGACAGGGATTTTTTACATGGTAGAGCTACGCTATAGCAAATTTTGACTGCTATGTGGGCTCCAACATGAGATAGCAGCACTAAACTACTGTATTTCTAATTGTGAGTGACAAGAACTAGAGACCATTAATTCTTATAACGGGCAGAGTGCAACGCATCTGCATTGTGATTCTTAATAAATATAGATGTAAGTGTCTATGGACCATAGCATTTACTTACCATGAGGTTGTGTGTTCGTTTTTCACCCTTAATTCTATAACGAACTTGGTTATAAAAGGAAAAAGTTAAAAAATCTTATACAAAAATGTATATTGGGTGGTCGTCTGTTTCCTCTTTGTATTCTGGACTCTCACGTATGAGAATAACTGGATACAAAACAAAAACCTTAATAACTTTTAACCACCTGCCAACCGCTTGTTGCTCGAAATTTTCTTTTGGATTGCAATGTCTACAAAAATAAAACACAAACAACCTCAGCTCGGCATAACAAAAACCAGTTACGGAATAAAATTTTGTTTTAGAGCGACGAAAAATAAATCTTGATGGTACATGAAAAGTTTTAATTACACATAACTAGGTAATTGATACTTAAATTAAGTTTCAGTTATTAAGAATTCTGGTTAATTTTAAGGATTTATTGCAAATGTTTTCATCTTTCTGTAGAGAAATTGTAAGTGTAATAAGATCTTGAATAAAAATATTTTAATGTCACTTACTGGATTTTTATATAAGACAGCCGACTTGTGAATAAGTCTTAATTTTTTTTAAATATTATAATAATGTTTGTTTCGATGTTTTGCTGCTGCTTGTATCTTGCAGTATCTTGAAAGTTAATTTCGTACAATTTCAGAGAAAGGCAAGAACTATTATAACATAGATTCTTATAATTTTTGGTAGATGATAGTCAAATCAAAATCGACCAGGCAAACATATTTTTTTTTAATAGAATAACTGTGACAAACGAGCACACAGTCCACCTGATGGTAAGTGGTTGCTGTGGTCCATAGACATCTATATCTATCTTCGATTACGAATCAAAATTCGGATGCGTTGTCACCCGTGAGGACTCAGATGGAATGCCTCGTTTCCAGTAAAAAAGGGTCTCCGGTTCTCTACACTCACTATATGAAACACAGCAGCGTTATCCTGCTATTTTACGCTGGTATTCTGTGAGAGCGTGGTCCTTCCCCGGTCGAGACCCATTCGTGCTACAACTATACTACTAATATAGCTGCAGCATGGCCTACCATGCGTGACTGTGCTTGCGTGACCCAATGGTCAGAAAACATACTAAATTAAAAATAAAATATAGAAAAAGAAAATAATCTTTGGAAATAGGGTTACCACATCAAAATAAAATCCGGCCGCATATAACTATGTTCTATAATTAGAAATTAAAAAAAATACAACAAACATACCATTGTATAAATATGATCTCAATCAATCAGTTAATATTCAGAATATAATAATAATTCAGAAATTACAGGATCACATACAGATAACAGGCACACCGACTATGTTACAATGTTACTTTTACATATTATTAGAGTAACAAATAAGACAATCCACCTCATAGCAACTGGCTCCAGCAGTTCATGAACACCTGCAAGCCTGCAACCAACAATAATTAAAGAAGGCCTCAGATACGATGTTATCTTTGAGGATTAATACGAAATGCCTCAATCATACTGATAAATATAACAATAGCTCTAAATGAGATTTAATGAAAAGATTAAACAAACACGGGCTTTAATTATTTATAAATTACGATTTAATAAATAAATAAAAATATTGAATTTAGATTTTTTTTTGTAGAATAAGAGTGACAATCGAGCACATAGTTCACGTGATGGTTAGTGGGTGCTGTGGCCCATAAACGCCTACATCTATTGTCGATAAGGAGTCAAATGCAGATGCGTTTTCACGCGTGAGGACTAAGATAGAATGCCTCCTTACCAGTAAAAAGGTCTTCGGTTCTCTATACTCACCATACGAAATACAGCAGCATTAAGATGCTATTTTACGCTGGTATTATCTGAGAGCGTGGTCCTTCCCCGGTCGAACCGATCTATTCCTGCTGCAATCATAATATAGCTGCAGCGTGGCTCTATCACATTAAATTACGATTAAACGTTTAGATACGAGTAGCGATTCCTATTGTTTTATGGCGTCGCAATATTTTCAAAAGAATGTTATTCATGACTATAATTAACTTAGCGGTCAAGAACCAAGATGGCGTTGGTTCCGTATCGTAAAATCATTGTTCATCGTAAATTTGTTTGATCGAACTGATATAGCAGACAGACAAACGGCGGAAGTGCAATTACCTATATTTAGCATTGGAACAATAATTGCTGTACGAAAAGAAATTATTTAATCAGATAGCATAACATATCGCTCTGTTACTTATATATGACTCGTAATAAGAATGTTAGAAAGCGCAAAGAATTAAAGAATAAAGTACCTTATGAAATTTTACATTTAAATGCGGAACTCGAATGATATAACTTCTATTGAAGATTGAAGTTTTTTGTCCGCTGAAACACCGAAGTGATAAAAAGTCGAATGTGTTAAAATCTGACGTAATTGCGGAAATCCCATTCGTAAAGTCGTGCTTATGAATAACTATTTCATATTATGTTATGCTACTATGTAGGAACTATTTATTAACATAATATGATAAATACATATGTATATAAATTAGTGGTCTTATACTTTTCGGCCTTTTTTGTTTGTAAAATTTACCGTCATATATTATTTTTCTCGCCCCTAAAGAGAACTTCCCGTAATTACGCAATTACTAGGTTAGAGTTAGGCAGATGGACTGGTGAACACCCTACCTGACGCATTGCATATGACAAAACTTCCTGTCACAGGTTTGGGTATTTTAGGGCTGATATTACTTAATGAAATATTTAAATTACAAATAGTAATGGCCATTTATGACTTTACTGAGATTTAATAGTTGCCTTGCAAATTGTGTAAAAAACTTTTCTACTATTCCTTATCCCTCCTTCTCGACTTATT
The DNA here is from genome assembly GCA_029286625.1 of Parnassius orleans. Lineage (NCBI taxonomy): Eukaryota > Metazoa > Arthropoda > Insecta > Lepidoptera > Papilionidae > Parnassius > Parnassius orleans. Next base: position 2,099,966 of record JAGSMP010000083.1, read on the forward strand.
GGTGTCGTAAGAGACATCGAAGTTAGAGCATAATTAAAGTTTAAAATAACATCACCGGTGATAATGATAACGATGATGATGAACACAAGCAGCGTTATTAGGGCTCATCCAATCTAACAAAGCAATGGCCCATCAAAAGAAGTGAAATGATATGTCATATCCCCCAATTTGGGAAAAGCCAATTGAAGTCTGGCCGAAGCGTTACAGCCTATTAAAGTCCACTGGTGAACATAGGACTCCCCCATAGATTGTCTTACTATAGTGTCTTGTTATTTACTATAGTGGTCACGCTTGGCAAGCGGGTTGGCAACCGCAATTTTATTTTATAGCCGTTATTAGGAAGACGCTGCTGCCCATCTCCTGATTTCTTTCCTTCAGACTCTTAAGACACCTACGGAAGGATATGGAGTGGTAGATATTCTTAGACCGCCGGCTACACGGTTATTTACATAAATTTAAGATAAAAAACACCAGAATAAGAAGTTGAAAACTCAAGCTTTTTTCTTGCCTCTTTATTTAGTACCCTTTGTACTTAGTTCCATTGGAGTTTTAATCTTAAGGTACTACAGTCGCATCAAATCACAGTCGCATTATGCAGACAATTTGTAAGCAGTAACTTAAGACAGTCTTACTTTAAGGATGCGCGTGCGCAGCGTAGCGCGGGACTGTTGGGGAAGGGGGGAGGAGATCATTGACCCCGGTCGCCTATACTGCCTACTAAAACGTCCATCGGAATATTGCTACACTATAGCAGTACTTTTAGAATAGTGCCCGGTAACGCAAAAACGGAGCACAAAAAATTGAGACAACAGACTTCATGCGGCAGCCGGAGGAATTTTTTTTTAACTCTTTTTTAATTTTACAACGTAAAAAGGTAAACTATCGTTTAATTATTAATCCAAAGGAAACGACTATTTTGTAACTTCTGGATTAATTGCAGGACCTGATTGACCTTACCTGCGTTCTGTTATCCATAAAAGTACTCATATTCTCATAATAATTAGGTTTAAAATCTTTGTAAGCGGGTTATCGAGCGCTTAATCTGCCACGCTGCTTCTGTGCGTAACGTTTCAGTGTAAATTATAGCGATTCGTTAACGCAAATCATTAAATGGATCAGCGTGCAATTAATAACAATAATATATTTTTAATACATTGTTTAAGTGCACAGATGTTATATTGACAGCTCAGTAGGGACTTGGTTAAGCGTTTGTCTGTGGTAATAAGGGCCGCGAGCTCGAATCCCGCACAGAACCACCATTTGTATAGCCTAAAAGAATTAGTCCCTCTCTGGATGTTGGTCCATGTGCAATTCATTTAAGTAAAACTCTTCTCTATAAAAGTGAGAAATTTTCATTATTTTTAAAGATTTAAACATTTTAAACATTTTCTAAATTAAAAAAAAATTACTTAGTTAATATAGGTATCCATATTTAATATAGAAACATCATACACCTGTATGCCTCCAATGTCACTCGAACCTGAGACATCAAGCGTCTGATTCCGGTATACAAACACCACACTTAATTTATAAAGATATATCATATGACGAAAGCTCACTGACGAAAGAGCGTTATCTCCATCTCCCACTGTTGTGATTGTCCGTCTGGTAACTGTAACTGTCCTCGTATCTCCGACACCAGATTAGTCCCGTCTCCGATCTTATCGCAAAATGTTTCATAGCACCATGTAAAATGCAGAATACGGTATAATAACATCCATAAAGAGGCCTAAGACTATAAAACGGTTCTAACGATAAAAGTTTCCAAGTTATCTAAGTTTTTCCAGATAGGTCTCTAAGTTTATTTGGATAGGTATCATCCCTAAGAAAAATATAATTTTTTCGTGAAAATCGGTGGTCCAGGTAATTATTCTTTTAAATAAGTTTAAAGCAAAGGATGGAACAGAAAAAAGTATGAGGGACTGGATAAGTTAGAGTTACAAGTAGAGGATGAGGTAGAGTTAATATAACTTATATATATAAAAATATATATAAACTTATATCGAACATGTGGTGTAGAATTTCGTGAGTGCACAGAATAAAAGCAAAGCATTTTTTGAAGAAAGTCGAGATTATACTTCCTTTTTTGCATAAGATAACGGTGTGAGAGATTGGCATAGAAGGAAACAATTCTGGGAGAGGGAACTGTGTCTAAAGCGGTCTTTTAAATAGTCTAAATCTCTTCTGTGCCAGATTAAGACAACTTCAAAAAAGTTTATAGTAAAGATGTCTTTATGGTGTACTGAATTAAATGTTTTCATTTTGGCATTAAGCAAATAGTATTTACTTATTTTAAAATGTATCAGTAACTCAATTATCAAATATGACCGAATTTTGTTACGGGTATCAGTAACATTTTCTTCAAAATATAGCAACGGGCAAAATTGCTTACCGGTAGTGATAGGAATTTGTTTAGAATGCGCGGTCGACGCCAGCGCCACTATCAGTAGAATGCTCCACATCTTTCAGTCTGAAACAATGAAAGAAAATTCAATATTGTTGATTACCAACACAGCAATTATTCTCTATACAATATTATTCTCAATTATATTCTCGACAGTCAACAATCTTCTCCAACAACCTTAGTCGTTTCTTTGAAACTTGACACAAATGCAAACTGGTACATTTCGCATAGTGGCGACCCTACAAAAATTCATAGTCCCATTCTGAATAATGTTACTGTAAATTTTAGTTGAGTAGCTTTACCAGTCTTTTATAAATTCCAATCTAATATTGAAATTCTGGACTCGAACCTCGAATATTTGCCTGGGTGTAGTTCTAGTCAAGTTGCTTGTATTAATGGTATTGCCATTGTATTTATATTGTATTCTTATTTATAATTTGTCACACGAATGAGTGAAAATAATTGATTAAAATTATTACTTGGACAGGACCATCAAATAAAAAAGAGAAATAGACGAAATTAATTAATTGTTTGTGTTCATCGACCTAAAAACCTTGTTAAACGTTTTTCTTTTTAGTTTCTCATGAAGTGAAATAATGTATTTCTTTTGAGAAAATAATATTTCTTTAAACATAATTTAATTGAATAGTTGGGAAGAACTGGATTACAAAGGCGTGGTGTAAAGATAGCTGGCGAAAAATAGAGTTAAAAGGTGTCACCGGTGAAAATTCGGTCTGGAGGAAATTTTTATATTTTGTTATTTTCTTAAATAACATATAAAGATATTAAAATTGTAAACCACATGACTAAAATGTGTAGTTTGGAAAGCATAAACCACACGACACTTAAATACATTTTGGTGAGCTATTTTATACCGATATAGAAAGTTTTGGAAGATAGAGTGTAAGAGTAATTTTATTGATAATAGGACAATAATAAATAAATTTAAAAAAAGTATATTAAATTTTGCTCCAGAGATCCATTGGAAACAACACGGTGATTTTGATAATAATTTGTTTAAGCTTATCTAAACATCTCTAAATAAAATTGAAGTGTCTGTCTGTAATATAAAAATATTGCCTTATTTTGAGCTGACATGAATAAAGTTTTTGTCTGTTTTATGTCTGCCTGTTCGGCCTAATCTTTGGAGTAGCTAAAATGATTGTAGTACAACTTCGCGAACAGATAGAGAGCAATGTAGGTAGCGATCTAGGCTATATTTTATCGATATATCGATTTGATAACCTTAAACCTAAATAATACCAAATTATTATAGTTGTAATCTCTGTATATTAGTTTCATCAGCATATTACGTATCCTCTATGTATCTTGTATTATATTATATTTTCTTATAATATATACATTTATATATTTGTGTATATTGATGTATGTATATATGTATGTATGTATATGTATGTATATATGTATATGTATGTATAATATGTATATGTATGTGTGTATGTATAGTTCTTTGTAACCGCCTTCATAGATCTATCACTGCCCTAACGTTGACTGGCAGTGAATGCTTTTAACATTAAGTCCGCCTTTTGTTCCTGTACTTAATGTGTAAGGTTCAATAAAGTTTAAATAAAAATAAATTAATTCCTAAATCTAACCAGACAAAGCCGAAACGCGTTCTGAATAAAGTCAATTTTTTGATTTTCAAAATACTTTAATGTAAAGGATATTACTTTACTCTGTCTTTAAATATTTATATGCATGTACAATTTTTTCCTAGAGTGGTAGCCTCCTAACCTAGCAAGCGTGACCTAATGTTCAGTGCAATAACGATACGTAATACGAGATCTACGTACCACTGAACGAGTGTTTGACCTTCTCTTATAACCACGATTATACAGTCGATTGTTAAATTAGTAGCTAGTAGGAGTAGTTGAAATCAAGTAATTTTTAAAAGAATTCAACAAATTGTTATAACTTTGAGAGGATAAATAAAATAATTTCATCAGGCTGATGATATGCAAAAATAAGAAATCGTTAAAAACCAAAATATGTTTCAGGTGTGTCACGAGTATGATATTAATAAAACATATTTTGAATACACATAATTAAGAATGCCTTTTTTCTTCTCTTGGAAAGCAGAATTACCAGCGTGAGCGTATTAATTTCCCCCACCTTTCCAGCGTAGTAACTTACTGAGTAAATGCTAGAAGGAAAACACAATAGTAAAAGCAAATAATTGATGAAATTTGGGACTTTCTTGGGAAAGGTCAGCTGCGGGTTTAAAAGGCGTATAGTATGTGATGCGTGTCAGATAGTCGAAAAAACAATTTGTATCTATAAAATGTATTAAATATTACCGTTATCGTTACCGTTACAGCTTATCAAAGACCACTGCTGAAAATAGGCCACCGCCATAGACTGCCTCATAGGGATATTTGCCATAGTTGCCATGCTCTGCAAGCGGGTTGGTAACCACAGTTTTTTTATTTTAAGTCGTTATTAGGAAGATGCTGCTGCCAATCTCCTGATTTGTTTCCCTCTGTCGCCTCTTACGACACCCACGGGATGAGATGTCATATGACGCAGTGGATATTCTTTCACACTTACAGTATTAAGTATACTTGTACATTGACAGAATATTAGGTATTTTTATAACATTAATATCAACATTAAACATAACCTACTGAATTGTAATGAATATGTGAACAAGTGTCGGGCAAAGCCGGATCGGATTCTGGTTGCGATATGTCAAACCAAACTTAGTATAATGATGCAATGTTTATTTTAGCCCAGTTGAATGCGCGCAACAAGTGTGGCCCACTTCCATTATGGCTATCCACACCGTATTAAATAATGTTAATCAATAATTATATAAGAAAACAACCGTATTAACAAAACTAAATGTATGTTTCTGTTCTTATTTAGTCTTTAATATGTTTTTGGTTTTCTTGTATTGCCTATAAATCGCATCAATTCATGTTATTAAAGAAATAAGTCTATATAACATTGTTATTATAACATTTCTATTTATCTACACCTACATTACGTTTCAACAGAAGTACCAACATTTTAAATTTCACAGTGGTTTTCTTTCTTTTTCATTGCGTTATTACTTATTTAAACACCAAAGTTACAGCCTATATTTTCGTACGTCCCACTCCTTTCATTCCTTTCATTTCTGATAGGGTTTTAACTTTTAAAGCAAGAATGTTTCCACCGCGCTGCACCTATGCGTGTTGGCGTACTTTACATGACATCGAAATACTTTTTTCTTAATTTCTCAGACATGTAATTTTCCTTACGACGTTTTAAATTTAAATAAATAACAATATTGTTAGTACTGGCTGGGATCGAACTCGACTTGCTCATGTACTATGAATTTTACAGCGAGCATTTAGCCCCTGAGATACCTTTGAGCCTGAGCACGGCTCTGACCTAAGTCAAACACCATAATATAGCCCTGATATTGCGCTGTAGATTTTTGTTTTAGGTTTGGTAGTGTTGGGACTGTCTGTGGTCTGTGGTAAAAGTAAAAAATGACTTTTAATAAGTATTATCTACTGTAATTTATATTGAATAAAAATGATTCTATTCTATTCTATTCTGTCCTCGATCTCAGACATTACGATCTAGCCTACATCTGATCTTATTGCATTAACGTTACATTGGGTAGCTTAGAACTAGAGAGTGTCTCAGCTTAAAGCCACCGATTATTCGCAATCTGTCGCTATGGGCACAAAGACAAAATTGGACCCTAATTTTCCAAGTTCTTAAGCTCAAATGATTCTATAGTCTATTCTATAGTATAATATAGTAATTAACAGAGATTAAAAATAAAATCGTGGCGATCTCTAAATTTGAAGCGGCGTCGCATCGTTGTACAAGTAATGCTCGGTTTACATTATTCCAGTTCAGTTATCCAGCGAGAATCCAGTCCAGTGCTGGACTGGATCTGTATCGTCTACATTATTCCAGTTATTTAGAAGCCGTCGAAGTGTGAGCACTACAGTGACAATGATTTCAAGAAGAGACCAGTTTCGATTCACCATTGTTAAATCCTTTCTTCTTCGCAGTCCGCAAAAACAACCAACACGTGTTTACTATTCAATTGTCGTGTCAGCACTGGAATGGCACTGGATTGGCCGTCTACATTATTCCAGTTGCACTGGGTTGGTCGCATTGGATTCAAAAGTAGACCGCCAATCCAGTTACTGGACTCGAATGCTCACTGGATTCAGTGCATTCCAGTGCCGGTTTACATTTTTCCAGTAAGCAATCCAGCGCTGGATTCGATCGCTGGACTGGAATAATGTAAACCGGGCATAATGATCGTATATATCTATTTTTTGAATCAACGAAATGATTCTTTAGTTTAATGAATGATTAATATTATACTTATTAATCATTCTACACTCTCATATAGACATTCAAATATTGCGATAGATTAAAAATAAGACGATCTCTAAATTTGGAACGCTGCATTGTTATACAAACTTGTAATAACAGGAGTGATGTAAGGGGTCTATTGTTTTCTTGCTTAATATATTGAAATTTGTGTAATTATGTCCTATTTGCAGTGAATGTTAAACTGTTGATTCAACTTTATTTTGCTAAAATTATTTCAATACTAAGAAAAAATAAATTGAAGCTTATGAATAATATAATGACTTTAAAATGACGACATTAATCCCATATCTTCCCGTGGGTGTCGTAAGAGGCGACAGTGGGAAACAGGCAGGAGATGGGCAGCAGCATCTTCCTGATAACAGCAATATCAAAAAACTGCGGTTGCCAACCCGCACGCCAAGCGTGGCAAGTATGGCAATATACCCCCCAATGAATAAAGTTACGAAAAGACGGCCCCCAGTCCCCGGCGGCCCCGCTATTCCTGGCTACGGTGGCGACCATGGTAACGGCGGGGCAGGGGGTGCTAAAAATCTCGATGGAGGTTCGGTTGCCACCTACGACGACTCGACCTGGCTACTTATAACGCACGCACCCTGAGGACTGACGAGAAGATTCTGGAGCTGGAAGAAGAAATGGACAAGTTGCGCTGGAATATTATAGGATTATCCGAGGTCCGAAGAGAGGGGGAGGACACGGTAATCCTCGAATCCGGCAACTTGTTCTATCACCGGGAGGGCGACCATCTGTCCCAAGGAGGTGACGGATTTATGGTCCACATGTCTCTCGTTAACAACGTTGTAAAGATTGGGAGTGTGTCGACGAGGGTTGCGTACCTTATACTCAGAATCACCAAACGGTATTCGCTGAAGGTCATACAGGTTTACGCACCAACCTCGGCACACCCCGATGAGGAGGTGGGGGAAATGTATGAGGATATCTCTAGAGCAATGCATTCCTCCAAAACCCACTATACGGTGTTAATGGGAGACTTCAACGCAAAACTAGGCACAAGAGAGAACGGTGAGCTGAAAGTAGGGAAATTTGGGATAGGCCAACGGAACCCAAGGGGCCAGCAGCTGGCTGACTTCATGAAGAAAGAGGACTCTTTATGATGAACTCTTTCTTCCAGAAGTGGCCCCACAGGAAGTGGACCTGGTCGAGCCCCGACGGTTCGACAAAATGAGATTGACTTCATTATGACGACCAGACGACAACTGTTCAGTGATCTCTCAGTAATCGCGAGGTGAAAACTGGTAGCGATCACCGAATGGTTAGCGGCGCACTGAACCTAAATGTTAAGTTGAAGAGGTCTCGTCTAATGAAGTCAACGCTCCGTCCCCTCGTGCTCTGGTCCAAAGCCTTTCAGCTCGAGTTACAAAACCGTTTTCAGTGCCTAGAAGACTGCAATGAAGTGGACGATATGAATGATAAGCTCGTGGAAACTGTCCATGCGGTCGGAGCTAAGTTCTGCAAGACCCGCCGCAGAAGAACACAAAACTCTCCGATCACACTCTTAATCTCACGGCTGTAAGACGGAAATGAAGCTGCAGTCTTCAACAGATTTGACAGCATACAGGCAACTGAACAGACAGATCTCCAAATGCATGCGGCGGGACTTACGCAACTTCAATACAGCTTGTATTGAAGAAGCGATCGAGCGGAACCAAGGCTCCAAAGTCTTTGCCAGAGATCTGTCTGCCAGAAAGAGCCAACTGTCACAGCTGAAGACCGAGTGTGGCAGCATCGTTTCAGGACACCTGAGATTTTGGTGAGATTGAGAGGTTCTATGGGCAGCTGTACACGTCATCGTTGGAGCCACAAGCAAGTATGAGTAACGATCCAAGAGCGAGTCTTATCCGACACTTTTCTAAGATATTCCGGACGTCAGTCTGAGCGAGATTAGAATGACTCTCAGCACCTTATATACGGTAAAGCCCCAGGTGAGGATGGAATTACAGCGGAGCTTCTGAAAGCGGGTGGAAAACCGGTGCTTGAGTCCTTCAGAGCTCTTTAATTCCGTCCTCCATGGTGGCACTACTCAGGATTTCCTTCTGAACCGCGTCTACGTGCTGTATTCGAGTCATTACGAATCGTCTCGCATGCAGACTCGACGACTTCCAGCCTCGAAGCCGGTTTTCGAAAAGGCTTTAGTACCATGGACCACATAAACATCCTTCGGCAAATTGTACAAAAGACAGAAGAGTACAATCTGCCACTTTGCCTTGCGTCTAGAGAAAGAATGTGTCATGTGGTCTAGAAAGCCTTTGATTCCGTCGAAATTTGGGCGGTGCTACAGTCCCTTCAGCGGTGCCAAGTTGACTGTCGGTATATCGAAGTGCTGAAGTGTTTGTACAGTAGGGCTACGATGGCTATCCGAGTACAGAATCAGAGTACGAAACCTATCCAGCTGCAGAGAGGTGTAAGATAGGGTAACGTTATATCCTGAAACTCTTCACCGCTGCATTGGAAGACCAAAGATGTCAAACGATGATTAATGTCCATGTCACACCTATGCCGGTAGTTGTTGGGACCACTAAGCTCGAAGTTGTTGACGAGTATGTTTACCTGGGACAAATAGTCCGACTAGGTAAGTCAACTTCGACCGAGAAGTCAATCGACGGATTCAACTCGGTTGGGCAGCGTTCGGAAATTACGGCACATCTTCTCGTCAGGTATACCTCAAAACTTGAAAACGAGACTGTACAACCAGTGCGTGTTACCAGTGATGACCTATGGAACTGAAACGTGGTCCTTCATTGCTGGCCGGATGAGGAAGCTCAAGGTCGCTCAGCGAGCTATGGAGAGGGCTATGCTCGGGGTTTTTCTGCGTGATAAACTTAGAAATGAGGATATCCGCAGTAGAACCAAAGTGACCGACATAGCCCAACGGATTAGTAAGCTGAAGTGGCAATGGGCCGGCCATATAGCTCGAAGAACCAATAACCGATTGAGAAAAAAGGTTCTCGAGTGGCAGCCTCGTACCGGCGGACGAAGTGTAGGGCGTCCCCCCACTAGATGGAGTGACGACCTGGTAAGACATGCAGGAAGTCGATGGATGCAGGTGGCTCAGGACCGTGCTTTGTGGCATTCCTTGGGGGATTCAGCAGTGGACTTGTGAAGGGCTGTAATGATGATGATGATGACGACATTAAGAATGATTAACATAATTAGAAGGTTCTATATAAACTATACATGCCTCGATACCCTTTTCCACCATCGGACAAACAGGCAAATGGCGGGTCTCCACCCTTTGCTGTCGATATTCCACGCATTCGAACCACACGGTTAGTTTCGTCTTTCATATGTATGTACAACAAAGGAGTGGAATAATCTATCGGCGCCTGTCTTTCCCGTCCGACTACAATCTGGGTGTCTGACAGTGACAGTGTGTTTTAACATCTAGGGCTTCATCACCACTCACCATCAAGTGGGATTGTAGTCAAGCACTGGTGTATAATAATTAAGTTAGGCAAGCGCATTCAGGCAGAGAAAGCTATTTTATCAGTTCGCTGGGTGACTGCGCAACTTATGCCATTCACCTAATAGTTTAATACCTATGTATAATCTAGTCGGCCGCGAATAACTTACTTAGGTGTGAAGGTAACTATATCTTTCACTTTATTAAGCAAACAAAATAGAAAAACTTAACGAAGCATGGTTAATATTTGTTAATATAGTGCATTGACTCAAAATAGAGATGTAGAAAGAATTAATGAGGAAAGAGTGACAAAGCAAAAGGCAGAGTCGACAAGGGATGTCCTAGACGGAATATATCGATCAGATTGGTCATATTTTGAATATGGGTCAAATTAAGAGTACACTTAACCACGAGCATGTACACGTAGATAATTCATGAAGCGAGAGAGATATGTAAATATCGTGCCGAATAGAAGTCCATAGTCTCTGCCTACACCTCTAAGTGACAGGCATGAGGGTTTATGTATTACGTAACTAACGACTATACAAATTTTTCTTACGCGACCTATTTAGGCTGAGCAAATTGAACTTACATTTAAAGTAACGAATGATCAGTGCATTATCATCAAGGGCAAGAACCACTTCTAACTTAATTTTCTATAACTAGTTCAAACTTCTTTTCAATACATTTTCTATTACTACAGTCTTTCTCTTTGGACTCAACAACTCCACCACTTCAATGTACGGAATCACAACTAAATCGTACGTAAAGTCACGCTGCAGCTATATAATGTTTGCAATGGGTAGTATCACGCTACCTCAGAATATCAGCGTCATTATAGCCCTTCACAAGTCCACTGCTGAACCATAGGCCTCTTCAAGGAATGCCACAAAGCCTGGTCCTGCGCCATTTGCATCTATCGACTTCCTGCATGTCTTACCAGACCGTCACTCCGTCAAGTGGGGGGCCGCTCCACACTTCGCCTACTGGTACGATACGGCTGTGACTCGAGAACCTTAAAACTTAAAAAAAAAACAGCATCAGGTGATCCGTGTGCGCGTTTGTCACCTTTATTTAAAAAAAAAAAACTCCATAATTAGTGTTTGTATGGGCTACAAACTTGAATGAACTGCTAATGGACAAACCATTAGCAGTTTATGTATGTAAAACGCCTCTGCGATACAACAGAAAGTTACTAAAAAACTTGTGGTATTTAAATACAAAAAAAAAATCGTAGTCGTGGGCGAAAAGTGTTAAGATATTGTCACATCTGATACAAAAACATTAAAATTAGTATTTATTCGTTTGCTATTTTATAACGAGTCTTAAGTTAACGGTTTATTTTTGTAATTGATAACGCTTGAAGACTGTGATTGAACTGCCGGATGTGAGTAATAAAGAACGCGCCGACTAATTATTATAACTCTAAGAACCATCTAAGAAGCATCTTCTTTACCTTGATGTCACGCTTGACAGACTTTGACTCGGCTTCCGGGTCGAGACATAGGCGGGTAAACAGCAATTTAATGTTTTAACTACATTAGGGAACAATTTTAAAACTGTACCTCTAAGTGCTTTTTGTCGTTTTTAGTTTTTGTTATAGGTTTTGGAAGTAGGTTGTTTTGCATTTTTTCACTTATTTCACTTAGGTGTTGTTAGACGCGTTGCATGGTTTTGGTTAATTAACGAATTAAAATAAATATTCGACGCAATTTCGAATGCATATTAGTCTAAAAACCTTCGATATTTTAGTTTTTTTTTTAATTTATAAAATACACATTAAACATGACTTACTTATACTCCTACGCCTGTCACCTTACCTGTCAGAAACTACCGACTTCCATTTGGCACGATCCTGAGACACCTTTCCCGCTTTTTTACCCGATTGCCCCAGGAGTGCCATGTTTTTCGAGTACATGTATGTATGTATGTTGTATGTGTGTATATATGTATGTATGGGGTGTCATTAGATTCGTCTTAGTTATATAAGTGACATAGGTTATAAATTTATTCTCTTTTCTGTAAGCATTTTTACGCAGTTGGGTTTTTTATTACTATTTTGACTATTAAGTTTGTCACATCATTATATATTCGCCTATTATATGCTCGTCATAAATAGGTACTCTTAATTTGCTCCATCACCAATTTGGTAGATAATTCCATCTAAGGCATCCCTTGTTGAGTTTAATAACTAAAACTTATTTCTTAAGATGACAGGGAATGAGACGAGAGATTGAGTGAAACAAGAAAAACTATTTATGCACGTTTTTCATTATAACATTGAATTATAAGGATTTTGTAATTTAAGATGATATGAATAAGAGATGTTAAGAATATCATGCTATATTTTTTTATAAATTTATTTGTTACAGCCCGTTGCAAGTGCACTGCCGAACGCAGGCCTTCTGCATATATTGCTACAAAACACAGCCATGAGCCATTTGCATCCATAGACTCATTGTATGTTTTATCAGGTCGTCATTCATTTAATGGGGGCTCCCCAACAATATAAAAACATATTGAAGTGGCATGTTACTTTTGCTTTACTGCAGATCATTATTTAATTATGGTAAGACTATTTGTCAGAACATACGAAGCAAGACCACAGTGAGCTTTGATATTTTGGAACTTTGTAATTTGACATTCTTGAAGTCACATTTTCTATTTCTTAGTCAACTTGAAAAGATAGAGGTTCTGAATACAACTGTATTTTGTTTGTATGTACTTTACGCGATATCTTACCAACAGGGAACCAATTATAATTATTCTATTTTATTAAATAGGTTGTAACATCAAGGATGATCACGCTTTGTCAATGTCTCTGGTGACCCAAAACTGGCAGATACTTTTGGCCACCGGATAAGCCTCGCGATTCAGCGAGGTAATCCAGACAGTCTTTTGGGCACACTACCAACAGACAGCGCGATTTATTTATTTTATTTAGTATTTTTTACTTAAGCTTTGTAGACATACGGTATAATTTTGTAAAATACTCTTTCCTCTAATTTGTTTTATATTTTAATTAGAAGAATTTATGTTATGTTTTTAAATATATGTAATTAAGTTGCTGAATAATTTAAATAGATAATAGTCATTTCTTTAATAACGAACGATAATAAAGTAATGACATGGTATATAGGGTGGTTTCATTCAAATTTGAAATAAAATTCTACCCCTATGGAACACGAGAGAGGACGAAATTTTTTATGTAACTCTAAGGAAAATTCTATTTGTTACCTTTTGAGGTTGGAATATGGCTGAGACCACTCACAAGACAAAAGGAACATAGGGGTGTGGCCTTAGAAAGGAAAAGGTGAGATCTCCCGCCGGGTAAGGTGTTCTGCCCGGGGAGCGGCCAATGCTCCGATTAGTAGTTCGGAGCTATTCTATATATACTGCTTTATTTCGGAACTTTGATAGCTCGATTAAGGCTTCCATGTGTTTCGCTTGTGGCGCGACGACAGCGCCGCCACAAGGGTGTTTCGCAGAATCGAAACCCTATTAATATACGCTATAATTAAAGAAGGTATAAAAAAATAATTTTATATTTGTGAAGTCGGTTTTTATTTTTTTTAAAGTTTAGTTATTTAAAATTTACTTTTACTTTATTTCTGTTGTATAATGCTATGTTCTGTAAAGAAAAACATAAAATATCCTTAATACCTCCAGTTTTTAATTTAAAATTTAATGTTTTATAATTAAACAAAATACAAAACAATTACAAAAGTATTACATAACCCGTATGTAACACTTTTGTAAAGTTTATCCGAGTACTGCGCTTATAACCTACGTACGTAATGGGTAAACTTAATCATGACCTGGTTTAATGACTCATCAATGTAGAACGCATCAGAGCATCTCTCACATTAAGTGTAACTGACCGGATTTCGGTAGCACACTTTCTGGACAACTTCTCATAAACTCATATTACCATCGAAGTTGATGGTTAAAAGTCTAAGTTACATCCGAGTATGTAAATCTAACTTTAAGCCTAAAAATTAAAATAAAAAATTAAACTTAAAAAAAAGAACCGATTTCAAAGAACTAAAAGATCATCATCGAAATCGGCTGACGCAGTGAACAATTATTCATCCGTATATCGTGCAAATGTCTTACTTAGCAAAATTAATCATCATCATCATTACAGCCCATCACAAGTCCACTGTTGAACATAGGCCTCCACCAAGGAATGCCACAAAGCACGGTCTTGAGCCACCTACATCCATTGACTTCCTGCATGTCTTACCAGGTTAATTGAATAGTTTGATGATTTTTTTATTGATCCTTTATCAGATCTTGACCAAATTTATACAAGACCACCTTTGTAGTACCATCACATGAGTAACCTTACTCTGTGGCACCATCTCACTACCTAATAATTATAACTTTTAACAAAAAGTAAAAACCAACTTCAAATTGCTAAAAAAGAATTAGGTGTAAGTAGTAAGGTGGAATTTTTTCTCCAAATTTATATGGGACCACCCTTGAAGTATAACCTATTTAATAAAAAAGAATCATTAAAATCGGTTCACAATCTGCGAAGATATCACGTAAACATACATACAAAAAAAAAGAACATACACTCGAATTGAGAACCTCCTCTTTTTGAAGTCGGTTAAAAAAGAATCATAGAAATCGAACAACGAGGCAAAGAATAAAGGCAAAATTCCGGCCAATCTAGAATGTCGTCCTCTTTTTGTAGCCGGTTGAACACTTACCACCAGGTGGGATTGTGGTTAAGCACTGGCACGCAAGCAGGTTTTTTTGAGTGCAGATGATGATATAAATTCACATTAAAGTAGGTCTAGGAAGCTGATTTAAAAGAAGGTTTTAAAATAAGCTTCCTAGGATAGAAATAATTTAGGAACTTTTATTCTTTAAATTGTAAAATATTTAAAGGCATGTTAATTAGGTTTTTTTTTCACACAAAATTTTTATATTTTGTTTCGAGGCAAAATCGATCCCTATGTGATGTGACACTCAAATCACATTTTCTTTGGCACGTCATCAGGAGGTGATATTATTGGCAACAACACCAGGTCACAGCCATGGAATATGTTGTTTTGTGTTGTTATAGATTTTTAATAAGTTTGCGACGACAATCGGACGTCTTAAAAATGAGAGCTAATTTAATTCAAGATTCTATTACGTATTTATTTTAGATCAGTCATCTACAAGCTTTTTTTTTATAGGATAAGGGTGACAAACGAGCACACAGTCCACCTGATGGTAAATGGTTGCTGCGGCCCATAGACATCTACATCTATCCTCGATTACGAATCAAAATGCAGATGCGTTATCACCCGTGAGGACTAAGATGGAATGCCTCGTTTCCAGTAAAATGGATCTCCGGTTCTCTACACTCACCAATTCGAAAAACAGCAGCATTATTTTACGCTGGTCTTCTGTGGAGCGTGGTCCTTCCCCGGTCGAGCCGACCCATTCGTGCTACAACTATACTACTAATATATGTAGTTGCAACATGGCTCTACCACGTAAAAGAAAGAGCTCCTAGAAATATAGAAAAACGTTCGAAATAAAATTCTTGGTAGGGTTCGGCATTTAAAAAAAATTGTGGAATTCAGCTAAGGTCTTAAGCTACTAATGGCCAATTTTACAATTATCAGATGAAAATTATTCATACAACATAAACAAATTACAAATTGCAGTTATGTGAGAATAAAATAGTTCAACTTTTATATTCAGTCAGGAAAAATTAGTCTTTACTCAGATATCTCAGATATAACATATAATACATGTATACATGTTAATTTGGTTCAGCAATATACAATCAATAATATTATCACACAAATAAAATAGTTCAACTTTTATATTCAGTCGGGTTATAATTCATTTGACGATTGAAAAATTAGTCTTTCCTCAGATATCTCAGATATAACATATAATACATGTATACATGTCAATTTGGTTCAGCAATATACAATCAACAATATTGTCACACAAATAAAATATTTATACTGAACGTATCACTTATGGTTTCACAGGAATAGTCTATGATATACGTGATAATTTTCACATATATAAGTAATTTTCACATGGTGGATTGACACTGTACAACTAATAATACAGTCCGAGGCATTGTGGTATTTGCAGTTGTAGAATTTATGTAAGATATAAGACCTTAGACTACATAAGGATATTGAATTATAATTAGTTTTAGTTTCCCAGAAACAACTGAGGATACATATGATAGTTTCCGCAACGCAAATGTTTTTTTTGCTTTATGTCAAAAACTATTTTAAGTTGAATTTCTTATTAACTTTAAACACAAAAGTAACCTACTATTAAAATTAAAATTAATACGTTAATAGGCAGTAGCTAAGCATTGAGTTGGAGTGCTGATAGACGTGGGTTCGAATTCCGCTCGAAACAAATGTTTGTATGGCCTATACATACATTACTGTTCGGGGTCTGGATGTTTATCTTCGTGCAATTTATTGTAAAATGCCTCCACGATACAGGAGAAAATCCTAGTGCAGTACGTTTTCCACGTTTTCTTTAAACACCTAATCAAACCACTAAATAAATTTTCTTGCTATTTATTTAGTGTTAAATTAAGTGATTGTTTGTCTGTTCGTATCTTATAGGCTGCCCTACAGAAAAACGTTGTCAACTTATTGCTTGCACTTGCGCGAAGGTTATAGGCATAGTACAATAATTAACTTAGAGTAGATGGCGCGCGTTTTCTAATTAAACAAGTGTTCAACATTTAAAACGATATTTTCACAATTATTTCTTCTGTGGCAGAAAGGCGCCATACGCGCTGGTATTATATAATTAGAGAGTTCATTAAAGTTTTAAAATACAAATTCTTTCATCACAAATTAAGTTATTTAATAATTAGGGGAACCACGAAATATGAAATTCCGTGAGACGCACCAATAGCATGAGAGCATCGGTAATAGTTGTCAGGATACACAGAAACCAGCTCAGTGTGCGCTCACGCCGAGATATCGGCTGTGTACAGTCACGGAAAAAATAATAACACTAATCGATATTATGACTTTCATAAGGCACATCACTGTGCTTTTTTTATCAAAAAGGTATAATTATACTTTAGGGTGAACTCATAATAGAAAAAAAATTCCATCCCTAAGGTTCCCTCTTTAGGGATGAATTTTTGATGAAGATTTTAATGTACCGACGACGACATTCTAGTAGTAGTAGTAATTATTATGAACTTATGGTATTCTTTAGCTCAGACCATTCAAAATAACAAAACCAAAATTAAATTTAATAAAAAATAAAAAATACCTATTTTATAAACTGGTATTTATTCTTCGACACTATATGCCTTAGCACCGACTTCAGAAGCTATCATGTGGAAGTTTTTAGTTTTTGAAGTCGTTATTTACAACACTTTATTATTTATACTGCAACCATGACAAATATCTCCCTTATCAGGCAATCTATAGCGGAGGTCTATGTTTAGCAGTGGACTTTAATAGGCTGTAACGGTAACGGTACTCTAATTTAAAAGATGTCCCAGTCTAATGGGTACGCTACCAGCAGACGGTGGCGTATTGGTCAGCATTTTTACTTAAGCGTACAATTTTGTAAACTTCCGTATTTTTTGTGGTTGGATAATACATTAATACTATCTAACATCAGTTAATTAGATAACTCTACAATTCATTGAAATAGATTATCGTTATATAAAATATTATGTAAATATAAGTAGAGATAAGTAGGCTCTTTAAATAATGAGGTGACTGATTTGGAGTTCTAAGTTTTTCTGAAATAATCTTAATTTTCAATTAAATAAATTTACGGACTGCTTAGAAAGAAGAATAAGATGCTTAAGTGTTGTATAAAATCAGCGATTTAAAGTTATATTAATTATTGCATTAGTCAAAGTTCTAGTTTAAGTTCTTCAAAATCTACTACCGACTCGGAAAATAAAAAATCTTCAAAGAAAATTTGAGAATTAACGATAAACCTTGCGATTATATAAAATTATGATCATATAAATATATAAAATCGTCTTTTTAAAAAGGTTTTGATTTTGTTTAATTTAATTTTTTAACTATACAAGCATCGAAATATCATTATTAAATTTATCATTAAACCTGTTTTTATCATTAAAATATTTAAAACAATTTTAATATATACAACTAATTAAAAAATTAAAAGATTTTTCCTTGTCTGTACTCGTTCCAGCGAGTCTGTTGCACAAGGTTGTCTGGTTACGTCAAGTCGCAGCCGTTTTCGGCGACCGGCCTCTCTATAGCATATTGTATCTTGAATTGAGTCTGATGCATTTAGGCCGGTATTTAGAGACAAACTCAAACTCCACAATGTCAAAATTAGAGTCTAGGCCATACTATTTACACACTCTTTCTTTTCTACAGCCTTTTCAAATCTAGTGCCCTACAAATAATAGGCCTTTTAAGAATACGTTAGCCGGCAAGTATTCCATGGAAGATTTGCCTACCCACATCGCTAGTCAGGAGCGTTGGTGAGCACAGAGCATGTATTCCACTCGTAATGCTGCTGCCCTAATAGACATTTCACACTAGTGATCAAGTCTGTGGAATGCCCATGAAAGTAAAATAAAGTCCCACAGATGGGCACAGACCTCCACTCTTTACGATGATCACGGAGCAATTTGACCGCGGTGCTACTCCGGTGCGTTTTGGCTGACTTCATATGTCTTCGAAATATTTTTATTCTTCAGTAACAATTCAATTGGTGCTGGCGGGGATCAGACGCGGGTTTTCGCGTACTATGAAATTTCAAGTGGTGCTTAGACCCCAAGCTAACACGCTAAAATTTGTATATTATCATTTCTATTTGATAAAAACACTGCTTGCTCATATGAATAACGGCGTATCAAGACTAAAAAATATTTCTTGCATCATTAAAAAAACTGTGACCATTGTTCATCTGAAATGTTGCATGTTTCGTCCGCCATACTAAATAGAGTCTAAATAATATATCCATTTAAACCCGCCGTGTCCCAACTAACGGACCATGCCTTTAAAAACTCCAGACCCGTTATCGCTAGCCTCTGACACCGAGCACATCGGCTTTATCGCTTACTGCATTTATCATTGACAGCTCATACCATATCTGGAGAAATCCTTTAGATCCATAGCAGTCGTTGTATAGTGCAGCAATGAAAGAAAACGTGACGTGGTCAAGTATTTGTATTATCGTTACGCAATGTTTTTCTTTGTACAGAGCAAGTGAACTCATAAATCGGTTCTTTCACTCGTTGAACGTTTTTTACGTTAGTCAAAATAAATTTAAAAGCATATTAATGTTATTCTACATATTGACGGCCAATGCATTTTGTTTATAGGATTTTGTGTCAAAATTAATATAAAGGTTATTTTTCAAAGAGTAGACAAATTTTAAACTTAAGTTAAAATATATAAATAATGATGATATACCGTTATTGCAGTTTTTAAAATACGCGTAAATAATGCTTCTACTTTTATAATGATTTCTCACTTCTACTTTTATTTCTACTCTTATTTGAAATTATCCCAAATTGAATGTGATTTATGGGCAACAACTACGCGTGGGCGCGTTTCTCTGTGTGCGATTCAATTCACGTTTTCGCCTACCGATCAACCCTTGCGTGCGCAGTAAAATCAGTTAAAATAATGCATTATCACGCATTTTGATTTTAGAAGATAAAAATACAGAATGTCTCAATTTTTTTTAAATATTTTTGTTCACCATTTGTCTATATTTACTTATTCTGAACCATCTCTAGTAATTTGGCTGATTATTGCAAAATAACCCTGTATAGACACTTGTGCATTCACCACGTTTAGTCTGTCCGTGTATCTGTCTGTTGCAGATGTTTTAGGAGGATATTTGTAAAATTTTAATATTTTAAAATATCACTGAGTTAAACTAAAAATATAAATTTGAATGCCCATAATGAGGAACGAAGGAAAATTATACTAATTGTGTCGATTTGGCTTTTTCTAAAATGAATTTTTCATGAAGTTCATGGACAACTGGCGGTTCTTTAAAGGTATTTCTATTCATTATTCGGCCTATTCGGCCACTTTTTTTAATTCGGTATTTGGCTAAATATTGCAAACTATTCGGCCGAATACGGAATACCAAATCATGAATAAGGATCTGACTCTCCATCTGACGTTACAATAAATAAATAATGCGTGTCGTGACACGATTAACTCGCAAATGAAACAAATACTGCTCGCACTGCCACCGCACCGCACGCACTACAATGAGACAAGTCGCCGCGCCGAATATTCGGCGCTTTGGCCAAGAGCGTGGCCGGATATTCGGTATTTGGCAAAATCACTATTCGTGGCATCTCTTGTAAAAAGCGAATTCAAAAACTAAAAAGAATATTATAATATTTTTCACATAATAGCTTCTGAAGGCGGGGCTTTGATTCTTTGATACACTGTTTCGTCACATAATTCAGAAGATTTTACACTGTGGAAAGTATTTAAATAAACCAACATTGCATTTAGCAACAGTTAATAGCCTGGTTTTTTGCTGCATATACAGCTAAACTAAGTAACCTTGATAAGGCTTCAATGTGAGTTCTAAATTGTAGGCAAGAGTCAGTAATGATTCCATGTGATCGAAATCAACATCGTTGTCGGATTTAAGCATCAAATAATAAAATATGCAATATTATAACAACTGTTACCGCTACTGTTCCATTGCTGAACATAGGCCTCCCAATATATAGATAGCCTCATAGGGGAGACATTTTTTTTAAGTTTATTAGCAGGTTTTATTTTTAGTCGTTATTAGAAAGACGCTGCTAATACACGACGATCCGGACGCCACTACACGGATTTATAACAACATATTAATAAATAACCGTGTAGTGACGGTGTTATAATATTCACTACCCCATATCGTCATGTGGGTGTCGTAAGAGGCGACAAAGGGAAACATACCAGGTTGTGGGTAGCAGCGTCTTCGTAATAACAACTAAAAAAAACTGCGGGTGCCAACCCTTGCCACAAGTAGCAACTATGGCAAATATATGAGCCCCCATATGATTCAACACATAGCCTTCCTCATAAGGGGAAGCCTAGGGGACTTTTGACAGGCTGTAACGGTATATTACCACAGTGTTGCTCTATGATTGCACGTTGCACCCATAAACTTAGAATATACTGTGGCGTATATGTTGCATATATTGTATGGTTGCACCTATCCGTCACAATATAAAATTACAATGTCGTTTTACGTTCGGTTTGTCAGGTAGAAATCGCTTAAAGCGATATGACCACCGTTTGTAGTTCATAAGTTTTCCGTTATTTATATTTAAACAACTTAATATTTAAATGCAATAAATAGTTATCTATATTTTTTTAAACGAAAAATGGTAAAATCTTTGGACTCTATTAATTTATATTTTAAACTTGAAGTTCAACACTGTTCACTATTACAGGCATAGGCATCAATGAACCCGGTAGTGACGTCAAACTTTGAATTTTAACTAGCATTCCTAGCGTTTTATAAAATGTCGCTCGCCTAATCGGTATGTAATGTTACTAGTATTACGTTATTACAGTCGTCGTAAGGCCCAGCAAGGTCAATAGCGATGCACATCGGTAATCATGCGCATAAGCCAAGCAAAGTAAGGCCGAATGGCGACTGCTTGTTAATAATATTATTTTCAAAATAAACTTCGAGGAAAAATGTAAAAACCGGTTTAAGAAAATAAAGGAATAAAATAATTTCTTAAGATTTCAGAGTCGGTGCAAAGTAATGTATTAATTAATGTATTATATATGTATGTCGTTCGTCGTGTCGTGGTTCTGTTCGTTGTTGTAATTTTTCTAGTGCAGGCAAGGAGAATGGTGTTGCTGAGAGGTTGCCCTATGTTACACTGAGATGTGTGGTGTTGCTATTGGTTTGCATACTTTATTGTTATCATGTAATTACGTACCTCACGTTACACTGGTGTGTGATTGTGGCGGGGACGTGTTACGGTGTGGTCAAACTGTAATTTCTCTATACCGAATGTATAGTGCGTTACGCTGTCTTATTACTGATAACGATTAATTGCGTAAGCAGGAGAGCAAGTTGAACATCCGCTCTCACACTTTCATTATTTTTAACAATTAACCTTGCCTGATGTATTTCTGAGATCAGAAGTGGCATCTCCTGCTGAAATTCCGAGATGTATATAAATTATTGAATTTGATCATGACAACCTAACTACCCATAACTTAATCTCTGTTCTAGGTTAGCTGGAAGAGAATGCCATATAAATTAAGCTCGTCTTTTGCACAATATCTTTGATACAATAAAGAATAAAATTAATAAATAAATAAATAAAGCCCCGACTTCAGAAGCTTTTTAAGTCGACATTATTTTATTTTCTCTATTCTTCTTCTATTTTTAAAGTTAAATTTTTTACCTTTTTTTAGTGGACTAAGGAATATCACATGTTCAAGGTTACAATGTAACGTTCTCTAGATATTCGTTTGAATTACAACATACATTTACCTTATGAATGAAATTTTTTCTTCAAATTATATGGGATCAACCCTATAGTATAACTTATTTAATTAAAAAGTAGTCATGAAAAGGAGTTCTTAAACAAAGTATTGTATATTTAATTAAAAAAGAGTCATTAAAATGAGTTCTTGAACAAAGAAGTTATGTTTTTAAAATTTAAATATATACAGACGAATTGAGAACCTTTTCCTTTTTTTAAATGGTCAAAAATTCGATTCCATATCTTCGGTTTGCCTTTTTCCGTTTTGATATAAATACCTGAACCATTTTGTGTATTTATTGCTACTTAAATATTCGTTACTTTATTAAGTTTTATTTTGTTCGCATACGTTGTTCGTTATTGATTTATAATAAATGGTTAAAATTATTCGGTAAATAATCATAAAATATTAAAAGAATACAACGTAACAAACAAAATAATTAACAAAAAAACAACGTAAAAATTATTATTTATTAGATGTTTAAGTAAATAACTTCTTTAACTGTACATTAAAACTTAATTTATAAATAATATTTTTAATAAAGCATCGTTTAACGGTTTTGGATTTTATTTACAATCAAGAAATTACGGAATCCATGCAATCAAATGAAATTACTACGAGCCTCGGAGAGCAGATAAAGATAACGATGAGAACTATCACGGAATGTAGACATTGATCTACTTTTATTACAAAATTATAACATAATTTCAGAGAATGAAAATGACCTTATCGGGCTATTTTAAACATCAGTTATCCCATTACAAAATACACCTACTTACATTTCATAAGTTTCCCATACAACAATGGTACTGAGCCGGCAGTGTGAAACGGTTAATTCTTACGCAAACTTATTATTTTCACCTCTAAGCGGAATAATTTAAATGATATCTTATTTGTACTATATAAATGGTTCAATTAACGTTGCCGAATATTTACAATTTGAAAATTTCCTGTGTTCCAATCTGAAGGTTATACAGAGCCAGTAAAGTGACAACGCTTCCTTTTGTAAAGTTGGTATCCATGGGCTGCCGCCTTGTCCTTGTCAACAGGTGGACTTTAAGTTCGTTTGACGCTTCAATACTATTAAAAAATACAATTTACTCGTATGTATTCCAAAAGCAACTTTCATTGCAGTGCGTTACGACCTTGGACGCAAAAAGGTAAAGGTAAAACGTGACATTCTGCACACTTAGAACGTAATTTTGTTATCGAACAACATAAATAACTAGGTAGATATTATAGTTGTGGGCTTGAGTCAATGTCTTAAGTCATAGAAACATTGTTCGCTGTAATGAGTAGGTTTTTACAGCGGCCTGATATTTCCTTGTTACATTGTCTTACTAAAAATGACTTTTATAAGGTCAACAAATAAAATAAAAGATAAAAATTAATTAGATAAAACACTAGTAATAGTAAGTATTCCTATAACTAGCCACTTTAAATATTTAATTATTCTATACACTATGCCTTAGCGCCGATTTCAGAAGCTATCAAGTTATTTTATTACCCACGACGTAACGGAGGTGTATGCGGTTAGGGTGAGAGGTTGTTTGTTTGTGTGTGCAAACGAATGTTCCCATTCATCTCCGAAACGGTTTGACCGAATTAGATACGGTTTTCTGTAAAGGGTTTCCGATTTATCGCCGATGGTTCTTAGATAGGTGTTATAGTGTTAACTCACCAGGGGGCGTAAACATATTAGTGCGAACAAATGTTCAAATTTATCTCCCAAACTTTTTGACTGATTTAGATACAGATTTCTATTCAGTTCAGTATTATTATATATAGAGTTATTTTGCAATAACCGGCCAAATTTGCAGAGAAGGTTCAAAATAAGTAATATAGGCAAATGGTGAAGAAAAATTAATTAAAAAAATTCAAACATTCTGCCCTTTTTATCTTTTAAATTCAAAATGCGTGGTAATGCATTATTTTAATTGATTTTACTGCGCACGCAAGGGTCAATCGGTAGGCAAAAATGTTGTTGCCCATAAATAACATTCAATTTGGGATAATTTCAAATAAGAGTAGAAGCCTTATTTACTTGTATTTGAACTTAAGTTTAAAATTTGGCTACTCTTTGAAAAATAACCCTGTATATTCTAGATCATTATAGGGTGTGTAATTCATTGGCATTTTTTTTATAGAAGAAGGTTGACAAACGAGTTCACAGTCCACCTGATGGTAAGTGGATGCTGTGGCCCATAGATATCTACATTTATCCTCGATTAAGAATCAAAATGTAGATGCGTTGTCACCCCGAGTACTAAGACGGTATGCCCCGTTTCCAGTAAAAAGGGTATCTGGTTCTCTACACTCACCATACGAAACTCACTAGCCTCAAGCTTCTATTTTACGTTGGTATTCTGTGTGTGTGTGTGTTGCTATCTCTGGATGAACCGACCCATTCGTGCTACAAAAAATATATTTACATCAGCATTATAAGGCACGAGATTATGCGCAAGCACAGGTGCATTATCTATTCCCTCAGTTTCGTGGTCCCATAGGACGGCAATCCGACACGACCGGAGAGAGATCAGGCGCAGGACCAATGGCTTAACGTGCTATTTATGGCACGGGGGTAAAACGCCAACTTCCTGACTCCGGAATGTTACTGAGAATTTCTTGTCAGAAAAACCGGGATTCAAACCCAGGACCTTATGATAAGCAGTCGAGCTAATGATCACTAAACCAACAAGGCAGTCAGTCAATAGTCATTACAAACATATGTGTTAATAAAAAAAATTGATTGCACAAATTCAACAAGCAGTGAATGCCAAGGAATTCAAATGCAAATTCGCCTACTAGGAAGAATACGGTTAATGTTCGCCAAGGTTCAGTCCGCTGATCACGACAATAATGTCCTTTTTATAGACCAGTTTACTTTGGTCTCTATAATTTTCGCTTATCGTTATAATAAATAAAAAAATGAGTGCTTAAATGCTATTGATAAATGTGTAATGTAGTATTATTTAATATGGACTGTCTGTGACCTGGTTCACATAAATTGTAGAAGAGATTAAGGATGTATGTTAATAGATTTTAATAGATCTTATTGGGCAGCGATTTTATCCATCCATCCGTCCATTACAGCTTATATAAGTCCACTGCTGAACATAGGCCTCCCTCATAGATTGCCTCATGGGGATTTCGTCATAGTTGCCACGCTTGGCAAGCGGGTTGGCAACCGCTATTTTTTATTATTTTTAGTTGTTATCAAGAAGATGCTGCTGCTCATCTCCTATTTTATTTACCCTCTGCCGCCTCTTACGACATCCTCGGGACGATATGGGGTAGTTAATATTCTTACACCGCCACTACATTCTAATATTATATTCCAACTTATTACAAAACACGGCTTATTGATAATCTTATGTTTAAACAGTCCTTCGAACTATATAAGTCCAACAGCCACGGCGCGCCAAAGTCTTCGCGAAATTTGACATTTTGCTGTCAAAATCCATACATTATAATTCAGTTCACTTATTCCCGTGAGACTTCTTTATGAAACAGGTATTAGTTTTAACCTGAGACTAAATATGAACGAATCTTTGTAATAAAGCCTTTTTGTAATTAAGTAAATAAATGTAAATATGTATGTAAATGTAAATAAATGTAAGTATTTTGTAATTGATTTTGTGAAGTATACAGAAAATATAGGTTACTTTTAACGTTTCATTTTATTCTTTTTCAAATTATAATTTTATTTCGGTAATTTTATGATCCTTGTATATTGGTGGTGTAACAAAGTCGGATACGGTAAGAGTAACGTCAACATTTCAGCAAATTCTGACGCCTCCAACGTATTGCATAAAATGGGAAAGTCGAACGTGTGGCAATATTAATTATCACATTGCTTCTTGGTAGGGAATTAAAATCAAAACTCACATTTAGGGTTTCATTTCAAATAATGAAATGATTTCTTTTCTACCGACTTCAAAAAGGAGGAGGTACTCAATTCGATTGTACGTTCTTTTTTATGTGTGTTACCTCATAACTTTTTTCTAGGTGAATCGATTTCGATGATCCTCTTTTTATTTGAAAGCTGGTGCTTCTTATGTGGTCCCATATAAACTTGATCAAGGTCCGACCAATAGATTTTGAGTTATAACTAATAACTTATATTGAAGTCGGTTGTACAAAATTTTTAATTTTAAAATTATTAAATTATAATTGTTTCTAAACTAAAAATTGTGTATTAGTATTGTGATTATTGCTGTATCATTGTCTTCCAATTTTATGTTATAATAAACCTTTAAATATTATATAAAGATAGATTAGACAGTGCTTTCAAATTTCTTTATTTACAGCACTTTAACACGCCAGCGTTTAATATACCTGCGTAGATGACAAAGTATGATAGTGTTTTTTGATGTAACAGAAATCGCTCATTATAATAATCATTTCTATATTGTATGCTTATGTGATTTAAAAAATTGGATAAAAGTTATTCATTTGATCGAATACAAAGAAATTAAATTTGTATTCATAAAACATTTAATTGATTTGCTTTTACATTTAGTTAAGTTATAATTTATTGGATGGTTAACTTTGAAGAGGTAATAAATTTAAAACTCAAAGTGAAGACAATAACTCAAATAGATATTATTTGTGTATACACGGCTAACCATTTAACATTAAGCAATCAATATAAAATAGTATAATAAATAGTAAAAAAATACACAATTTTTTTTTATTAACAACATTATCACAAACAAAGTTATATCACAAATTGTCAGAGTCCACATAAAATGGCGGCTATGTTTAAATATCGAAAAAGACCTCGAGTGATTCACAAGCGCGTGACCTCACCTCATGTGTCAATTGTTACTTAAACAGGCAAATAGTTTATGTAATATTTAGCAAATGTACACAAAATATTATAAGATACGGCCATCCAAGCACAAGCCGACCTATTTCAATGTCATGATACATATTGAATGTTTGTACGCTTGGCGTATTGATTTATTAAAATCGCTTTTGGGTAATATGATGTCCCTTTAGCTTTATTCAACCTCAGTGATATCTCCTACTTAAGAGAATAAGTTGTAAACTTTTTAAGTTACACCACATCGGCGGAATCATACCTCATTTGGGCAGGGCAAACTATAGTTGTTGCATTTATAATTTGAATTAATAGCAAGGTTCAGGTGTAATTAATTAATTAGAGTGATTGAAATGAAAAGAAAAAATGATAATGCTAGCCTACCAACAACTTTAGTTATAAATAAACGAAAAAATCCATTCACAGATGGCAAACAAAATAATAGCCTGTTTAAGCACTGGTTTATTTTAGTAAAAAAGATAAATAAAATTATATCAAAATGGTTTGTTTTGCGCGTTTTGGAACGTGTTTAATTAAAACTTGTCTTGTTCGCTACGGGTTGATATTACTGTATTGATTTAGCAAGGTTGCTGTTATAATTTGTGGCTTAATGTTTATGGAATATAAAACATATGCTACCTCTAATACACCGAGGCTCAGTAAATGTTTGAAGTACTTATTACGGTAAGGTAAACCTTATTTCATTGTTACTACTAAGTATCTAGATTTTATAAAAAATATTATGTGTCTCAACTCTAAACTTTCATATTTTGTTATAAATTAGTACTGTATATTGTTGTTTACGTCAATAGTCTGTGTTAAAATAAAGTGTTTATCTCTTTCTTCTTTCTTATTTTTCGTAGATTTTTGTCGTTAAAATTAAGTAACGTTTAAATATACGGAGAACTAGACTAAGGAAAAATTGTTTCATTCTTAAATTATTTTTTTAAATACTAGCATGCTATTCACATTACTAATATTCCCTGTAACCACTCCTGGTTGATTATATAACAGTTAAGTTTCAAGAAAAAGAAATTCCGAAATATGTTTGGGAATTAAAGATAAACACTTCCATTCATATTTTTTATTACTATCGGAAGACATTATTTATTAATGGCGAACTAGTAGTGGTAGTATAGAGTAGTATAAAGTGTAAAGAAGAATATGAAGAGATCATATATTTTATTATAGACTTATTATTTGAACCTATCTATTGGAGAATATGACCGGTAACGTGACTTGATCGCTCAGATTACATCACGCCGTAAGGTCTTGTTCATATAGCGTTTTGATATTTTCAGAACCGCTTAAAACGTTTACTACATATTGTGCAAAAATAACCAAATAAGTTCGTTGTTATTTATTACAAGCACGTTATATATGTATATATATGAGTATTTCAAAGAATTCTTTTGAATTTTGCAGTATATTAGTACGTATGTAGTACGTTTGCTTATGTATACTCGGAACCTATAATCCTGTCCCGCGCAGATGGCTAGTCTCCATTGGGACAGGCCGCCGCGCCGTGACCGAAATTGGGTATGGAAGACTATTTCAAAAATCTATTTTTAGCAATTGTAATATTCACACACACAAAACGCGATAAAATCCGTAAAATAATTTTTATTCAATGTGTAGTATTTGAGAAATTCTTCTTATATTTCTGTAATAATTTTGTATTTTGACTCTAAGGCCCGTAATAATAAACGTTACTCAACGACGAACTCAAGTGCGTAATCATTTGATACGCCCTCATTACGAAATCAGCATCTCAAGATCGTTGCTAATTAATAAACACATAAAAACAGTATCTCAAAACGGTGTACTTAGGAATACTGTTCTGTGACTTGCACTCAAGTATACACACTTGAGAGTCGAGTTTCGTTTATTAATCAGTGTGGCACTCAGCTGATATCGTAAACCTAAACCGCATCTTGAGATATGTTTATTAATAAGATCATAATCTCAAGATTGTACTCAAGTGCGTGTACTTGAGCTGAGTAACGTTCATTAATACGGGCCTTAATCGAGGATAGAATAGATGTCTATGAGCCGCAGTATCCACCCACCATCAGGCGGACTGCGTGCACATTTTTCACTTTTATTCTATAGAATCATCATCATCATCATTATATCCATCCATGAATGCCACAAAGAATTCTATAAAATAGGTTAACGGATTAAATGAATATTTACTTGTAAACTTGAGAAAGGAGAAGATTAGTCTATTCTATACAAATATATATAAACATTAATGTTTCTTTGTTTGTCCTGTATTCTTCCTCATATACCATTTATCCATAAACGATGACATTTTAGCGGCCCCCCACTAGATGAAGTGACGACCTGGTAAGACATGTAGAAAGTCGATGAATGCAAGTGACTCAGGACCGTGCTTTGTGGCATTCCTTGGGAGAGGCTTATTTTTAGTAGTGGACTTGTGAAAGGCTGTAATCATGATGATGATGATGATGGTGAAACTTTGCTAAGTTTGGCGCGTGAAGATTTCTGATAGGAAAATAATATGGATTAATATTTTTATGTTGGTTTCTTTTGCGTTCTTATACCATTCATCAGATTATGATGAAACTTTGGTGAGTTTTTTTTTTTGGTTTTTTTGATTTGGTTTGGGCGATGGTTTAAGATAAAAAAGGGACATTACAACGCATATTGAGTGTAGCTTGTTATTTCAAATTTCACTTTTATTTTTGTTTTTGCTGTAAATAATAAAAACCATTTTGAAGATTTTTGCCTAAATAAAAAGTTTAATTCTTGTGCATTTATAAAAGTAAGTGTTGTGTGTTAATTGCTAAATTCACGCTCAGTCAATCTGCCCAGCGCTTTATGATGGCAGAAGCGGCAGGTGATTATACATGACCTCGCCTCGAGGACGTTAGTTGCCAATACATTACAAACAACATTATAAATGCCTATAATAAAACTAAGTTCCAAGTAAAAATGGTTGAATTTTCCTTAACAAAGTTTTGTTATTACCCTTGCGTGTAGCATATAAATTCAATAGAAAAGGAGTTAGTAAATTGGACTTTAGAAAAAACAATCTAAAGATGGATTTCCTTTGTAGTATAAAGTATTTAGCTCGGTATATTTCAAATAAATTATGTATTTAAGATTTGCTAAACGTGTTCAGCCATCTCTTCGAAACAGGTTGAACATGAGAAACTAAATCACGCTACTAAGTTTCCATTTTTCTCAATATTTTTTAAATACAACTAATCCTATTAATTAACATTACTAATATTCCTTTTAACCACTCCTGGTAAGCTTAAAATGCTTGTGTTAGGAGTGGTTCACGACAGTAGCCGAATGGCGGATTCGAACCCACGACCTTTTGAGTTCGCTGTCCGCACCCTAAGATTTTTTTTAAAACGTTACCCCCACACAAGGATTTTCTCCTGTATCGTGGAGGCAGTTTACAAACATAAATGGCACAAGGACATCCAGACCCGGAACAATTACTTGCAGGTCATACAAATACTTGTTTCGTGCGGGATTCGAACCCGCGGCCCTCAGCGCAGTAACTCATTGCTAAGCCACTACGCCACGGAGCCGTCGAAGATTAGGCTACTGTCTGCATATGTCTTAATATTTGTACATAATTTTGTAGTACATAAAATTGTGATGTTAAAAACACAATTTTAGTTACTAAAATATTGTAACTACAATAGTGTTTGTGTGTGTGTATTGTTGTAATTAGTAAAAAAAAATTTTCATATTTACGTACTGTACCCCGAGGTGGCGCCGTAAGAGTATCCATCACCCCATTTAGTCCCATGAGTGTTGTAAGAGGTGATGCTCCCATGATTCCAGTAAATCCTATGGCTTCCGATAGTTTGCGGTACAGTATTTTGTATAGACGAGATGCAAATTATACAGACCGGCGACTGAGCAAGCTGAGGCAAATGAGAAACATCTGGAAAGGCGATCTTCAATGCGCTTGCCAAGCATTACGATTAGATAGTCTTACTTTCAACAGTGAATTATGGATGAAGTCTTGGTAGCTCAGTGGTTAAGCTTTTGCGTTTTTTTGTTGTTTGCGTTGCTGCAGGGCTGCGGCTTCGAATCCCGCTTGGAACATGTTTGGACGACAAATAACTGATCTGCGTCTGAATATTTGTACTTGTGCAATTTATGTATGTAAATTGCCACTACGATAAAGAAGAAAATTCTACAGCAGGCGAAAAGAAGGAAATCCTAACTTTTTTAAAAAGTCAGAGCTGGCAAAGAAGAAGAAAAAAGGAGAGAAGTGTCATAAAAATTATTCCTTATGAATATTCATCATAGCACTTTTGGAGAAGAGTAATATAATAGTACAATGATGTGTCTTATGTTTATGACAGTTGATGTTTTAGGTCAATTCTTTGTAAAAAAAATGTGTAATAACGGTAATATACAAATTTAATTAAAAACTCTACTACATACACTATAACTACTTGACAATTCAAATACCTTTGTAATATGATATTAGGGTGAAATAAAATGCAGAACGTAGAACGTAGAACGTAGGTCACCAATAAGTTTTGAGATGATCGAAATTTAAAATGGAACGCACCCGTGTTATATGTTTCTAAAAAGCAAATTTATTTAAAATAGAACTCCATAAGCCAATTTTTCACTTAGCTCCATCACGCGCAAAAATTTTAGGTGGTTTGCTGAATTCAAAGGATAAAATTAATCTTAAAGATGACCAAAGAACCGGGCCCCGCAAACAGCAGTAACGGCAGAAAATGTATGGGCTACTGAAATGTTGGTGCGAGAAGACCCACGAATCACATATACGGACATCGAAAAGATTGTAGGCATTAGTTCGGGGAGCATTCATACCATCCTACATCAACATCTTGGAGTGAGGAAGCTTTGTTGTCGATGGATCCCTCGTTTGCTGTCCGAAAGCGAAAACAGACTTGTGTGGATTGGTGCCATGAAATGCGTCTACGTTTTGAAAACGGGGCATCTAGGCGTGTTTCAGAAATCTTTACTGGTGACGAGACATGGATCTATCAATATGATCAGGAAAATAAAAGGCAATCATCGGTGTGGGTCTACTCAGAAGGACAGTTACCGACAAAACTGCAAAGACCTCGCAACGTCGGCAAAAATTGTGGCTAATTTTTCGCGGAGCGGACATTTGTCGACGTCAATGCTGAAAAATTGTAGGTCAGTCAACTCTGAATGGTATACTACAGTTGCATTACCCAAAGCTTTTCAAGCTGTGCGGGAGAAGACCAAATACCGGGCTTCAGGGAATCATGCTGCATCACGATAACGCCTCTTCACATACCTCCTTAGAACAAAAGCATTTATTGAGGAATCTGGTGTTGAAACTCTAAGTCACCCCCACAGCCCTGACTTAGCTCCTTGTGATTTCTTTTGTTTCCAAGAGTCAAAGAAAAACAAAAGGCAAGTTTTTTCAAGCACCGAAGAAGCCGTGGCTGTCTACGAAGAAGGATTTTGACCTGTCAGATCAAGACTGGCAAAAGTGTTTTCAGAGTTGGTTTAGGCGAATAGAACTTTGTATAAAGCATGATGGAGAATATTTTGAAAAGATGTAAAATAAATAATAATAGTATCTAGAATACTTTTGTATATCTCAAAACTTATTGAGTGACCTACGTATCTAATCAAACCAAGGTTTTTTTTTAAATTACTAATAACAAAATAAAATGGCAATTTGCCAACTTAACAATTATTATAAAGGAAGAAAGTATATAATGATACTCCCTAGTCCTTTTATGCCAAACAAAACATATAGAAAACAGAAATAGTTGCGATTGCCTCTATTTTCAAATTAAAAACGGAAGAAAAATAATGTAGAATACTGTACACATAGAGTAATATTAGCTACTATCAACAAAATATGTATAGAAAAGTAAACAAATAAAAATATACGTTAAGATAAGATATTTTATTTACTAAAACATGTGTGAGATATACATTGCATGGGCAGAGATATATTCTTGGTGTTAGTGTTATTAGTATCAACATGTCTTACCGATATTCGGTGTAAAATTTAAAGTGTTAGGTTGTTGGTTTTCATTTAACATTAGCAAAGTCTATCAATATACAAAGTCAGTGAAATTATTACTACAATAATCATAATTAAAAATATATGTATGTCTAAGGCAATTATATATGTCAAAATTTATCAATTAGAGAGTCAGTTACAGTGTAGTAGCATTTTTCAATTAAAATGTTTTGAATTTATTTAATATTATAGTTTATTTACATAACATAATATACAATATTTTATTATATACAATATTAAAACTATAATAAAAAAACTAAAACTAATAATTTAATTATCAAACAGTCCTACTCCACGCGGTATCGTGCCAAGAACGTTGGCTGCGTTTCCCGCTGAATGGCTATACTTAGCCTTTGAGCGAGAAAAAGCCAGCCCTCTTATCACCAGCAGCAATAACCAGCCGCGGATAGAGTTCCTTTAAGAACTTCACCGCACGTGGACTCCACGGACCGATAGTCTCTACAGCAAATGGCACAAATATGTAGTCATCTCTCAGAGACTCATATTTGCGCCACTTACTCAGTTCAGCTGCCTCTGATGCCGCCCGGCTCTGAACGAGGTATCCCTGAGATGAGAGGCCGCCAAAGGGTCTACGCAAGTAGCATCCCACATTAGGGCTTTACCTCTCTCCCAAGGGACCAATGTCATACCGTCGGGTCTCCTGCCATCGTCTCTAAATATTCCACAAGGCTCTAAAACCGAGGAACATTTATAGAGACAAGAGCCCTTCGGATGACATCGTTCAATGAACCGTGCAGTGAAAACCTAAAAGATTGCTATTCAGTGATTTATACATCTCAGGAATTTTATTAAAGATTTTAGGAGCCACGCATACTACACTCTTTCTTAGCAGAGACGTTCTTGCTTGTTGCAAGCACAATTTACTTCCATCAGGTTGCGCTTTACTTTGTCAGATAGTTGTTCACAAAGTTGTTTAAAATGTATTAAGTCGTGTGAGCTTTTAAATGAAAACTTATCAAATTGCTTTAAGTAATTAAAATAAAATATACGCCCATAAAACTAGGTAAACTGATCCCAAAATGAAAGCCCTAGAAATGCTATATAAGTTGGCATGAGTTTTGAATACGGAAAATGTAAGTATATGTGTAGCCAAAAAAAATGTTTTTTCTGTAAGCAAAAGTAAAATGTCCTTAATTTAACCTACATCCACCATAGAAGAAATATAGAAATACAAGCGTTTTGGACGGCGTTTCGATCTGCGTTCTGAGTTCAACATTTGACATCAAAATTCCCGTACTGAAAACGCTTGAACCAACTCTGTTCTACTCTTACTGACGCTGCATTAGGTCTATAAACGTCACAAATTTTTTTCGCGGCTCGAGTTGCATTTTTCCCTTTTTTGTAATAAAACTTCAGAATGTATGGAATTTATTTGTTAGATTCACTCATTTTGGCGGACAGAAAAACAATTAAAAAATGGCGGGAAACTGTTTTTTACTTTTTATTTTCTTTTTCTTAATGTCGATAATATGAAAATCAGCCAGATATAAACAGTACAACCAAAGAGATTTTTCTTCAATTTTATACAAAAAAAAAATACGAAGAAACTTTTCCCCCGACCTATTAATTTTCACTTAGTCATTTTCAGGTAGGCATAATACTGAAAATGACTTAATTGCTTGCCCACGTCGATATATAAAGTAAGTAAAACCTACCTATCATTTATTTATTAATTACTAGCTAGGGCCTCTTATTTGGCTAGGAATCAGTCTGGGTAGGTACTAACTTTTTACCTCTAACCTATAATGTCTTGCTTTCTTACCTTATGTTCCCTTCTGAAGGGTAGAGAGAAGAGCAAGTATAATTACAGGCTGTGAGGCATTCCATCTTAGTAGTTTTCAGAGGTGACAACGCATCTGTAGCCTTCTTTGTTTAAAATTGGCTGCAGGTGTCTATGGACTGCGATAGCTACTAATAATAATGTCCTCCAGACCGAATTTCAGTCACGGCGGCCAGCCTCAATGGAGACTAGCCATCGGCGCAGGACAGGATTATAGTGCCCAAGTGTATGCGCAAGCACAGGTGCACTCTCTATTCCCTCACTCTCATTCGAAGGATTCGAACCCAGGAACTCATGATCAGCAGTCGCACTACTACAACCACTAGACTAACGAGGCAGATAATAACGAGATAGCTACTAATCATCAGGTGGACTGTAAGTTTATTTGTAACATCAGTTTTTTGTAAAACAAATCTTCGTATCATTGTTTGTTGTTTCCTAGGGTTGACTAACAGAGAATTTCATGTGGCATTGTGTCTACCAAACATTCTCATTATTTTAAGGTTTACATTGAATTAAACTACTTTGACGGATTATATCGCGTTTAATTAACTTATTTTATTAATTCCCGACGTTTCGGGTGCTTTACAGCACCCATGGTCACGGGGACTGAAGTGATTGACGTCCCAATGTCAAAGTTAATCCGGAGTACCCTCAGCTTTTTTAATTATTAATTTTGGTCCGATCTACGCAGAATGAACTAACTGTGTCTTGAAGTCTTGCAGTGGTATGCTTGGGTTTAGTTTTAATTTTATTAATTACAGGATCCCAAGCAGGTGGTAGTACCCAGCCTCCTCTCTATTGAAATTAGATGTTTTTAATTTCAATAGCCTCACGTATCATTCTTGGCAGGAATCGATGTTCTTTCGCGAGAATCTGTGGTTTATCAAATCTAATGTAATGGCGGGGCCATCTAGGATATGATCACAACTGCAGACTTCCCTGAACGTTGGTGCTTCACGTCAGCTATGTGTTCTTTTACGCGGGTTTTAATAGATCGTTTTGTTTGCCCTATATGAGAGACCACATTCACAATCAAGCTTGTACACTCCTGCATCTTGTAGAGGAATATTGCACTTGACGGATGGTAAGAACTGACTAATCTTCTTCGGCGGCTTGAAGAATGTTCTTATAGAAGCTCGCTTCAAGATGTAGCCAATCTTGTCTGTGACACCTCTGACATATGGTAGTACAGCAGGCACACGCTCGACTGTGGCCGGCTTCACTCGGTCACTGTGACGTAGGCGCGGGACCCGAAGCTTGTTGTCGTGCAGAACCTGCTTGACGTGCTGAAGCTCGGCGGTCAGGTGTTTGCTGTCACAGATCCCCTGTGCTCTCTTTAACAAAGATTTGCCCACGGTAGCCAACTGTGAAGGATGATGGTGGGATTCAACATTTAAATATCTGTTTGTATGGGTCTTTTTCTATACACGGTGTGACCTATGGTGTTGTTAGGATTTCGAATGACTAATACATCTAGGAAAGCTAAAGAATTATTTGCCTCTAACTCCATCTAAATTGAATTTTAGAGTTTATGGAATTAAGATGTTCTAAAATGCAGTTACTTTGTCTGATGGTAAAATTGTGAAAGTATCGTCTACGTACCGCTTGTAGAACCTTGGAGTTACTGGTGCAGTAAGCAGGGCTTTCTCCTCAAAGTCCTCCATGAAAATATCGGCGACAATGGGAGATACCGGTGAGCCCATTGCAACACCATCTACTTGCTTGTAAAATTCTTCCTTCCACAATAGATAGCCAGATGTAAGGCAATGTCTAAGCAGTACTGCATATTCTGCTGGCATGTTGTTTTCCTCTAG
This sequence comes from Parnassius orleans, assembly GCA_029286625.1. Taxonomy (NCBI): domain Eukaryota; kingdom Metazoa; phylum Arthropoda; class Insecta; order Lepidoptera; family Papilionidae; genus Parnassius; species Parnassius orleans. The sequence continues at coordinate 2,137,121 of JAGSMP010000083.1, forward strand.
TTTCCTAGTTACAATTGAGATGCAGTCTTCAACAGGTAGGCATGTAAATAGAGACTGAACATCAAAACTGACCATAGTTTCATTGTCAGTAAGACATAGGTCTTTTATCTCACTAACAAAATGGTATGAATCCTTAGTGTGTGCTCTTGTGTGTCCTCTGAGTGGTGATAGTGTTTTTGCTAAGAGTTGAGCCAATCTGTAAGTTGGCGAATCGATCTGACTCACTATTGGACGTAATGGAGCGTTCGGTTTGTGTATTTTTGGTAACCCATACAACTTCGATGGTTTGGCACACGCAGGTATTATCGAATTGACGTCTAGATTCAATTTCTCGGAGTATTTCTTAATTAGATCGCTAGTTGTTTTAAGCGTATTAGTTGTAGGGTCTGTTTTGACCTTTACGTACGTACTTTCATCCGATAAAAGTTGTTGTATTTTAGAATTGTAATCCGACGTATCCATTATAACCGTAGCATTACCTTTATCTGCGCGGAGAATCGTTAAATCTGGTCTGTTGCGTAAGTTTTTCAATGCATTAATTTCATCCTTCGGAAGATTTAATTTCGGCACTGAGCTTCGACGTAACAAAGACGAGATGTCTTGACGTATGGCCTCTAAATCTTCCTTACCAATATTATTTTTATACAGACAGTCCTCAACACTACAGATAATGTTTTCATACGGGATTTTTCGCGGTGTTATTGCGAAATTCATACCTTTGGCCAAAACTTTTATTGTCGCGTCGTCCAGAGATTGTTTTGACAGGTTATAGACCGCGCGTTGTTTATTACTCGCGTCTGTTGTCAATGGTTGTGTTCCGTTCTTACATTGACGTTGGTGTTGGACATTTGATTTAGTTGTTAGTTTTTGGTATTTATCTATATGTTCTGCGTAGATCGGACCAAAATTAATAATTAAAAAAGCTGAAGGTACTCCGGATTAACTTTGACATTGGGACGTCAATCACCTCAGTCCCCCGTGACCATGGGTGCTGTAAAGCACCCGAAACGTCGGGAATTAATAAAATAAGTTAATTAAACGCGATATAATCCGTAAAAGTAGTTTAATTCAATGTGTAGTGTTCGCGTAAATATAAGAAATCATTAAGGTTTACATTTAAGAAAATAACTAAATAAACTATACATAGTATATAGTTTACATAGTATATAGTTTAGTGACGATATTCCATAGTCACATATAAAACGAAATATCTTGAATCACTCAGACCATTATTTGTCTATCCTTCTGTGTCTCTATTGTCCATTATTTTCGAAAACACCATTAATCAGTGAACGATACTTTGCCATTTTCGTCTTGCAATCAACCGCGAGCTATAAATTCAGGAGAGATTAAAACGTAGAAATTAAAAAGCTTGGGCGGGTAAGGTTTTATATGTAAATTTATGTTAATGAATCGATATTCAAAATGCAATTTTGGATTATTATGAGGTCATCAAAATAATATGAGAAATAAAACCTCTCCTTTTTATTTGCTTTTTTAATGACTCTTCCCACAACACTATATATTTTATATAATTTAGCCACGAAGTTTCGACTTATAGATAAACGATTTTATAGTGAATTTAATTACTCATTAGTATCTAAAACATGTGAATTGTGTGATGTAGGATATTCAAAGACATATTAAGTTAAACCGCTTATGGAGTGGGTGGACATTTTACGCCTACGAAGTCTTTATGAGTCTTGGGGAAAACGTTGTCACCTTTATAAAACAGGCTTTAGAGGCTGCCCGTCTCCTTCAATGTCGCAATTTGTTGAAGAATTGTAATGCGAGACATATTGAGAGCACGGACGAAACGAAAATATCAAGTGTCTCGTCCGCCGATGTCCGTTTAATTAGGTTTCCATTGTTCATGGGGTTTCAAAAGAAATTCGATACAGAAACAATCATATATTTTCTTAAAACGAAGTCTTATTACCGATTTTTGTTCCTACTTTGATTATATTTACTTCAATTAAAACAATAAGAGAACTAGTACAATAAATAATAGGCTCTAGGAAATTACAGCTTTATTTTCCAGGGGTTGCAACGCATCAATAGACTTTTTTGTTTGAAGTTGGTTAGAGTGTAGGTGATTATAAGCTGCGTTAGCCACTACCATCAGGTGGACTAATAGCTCCTTTGTGTGACAATGATATAAAAATAGATAACAATATTTGGTATATTGGTACACTTAAGACTAATATATAAAATATAGAAACTTAAAAAAAAATTACAATATTCAGTATCAAAATAGTCATTTCGAAAAGAAATAGTAATGAGAACAAATAGTTGCAAGAAGATATGAGGATATTTACAAATTCTGAATAAATAAAATTGAAATATTAATTATACTCAGGGTTAGAATCAATTTACTAGTTGAAGATCTTGCAGGAGACACTGAAAGTAGCCAGCGTATTAGAAATACAGTTTGTGTAGTTTACAGATTTTGTACCTTTGGTATTTTTTATCATTGTCTCTTATCCTCGTCATATTCAACTGTCCTTGTGTAGTTTGTATCTTTGTCTGTGCAAATTAATATATACTGTTTTTATAGCACACGATAACTTTCTCTCATTTCTTCTCTTCTTTTCCATCATCAATCCATAAAAGTTCTCTACTGGACATGGGCCTTTTCCGTCATAAGGAGAATTCGCCTTAATCAAAGTTTAGATATGTTCATTGTAAGGTTGTGCCCGATTACAAACATATCTAGAAATTATAAGTTACGTTTAACCATTTTATATAAAAAGAAACATGATTTGCAAAATTTAGCTCACAGTGTAGGCATCAAGATTGAGTAAGACAAACATAAATCGCCTGCGCATGCCCTTGCAAAGCCGTAACAGGTTCGATTCCTTTACACGACCTTACCATCTTCTTATAAGGTGACCGTTGAGTAATTATGAATAAACGTTTTGTAACACTGTAGTGGATTTTAAACTATTTTGTGACTCTAATAGTTTAAGAAATATTATGAAAGATAGTATGTATGATGTAGTACCATAATATAGAAGATATTATGATACTACGTCTGAAGTATTTTTTATAATCCTTCGGAATATTTTATTCTCTCAAACGTGCAGGTTTCCCAACAATGTTTACTTTCACCGCCTAGAGAACGCTTTCCGTGCGCTAAAAATTGCAATTAATAATTTCATTGATCACATATTAAGGAAAACTTATATAAAAAGGGTTATTATAATATTAAGGAATACATTAATGTAAATAACCCCTGCGAATGAAGTGATCGCTACCATTCTGGTTCTATTATAATTGATATAAATTACTGTACAAAATTATTGTAAAATTATATAATATATCAAAAAAATAATATGTCTAAAAAATAAGGATTCTTCCCAGCTACAGAAGTATTTTTCAAACAAGTGGTAAGTAAAAAAAATTATTTTCAATCAGTATTATGTAATAATCTACAATAAAAATTATTATATTCTATGGGGATCTGGAATATGGGGATCTTACTTGGTTCGCTCGCGTACAGGTGAATTTTAAGGTGAGCGCTTAGCCTCTGAGCTACCACGGATTTCCCGTGAGTCATAAATTAATATGCCGATTGCTAAACTATTATGACTATTTCGCGGTCTATGATAATGTAATATCTGTGAAAATATTATATGTAAGTAAAAGTTTAGAGTCCTAATTCTGAAGTGATGTAACTTAAGAGATGATGGCAAATAATGAGGCGATTAAACATTCAATGCAACGAACTAAGCTTTATATTCAAGAGGCGAATTGAAGTTACGCACAAAACTGTTGATGCAACACAATTGCGGGCGCTCTCATTCGTCTATTCGAAAAGATATTTTAAATATCGGCTATTTTAGGTTTTTAAGTATGTGTCTCGTATACAAGGTCAAAGGTACAAGTTATAAGAATAAATCCTCTCTACTATGGGATGCGCTTGAATATGATATTTAAGCTAATTTTCTTATACCCTCCGATGCAGGCTTTTTCAAATGTATCAAATAATTTAAACTTATCAAGCTCGGTAGTGCAGTGGTTTATGGTTTGGTTGCGACGCAATAGGTACCAAGTTCAATGCTCGCACGGGGCAAAACACCGTCAACATCCTAATTTCAGGCTTAATTTGCTACTGAGAATTCCTTCACAGAAAAGCCCAAAAACCACCAAGTATTCGAACCTGGGTCCATTTAGTCAGCAGTTGCGTTTTCGTTCACTAGACTATCAAGGCAGCATACTGTGCTTACAGTACGTATTGTACTGTACAGACATAATGTCGTCATCAAAGCTCGATGGAATTGTTGAAGAGCAATTTAAACATTATACGTAAAGATTTTAACATCCATAGTTGGGAACGGTTTTGCAAGTTTATAAGCATGTAGCGGCGCAGATGAGTTTAAGCATGTAGGAGGCGTTTCTCAACGTTACGTATATATGCCAAGATATTAATAAAACAGAAATAATGTGGTTTGGTAATCAAGCTTTATATATGTTTGCATATAATTGAACCAAAAGTAGTAAGAATCAACTTTTACGCGTGCAGATTGACCGAAATAGCTGATAAGGCAAAAAGGGTTAATTTTATTATGTTACTTAATCATAGAGGTGGGATGTTTGCCATCACTGTATTATAGTTTATCTGCTCAAGATGAAAGTGAATTCTTCTTATCTTTTTTATATCAATTCTAAAATATATTTAAACTATATAAGATTTAAATTAATTACTAAAAATAACCATCTACTTAAAATCCATCACCCCATTTCGTGCCGCGAGTATGGTAAGAGGCTACTATAGGAAATGCCAGAAAAATCTTATGGCTTCTCATAGAACTATCTCGTTTACGACAGACGCAAAATGTCAAAATCAGCTGTGATTATCAATCCGCCTGCCAAACGGAATGATTAAGGCAAATTCTCCCTATAACAGGTTAGGTCCATATACAACAGAGGACTCTTAGGGACTAATGAAGAAGAAAAAAATTATATAAATAAATTCCCGAAGTACCTAGGTATAATGAAATGTCACTTAAGTGTGATTTAAGATTATGATTGCGTTTAAGTCTTTTATAAGAGAGAAATAAGAATTCCAGACGTGTCCTTGTAATAAGTTTGGTCCTTTCATTTACAATACTAATCTTTGTCTCTTAAATACAAGTTCCGGTTATATTCAACTAGAGTTATTACGAATACGATGACGTCACTGGTACTGTAGGTGTACAATTTTCGAGGTGGAGGCGTATAACCTTGACTTCTTTGATGACTGAGCTAGAACTAAACGGGCAATGGCATAAAGATAGAGCTGAATCTTTAATCGTCGTATTGCGTGTTAGTTCCAACTGAATATTGAAACTATTATTCGTGAGATAATTGGGTAATTTGATAGGTATTCAGGTCTTAAACAAGGCTTTTACACAAAACAATTTTTCAATGAAAAAGGTTTTTTTATTTAGGTAGTTATTATAAAAATAGATGAAAGCATGCACTCGGCGGCACAGTAAGTTCAGGTCGATTGAGAATTTGATCCAAGTACTAGTCAATTATTAAAAGTGTTATAGATTAAAAACTCTACATTTACATTTTATGGATTTGTAGACTCTCATTTTTATTAGGGTAAATAAGTTGAAAATGTCTGTGTTATTCTAATGTAGGATAACGGATTTCTATACATATGTCCTGCCTATATGAAGATTATCTTATAATAAATTTTCTGTCTCTAGTTCTCTACACTCTCTTTACGGAACACAGCAGCATTAAGATGCTATTTTACGCTTGTATTCTGTAAGTGTGGTTCTTCCCCGGTCAAGTTGATCCATTTGTGCTACAACCATAATATCGATGTAGCATGGCTTACGTATAATTATATTCTTAGGGTTCATTTATCATCATCATCATTACAGCCCTTCACAAGTCCACTGCTGAACATGGGCCTCCCCCAAGGAATGCCACAAAGCACGGTCCTGAGCCACCTGCATCCATCGACTTCCTGCATGTCTTACCAGGTCGTCACTCCATCTAGTGGGGGGTCGCCCTACACTTCGCCTACCGGTACGAGGCTGCCACTTTCTTAGGGTTACCAATTCTAATTGATTCTTGAGTTTTTAAGCGAGTGACTTATCGAGCATCTCATAAAACTTGTTCTTTTAATTGCGAGCCATTGATTATATACAAGCGTTGCGAGTTACATCGTAGTATTGGCGGTGTAAGGATTGCCACCAATATCGCTCCGTGGGTGTCGTAAGAGGCCACAGAGGGAAACAAACCAGGAGATAGGCAACAACCTCTTCCTGATAACAATAAAAAAAAATAAACTGCGGTTGCCAACGGGGACAACTATAGCAAAAATCCCCCCTACGAGGTAATCTATGGGGAGGCCTATGTTCAGTAGTGGACATTTGATAGAAATGATGACGAAATGTTTGTTACCAGTTATTAAAACAATATTAATTAAATTAATAATAGAATTGATAGTGTTGATTCCAATTAAGAATATTGGTTAAGTATGTATTTCAATAATGTTATTTTTATGATTTTCTGCTATCAAAATAATAAATCTTTTGTGCATGAAACCCTTCAAGTATTGAATTCTTCTTAATTTCCACTACGCAGAAATTCATTTCAAACTATATCATTTTTTTAGTCTAATCTAAACCTTCCCAACGTCTTTTCCGAACTCAACGGTTTTGTTGAACAATAGAGCTGTCAATAAATTTGAAATTTTAATACAGTCTTCTTACCTTTTCCTATAATTTATTTTTAAACACTACACTCGGCACACTACGTACTCATCGAAACAAAAATAAAACCACACAACACACGTTCTTTTTGCATGGACACTAAAACCACATTCCTTTGAAGGCGCACATATAAAATTTAAAAAAAAGTTCACATCCTTGGACTCGCCAGATGTTTTGAATATTGCTGTTACAATATTTCTATTTCAAAACAATTTTGACAAAATTCGTTCGATAATTCGTTATTTAAATTTCAAAATGGCGCCTTAATTTAATTTTGGATGTGGTTCGTATTCGTTTTTGATTATCGTTTTTTCTCGCATGGCGACCGCGCGTTCGCTCCTCGTGTATAGAACTGGTCAGTTGCGCAGGCGACGTTAAGTCAAGACCGAACCGGTTCGATGGAGCCAAAAAGGTCGTATATCGATAAATTTATGCAAGACTATACCTAAAACCAGAATAAATGATGATGTCAGAAGGATATTTAAACATTTTCTTTCTTAACGGGATGATTTTAAGATGACTAATTGTGCTTAAATAAAAGTATATTTTACATTTACTTACATTACAATAACGTTAATTTACCACTATATGATCTATTTTATTTTTCACTTAATTTTCAAATAAAAAAGAAGGATACCACCACTCAGTCTGCCCTAAGTAATTTTTTGTAAAACTAATTTTACGGATTTTGTCGCGTCAGATTTAGCTTATTTAATTTATTTTTAATTTCCGATGTTTAGGGTGATTTACAACACCCATGTTCACGGGGGGACTGAGGTGTTTGATATTCCGATGTCATAGTTAGCCTGGCCGCCTTCAGCTTTTGAATAGGAAAAATGAAAAAACAAATGACTGCATCCCATTACAGCATCCCATTACAGCACCCCAAACAGATGGAAACACCCATTCTTCATTTTTTTTAATTTTATATATTATTAAGTCAAAATAATTGTCTGCTATTTAGGAGGATGCAGGAAGCTTTCTCATAGAACAATCCTAAGGGTCGTCTTCGTGACGACCCTTGGGATTAGAACGGATTCTGTCATACTAATTTAATTTTAAAATAACGAAATTCTACACTCTCTGGAAAAACAAAGCGTTCTTAAAAGCATTTTTACTAGATAATCTATTTGATATATAACCGATAAAGAAGTGAAAGAATCTTGGCTAACAGCATTAATATCACCAATTCTAGGCCTTATATTTATAAATTTATTTTCGATATGTGAAATAAGAGTACAAGTAGAAAGAAGCACGAGAGTAGAATAAATGCTGTAGATATACGGTTACTAAAGAGTGTTGTTAGGGGTAACTCTGTATGGGAGGATGAGAAAGTGTGTGATAAGAGAAGTGTGGTTTGCAAAAAGATGTTGTGACTGTGAAAAAGATTAAGAAATGAATGCTTCGATGGTTAGATCATCTAGAAAGAATGATTTAAGAAAGAGTGACAAAGCAAATGTATGTTGCCGAATTGAATGGCAGAGGTGGCAAGAGATGTTCTAGATGGAAGTTTATCGACCAAATTAGCGATATATTGAGGATGGGCCAAATTAAGTGTATCTTTAACAGACGAGTATGTATGCGTAGGTATATGGAAGTGAAGGAGGCGAGAGCGGAGTATCAGGATCGTGCTAAATGGAAGTCTGTAGTCCCTGCCTACCCCTTTGGGTGACACGCGTGAGTGTTCATTATAACATTTTACATAAAAATCATAATCAAACAAGTCCTGTACCAATTGTTGCGTTATTGTATGAAGCTGGTACAGTCGGTGTTTCAGATCAGGTCCCCGCCTATATTAAGTAAAAGTTTATCTAAATTTCTAAAGATCACCATCTCGACAATTTAAAATAACTAAAAAATAAATACAAGTTTCCTTGTTTCAATACCAGGTTTACATAATATAAAATTAAAAATTTTGTACAACCGACTTCAATATAAATTATTAAGAATAACTCAAAAACTATTGGTCAGACCTTCGTCAAGTTTATATGGCACCACATGCGAAGGACCAGCTTTCAAATAAAAAAAAATCGTCAAAATCGGTTCACCCAGAAAAAAGTTATGAGGTAACACACTTAAAAAAAACATACAGACGAATTGAGTACCTCCTCCTGTTTGAAGTCGGTAGAAAATAAAAAATAAAAATATGTACGCAAGGGTGGTAGTACGGCACGCTTTTTGCCTAGAAGTCCGTCTGGGTTAGTAGTCTAATACTGGAGGTACTATACTTAGACTTGTTACCTATTTCTGCTGCCTAGCAGCAGTGCCGCCTTTGCTGTGTTTCGGTTCGAAAGTTAAGAGAGCTAGCATAATTAGAGGCTGGGGGATATTTCCTCTAAGCCCTTAAAGGTGACAACGTATCTGTAGCCTATTAAGGGTATAGTTGGTTTCTGTTATCCGTTGTCTAGAGTAGCCATTAATCATCAGGTGGACTATTAGCTCGGTTTTCTTTTAATATTATGAAAATTTAAAAACTCTTATAAGAGTTTTTCAGCTTATAAGCTGAGTTCCTTTATAATCCGTGTCCAATATTTATTACTTTTTAGCGAACATAAAAACACAATTGTATCATTTTAGTCAGGCAATGTTGCAACTGTCAAAAATTGCTGGAACATTTGGACCAGGAAGTAGGCAGCAGCAACTTCTTGAAACCCACCAATTAAACCATTGCAGGCATTCTGCATAGGAAGTATAATTATCTTTTTTTACTATCTGCAGAGAAAAAGGAAAATAAAATGATGGCAAAAATTGTATTATGTGATAAAATTACATCGCATTTCGAGTCCATGTTAAGTTTTGATATTAACATATTGCCTTTAAATAACGTGATCTGTTACTTGTTTTATAAATCAACATAGATGACTATTCTACTTGAAATTTAGTCGGCGTTGACATTGGACTGGGATACTAAAACAGGTACAGCAAGTTGTTTTTTTGTACCTTGGCGACTTTAACGAAGGAGTGGTTTCAATCGATCGTGGTAACAAAAAAATAGTTTCCTCAATAAATAAATAATATTTATTATTTTGTAACTATTTATTTACATAACATAATAGTATATAAGTAATATTTATTACAATACACCACGAATCGATAATATCTACAGCAAACGGCGTAATAAATGGTGATTTCTCAGAGACTCCAAAGTATCATCTACTCACGTAGCATCCTACCCTAGGGCCTAAAGTAATAACGATAAGTCTTCTGGCATCGTCTTTATATATTCCATAAGATTGTACTGGGATAATAAAGGGAACATTTAAAGAGACTATATACGGATAATATTGATGGGATAACTATCAGCATTTTCCTTATATGGAAGTCCATGTAGCCCAAACTGGTCAACACCGCTACCGCAAGGATACCGATAAGGTTGTCAGATTACCGCCCCTAAACAGATACCTACGACTATGCACAAGCTTTGTTACGTGCAGAGATTTATCATCATCATTTAAAAGTCCACTGCTAAACTTAGGCCTCCCCATATATTGCCTACCGAGAGCTGAAATTGGTAAAGCATGTAACCAGTGACTAGATTCCTTAGGCGAAACAGCTAGAAGACGCGCCTGATCTTAGTGAATATAGGAATTATGAAACAAATAATTCTGCACATACCGTAGCAGCGGAATATCTCACTGTTTCTGTTTTTCCAGTGGGTTTCCAGTGGAACATTCTCGCTGCAAAAGAATGTCTGTCATGACTGTCTTCCCTCCGTAGTTAAACACAGGTCTACTTTACTATTTAAAATTGTGTTTCATAAATCACTGACACTATGCGTGGAAGCCATGAAACATGAACAAAGTTAAAAAAATGTATTATGTGTATTATTCTTGACTTCTCTTCATTTGAAATAATAGAACCGTTAGTAGCAAAAAATTATCTTATAAGTAGAAAAAAAAAAATTCTTCTATTACAGTTTAGCATAAGAGTACTTTCTTTTGGACCACAATGAATATTAGTAATAGATGATGTAAAAATATTAAGCAATTTTCAATTGATAATTCAATATTATTGCCAAAGTTGACCGGACTTAATTGGTAAAGGTTCCATAAGAAACTTGGATTCCTGCCATGAATTGAATTAAAATTATTGAGGATAAGTTTATCCCTAAATATGGTGGGTCAAAATATCAATTAGCTAACGTTATTTAAATAGGATTACGCCACTTTTAATAAAATTGATACTTAACCAAATTACTTCTTAATTATTTAAACCATTAACAAAGATTAGAAATATACAAAGATTTAATCAAATTTATCTATAGTATTTCTGTGTATTTGCGGCGTAAGAGAATCCACTACCCGTAATCCCGTGATCTAGATGATGTAAGAGGCGACAGTGGGGAGCTGAAACAATAGGTGAACAGCAGCATCGTTCTGCTAACAGTTCAAACTATAAAAAAACTACGGTTGCCAACCCGCTTATCCGCCGGGAAGGCAAATGATTAGTTCACGAAAATTTATCTTGCAACTTTATGCTACAGAGCAAAACTTCGCTCCAAATCGTGGGTTTCTTAAAAGTAAAATAAAAAAAGTTCATAAAATAGTAGCATAATGCTGATGTGTTTCGTATGGTGAGTGTATAGAAACGAATATCTTACTTTTAACGAGGCATTCCACTTTAGTCCTCAGGGATGACAAGCCATATAACTTTTTGATTTTTTTTCTGGGATAGATGTGGGTGGTGTCTATGGGCCACAGAATCTTGTGGAATGTGTGCCCCTGTGTCACGTTTATTTCTAAAAATAGCTATGATGGCAATAACTTGTCATCTATTAATGAGATCTTCAATTCCTTTATCAATCATTAGAAATAACAATATTGCTTAAAAGGAATGTTAACAGGTATGTGTATCTAAAGCGGAATTTTATTACCTTGATATTTCACAAAAATATGAATAATACGTAAATGTTTTTGTAATATAAGACAAACAATCAAGTTACGTCTTTAAAAATAAAACATACTCGTAGTATCAACTATTGTATATACAGGCATATGCCTTGATATTCTTGTTTGTATTTTGCAAGTCAAATTCCTTCCTTTACGACGTGAAACCAGATTTTACCATTTACTAGTGACATTATGTGCTAAGATAACAAACTTATTCATTAAATAACTGTCTTACTGTTCTTCAGCTTACATGCTAAAATTGTTTGTATTCAAATTGAAAGAAGCTTAATAAATTGAAAAACTTTTAATACTGTGTATCGCTTTATAAATTTAGTTTTTGGTGATATTTGAGGAAATTTGCATTTAAATGATACAAAGTTACTAATGTATTTTAAAATCTTTCATTGAAAAGAAAAATATGTACATAATTTTAATTCGAACACTTCAAATTTTATTTAATAAAAATCATCACAATCATCACTATCACTGTCATCAATACCATCGTCATAAAAGACAGAAACCTTCTCGTTGTCCTAGCGGAAGTGCCACTGTTGATCAGGTTTGAATCCAGAATTGGGTAAAATCAGTTATTTGGTTTTACTATCAAGAAATTCTCAGTAGCAATCTGGAGTCGAAAGTATTTTTGGTGTTTTAACTTCGTTCCTCGGAAAGCACGTAAACTCGTAGGTCCTGGGCCTAATCTCTCTCCGGTCATGTCGAATTTCGGTCCCATCGGAATATGTGCATGAGGGAATAAAGAGAGCACACACATTTGCGCTCACACTCGTGCACTATAATCCTGTGCTGTGCAGGTGGCTAGTCTCCGTTGAGACTGGCCGCCAAACCGAAATTCGCTCTGGAGAACATTAGACTAAAATCTCACCTCTTAATTACTGCTTTCTATTGATTCAAGTAAATGTGTATTATATTTTAACTTGTTAATTGGTAAGATGTCAAAAATCCCTAAGAAAAGATTTCAACGCGTTTTCTATATATGTAACGGAGAATTTAATATTTTAATGATTTTCTACAAAAGTATGTTTTGTTTCTCTTGTAACTATTATAAATATAATTTAAAAAATCAATAAAAGTAAAATAAGAGAACCGTTTCAATAAAAGTACATTAAGTCCCGTGGATGTCGTAAGAGGCGAAAATGGTAAATGCTAGAAAATTCTTATAGTAGTTTAAGAAGAGGAACTTTGCTAGTGGTAAGACTTCTTTTCTGCTTAGGAATCCTTCTGTGTAGGCAGCACCCTCTTACCTATTCCTGCCGCCAAATATTAGAGCTTGCAAAGCTGTGTTCCGGTCTGAAGAGTATAGAGAGCTAGTATTATCACAGGCATTCTATCTTATTCCTCAAGAGTGTGAGGCATACTGTGATTTACAAAGAAAAACTATGATAAATCCTCCTTACAACAGGATAATTTCATGTCCTACAGCGCACTTTAATGGACTTATGAAAAATAGGAAGACGGTCTTATGTATGACGGTGGAAAATTCATTTAAATATACCCAAAACAAATCCCCACAGACTGATGACAAAGAGCAGCATTACTAGTGTTAGAGTATCGAATGTGCTCTTACAAACCCGAGAATTGCGTCATTTGGCGCATATTTGCAAGGCTCATCCAGCAGTGAATCCTGAAGACTGATAACTAAATTATAATAGCCTCGTTGGTCTAGTGGTCGTAAACGCGACTGCTAATCATGTAGTCCTCGGTTTGATCGGGCCAGAAATCTCAAAGTCTTTCAAAATCTCTCTAAATCTTTAATTAAAGAAACTCATCGTTCTCAATTATTATTTAAAAAACAGGCGTACCACAGGGTAGTATACTCGGTCCTTTATTATTTTTACTGTATGTTAATGACCTTCCCAATGCCACTTCACACAAATGTATCCTTTTTGCAGATGATACTACTATAATAGTTAAAAGTGATGGTAATAATTCATTAGATTCGCTTGCAAATACGGCACTAACGAATATCATAGAATGGTTGGAGGCTCATGATTTAAGGGTCAATCTACAAAAAACTAAAATTATGCAGTTTAGGTCATACAGGTCATCTAAACAACACTTTAATATTCTATACGAAAATAACAAAATTGATGAAGTAGATAACTATACATTTTTAGGAGTAAATATTAATACACATCTGAACTGGAAGGAGCATATTGATATCGTTTGTAAAAAGCTTCAACGATTCGCTTTTGCTTTACAAAGTGTTAGGCAAAATATATCATTTGAGGCTGCTCTCACAGCGTACCATGGTTATGTATCATCGGTGCTTAGCTATGGGATATTGCTTTGGGGTAACTCTGTTGAGGTAGAAAGAGCACTTTTAGTTTAAAAACGATGCATCCGTGCCTTAGGCAACATTTAGTATTTAGATTGTTGTAAACCTTACTTTAAAAAATATAATATTCTACCATTACCTTGGTTATATATTAGAGAAGCCTGTCTTTTTGTCAAATATTTCCCTAAGTATTTTAAAACCCGCCAAGATACTACAACAAGGCGTTTAAGAAGTAAATATGCAGACCTAATATATCAACCTCCTTGTCATAAAGATATGTATAAGAGAAATGTATATAAAATGAGCATATTATTATATAACACATTACCTAAGAATTTGAAAGAAAAAGAAGGAGCCTCTTTTAAAAATAATTTAACAAAATGGTTACTAGAAAATTGTTTCTATAGCCTAAAAGAATATTTAGAATGGAAAAATTGGTTTAATGATTTATGTGATCCACTTATAGATAGATTATTGTTTTATGTATCTAAATATTTGCACGTCTGCGAGCCGACTAAACACATGTACATTATAGATACTTAACAGAAGACCCTGTCAACTGTGTTTCATGCAAATAAGGAATTTGTATTTGTATCATTAGTAGCTGGAGTCAGGAATTTGTTAAAGTTTCGCCACTGTGCTTCGCTGACACGGCCGAAGAGAGATCAGGTGCAAGACAGTGCTTCCTGTCTTGCACCTGATCTCTCTTCGGCCGTGTCGGGTTACCGTCCCATCAGAGTATGAGAATGACGGAATAGAGAGTACATCTGCGCTACGCGCAAATGTATGCGCAATGCATACACTTGGGCGTTATAATCCTATCCTGCGCAGATGGCTAGTCGCTTTTGAGTCTGATCGCCGTGGCCGAAATTAAATCTGGAGGATATTATTATTTTTATATTAAAGTATAATTGTTAGTTGTTTTATTAATGTATGATTTGTTGCGTTTACATATTTAATTTCTTTACGTGGTAGAACCACGCTGCAGCTATATTATGGTTGTAGCACGAATGGGTCGGCTCGACCGGGGTAGGATCACGCTTAATGCTGCTGTGTTTCGTATGGTGAGTGCAGAGAACCGGAGACCCTTTTCACTGAAAACGAGGCATTCCATCTTAGTCTTCAGGGGTCACAACGCATCTGTATTTTGATTCTTAATTAAGGAGAAATATAAATGTCTATGGGCCACAGCATCCATTTACCATCAGGTGGACTGTGTACTCGTTTGTCACCTTTATTCTATAAAAAATTAAAATGTTATGAAAAAATTATTCTAATAACAGTCAATTAACATATAAACAACATACTGTAGTTCTCTATACTTCATCCTTACCTTTTCGTTATTAGAAAGACATGGCTCGTCAAGAGGGGAAGTTAAATTGTTAGAAAAATATAAAATTTAATGTTCCTTATTTTGTTGTTTGAAATATAAGCAGCGGCGTAGCTACCGCCGTATCAGCCGTATCAATGATACGGGGCCCCGGGCTACAGGGGCCCCGAACGTGTGTATACAAAATTTCAAGAACTTCTATGGGGACAGGAAAGGCTATCAGACTTGTCACTATTGTCTATATAGGCAGAAAATTTAGAAGAATGAAATCGTTGTCAGTTATGAATTATTTAATAAATAAGTTCGCCGAATAAAAGGCAAGAAAAGTGTATATTTGATTTGAATTATTTGACTAGCTTAGTTCCTAGGAGTATTAATTGTAAGTAATAACTTATAATCAATATATAATTATTTTAATACAATACGAGCGTTTTTGTTCCTTTTGTGAAAAATATTTACTCTTAATTTCAGCCCCCCAACAAATTTTGATATAGGGCCCCTCTAAGGCACTCTACGCCACTGATTATATAAGTTAAATATCAATAACATTAAAAATGGATAAACTAAACGACGGATTACAAAAAATTAAGTAGCCACCAATGAGGCGTTGTTTTGTGTATGTTTTTCACTTATGATGACACTGAAACAAATAACTTCACTTCAGTTTTGGGACTAGTAGGCTAGAGACATCTGGTGAGCGGCAAATTATAAGCCCTCATCAATAATGCTTCGAAAATACATTTAATGCCATCTAGTGAATATTCGTAAATATAGTTTAATATATAAACGTGGTTCGTGCGGTGGCTTTTATTTATTGCGGTGTTCTTAAAATAGATGGCGTTTTAGTTTATTATTGTTTTTGAGACTTTGAAATTCACAGAATATTTGGATTAACGGTACAGATCGTTTAGGATTTTGCAATTAAATAAAATGAAATTTATTGTACGTGACATTTGGTTAAAGCATTTTTATGCTTTAATTTTGTAGAGTTTGAGTGCAGTGTAGTAAATTAAAATATAGGTATCACTCAATATGTTTTCCTCCCAAAGCTTTTTCATTATAACGTTACGTTGCAAATGTACAAAACAAAAAAAAAACATTTTTATATTATGTAATCTAATTAACTTTATTAGACAAACTACATACTGCATCTATTCTTTTAGTGCTACTTGATATATTTTTTTTTTATAGGATAGGGTGACAAACGAGCACACAGTCCACCTGATGGTAAGTGGTTGCTGTGACCCATAGACATCTACATCTATCTTCAATAAAGAATCAAAATGCAGATGCGTTGTCACCCGTGAGGACTAAGATGGAATGCCTCTTTTCCAGTAAAAAGGGTCTCCGGTTCTCTACACTCACCATACGAAACACAGCAGTGTTAAGCTGCTATTTTACGCTGGTATTCTGTGAGAGTGTGGTCCTTCCCCGGTTGAGCCGACCCATTCGTACTACAACTATACTACTAATATAGCTGCAGCATGGCTCTATCACGTAAAAGCATATAGCATATAACATATAGCATGACACCTCACACATGAGGCCTCCCCCATAGATTGCCTCATAAGGGGGATATTTGCCATAGTTGTCACGCTTGGCAAGCGGGTTGGCAACCGCAATTTTTTTACTTTTAGTCGTTATTGGGAAGACGCTGCTGCCCATCTCCTGGTTGGTTTCTCTCTGTCGCCTCTTACGACACCCACGGGATGATATGGGGTAGTGGATGTTCTTACACCGGCGCTCCGCTACACGGCCTACTTCATATACAAGTTGTTATAATACATACTTATGTAAACTAAAATTTTAGTTTTTTTTTCTAACAATTATCGTAATTGCCATAATTTTCTTTCATTTTTAACCGACTTCAAAAAACGGAGGAGGTACTTGATTCGACTGTATATTTTTGTGTGTTACCTCAGAACTTTTTTCTAGGTGAACCGATTTTGATGATTCTTTTTTTATTTGCAAGCTGGTACTTCTCATGTGGTCCAGATCTGACCAGTCGCTTTTGAGTTATCCTTAATAATGCGTATTTAATTGACTTCGACTACATTGATGATGTTCTCATTTTATTTATATTGAAGTCGGTTGTACAAAATTCTTAATTTTACCAGTTGTATCTTATTTATCATTAGTTTAAAGAAGAAATAATAAGCTACGCATATATATATATATATATATATATATATATATATATATATATATATATATATATATATATATATATATTTTATGTAATTTGCTGTGTAGTGGCAGCTTAATCATATCTACTACCCCATTATCATCCCGTGGGTGTCGTAAGAGGTGACAGAGTGAAACAAAGTCAGGAGATGGACAGCAGCTTCCTTCTAAAGATAAGATAATAAATTAATGATCATAAACTGTGGTTGACAACCCCCTCGCCTAGCGTGACAACTTTAGCAAGCTTCCCTTTAATGAGAAACGACACATTTTAGTGACGTTTTTTGGCAATACTTGTGCCACGATTAAAAAGTAAGGGTCCTACATCTTTCTTGTCAAAGTATTGTTACGGTCGCTTGACCTGGCATATTTTATTCATATTTGGAATAGGTATAGAAGTAAAACAGAACAATTAAATCAAACAAACTTTTATAAATGTATAAATTTAATATTAAGATCATAAAACAAGATCTTTATCTAAAATAAATTATCCATACAGTAAAATGTAACAACAAAACATAATATAGGCCACGTTTTCTATAAATCCTATAATATCTACAACAGTTTTAAATAAAGCAATGGTATTAGCAGAAAAATATCACATCTTCTACTTTATGTGCGTCTCTTACAGTAGACTGGATTGATTCTCAGAGATGTTTCATTTTTTTTAGCTATTATATAGTGTATTAAACGTTGCTTACAAGGCTAATATAATTAAATGCAAGTTATAGCCGGAGAAAGTTCTGAATTAATTCAGTTTAATTTTAAAGGGAATTCTGAATTTATTTTGGTAACCATTTTATAACTATTATAAATTATTATTTTTTATATTTTATTTCAAAGTAATGTATCATTGTTATTTATACAAAAGACACAGAAAAGCTGACATCTTTTTTGACAACGATATGTGCTGGAAAGCTTTCATTACTCATTATGAATTAAACATTATTTTCTCATATTTTTATGTATAAAAAGTGGGAATACATGAAATAATAATAACTGTAACTCTCAATTACCTGAGACAGTATTATGACTAAAAATGTCTATAGTCTTTCTTAAATTTACGCTAAATATGTGGATTTTATTAACCCATGAATAAAGTTTTCATCCGCAGGAATTGATGTTCCCGTGATCATGAAGTGTGCCACGTGTGTGCAAATGTCATTTCAAATAAAAATAAACACGGTAAAATTGGTAAAATTAGTTTTATCCAATAAGAACTCCTATTTTTTCTACATTTATTATAAAATGCACCTATATTTTTGAACAAGCCACTTATTCGCTTATGTTTCTAACATTATCATTAATGATAGAGCTTTGTCTTATTTACAATGACAGCGTTGTAACTAACGAATTCGTTTTTCTCTATTTTTAAATAATTTTGAAGTATTTCATATCAGGCATTGAGTAAATCATGTATCTATCTGATTAAGAAATCGTTTTGAAAGTTAGTAAAATGTTTTTTTTATATAACATTTCTTTATTTCATGAATGATACCTCTCAATAAGTATATCTAATATTATGCGATTTTCAAAATACTTAAGTCAAATTCGTTAAAAAAAATATCCTTCAACGAGTATTTATAGTTTGTCGATCTTATAGGGAATGTCTTGTGCCAGTAAAAAGGCTTGAACTTTCTTTTCGCTCGTTATAAGCAACATATCAGCTTATGTTGCTATATTAGGTTCGTATTATGTGAGAGCGTGATCTTTTCCGGATCGAGCTAACCCATTCGCGTCACAGCTATAATACAGCAAAATGGCTTTACCATTTATAGCAAAAAAGTAAGTTACAATTTATATATTTTTCACTGTTGGGCTCAGGTCTCCCATAATTTTTAATAGGTTAATGGAGCAATAATAAGTCCGCCGCACTGCACTGTTCCAATGCGTGTTGGCGCACTTCTTATGTCCTTGAAATAATTTATTCCTCAGTCATGCTGCTTTCCTCACGATGTCGAGCAAGTGGTAAATCAGTAATTAAAATTGTTATTTAAAAAATTCGGCGGGGATCGATCCGGGTTGCTCGTGTACTGCATAATTCACGGTCCCTGAGTTACCTGTCCTTTTTTCAAGACGTCCCTGATTTGGTCTAGAAACGAGGACAGATCAAGAGTACCCTAAACCGAAGAGCATGTATGAAGGGAATAATGAAAGTGGACGAAGCGAAACAAGTATGTAAGGATCGTAACAAGTGGAAAGAAGTGGTCTCTGCCTACCCCTACGGGAAAGATCCGTGATTATATGTATATGTATGTATGTATGAATTACTACCGCGTCGGGAATATTTTCTCCAATAAGACAATGTACATGGTACAAGTTAATAGTATTGACATCGCTGCCTAGCCTACTTCTATGTATCACATCTATATTATAATTTCTGGTTCTGTATTAGTAACAGTATCATATTCTTTGATTCTGATGACGTTGATAATTCAAATTGAGAGAAGACCTGAGCCCACAACAGTGGCAACAGCGATAGGAGTCATCATGTGTTTTGCGTCAAGTGATCAGGGTGAGATAAGCTTATCGATCCAGGGCACAAACTTCTGTATGTTGGTGTAGACGCCGGGCAGGTGCTCGCGGCCGCAGCCGATGCCCCACGACACGAGCCCGATGAGCGTGCTGCGCCCCTCCAGCTTCAGCGTCAGCGGCCCGCCCGAGTCGCCTTGGCACGAGTCCCGCCCGCCCTGATACATACAGACATAATTTTTTTTATCTAATTAAAGTTTTTTTATAGAATATTTGTGACAAACAAGCACACAGTCCAACTGATGGCAAGTGCATGCTGTGGTCCATAGACATCTAATCTCCATTAAGAATCAAGATGCACTTCCGTTGTCACCTTTGAGGACTAAGATGGAATGCCTCGTTTCCAGTAAAAATGGCCTCTGGTTCTCTACACTCACCATACAGCATTAAGCTGTTCTTTTACGCTGGTATTCTGTAATAGCATGATCGTGAAAAACCTACATGTCTGAGACACTATAATGAATTTTTACATTGTAGAGCCACGCTGAAACTATATTATGGTTGTAGAATGAACGAGTCGGCTCGACCGGGGAAGGATTACGCTCTCACAGGGCTTTCTGTGCGTAAAATAGCAGCTTAATTTTGCTGTATTTTGTATAGTGAGTGTGGAGAAGTGGAGATCCTTTTTACGGGAAACGAGGCGTTCCATCTTAGTTCTCACGGGTGGCAACGCATCTGCATTTTCATTTCTAACTGAGGATAGATGTGGATGTCTATGGGCCACAGAAACCACTCACCATCAGGTGGACTGTGTGCTCGTTTGTCAGCCTTATTCTATAAAATATATATATATATATATATATATATATATATATATATATATATATATATATATGTATATAACATTAACTATGTTGTAATGTTTGGAATACTAATGTTAGTGCATAGTTAAGATAATAAGTGCGTTTATCATCCAACTCTTTTGTGGGTGTTGTTAAATTAGACAAAGTTACTATAAAAAATGGTAAGCCAGAAACATTTTATTACTTTTGACGGAACAAATAAAAGTTTAAATAATTTAGAGTTGCGTATAAATACCCCAACATAGAAAAATTCCGTTGTCACCTCTGAGGAATAAGATGTAAAGCTTCACAGAACGTAATTATACTGGATTTTTACCTTTAAAACCGTAAAACAGTGGTGGGTCAAGTCAGACCAGTTCCTAATAATCTATTGTGATTCCGCCAGCAATTTGCTGCGGTTACAGCACATTTTCTATTATTGTGACTTTTATTATAGAGTGCACTAAGGAGTATATATAGAGTTGGCAAAAATAACACATAGTAAAATATATTTTTCGATCTTACCTCTTTGTATCCAGCGCAGAGGAACACGTCGTGTATGGTCTCCCTTCTTCCCGCCGCTCGGAACCAACGCTGGCACCGCTCGTTAGGGATCACTTCTACATCCACCTCCTGTTCAAACAAAAATGTGAGATGAAAAACTTCTCCTATTGAACACTTACACTAATATATTTTAGACACTAAATGATATAAATAATAAAGTTTAAAAAGTATAAAATTAACGACTTATATAAAAAGCTGATCATAAGGTCCGGTTTCGAAACCCGGGTTGGGCCAAACTCAGGTAGAGCCAGCGTCCGCGTCGTAAAGAGGCCTGCGCCTGATCACTGGTCGTGTACAATTATCGTCCCATCGGTCTATGAGAGTACACCTGTGATTGCGCATACACTCTGGCACTATAATCTTGATCTGCGCAGATGGCTGCTCTGTCTCCGTGCGACTGGCCGCCGTGACCGAAATTCGGTCTGGAGGACATTATTATTATAAGAAAATCAATATCAAAATATTTTTTAAATAAAATTATTAATTTGTTTAAAAACACTGACAAAATTTTGAGAATCTTAGACAAAACCTAGCCTATACTTAGTTGCTTCTTGAAGTCCAAGTATATGTTATTATATTTAATTAAGTACGTAGAGTTGATCTCAGCCTAGGAGTCAGTTCTGGATTGGCAACACCCTCTATGCCTCTAAGCAGCAGTGCACCCAATAATATGCTCCAGTTTATGCAAGAATAGGTTAAGGTAAGAAGGCAATATAGGTCGTGGGGTATTCAATCTTAGCTCAGAAGAAGTACATGGCATCAGTGGATCTTTGTTTGTAATACATTCCAGTTGTACATACAGCTAACAGTCAACCTGATCATTACTATGAGGTACTATGAGCTCGATTGCCATTATAATGAAAGAAAAATCAGTTTCAAAATCAAAATTTTAAATTGAATAAACACATTTGTCCGTAATTAGTGCAATAGCGAATAAGAGTAAACATTTTGTTAAATATCGACGTTGTAATTTTTTTTTAGTAAATAGTATATTTTTTTGTTTTAAATGTATCCCCATGATACGAATTTCTGATGTTTAATGGAGGCGTTTTATATATACAAATTGACAAATTGCACATGGACGAATATCCATATCGAGAACTATTACTTCTAGCAATGCCTGTTAAGTATGGGGTTTGAACCTCGCGGTTCGCAGTCCGGGGTCAAACGTTTGAAGCCAATTAATAGCCATTTAATGGCAAATTTCTCCCGGGCTAGTCTCCAATGAGACTGGCCGCTGTGATTGAAATTCGGACTGTAGGACATTAGTACTAATTTGTTTATTTATTTTTATTTAAAAACTTAATTGCACTAACCATAAAGGTTAGAAAGGGCGGACTTAATGCCAGTTAGCATTCTCTGTCTGCCAGTCAACCCATGGCGTGGTGAGAAATTAGTGGTAGGTGACTTAAATAACTAAATATAATAAATTTATATAGATATACTATATACTAATGCAGTACCTCATTACTAAACAAATAAATAGAAGCACTTCTCTATAATTTAGGTTTATACATGTATATCAACAAATTATATCTATAAATAATTTTTGTACATACCTGCAGTACAGATGGTACAGTACTTTGTCCGTGTCGCGTTCGTCCCCATCCAGCTACTGTAGCTATCTTCCCAGCTAATTTCATCTGCTTTTGTGGTAAGCAAACCTGAAATGTATGATTTAACTATTAAATTTATATCTCTATTTATAAAAATCAATTACTGTCCTTTAGTCTCGCTAAAACTCAAAAACGGCTCGACCGATTTTGATGAAATTTTTGTGTGTGTTTAAATGGGTCCCTAGATGGTTTAGATTCACATTTGGATCCGGTAGGTGGCGCTGTTGTCGAGATCCAGAAATCACCCATGCGAAGCCGGGGCGGTTCGCTAGTATCGAATAAAAATGAGACACTAAAGGTTAATTAGATCAGACATTTCTTTCTTTTTTTGAAAAAATATGTAATTTGTCTTCAACTATGAGGATTCTAAGTGCTATTATAAATTTCTTATAATGTATGTTATTTCTTTTTATAGAAAAAGGGTGCGTAAGTGAGTGCTATGGCCCCCATAGGCCAATCGAGGATTTATACAGATGTCTACACATCTGTATATGGCGTCGATTAAGAGTGGAAAATTGTGACAGATGAGAATGCCTCGTTAGCAGTAATGACGGTCTCCGGCTCTCTACATCATTTACGCTGGTATTCTGTGAGAGTGTGGTCCTTTCTCGATCAAGCCGATCCATTCATGCAGCAACTACATAGCATAACATATAGCTGTTCATGGCTCTAACGCGTTAAGTAATATTATATTGTAATCTTTAAAATACGGTAAAAGTTTTGTGCTACAAAGTTTCAACGTCATGATAACGCAGAGCAAAGAGTATATTATAATTATTACGTTTACTCAGAGGATCAGCTTGCCTTGTAATTTAGTAAGCGAGTAACTCTAGTTCGATTACCGCCGGCACCAATGAAATTTTAAGTTGCAGTTTTAAGTACTACGAGAAATTAACTATGTTCTCGATGGTGAAGTAAATATCGTGAGGATACATGATATGAAAAAAAAACATAACATTCCGACGTCACGCATTGGTGTAGCGCAGTGGACGTAGTGATTATATTCTCTTTGGCAGTGGAATCTTCCCTGTTCTACAATACTTGCAGAAATATGAAGGGGCTGTGCAACGAAACGATTGAAGGCTTTTTACTTGACTTTAACAACTTTTAAGCAATTTAAGGCTCTCTTCAAGCCACCATGATTTTTTTCATAAAATAATATGCACAAAAGTGAGATTAATTTCGTGATATACGTAATTACAAATACTTACGGGTAAAATATGCTGTTTGAAAACAACTCCTCTGTCAAGTTGTACCAAAGCGACGTCATTCCT
The DNA here is from genome assembly GCA_029286625.1 of Parnassius orleans. Classification (NCBI taxonomy): domain Eukaryota; kingdom Metazoa; phylum Arthropoda; class Insecta; order Lepidoptera; family Papilionidae; genus Parnassius; species Parnassius orleans. The sequence continues at coordinate 2,161,304 of JAGSMP010000083.1, forward strand.
AAAGTCTGCTGGCTCATAAGCTGGATGGACCTCCTTTCGTTGCACCGCGAACTCTTCATGTGAGTATCTCTCACCAGCGTCTCTTACGTCCCATTCACCGAGGCGCACTCGAAGTTGGGAGTTTGGTGTCCTGTAAAACATCGCATATAACTTCTTACTAGACCATGAATAACGGAGGAGATTTGAATTCGATTCGAATATACCTACTGTTTGATCGTGTAGTGCCGGTGTAAGAATATCCACTAACCCATATCCTCCCGTGCGTTCGGTAAGAGGCAACAGGGCGAAACAAACCAGAAGATGGGTAGCAGCGCCTACCAAGAGTCGCAATTTGTGGGGAGGCCTATGTTCAGCAGTGGATTTTTGATAGGCTGGAAAAATATCTTCTGTCAAAAACTATTAAAAATTTTAACTTGAATAGCTGGCGATAATTAAAATATAAATAGTAATTTGCTTTATTTATTTACAATAACTGAAATGATCGTGATCATCACATCCAACATTTCATCTTATTCTATGGGTGTTCTATCGGCGGTGGCGACGTAAAAGGTTCCATCACCCCTTTTTGTCCAGTGGGTATCGTAAGAGATGTATATCTATATATATCGATATATGTCTATAGGAAATGGCAGAAAAGGCAGATAGCTATTTTTATTGTACAGGCGGCAGATAGCAGCTTAAAAAGTGCGAGACGTCTTTTACTACAATCTATAATCCGCCTGCCAAATGTGACGTTTACGGCAATTCTTTCCAAAATAACTGAGAATCAGGTCCAGAAGTGGAGCCACTTTCTTGCCCTAAAACCCTCTCAGAAATTAGGGTAGGCCTGTGCCTAGCAGTGGGACGTATATAGGCTGTAACTTTAATTTTAACTTTAACAGATCCAGAAGTGTTATGGCTAATAAAACAGAGAAGAAGGAGTATTATATTTTTTACGTGGTGTCTGCCACGAAGCGGCTATGCTAGCTATGCAGAGCTGTAGCACGAATGCGTCGGCTCGACGTAAGACCACGCTCTCACAGAATACCAGCGTGAAACAGAGGAATAATGCCGCTGCGTGGTGAGTCAAGAGAACCAAAGACACTTGTTACTGGTAACGAGGCTTTCCATCGTAGTCTTCAGGGTGACAAAGGGTTTGCATTTTGATTTTTAATCGATGATAGATGTATATGTCTATGCGCCATAGTATCCGTGTACAATCAGGTAAACTATATGCTCATTTGTCGCACTTTCTATATAAAAAAAATAATTTCTTCACGCCAGCATTCTAACATTTTCCAGAAAACGATTGAAGATGACCTCAAATTTAGTACACTTAAGTATTGAAAACAAAATAAAAGGCAGTTAAGTACAGTTAACTTTCCATTATTTTTGCATTAGTATACTCAGTTAACGTTGTCACGATTTTAAAGCAAGCTCTACTGCAACCCGGTTATTAACTTTTAAGGTTTATATTAAGACTTTAGTATTCTCGACAGATTTTGAAATTAAGCATAATTGAAATATTAATTCAAATTCTGTCTTTTGAAACTGCTTTAAGCGAAATAATGCATACTACAGTGTTGCAGATAATGCTTATCAAATTCGACTTTTGAACATAGGCCTCCGCATAGATTACTCTAAAAGGGGGATATTTGCAATAGTTGCAACACCTGGCAGGCGGGTTGGCAAACGCAGCTTTTTATATTTTACTTGTTATTTGGAAGACGCTGCTGCGAATAGCCTGGTTTGTTGCCCTCTGTCGCCTCTTACGACACCCACGGTACGATATGGGGTAGTGGATATTCTTACACTGTCAATACACGGTATGAAATAAAATATGTCATATAAAATAAAATCTCTCTTACATACAAATCTCTTTATACAAAATATAAATCATAATACTAACGTTGCTACACAATGAGCTGCCGTTACCACCCATCGGTCGGAGATAAGAGCACCACCGCATGCAAGTTTCTTGCTCAGGAACCCAGACTTGATGAGAGCAGCCTGCCAGGGATGAGAGCCGAAGCCCGTTGAATGGCCACCAACGATACGATTAGAGCGGGTATAATGCTCTCCGCAGCCTGAAAGTCATAATGCTTTTTTATAACTTTAAATAACAACGTCGAAAGGAATTTTATACTTGATATAGCGAAAGATTAAAATAAAATATAGTAAACTGTAAATAAATTTTTATTAAACTTTAAATATTAACTGAAAAGGAAAAATATAAACTTTTAAAATTTTCAATATTTCAGTATTAAGCAAATTTGTATTAGACGAGACTTATAAAGATAATATAAAAATATTTACGTTCAATATTATAATACCGACCAAAGCACCAGCAACACTTGTTAATGCTATAAAAAACCTTGTGTGACAAAACAAAGCGGGTGCTGTACAAAACAAAAAGAAAGTGCATGATGATTATGAAATCGCAGTGCTGTAATTATTTAAGCAAGGAACAGATCGCGTATACTGATGGCTAAAGACGAGGAAACTCAATTTAAAAAAAGCTTTTTAACGTTATTAGCTCTTTTTTGAATATTTCACATTTTGTTAATCAACAATAAACATTTTGAAATCAATAGTGTAATCAACAAAAAATATAAATATTCAAAAATTCATGTGGATTACCTATATTTTTCTTTTATAATTTAATGAAGTTATTAATATTGTTATAAACATAGGTTCTTTTTAAACATTAATATGTTAAAAAAAATTCGCTCTCTTGTTAGTTCAGAAAAAAATGTTTTTCTTGATTGGAAAATGATAAAAAGCCATATCTTTAAAAAAATCAAGAATATAATAACATAGTTGAGTTTCATCGTCAAAGTCAGTTTAAATAAAAACCCGTAATATCTTTTTTAAAAGTATTCTCACCAGGGTAACTAGGTTTTTGCGGTTTATGACCGCTTGTGTGAACTGGTACATAATCATCATCACCATCAGCGTTATTTGCACCACCCAGAAAGTGGTTTGATGTGTAAAAATCATCTGGTGTTGAATGTGCTGTGGTGCTTTCATGATACGAGGGCTTCACGTGAAAATAATGATTTTGGTCATAGTTTGGTTTATTCCAATCCGGCTTTGGCCGGTTTTGTCCACTTAAATCCAGCTCAGGCCGGTCCGTTATTGGCTTCGGTCGTGTATAATGGGGTTTCGGCCTTTTAGTTACTGTGTAGATGATTAATGGATCCTCAAATTGGTTTGTGTCTGTCTGGTAGTCGTAGCTGTCGTGTGGGAATGTACCGATGAGTTCTATCAGATCACCTGTTGTAGAATGTACGTTTCTTCAGTTATATAACAAAAGTATAAAATTAATAATTACATAATTTATGATTGAGACTTCTGTGTAATTTGGATTATATGTGGAGAGTATACCTTGTATTATGAAAATCGAAATCGTTCAGAGTACACATCAATTACTTAATTTTAGTCATGAAAGAGACAATTAAAATAAAATTAATCTTCATTGAATAAATATCTGACAACTCTTAAGTTATTGAATATTCGTTTACGTAAAGAGATTGTTTATGTTAAATACATTTTAACTTTTTTCTTCTTTACCTAAATCCACTGCTGCCTTTTTTAACTGCAGAAATTAAAGGTAATTTGCCCACAAAAGCTAGCCTTGTTCGTGTTTCAGCAGGTGATGCTTGTTCCTGATGCAAACGTGCGGGAGAGGTTGGCAGTTAGTAAATAATGAGTATTTCATTCTATTGTAACCTAGCGTTCGTTTCAATGAAGTTTCATACATTATTTTGTTTTGGTTTTTATAACTTTATGAATGTGCATTTGGATAATGATAATGGATAATAATTTGTCTATACTAATTTGTAAGGCATTAAATGAAATGCTATATTTTATAACTGTATTTATGATTACTTTGTCAACAAAGATTTAAGTGAAGTTCAAAGTAGACAACAACCAGTATTCTGTTGTTTTTATTATTTTATTAACTCCATATTATATATATTTACTTTGCATTTATTTTAATATATTACTGATTTCTTAATGAGAAATGAAGTTCTAAAAACCGACTAAAGTCACGAAGTTTATCTAGCTTGCTGGATATATTTGCAAAAACGCATCTTCGCCTATTAAAAATATCCCTGTTGGACAAAGGCCTTCTACATAGATTGCCTCATAAGGGGCTTGGCAGATGGTTAAGCAACCACAATTTTTTATTATTTTTAGTTATATTTAGTTATCAGAAAGATGCTGCTGTTCATCGCCTGTTTCACTTCCCCTCTGTCACCTCTTACGATACTTACCAGAGGACACGGAGTAATAGATATTTATACGCCGCCACTGACAGCAACCGTATAAAACATACATTTTAAACTATTTTTTTTAAATGTTACCACCCTCACTAGGATTTTCTCCTGTATAGTAGAGGCAGTTTACAAACATAAATTGCACAAGGACAAACATCCAGACCCAGAACTATTACTTGTAGGCCATACAAATACTTGTTCCGTGCGGGATTCGAACCCGCGGCCCTTAGCGCCGTAACTCAATGCTAAGCCACTGCGCCACGGAGCCGTTACACTAACAACACTAACAAAATTATATGTTTTTTGTTAAAATAGGGTATTGGAGAGTATCTACTGTAAATTATGGATATCTGCAATCAACTCCTAGCAAAATAGGTTCAGTAATTATTGTATGATTAATTTACTAAATATATCCATATATTATGAACCACGAATACGATTAAGATTGTAAATACAATCTTAGTTATATTTGTGATTAAAGAAACTTTATTTTCTCAAAAGAAATACATTATTTCAGTTAATGAGAAACCAAAAACAAAAATGTTTAACAAACATTTTAACTTCGATGATTATTGATCGTATTTTAGTTTGAAATATCGACCAAATAAAAGATTTTATGTTATGTAATATTGAAACGGACTGTTTTCATATTAATGAACGGAAATATAAAAACGGACTTAAAAGTTTATTTATGTGACATGATAAACTTTTATCCTTACAATGATTACGCCTCGAAAACTTTTACTTTCGGAGAGTTACGCAACTATTACCGTGTTGACGACAACTTAGCTTACTTTATTATAAAAATCCTTCTTTCGGAAGATTCGATTTTTAATTTAGATATTATTTTCTATCCTGTTCAAATAGCTATTCAAGATTATAAGAACAGTATCACTGTGATTAATATTATGATCTACTTTTTTCGTCACATTAGTTTCGTCAAAATCAGCATATCCTTTCTTTTTATAGAATAAGGGTGACAAGTGAGCACACAGCCCATATGATGGTAAGTGGATGCTGTGGCCCATAGACATCTACATCTATCCTCCATTAAGAATCAAAATGCAGATGCGTTGTCACCCCTGAGGACTAAGATGGAATGCCTCGTATCCAGTAAAAAGGGTTTCCGGTTCTCTACACTTACCATACGAAATACAGCAGCATTGAGCTGCTATTTTGCGCTGGTATTCTGTGAGAGCGTGGTTCTGCCTCGGTCGAGACAATTCACTCGTGCTACAACTATGATATAGCTGAAGCATGGCTCTACCACGTATAAATATCCTTAAATTGTGGGTCCTAAAAATACATTAGATAATATGTGCTTTCCTGGGCAGTTGTGCCCAGTCTGAACTCAAACCAGCTTGAATTATTCGTATATAATACTAATATTTGTCAACCAATTTTTGATCAAGCCTGGATGAGATGGAACACATTTTTTGGGCTTATGGTGATGTTTTTAGCCTGATATTTGAACCAGGTCTCAAGAGATTTCTTGTGGATGTTTTAAAGAACCGATTTTATTCAGACAAACTGACGGTAAGTGGCTGAAGTAATATCCATAGTGTGACAACAGGTAAATAGACAGTAGATACTATTTATCAACGTCAATATTTTAATAAAAATTTTGATGATTAAAGTTTAGTGTAATAACTTGCCCTTTTAAGAATGGATCTGCCCGGTCTATACAATATTTAGTTGTAGGTTAGGCTCTTACATATCTCAAGGAAAGAAGGTTACTGTATCAACTTGTTATATTATATGTTTATTAATGTAATATTTAAAACTAATACGGTAGAAGTGTGTCAAATTTTGGGCATTTTAAAAATGTTTCTAAGATACTGGATGCTCTCTAAAAATCTTACAATTTTCTATTTTCGCAGGTAATTAAATAAATATAATACTTTGTGACACTCATATTCTAAAAATTCGGTTTCTTTAGTTATTAAATACAAAAAAAATATTCAAGAATTACGTATCTTGAAATCAGTGTATAGCAGATTTCTTTGAATCGTCATAAATTTACAATCTATTACAATATTAATAAGGGTACAGTTTCTTTAAATTGCTGTTGGTCAATATTTTCATATTATTTAAATTAAAGACTAAACCGGAAGTGGATCATTACTAAAACGAAAGGTTTCCGTGACTAAATCCCAACGTCCGGATATAAAATGAAACCACATAATTATCATCTATTTTTCGTATCACGTGTCTCTCTTAAGCAGTGTTATTACACACCATTGTATTTACGGTCCAATGGACGTGATACAATTCGAACTTTCACTTAAATTTCACTTAAATCTCTCCGTCTTCGAGATATTTGTGGCAGGTATCGGGTTAGTTAAAACAAAAGGGTTATTCATCCGAAAAGTACCGGCATTTCCCCTATATATTAATTTTAAGTTATTTATTCAATATAATACTAATTCACGATGATATTCTTTTAATTCTTCTTTAGGACGTGGTAGAGCAATGCTGCAGCTCCATTTTTGATATAATACGAATGGGTCGGCTTGACCGGGGAAAGACAACTTTCATAAAGTATCAACGTAAAATATAGCATAATGCTACTGTGTGCCACAGCGTCCACTTTCAATCAGGTAAAATAGGTGCTCGCTTATCACTATTAATTTTATTAAAAAAATATTTCAAATATGCGTGGTGTAACTAGTATAAAGAGCGTAGTGAGGCTACGGCCTTTGTACTAGTAAGGGACAGATATATTGTTTTTCGAACCAAACATTTTGTATTTCTGCGGAAAAAATAAAAGAAATAACTAAAATGGGAGGAATTATCGGGTATGTTTTAAGGAATCGAAAGGTTTCCTAAAGGTTTAAATATCGCACAAAGCCGAGTAAATAAGCATTTTTAGTGTGAAGTTATCAAACCGGAAATGACTATCCGCGATAACAATAATTGCTGAGCCTCGAAGACTTGAAGCAATCAGTGCGTGAACTTTTTAGGGGTGGTACGATCGACGAAGAGATAGCGGAAATTAATTAGTTACTCCTAACTTACCATGGTTGTAATAACTTGATTATGTTATGGTTGTAGTATCGTGGAGTCGTGGTTGTTCAGGGCTAAACGCTCCCTGTAAATTTCATAGTACGCGACAAACCCGAGTTCGATCCCCGGCGGCACCAATGAATTATTAATTGCAATTTTAATTGCTGATACCACGTGCTTAACTTTGAAAGTAAACATCGTAAGAAATGAGAAGGGACATGTGCCTGTGAGTGTGATATAATGTGTGTATAGATATATAATGTACAAAAGGAGGAGATAGTAAATTAAATTGTATTTTTTATACATTTAATATTTTCGCAGTTACGGTTTTTCTTCACAATGGTCCTATATGTTCACCTAGATCTGTTGATATTTGAAGTCTGTCCATATACTTTTTAAATTATCCAAATATAGATGGACAATGCTAATAATGTAGTGGTAATAATTTAAAAACTTATAATATGTATGCTGGCAACGAATGTAATAAAATTGTAATTTTAGCAATAGAACAGCTTTTACTTAATTGACAGATAGTAGACGACTTTCTGTCTGATTGTTACTACGTTAACAACTCAAGTATAATGTGCCAGAAGTATACGCTCTAACACAGAATCACGCAGATTGCGGACAAATGCGTCCGAAATCCGCGTGATCTTGCGATCGTGATCTCGGGACAATTTTAAGCCAGTGCGTATATATTTGCGTGAATTATTATTCTATGGATCTGTAACACCCAAACCTTATTTTGATGTTATAAAATAAGTGCTAGGTTGTATGTATGTACATTGGAGTAAGTAGCTATTGCTGTATGCGAGCAAATTTGCGATATTCTTAATTCGATTTTACGTTCGCAAATCGCCGCTATGGATGTCGTTGTTGACTGAGTGACAATTTCTGAACATAAATTGATTTCGAATTAGATATAAAAAAATCGACAAAAGTACTGGAAATAACAACAATAATCCTTTATGGAAAATGTGTACCATTTTTAGTGCTTGGCCGGACTTTATGTTATTAAAATATTTTAAGCAAAGATTAAGGAAAATACTAAATAGGTATAACTCAAATTTAAGAAATACATAAGCTAATGTTTTCCTTTCATTACACACAATACTTCAATTATTAAAAAAAAATTAATTTTAACAAATAAAAGTGGCTTCCGCTTTTCTCTTGACCCAACGAATAGGTGAGAGTGTGCACGTATTGTTATACAAATATGAAGTGTGATTTCATAATTAATTACTGTATGAATAAAATCATGTCATACAAGTAACCGCTTTTTGTTTATGTTAGTATACTGAACTTAGTAAGCATTCTGAAATTAATACGTGGCAAAGCCATGCTGCAGCTATATTAGTAGTATAGTTGTAGCACGAATGGGTCGGCTCGACCGGGGAAGGACTCTCTGAGAAGAAGAAGGCTCTCACAGAATACCAGCGTAAAATAGCAGCTTAACACTGCTGTGTTTCGTATGGTGAGTGTAGAGAACCGGAGACCCTTTTTACTGGAAACGAGGCATTCCATCTTAGTCCTCCCGGTTGACAAAGCTTCTGCATTTTGATTCTTTATTGAGGATAGATGTAGATGTCTATGGGTCACAGCAACCACTTACCATCAGGTGGACTGTGTGCTCGTTTATCACCCTATCCTATAAAAAAAAAACCATTCATCATTCATTCTTATACTTCTAGATTCAAGTTGATACCTTTATAATAAACTACTCTTTCATACTTTGCTTACGACGCATTTAAAGTTGACTTCATTAAAAAATGACTATGTAGTGGCGGTGTAAGAATATCCACTACCCCATATCGTCCCGTGGTTGGCGTCAAAAGCGACTGAGGGAAACAAACCAGGAGATTGGCAGCAGCGTCTTCTAAAATTAACTAAAAAATAAACTGCGGTAATGCTGTAATTATGGCACATACCCCCCTATAGGGCTTTCTATGTCGGAGGCCTATGTTCAGCAGTGGCCTTTTGATAAGCTGTCACGGTAACGGTAACGGTAACAAAAAACAGATATCATTCCTCAATAAAGTTTTAGTTGGCTCCAAAATTAATACCATTGCATTGGTATATGTAGTGCAAAGAATATATTTTGTGTGTAAAGATACTAACTCAGTAGGAACAGTAAGTTGTAATGTGTGAAGCATCTTGCTAGTTCGAGTTAAGCATTATATGTTTACATTTTCTTGGGAGATTGAACAACCTGCAAAAAGCGGATGACGGCAATTGATGCGTGCCTGAAAATCGGGCTACTTGATGCCATAGGTTAGGCCTTTACAAAATTTTTTATTTGAAAGCTGGCGCTTCTCGTGTCCTATATTAATTTGATCAAGATCTGACCAGTAGATTTTGAGTTATCCATAGTAATGCGTATTTAAGTGACTTCGAATAAATTGATGATGTTCTCATTTTATTTATATTGATGTCGGTTGTACAAAATTTTTAATTTTACCACTTGTGTATGGTGAGTTTAGGTAATCGGAGATCCTTTTTACTGTTTACGAGGCGTTCTATCTTGGTCCGCCCCATTCTTAATCGAAGATAAATGTAGATATCTATAGGCACAGTATACTCGTACTTTTATCATTAGGTGGACAGTGTGCTCTTTTGTCAAAAATACTGATAAATGATGTTTTTGGACCGCACTCAATATCAAATAATCGCACTCATTTTATAACAAGTGAATAAAATTATTGTATCTTTTACTTGTGATAATATATGTATAAATATATTTTATTGTATTTATTACACGTAAAATACAATAAAAATATTTTTTCAATGATTTTTTATTTTTAGTACACATGTTCTATTATTATTAATAAGTAAAACGTTAATATGTAATTGGAGTTATGGTTTTTATGGAATCTCTGCGTCTATAATCTAGCTACTGAATAATTTAATGTCAAACTCACAAATGACGTTTCGAAAATTAATATTTTATGTCACCATCCACTACTGTAATATCACGGTTTTTATCTACTAAGTACTTTGGAATATTTTGTATTTTCTATATTCTTTGTTTCATATCAGTATTGTGGTAATCTTTTTAATTTTTTTATTGTAATTACGATATTAGTATCTAATAAATGCGTGTAAGTGTTAAATGCACAAAATAAAAATATTTGTTGATATCATGTTACTTACAACATTAGCAAAATACTTATGATGTTATTTACGATTAACATTGCTTAAGTAATTATTAATATTACTGAATTAATAAGATGAAAATTTATATTACTATAACTGTTACACTAAATATGTTATAATTTATTATTGCAATATTTTTTCAACATCAAGAAATTTTAATAATGGAATGCTAGAGTGAGTCACAGTAGGTACATTAAAGGTTCAAATGATAAAAATATTTTAATATTTAATATTTGTACAGGGACAAATTTTTATATTAAAATTTATCATTTATATATTATTCACAAAAAATGAAAATCATACAGAACCTGAAAACATATAGTTAGAGACAACTTTTTAAACAAAACAATTTCATACTTACTTGCATTATGTACAATGGGGCCGATCTCGGTGGGCTTCTCAGTGGTATCGCGATCGACACAGCACGCCCAGATCATGCCGCCTGAACACAGATCGAGCGGTTTCCCGCCGCCAAGCACGCACGATATGCTTAATCCGCAAGGATATCTCGCTCCCCGGTAGCGGCAGGTTTGTGGAATCACTGTGAAAAGGAAAAAATAAAATTAACTAAAAAATATTTAAAGTTATAATAACACATAAGATAAGAAAGAAACAGATGAAAATATAATAATTTACGTCTGGCATCAGCAAGATAGTAAGCGTATAGTCGCCCCTCGCGTAAGACCAGTATAAAAACGAAAAATATATACGTCGTAATAAAAGTTTTATATTTTTTAAAGAAAAATCCTTAAAAAATGATAAAGTTATATAATACAAGCATTTATCTTTAAGCCTGAGGCTTTCAGTTGCTACGATATGCATTTTATAAGATTCTCCTTGCCTCGTAAGTGTTATAAAGTGTATAAGCCAATAACGCTTTTAGTTTTTAAATAAATTACCAAATTTATCTAATTGTATACGTGGTAGAGCCATGATTCAGCTATATTATTATGGTTGTAGCACGAATTGGTCGGCTCGACCGGGGTAGGACCACGCTCACACAGAATACCGGCGTAAAATAGCAGCTTAATGCTGCTGTGTTTCGTATGGTGAGTGTAGAGAACCGGAGACCCATTTTACTGGAAACGAGGCATTCCATCTTAGTCCTCAGGGGTGACAACGCATCTGTTTTTTAATTCTTAATCGAGGATAGATGTAGATGTCTTTGGGCCACAGCAACCACTTACCACCAGGTGGGCTGTGTGCTCGTTTGTCAACCCCATACTATAAAAATACTAGTTGAAAATGTAATCTATCAGTCTAAGGGCCGATTTTCAATCGTCAGGTAACAACTATAGCCTGACTGGATATAAAAGTGAAACAATTGAAATATTTTAGTCATACAACTGTAATTTTCAATTTGTTTATGTTGTATTTTATGCTATGAATAAATTTATAACTGAGGGTTGTAAAATCGTCCCTAAGTTAACTAACAACTATCCTTATTAACTTCATAAACGAAGTTGAGACAACTGTTAATCTTTGATTATATAAAGCTGTTAATATTACTAACAAATTATTATTTTAAAGGGAAATAGTTTGTATATGGTAAGAACCCTTACAAATTCATTCGTTCATTACAGTCTATCAAAATCTTCTGCTGAATGGTCCTCGCACTTAAATTGCCTCATAGGGGATGGCGGATTGGCAACCACAGTTTTATTTAAACTCTTAACAAGAAGTGGCTGCTGTCCATTTCCGTGTTAGTTTTCCTCTGTCGCCTCTTACAATACCCATGGTTTGATATGGGGTAACGGTTCTCTTACGCCGCCAATTTGGTACAATCATTATACGTCTACGCTAAATTCTAAAATTCTTTAAATTATTGTAGATGTTAGAGCGTGTCTGATATTGTTTGAGAGGGTTGTCCTTCCCTCGATCCTTAGGGGTGACAACGCATCTGCATTTTGGTTCTTAATCGATGATAAATAACAATGGGCCACAGCAACAACTTTAAAATAATTTAAAATAATATTTCTTTCATGGCAAGATAAGAAAAAGTGCGAGGGAGATGGATATTATTCCATCTCGCTTCCTTATAGTTGCCATGGCCGTCTACACTACGTCAGAAGGGTCGTGACGGAAAAATCTTATACTTTTTCTCGCCTAGTCCCTATCCGCCAAATTCGTAACGTCCGATAAGGAACTTCGTTCAAAAAAGTATCCTATTTGTGGTGTTGTGTAAGAATATCCACTACCCCATTATCATCCTGTGAGTGTCGTAAGAGGCGACACAGGGAAATAAATCAGGAGATTGGCAGCAGCGCCTTCCTAGTAACGACTAAAAATAAAAGTTGCGGTTGCCAATTCGCTTGCCAAGCGTGGCAACTATGACAAATATCCTCCCAATCTATGGTGGAGGCGAATATTCAGCAGTGGACTTTATTAGGCTGTAACGGTAACGGTAACAGTGTTGTGATAGTGCACGAGATAATGTTACGAAATGTATAGATTGCAGGCAAGCTAGGAGGAATATTTGAATAAACACGGCTTATTTAATTCATTCTATGGTAATTTCGAAGAAATTTATTCAAAATTCAATAAATTTGTCACAGATGTCATTGGACAGTCCCTCGGTACAGTTGCTATACGGAGCATGAGATTAACTATAAAGGTTGGCACGGATAATCATAATTCCCGCCTACATCATATCTGCACAGACTCATCTCACCCATTCTCATCATTATCAGTTGTTTGACACCGTTACTGTAATTATTCAAGTAACTTTCATCATTGTCATAATATTTTACCAACATAAATCATGACAGTATGATATATAGCTAATATGTAAATGTCTAGCGATAGTAAAAGCGTTAATTTGCGTTTAATAGTGAAAATGATCAGTCGGTCGTTCACCGCTGTCACGAGCTATACTTATTGTAGATGACTTTGAGCGTGTTCGCGTGTCAACTGTATACTTACTACTGTATTTTCATAAAGTTATTGATCTCTTTTCAATCGCATTATGAGGTTTATAATTTATAAAGATTAGTAGGAACAATTTTTTAGAACGCGTATCAGTTCAAGTTGTAATAATAATTAAAAAACTATGTTAATAAGACCAATAAAAATGATATTTCTGGTGGAACCTATAAAAGTATAGAAACATATATTCAGGATCATCACAAGGCTTCTACCGAACATAGATCTCTAACAAAGACTTACACAAAACACAGTTAAAACCCATCTGCTACAACTATCGACCAGTACACCTATTTAGAATGGCGATTACCAAACTCAAGTGATTTTTTTTTATTAGCTAACTTTTTTTTTTGAGAAGAGCTTTTTGTTTTATTAGCTAACAAAACTATATAATTACAAATTAAGGATAAAAAAAAATAATAATTTTGTCAACTTTTTGACCACTCATATATATTGATATTTGGCATAGTTGCCAATCTATAGGGAGGCCTATGTTCAGCAATGGACTGCAACATTTTCGATTTCTTTCAATTTCGATTTTTTAAGATTCCAGTATCGATTTTAGTTAATTTTGCCTGCGTTTATGTGTAAGACGAACATGTAAGGAGCTTAGTGTTGTTGTTAGGAATATTATTTTTGTTAAAATACCATTATGTATAAAATAATTACCAGTAAGATAATTAGCAATGATTTCGGTTATATTGGACAACGGTAATTGGTTACAACGCATAGCGGATTGGAAACGTCGTGTGCCACGCACGAAACGTATGTGTAGTGCATGCGTGCAGCTACCTGCCAACCTGCCAAATATTCTTGTCGTGAATTCATTGCAGTTTGGCCATAGCATACTACTATGTTTATCGATGACAGAATGGTCTAGTGGGTGTTGTCACGTATTAATTTATTCAAGGAATATTTTTGTTGCATGTGCCGATACGATCCAATTCGGTTACAATCATGGTATGGAACGTTGTAGTGGGTAGAAAACCTTTAAGATAATATACATAAAAGTTTGAAAAGAGAACTCTTTGAAATAATATCCATACTCATTTGTTTCGTTTTTCAATCGCCAATATGTTCTTTTGTCTGTAGTAGATTCGAAATTAGATTCCTCTGCTAGTAAAATAAATGGTGAAAAAGAACTCCACCATCAGTAATTTTAACTAAGTCTTTTTTTATAAATAAAATTGCAATGAAAAACGAACTTACAGTCCACCTGATGTTAGGTGGCTATTGCAACCCATGGACACCCACAGTCAGCATCACAAATAAAGGTACAGATGGGTAGTCACTTTTGAGAACTGACATGAAACACAGACCGGAACACGGCAGTGTAAGCAAGCACTGTTATTTGGTGGTAGAAATAGGTAAGAAGGTCTTGTAAAAAGTTCTAGTTTATTAAAATGAAAAATATGTCTATTTACACCAAGTATATAAAAGTAGAATGTGAGAACATTTTGTATTATGTAAACGCAGTACTTCCCACGGCTATAACGCGTGCGCGTATTTGTCTAAATTTTTTATCTAACGCGGAAATTTTTAGAGTAGCTATTCATCTTTAATTCATTATTTTTCTTATTTATTCATTATAAATGTTTACGCAAGTTTCTTAATCAGAAAGATTTTTGTAAAATTGTCCCATAAGAAAGATCACTGTTGCTTGAAATACAAGCTTATTGCTTAGTTTAGGCGCAGATGAAAATGTATGTTGTTAAAAAAATCCTGAAAATAGAAATTTTATAATAATAATTATTGAAACCTTATGAAATAAATATTACAAAGGGCGGACATAATGCATTTTACTCGAATAAAAATATTAATGCTAATATCGAACACCCTTGAATTGCTTGAATTGCACATTGAATTATCTACGTAACTATTCCGATGTGCAAAAATATTACATAGATGCAGTAACTGCCCTTCGCGGAAACCTGACATTCATTAAATATTGTCTGTATTGGGCGAAATATTTCATGTACTCGCAAGTGTTCACAGACATGGTTCACAAGCACATCAAACATTTCGCCAAATATAAACAATATTAATAAGAATCGATGAGCAAGAAAGGTTCTAGAGTGGCAACCTCAAACCAATAAGCGAAGTGTAGGGCGGCCTCCCACTAAATGGAGTGATGACCTGGTAAGACATGCAGTAAGTCGATAGATGCAGGTGGCTCAAACTCTTGCTTTGTGGCATTCCATGAGGGAGGCCTATGTTAGGAAAATGCATTTATTTGCCAGAAATAGGCGTACACATATTAAATTCATGTATAAACAAAGTAACAGATATTTAACTTTTAAAATAGCAATAAAACAAGAAATCTAACTTATCTAAGAAAAATAAATAAAATGATAAACATAAAACAATTAAAACAAAAAATGGAAACTGTACGCCTCATTACCGACAAAGGAGGTAAGCAACTCAGTATTTATTGTTGCGCCGGCCGTGATATCCTCGATGTTCAGCAGTGGACTTGTGAAAGGCTATAATTATGATGATGATGATGATGATGAAACAATATTTAATGAATTATCGCTCTACGAATGGCAATTATTGCGTCTATGTAATTTTTACACATCTGAATAATTACGTAGATTATTGCATAAAAACAAGAATATGGAATAAATCAAGAATAATAGATGAATTAAAACGTCTATGTATTGTATAATTTTCACAGATCCTGAATAGTTGTGTAGAAAATTGTATGAAAATAGGAGAAAATATTAAAATATTATAAAAAAAGTATATTTTCCTCTAGACCATAATATTGTATTATATTTTTTATATCTTCTAATATACTCGTATAATAACTTCCAATTTTGACTAAGCCCAACTAAAAAAACTATTTTCTCATCCTAACGTACCGATGTAACACTTAAACGAAATGGTATTGGATGCAGTTTCATAGACTTAGAAAGTTGCATAATATCAAGCTATGAAATTTTTCTTATATTTATAATGTCTGCACAAGTATTGGTTTGGGCTAGGATTTAAAACCAGAACTTGCCTATGAACCTATAAATATTAAGTAGTAAGACTACTTTTCTTACTAGGTCTGGGTAGGCTTTTTTTTACCACCTTCTTACCCATTTTTACCGCCAAATATCAGTGCTTATATTACTGTGTTACGGTTTGAAGTGTATGGATAGCCAGTATATTTACAGCCTGTGAGGCATTCTATCTTGAGGATAGACCTCAGAGGCGACAATGTATCTGCAACCTCCTTTTTAATTTGGCTGCAGGTGTCACTGTAAGTTCGTTTATCGCTTTAGTTTCATTAAAAAAATATGCTTAGTCACGTAGTCGTTTCATCATGTCTAAAGTGATGATTTCTTATATTTACTTAAATATTTAAGAAATCTACAAACATTACGTATTTAAATTGCGTTTATTTTCAATTTATTTCTTATTCGCGAAATATTATAAATTAATTAAATAAACTAATTGTCAGATCCGTAATATATGTGAAAATATTTACTTTCCAAAAATAAATTAATAACTTCGAAGGGAAATTTGCAGTTATATCGAATGCCATTAAGTGTAAATAATAACGTTGATTATTACCATTGAAGCACTAAATTAAATCTAAGTAGGGAAATTTGCGCAATAAAAGATATGCAGAAACACATTCAACGTCCTCAAAACGCCTAGACGCGAATGATGGATGTAAGAACCCTTACATTATAAGAGAAAGTCCGCGACGTGCCGTGACACATAATAATTTTGATATTAACTGTGCACTCTACACACGACATTTGCATGTACATTAATTAATTTCTATATACAAAAATCAATTGCTGTTCGTTAGTCTCGCAAAAACTCGAAAATTGCTGGATTGATTTTGATGAAATTTTGTGTGTGTGATTAAGTTGATTTGTCAAAATCCAGAAATCACACGTGCGAAGCCGGGGCGAATCGCTAGTATTTTATAAAAAATTTAAAGCCTAGTTCTAAGAACTAAAGGCAATAAAATAATTTCCATATAATAGCTTCTGATTCGGTCGGTGCAAACACACAGTGTAAGATGTGGGGTTGCAATTTTTCTTCAAATTTGTTTGGTATCACCCCTGAAGTATACACTATTTAATAAAAAAATACGAACTACCACGATGATATCGCATAACATATATACAAAAAAAAGAGAAAAAAAACATACAGTCGAATTGACGACCTACTCCGTTCAGTCAAAGTCGACTAAAATATCTATAATTGTGGGTTAATATATTCACGTGTACATTAGACACTGCTTTCCTAAAGCAATTATTTAGTTATAATATTTCTGTCCCCCTAGCCGATATTGAAAACGAGGACTGACGCAAATAGCCTGCGTCGTATAACTCGTTTAGCTTCCATTACTTTATTATTGTGTCTATCAGGAATATATCTGTACGACTTAGATAACTGTCCTGGTTTTTGTAGAATTATGAAAAATATGACTTATTAAATTAAAAAAAGTTAGAGCCTATAATGCGTGACTACGAACTTCAAAACATGTCTTCAGATTTTTTTATTCCCTGACATTCAGGTTTCCTTACGATGTTTATCTTCATCACTAAGATGGTAAATCTTGACTTAAAGATAGATAGATAGACTAGAGATTCGTAGCGCCGGGTATTAAATCCGGGTTGTCAGCGTACTGGTAAATTTAGAGCGAGCGCTAACGGGGCTAAGATTAAAAAGTTCGTTAGACGATTCCGATATAATATATTATAATGATCGAATATTGATTATTCTTTAGGGGTTTTTTAAAATACGCTAAATAGTTAGAAAATAATAATAAAAACTACCGTGTACCAGGGGCGTAAGAGAATCGTAGGAATCGATAGAGGGAAATGAAACTGGAGATAGGTAGCAGCACTTCCTACTAACAACTCAAAATAATAAAAAAAAAACTGCGATTGTCAATCCGCCTAAAACCAAAACAAATGTCCCCCCATCAGGCCAATCTATGGGGGAGGCTATGTTCACCGGTGGACTTTATATAGACTGTAATGGATGACTGAATGAATAATAAAGCGTTGAAATTATTTCGTACATACATTAATAATTAAAATATATAGATTACTAGCGATCCGCCCCCGGTTTCGCACGGGTGATTTTTGCATCTCGACAACAGCACCACCTACCGGGTCCAATTATAACCTAAACCATTCTCGAATCAACTTAATCACACACACAAAATTTCAACAAAATCGGTCCAGCCGTTTAGGAGGAGTTCAGTCACATACGCATGGACAGAAAAAATGTAAAGATTTTTGCAAGCATCTATTTACTTTTTCTAATTGACTTATTGA
Source organism: Parnassius orleans (assembly GCA_029286625.1). Classification (NCBI taxonomy): domain Eukaryota; kingdom Metazoa; phylum Arthropoda; class Insecta; order Lepidoptera; family Papilionidae; genus Parnassius; species Parnassius orleans. The sequence continues at coordinate 2,179,941 of JAGSMP010000083.1, forward strand.
ATACGATAACGTTTGACTGTGTATAATTAAAAGAAAAAGAAAAATAATGGTGTTTTCACATACCATTATGACCATTAAATAAATATAATATGCTAGTAGTTATATTATGGGAAATAGTTATTTCGAAGACATTTAAAAATAAATTTTGATGCTAGTAGCTTAGTGTTAGGTTAAACATTTAAAATTGATTCTAAGTCAATATTTTTGCTACAAAAGTTAATCACCACAATGATTTTTTTAAATAAATTCATTATTAATTGGATACTGAATACGTAATTACTTACTCTTTCCCAATAAGTCCATTATAGAGTCTTCTTCTTGAGAGGTGCCATATGAATTGTGATATGAGCCTTTTCTTCTTCCTAAAGCATCAAGAAGAAGGATGTCTTTTTCTTGTTCGTTGGCAGGTTTTCTTCTATCTGATGCAATTTCTTCATCTTTTAAATTCAAATCTTCCAATGTTAATACATCGTTATCAGTTTCCGAACGCACACTATTTAAAAAAGCAATTGACACGAATAAAAATAAAAAAGTTCCAAGTTCAAACTTTATGCCACAGATTCTTCTACGTATTTTAAAGTTCTTTTTTTGAAACTTTTCCGCCGCCGCATCGGGTATTACGTGTCGAGCCAAACACATTTTCACTTTTTTATTTTACACATTGCTTGATCACAGTTATACATTTTTTATTTTATTATCTATTCGTTTTTTTTATTTATTTGAGACGTCCGGCCGCGGAAAGTTGAATTTCGGAAGTAAAGGCGCGTCCGGCGTAACGCGTTTCTTTTCACTTTCTGTCAGTGCTCGCAACTCGATAACATTTTCTTTACGTCTCACTATAAGCAATGATTATGTAGCTATAACTGTTTACATAACACCTCATTAAAATATTATTAAGTATAGTTAGAAAACAAAATAGACATCACTAGTCATCCGTTTGAGTATTAGAAAAAGGTGACTTCAAATCTATCGAATGTTTAATGTTGCATAACACCATTACCTAATTTATTAAAAGTCCATGTTACATTATAACTTTGTATTTTTTTTTGCGTCAAATAAATACTTTTCACTTCCCTTTACTTTACTTTTTTTATTTAAATCTCTAGAATTAAACATTCATTTAGAACTCCTATGCCTGACGTATAATATGGGCTGTAACTTTACTTTACTATACTCTTGGTATATCTGACTACTTTGTCGTGGTCCGTGGGTTTGAATGCTAGTTTGTGTAATAGATGATGCTTTGGTTTTTGGTCTGGTTGTGTTCTTGAGACACTGTATCTTAATCTACTTATGATTATAGCAAGAGTGTTGTCAACAACTTTGCATTCGAACTAAACGGTTTGCTTCATCGTTCATAATACGCACAGCAAAGGAGTGGAATGATTTACTACTGTTTCTTTTTTCTTACAATTACCATGTGGGAGTCTTCAAGGCAAAAGTAAATAAACTTTTCTAAGATAAGGCAGTGCGAATTAAGACAGTGCATGCCTTTGGCTTCATCAACACTTCGCATAAGGTAGGATGGTAGTCGAACATTGTCTTATAATAAGCGTTTCATAGGACACGGATAGGCGAAAACGAGTTATAGTGACTGTGTTTGGGCGTGGTAAAATGGCTCTTACACAGTTGTAATTATTATAACTATAGTAAACAGCCTAATGGCGACAATATAAATAATTATTACTTACTTCATTTCGTTTAAAAATGTCGTAAAAGACGGTTCAGGGAATATTCACAAAAAATTGGAAGTATCCGACTGGTAGCTAAATAACTTTCTCAAATACCAATAGACCATGTCAGGTCGTAACGCGCCGATAATACTGATTTACTTACTTTAGATTTACTTACTTACTTATTTGGGAGAAGCCTATGTCCAGAGCGGACTTTTATAGACTAAAGTGGTGATTCAAAACATAGGTATATATTTCAATTTTATTTTATTTTTTTCATTTATGACGTACTGGTAAAGTCTTGTTTGACAACTGGCGGAATTTAAATAAAAGAACGTAAAGCAGTTTCTTTAAATGTAATTAGCTTATAAATTGTTCAACAGTATGAGACTTTACTTACGCATGGAGTACCTATTTTGAAACTTGTGTTAAATATTTTCTAAAGGATATTCTCTAAATTTTATGAGCGTTTTAAAGCATCATATTTTATGAGGCTTTATGGAGTGTTGATAGTACTTATTACAGTTTTTTAAATTCTGTTTAAAGAGAAGCCATAATGTCAAGTAAAAAGGTTTCACAAAAATTTGTTATAATTATATAAAAATCTTTTTAAAATTTGTTGATCACATCAGGACCAAAAGATGAAATTTAATCACCAAAATATTACTTAAAAAAATTGAAAGGTTAGGTCCCATGGTTATATTACAAACAAGTATCAAGACTATTTGTGATTGGTTACACGCCATACCTTGCAGAGACGACTACTTTCGCCTTAGCTTTCCAAAACATGACCGTAGGAATTCGATAAACGACCTAAGTGATTGTACTTCCTAAAGAAAACAGCGTTCAGTGTTTTAGTAATAAAATTTGCGTAAACGAAACGATCTTTCGTTTAGAGGCATTTCGTTTATAGGCTTAAGTTTATATGACAGAATATTATAATTCGGTCTTGGTAATCAATCGAAAGGAAGGAAGAAACCGAACTGATCTTTATGGACTATTCACTATTAGTCACAAAATTTAAAATGCAATGTGAATTTTTGCAGGCGAACCCTGTTGTTTAGTCAAGCTAGACTGGTTTCTTTTAATGATACTGGCTAAGGTATGTTTTACTTCTAACTCGCCAACCAGCTGTTGCGTAAAATTGTTGACCGATTCGATCCGATCGAAAGCCTCTGGTTTTTCGGTAGTTAATTGGAGCGAGCACAATTTCTCCACGGTACTTTTAATTTAATTGCATTGTTTTATACTGTAATCGATAGAAAGCTTAGAATTTGCAAATATTTTTTTTATGATGCAGTTCTTCCGGATCGGTAGTATCTATGGGTGTTCCTCAGGGCTCAGTTCTTGGCCCCTTTCTGTTCTTAGTTTATATTAATGACTTACCTTACTTGGTAGGGAATAACCATGATATAGTATTATTTGCTGATGATACTTCGTTGATTTTCCGACTAAAAAGGCAATTATTGAAATATGACGAAGTGGATAATGCTATATCAAAAGCAGACGTGAAACATTGGTTTAACGTTAATAATTTGCTTTTGAACGGTAATAAAACGATATGTATTAAATTCACTAACACCTAATGTTAAACAGGTGAATACCAATGTGCTTTTAAATGGAGAGGAGCTGGGCCTTGTTAAATCCACTGTTTTTCTCGGAATTACAGTTGACGCGAAGCTTCAATGGGGCTCTCATATATCTAAACTAGCTAGCAAACTAGTTCTGCAGCATGTGCCGTAAAAGAGATTAGATACCTTACATGTGTTGAAACAGCTAGATTACTTTATTTTAGTTATTTCCATAGCATAATGTCATATGGAATCTTACTATGGGGTAATGCGACTGACATTGAAACTATCTTTGTTTTGCAAAAGAGAGCCTTAAGAGCAATTTATAACCTAGGTCCGAAGGAATCCCTTAGAGATAAATTTAAAGAAATAAATATATTAACTTTGGCCCCTCAATATATTTACGAGAATTTAATGTATGTACACAAAATAAAAAATAGTTTTATTAAAAATAGTGATGTACATTCTGTAAATACTAGGAACAAACACAAGTTAGTGTTACTTGACTGCAAAGAGTCAGTAACTCCTTTATGGGGCAATGTATGCGCTTTTACAACAAAGTCCCAGATAATATGCAGATTGCAGACCTTTTCTATCAAAAGGTTTAAATTATTTATTAAGCAAAAATTGTTTAGTAAGGGTTATTATACTACTAAAGAGTACATGACTGATAATAACCCCTGGGAATGAGGTGATCGCTACCATGCTGTTTCTAAATGTTTTCATAACAATTGTATAAAATATTATATTGTAAATTGTGCTTTTAAAAAAAGTCCCGCTGAGTTTCTTGCTGGTCCTTCCCAGGACAGAGGTTTTTTTTGCGAACCAGTGGTAAAAGTAAAAAATGACTTTCAATAAGTATTATGTATTGTAATCTATATTGAATAAAAATGATTCTATTCTATTCTATTTATTAATAAGTGTTTTTGGGCATCTTTAATCTACTACCAATCCTCATTCCCCAATCCATCTCAAAAGTAACAATTGTTTTACAGATTAATGTCATTCTGTAAAAATTTTTGTAGCAAGTCATGCAAATTTATTTACGGATTAATTGATTGACTTCTGGTGAGTATGCATATTATATGAATGTACGAGTATGTTTGTATTACTCGTCGTAGCCACTATATTACATAATAAATAACCCTAAATAAAACTGAAAGTGAACGCGATTACAAACGAAACCATCCTCGTTCGCATCGTCCGTTTGACAATTCGTTTTTCGCGCCAACTCACTTTCGTTTTACTTGGCGCGAAACTCGCATGAAATTAGAATCGCGCCATTTTAGCACTCATTGTTGAACATTGTTATGCAACGTTTCAAGTCCTTGGAATAATTATGGGGATCCTTAGTTATTCATCAATGTTTTTAAAATAAAAATAAATAGCATTTTTATAGGAGTAAGTCGTATCTATTACTTTAGGGATAATGTCAATGTTTTTTTTTATCTTTAAAGCAAACAGTTACTTTTTACTTTAACATTTTTTTTTGATAAACCTTATTTATTTTTTACGATATTTTAAGTGATGTAACTACCATCTATCTCACTGTAAGCGTTTGTTGCTATTTATTTCCTCCCCTGATTTGTTATTCAGGTTAAAGAAATTAATGTACCCAGTCACTTATAAAGAGGACGATCACGTATTCTAAATTAAGGTTAAATATTTTTAAAGAATATTTTGAGACCTTTTTACTAAAATGAGGACATTTATATCATGATTTTATGTACATGTCGGGGCAAACAGAACGTAACATCTTATTATAATGTACGAGCATTCATCTCTAGTTCACAATGACTTTCGTAACATTCGCTTTGTGATGCAAAAATGTGGAAGTCATTTTGCAAATGGAACCGTTTTAAGAACCGGATATGATGTAGCAGATTGCATAATTTTGCAACTTTTATCTGTGAAGATTAACACTATGAAGTTATTTAAAAAGTTGAGGTTTAATAATTTCATTGTGTTAATCTTCATTAAACAGTTTTCTGACACAAATGCCTTAAAACATTTAAAGATTTTTCTTTACCATATGCTTAAAGGCTAAAAGGCATAATAAAAATTATAGCTATTTATGGGAGACATGAGCTATACTTCAATTCATCAAATATACACATTATAACTATTTATTATGAAGAAATATATAGGTGCCCTATTTGTCAATGGCTTTAATTTTGTTTAAATGATGTAAACAGTCACCATAACCGGAATTAATTTTTTCAAGTTCACACATAAAGCTACGAACGCAAAACAGACGCGTAAAACGGCAATTTTATAGAGATGCTTGCGGAATTTTTAATTAATAATTTTAATCGATACGCCTATTATTAATAATTTAAAATTATTCCTATTAATTATTGTATTTTTATTAGCAAATGCAGCAAAAATATACATTTTAAAAGCGGTATATAAATATCTGATCTATTTTTCATTTAAATTTTTCAAGAACTTATATACACATGTGAGTACATTTCATTGTGGGACACATAAAATGCGGACAATTTATTCTTATTATTTTATTGTTATAGTTTTTTAATATTGTATATAAGTGTAAATAAATAACGTATTAAAATTTATTCTTTGTTTCTAATATTTATATTTTAATTTAATTTAATGTTTTTCTAAAATGAATGTGATGCATTTTAGATACCAGTGTTTGCAAGAAAAATCTAATTTAATGGAACGAAACTAATGCGCTGAAATCAGAAGCCCACTTACCACATCACTATTATGAACTTACATAATACAAATAAATATTAATTTCAAGCACAAGATTATAAATATTTTCGCAATCTGATTCTTAAAATTATGTATTTTTATGTCATGGTTATTTTTTAATAAACGTGCTTTTGATTTTAGCATTACCGCGGCACTGTTGCCTCTAGTATCACAAGACGAAGACGATCCATTATGGAAATATGGTGTTTCAAACATTTTAATCTCATATAAATTTCATGTTTGTGCATAAAGATATCGAAAATACTAAAAAGCCATAACAGCATATTATTTCAACACGCTCTTTTGTGCTATACGGCAAATAATCAAGTATTAATTATTCGTTTGTTTGCCTTGTACTATTAATTAAAGATATTTTATTGAATATTCCCATCAGCTTAAAAAGCTCAACACCAGTTCATACCTTAAACCATATTCATAAACCAACGGGCGGGGTTGGTTTATGAAAAAAATTTGTATTGCAACCTACCACATCACAAGTATGTCCGTAGCACCTGAGTAGGTACGCAAACTTAATATATAATATTAAAATATATTTCTGTTAAGTATTTATTATTATTGTGATTATTTATTTATCATTTTAGACTTATTAATAAAGTATTTATTAATAAAATAATTATTTTTACTAGTATATAAAATATGTGCTCTGTTGTCGAAGGTCAAAGACGACTTCGGTTCCCTAAACCATTGTAGTAAAAGTAAAATATAAAAAAATACAATAAATTTTAGCATCTGAATTAAATATGTGTATATATCAAGACCATAGAGCAACACGGGCCACCGGCGGACCGAAGAGGAGTAGTCATAGCGTTTTTTTTCCGATACAGAACTGTCTGTGATATTTTAGGGGGAAATCTGCGCACACAAAAACAATCGTCTGTCACTACGAAACTCACACATAACAATTAAATTGTTTTACACTCACAATTTCACACAACCATAGATACATTATAACAGTATCGCTCGGTGACAGTGACAACTCGAATACAGCATCGGATCAGACACTTGACCAATACGCATATTGTATGAGTGCGAGCGGCTTATGTTGGTTAAACAAATTAACAAACACGGCCGTTATTATTGTAATTTTTAAGTTTGAAAGGAACTAAATATATAAATAACTTTTAATCACGTTATTAACGTGATTAAAAATTACTTATATATGAAAGGTACCGCCATCTGTTTGTAAATTTGACGTGACAGATCTATTTTTGCAGCAAGAAACTGAAGAATTGGACATTTTTGTAGGACGTCGATTCAGCCACGCAACTAGATCTAGTCTAGTGAGCAGTGCGACTGCAACTACACTCGCGAGCAACTGAATCGATTCACCCCTTATTATCTTTTTCAAAAATGGCTTGATTGTAAATAAAACATTATTTTTTGAAAGTTTAATACCTAAGCTTCAAAGTGATACTATTATTTTAAAAATCTACCCAGTAGTTTTTAAATTAATCAGATTTGAATGGAAACGCAACAAAATTGAAGTAAATGAAAGTAAATATTGCGCTGATCAAAATTAAAATAAAACAGAAAATGTACGTTTAATACTCAAAATTTATTGTTTCAACAAGCGGTTTCTCATTGACCTGATAAGTTTTTAATCAGTTCCTGAGGAAGCCTTTCCCTCCTCTTCCAGCGCTATCTTCAGCTCTACGATGTTTGTAGGCGCCGGATTTCTAGCTCGTACCCTCCGTTTGAGCTCGTCCCATAGGTGCTCAATTGGATTGACATCAGGACTTAGTGCTGGCCAGTCCATGGTCCGAATGCCAACTTCATCCATGAACTGACGAGTAATTCGTGTTGTATGACACCGAGCATTATCATGCATTAAAAGGAAGCTCTCACGGATGAAGCCTTTATAAGGCAAGACATGGTACAAAAGAATATCTTTACATATCGTGCAGCAGTCAGACCGCCTCTTCGGCCTCCACCAGGGATGAAAACGAGCTCCGTTTTTCCTTTCAGCGAAATGCCCGCCCAGATCATACACGAACCACCGCAGTAGGACACTGTTTTGGCAAAACAGCACTGTGCAAACTGCTCGCCTGGACGTCTGTAGACCCAAGCTCTCCTGTCACTGCCATGTGGACACACTCTGCACTCATAAGTGAACAGGACAGACCGCCATTGCTAAGTACTCCAATGTTGTAAATTTTGAGCTGTGGTAAATTTTGGGCCTCTGGCAGGCCGTCTTGGAATGAGGTTCGCTTCTCTCAATTGTTTTCTGACCGTCCATTGACTGACAGATACTTCTGAAACCTCTCTCAGCTGCTGTTGGACAGAAACACCGGTGAGATGGCAATTTCTGAGACTCGTTGAAACGATAAAACGGTCGTCTCTCTCAGAAGTAAGCAGGCGCCGACTGGTATCTGGCCTCTTAGAGTAAGAACTAGCCTCTTGGAATCTTCAGTACACCCTTGACTTAGCAGATTGGCTCAGGTTTAGTCAACGAGCGACTTCTCACTGGCTAAGGCCCTGCTGCAGTAAAGCAACAACTTGAGCGGTTTTTTCTGATGTTATATCCATAGTGGTCGTAAATCGGCGATCATAACTTGCGTAGGTATGTTCAGGTCAACGTCTGATAAGCAACTGATAAGTGTGCACTGCTTGCAGGGAGTTATATAGGGGGTTGCAACGCGTCCGCGCGGCTACCGCACGAAGCGCATTTTCGATACTTACACGGATATAACGATATAAAAAAAGTATCTGAACGAATTTAAATGACAGTGGTGTTATTTTAAAGCCTAAAGATTAAGCTTTAAAGCAATATACAAAATTATTTTTCAAAGACCAGCCAAACTTAATAATTAAGTTCAAAATATAAACACTGACATACACTTTTTGCATTTTTGAAAAATACGCGTAAATAATTTATTTGAAAGTATCCTAAATTAAATGTGATTTATGGGCAATGAAGACGCACGCTCGCGTATGTACGAGTCAGTGCACGGAGCTTTTGACTACTATTTACCTCCTTAATGACACACTCGCTACTAAGTTGTTAACTACGACGCGAATTATAATTCCAATTCCAATTTTCCCTTCATACTTTAAACGGGCTTAGGACCGTCATAATAAATAAAATAAAAAATACATTTCATCGACGACTGGAATAGATGCTATGCAAATAAAAAGTTCTGCACACCTCAAATTAAATAATATATTTACTCCCACACAAAAGACAGTACGAAATACAAGTTTAGACTACAGAGCGAGGGAAAGAGGTGAAGAATAAATGTAAACAATTAGTTGTAGAAAAGATAGTTGAGTTGGAAGGCCAATGATAGGTTGGCGCAATTTAAATAATGATTACTCAGGCGGCGCGAGCACTGAAGGCGTTTAAAAGCGGATTAGCTGGCGCTGGCCGGTAAAAACGAAGTCACCCGGACGGCTACGAAGGCAGTGGAATGGTGCTGAGCATTTCCGACCTCAACCGACACTAACATCGCGTCGGTGCGTAGGTACGCTGTTCAATAAACATATTCAAAACTGACAGAAATTGTATATTGTTGTATTCGTTGCATTACTGACGTAACCGATGACTAACTTTATTATGGCATATTTAAACATTGGAATCAAGTATTTACAACTATTAACAATTTAAAACGATTAACTATTTACATCTTAAATATGCAATCACTTAAAATAAAACTAACTTACTGGTATTTTAATAGGTGTTCAAAATGAAGTCCATTTCTCACAATGCACAGTTGAGCACGTTTCCTTAAATTATTTTTCACATTAATTCCATGTATCTGAGCACTTTTCACTTCCGTGAATGCAGCAATTATTTTGCTACAGAGGTTGTCATAGCTTTGGGCCTCTTCGACTTAAACTTGTCTCTTTATTTCACCCCATAAATAAAAGTCTAATGGTGTAAGGTCCGGTGACCTTGCAGGCCATGGTATAGGACCGCCACGCCCAATCTACCTATCTTCGTATTCGCTATTCAAATAATCAAGCAAAGCACTTGAATAGTGAGACGGAGCACCATCGTGTTGGAAATAAAATTATTTAGTAACACTAAGGAAATCTTGAATAACACCTTGTAACATGTCCAAATAATTAACACCCATTAATCGTCTTTCAATGAAGTATAGTTTTAAAAGTCTAGTTTTAAAAGTATTTCAGAAGAAAACAGGCCTACTTCAATAGCTTAGTTAATTCTCAAGCTAAAAATAGCAAAACGTTTTGGAAAATTTGAAGGAAAAATTTTGGTTGACCCTCGAAAGACAAATCCTTGCCTCCCATTTCAATGACCCAAACAAAATTAATGATCACTTTTGAATATCCGGGAGACAACGTAGTTTCAATGAAGACATGTTATTTTTGAATATAATAAATTCAATACAGAGGTATTTAAATTAGCTCCTGTAGGTGCAACAGATGTTTCTAAATATATAATGTCCATAAAATAGAATGCTGTTGGACATGATGGAATTAACAGAGATATGATCTTACTCTCTTCCTTGCACTCTGGATGCAATCACGGCTATAATTAATAAGTCAATTATGACTGGTATAGTTCCTGATAAGTGGAAGGAGACACTAGTGACCCTAATACCCAAAATGAAAACCCAGTTGAGTTAAAAGATCTTAGGCCCATTAGCATTTTGCCATTCCTTGCTAAACTGCTGGAGAAAGCTATTTGCGAACAATTAACTAAATTTGTTGAAGCGACTAACATCTTGCCTCATTTACAATCTGGGTTTCGCAAAGGACGTGGCACAGCGACTGCTTTACTCGATGTCACAGACAACATATTAGCTGAACAAGATTCCGGTCACAGTACGATCCTAACGCTATTAGACTATTCCCGCGCTTTTGACTGCCTAAATATTCCCCTGCTGCTAAGCTGTCATATTATGGTTTAGACAAAATTCGGTCAAGTGGTTCAGTAGTTACTTGATTAATCGGTGCCAGTCAGTAAAATTGGTAAGGAGTGATGGGTCTAATATATGTTCTCACCCTAGGCTTATTAATCGTGGTGTTCCTCAGGGTTCAATACTTGGTCCACTTCTTTTTATAATTTATTGTGCCGACCTTGTTAAAGTTATAAAATATTCTATATACCACTGTTACGCTGACGATGTGCAGTATACGTGTCAGCCTCACCAGATAAGTTACCGCAAGCTGTGATACGGCTTAATGATGATCTGGACCGGATTGCTGACTGGTCAATGCGGAATGCTCTTGTTTTAAACCCCTCAAAGTCAAAATATATAGTCATGGGCACAAAGGCGCAAATAAGTAGAATTTGTGGTATGCTAGACGTTAAGATTCATGGTACACATATATTGCGCGTGGATGAAGCTAAAAACCTTGGTATAACCTTCGACAGTAATCTCAGATTTGAAAATCATGTCCTTAATATGGTAAAAAACTGTTTTTATCGTCTAAAGGTATTATACCATATCCGTGACCAACTATCTGTACCGTCACGCATTACTCTTTGCGAGTCATTAATTTTATCTCGGCTTAACTACGGAGATGTTGTTTATGGACCTCGAATTTTCAGCAAAACAAAGCGACTAATACAGCGCGTGCAAAATGCATGTTGTCGGTTCTGTTTTGATGTCCCCCCCAGAAGTCACATTACTCCTTTCTTGAACACTGCTTCCATGCTCAACATGGACTCACGTAGAGAGCTACATTTAGGAGGGCTTGTTTTTAATGTCATTAAGTTTAAAAAACCAGAGTACCTGCATGTAAAGTTAAAATTTGCTAAGCAAAATTCCGGAAAACAATTGAGGTCCATAAGATCAGCACTCCTGTATCACAGCCATAAAACAGCAGCATTTACTGGTAGTTTCCGATATATGGCAGCGAAGTGTTGGAATAACATCCCACCACCTATAAGAAATCTTAATACCAATTACAATTTCAAAAATAAATTCAAAACATATCTTCTAGATAAACAAAAACAAGGTATTCCCAAACACTTTGTTTGCCAGCTATAAACCACGGTATTTTTTCTCTCTCTCTCTCTCACTCATCATGGCTGTCTAAGCCGTTTAGGTACTACCTTTAATTTTTACGCAAACTTACACACTTACACGCCCCTTTCAGTAATATTACTAAATTAAACCAAAGATGCAAATTGTAGGGCTGAAAGGACACATCATTCAAATATACATATTTACACTGATTAACTATTGTGCTCATTTTCTTCTCGTCATCTCGTGGGTAATAGCTGAAAATCAGTGTTTGCTCTCTGAGCAATATTAATCGCTGAGCTAGGACCCATTTGTTAAGCTGCAACACACATGTACATTTAGATTTTAAGTTGTTGTAAATTATTTTTTTCGTAATATGTTACTTTGTACTTAGTTTAGTTACTGAATTTACGTGTGTGATTGGAGAAACAAATAAATGCTTTATCTATCTATCTATCTATCTAAGTACGGGCCCTCAATTATGTTATCAATAATTTCAGCTCAAACATTTAAACTAAATCGCACTTGATGATAACTATCTTTTATAGCGTGTGGGTTATATACTGCTACACACTACACGCGTAAATAGAACTTCGTCAGTCCACATAATGTTAGTATTATCAATTTTTGACACTAACCATTCACAAAAATGTTTTCGAGGTAGACCATCGTTAACATTCAGTGTTTGCACATGTTGGTAATGAAATGCGTGATATCCAGAAGAATTCAGTAGTTTTCACACGTAGTACTGGCTGTGACAAGTAATACTACCTACGAAAATTTAAAAATAGGACACCCAAGAGGTCACGGTCAAGTCAACACTGTCGGCCGGCCAGGTGAACGTACCCAGCGGTGTAATGGAAGGAAATGGCGGGAGAGTGTTTGTTTTACCGAGTCAACACAACTATTAGACACCTACCTAATCTGTAACCGAGTGCGAGCGCCGAACGCCACCAACTGCTTCCGAACTCAACTTCCCTTACGAAAGTGTGCGTGCGTATTTATGAATGACAAGCAATTAAAATAATGCATTTCCACACATTTTGAATATAAAGGATAAAATGTTTTTCACCTTTCGCTTATGTTATCTATTCTGAACCTTCTCTGCAAATTTGGCCGGTTATTGCAAAATAACCCTGTATGTTGTAAATATTACTCAAGGCATTTTTGAAAAATGTTACACTTTGTATATTTTGTAGGGGTGAGTCGATTCATTTGGTCACGAGTGTAGTTTTATTGTATACATAGGAACGCGTGAACTTTATAATTTGACAGAAAGAATCGCCTGCGTATGGCTACTCATTTCCGGTCCGCCGGTGGTCCGTGTTGCTTTATTTACGGCTAATAGCCGAAGTGCGGTTACACGTAGTTGCAGCCGGCTAACAACTAGATGAAACCGATTCATTACTAAAACTAGATATGACCGGTTGCTTTCGGAAAACTAGATATAGTAGAATCCGAATAATAATTAAAATGACTATGAATTCTAAAAACTTTGTCAAAAATACGAAATCACATTTTTTTGTTACTTTGAGTTGTTATCCGAAAGATGCTGCTGCCCATCTCACAGAATACCAGCTTGAAATAGCACATTAATTTTGCTATTAGTATATTAATGTTTCGTAGATAACCCGAGTACCTTTTTACAGAAAACGAGGCATTTTATCTTAGTTCTCAAGGGTGCAGCGACACATTCTGCATTTTGATTCCCAATCGGGGATAAATGTAGATGTCCATGGACTACAGCATCCACTTAATATCAGGTGGACTGTGTATTAGTTTGTTACCCGTATTCTATAAAAATATAGTCCCCCTCGTGCAAAAAGAGTGTGAAATTTTTATTAAGATTTTTGATATCGAGTGGGATATCACTAGACAGATTATTTTTAAATAAACAAGTTTTAGTTAATTTAGTTATACAAAGTTACTTTTTGAAATTCCAAACAGCTTAGTGACTCGCAACTTAACTTTTTAAAATAATTTAAATAATAGAACCGTAGTAGTATTTGCATCTTAGAAAATATTAGAGAGAATTTCTGCAGCGGAACCCTATCACGCCTGACTTAGCCAATTTTTTACTAAATTTTTTATTGATATAGGTATAATAATATGATAAACTAATTGTGCATTATTTTATTCGTTAATTCATTCGATAATTCTGTATGAAAAATTATAATTCAAAATAGTCAAAAACGAATTAAAAATCAACATGAACATACAATTAAAAATGTTTGAAACGCCTGCCGGCGCCAGAGAGAGGTGTTGCAGTGGCGAGAGCGACTGGAAAGCTGCCTCCGGTTTTACTTTTTATTTTTTATATTTAGAACACGGCACTCTTGTTCTCAGCCTTCGTTGGATCTAGATTTGTAGATTAGAACGGTATTAGCATTTGGCAGACAACAAATTGGGAAAAAAATTAGAACAGTGTTATATTTTAAAGAAAAATCGTATCATGAGTCGGATGAGGAAAAAGACACATACTTCTCTTTATTAAACGGCACTTTGAAAATGTGGAAGAAATTTTTATGGTATAAACTAATCTGCTTTTCATGCTTTTTTATATTTTATAGCTCAACAAGAGCCATCACTTTTGAGAGATTCCCCTTTAACTTTATTAGTCTGTAACAGTCCATTGTCTATAGTCCGTAAAAGGCCCATGTTTAGCACATAGGTTTTTCCTATATAAGTGATTTGCCATCACCGCTAGGCTTTGCAGGTGAATTGAGGATCGCAGTACCAAGTCGTTCGTTGCTTGACGCTCCTCTTAGTATTTGAAATTAGTACAAACGAGATTGTAATACCGCACTTTATCTGAGACCATGATGACTAATTGCTCTATAACCAGAATAATCGCAGAAATTAGTGGCAGCGTGTGCTCAGTGGTGGAACGTAAATAGGCTGTAACTTTAAGCTACTTTAAAGTTGCAATCAACAGTTGTTCAACAGAAATAGGCAATTTAATGAGGAATGTTTCTGATATTTAATAAATTTTTAACATTTTAAACAGATTATCAAAATTTAAGGTAAAAGTAAAAGAATAAACATGCCACATGAAACAATAAATTAATTTAATAAAGCCCCTAATTCAGAATCTATTATTGGAAATCATTTTATTCTCTTTAGTGCTTACACAATTAATAAATATTAAAAAAATTGACCTTATTGAGTGGACTAAGGAATATCATAAGCTAATATCTAATTAACTAAATTGTTATCTAAATAATTACATTGAAAAGGTCATCCCCTATTTTTCTAGTCTTAGGGACCCGTGAAATATAGCCTAATAACTCAAATTCAAAATTTAAAAAAACCCCGAAAAAACAGCTGATGACCTTGAAACGGCTGAACCGATTTTGATAAAACATGTCTAAGAACTACCGATAGAAAACCTGCTTTTAAATAAAAAAATCGCGCCCAAATCGGTTCACCCGTTTAAGAACCACGGTGCCACAGACAGACACACAGACAGACAGACAAACACAGCGGTCAAACTTATATCACCCCTCTTTTTGCTCGGAGGTTAAAAAGAATCATTAATATCGGTTAACAATTGGCAAAGACGTTGAAACATACATACAAAAAAAAAGAACATAAATTCCTTTTTTAGAATTGAGAACATCCTTCTTTTTTTGAAGTCGACTAAAATTGTCTTTGCCAATTTGTGACCTAAAATTCTCTTACAGATATGATGACAGATATGACAGATATGATACAGATATATAAACTTTCAATTGTTTCATATAACTGTAGTAGAGACTTAGCCGTAGCAAAAAGTAAACAAGATATAAAAATAAATTGAATATTGAGAGATACATGTCATTTCTTTTGAACCTAAAAATACTACTATCGACTATGTCTAGATGAACGTTACTATGCTTAATCTCATCGTAATCATACATACATAAACAGTCACGCCTGTCACCCAGAGGGGTAGGCAGAGACTACGGACTTCCATTTGGCACGATCCTGGCACACCTCTCTCGCCTCCTTTACATCCATATATCTACGCATACACGCTCGTCGGTTAAGGGTACTCCTAATCTGGCCTTTTTTCAATATAACGCCAATTTGGTCGATAAACCTTCATCTAGGGCGTCCCTTACCGACTCTGCCGTTCACTTCTGCAACATAAATTTGCTTTATCACTCTTTCCTCGTTCATTCTTTCTACATGACCAAACTTTTTCTTTTCAATCCCGTTGTCGAAATCACGGAACATTTCGACAACAGGATTGAAAAAGAAAGTGTTATTCTTGTGTACGTCTAACCTGAAAATTCTTTGAACACGTTGTCGTACACCGGAATTGAAATTAATTCGTCTTAGTAAATGTGGGCAATCAATATAAAAATGCACAATCTTCATCTCGTCTCCACAAATATAAGCGTTGGACGTTAAAGAAATATGTAAAAATATATATAGCTGCATATATAACTATCACAGTAATATATAGCTATATATTTACTTTGACTCTGACGTCCAATTTCTAAAATGTAAATTGATTTCAGTCGATATTTATACTGGATGACTTTTTACCGCGAGAAAAAGTTATTTATAAATATATTCATTAAGTCGTTTTTAAATATATTTTTTAAATAAGCTTTTTATTTTTGAAATAATAAGAAAGCTATTAATAATTAAGAAATTCAAATCAATCAACCCATCCTATTTTACTTGTGGCAAGTATTTTCATGAATTTATTACACCTTGACCTGGAACCGACTACTAATTAAAAGTTTACCTTTAATTAGTAGTTTATATAGATAAGTACTTACAGCAAATTAATTATATAATAATTTGCCGGCGTCTATCTTTCCGTCCGAATACAATCTGGGCGTCTTCAAGGTAAGAGTGAATAGGCTCTTGTTACGCTAAGACAGTGCGATTTACCATCTAGGGCTGCATCACCACTTACAACCAGGTGGCATTGTGGTCAAGCACTGGCTTATAAAAAATTGAAAAAAAATGTTAATTAAAAAAACAACAAATTTCAAAAATATTTATTCCATATGCTTAACTTTGTTCACATATTACACACTTTTTTAGCCTTTATAGTAATGTAAACTGTATGAATGATCTTTAAGTACACAAATTTGTACATTTAAAAAATAATAAAAAATTGTTTCTTGTTTCGAATCAGTTTTTAAAAAAAATATTTTAATTTATATAATATCAAAATAATATTTTTTTACTTAACGGTTTTAGTTTCAGGTGATCTGAGGAAAAACAGCATTCTGATAAATCAATCAAACTTACTTAGACTAATTTTAATCAACCTTGACTATAATATTTTAAGTAGGTTTCTGTTATAGTTAGTATGGTGCGTTGCGTAAACAAGAAAAGCGGCATTACGTGATTACACGTGGGAAGGCTGCCTTTTGTAATGAGAAAGCAGAATGATCTTTCTCTTGACTCTCGCTTAAGGTCACGTTTGTGACTGTAATGTAATAATTTTGTTTGGTATAAATGTAATTTGATAAACGCTAGATGTTTCTGCTAGAAGCGTGTTGTCAAAAGAGAAACTTGTGCTACATTGCCTTTAAAATAATAGCTTTTAAAGATTCTTTGAAACATTTTTTAATTAACTTTACAAAATTTTAGAAACATTTTATGTGTGTTACAGTGAGTCACTGGATGGCTTAGATTGGACCCGGTAGATGGCGATGTTGTCGAGATCAAGAAATCACCCTTGCGAAACCATTTATTTTATCAGCTTTTCGATTCTACATAAAATCTGCATGTTTTTCTGATAAACTATAGCATAGATCACCCCTAGCATTGCTCTCTTATCTGTTAGTCAAGTTTCATCAGTTCAATTCAGCCATTCTAAGGATAAGCCCGGATAGACAGACAAAAATAGTTATTCACATCGTAATAGCATGCAAATAACCCCAGCGCTTAATAGAAACCAGTTATTTCAATATTACAGACAGAAATTTAAATTTTATTTATATGTATAAATATTTATATCTTACTCGTAACAAAAAATCCCTGTCAGACTAGAACTAGAATGCTTTTGAGCAACAATATACGCATTTTCAAAAAATTTGTTTCGAAAAAACATTTTACTTACCGTGAAGTGGTGGTGTAAGAATATCCACTACCCCATGTTATCCAGTGGGTGTCCTAAGGGGCGACAGAGGGAAACAAATCAGGAGATGGGCAGCAGCGTCTTCCTAATAAAGACTAAAAATAAAAACCTGCGGTTGACACGCTTAGCAAAATGGCAACTATGGCAAATATGCCTACTATGAGGCAATCTATGGGTAATGCCTATGTTCAGCAGTGGACTTTGATGAGTGATTTTACTGTAACGGTAATTCTGTCTACGACTTCAAATAACCTTAAAATGATTATGTTAGAAGTAGTACCTAACAATAGTCGAATAATGGATTCTACTCAACGATGTTTAGTTCAAGATGTATACCCTAAGCCCCAGTGACGTCACATGATGTCGATCGGAGGACTCGCAGCGATTTTCAGTGACGAAGCACAGGCTCCTGGCATATTACTTTATGATTTGTGTTATAGGCCAGATTGCGGGCGATCGGCGACTAACCACCGACGCAACAATGATGGCTTATAATTTACCGTTCACCAGATGTCGCTAGTTGGGACTGAGGTGAAGTTATTTGTTACACAGTGTTACCATATGTGAAAAGTTGTATTTTAAATAAAAGTTTTTTGGCTTCTTGTATAATTTTTTTTGCACATTGTTTAACTAACTTTTTTAATATTTTTCATTTAGGAATAGGTATATGTAGACTGGTTTATCCATTTTTAATCGACTTAATATAATAAATATATAAAATTTATTATATATTTATTATATTGAACCTGATTAGCTATTCAGTGCAGTGTCAATGTCAGTAGTTTCCAGTTATTTAATGTACAAACGTACTAGATACTGTCTTTAATATGAATAACATTAACATTTTAATTTATAATCGTTAATTAGCGCTTATTAAGAATTAATTATTCATATACCTGTCTCTTTCTATTGTCATTGAAAGGAAAAGAGAGAGCAACTTTAAGAATTGGCTAATGTGGATTTTTAGGTCCGAGATAAATACTGTCAGTCAAAAGCTGTGTAGCGAACACAGACTAACAAGTAGATTCTACGTAGCGAATTCGTGCCGTGGCTTTATGAGTCTAAATATTTTTTTTGTTAATTAGCAAACATTTAACGATTTGACCTCTAGCTCTAAAGTTAATAAGATAAAGTTACAGCTTGTATTCGTCCCACCGCTGGACTTTACATGTCCTGGAAATATTTTATTCCTCAGACAGGTTTCTTCACGATGTTTTCGGCACTTTAAATTACAATTAACAATTTTATTGCTGCCGACGGGTATAACCCGGGTAGTATGCGCATTGTAATTTTTTTTTCGGCAAGCGCTTAGCCGCTCAGATAATCACGTCTCTTTCTATCGTTAGTCAGGTACCCTGATTACAAGCCACACTATATCTACATCTATCTAGTCTACACATATTACATAACGTCCGATCGTTTAATATTATGATTTGCAAAAAAATGATTCTACCTAACAAATCGTATACATTGAATAATAATCTGCAATTACGAAAACCGGATGCCGCTTTCCCCTAGCGTACAGCGTATGTCGTAACATTATTAAATGGTTGGTTATACGTACACTTCTCTTCCGAATTGTTGTGTATATATTGTGATAACTCGTAGTTCACGCTTATCCGTGATCTGTCATTTAGGAACACCTTTGTTTATCAAGAATTTTTAAGTTCTGTTGGATTCTATTCAATCTGTACATATTTTAAAGATTAATAAAAATCAAAAATTTTGTCGGACTGCTTAGCATTATTTTCTACGTAATTTTCGTTGACATAAAAAAGTGTTATTAAACTATTAAGGGCAAAAATAGAGGAGAGAATCTCCTCTCTTCTCCATTTTACGGTCCTTTTCCAACACACCTTACGACACGATAAATACTTGGAGCTCTTTCCGGCGGTGTTTCATCGCTTTTTATTCCACAGCTATGCGCCCACATCTATTTGGATGTTTTCAGTCTAGAGAACCGGAGACCCTTGTTACTAAATGAAGCATTTCATTTTAGTCTTCAAGGGCGATAACGCATCTGCATTTTGATTCTTAATTGAAGATAGATCTAGATGTCTATAGGCCACAGCATCCACTTACGATCAGGTGGACTGTGTGCTCGTTTGTCACACATATTCTAAAAAAAATCCTCGTATTGTTTTCTTTTGGGCCGCTACGCGTGCGAATACTTCTGTATCATTTTCATCTAGGTTGCGGAAGTATGCTTGTCCGCTTTCTATGCAGTGCGTTTATCGTTTCCATATACAAATCAGAGCAATCCTAGAGATGGTCTTGGCTTTCCTTTAGACTGAAATATTCCTGAAGACGTTCGTGACCAACTAGGATTAATTAAGAAATGTCACCTTTTCTCATAAGCATGTTAGGAAAGTTTGCTGTAATAGCCTCGTTTAGCTTTGTTCGTGATTATCAGATGTTCCACTTTCATTTTAGACACTGCTACAATATTTATTGAACATTTTAGGGTTTAGTAGCTAAATGGCGAGCGGTAAATAGTTAGCGGCAAAAATATATTGCAGGAGTAAAAATTATGTGACCTCCCGATCCCGTTATCAGTTTATGTGAAATTTCATTAGTAAATATTTGTAACATTTCAGTGCACTGTACTTCGTAACAGTATAACGGTAGATGACTGTCTCATTTCAAAGTAACTGTGAATTGGCAAGGCACAGGCGCGGCGTTTCGCATCCTGGCCATCCATGACTATAGCAACAACAATAGCATTAGAAATTTGTAGCAAATACAAATGTAGGTGGTTGTTTTTTCAACATAAGTAAAGAAAGACTCCAAAACTATCTAGGAGTTCTATCAAATCCTAAAAACTGGTGAAATCGACGTGTAAATGTACAGAAACATTGTCCACATTTTGCCACAAATGGCACGCGTTGTCATGAGTGCATGACGAGCCATAAATCTACGATACACAAAATATTTATAACGTTTCATTTCAAAAGGCCCTTAAATGGATCACTGCGTAAAAGTCATGCCATTAGTTGACATTATAACCGTAAACACTTATGTTTTTATACCTACGTAGTACTATATAATATGTACCTTAATCTTAAATATTAATCTCAAATTTCTGTATTTCCAAAAAAATCCACAAGGTAAGCGAAAACAGGAGAAGATTGTTGGAAAGACATACGGAGTCAAGGTGGACAATATTTAAAATTATCTGCTTCTTCATCAGCGCGTACAAGTCCAATGCTGAGATGCTGGAATTTTCAAGTTGGATTTACCTACATACACCCATAGGCGCCTATTACGCCACCCGCGGGACGAAATTGGGCGATGGATATTCTGATGGATGGATATACGCTGTCACGATATACGTTGATATACGTTGGGCATTTATCGTACCTAACAAAAGTGCAGTGTTCTAGGTAGTTTAATTTCTGCCGCCAAGCAGCAGTGTGTTGCTGTATTCCGGTCTGAAGGGTATAGAGAACCAGAATAATTACAGGCTGTGGGGAATTCCATTTTAGTACTCAGAGGTGACAACGCTCCTCTAACCATCTTTATTTGAAGTTTGTTGCAGGTCTATATATGCTACAGTGGCCATTTACCATGAGGTGAACTGTAAATTCGTTTGTCACTTCAATTTTATATAAAAAGGTGCATGATTTCAATTAGAGTAGTGCATAAGTCCTAGTAGAGTACGTGGTAGAGCCCTGCCTTAGCTATATTAGTTGTAGCACGAATGGGTGGACTAGAAAGAGGTAGGACCACGCTCTCACAGAATATCAGCGTAAAATAGCGGCATTGTCTACACTCACTATACGAAACACAGCATTTTTCTACTGTTTTATGTTGGTTTTCTGCGAGAACGTGGTCCTACCCGGTCGAACCAACCCATATGTACTGCATTAATAATATTATAAAGCTGCAGCGTAGCTCTACTACGTATTAAAAAGAAATTGACGTACTTACATCCCAGTTCATCGAAAAATTTTGATTTGTGTCTGCTTGTATCTAAATTGACTTCCTCATTATCACCTTTTAATGTAATTTCCACTTGAGTATCACTTTTAGTCGCTTTGTCACTATGTTTATACACTTTAGCATCACTTTTATGAATCACTTCTTGTAAATTCACTGGTACCCAAAGTTTATTAGCTGATTTGTATTTTAAATTTTTTAACAGTCCGTTATTGTCTAAAACTGTTATATCTTCATAATGATTAACGACATCCGATTCTTTACCGACGCCTTTCAAAATTTCCGAGTTTAATTTATTTTCATTTAAAAGTCGTAAAAGTCCCGCGTTTCCATTATTGTGTATCATGTTTTTACTATCGAACAAATTTTTGTTTACTACATCTGTGTTTTCTTCTGCACTGTCGCAATTAACATGTGCTAACTTTTAATAAATGAATAAATATCAATAACTTAGCAGAGGAAATTATAATGTTATTCATCATAGAGCCTTATGGGTATTTGTTTAAGTTTAGACACAAAATAAAGTCCTAATTTTTTAGTAATAGTGGTATGGACAAAGGAACACACAAAATGTATATCAATGACTTGCCTTACAAAATTCAGTAGTCATTCATCACATAAAATAATATTTAAAAACACAGTAAATTTAAGAAAATTAAAAAAAATTGTAGTACACTTTTCTATGCTTAGTATCGGAAAGAAGTACTGAGATAATGAGTGTTCTTACAGAAACATCTTAGGATAGAATCGATACTTTTACAAGTGACGAACTATTGATAGGAGAGTTACAGATTTATATAAAAAAGCGAAAGTGCACGACGGCCGCGAAGCTGAGAGGCGGTTTTGCGAGTGGTTAAAATTCGATCGTTGACAACTAAGTTTGGAGAAATGTGGTTACATAACTGTTTATAACAGCTAAAAATATATTTGCCTCCTCAGAAACAATTAAAAACTTGTTAAGTGGTCCTTACTACGGAATGGACCATTAAGACGCGTCTACTGTAGCCGAATGTAGCTCCTTAAATATAAACGTACAACATACATACGTACATAAACTAATGGAAAAATATAGTTGGCTGTGCCGTTGACACTATCGTGTTAAGCGTGACGGCTAGGATGAAATGGATAAAAAATGTTTTACAGTTCACTACGAATGATTTTCTGTTAGAATTCATATTCACGCATAGGAACAATATTATAATTCACATTGACTGATTCATGACTGCCTCGTTAGTCTAAGTAAAGCGATTGCTGTTCATGAGGTTACGGGTTCAAATCCCTGTTGGGCCAAAATCAGTTATTGGGTTTTTCTGACAAGAATCTCTCAGAAGCAGCCCGGATTCAGGAAGTTGGCGTTGTTTCACTCCCGTGGCTCGGAAAGCAAATAAAGCCATTGGACGTGCGCCTGATCTCTCTCCGGTTGTGTCGGATGACCGTCCTATCGGACTATACAAATACCAAATTAATTTATTTCTAAATTAAGAGTAAATACACAATTTTTTATAGTAGTTTTGATTCGTCATTTTCAGACTTAACAATTGTTTATTTGTTTGCCTGTGGCCCCACACTAAGCTTGACTCGTGGGTACATGCAACAAAGCTTACTAGTAAGTCAGATCAAATGCTAAGGCAAAGCGCGTGTCAGTCTGCCAGTTATTACTTAAAGTTACAAAATATATAAATATAAATCCTTTTTTATCGTTTAAATAATGGTCGAACCAGTGGATATTGATACGTAAAAGTGATGCGATTTTGTGTATTAACTGTCTGTGCATGTGTTTATTTATTTATTTATTTAGGCACCAACAAGATATAAGCTTTACAATTTTTTATAAAACACTTATTCATAGAACGAAACATGCAAACAAGCTTTATCTTAATTATAGGCAACCATGGCTAGGTAAAAATAACAAGAAGTAGGCTATAAAAATACAAAATACAAAAGAGATACAAAAAAGCTTAAAAAAAAAGAAAAGGGAAATTGTGAAGGGAACTTAATAGCTAGATTGTATTTGATAGTGAATTTAAATATGAATATTATCATTTTTAATTATTGATTATCTATTTTTTTCTATTCCTATTTTTGGAGTACAGATAAGAACAGATTTTCCGCTTAAATTTTGGGAGACTAAGTGCTAAATCGATATCCAATACTTTGCTAATTAAATTGTACTGCTTCTGTAAACGGTTTACACAGGAAAAATGTCCTAAATTACTTTTGAAATTTTTAGGTCTAAAAAGCGTGTATTATTTTTATAGAATAAGGGTGACAAACGAGCACACAGTCCACCTGATGGTAAGTGGTCGCTGTGGCCCATAGACATCTACATCTATCTTTGTTTGCGAATTTAAATGCAGATGCGTTGTCAGCCGTGAGGACTAAGATAGAATGCCTCTTTTCCAGTAAAAAGGGTCTCCGGTTCTCTACACTCACCATACGAAACACAGCAGCATTAAGCTGCTATTTTACGCTGGTATTCTGTGAGAGCGTGGTCCTTCCCCGGTCGAGCCGACCCATTCGTGCTACAACTATACTATTAATATAGCTGCAGCATGACTCTACTACGTAAAAATGTATTTAGATATTCGCGGAAACTTATAGGGGGTATAGAAATTCACTAGGCTAAGGAGTTGAGGACAGTCAAGCGCACTGTTGACCAGCTTGTGCAATAACATGGAATAAGGTAAGTCCTCCATTAAGTCGATCATTGTAAGAATGAAAAACAATATGCCACAGAAAACGTTTTTGTATACTTTCAATTCTTTTCTTATGAATTTCATACTGAGGTGTCCAAATGCTACTACAATATTCTAAAGTCGATCTTATGTAAGAATAATAGATTAGCAGTTTTGTTGATGTCTGCCTAAAGTTCTTACAATTACGAAGGAGAAAGCCTAAAGTTTTAAAACACTTTTTAACAATTTTGTCAATATGGGCACTGAAGTTCAGCTTAGAGTCAATGTAAACCCCAAGGTCTTTTACTAGCTCTTTCTTTATTAAAAGTTGATTATTGAGGAGGTAAAAAGCAGGGTTACAATTTTTTCTCCTCGTGAAACGAATGTGGTGACATTTACCAACGTTTAGAAAGATTTTGTTCAAAGAACATGATTTCTCAAAGCGTAGCAGATCCTGCTGCAAAAACGCAGGATCCGTTCTATCGTCTCTGATGGGTTTTACTATTTTTAGATCATCTGCATATAAAAAAAAATCTGAGTATTTAAAGGACAACCTAACATTGTTGATGAATATGTTAAAAAATATAAAAGCCCGAGATTTGAGCCTTGTGGGACTCCTGATGACACGATATATGCATTCGATTTGTAACCATTTAGAACAACTTTGAACGTGCGATTTGTAAAATAAGAATTGCACCACTTTGATTTCGATGTTGTTATACACCTCAAGTTATTTTGTTCGCTTAGGCACCTTAAGAACTTGAGTTAACGTCGTCATCGACTGTCTCAAGTTACCGCAACATAATGTGAAAAATTTCTTATTACTTGAGATTAGCAAAAATACAACAGTAGCGAACCCATTACCACGATGTAATGTAGGAGGAAGTCAAATGAGAAGGAGAGACGCGTTGCCGTTATTTGAATTTTAGTAAGACTATCCTACTAAATACAAATGTCGTATGGGCTGTGGGCTACCACATCACACCTCCCACCAACAAAATAATAATAAAAATATTATTTTTTTGATTCGTAATGCACTATTCCTCATAAGTGAGTAACATATGTATTAGATTCTCAAGTTAGGATAGGGCCTCATTAAGTTTATTGTAAACCATAGACTTAGAATATACTGGCGTATAGACCACCTGACAGCCCGAAAACGCGTGACCAATTTTGATTTGTCATTGTGTGCGTTAGCTAGTGATGTATATTTTACTTAAAAGGACTATCGAAAATGATTGTTAAGGAAGCGGTAAAAAGATTGTAAAAAATTGTTTAGTGCATGAAGTTGAATAACTTCAAAAATTAACTGAATTTTACCATGATAGTTCTAAAATAATTAAAAAATATTCATATAACATGTTCCTGGGAATAAGCTGAACCTACCTGCCTTTTGTTGGATTTTAATTCAAATGTATAAAATCCCAGGTGACTTTACCGAAAAACTTAAAAAAACTCCCCAATAATCAGATCAGAATGTTGTATTTTTGAGCTATGATCTTTCGAGAAAAATATTTACTGCCGTGGGCAGTTTCCCCGGAATTTATTTTTTAACATATTGTTAATATAAATAGGTCGATATTTAACTAAGTATATACCTATTTATATTTTATATATTTTATAAAATGTTTTGATGGGGAAACAAAAACGAGGACACGGAGTACATAATGGCTGCTTTATTTTTCATATAAGTATTACTTGTGATAATTACAAACATTTAATAAATAATAATTAAATAGATTATAGAAGTTTATTTTAACATTCGACTTAAGTATGAATGTAAACTTAATAATTTAAGGAAGGAAACTTGTAGGAATCAGTTAAATAAAATTGCTCTGTTTAAAGGCCAATATGTTTATGAGGCTTCATCATGCTTCATGTTTATATTCTTTCATCTGTCCCTGAAAAGTATAAAGTAATAATAAACTTATTATCATTTTAGTTGCATGAATTTTAAAACATAAAGAAAAGAAAGAAAGAAAGAAAGTGCACTAAGTGTCTGAGGATACAGATGCACCCTCTATTCTCTCAATCTCGGTATGTTAAGAAAATGGTCACTCATTCATGGACTGACCGCGGCAAGTGCAACTTAATTTCACAGATCTATTGATCTGCGCAGCTATTACTTAACCACGAGTTCCTCTTCTCTACGACTAACGCTGTAGGGGATGAACCACGCTATATAACCCCTCGCGACAATGTCGTCGGCCATCAAGCATGAATCGGGCATTGACCGTTGTGAGTATCAAATACTATGAAATTTATACTATCACGTCTCATGCGCGGTCGTCTAGTAGCGCTTGAGGAACATTACTAAATATCTATACCTAACTACGCTAAAAGTTTTATCGTTATGATTTGGGAATATAATCCAAAGTTCCGAAGCTCCGCTCAGCCCCTTGGGGAAAATAGCATGATGCTATGAATATTGTACTAGTGTGACCGTGAGGCTGTGCGGTTGGTTAAGCAAGGTTATACATTTATTTTGGTTGATAAATAGATACTTAGTTGGGTTCATAATGGCTTAAAGAGGATAATCTCAAGATTTTTTTGTCTTTAATGTACTACAGTTTTATAATGTATGAAAATCTGTCTCTATATTTATCTAAAGTTTTGAAAGTTATATTTTGAAGTCTTATTATAACAATATTTTACTTACTGGTACAAATAATGTAGAAATGACTCCTTTAATAAAATTGTTTTTATTCTACTTTTCTTTTATACTTCTCATGAAAAGTTTGCTGCAAATTGTTGAGTTCTTCTTTGCATTCCAACCAACCCGTCCAATGAACCTTAACCACTTTTTCTAATTATAGAATCCGGAGGGAATCTCTTTGAAAAACGGCAAAATAAAATTACATTTTAGAACGCAAACCGAGGATTTATTTTCTTGTTGTGTAGGCAAGTCTATCGATTCATTATAAACATTCAAGATAAATATCAACATTAATTTTGATATAGTTGAGTCAATCCCTAGCGTACATGTAAAATATTTTGTATAAAAAATGTATTTACCAAATTCATGCAAATTATCAACAACGTGACTTTTTTCTTTGCAAAATATCAAAATTAACAAAATAATTGAATATATTCTATATTTTAAACAGTATGTAACATAAATTTTAACCAAAAATAAACGCTACATAACATTGACGACGTCTTGAGAATTTACCTGTGATATGTGAAATTATGAGGACTATTTCTATTATTAACAGCACAGTCACTCACGGAACAATTAACCATTTTGGAAAAAAGTTACTTACTAAAAATAACCACTATTATACTTTAAAAAATTATAAATATCTCGGAGCTATTTCTTGCGTGCCGAATTGTGCCGACCTGTCATTCAAAATTGGTTACAGAGTCATGAGATTTGGTATCCTTTTCTATCTTGCATTTTTGCCATAAGGAATTTTCTTCTCCCTTGCACACTATGTTGGTCTATACGCTAGTATATTCTAAGTCTATGTTGTAAACATAGTTAATTATAGACATTTATTTGACATAATCAAGTATTGTTGCGCATGTAATAATATTTGTGACAATTTAATCGTACGACATCTTAGTCATTTAGTTATTTATCTTGCGAACTTTAATTAGACTATCTATCCTACTAAATACAAATGTCGTGTGGTCTGTGGGCTACCACATCACAACCAAAGAAAGAAAAACATACATAAGTAAAAGAATTTTAATCTGCGCAGGCTAGCTGGTAGGAACTGGATGCGTGTAGGCGAAGACCGGGCTTAATAGCGCGCCTTGTGAGAGGCCTATGTTCAGAACGGACTGCCGCAAGTTGATGATGATGATTTGACCATAAAATGTTTTTGAAGCTATTTTCCTATTGTTTTTATTCGACTTGTTTGCGCTCTGTCAGCGGCGTTTGAAATACTGCGACATCTATAAATAAAAACTAGAAATAAAAAATTCAAAGGGTAAAATTAAAATTAACGTCTCCGTGGAGCAGCAGCTTAACTTGAGTTGCGGCGCTGTGGGCTGCGGGTTCGAATCCCGCATTAAATGAATTCGTAAAAAGAAAAAGTTACATACAAACTGAAACATTCTAATTCACCCTTTTAGGGGTTGAATTTTCAAAAAACCCTTTTGCAGCTACTCTGCTCAAATTTTGATTTATACGTCAAGCGGTTTGGGCTGTGCGTTGATAGATGTCAATCAGTCAGTCACTCAGGACATCCTCTTTCGTATAATTTAACCTCTCAGATCTTGACATTTTATTGGACAAACTTAGTCAGAACTATGGTCAAGCCAAAGAGTATAGTAGGTCAGGCCAAAGACAATTTTTTTAAATGATGGTAAATATAACTTAGAGTCATTACTATATTCTTATCCGAAAATAAAAAAAATTATCAACAATTAAAATATTGAATTATTTGTATGAAGGACAAGAGAGCGCTAGTTTAGCGCTAGTTTAGCGCTAGAAGTTGCGTAAACAAGTTCAATGGTTAAAACAGTTATAAATAACAAAACCAAACAAGTTTACTGAAAAGAAAAAAATTCAAATATTATATGTCACTTCTACAACTAAGGCAAATCTGACGAATCCCCATATGTTAAAATTCAATATCTATATGTTAAAATCAAATAACTATGAAGAAAGAAAAAGGACATAGAAACACTGATTTTCATATAAAGAAAGAAATATATAATATAATTTTATCGATATACTCAGTAGGAGCCTCTAAAAATAAAAATAAATTAAATCATAGGCATAATATACTTTATTACGCTATCTTTGACCAACGCCAGTTTTCTACCAACTTCAAACAGGACGAGGTACCAATTCGACTGTATGTTTTTTAAGTGTGTTACCTCTAACTTCTTTCTGGGTGTACCGATTTCAATGATTCTTTTTATTTGAAAACTGGTGCTTTACATGTGATCCCATATAAATTTGATCAAGGTCTGACTAATAGGTTTGAGTTATTCTTAATAATTTATATTGAAGTCGGTTGTAAAAATTTTAATTTTTAATTATTGTTGAAAACAACTTTGCCATAATGTTTACTATATATCGAAATTATAACATAAAACGTAATTTTCGCAAAATATTGGACTTTGTGGAATATGAAAAGAACAATGGCGAAATAATATGTCAAATATTTTGAAGCGTCTTGAGTTATAATTCTTAAAGGACGTAATAAAACAATATATTGCATTTTATCAAATAAACATCAAAACTAGTAAAAGCCAGAATAAAAATCACTACCTTTTTGGAAACATAATTGATTGTAATCAAATGGATATCGCTTCCGTCACTTAGTGTGACCAGTTTATAATTACTTCACTTTAGTAGTTAAAAATCATTTTAAATTCATCTTGTTGCATCTGGTTTAAGATAAAATAATATAATTATTATTGCGTTTTATATCATTTAAAAAAAAGTTACATAAGAATATTAAAAAAATATGTAGTATTTTCTTATATATTTTTGGAATTCAGATTGTTTAGTAAGAAACAATATAAATGCTATAGCAACACAATTATGACAATGTCTTAATGACGTTTTCGTTACGCGTCTCACACTGCTCTCGCGCCGTTTGTGCTCTCTGTATTTTGTGTTCTTGGTTTTGCCTTTTGATTATGCTCGTATAGTTTTCTTTTAAAAACATTTTTAAAAGAAAACTATGGCTAAACATATTATTTTGAATTCTCATTAGGCAGTGAATTCCTTAATAAGCGAGTAAATTCCTTAATAGAGAGCTTATTATGCCCCACCAGTTGATTACTCAAAAATAACCTTGAAACGGTAATATACCTAATAGTGAATATATATTAATAGAACATTAATATAAGATTAAATGACTGAAATCCTTTAGGTCAAAAACTCATTAATTGATAATATATCTTGAACCATTTCAGTGACATAACTTCACATAACCTAGAAATCTTCAAAACTCCTAACAATTATTCCTGACTTCGTCGATAAAAAAATCTTAGACAAACAATCTCAGGTAAGGATGGTGAATCGCTTTTGATACTTTTGATGTAAAGACGCTTCCAGATTACCTGACAAAAATATTTGTATGGGAGTTCGCCATTGTTCTTTGTGTTTTTACATGATTTATAGTGATAACTCACACTTTATATTTAATTTTCAGTTAATTCTGACTATTAAATATAAAGTGATACGACACAGTATTTTAAATGTAAATTTTATAGTGTATAAAATTGTTACGAAGAAAAATATAAGCAAATAATTTTTAAAAACAGTGTAATTAAAAATACTAACTTTTATATAAAAAACTAACAACAAACTTTCTTTTGTACCCACTTAATTTTTTTTAAATTTATATTTGCCTCTTACACTCACGCGGCGAAGGAAATAGACTAAACTATGTGAAGTAAACGCGACGCGTAGATAAAAGCGGGACCTCGTCATTTGAAGTAAATTCTCTTAATTTAGAGAAGCGTAATTTAGTAACGAAACTAATTCTAATAAATTTTTTATTGTATAATTGTTATAAATAACATTTAAAAAAGTATTGCTCTGAGCACTCTTAACTATGGTTCTGAATAAACGTAGTGATTATATACTCTTTGGTTCTGAGGGGTCGTTTCTAAATATTTACATACTCTTTGGAGCTTTCTACAAAGGTGACTTTGGACTCCCTCATGTGTATTTCAAAATGTTGACAGATTAAAGATATAAAAGATAAACAAAAATACCTTTCACTTCGAAGTTTTATTACTTAAAGAATCTTTTTAATTTATTTTAGAACACTGTGTAACAGTGTTCAACACTGTTAGATATAATAAAATAGAGATCCGTTATAATTTACTTATTACAGTCTTGGCCATCTCTCGTAAATGCTTTCGAAGGATTTTTCCACTAGGATTTTTTGGGATCTCTTTTACGAATTTCACACCACCTCGTAAGCGTTTCGGGTTTGACAACTGAAAATAAGGCACTGTAATAATTTTGTGGTGACGCAATGTTAACTATAAATATTATCAATTACTTTCGCAGTTATAGTTTAAGAAACAGTTGGCTGAGTAAAGTGGTAGAAAATCATTCATGTTTCAGTCTGAACTGCTATTATTCGAATCAAATTCAACTACAACCGAAAAATACCCAGACTGCTGACGGAAGGTGTTTTACATGATATGTCGTGTCAAAGACTGATGTGGTGGCGCTATCGTTGCTCTAAACTCGAAACGTACCGAAGTCTAAATCACGCTGTCAAAGATTCAAATTCCGAAGTACTGTGGCATATTATAAATAATAGCTTTGTACTAGCACACGGAGCGTTGGCCGCTCTCCGGGCTGAACACCTTGCCGGCAGGAGATCTTCCCTTTTTCTTCCACGACCAAAATTCTATTTATACTATATGTCAACATAAATCAAAGACTTCTAATAATGCTACATAGAAGTCTTTGAGTTGTGTTGATTGCCAATACAATCGGCAATGCAGTGATGATGTAAAGATTATCGCAAATTTATCTTAGAGGAAGAATAATGACCATTATTAATTAATGTTGAAATAACAACCATAAAGTTACCGTGGGACACATGTTTTATTATGCTTGTTTGTAATTAAATTACACAATTAAATTTAGCGATTATGGCAAATCATTACTAGAACGTGAGTGGCCTATATCCAGCAGTGGACTTTATAGACCGATAAAGAAAATAGCTTTCATATAGCCCACTTTACTAGGTGGATAAGAAATCCTAAAAAAAAATCAAAAACACACCCTTTCAGCTACAAATTGCTGCAGCTCGGTTTCGGAGAGCTTAGCACCGGGTTGAGGTACCACAAATGCGAGAGGCACCTCGCCTGCTGCTGCATTAGGCAGTCCCACCACGCCTACGTCACGAACGCCATCATGTTTGAGGAGTACTGCTTCTATCTCCATTGGTGCTACCTGATACATACAGAAATTAGGAGTATCTTGTAATAGAGATAGTAGTAAAAACCTAGATACGATGTTGCTCGGAACAGCCTCTCGTTTGTGTGAGTTTTGGAGCGGTTAAGAAACCATCGCGCTGTCTCAAATGTTAGGTGAACTTGTCGAATTTGTCAAAAATATTTATTTTAAGATAAGTTTGTAAGATATTTAAGTTTTCTCACAGGCACTTACTCATTGCAACCCGATGTAACCACACTCTTAATCAACCTGTCCCCTAAATTAACAATTTTTTTCTATACAAGTAAGTTTGGTACTTCTGTTTTGTGGTATTCCTTGGGGGAGGCCTGTGTTCAGCAGTTGACTTGTGAGGGGTTTGGGTTGTGAGACTGTATGGATTGATAGATGAAGTAAGGATGACAGACCAGCGCACAGTCCACCTAATGGTAAGTGGATGCTGTGTGCCATAGACAAGATGTAATTTTTCCTCGATTAAATATCAAATTGAAAATAGAGTCACTCCTAAGGACTATAATATTGTTACGAGCTTGGGGTTCGAAACAATTAAAAACTGCCGAGTGAATTACCAAAATTGACACTTTAATTACAGAACACTAATTACAACTTAAAACCACACTAATAATAAAACACAATTGTACTACTGATCACTTTAGTTCGCAGTTGTATCGCTTCGAAGTATTCGGTTGTATCGCCAATTCAATACTGACTCGGTCGCGGTCTATACCGGCCTTATACGAGTATAGGGCCTCAGATAGTTTCCAAAACCTTCTACTGTAGAAACATCTAGAATGTTGGAGTACATATCGGTCCCGATTGACTAGGTGTCGATAGTTCTAGAAAGTTCTTCCATGGAAATTTCTAGAAGGATCTTGACTCTCCTAGTTCTGCTACTCGATACTAGAGGGTGCTAGTGGTAACTAGTGTTGCCAGGTACCAGGCATTAATAGTGGTGCTCAACAATATTAATATACATACGCAAACTATGCAAATTAATAAAATTTAAATATCTGTTTGTAATGTCAAAATAATATATTTTAATAAATGCATATGAAAGTATATACGGTAGCTATAACAAAAAAAACTTTGTCTGTCTGTCTGATGGTCTGTCTGTCTGTCTGTCTGTCTGTTTTTTCCGGCTAATCTCCTAAATGGCTGAACCGATTTTGACGGAATTTTCACTGGAAAATAACAAATGTCATAAGGATTGATTTAGGATAATTTGATTTTACAAAAAAAATTAGGCTTCCGCGCAAAAAAATCGAAACCCATGAAATCCAACTGTAATAAATTCTATATAATAAGTTAAATAATTCTACGCGGACGAAGTCGCGGGGAACAGCTAGTATTTAATATATCAGTAAAAAGACATTCCATTTTACAGTTAGCTAGGAAGCGGTTTGTGATTCATCTTTAAAACACAGCAGCAATATTATGTTACTATTTTATGCTTTATTTTACAATAGCGTGATTTTTCTCTGCAGAGCCAACCCATTCATGATACAGTCATAATATGGCTGTAGTGTGACTCTTATAAGTGAGAAATATAATTGCACAAATTTAAGTTATAGCTGAGATTCAAACCAGGACCTGTGGTTATCATCATTTCATCATTACAGCCCTTCACAAGTCTACTGCTGAACATAGGCCTCCCCTAAGAAATGCCACAAAGCACGGTCCCGAGCCACCTGCATCCATTGACTTCGTGCATGTCTTACCAGGTCATCACTCCATATAGTGGGGGGACGCCCTACACTTCGACTGCCGGTACGAGGCTGCCACTTGAGAACCTTTCTTTCCCATCGGTTGTCGGTTCTTCGAGCTATATAGCCGGCCCATTCCCACTTCAGCTTACTAATCCTTTGGGCTATGTCGGTTACTCTGTTTCTACTGCGGATATCCTCGTTTTTAAGTCTATCGCGCAGAGAAACGCTGAGCATAGCCCTCTCCATAGCTCGCTGTGCGACTTTGAGCTTCCTCATACGGCCAGCAGTGAAGGACCACGTCTCAGATCCATAGGCAACAGGTACATCACTGGCAACACGCACTGGTTGTACAATCTAGTTTTGAGGTTTTGAGGCATGCCTGACGAGAAGATGTGTCGTAATCGTCGTATCCCGAACGCTGCCCAGCCGAGTTGAATTCGTCGATGGACCTCTCGGTCGAAGTTGGACTTACCTAGTCGGAATATTTGTCCCAGGTAAACATATTCGTCAACAACTTCCAGCTTAGTGCTCCTAAAAACTACGGGCATATGTGTGACATGGACGTTAAGCATGATTTTTGTTTTGTCCATGTTTATCTTAAGATCTGTCCGTTGGGAGATGCTATTGAGGTCATTGAGCATAGTGCTTAGGTCCTCCAGCAATTCTGCCATAAGGACTATATCGTCGGCAAATCGAAGGTGAGTGATGTAATCGCCATTGACGTTAATACCGTATCCTTTCTAGTCCATTAGCTTGAAAACGTCTTCCAATGCAGCGGTGAAGAGTTTCGGGGATATTACGTCACCCTGTTTTACACCTCTCTGCAGTTGGATAGGTTTCGTACTCTGGTTCTGAGAAAGATCTGGCAGACAGATCTCTAGCAAAGACTTTGGAGCCATGGTTCCGCTCGATCGCTTCTTCAACGAGCTGTATTGAAGTTGCGCCAGTCCCGCCGCATGCATTTGGAGATCTGTCTGTTTAGTTGCCTGTATGGTGTCAAATCTGCTGAAGACTGCAGCTTCGTCTCCCGTCTAACAGCCATGAGATTAAGAGTGTGATCGGAAAGTTTTTGTGTTCTTCTGCGACGGGTCTTACAGAACGTATCTCCGACCGCATGGACAGTTTCCACAAGCTTGTCATTCATATTGTCCACTTCATTGCAATCTTTTAGGCACTGAAAACGATTTTGTAACACGAACTGAATGTTTTGACCTCTCCAACTTAGCGTTTAGATTCAGTGTGCTTCTCACTATTCGGTGATCGCTGCCAGTTTTTACCCTCGCGATCACTGAGACATCACTGAACTGTTGTCGTCTGGTCGTCATAATGAAGTCAATTTCATTTTGTCGTCCGGCTCGACCAGATCCACTTCCTGTGGGGCCGCTTTTGGAAGAAAGAGTTCATCATAAAGAGTTCCTCTTTGTCCATAAAGTCGGCCAGATGCTGGCCCCTTGGCTTCTGTTGCCCTATTCAGAATTACCCTGCTTTCAGCTAACCATTCTCTCTTGTGCCTAGTTTTGCGTTGAAGTCTCCCATTAACACCTCATAGTGGGTTTTGGAGGAATGCATGGCTCTAGAGATATCCTGATACATTTCCTCCACCTCCTCATCGGGGTGTGCCGAGGTTGGTGCGTAAATCTGTATGATCTTCAGCTAATACCATTTGGTGATTCTGAGTATAAAGTACGCAATCCTCGTCGACACACTCCCAATCTTTACAACGTTGTTAACGAGAGACTTGTGGACGATAAATCCGACACCTCCTTGGGACAGATGGTCGCGCTCCCGGTGACAAAACAAGTTGCCGAATTCGAGTATTACCATGTCCTCTCTTCGTACCTCGGATAAACCTATAATATTCCAGCGCAACTTCTCTATCTCTTCTTCCAGCTCCGAGATCTTCTCGTCTGTCCTCAGGGTGCGTGCGTTATATGTTGCCAGGTCGAGTCATCGTAGGTGGCAACCAAACCTCCACCGGAGATTCATAGCATCTCCTCCCCCTCCGTTATCATGGTCGTGTTGTAGTCAAGCAATCTGGCCTCTCTAGAGCATGTATTAATCCCATAAATGTCCACTGCTATACATTAGTATCTTCCGTGGATGATCTCTTCCGAGGCGTCACGCTTGATAAGCGGCTTGACAATCGCATTGGCAGATGTTTTGCACCTTTGTCTGGAGTGAACGAAATGATTATACCGCTACTTATCGAAATACTTTTTAGCATTTCCCATAGTCTCAGTTTACGACACCCATGGGGACGAAATCGGATAATGGATTCTTACGCTACCACCACACGGCTGAACATGTTAGAAATTACACTATGAATTATTTGATGTAAAGGAATATTTTTAGAAACGACTTTACGTTATAAAACATTTATAGAATACAGTAAACAGTTAGAAGAAAATAGAAGAAATCACCAAAATAGATTGACTTTGGCAACACCAAATTATCCAGCTGATTATTTCTTCCTTACCAACGTAGACTTATGCTCACGATTTGTTACCTACCGTTCTTTTATAGTACAATGGTTACCAACCGAAAGAAAGATAGGGAGTCAATACAACGACTGTTAGAAACTAAAAATTAAAATTTAATACTTGAAAAGTCAATACGCTTCATTCGTTCGTCAATATATATATATATATATATATATATATATATATAATTTTCTTGTTTGTTAAAAAACTTCACGGGCTTAGTTTGTCTTAAGGATAATTCGCCACTGAGTGGCCAGTAAGGCTACGTTTCCACCAGAGATGTGCGAGGTAGCTAGGCGGTGCGAGCATGCGTAGCGAGGCTGTGGAACGGTGTGAGCGTTTCCACCAGATATGTGCTAGGCCGCTGAGCGATGCGAGGATGCGTAGCGTAGTAGATAACACATATCTTGCACACAGCCCTCGAACACATCCCTCGAAATACATCCCTCGCAACACATCCCTCCCTTGTTTTGTATGTACAAAAACCTCGCTCCGCTGAGCCGTTTCCACTAGAGCTGCGCTGTGCGAGGCTAGGTTACATCCCACGCTACACATTGTCGCACATCTCTGGTGGAAACGCAGCCTTAGAAATCTTTCAATGCGCGCTAATGACTGTTCGAAGAAACAAACTTTCCATGCGGCGCGAATAATTATACAACCGGGCGATGAGGTAGGCTTTCATCCGCGTGTAGCTTTAACAATAGAAATTCTTTTGATATTAAGATAATATTGCTGTGTTGCAGCTTAAGAGAAGCTATGACTCTTTCGTCCCGTAAGTGTCATTAGAAGCCATTATGAGAAATGCTTGGAAGATTTCCCACTGATGGTAGTATAATCATCACGTTTAAGATGTGAGACGGTTTAGTGCTACGAACGCTGATCTGTCAGAACGGCCAAGCATGACGATTATGACGAACCTTTGGTCAGGGCTGATGATGAAGATGAAGAGAGAATAAAAAAACATCTTAACATTGAACTTGGAACTAGTAAACGCAACTGAATTCCGTTAGTATAACAAATTTTTTGTTACAAATTCAAACAATGCAACAATTGTGAAGCGTGTTCCTTCCCCGGTCGAGCCGACCCATTCGTGCTACAACTTTACAATTAATATAGCTAAAGCATGGCTCTACCACATTAACAATACTACAAAGATACAAATATCTTTGAAAATATTTTTCTTTTTTGGAACGAAGTTCCTTATCGTACGGTACGAATTTGACGGATGGGGGCTAGGCGAGAAAAGGTGTAAAATTTTTCCGTCACGACCCCCTTTCTATAGTGCGAGCGAGATGGAATAATATCCATTTCTTATCTTGCCATGAAAAAAATATTATTTTAATGACGCTTCATTTTAATAGACGCTAGTAATTCATTTATTTGTATTTGTTAATCAATAATATAATACGTTTATCAATAATAATATACTACGGAAGGAACTTCATTCCAACCGAGTGTTCCACGGCACTCACCCATGTTTTTTTTCTATTATATCTATTTGCTTGCATTCTGTCAGTGGCATTTAAATACTGCGACATCTACACATATAAACTAGAAATAAAAAATTGCAAAAGGTACATTAAAATTGCGGCATTCTTGCATGGATCATGGAATGACTTGAAGCATGAAATGGAACATATATTTTCCCTGATTTTCAATGCCTTGACTGCCTTGTTCGTATTTTCGTTCATCTTTTATTCGGTCGCGTGACGGCTTTTCATGTACTCCTGAGCTCGAGGCTCGGGCGGAGCAAAAATCATTTATTGGGTTTTCAAGATATTCTCAGTGGCAGCCCGGAGTCAGGAAGTTGCAGGTGTTTCACCCCGTGTCTCGAAAAACACGTAAAGCCGTTGGTCCTGCGCCTAATCTCTCTCTAGTCGGGTCGAAATGTTGTCCCATCGGACTATAAGAGGGAAGGAATAAAGAAACTGTGTAACTGTGTGAATAAAGAAAGTGTGGAACAGAGGTGAAAACCTCTGTTTCCACACACTCTCGTGCACTATAACACTGTCCTGTGCAGATGGCATGTCATTATTGAATTGGATCTGGAGGACATTACACATTTTCACATTTTGTATTATTTAACACGTGATTGTTTCAGTTTGTTTGACCTAACTCATTATTTGTCACGTTGATATTTTTATTTTCTACTTATCACACTAAAATTTCGCTTGGATATTTTTTTTTACCATAGCAAGTAATTTATGCAAATATAGATCGGACGAAGAGTAAAAACAAATATATGGTATGACATGGTTTCTTGTTTATTGCTAGAGGTAAGTTATAGTCTATATACGTCCTACTTCCAGGTCACAGCCTCCTCTCATTTCTGAGAGGGTTTTTCGGCAAGGAAGTGTCCACCGCGCTGTTTTAATGCGTGTTAGCAGACTATATATTATATCTTCGATATATTTTTATTAATTTCTCAAAAATGCAAGTTTCCTTATGATGATTTTCTTCACCGCCGAGCACAATTAAACATTTCATTGGTGCCGAAGATTTGTCCCGTAGCTAGAGCCAGATCAAATCAAATATTGTTTAAATATTATAAAGTACCGGAGGCTGCAGTACACAAGAACATTCTCTCGCAGGTTAATGTACAGCTTTCAGATGAGTAACACGGTTTCAGACTCGCCAGGAGCACCACCAGCAACCTAATTAATTACATGAGTTATATTGTACCTTAAGTGGATTTTTTTTTATAGAATAAGGGTGACAAACGAGCACACAGTCCACCTGATGGTAAGTGGTTGTTGTTGCCCATAGACATCTACATCTATCTTCGTTAGCGAATTTAAATGCAGATGCGTTGTCAGCCGTGAGGACTAAGATAGAATGCCTCTTTTCCAGTAAACTACTAATATAGCTGCAGCATGGCTCTACCACGTTTCGAGAGTATGTAACCAAAATCTGTAAAAAAGCCTACAGAAATTTAGGATTCGTGCTTCGGGTAGCTAGGAGCTTCACTAATATCAAGGCAATTACTACACTGTATAACTCTTTAGTGAGACTCCACATGAAACTAAATATAGTATCATGTTGGAGAGAGTGCAGAATATATTTATTAGATATTTATATAAAAAATGTATGGAGTATACCCATTTTAACCAAATAAGTATCCTACCGCCGTGGTAGCTCAGATGCTTAGCGCTCGCTGTAAGTTTCACAGTACGCGTGCAACCCAGGTTCGATCCCCGCCGGCACCAATGAAATTTTTAATTGCAATTTTAAGTGCTGATTTACCACGTGCTCGGCGGTGAAGGAAAACATCGTGAGGAAACCTGCATGTCTGAGAAATAAGAAAAAAAATATTTCGAGGACATGTGAAGTTCGCCATCACGCATTGGGGCAGCGCGGCGGACATTTCCTTGCCCTAAAACCCTCTCAGAAATGAGAGGAGGCCTGTGCCCAGCAGTGGGACGTATATAGGCTGTAACATTAAGTATCCTTGAATAAAACTATTTTTACGGATTTTATCGCGCTTAATTTTATTATTTTGATTCCCGACGGGGGACTGAGGTGTTTGACGTCCCGATGTCATAGTTAGCCCAGCTACCTTCAGCTTCTTTTATAGCTATATAGCACATTTAGCCATATAGCTATAAAAGAGGTTCCTTCGATCCTCTGTCAATTTCGCTCTCTCTACTCCTTTACAATCTTCCTCCTTTTTAAAGAAATTCTTTACTGTCACTGCTGCGCGTTTGTGGAACTCTTAACCTCTACACATTCGTCGTACTAAATCTCTTCATTCTTTCAAAAGTATTGTTAAATCATATTACTTAGAACGCTATTACATTAATTACTTTTTCTTTTTCGTACTCTTTTCATTTAATTACTTTATCATATTATACATATGGTCCTTCACTGCTGGCCGTATGAGGAAGCTCAAGGTCGCTTAGCGAGCTATGGAGAGGGCTATGCTCGGGGTTTCTCTGCGTGATAAACTTAGAAATGAGGACATCCGCAGTAGAACCAGAGTGACCGACATAGCCCATCGGATTAGTAAGCTGAAGTGGCAATAGGCCGGCCATATAGCTCTAAGAACCGAAAACCGATGGGGAAAAACGGTTCTCGAGTGGCAGCCTCGGAAGACGAAGTGTAGGGCGACCCCCCACTAGTTGGAGTGACGACCTGGTATACACGCAGGAAGTCGATGGATGCAGGTGGCTCAGGACCGTGCTTTGTAGCATTCCTTGGGGAGGCCTATGTTCAGCAGTGGACTTTTGAAGGGCTGTAATGATGATGATGATGAGGATGATGAGGATGATGAGGATGATGATGATGATGATGATTATATAACATTAGGACTTATCTATATTTATATGTATTTTCATCTTTTTTTTTTGTTAAATGGAGGGCCATTTAACTATTGTTTGCATCAGTTCTCTATGCAAAGGTAGACCACCTTTCAGAATGAAGACCGCCTGTTGCACATATTATACTTCAAATTGAACTCCACTTGTTTTTCTATATTTTGGTAAAGAAAAAATAAATAAACAATACATAATATGTCACAAATAAAGAAAAGTTCATATAAAGTACTCTGTGGTGGTCAACGACTAAGAACTTACAGTGATATTGGCAAAGCGCTATTTAGATCTTTTAAATGTATAATATAAAATAGTATGTAACAATCTTTTAAAATTATTATTTAACATTTTATTCTTAATTCTTAACGTAACATAACATTAGTGGCATTACTAAAACGTGTATAATATGGAACGTATTGCTGTCCAAGGGTAAAGCAACTCAGTCAATAAAAACAGCCTTGCGATTTATTACTTATTGTAGGTGCAACATTGTAACCCATTTTGCTAACAGCACATTTTTGTATGTCACCCACACCGATCGCCCATAGTCGCGCCAGTCGTCCCTAAACCTCCTAACTGAAATAACGTGTTATAACTTTTTGGCGTAAAGACATTTGTGAAAGTGAATAGACCTTGTTGTTTGACCAAAATCTAAGTTTCATTCCTCTTCAAATTATTAACCCTCGCCACCGTAACTCAGTGAAACACGTAGTGAAAAGTCGGACCGAATTCCCTTCATAAGTAGAACCTTACTATACATAATACATTGACTTTACATTTATCATTCAAAGTGAAACAGTTTTGTCAGTTTAAACGTATATAGGTCTCTTATGAATTTCAAAATTTACCAGGTTCCGGAAGCGACCCCTTTAAAGAGGCAAGAAACTAAGTTTATTGGTTTTTTTCCTTTTTTTTTACAAAGTGGTACTATTTCATTCTTTTTTACATTTAAAATAATTGAATGTCCAAGGCTGCACAGCGAGCTGTGAAGAGGGCTATGCTCGGAGTTCATTTGCGTGATAGACTTAGAAATGAGAATATTCGCAGTAGAATCAGAGTAACCGACATAGACAACAGCTTGTCTGTTGGGCTATGTCGGTAAGCTGAAGTGGCAATGGGCCGGCCGTATATCTTGAAGAACCGACAACCGATGGGAAACAAAGCTTCTCGAGTGGCAGTCTCGTACCGATAGCCGATAGGCGAAGTGTAGAGCGGCCCACTCCAGATGGAGCGATGGCTGGTAAGGGATTCAGGAAGTCGATGGATGTAGCTCAAGACCTTGTTTTGTGGCATTTCTTGGGGAGGCCTATGTTCAGTAATGGACTTGTGAAAGGCAGTATTGATAATGATGATGATGAAGTAACATAACACAAATCTTAATTCTTACACAGTCCTATTAACCGCTTCATTTTTTATAATGTATAATAAAAATATAAATACTTTTTTCGCCATAGTACATTAATTCGAGATCCCTAACCCGCTTTTGTAAGACTTTAAGTTTGGGACTATTTTTGAGCACTGGATTTTTTATACGTCGATAATGTATCAAGAGCACAGACTGAGCTATTTCGGCTCCACAAAAATGTTGCAGCAATTTGTGACTAAGACTTTAAAAAAAGTTTCGTCTTTACCTTCTAGAAGACCAAAGAAGAATCAACACTCTGCAATATTGGTTGTTTAACCTTGGTTCATTGAGATTTATAATATTATGCTAAAGTTTAAGGGTGCTAAAGTTTAGGTGTAAGGGTTGTAACATGTTTGCCCGATATATTATCACCTTTTGTAGAGAAGGAAAATCATGAGATCAATAATATTTCCTCCTATTTAAAGAATGTTTTCTAACAAAAGCATTCCAAGACTAGTCATATTTTAGTTTAGTTAAGTTTAGTTTATTATACAAAAAACG
Source organism: Parnassius orleans (assembly GCA_029286625.1). Taxonomy (NCBI): domain Eukaryota; kingdom Metazoa; phylum Arthropoda; class Insecta; order Lepidoptera; family Papilionidae; genus Parnassius; species Parnassius orleans. Next base: position 2,222,852 of record JAGSMP010000083.1, read on the forward strand.
TTACCCCCACTTTTAACACATTACATTTTCAGAATGAACATTTCTAATTATAAAGGTTTTAAAATTTACACACAAGAACCCTTGCCTAGATTACTTCTACGAAGTTATTTCCACCCCTACGAGTCTTGAAACGAAACGAGAAACCCGGAAAAATGTATTTATAAAAAATATTTAACATGGAATTTTGATATCGTGCAAATAAATATAACAGTCAATAAAGTGTAGTTATTTTCGAATCACAGACAGATACTTAGAATTTGCGAGCAGGTTCAGATTAGATTTTGCGAGCAATAATAACACCAAAATAATTTTTATGTTTTTTCATTACTTGCTTACAGCTTACTTTTAGTAGATTTTGACATTTTTCTTAGTTTTTTTCTTAGAATTTTACCAGTTAGTGTTTTTGGTATTGTTTCAACAAAGCGAACTCCTCCGCGAAGATGTTTCGGATTCGATAGCTGTAAAATATAAAAAAATATTTAATGCATCAATTTACCATCACTTGCTATCGTAATTTTATTAGATAGATTTCGATGCGGTGACAATGATGCTATTCAATTAAACAATCAGTAACCTTGTATGACAGTGCAGGAGTTTTAAGAGTTCCAATTGGCATGTATTACCTACTTAAAAAGATTTACCCACGCATACCACGTTGAGCAGACATAACATTAATGTTACCCTAACCTTGGAAATGCAGTTGCAATTAACTAGTTTAGACTTATGTGAAGTTTTATATAGTGAACTTATTATGACCGTGACACATTCTAAAAGTTAGTCTCCACAAAAAAAAAAACGGGTAAGAAACTTTGGAGTCATCATTTTTTAGTTAGGAAATTTAAAGTTCATTCCAATTTACGATATGGATTTTGCAATTTCTTTATAAAATTGGATTGATAAAGGAACTTACAGACCACCTGATTACTGTAGCTCCTGAACACCTGCAATCAACATTAAATAAAGCACGCTAAAGATGCGTTGTTGTTAATTTATCATGGCTCTCTATACCCTACAAATCGGAACACAGCAGTGCAAGCACTGCTATTTGGCGGCAGAAATATTCTCGGCATTGACATATTGAGAGACGTTTAGTTCTGCGGTTATTTGGAAGAAAGGCCAAATTGACCTCTAAAAAGCTTGGCGTACTCAGTAGAGCGGGACAGTTTTTCCATGCCGGCACACCGCTCGCAAATTTTAAAAGTGCAGGTTTTGCCTAACTGTTTTCATTTCTGGGTCGGCACCCTCAATTCTTTTTACTTAATCGCATCCAGCGAAGAGCGGCCCGAATCGTCGACGTCCGAATTCTTTCTGATCAGCTCGACTCACTGGCGCTGCGAAAAGTTGTTGCATTTTTTTTCATTTTCTATCGCATTAACCACCGAGAGACCTCAGAAAAATTGTTTCGGATTAATTCCAACCGCCAAGTCCCACCAACGTACATCGCGATCTATCCACACCATCTAGATGCATGACGGTCCACCACTATGCGATTTACCAGAAGTTTCTTTTCCCGCACACCATCTTTGTGGAACTGGCTACTACCATCGATTTTCGATTTTCAAGACCAGTATGGATTAGGGACCTATATGAAAAGAGCCTTCTCCTCTCTAAAAGGTCGACAACGTACCTGCAATTCCTCCAGTGTTGCACTTACCATAAGTTAAGCTGCATCCTTGTTTGCCCCATCTTGTATAGAAACAATATGCATTTGTCTACTGTATTTGTTGACTTGTTGGCGCAATAATAAAGATAACAAACCCGTTCTTTTGTTAACATACACGTTCAGCTACAAATTGTTGCAGCTCTGCTTCTGTGGTTACGGCGCCAGGTTGCAGCACAACAAACGCAAGAGGCACCTCACCGGCAGAGGCGTGTGGGACTCCCACCACGCCCGCATCACGCACACCCGCGTGTTTAAGAAGAACTGCTTCTAATTCTGCTGGGGCTACCTAAAATGCAATCTATATATTATACGAGCATAATAGTAACGAGTTATAGTGTGAAAGATAAACTTTTTAAGTACTGTTATTAGTCTTTTTGCGTGGTAGAACCACACTGCAGCTATTTTATATCTGCAGCACGAATGTACCGGCTCAACCGGGGTAAGACCAGGCTCTCAAAGAATACCAGCGTAAAATTACACCTTAATACTGATGTGTTTCGTATGGTGAGTAAGAGAACAGGAGACCCTTTTTACTGGTAATCAGGAATTCCATCTTTGTCTTCAAGGGTGACAACGCATCTGCTTTTTTATTCTTTATCTAGGATAGATGTAGATGGTTGTGTGCTTGCTTGTCACCCTTATTATATAAAATAAAAATACTTTGAATAAAAAAATTGTTGGTATAATGGTCGTAAACGCGATTGCTAATCATAAAGTCCCGGGGTCGAATCCGGTTCGCGCTGAAATCAATTATTGGGTTTTCTACCGACTTCAAAAAGAAGGAGGTACTCAACTGACTCGACTGTATTTTTTTTATTTTTTTTTCTTCATAACTTTTTCTAGGTCAACCGATTTTGATAATTCTTTTTTTATTTGAAAGCTGGTGCTTATCATGTGGTCCGATATGATAAAAATCCGATGTCAATCAACGTTTGACCATTAGTTTTTGAGTTATCCTTAATAATTTATATTGAAGCCGGTTGTACAAATTTTTTAATTTTACCACTTGTTCTGTCAAGTTATTCTCAGTAGCAGCCCGGAGTCAGGAAGCTAGAGGTGTTTCACCCCATGCGACAAAAAAATATTGTCCTAAAAGTATAACGATGATGACGATGATAGTTATCTTCATCATTATCATCATCATCATCATTACAGTCAACTGCTGAACATAGGCGTCCACCAAAAATGCTACTAATTTAGGTCCTAAGCCACCTGCATCCATCGACTTCCAGCATCTATATGGCCGGCCAATTGTCACTTCACCTTACTAATTCGTTAGGCTATGTTAATTACTCCGGTTATACTGCATAAATCGAATTTCTGACGAAGTCTATCACGTAAAGAATCTCCAAATGTATCCTCTCCATAGCTCGCTGAGCGAACTTGACCTTCCTGATGCAGTCACCAGTGAAATAAAACGTCACAGATCCGTATGTCATCCCTGGCAACACGAACTGGTAGTATACTTTTGTTTGAAGTTATATAGAGGTATAGGTGACGAGAAGATAAGACATAATCTCACAAACGCTGCTCAGCCTAGTAGGATCCGTCGATTGACCTCCATATTTGTTTACAATTACGGAAATATTCCTGGTCTAATTAAAATAAAAGCAAATCATGTCACTTATATCTGAAGAATGTACCAAAGTCGTCACAATTCAATCAGAAGACGGCAATCAGCCCAAAAAAAGGTCATTGTACCTTTATGAAGCGTACAGCGGGATTGTCAACGAAAACTGGATCTATCTTACCCGATCCAGTTTTACAGAGATTGGTATTAAGATTTTAGTTGTCAACTTATTTTCATTGCTCATATTTATTATGAATAATTGCTAGTTATTATTTTATTGATTGCATTAAATTTGACACTGTTTCGGGATACGGATACCGATAGAGTTGAAGTTTAATTTGGAGTTCTCTATCTAACTCTATCACTACTATTTCTAATCCTAAATTTAAACCAGTTTCAATAAATTAACTTAAAATTATATCAAACTTGTTGCATTTTATATTTATGTACCTGGTATCCTTTATATTTGATAAGTTCCTTAAGTCGATCAACAATGTAAAAATATTTATCCTCATCATAATATCCAATGTCTCCAGTTTTAAAGAAACCCTCTTCATCAAAGTCGTCTTGTCTTTTCTTTCCTATGTAACCTTTCATAATCATTGTGCCCTTAATACAGATTTCTCCATTTTGGTTTGGTCCTAACACCTTACGAGTTTCTGGATCCACAATCTGGAAAATCGAAAATAATAATGAGAGATTAAGACCCGTGGTAGCTCAAGGGTAAGCGCTCGCTGTAAATTTCATAGGATGCGAGCAATGTGCCCAGCCGGCACCAATGTGAAATAATTGTCAATTGCAATTTTAAGTGCTGACATACTATGTGTTCGGCGGTGAAGGAAAACATCTTGGGGAAGCCTGAATGTCTAAGAAATTAAAAAATATTTCGCAGACATGTGATATCGGCCAACACGCACTCGGGCAGCGCGGTGGATACTTCCTTGCCCAAAACCCCCTCAGGAATTGGTTTAAGCCTGTGCCCAGGAGTGGGATGTATTATAAGATACATGTTATACGTACGTACGTGACCGTTAACTTCACTATACTTAAATATAAGAAGCCTACATTTTTAAGATCCGCGTATTTTTTTAAGTATAATTATAAAAGAACAAAACTTACTTAATTGGTTTTAACAAATTTCTGTAAATAATTTCTGACAAATAACAGAAATATAATATAAAACTTTGACTTGGGAAGAACTATGGATATAAATCGTTTATTAAACTTAGTTGGAATTTTAAATTCAAACATAAATTTTACTACAGCTATAAATGATGAATGAGAGACGATAATGAATGATTCATAATATAGATAGGTAGATAATTCTATTCATAATTCTAAACACAAAATAAGAGAGAAAAATAAAATTCAAAATGTTAAAAGTTCGTAAGTACAATAGGCGGTCTTATCGTCTTATCATAACTACTATCCTTGTGGTTAACCGTCGTATAGTTACGGCGTAAGTGAATCCACTACTCGATAAAATCCGTGTGTGTCGTAAGAGGCGACAGATGTAAATGAACAGCAATATCTTCCTAATAATAACTGAAAGTAATAAAAAACTGAAGTTACCAAACCGCATGTCTAAAGCAGCAAGTATGGCAAGTATGGCAAATATCCCCCTATAAGATAATCAATTGGGGAGGCCTATGTTCTCAATGGAATCAATTACTATTTGAAAGAATCCCATGGTCATATCTAGCAGTAGTCTATTATGAGCTGATGTAAAAAATAACAATAAATATTTCTAACTCAAAAAAAAAATAGTTTAGTTACAGTTGTTATATGTACGTTACATGCTGGGCACTGGCCCCACACTTTTTTCGGATTTCTCATTTCTGAGAAACTAACCCTAAAAAAGTATTTTTTTTTAAATGAAAACACAATACCTTGATAATTGTATTGGAGTTAACTTGTCCTACACTGCCTTCTTTGTCTCCATTCATATTTATTGTGACTACTAGGGTACTTTCTGTCAGTCCGTATCCCTGTAGAACAGCTTGTAAATTGGGAAATCTGTAAATATTGTTTATTGTACCTTTAAAACTTTTAAATATACCTTCCGCCATTAAAGACAACAATTTTGGAGTTTCAAGCACTGGCGTGTGCAATTTGCAATTTGTAAATATGCAAAACGTCAGGATGCAGAAGAAACTCCTTATGTATACGGAACAGTAACAGTGTAAGTTTTGTTTTAAGAAAGTAATATGTCGGAGGAGTATTCAGTAATATAAGGAGTCCATCAGTAAATACATGATATGTTATGAATTGAATAACTCTCGTGGTAACAAACGGCTAGTAAATGTATATTCCGCGGTCTATTTAGATTTGCTGTTGAACCTTATCTCTATATGACTGTGATAAGGTTGAATGAAAGGTAAATAAAAGGTTTTAAAATAAAATTGCGAAATTAATAAAAAAATATGAAATTTAATACAATATTATATTACTATGTTCTAAAATTTAATAAAGATGTAATTAAATTAATTTAATCGTGTTTTTTCATATTCAAATAATTACTCACGTTAAATATGTGAGGGATGGTATTAAATATAATGACACAGTAATAACACAAATAGGCATCATGTTCGAAAATAAAAAACAAAACTATTAATAATATAAAGTCACATTGCCAATTATTAAAGTCTAATCCTCTTATTAAAGACGATTAGATTTTAATAATAAATTAAAATTTTGTTAAATGAGCCTATCATCATCATCAACATTGCAGACCATCACAAGCTCACCGCTGAACATGGACCTCCCTACTAGGACTAAAACGGTTCTGGGCCATCTGCACCAACAGAGTGCTCACTGCTACTCGATAACCTTTTGGTTGTCGGTTTTGACCAATTATCCCTTTAGCTTACTCTTGGACTTTAGTCAGTTGATAGTACCTACTGTATATGTATATGGTTTTAGTCACCCAGAGAAAACTTCCCTTTCCATAGCTCGTTGAGTGACTGAGCTTCCTTATACGGCCAGTAGTACAAGACCACATCTGGTACTCTATGTAAAACAACACAAACCAAAAGACAATTTTTCAATTATGCCCACCTTTTACGTACAGCTATAGTTGTCTCTTTGTGCAAGGGTGCAGCTCCGGAAAATACCACTAACACGGAACTAACGTCATATTTTGATGGCGACTTGCATAGTGCCACCAACACTGGAGGCACTACGGTCAGTTGCGAAATCTGAAATTAATGTGAAAATAGAAGTAAAGATCTATGCTCATACATAAAAATGCTTGCTATTAAAATAAGCATAAAAATAAACAAGACAAGAAATGACATGTGCTCAGTGTGTTAGTGCTAAGATAGCTTTCTATTTAGTTCTAGTTCTAGGGTCATAATAGGTATACACGCAACTGGATGTTAATGGAGTTAGTATACATATTTTTATGTAAATCTAATAGGTTTTTGTAATTTTGTTTATTCTAATACACATGAAACAAGTAAATACCTGATATTTTTCTATAGTTTTCAGGTATAGTTCAACTTCAAACTTTGGTAAATAGACTGTAGTTCTCCCTTTAACAAATCCGATTAGGTGACTCATGAGACCCATGGTGTGGTACCACGGTGTGATCGAGAGAGACACAAATGATGTCGTCACAGTCGAGCTGTAAATGATAATTTACAACATGTGGTGCAATTAAGTTTACTATAATTATTATTATTTTCAGCCTCACTGGTGTGTTGAATTTGTAGATATTAATAAAAATAGCAGTAGAACTACAGTAACCGACATAGCCCAATGAATCAGGAACCTGAAATAGTAATAGGTCGGCCATATAGCTCAATGAATCAACAACCGATGTTGGAGAAATTGTTATCAAGTGGCAGCCTCGTACTGGTAAGCGAGAATCTCTCACTAGGTGGAATGACGACCTGGTGAAACATGCAAAAATCCAATGCGTGCAGGTGGCTCAGGAACGTGTTTTATGGCATTCCTTGGAGGAGGCCTATGTTCAACAGTGGACTTGTGAAGGGCTGTAATGATGATGATAATTTTGGTGGTGATGGTGTTGATGATGACGACGACGACGGTGATAATGATAAGGATAGATACTCATACACCTCCACCACAAGGTAACGAGTTTATCTACAACAATCGATTAGAATTCCTTACTGATCAATCTTCTCACCAAATTACTTAGTTAACTTCAATGCATAATTACCATAAGGTGTACCGTTGTGACGGCGCTATCGTCGCGCCTCATGTGAAACACACCGAAGTCTAAATCACGCTATCAAAGTTCCGGATTAATGCGCTATATATTATTATTATAACAGCTTTGTACTAACACAGGGAGCGTTGAAACGTTAACTGAATATTTTCACAGAGTCGACCTTTGTCGCTCTAAAATAATTGAAAAGTTAAACGCTGAAATATGTGATAAGACGTTATTAGGTCGCTTAGCGACAACGGAGGAAACGGCTCTTAACGTTTTTATTAATGGCATTAGCTCCGACATCGGAGCAATGTTAAGAACAAAAGAATTTCCTAGTCTTTGCGAAGCAGGCTGATTCGCACTTCAAGAAGATAAAATTCGTGCAATGAACAAAGCTAGGCAATCTTTATTTAAACTGAACACAACGCGTCCACCAACTTTTACAAAACCACCATACCATTACCATAATTATAATAATAATAATAATACAAATAAGCCTATGAGTCGAACTCATCTACCGTTTACACACACCATGTACAATAACGCAAACACATCACAACAAATTACGAAACTATGTAGCTATTGTAAAAATATTGGGCACTAGCTGTTACCCGCGGCTTCGCCCGCATGGTCACTGGGAAATGAACTATCCATTGCTTTTTGAATTGAAAGAAAACTGAGTTTTATAGATTTGTCAGAGATGCAGCCATTAAAAGGAAACTGAGCAAAATTAATTCGTCAGCCTATTTAAATGTTTTGAAACGCAGCGTATAGGAAAGCATGAAAATAGCCTGTTTATTCCAAATGGGATATTTTTTTAATTAAAGGAAACTGAGCATAATTATCCGTCAGGGATGCAGACTTTTGAAAAGAAACTGAGCTAAATTGATTCGTCAGAGATGCAGTTTTCTGAATTGAAAGGAAACTGAGCCAAATAAAAGATCCGTCAGAGATGCAGCCTTTTGAGTTGAAAGGAAACTGAGCTTAATAGGAAATTTTGAATTGAAAAGGAAGATCAGTGGAATTCTGATTAATTGATTGTGCGAATTTTGAAAAAAACTAACTGAACACTATTTTAAGACGCTACTGTACACAATGTTATATGTTTTTCCATTCGAAACAATGTGGAGATTCTGGGCATTTGACACACGCGAACATGCTACATACAGCTGACCATGAGAGAAGCACGGTTTTCTAAGTTAACCCCGCTACCTGTAACGTTTGCCCTTGCGCTTTATTAATTGTCATTGCAAAACTGAGATTAATAGGAACTGCAACCTTTTGAATTGAAAAGGAAGATCTGTGGGAATTATAGGGATCCGTGGTATAATAACATTTTCACCTTTTCCTACGCCTGTCAAAATTGTAGCACTGATTATGTTCCGTCCAAGATGTGTCACACGCAGCCTTGTCCCGTTACATAACCGAGGAGCATCTAAATTTCGCATTAGCATGACTGGGACGCCTAATTTTAATTGAAGCTTATGTGAGGCACACCTGACAACTCTAGAGAATTTAGAAACTCTACGGGATATGAAGTGCTCTGTTCTGTGTCCATAACTGTGTCTACTGACAAATACTCTGTTATTTCTCCTGCTACTTCGCTTAATATATCTGAATTTATTTTGTTAACGCTCTCATTTTTGGTGCAAGAATCGCCCTTTCACATAACCATTTGTCTTCATGCATGTTGTTCGTTAAATCTGAATAAACGCTCGCAATTAATTCGGAATGACTCTGTACTAAATTACAAAATCTCTCGTCAATTTAACGCAGCCCTCAGCATCCGTTTCCAACCGCCCATCGCCAATTTTAATAGTGTGTCAGCATAGTTTCCAGCATTGATATCATTATACAAATGCACTCTCATATTCATAGTTAAACTGAATTTTGTCACCTTGTTCCATAAAATAAACGACTTGAGGCATGCTTTAATTTCATCTGCAGGTGTGCCCTTTTGAATGACAGGTAAAGTTTGCGAAAGTCACCAGCCAGTAAAACCACCATTCCTCCCATTGCATCGGTATTGCTGCGCAAATCCTGGAGCGTTCGATTTAGTGCTTCTACAGCTTTTTATGCGACATTGTACTTTCGTCCCACTAAAAGTTTGCATTGTCGTAGCATTATACCTCGTGCACTATTTTGCTAAAGTTGCAGATCGGCGATTCTTCCTGGGCTAGATTTAGAGGAGTTTTAAAACAGAATGTGCAGTGCGGCCCCGCTTAGCAGCGTGGCGGCTATACCGGAGGAAGCTACGGCCACAGCAATGTTTTATCTTTCCGTACTTGCGCTAATAATAAATTTAACAAAAATGTCTTCCCAGTTCCTCCAGGGGCATCTAAAAGAAAAGTGCACCATTTCCAGATTCAATTTGTTCTAATACTTTGTCAAAAACTCGTTTTGTTCGGGAAGCAAGCGGGTACAAATTCGGCTACTTGCTGCTGCAAAGCTGGTATATCGTAGTTTGTTTCACGTATAATTTCATCACTTAGTTCATTTTCGGTTGTTCGCTGAGGGCTTATCATTCCAAAGTCGCAATTTTTGCCTACCATTGGCATTACTTTATCTTCAATTTTCCAAGTGCTTCATTATAAATGTGTTCATTGTATGTCATGTTCGCGTGTGTCTGCTGTAACCTTCGCAAAATATCTTCCGCCATGTACTCTTTATATTTGTCCCACAATTTATGTGCATTAAATAGCCCGCAAGATGATATGAGAGTCGCATAAAGATCCCTAATTTTGGCTGGTGACTGGCACTGCACAGCTTCCTCCATGGTTTCATCCCAGTGATTATCGTTTTCTAAAAAATGCAGAGCTTCACATGCTTCTCTATAAGTTGCGCATTCCTGACCGTTGACAGTTTTAAGGTCTTTATATCCTGTAGGACCCCGAACATGGTAAACAGAAACATTCAAAATTAGTTACATGGACGGTATACACACGACCAAGGGCATCTGATGACTTTACACCGGGCCAATTTGCAACAGGCGCGCCTTAAATACGGCGTTTCCACTCCTTCCTAGATGTGTTCCAAGTATAATAGCGGGGACTTCAGAATATAACAACGTTTTGCAAAGGGTCGGTTTGACAAAGTTGAAAGAAGGCTGTTAGTGTAGTTTGTGGCGGTGATGCAATTCTTTCTTGGAAATTTCTTTCGGTGAAATATACATGCTCTCCATTTTCTAAGTGCACAGCAAGGTGAGTAACTGTTGGGTGCCTTTCGTGTAAAGGAAGCCAAGGAGACGCCACGCTGCCTCGTTACTGCTGACATAACGCCCTGCTTGAAAGGTCTGTACCTCATTGACGGGATTTGCCTCACCTTCACTCCTGAGATTAAATATTGCTTGGTCGCTTCCTTTATTTATGTACTTACAGATATACTTGATTGTGCGGACAGAGCTACATGCTTCTACATTAATGTGGGCATTAAACATTTTACATAGAATGGGCGAATACGGGACAATCCAGCTGTTATCTAAGGTTTCGAACGCTCCAGAGCGAGATTTGATTGTAACTTTCCTGCCACCATCTTCGGGAGCTCTGCGTCTGTATAAAGGGTAGCCATTGTCATTGTGCACTGTTTCTTTTAATAGCTGTTTAGGGAATTTATTTGTACATTTTCCTTCTTTCATACATGGCGATATTGAATTTCGTGCTCCACATGGACCGTGAATCATATTTCGGACGATGGTATCATACAATTCTTTATCTTGCTCAGGATCCGGAAACTCGGTGCTTATTATGTCGTCTATTTGGCTGGGCCGCAACTTCTTTAAGCCATATTAGAATGTGGGCATGCGGTAATCCTCTTTTGCCATTCAATTGAATACATGAAGCACTGCACCTCTCCGAAAATTTTCCTTTGTTAATTACATACATTAATTTTTGTACTTTTAATCCAAATACTCTAGCAACTAAATCGTGTCTGTCAGTACTTTTTCGGCCCAGCATTAGCTCCTCGGTTATTTCTTTCCATGTGGGATTGCAAGTAAAAGTAACAAAAAGATCAGGTCTTCCGTAAGTTCGTACATAGGCGAATGCGTCTTGTGTGTACTCATGTAGGTAGCAGGGACTGTTAACGAATGATGAGGCAGAATTACCATTTTACCTAAATCTCTGGGGTTTACATTGGCGTCGCTAGAAACTGCATCTTGTAAATGTATATAATTCTCAACGCGCAGATTTTTTTGATTTAAAGATATATAACGGAGACGTTCACTTTCTACCTTCACATACATGTCTACCAAAAATTGATGAAATAATTGTCTACACCGGGCTAAGAGGTTAAAATCATTTTCTCGCAACATCAAATGATACGCATAAAAATCCATACATGATACTTTTTTGTTCGGAGTAGGCTCCTTTGTGACCGGGTTAATGAGTGGAATTTGAAAATGATAACCCTCTTGTCCTTTGCAATAAATCAATGGGTATTGCAGAGCGTCATAAAACTTGTGTGTATCGGCTACCCGTTGCAACGTATCATCACGTGCTCGCAAGACAATGTCTCGTGAAGAAAATTGATCACCACTAATTACGGCTGCTATTTCGTTTATCAAAGGTGCATTGTAGCGCCTTTCATGCTCTCCTCGAGGGGTACGATCTGCGTGAATGACGACTTTATAATCCTCTTCAGGTAGGTTTTCTAAGGCAGTTTTGAATGTTTTGACTAAAATGTTACGTTCATGCAAGAATCTTTGAATTTTGAACACTGTGTCTCTCTCAACTCCCTGGATAAATTGGCAGCGACCGTAAATGTAGGCGAAAATCCCGGCATTGTTATTTCCCGGTCAACTCCGAAGGACGTCATTTGAAAGCATGAGTTATATTTCCGGATCCTGTTTAAAAAGCGACGTGACTCATTAGCATCATATAAAAAGAGAGTTTTCAAAGGTTCTTCTGGTTCCCCAAGTAACGGAAGAGACACTTTGCCATTGGAACAGCACATGCCTGCGGTCTCATCTTTCCATTTTAAAGCGCTGCAAAATCGACATGCCTTGGCCATCAGTCAGATAACAACTAACCTGTGATTTTTATAATCAATCAACGGATCATAATGAATGCTGCGTCATTAAAAACCGACCAATTGTTTCTTTGAAAATGTTGTCGACGTTCAACTTGGAGCTGTGCATTTGTATCTCTTCGCGCCTGTGTCTGTTCTGGTGTTTCAGACGCCCTTATAGTAGATTGACGTTCAGCTTGCTCAATGAGTCTGTGTTGAGTTTCATCAGGTGTTTCCGCGGCTCTTAAGGCGGCCTGACGTTCCGCTTGTTCGAATAGCCTTTGCTAACTTTGAGCAGGTGTTTCAGTAGCTCTTAAAGTAGATTGACGCTCTGCCTGTTCAAGACGCTTTTGCTGACTTTGATCAGGTGTTTCAGTAGCTCTTAAAGTAGCTTGAGGCTCTGCCTGTACAAGACGCCTTTGCTGACTTTGAGCAGGTGTTTCAGTAGCTCTTAAAGTAGCTTAACGCTCTGCCTGTTCAAGACGCCTTCGCTGACTTTGAGAAGGTGTTTCAGAAGCTCTTAAAGTAGCTTGACGCTCTGCCTGTTCAAGACGCCTTTCCTGACTTTGAGAAGGTGTTTCGGAAGCTCTTAAGGCAGCCTGACGCTCTGTCTGTTCAAGACGCCTTGCTGACGTTGAGAAGGTGTCTCAGATGCTCAAAAGCAGCCTGACGCTCTGCTTGTTCTTGCCTTCTCAGTTCAGCATCTTCTAAAGATTCTAGCGATCGAGCTAATCTTTTCGCTTGTCTTTGAGAAGATACTCTTGAAAGGCTGGACTTACGTTTGCGAGGCATTATGAAGTAAGAAAAACCTATTTATAAAAAACGTTAAAATACCTAAAAGGAATTAAATTTCCATTTAAATATTTTTATTTTGTTAAAGCAAATCAAAATATCTAAAAGGAATAAATATTCCTTTTAAATATTTTAAAATCAAAACAACAAAACCAATTCAAGACACAACACGAATCCGAAAACGATATCAAAAAAATCGAATCAACTTAAACCAAATCACAAAACAAATCGCAGAAAACCGAAATCGAAAGCAGTAGTCAATATAAATATAACCAACGAAAAAGAAGTAAGTGTATAGGTACCGTATACACTATCTATACTATTAATATTCCTTTGAAATATTGTTAAACAACCTAAAACAACGAAAACCAAGTCACGATTCTAAATAAACAAAATCCAAAATCAAAGCCAGAGTCAAAATATGTATAAAGGAATACCAACCAAATCAACAAAACCGATCCAAGAAAATACACAAACCGAAAATGAAAGCCAATATAAATCCATTCAACCTTAACCAAATCACAAAGCAAATAACAAACAACCGAAATCGAAAGCAGGTAGTCGAATAAGCTACGAAATAGAAACAATTTAAGCGTATAGGTACCGTATGCACTATAAGTTGACGCGGCTCAACGGCGGGAGTTAAGTACATGTCAGAAACATTTCGTTACCGCGTTTTAAAAACCTAGTAACGACATCTAGCGGAATCAATTTAAACTATGTATACGTTAGTTAATAAGAACTCTCAAAAATATTTTTCTTATAATTTTGCACAATTTTTCTTATTGTAATACCGATTCATTCATAACCACATATAAGAACTGTATTCATTTCCGTTCAATAAATATTACTAAGGCTTATTAATAAGGCTTACTAAGAACTGTTTCTACCATTGTTAAGTAATAGTTAAGGGTGAAAGCGTGACAGGTGGTGATAGTATTTCTGATCCATACTTATAATCACGCCTGTAACCCTTGCGGGTAGGCAGAGCATCAACGGATTACTTAATATCGTCTGCGAGGTTATCGCCTATTCTGTGAATTACGATGCACCAAAACGTTTGAAGAAAATCAGCTGGTGAATTTTATGTATTTATCGCTCTCTTCCCGGTCCTGCGTGGAAAAATACAGATCCATACATTTTTATCTTAATTTTGGTAAAAGACATAATAATCCAGATATTCTGACCTTCTGTGTTCGTCCATCGTACCGTCGTCCGTCTTGTAGAATCACGGTGGCGCCACCTAGCTGAATTTAATTTTGCAACATATTCGATTTTCCCACGGAATGATATGTTTTCCGCTGAAAAAGTAGCCTATGTCACTCTACAGCCACCGAACTATCCCCATACAAATAATCATGCCATGCCGACGCTCTGTTGCGACGTGAAAGAAGGACAAACTTGCAACATATTCGATTTTCCCACGGAATGAGATGTTTTTCCGCGGAAAAAGTAGCCTATGTCACTCTACAGCCACCGAACTATCCCCATAAAAAAATTATGCCATGCCGACGCTCTGTTGCGACGTAAAAGAAGGACAAACAAACAAACAAACAAACACACTTTCGCATTTATAATATTATAGTATGGATAAAAAACTCATACATTACTTTTACTATTTGTTTTTTTTAAATCATTTTATACAAATTTTATCTATTTTCTAAGAATTATTATGTAACTAAATTTAAAAGAAGTCAAAACAATTAACTAGGTTTATTTTAATTTTCAGGTACTCCAGAACTTTTGTTGATGGGGATACTCACATAAATCCTATTCCTTCTAATTCTGGACTCTATTTCGAAAACAATGGTGAAATATTAAAATCTGAAAATTCCTGGAAATTTATCGTACATCGTAATCTTGAACCTTTATTCCTAGCTCGCAACTCTATCAAACGACTTATAAATAACTATCAATCTTTATTATTACTACACATTCAAATTTACCTAACGTTATAACTACTACTTCATTTATAAAAATAAACATAGACAGAATAGATTCTAGACTCGACGAACTTAATTCTTTGACTGACAACAAGCGATCCAAACGCGAAATACTAGACGGCTTAGGTTCAATTATGAAATGGCTCATTGGTGTTCCAGACGCAAAAGATGCCAAACATTATAACGAATGTATTGAACAGTTAGAGAAACAGCAAATATCTACTAATGATGTCTTAAAACAACAATTACAAATTATTTCTTCAACGATCACGAATTTTAATGAAACATTACATAAAATCTCTTATGATGAATACGTTATTAACGAAGATATTAGAAAAATAAATTCATACTTTACCTCAACAAACAAACTTATTTTTAATTTAACTATTTTTGAAGAAATATCCACCGTTTCAATTCAAATTCTAGAAGCTATAGTTTCTTTGAAACGAGATATCGATGATGTCATTACAAGCATACTTTTGATTAAATCAAATGTAATTCACCCTTCTATAATATCCACTATGCGCCTATACAAAGAATTACTGTCTTCTAACCCCGCTAGGCTCAATAAAAACATAGTTGCCCCAATAGCATTACCTAATTTACACAAAATACTTGAATCTGCCTCTCTTACTTTCTATAATTATATGAATAAAATTATATATATCTTAGAATTCCCTTTAGTAAAAAACGAAAAGTTTACATTATACCATTTATATTCTATCCCTATTCTACATCCTGACTCTTCCTTATATTCTACTATCCTTCCCGAACAAACATATCTTGCCATGAGTACCACTAGACAGCAATACGTCATCATGAGCTCACTGGACAAATGCAAAGACTTTGCAACGGAATCCAAAGTCTGCGAGGATCTTCTCATCTACAACATCAACACCAGACCCATATGCGAAGTTGTCATCTTAACAACGACGAGTCAACAAGTTCCTGAAGTTTGTGATGTAACTACGTTTTCTGCACACATCAACACTTTCCAAGCTCTTAGAAATAACAACTGGATCTACATACTCCAACGCAAGACTCCGTATGCTTTAGAATGTGAAAGCAAAACGACTCACGGGGAAAACTCTGGAGCAGGTATCGTCACTCTAGAACAAGGATGTAAAATGTACACCGCGTTTGTTACACTCCCAGCTGAGGACACAAAATCGATCAACATCAGTCATCCTTTTATCTATGTGGATATTGAACACATTTGCGTCCCAAATGAAATTAAGCTGCAACAACCAGAACTTGCACCAATCCAGCTCAACAACATTCAACTCGACTCTCTTAACTCGGTTAGAGAACGAATAAAAACTCACACAAAATTGCTTGAAGATAATAAACCTACATTCTTAGAGAAACATGTAACAACATTTTCCATATTAAGTACGATTACTGGCATCATTATGCTAACATATTTTTGTTATAAACGTTATAAACGCTTGCCATGGAATAACATACCTACAAATCCACATGGTAACTGTATACAAATTTTTAATAATTGCTTTGACCGTTCTCGTCACCGATAACACGTCGAGATTCCCATATCATCACTAAAAACCACTGCTACAACACCTGTATATCAGAAGACGAAGACGAAGCTGCTGACTACACTCAAAAATCGAGCAAAACCACTCAGTCTTTGTTCTAAGGGATTGATTGATGGTGTTATGTCATAGATACTATTTACTTTATATTATAAGTCCTATATACTTCATATTGTTTATTTACTAAATTACTTTCTTAGAAGCCAAACTAATGTTATGTCATAGGATACTATTTACTTTATGTTATAAGACCTGTATACTTTATAAATCATATTGTTTACTTCCTTAGAAGCCACACTAATTCGATTGTAATATTATATGCTAATGTTTATAGTTTACCATAAGTTAACCATAACACCAAGAACAATGTTTCGATCCCTCAACAAAATTCCATTCCCAAGTTCTCTGTATCAACTACTATATTTTAAGTTAGTTTAAAAGTATTAAATAAATTTATTTTTAAAGAGTTTTTGTCTCTGCCACATAACAGCAGTCACGTTTACGACCACTAGACCAACGTATACAATCGCGCACTGCTTAACATAGGCCTCTTCCAGCGTAGGGAGAACTGATTATTGATATATATGGATTATGGATATATAATACGTACGCAGAAGCCGTTAAAATGTTGAGATGCGTGATCATTACACCTTTGGGTAGCCCTGTAGTCCCCGAAGAGTACAAAATCATCGCCAAATCATTCTGTCCTTCGACGTCCACGGCATAGAAATCCTCGTATTTCACGTTTTGAGACAACTTCGAAGCGGGTCCAGCAATAGCGAGGTCATTGTACGACAACATGTTAGGTATTTTCTCGTCTCCGTACACTATAAACTTCTTAACGTATTCCAGACTTCTGAAGTTCTTCGCTTGAACTTTTAATGCTAGGGGCGAACAAAACATGAACTTTGGTTTTGTTATACCCATCACATGCTTTAGCTCGTCTGTAAACAAGGAGACTAATATGTTGACACTTCCTTTATTTTTTATTTTAAGTATATTATGTATGTAAGAAAAAATATAAATTTATTTAAAAAAAATACTGCCCACGTGCAAAAATTAGATAACGTTTATATGATAGACGCATAAAACTTCTTATGGATGCTGATGAGAGAGTTCTTTGAAAATATTTTACTATTTAAAGATAATAAAATACCATAGATTTTTTTAGTTTCACTATACTTTTTGAGTAACCCACGTATGCTATTAAAATTAACATTAAAAAATATTATTATACTATATTCATATATTACGTCTTATATTAAATTATAACAGGGCTTTTTAAAAACGGACCTTAAGGGTTCATGCGGGTTATTCTCAGAAAGGTGTTGTTTTTGGGAACCGGTGTAGATTTTGACATTTAAAAGAGTTTAAAAAAGCCTTAACTCAATAAAAAGTTCCTGTGCAGATGACTAGTCCTCATTAGGTCTTGTTAGCCTTGTATTCGAAATAGGACTATATTGCACAAGTGCACGTTCTCATATTCCGATGGGACAGCAATCCGACTAGACCGGAGAGAGACCTGTTAAGAAGACAATAAACTACTTTTGGAACGACCCGGGACCACGGGATTAGTATACTACCACTAGACCAACGAGGCTATCACAGCGTATATTATTATCATCATCGTAGCCCATTAAAATTTCACCGTTGAACATCACCGTGTGATGAATGCAAGATGAATAAAAATATCTGTACATTAATAGGAGAATCCATCATCCCATTTCGTCCCGTAGTTGTCGTAAGTGGCGAGACTATGAGTATGGGTTATGCCAGAGAGAATTTATGGCTTCCGATAGATGGCGACATACTATCTTGTTTTTCCCATGGCAAAACCTATTAGAGATACTATGGAAATAACTGAAATAAACTAATCTAGCTGTCTCGACACTAGCATAAAATAGATAATAGTATGTACGTAACACTAGTGGACCTCTGATCTTTTTTACAGAATAAGCTACAGAGCTTAGTCTGCTTGCTAGTTTATATATATGGGAGCCCCACTGAAGCTTTGCGTCGAGAGTGATGCCAAGAAAAATAGTGGATTCAACAGGGCCTTAGTTCTGCCCCATTTAAAAACAAATTGTTATTCAGATTTTTAACTTTGTTTTAATATTATCGTTTAAAGCTTTATCGCTCTCATTATCTGCTCTTATATACTTAGGTAAGTTGTTACCGTTACGTACTATTATATATTCTGTGCCGTTACCGTTACCGTTGCAGCCTAGTAAAGTCCACTGCTGAACACGGCCTCCCCCATAGATTGCCTCATAGGGGAATATTTGCCAAAGTTGTCACCCTTGGCGAGCGGGTTGGCAACCGCAGTTTTCTACCGATTTCAAAAAGGAGGAGGTACTCAATTCGCCTTTTTGTTATGTGTACCTCATAACTTTTTTCTGTGTGAACTGATTTCAATGATTCCTTTTTTATTTGAAAGCTGGTGCTTCTCATGTGGTCCCATATAAATTTGATTAAGGTTTGACCAATAGTTTTTGAGTTATTCGTAATAATTTATATTGAAGTCGGTTGTACATAATTTTTAATTATTAATTATTATTTTATTTTGAGTCGTTACTGATTTGTTCCCCTCTGTCGCCTCTTACGACACCCACGGAATGATATGTAAGTCGTGAATTATTGTATAAACTACCTTTTTAACATTTGTAGTTAGTAGACATTATTTACTTTGTTATGGTGTTCTTATTTATAATAGTTCAACTAGTGGGATGCGGGAAGTAAAGACTGTGTAAGAACCTCCGAAGGAGGCGGAGTTATTGCCGAAATAAGAATTTTGTTTTTTTTTTGTTTTTGGCCATTTTCACCCCCTAGGAAGAACTTTTGCTCCTATTCAACCATACCCCCATGATATCCTCTATATGATAGGCTATTCAAACTGACTAGGCCTAAAGTTCGAGTCACCCCCCAACTCATTTCTAGTCTTTACTTCCAACTAGGTAAGGTTTAACTTTGACCAAGAGTTTAATTAATGGATCTTTAGTGCTTGCCGTACAAGGAAGCTTAAAGATGGGGCTACGCTCGTTTCTCTGCATGATGGAAGCCGTAACGATGATATCTACATTAGAACCAGAGTAACCGACATAGTCCAACGGGTCAGTACGCTGAAGTGGCAATGGGCCGGCTCTGTAGCTCAAAGACCCGGCAACCGATGGTGAAGAAAGGTTCTCCAGTGGTATCCACGTACTGGTAAGCATAGTGTAGGGTGGCTCCCGAATAGTTGATGGAGATGTATGTTATGCTGTTGTATGTTGTATTACTAGTTGATGCAAAAGAGAGCCGTACGAGTGATTAATAACTTAAATTGTAAAGAGTCCCTCAGAGGAAAATTAAAAGAAATAATTATGATAAACATATTTATGAAAATGTAATCTATGTACATAAAAACATAAATAGCTTTGATAAGAATAAGGATGTTTATACTTTAAACACTAAGAACAAATAAGCTTGTAATGCCAGTTACTAGATTTCACAGAATTAGTAATTCATGTATGGGGCAATCTATACGCTTTTAAAATCAATTCCCAGAACATGTTCAAAGTTTGTCAATAAACATGTTTGAAAGTTTTACAATAAGGGTCATTATATTATCAAGGAATACATGAATGAAAATAACCCCTGGGAATGAAGTGACCGCCACCATGCTGGTTCTATTAAAATTCATTTAAAATTGTACAAACAAATATAAAGTGAAATTTCTGCTACATTTCTTGCTGGTTCCTCCCAGGACAGAGGTATTTTCCGAACCAGTGGTAAATAAATAAATGACCTTCAGTAAGTACTATGTAATGATCAAAATAGAATAAAAAATCATTAGATTCTATTCTATTCTATGGAGATGTTAATTTAGATGAAGTGACGTCCAGGTAAGTCATGCAGGAAGTGGATGGATGCATGTAGCTCAGAACCGTGTGTTGCGGGATATTTTGGGCGAGGCCTAAGCATGTTTAGCAGTGGACTTGTCATTGTCATTGAACTGTAATGTTAATGATGATGACGCATTCTGACGAGATAAGTGTTTTATTAGATAAGTTGTATGGTTTTTTTAAGAAGAAATATATTTAAAAAGAAAGTTTTTATAATTATTTTTCATAAAAACCTTGCTTCTATATTGATATTATATTTAGATGTCACAAAATCTTCATCATTGTTTTCTTTTAATTTTCATCAATATCGGAGTCGTGAAGACAATATATTATGCTTTATTGTTTTTAAACGAACATAATATTATAAAACACATACACGAATGACCTTCTCGTCACCTTGTACATCGTTAATTGTTCCGCTTCGTATTACAAACAGTAATACCACAGTCTAAGAAGAACATATATGTTAGTAGTACTTAGATTGTGGTAATACCTTATTGTTATCTAGGTCGTCTGTGTATGGAAAATTAGGCTTAATAAACATAAGGCCGGAACGTTAAATTTTTTAATCCGTTACAAAAAAATATTAATTTTGACATAATAAAGTTTTCAATTAAATTATAACATGGCATTTCAAAAACAGATCCCAGAGCTTTTGTTACGGATTCTTCTCTGAAAGGTATTATTTTTAGAAACGGTGTATATTTTATTTATTTATTTCATTTATTTAATCTTTATTGAACCTTACAAAACAAATCAAAACAGATCAATTATATTGTTATTGTTGAATTATATAGCCAATGTTATATGTAGTTAATGATTGATAAGACGTATCAATCTTCAGTGTAAGTGTATTGCAAGTAGAATAATCATAAGATAACGTTGATCTAATTTTTCTAAAACAAACAATGTTAAGCAAACCAATGCCTGCATGAATCATTTAATATCAGTGTTCCTCAGATTATAAAATAACAAGCAGATAGAGTGCTGCGGAAACACAAGTGCGACCAGCAAAGCAAATATAAATTAAAAAGCTCTCATCAGTACATAACGAAGCATGAATTTGTTAATATGCGATTATTAAGTGACAAATTTTATTTACGACGCCACATTAATCGATCATACCCGGGCGAAGCCGGGGCTTTCTATTAATATAAATAAAGTGTCGGTTACATCGAAATAACCGGCTTATGTTAAGCTCAGGGGGTTATTTCATCATCATAATCTTTTATACGTGGTAGAGCCGCGCTCCAGCTATATTATGGTTGTAGCACGAATGGGTCGGCTCGACCGGGGCAGGACCACGCCCTCACAGAATATCAGCGTAAAATAGCAGCTTACGGCTGCTGTATTTCGTATGATGAGTGTAGAGAACCGAAGACCCTTTTTACTCGAAACGATTCATTCCATCTCAGTCCTCAGGGGTGACAGCATATCTGCATTATGATTCTTAAATGAAGATAAATGTAGATGTCTATGGACCACAGCATCCACTTACCATCAGGTGGATTGTGTACTCGCTTGTCACCTTATTCTATAAAAAAACACTATGGCATATATAGAATTTAACCGCGACTTCGTCCATGTAAACAATAAAACCTGCAGATTTAGTGGGCAAGTTGGTGGATGCCCTCATTACCAGCATTTTAGTGTCAATGTCAACTTTAAAAAGTCGTGTTATTTTAATTAAAAGCACAATGTTTTAAAGATTTGTTTTAATCGATAGGTTCTTTATCCAAAATTGTAATGAAAATGTAGTTACAATCATTTTATTTCAAGAACGATTCGAACGAAACGCACGAAAAACGGCTTTAAGCATAAAAAGGCGTTATGGCTCAAATTCAGCCACCCTGTACAGAATGTCATTCTTTTGTATGCCTAATGCCAGCCTAGCATAGGGTTATGCCCTATAAGCTTTTGGTAGATACCTATTATACGTAAGTTTTAGGGCATAGTAATAAATTCGTAACAACTTCTAATTTTGAATATAATAATTATTTTATTTTAATGTTTAACTACGTACCTATTTACCTTACTGTAAGTGTTTTAGTTTTAAGCAGTTCGATTTTCACTAAACAATTAATTAAAGCAAATTATGATGAAAAATGATCTAGCACATCGATTTATTAATATATAATAATCATCGAAGCTTTCGAATCATCATATCATCATTACATCCCATCACAAGTCCACTGCTGAACATTCACCTCATAGACTGCCACAAAGGACGGTCCTGAGCCACTTGTTTTTTCTCAATTCGACTGTATTTTTTTATGTGTGATCTCGTACATGCTTGATATAAATCTCTGGGAATGAGGTGATTGCTACCATGTTTTTCTAAATGTTTTCATACTTAATTGTAAAACATTTTATATTCTAAATTATTTTAATGGTCACGCTGGGTTTCTTGCTGTTTCTTCCCAGGAGAGAGGATTTATTTTCGAAAAAGTAGTAAAGTTTAAACATACATTTAGTATAAAATGACTACTATATCTATGAATTTAAATTACTTTCAATAAGTATTTTTGTAATCTATATTGAATAAAAATTATTCTATTCTATTCGTACACCCAGTCACCTTTCTTTAAATCTCGTCGACGTCGCTGTATACCTAATTTATCGCACTAGTACTTATGTTCACTAGTATTTTTCTACGTGGTAGAGCCATGCTGCAGCTATATTAGTAGTATAGTTGTAGCACGAATGGGTCGGCTCGACCGGGGAAGGACCACGCTCTCACAGAATACCAGCGTAAAATAGCAGCTTAACACTGCTGTGTTTCGTATTGTGAGAGTAGAGAACCGGAGACCCTTTTTACTGCAAAAGAGGCATTCCAAATTAGTCCTCACGGGTGACAACGTATCTGCATTTTGATTCTTTATTGAGGATAGATGTAGGTGTCTATGGGTCACACCAACCACTTACCATCAGGTGGACTGTGTGCTTGTTTGTCACCCTATACTATAAAAAAAACACCGATCCAAATACTCGGATTGTGTATTCATTAACTTTTGATTAACGCTCAAAGTACGTCTTTATAAAAAACAAAACTCGATGTAGCATGGTGGCAAATTCAGCTCTTCAGTCCCTTTGTAAATCTAGGGATTTTGTTTCTTAAAAAAGGTTGCAATGAGCATGCGGTCCACTGATGCATATAAATAAGAGCCGCTCATGAACATCCATGCTGGAAGAAATGCAGGTGCGTTGCCAGCTTGTTAGAAAGGAGGCTCTTGTATAAAAGGTTCCATAGTCGTATTTGTGTCCGAAAATCCGTTAGCGTTGGCGTCTGGTGTTCTTATCTTTTTTAACAATTTTATATAATCTTTTACAATATTTTGATAAGTACAACGCAATATATCTTGGGGCGTCTATGTATCATCATCATCATAATCAATATAGCCCTTCATAAGTCACTGTTGAACATAAGCCTAAGGAATGCCACAAAGCACGGTCTTGAGGCACCTGCATCCATCGACTTTCTGCATTTCTTACTCCATCTACGTATCACAATTTTTAAGCGAACGTAAACTTACTGAAAAAATGTACGTTACCTCTGGTATAGGTCAGGTTGACAGTCGTCACCACAGCCCCTGCACAGGTAACTCCGATCACAGTGCTCCAGAACTCTCGCCTGTTCTCTGCACATATAGCAACAACATCGCCTCTCCGTACACCAAGCCTCACCAAAGATACAGCCAGGTTCATAGCCTCTTGGGCCATCTCCCCATACGTTAGTTTTTCATCCGTTGCTCCATTTATCTGAAAACAGGAAATATTACTAATTACTTTGAAAATTAATCGAGGCATCGTGACTAGAATGACTTAATTCTGAGATCAAAAACTGTGAAAAAACTTTATGTGGTTTAAAGATAATAACAGTACTTTTGACAGTCCATAACTAGCAATAAAGTGTTTGCGGCGTGATGATAAAGGTGATGATTTCTTTATGAACGTACTTATCACGTACACATTTTCACAAGACTCTGTGTATAAATAACAACCCAATACAATATTTACTTTTTTTACAGGAGAGGGGGCAAACGAGCATACGGCTCACCTGATGGTAAGTTACTACCGCCGCCCATGAACAACTGCAACACCAGGGGAATTGCAGGTGCGTTGCTGGCCTTTTAGAAAGGAGTAAGCTCTTTTCTTGAAGGTCCCTAATTCGTATCGGTCCGGAAAAATCGCCGGTGGTAAACTATTCCACAGATTTTACTCACACTAAATGAGTACCAAGTTGTAACATTGAACTACAGTACTATTACATAATCTGTGATTAAACTCTCACTAGTGTTACGTAAGAAATAACAACGTAACCATTTGTGTAGTTTCTAATATTTAAATTGTACAAAAGAGAATTGATTTTCGTGTACAGTAGTTTCAATATTATTATTGACAATTGCTTTACCTATTGTTATAAAATATATTATCATTGCTCTATAAATGACGTGCGGTGGCGGCGTAGGAGAACACATCACACCATTTCGTCCCATGGGTGACAAAAAGGCGGCTATGGGAAGGTTCAGAAGTATCTTATGTTTTACAATAGACGGTGGTATAATAATCTCGCTATATGTCGAACGTAAAATATACAAACATGTGACGGGCGGCAGCGTCAAAGTTGCGATACATCTGGTATTGTGATCGCCGATCAGTCTACTAATAGTGGCGATTAAGGTAAATCCTCCTTACAACAGAAAATATCTATGTCCATTAGTGGAATTGTACGGAATGGTGAAGGAAGAAAGGTTCTATAACATCATTTATATTTTATGTCCTCTAAGGCGACATCTTCGGAAAACTGTCGGAAGCTAACCTGTACACGATGTAGTTTCGTAATTAAGATGTTAGGGATTTTTTTACCTGTAATTCGTCTAGATGGGTCATGTTTCCACCGCTAAGTGGCAGTGCATTCGCTATTGCATTTAGGTTTTAAAGACAAGGAATCATATCAAAATCTTAATCCTCAGGGGTGACATCGCATCTGTTGTTTTTATTGATTGAATTTGCCTTAAGTTCAAGGCTACAGTCCCACATCACCATCACATGAACTGTTAACCTCTTTATCACCTTAACAAAATAAAGTCTAAGACTTTGATACCTTATGACACGAGGGCAATCACGAGACCAATAATATGAATAATTTGTATAAGCACAAATATTAGATTTGAACCCGTCACCTTTATGGGTATATAATGTTCATTATATTCGTTATATTGTTAATTTGTTTTACTTTAACTTTAACTTAATTTATTATTAATTAGTAAGTAAAGAAATTTAAATTATGTTTAATATATTAAGTTCTAGCGTTTTAAACATAAACTAAAAGTTTATTTATTAATTTTACCATGAAAAAATTCGATGTAGATATAATAGGAATGCCAATTTTGTAATAAATAAAAAGATACGAGTGTACTTATTCTCATATTTGGCATAGTATTAAGAGACCAAAGATGACCACTTATCATTTAAGCCCCACGCATGAACTACATGCAACATCTTTCAATAGGTTTCCCTTTCTACTGACTTCAAAAAGGAGAACGTACTCATTCCACTGTGTTTTTTTATGTGTGTTACCTCATAACTTTGTTCTATGTGAACCGATTTTGATGATTCTTTTTTTATTTGAAAGCTGATGCTTCTCATGTGGTCCCATATAAATTTGATCAAGGTCTGACCAATAGTTTTTGAGTTATCTTTAATAATATATATTGAAGTCGGTTGTACAAAATTTTTAATTTTTAATTATCATCTTATATGAAAATTAAAATAGAAAAAGTGAGACAAGTATATTGACTCAATTTTTGTAGAATTGTAGGTTCCCTATATGCATACTATATAAGTATGTAATTACTAAAGGAGTAGAAAATGTAATGCATTTACTAAATAAGTCATATTCCAATATTTAATGTATGTTAATGTTTTTGCTCTTAGACAACAATCTTTGATCTTCGAACACAATTGTAAAACATAATATGGTTTAATTCTATTATTTATTACTCACCAGGGCAACTGCATCTTTGAATTGCCATATCTTTTCTAATATGAATTCACCGGCGTTTAACTTAGCTGGCACGTATCTGTCCTCGGGTCCGTACACATAATTAGGGTTTTTAAACATTATATCACTGTACGAAGCGCGTCTGAATACGTCGGAGTTAGATGCCACTTTAAAGTAGTTGGATATAAATACGCCTTGACTGTACGGCATCGCTAAAGCTAGTTGAACACTATAAGCGAAAATATTTGACGCCAATAATTAAACTTTTTAAAAATGTGAAAGCCAACTTAAAAAAAATAAAAGAAATAAAATTATTTTCTCACTAGCTGTTCCCCGCGACTTCACCCGCGGATAATTTAGGGTTTTAATTATGCTGCGCGGAATCCTAATTCTTTTTCTAAAATATAAGTAGCCTAAGTTACTCCTTCTAACATCAGCTATCTGCCAGTGAAAGTCCCGTCGAAATCGGTCCAGCCGTTTTGGAGATTAGGCGGAACAAACAGACAGACAGACAGAAAAAAATTTCAAAAATTGTGTTTTGTTATAAGTACCGTATATACTTTCATATGCATTTAGTTATTTTGAAATTACAAACAGACACTTCAATTTTATTTATTTGTATAGATAAAACATAATTCAAAAGTTTCTGATATCGGGTCGTTAATTATTTGATACACATTTAATCTTAGCATAGCACCGACTTAGCAATATCACAAGCTCAAGGTAACAAGTAGAGTGTCGTCTTTATGAGTTAATGTACAAAGTTCATCTTCAATTTTTCCAACCTTAGAGTGGAATTTCTTTTTTTTCAAATTTACTTGCTTTTAAAATTTAATGTACACCCTTGAGGTATAGACAATTTGATGAAAAAATAATAATTGAAATCGGTTTAAAATTGTTGAAGATGTCGCGTAATATACATACCAAAATTCTGTCGAATTGAGAGCATCCTCCTTTTTTGAATTCGCATAAAACATTAAATTCACTTAATAAGTGTAAGAGTTAACACTGATTACTTACGAGGGACTTGAGCATATTTTAATCCGCTCTTTGAGATGGCGCACTAAGTCTAATATTTCTCGCTCTCTCCTACTTCAGTTCTTCTCTAAAGTTTATTGAAGACTAGGGACCCACCACGGTTTCGCCTGGGTAGGATCTATTTATGTAGCGTTATTTAGATTGAAGATAATTATGAAAAAACCATTTAATTTATTAATTTTTTTTTTTAAATTTTCAAGTTTTCGGATAAAATATAGCCTAGATCATTTGCTCTATATCTGTTCGCCAATTTTTGTTATAATCGGTTCAGCCATTCCGAAGATAAGCCCGGAGAGACAGACAGACAGACAAAAATTTCAAAAATTATTATGGCGTGAAAATAACCCCTCAGTTCAATAAGAGGCAGTCATTTTGAGATTACAGACATACACTTCTATTTTGTTATATATATATATAAACCGGGTGTTTGTGAAACGCTCCCGAAAACGAAGACAGATGATAGTACTAAGGATACCTATGTGATGGGTCACAAAGAAATTCGATCCCGAATAATCATGAAAATACTTAAACATAAAACCAGCAGTGAAACTTAAAAAAGAAAATCAGCTGACAATAGTGTCAATATCCTCACGGGCGCCGAACTCTTATCTATATCGGTACGAAACAATCTATTAGGTATATACTACTCACTCTACCCTTCCCTTTCACACACACGCTGCCTCGTGTCACCTCGCGCTGTGGAATTTACACATACTTCAAGGACGTTACCTAGTGCGCATTTGTTTTGGCGGGAGTGATTAATAATTTTAGTTTTTGAGACAGTTCCGTGTTGACTATCACGAACGATAGTTCAATTGTTTTGTTTATTAAATTATTGTCGTTATTACTTGTTATTAATTTATTAATTAATGATATTGTTCTTGTTGTTACGTTTTGTGTTTTTTGTTTTGTTTTAATAATGCCTAACGCGTAGGTACGTTTATAGTGTTCGTGAATACGGCAACATGTTAATGTGCCTTGGAGAATCTCATAAGGCCACGGAGGATCGGTAAGCTGTTTCATACCTAATTTTTTTTAAATAACTTAGTACTGAACTGATCTGAATAGGTACATAACTGAATACATCAGAATAATAAACATACCTACACAATGGATAAAAAAGCATGACTCTAACCTTGTTAACATTTTATTTAACTTTTTTTTTCATTAGCGGGGAATCGAACCAGTTATTTGGTTTGTTTAACCTGTGAATTCGAATTAAAGTGGCTACGTGGAGACAAGCACAGTGGCAAAATAGTAGGTTAAGTAGATAAGTTAGTTATTTAGACAAGTGTTGTAAACTATTAGGTATTGTGGTACCATCGCTAGATGCGGGCCGCGCGAATTCGGCGTTCGCGCGTACATTGACCCCTAGTCAGCTGACTGTAATTCAGTAATTCCACTGCTGGTTTTATGTTTAAGTATTTTCATGTTTTTTTTTTACTGAAATTAACGTTTTATTTAACTATACTAACACGATGGAGCGTGAATAAAGCTAATAAAACGTTGTGAGAAGATGATTTTTTTTTTATTAGGATCGATTTTATATTTCACCCATCATCAAAGATATAGTTAGTACTGTCGTCTGTCTTCGTTTTCGGGAGCGTTTCAAAAATACCCTGTATATATATATATACTGTTACTATATAGTTACTGCCCTTACTACTGTTGCTGTGTACTGTACAGTAGTTACTGTTAGCATTTCGTATGTTGGAAATAATGCATTTCTGCAAAGTAGCGTCAGACTATTAAGAATCATTACGCACGACAGTGATTCTTATTTCTTAATAAAGTATGGCGCTTCTTTAAAATAGAAGTGACTGACAAACTTACCGTCCATCTGATTGGCAAGTGGTTACTGCAGCCGATGAAGCCTGCAACCAACTTCAAATAAAGAAGAATGCGTTGTCACCTCTGAGGACTAAGATTCAGAGAGTTCAGATCGGAACACAGTAGTTCATACACTACTATTTAGTGGCAGAAATAGATAAGATGATGATAGCTACCCAGATGGACTTCTAGGCAGTAAAATACTCCTAGCTCCTAGTAATTGCTAAGATCCGCGTGCAAAAATAAAATAATGTGTAAGTATAACTTAGCTCGAATAGCACCTACCTACCTACCTATCTAACTATTACTGACGCCATGACACCCAACTGTACTACAACCAACACCACTATAACCTCTATATCACTCGTTGTCGAAGGAAAAGAGGTGTTCCTTAAACCAGGTAATACACACATACACCATTATCTTTTTGCATTCTGATCTTATGGCTTTTATATCTTATATCTTATAGCAGATAAATTTTACATCTTTGGTTATTATTTCCTTAAATTTTGTGAGAATTTGTTTTTGGCGCCATTTTGAAAGCGTTGAACTTGGTATCATTGATTCTGGCACACTCATTTCAATAGCTTCGAGTGTAGGAGTCATCTGGTTCGGCTATCATCAAACCATCTGCCAAGCATGACGGTTAAGAAAATGTTTCCCTAGAATAGAAGGGGCCACCACTGGACGTGGACGTAAGCGTAACGTTCTCACAATGTAAATATAACTTTACATTACATTATACATTTTGTAACCGTTTCCCCCCACTAAGGTTGTCTTCTAATTTGATTAATAATATTAATTATAATTGATATTATTAATCAAATTACTTTGCGGAAATCCATTGTATTAAAGATATTAAAAATTAATTTGCGAAGATCCGCGTAATAAAATAAATAAAATGGTGCGTACTAAAATAAACAAACGAACGACGCTACCCGGTAGCTCGTTTGTCACTCGAAGGTACTGGAAAAATACATTTTACTTGATTTAGGGATTCAGTTAAGGGAAGAAAGGCCCAGAAACTTATACAGCTTGTACTGCATAGGCACCTTTATATATCTTTATCTAATACTGATAACACCTTAAATGGCCGATATTCTGATTTAGTTTAATGTCATAGTATTACAAAGTCCACCTTCTAGTCGAGAAAGTCGTTGGTTACAGATTATCTAATCCTTAATATTCATAACAGCCCATCAAAAGTCCACTGTTGAAGCCATCCACATGGATTGCCTCATAGAGGGGATTTTTCCTTAGTTGCCACGCTTTGCAGGCTGGTTGGCAACCGCAGTTTATTGTTTTAAGTTTTTATTGGGAAGATGCCGCTTCCCATCTCCTATCTCAGATTCCCTTTGTTCTCTTAAACGTCACCCACGGTAACTCAATAACTGTGTCGCTACACGGCGTAAGATTTATTGAGTTATTATACATATAATGTTGTACTTAGTCATAGTGTAAAAACTAAAAAAATATAGAATTCCAAAATTCCACTTTTCACTTTCACTTTCACGCTGCTCTTGTTGAATGAATTAACACTTTTCAAAACGTTACTCATTACGTGGACTTGCAGAATTCCTCATAAATTTTCATAACAGGCGAGTACTCAGTAAGTTAGCAAACATAATTGCATAAAAAATAGTTGGTAATGCTAGATTGTCTTTTTCACATCCCAATATACTCGCTTGAAGTGTGATATCAGCTTAAATCATTATGGAATATGGACCGTATTCGTAACTACGATAAAAAACCGCGTGGTCCGATATAAATATGGTAAGTCACATTGATTGGCTGAATAAAAGTTAACATTTGCATGTACATAAAAGTAGCAAAGAACACAAATAAAAAAAAATTACGTTACTTGACGTCATAAGGTACGCGTGTCAAGTCGTCATATTGTTGATGATAGGTAATGTTTGTATGTGTGTTAAAATAAATGTTGAAATTAATTAATAATGGTAACATAAGCTCTAATGATTGTCACACAGAGGGTTAGGAAAACGAGCATAAGGCTACCTGATGGTAAATGATCACCGGCTCCATGAACATCTGCAACACCTTCTTTCTTATATCTATGATCTTATCTAATATACCTACCTAAATGTTATGCTGTGAATACGAAAACGTATCCGTGATCCTGTCGATATGCTTTGAAGGTGGAACACGGCGTGGTGCGCATCTGACATAACCAATCTGTGTCCAAGGCGGATATCTAAAGGCAGTTCCTCATGAATTAAATACGGCTAGTGAGTGCCTCAAAGAGTCACACATTATATCACACAGATTTATTTTTAATTTTTGTTGCTTTATTTTTATAGCAGGCGCATAAAACTTCTAACTCAATTTATCGAAATATATCATATAAAATTAGTGATAATCAATCAAGGGAGCCGTGACTCGTGTTTAGTTTGGATGACAATGCATGGTTAGCTAAGTGACGTCATTCTAAATCTAATATGGTGGAATGGTGAACCACCCAAGATGGCGGACTAATTATTTTCTATGCACTCCCATGATATGGGTATCAAATAAAAGGGTTTACTGAGTAGAATACGAAAATAAAATGACGTCACTCTAAATCCAATATGGTGGACACCCAAAGATGTTGGACTATGTTTTTTATGCACTCCCATATGATATGGTTATCAAATGAAAGGGTTTGCTGAAAAAAATTCGAATAAAGTGAAGTCCGCGATCAGCTCTTCAAGGAGATGGTGTACTACCGCCGGCTAAATGGTAAGACTTAGCGGGTTCGTGTCTTAACTAATTAATATCGACCCACACCCTGGGCAAATTCTGACGGTGGTGAAAAAATTTAAATGACGGAAAACAAAATGGCCGCCATACCAATTTTAAAGAGTTATAACACGGTAAAGGTTAGTAGCCAAAATTGTGTAATGTAATAAATAGATGAGTTTGATTTAATTTAGTTTATTTTCGTCTTTTTAGAGCGTTTAAATAAAAGCTTATTTTTGAAAATGTTTTTAACATTAATTTATTACTGGATACGAGGCATTCCATCTAAGTCCTCAAGGGTGACAACGCATCTGCATTTTGATTTTTAATGAAGGATTAATGAAGATATCTATGGGTCACAGTATCCACTTATCATCAGGTGGAATGTGTGCTCGCTTGTTACCATTATTCTATAAAAAAGCGTTACTTACGTCTGACTCTTAGTGATATTTAAATATCATTGCTGTTACTATTAATTACCCTATCCTTATGTCATAATATGATCGAACTATCAATTCAATATTTACTAAATAGTATAATAATATTATTATATTTATACCTAATACTTTAACAGAAAAATTTGCCTATGAGTGTAATTTTCCTATGACCGTGTAGTGGTGGTGTAAGAAAACCCACTAACCTGTATCGTCCCGTAGGTGTCATAAGAGGTGACAGAGGGAAACAAACCAGGAGATGGGCAGCAGCGTCTTCCTAAAACAACAAAAAAAGCGGTTGCCAACCCGCCTGCCAAGCGGCATTTTTGGCGAATATGGGCAATCTATGGGGTAGACTTATGTACAGCAGTGAACTATTGGTAACGGCTCAGCTAATAAGTAATCAATACAAATTTTAGATTTTCGCTACTCGCGCCAAAAATTTTACTTCATTTATTTTTACACAATGCTTTAATACTTCTACTTAAACCTTACCTTTATTAATTTAATCATTGAGTAATTTTCAATAAACATATATATCTTAATTGTACACT
The DNA here is from genome assembly GCA_029286625.1 of Parnassius orleans. Lineage (NCBI taxonomy): Eukaryota > Metazoa > Arthropoda > Insecta > Lepidoptera > Papilionidae > Parnassius > Parnassius orleans. Next base: position 2,256,031 of record JAGSMP010000083.1, read on the forward strand.
CTCAATTCAAATCAAATCAAATCTCACTTTTGAGATTTTTGACATTGTTTTTATATCTTTAAAACTTTGTGACCTAATTAAGAAAAGAGCTTTATAAGTTCCTTACAAATATCTTTATTCACATGAAGTCCATTTTAAAATTATTTTCTGAGATCTGGCTGATAATCCGTAAGAACTGAGAGACCACACTTTAAGAGCTGTAGTTTCTATTACCACGTTTTTATCATCTCGCTTTCTTGTCCGTTCGGTACAAATTTTGCACTTGATTTTTAACTAATTTCCCGATGAGATTTGAAACTTTAATCAGTGCTCAGAACTGGAAACGTGGTATGATGATTGCCATTTTTAAATTATAGTTAATTATATATTTGTTTACAAATTCCATGATTCGTTCTACTATTGATTTAAGTCTACTAAATACTTTTAGCCGTGTAGTAGCGGCATATGAGCATCCACATAAACACTCACTCACGCCTGTCACCCAGAGGGGTAGGCAGAGACTATGGACTTCCATTTGGCACGATCCTGACACACCTCTCTCGCCTCCTCCACATCCATATACCTACGCATACACGCTCGTCGGTTAAGGGTACTCTTAATTTGGCCCATTTTCAATATATCGCCAATTTGGTCGATAAATTTTCGCCTAGGGCGTCCCTTCCAGACTCTGCCGTTCACCTCTGCCTCATAAATTTGCTTTGTCACTCTTTCCTCATTCATTCTTTCTACATGACCAAACCACCGAAGCATTCCTTTCTTAATCCTGGTCACAACATCATCTTGCAGACCACACTCTTCTCTTCGTTGGTGTCATAAGAAACGACAGAGAATAAATAAAACAGGCGAAAAGCAACAGCATCTTCCTAAAAATATTAGAAAACTGCGGCTGCCAACCCGCCTGCCACTCGTGGCAACTATGTCAAATATGAAGCAATCTATAGAGTGGCATATGTAAAGAAATTAAGAAAGCAATAAAATGTAAGAAATAGGCGTACACATATTCAATTTAGGTATAAACAATGATAAAAATGATAACAGGGAATTGACTATTAAAACAGTAATGAATCAAGTAATTTAACTTAACTTAGTAAAAAGAAATAAAATGAGAAACATAAAACAAAACAAAAAATGTAAATTGTACGTCTCATTACCGACAAACAAGGTTAGCAACTCAGCATAATATATATTTTTTTTTATTTTTTTATTGGCCATTTCGTTACATTACATAACATTGGTACGTCAAATATTCAAATTCAAATGATATACGATTACATTTGAATTGTAATATTTCAAGCAAGCAAGTCAGAAAATGAACATTTCATATATTCTTCTATATTATAGAAAGCGTGATTCGAAAAGAATGTTTTTGTCACTTGTCGAAACGCGTTTAATGGAAGTCTTGTTATTCCTAAAGGCAATTTATTGTACATTTTGATTTTTAATGGAAAACCTTGCTTGGACGCTTTTACTAATCTGGTTATTGGAACAACTAATTTTCGCGATTTCTTGTATTGTAGTTGTGTACGTGCATCTTCATTGGTAGTTCACTTTTTTGATGGTGCACTTCCAGAAGCGAACTATAAATATACAACGACACGACAGTCATGATTTTCGCTTTTTGGAAATAGGCTCTAGCTGATGTCAATCTTTGCAATCCATGTATAATTCTAATCGACCTTTTTTGACAAATCAGTACTCTTTCAATTTGTGGAGCATTTCCCATATCGTAATTGCATAGCTAATAATTGAGTGATAATATGCAAAATAGACCGATATTAGAGTTTCCTGTCAATAATAGGCTTAAGCTTAAATAAGGCGTAATTTCCATTGGCTAACTTTTACAAACATTATCTATATGGGTTTCATAATTTAAAGTGGAATCGAGAGTACACCCTAAAATGTGACTTCACTATTTGTAACTTTATTTGTTTTTTTGCTTGCATAATTAATTATGGTACTTTTTCTAAAACGTGACTTCACTATTTGTAACTTTATTTGTTTTTGCTTGCATAATTAATTATGGTACTTTTTCTGCATTCAAAATTATTCCGTTTGCTTCAAAGCATTTTCTAAGTATATTTAACATTTCATCTGTCTTCTTGGCTACTTGAAATGCGTTTTTATCTTTAACACCAACCTGTGTATCATTCGCAAATAGTGTAACCAACGCCCAGTCAGGCATATTATTTGCAAGGTCATTCACGTATACTAAAAACAGCAATGGTCCCAGAATGGAGCCCTGAGGTACGACAGTATAACTATGTTGTGAATCAGACTTAGTATTATTTAGATTAACTATTTAAATTCGATTGTTAAGATAAGACTGCATTATACTCAATTCCTTTCCTTCAAATCCGTAAAATTTTAGTTTATAAATTAAGATATCATGCCGCAAACAATCGAAAGCCTTGGATAAATCGCAAAAATGCTAGATACCTTCTGCGATCTATCCAAAGCGTCCAATATAAAGTATACTGTCTTTCTAATAGCCATTTCGGTTGATCTTTTTTTGCGAAAACCAAATTGACAGTCTGTAAATAGATTTTATTTTTCAAAGTAGTCTATCCTCGATTTTAAGGCAGTTTCTAAAATTCTTTGATATAACTGGTAATATACACACCGGTCTATAATTCCCAATTTCAGTAGTTTCTCCTTTTTTGAACAGTGGCACGATTTTTCTAATTTTTAAGCTATCTGAGAAAATCCCTTCTATGATGCAATCATTCAAGACTTCCAATATTATATCAAACATGTCTTTGTTGCGGATGATAAGTTCTCTAATAGTTTTGTTGACATATCGTATATTTCTCTTGATGTTGTACATTTTAAACTATTAACGATATTCCAAAATTCGGATTTACTTATTTTATTAGGAAAGCGAATTTTATTTTTGTTGGTTTTAAATATTCGCTACAATTTTCAACCTTAATCTCTAAATTTTCTGTAAGTTGTTTTTGAACTCATTGAAACTATTTGCTATATTTTTATTATTTGTGATTATGCTCCACTGTGATTTTTAATTTTAGTAATTTTATTTTTATCTTGTGTTTTACTTGATTTTTGGTCTTTAATAATTGTCCAAGTGGTTTTAATTTTATTCGTGGAATTTTTAATTCTAGATATATATTTTACGTGGTAGAGTCATGCTGCAGCTATATTAATAGTATAGTTGTAGCACGAATGGGTCAGCTTGACCGGGGAAGGACCACGCTCTCACAGAATACCAGCGTAAAATAGCAGCTTAATGCTGCTGTGTTTCGTATGGTGAGTGTAGAGAACCGGAGACCCTTTTACTGGAAAAGAGGCATTCTATCTCAGTCCTCACGGCTGACATCGATCTGCATTTAAATTCGCAAAGGAAGATAGATGTAGATGTCTATGGGCCACAGCAACCACTTACCATTAGGTGGACTGTGTGCTCGTTTGTCACCCTTATTCTATATATAAAAAAAGATGCGTTCCTAAGTTTTTGAGCTGTTTGAAGTACATTTCTATATATTTTCCTATATTTATTTAGTTTGGATTTTCTAATTTTATCTGGATACAAGTTATGTAATATTTCGAGTTTTTGAAGATTATTTCTATATATGAAAATACCTTTGGTTGTTAGTTTATTCTTGTTTTTCCTGGGTTTGAATGTTTTTAATGGAAATGCAGTGTAGTAACAATATTTTATATGGCTATCAGAATGTTCTTTTTCTCATTTGCGTCAAGTATAAAGTTTATATCATTTCTTACACATTCATAGTCCTTACAGAACAAGTAATGAAAATATTTTATATTTTCTTCAGATATTATTCGAGATCTAACCTCAGTCTTGTCGTTTGGTTTAGGATTCTTAGAATTCGATTTATACTTTAATTCTATAACATTATGATCTGATAACTTTACGTCTAATACTTTACCTCTGTGATACTGAAAATCATCATCGTCATTTAAGATGAAATTGTCGATACATGTGGAAGACTTGCCTTTGGTTCGCGTTGGCTCATCTAAGACAAATTTACATTTCAATTCACTCAATAGTTTTAAAATTTGCGTACTTTATTATTTGGTTTCAATAGATTTAAATTAAAATCTCCTGTAGTTACAATTCTTTTGTTTCCTTACCTATTTTTCCGATAATTTTAGTCATAATATCTTCGAATATTAAATAATCATAATCAGGTCTATATACACAAATAATAACCAATTTATACGATTTTACTTCAATTGCCGCTAATTCACAATTCATTTCAAAACTCAACTTTACAATGTCATGTCTTATTTTATATTCAAGTGTATCTCTAACAAAAATAGCTGTACCTCCATGTTTTACGAAGATAGATGTAGATATCTATGGGCCACAGCAACCACTTACCATCAGGTGGACTGTGCTCGTTTGTCACCCTTAATCTATAAAAAATGTTCAAATAACATCCTATTGTAATATGACACAAGTATATAGCCTTCGATAGTCATTACACCTAACTTTAATTCATTCGTCCAAGACTCCGTTAGACAAAGCACATCACAAGTTGTATTTTCTGTTAATAATTCCAGCTCTAAATATTTATTATTAATACTCTGTATATTAGCCTGCACTTCTTGGTCTTGGTTATTTCTAAAAAATTGTGAAAAATTAAAGTAGAATTTAATTTTATAAAGTGCAAACAAGACGAAACATTAAAGTGACTATCTTTGATACTTTTAACAATTTCCTCAATCACGATATTTTTTTAATTTTGTCTTAATTTTTACATTTATTTCAAGATATCTGACATTCTCAGATACCGCAGCTAGATTAAAGAGTTCTTTATTAATGGTGAAGATTTTATCATCATTTATGTTGTCATACATTACACTTCCTAACAAAATGTTAAATTTTCTATTTTCTTTGCTCACAATTCTTCGAATCTCGTTCACATACGATGTCTCCATTTTAATGTCGTTGTAGTTTCCTATTAGTATTACCGCTAAGTCATTTTCTTTCAAATCTTTCGAGTATAGTTCAAAGTGCTTTAATATTTGTTTATGATTTCCCCTGGTTGACAGTAATTTGTTATTTTGTATTTTCCAATTGTTGCATTAGTTTGCTTGCTAGTCCACTCCTATCCTGTCTGAAAACATTTCTACTCTTGTCAGTGTTTTTGTACTCTCTTTTCCTTCTCTCTCTGTGCCCTGTCTCTTTCTGATGTTTCTATTTTATTTCCTTTTTCTTGCAGCTTTGAAGAGTCGTTTTCATACTTTTGTATAGTTTCTTGTTTTTCTGGACCTTCGTTGATGTTTTTAGTTTAGTATGTGTTTCCAATTCTGATAATTTATGTTGTATTCTATTCTTCTCTATCTCTAAGCTTTTCAGTTCTTTCTGTAACTTTCGCATCCCCTTATTTAGTATTTTAATTTTTTTTAGAAGGTTTTTAGTTGCATGTTTGATTTTAGGTTTAAAAGCAGTTTAAGTATTTTTATTTATTTTTATTTTAATGTTTTGTGAGCTCAGATTATCATCGGTCTGAGTTACTGCATTTTTTTGAATTTTAATAAAAAGTTGTGTTTTATTTAAACTGCTAGCTGGCTTGGGTGACATAGCGCTTGTTTTTTCGGGTCCTGAAGCTTGTATGGTTCTTAGTGATTTTATCACCATCTGGTAGTTTTCTAGTTCCCTTTGCAAGTCATTGTTCTGCAGTATCATATTATCTACTTCTATATTAGCAACTTGAAGCGTTTGTTTTAGTTGTTCAATTTGCATTTCCAATTCAATTATCCGTGAGCTATTATGTATAGATACATCTGGTAGGCTTCTTATACTATCATCACACATAATAATGGAATCATTGATTATTGAGCTTTCCAAGCGTGCTACATCATTTTCGGAATTATAACGCCGCATGCGCCTAAATGTTATGTTGCTATTGCTTGTACTTATTTTAAATATGCTTACTTTCCAACAATCAATTTATATTACTATAATAAGAATGTTTACTGTACTATGTATTATGTATTTTTTATTTCCTTTTTTTTCTTCCTTTTATGTGTACTGCTCTGGTGTTTCCTCAGGTTTATTCTACGCAAATTTTTTAAGGCTATCTTAAGGCACATACAAAAAGTAGTCGCGGATATCGTGGATTCGATCTCGTGTCGTTTTGAATATAACGCGTCGCTCTATCCACTCGGCTAGCTGGCTCGATAATTGAATGGTGAATTTAAGTTTTATGTTTCGGACTCAAATCATTTGAGATACTGGAGACACTCGTTACTTTTTTGTTTTGCGAGACGTTATTAACATTCACCTTCATTTGCAAAAAAAATATTATTTCACTTTTCGTTCAGTTTTTGATCAAAATCTAGTATTTAAACAAAGTTTTTAGCCACTGACACACCACTACAGAGTCTCATCACTATTTACGCACGTAATAAATGACATTTTGGGATATTCAACGCACTTTTTACCACTGTTTTTATTTAATTTTTGAGGACGAGACAACAGATCGCCCGTTCGCTTCGGCGGCTCGGATGCACTCCCTTTACCATAAGGTGTGTTCTTTTATACGAGATAAGGTAATAATCGCTGAGTTTCCTGCCGGTTCTTTCCTGTCTTTTCGAAGAGGTGGTCGATTTTCACCTTCATTAGTGCTATAAATAAGCCTCGACTGATTCACTTTGACTGGATTTTGAACAAACGAGCACAGCAAGTTAGTCCACTTGATGATAAGCATCAACTTATCGGATGACGACTTATGTTTAAGTGTATACTTTGGCTGATCGGTACCCTCACCCTCATCATATATTTATGGCGCCGAAAATCCAATTCCAACGCATTACTGACCTGACCCATTTACAAACTGCTGAGCCAGGACAGTACGAAGATAAGCAACTTGATTTTATTGCAATAATATTAACACGTATAGTATTACTGCTACATGACGACATGGAAACATTTTGATTTTATTCTTGTTGCATTTAGTCTATGCACTTTAGGTAAGTACGTAATTATTAAACTTTAGTGAAGATTATATGATTTTAATAATAATAATAATAATTTATTTTCTCACCACAATACAGAATTATTGTACATAATATTATAGTATAGCCTCAATATTATACTGTGGGAGACTAGTGCCTAAGCTAGGCTTTACGCCTGTATTTCAGGACGCCAGGTCTCCGCCCTATGGTGGTAATTACAATACTTTTATTATGTACCATATTTATAATTTACATAATATCTTCTTTTATCTAACTAGGATTTTAGATATATTAAAAAGTGGTGTTTGTATTAATGTGTGTGTGTGTGTGTGTGTGTGTGTGTGTGCGTGCTTTTGTTTGTTAGTTTGTGACTGGGTTAGTAATTAACTTAGATTCAATTAATAATTAGATAGGATTAGTAAGTAGTTTTTCAGTGTCATCATAATTTAATTCTTGGAGCCAGGTAGTTATTTTCAGTTATCTTTTCAAAGTCAATTTTTACTTTATAAAATTCAGATTTATTTGTAGCAATTTTTTACTCTGTCAATAAGTAATAAAATAGGGTGATGGTCAGTAAATTCATCAAAAACAATAGATGTAATCCTATGTTGGGCTCGTACCATAAAATAATCTAAGTACGCTTCTTTCCTTGTCGAAAGATAAACGCATTCTTTTAAGCCATGCATAGATAGCATATTCAATATTCGGCAGAATTCCCTTTTAAAGCACAAGGCATAATATCTAAGTTTTGACCTCCAGTTAGGACTACGATGCTTGTATTTATGTTATGAAGTATTTTATCAAGTGATGTGGTATATTGCGTTGGATTGCGAAAACTTAGTGGTCTATATGTACAGATAACCATGGTGTCTGTATCAACAGTCAGTATTAGCACATTGCCATCATCAACTATTGGTTCATATGATGTGACGCTTATATTATTTTTAACGTAACACCGTCATTCTGGTTAAATAAACGTTTAGTATAGTATGATGTGTAGGTCTATTTCCGGTATTTTAGAATCATCTTTTAACAAACATTCAGTAAAAACTACAATGTCTATATTAATATTCAATTGTGACTTGAAAACTAGAAAAGCGTCTAAATTACAGCTTAGACTTCGTATATTAACACACAATACATAAAAAGAAGACAAGTTTTTATCATTAAAGTTTTTTTACATCTCTACAAAGGGAATGACTTGACAAGCTCATACATCTTACTTGCTCAATCTCATCAATGACAGTTTCACTAGGAAGATTGAATTTTAAAAATATTTATTTTTTAATGATTTATTCTAAATGATGTTTGGAAATATTCTTGAATATATTTCATACATTATATATTATCAATATTATTAAAATACAAATATTTCAATAATATTTATATACATTATATATCAATATTATTGAAATCTACATACATACATTTCAATAATATTGACATATTATTTTGATAGCATTGTACGTAGGTCACTCAATAAGTTTTGAGATGTTCGAAATTTAAAAATGGAACGCACCCGTGTTATATGTTTCTAAAAAGCAAATTTATTTAAAAATAGAACTCCATTAGCCAATTGCTCAATATTAAAAAAAAAACAAAGTTCTATTAATTTTCCTGCAACGCTTCCCGCGCTTTTCATTTAAAACGATGGATCTTAACCGTGAACATTTGCGCGCTATGATATATTATGATTTTAAATTTGGTTTAACCGAACAATTAAGTTTGCAACGGTTATAATCAGCATTAGGGGACTCAGCTCCATCACGCGCACCAATTTCTAGGTGGTTTGCTGAATTCAAAAGGGGTAAAATTAATCTTAAAAATGACCAAAGAATCGTGGCCCCGCAAACAGCAGTAACGGCAGAAAATGTATGGACTACTGAAATATTAGTGCGAGAAGACCCACGAATCACATATACGGACATCGAAAAGATTGTAGGCATTAGTTCGGGGAGCATTCATACCATCTTACATCAACATTTTGGAGTGAGAAAGCTTTGTTGTCGATGGATCCCTCGTTTGCTCTCCGAAAGCGAAAAACAGACTCGTGTGGATTGGTGCCATGAAATGCGTGTACTTTTTGAAAACGGGGCATCTAGGCATGTTTCAGAAATCGTTACTGGTGACGAGACATGGATCTATCAATATGATCCGGAAAACAAGAGGCAATCATGGGTATGGCTCTACTCAGAAGGACAGTTACCGACAAAACTGCAAAGACTTCGCAACGTCTGCAAAAACATGGTGGCTAGTTTTTTTTAGCGGAGCGGACATTTGTCGTCAGTCAACTCTGAATGGTATACCACAGTTGCATTACCCAAAGCTTTTCAAGCTGTGCGGGAGAGAAGACCAAAGACCGAGCTTCGGGGGATCATGCTGCATCACGATAACGCCTCTTCACATACCTCCCTTAGAACAAAAGCATTTATTGAGTAATCTGGTGTTGAAACTCTAAGTCACCCACCCTACAGCCCTAATTTAGCTCCTTGTGATTTCTTTTTGTTCCCAAGATACAAAGAAAAATAAAAGGCAAGTTTTTTTCAAGCACCGAAGAAGCCGTTGCTGCCTACGAAGAAGCGATTTCCGACCTGACAGATCAGGACTGGCAAAAGGGTTTTCAGAGTTGGTTTAGGCGAATGGAATTTTGTATAGAGCATGATGAAGAATATTTTGAAAAGATGGAAAATAAATATTAATATTATCTAGAATACTTTTTGTATATCTCAAAACTTATTGAGTGACCTACGTATTAAGTTATAATTTTTCTAACAGACGTGTATATGTGAATAAAATAAAGTGTATTTGTGTTGATTTTTGGAATGAAGTTGTTTTATGTAAGTGTGGTTTTTGTGTTAGTTATTATATGAATTCTGTGTGTGTACATATTTTTTATTGTGTTGTATGTGTTACTTATGACTAACAGGAAAATTACATAATAAAAATATGTATACAAGTAAGTTCGGTAAAAATATTAAAATAGAAAGCTAATTATTTTCAAATTACATCGATAGTGAAAATCTAGTCATTATTGCGTTTTTAATTTTAGAAAATCCGATTCCGATTCTACACGTATTGTTGGCGAGCCCTCTTCTCTGCGTAGAAATACCCTTTCATATGTTATCCAGCAGAATTTAAATTTTTCTTGAGTAGCAAATTCTCTAGCCAATACTGTATGTATCAATGACTGAATGAACGTTTTCACGGCTACACGATGTGTTTTTTACTTTAGTATACTATCAAAACGAGGATCCGACGTATTCATACTGCAGTCATAACCCATAGCTCTATCGTGTAAAAAAATCATATGACAATTTAAACTAAACCATGACCGCATTAATGACTAAATTCCTGCTGTATAAATGATAAATTACTTCTCTTTAGTAATGTTGATAATCTCCTTTCGAAGTACAGCGGCTCCGCACAGAATTACTTGAACTGAACTGATATCGTAATTCAAAGGTGTTTTCGCGAGCGCAAGAATCACCGGTGGTACCAACAATAGGTAGTTAACCTGAAAATTTGTTTTACTATGGTAATAAAACATCTTCCACTGCTATTTATAGTAAACAATTTAGATTGTAAGTTAGTTATCATAACTTGGTGAGAAAGTAAAGTTTAAATATATAAACATAAACTAGCTAATACGCGTCCAAGTTGTAACATCCTTATTGCGAGATCGCATAAGAAGGAGAGCTCAAGCTCTATCACGTGAAAACTTTCTCATATTTCGGAATGGTAATAATGGCATATTATATAAAACTACTTTTACGGATTATATCGCGTTTAATTAACTTATTAATAAGTTAATTAAAAAGTAAAAGTAGTTTTATTCAATGTGTAGTGTTCGCGTAAATATAAGAAATCATTAAATAATGGCAGATTTTAAGTTAAACTTGGGACTTTCCAATAGTGAAAACCGCTCTAACAATCTTTCTCTTTACCTACCCCAGTCACTCATCCGGTAGCGAAGCCTCCATAGAAGCCGAGAAGCCGGGCTTATCCTATCAAACTGCTCAATCAATAATATCAACTAATAAAATAACTCGTAAACTGTTTCAAACTATTTCAAATTTCACTGCGCGCTCCTCTATTCTACACAGGTCATGACCTCGTAGTCTTATTATGTAACGTCAACACTTGGTAGATTGCTTTCAATTCGAAATACACTGATTCGTGTTTGTCAAAATTAATGAAAGCAAAGCAATATGGATGGACCCCGGTCGCGGCAAAACTGCACGATACTGCTGTCATAAAAAAGGAGTTGAGTAGAGCAATAGTCGTCTCTCTCGCACGCGTGGGCTTTTTACGGGGCTTTCGAGAAGACGATCGCTCCCTTTCTAACCTGTGGCAAAATGTTCTATAATGAAATATAACTACGATTGTTTATATAGCAATTAGTATGGAGCGATAAGCTGGGCTTTCGGTGTGAAGTTAGTCGAGCGCGGGGGCGCGCGGGCGATAGGTTTGCAAGTTCACTTCACATTTCAATGTTTACTCTGTGTATTTACTTGAGCGAATAAATATTGTGAGTTGAAAATTTATGCTTTTTTAAAGATTTTTAGTGTAAATGGAGGATAATAGTGTTCCTTGTGATGAATTGAAGTGTGTTAAAGTGCTAATCGGCGAGGAAAAGGTAAAATGTTTAAACTTTGTTGTGAAAAAACAGCTCATATCCACGCCGAAACCAACACCTGATCTGTGTATTTCTCATATGAGTAAAACCCACAAACGACAATTTAATAGATCTGTTTACAAAGCTCATTGGATTGTTGGCTGCTCACATATCAATAAGTTGTACTGTTGGTGCTGCATATTCTTTTCCAACGACAAAACAGCTTGGAATACTACTGGATATGATGATTTAAATAACTTATCTGGAGCCATTAAAAGGCATATCAATTCTCAAAAACACATGAATGCAGTAATTTCGTTTAGTAATTTTGGAAAAAAATCGGATTGAAACATCTATGTCGCGCCAGTTATATATACGTAACGAATTGTGAATACAGTATTCGAACAAAAAGATAATCTGATTAATTTGTTTTCGGATATGTGCGACAATCCGCAGAACTGGGACGGCGATACGATCTTGGCCGCCGAGAATTTTGAAAACACATTGCGTTCATTTAATTTCAATTTTTTTCTTTCAATTTTCCACCGGGTATTTGAAAAAACCGACTGCTTGTACAATATTTTACAAAAATCACAAGTTGATGTCGGTTATTGCAGTAATCAAATAAACGAGTTTCAGACATGGTTACGTACTGAATTTCAGTCATATTTTGATCACATTTATGAAAACACATTTCAAAATAACTCTGCTCATCGTTTGAGACGCAATGTGCGCTGTGCTCAGACAGAATACAAACGACTTTTTTTGCTGAAATAATTTATAACATATTTTCAAAAATTAATGGCCGATATTCTGAAATTTTCAACTTAAAATTTTTCCAATTGTTCAACAACAAACTATTCGAAAAATATCGTTCAGATTTTCCTTTAGAGGCATTAGATTCATTATTTGAAAATTACGCAAACCATTTTGATAAACAAACATTGAAAACCCAATTGATTTCATTGTATTCCTCCCCTGAATTAAAAAACCGCAATGTTTTTGAACTCATTGACTTTATAAACGAAAATAGTCTTGAAGAGGCCTTTCCCCAGCTTTTAAAGTTAGCTTATCTTGTAACTATTCCAGCCACAAGTTCCTCAGCGGAACGTGCTTTCATCTCTGAAGCACATCCATACTTATTTGAGAAATACATAAGGTCAAGAGCGTCTTTCAGACTTATCAATTATCACAATTGAAAAACAGTTATTGGTACAATTAAAACGTTCACCAACATTTTACGCGGACGTAATCAAATCTTTCCTTAAGAAAGAGACGATTCGATTTAGAATATAAATAATTTATTTTTATAATTTTGTACATAGTTTGTTTGTACTTTGTTCATGCTTTTCTTTTGTTCATGTATTGTATTGTATGTAAATATCTTTTCTTTCGCTCAAGCAAACCAAACGGTTTTTTCAAAGCCACCGAAGGTATGCAATTGCTTATATGTCATACAATCTATATAGCAGTAGTATGCCTTCTGTGCTTTGTTAAACACGTCCTCGACAACAATGAATATGAAACTGAAGAGTGGAGACAGATCAAGATTGGTGTATTTTTATAAAACTGCTAAAACAACAAAACCATATCTTGGGCTTGCCTTAGTTTGGAGCCCTAGCTTCTCCACTACACTCATCCTCGAGGCAGTCTATTGAAGGCCTATGTTTAGCAGTGGATTTTACCGTTACTGTTACAGCCTATTAAAGTCCACTGTTGCACATAGGCCTCATAGATTGCATCATAGGGGATATGTGCCAGTTGCCATGCTTGGCAAGCGAGTTGGAAAATTATTTTTAGTCGTTATTAGAAAGACGCTGCTGGCAGAACCCACGAGATGATTGATATAAGGAAGTGGATATTCTTACACCGCCATTGTGTAGTACCGTGTGGTAAGCAGTAGATTTTGAAAGACATAATAATGAATAAAGGACAGATGTAGGTAAATCAGCAGTGGAACGTACCTGATTATCAATTTTATTTGTAAAAAAATTAAAGAGTACTTAAAAGTATTTTTTCGACTTAAATTTCGAAAATTTCCTCATACTAACCTTATGCTTTTCTATAGACCGCAAATATAAATCCATCTCGAACTTGGGCAGAAACACCACTTTGCATCCATTATAAAAAAAGATGAGTCCAATCATCAGTCCCATGACGTGATACCACGGGGTAATATTCAAAATTGTTAGTTTTGGATCAACTACACCAGGTCTGCGTAAAATTAATTTTAATAAAATCAAGTATGTGGTATTTAAAGTAATATGTATGTGATAATTAACCAATTTTATTACTACAACACCTACAACAACTGCAACACCTAAAGGAAATATAATTTATTATTTACAAACAAATGCGTAAACAACCAATAAATGTATTTTTGTAGGTATAAAAATGTTCCTTCCTAGACTTTACGAGTTATTTTGAAATATCACACATTTTAATTAATCTTTATCTAATTTGGCGTCACATTACACAGTTTAATTGAGAAAGAAATAGTCTTAATCCATCTAGGTGCCGTATGGTGCCTTATAGCAACCTAGCTTAAACAAAATACTACAAAATAAATAATATTAAAGAGACAATAAAAACTATTCAAAAAATGACAATACAATTAATCAACCACACGACATAGTAAATTAATGAATAACTATTATATCAAATTATAATAGTCATCCATTAATATATGCGACATATTATTCAAACCAGTGAGTAATCCAATTTTAAATAGCATTTTATGACCTCTTGTAAATATTTCGAAACTATAAATATTATAAAAAAAATTAAAGAACAAAAAGTGCAGGCTACGATAATATTATTTTCTTATCTATTCTGATTCTGTTGATGTGTTTATTTTCCCATGAAAATTAGCGCTAAGATGTTGAGTTGTGGAAAAGCCCTTAGCCTTTGTAAACTACTTACAATGGATTTTCGCAAAGCAATGAGTTATTTTATTGATTATCCAATCCTTTAATAAAACAATTAAACCAATTTTAAGTCTTAAATACGATCTGAAGATACCCTTCTTATCCTTATGTGGTTCTCCGTAGCCGTCATCCGCTCGCCTAGATGACAAAGGATCGTACTCCACTGCCCGAGAAGTCTCTAACTGTACAGTCAACCTTGCAGCTGGAGGACCCTCTTCAGCCATGTATGAGGCACAGAGTGGAATGCCTTTTGTAGTCTATCCAGGCGGCGGAGAGTTCCGACTGTTGCGTTTAACCACCTTTCCAATGACCGCGTAAATGAGGTGGTTCCCTGGTTCCAAGGCCACTGCCCGACATCCATTTTGAGCACGCGAAATCACCTGATTTGAGTTCAGGTGACGAGTGATTCTCGCTCAAAATGGATGTTAGTGACTCGTAATAGGGCGGTATTTGCTCGGGTCTGTGGTATCCCGGTCTTTAGGAACCAAAAGAGTGATCCCAGTAGTGAAGGCTCGAGCGACTTCTGGTCAAGAGCCTCTTGGAACTATCGGACGAGCACAGTGTGACACACACGAAACCCTTCAGCCAGTAGTGATTCAGCACGTTGAGCCCCAGACTTTTCCAGTTTGGGGCCCTTCGGACCGCCTCAGCTACATCGTCCGGCGTTATGATGACGGGGTCCATGGGCGTAACGTTCGCACACTGGCTCGCCACAACTTTCAAGCGCCCTCGCTGTGGTTTGGGCTCTGACCACAGGCCACGCCAGAATGCGACAGTGTCGGCCTGATTCGGTGCTGGAGCCGTTCCACGTACCATCGGTCGCTCAATAATTTATATAGCCTCTTCTGATCACTCTGGAAGAGACGATTCTGGTTGAACTGTGTCAACCTCTCGTTATATTGCCAATCCGCTTTCCCCAAGCAGCGATTCTCTGCTTGAGGTCGTCTATGCGCTCCGTCAGTTTTTGCGTAATATCCGGCTGGGATAAACTTATATTTGTCCCAGCAAACGCCATCCTGACGGTGCGCACAATTCGGTCTATTATTACCCGACCTGAAGCTTCAGTCTGCCGATTGGGCTCTTACCTGCGATACGGTCCTCAATTATTTTCTCCAGGCTGGGATGGAGCTACTTTGTCTAGTAGCGCGTCAAGCCGTGAGAAGTTTAGCGCCAATAATACGGAAAACTGCCAGTGCAGCGCCAAAAGAATTGAGTCCCTCTCGCAAAGCTTCCGGCTGGCTTCCAAATAGGTCAGCAGCTGGGTTGAGAGCCCTCGACAGCCCGACTCCACTTGCTTGGGGTATGCGGGAAGTCACTAAATCGATTTTCGATAGGCGTACTGGGCGTTTACAAAATAGCCTTTTCAAATAAGCTTCTCATTTGCTCTAGTTTATGGGAGATTATTTCATTATCGTCTGAATAAAACACAACTGGAATATCCACGGCGGCATCCACGTGTGCAGGTTGCTCTGCAATTAGTGGCACCGCATTACCATATGTAGCATTTTCATCCGATGAGGGAACAGCGTCACGTCGTAGTCGTTAGAGTTCGGCGTCACTAAATAGTTGGAGTGCAGGATGTACCGAACTCGGTCTGTCAAGTTTTTCTCCCTTTCATGAACAGATGGCTCCAGCTCTGCGAAAAAGGGATGCATCCGAGCCCGATACGCCAACATTCCAGTTTCTTCCCCTTTTGCCCTAAAATACGCTCGCAATGCGTTTGCGTTCATCATTTCAGTCCAACGCATGCGACGTGCTCCACAGCGGCGGGTGCCGCTTGCTGAGTCGAGAAGATCCAGCCGACACCAAGCCCTCTGGGTATATGGGGATGTTGGATGCTGGTGACTGCTAGGTGGTCTTGCAGCCCCCGCGCTCGGCTGGTGGTCCGCATGCTGTCGCATCCAGCGCCAGCTCAGACGCGTTCTGGCCTTTGCGCACTTTTTTTCCATCGCCCATTAAATGGGCGTCAATTAACTGGACACGCCCAGGCCTGGCACCGTTTCATGGTGCGGCCGTAAGCACAAACGGGTCTTTGCACCTTCAATTCTGCCGAGGCACGGTGCTCACACCTCTTGGCAAGGCGCTAACTGACTGCGCTGACGTAGCAGTTTTGTCCTTAACTGTTACTTATTGGTACGATGGGGTCGTCCACTTCATTAATTTTCAAATTAAAACGACAATTATTAAAATATGACGAAGTAAATAATGCAATATCTAAATTAGTAAATTGGTTTAATGTTAATAACTTGCATTTCAATGGCACTAAAACGAAATGTATGAAATTCATGACTACAAATGTCAAACATTTAAATAATAATGAAATATTAATTGGGAAAATAGTCTTGAAGAGGCCTTTCCCAGCTTTTAAAGTTAGCTTATCTTGTCGTAACCATTGAGTTCTATGTACTACGTACTAGAGAAGCTATTCAAACAAAAATGTGCACTACTCTGTTTTCCTTTTGTACATGGAGATGGTAGATTTTAATCTATGATTGTAGATAGCGTGGCATATAAATGAAGAAATTTATTTTTTCCATTGTAATATTATTACCTATTTATTCACTTGAACAACAAATAATTTTACTTATTTGACTACTGAATTATTATTTACGTTCAGGTTTAAATTTAATTTTAAATCTCGTATTAGCGCAGCTCCACTATGAATATTGAAGCCACTAAATGACACTAAAGGTGTACGGATTGCAGTACAGTTCATTTGAACATAGTGAATGTTCGGAATGCCAAATCTAGTACGTAGTACATATATATCGATGTTTTAAGTGTTTAATTGAAAGCTGTGACTTCCTTAAAATAATAAACTATTATTAATAAAAGTGTTAGTCAGTCCATCTAAACTTACAGGCATACTGGTGGAACTTCATCCTGATTACAACCCAAAATATGAAAAAATGTGGTTGCTAACCTGCCTGCCAAGCGTGGCAAATGAAACAAATATCCCCACTATGCGGCAATGTATGGAGAGGTCGACCTTCAGCAATGAAATTTTAAAAGGCTGTTATGAACGAAAATAATAAATGGTGAAACATTCATTTTATTTAAGTTAATACTATTATTAATTAATATTAATTATTATTGAAGCATATGTCATAGCATTTTTTGCATACCAGATAAAGCTACTGATAATACTCTTTTTCAAGTATTGTATACAACAGTACTCGTACAGTAATTAAATAAACTTAATAGTATTGTTATGATAGTAACTTGAGCCTAAAATGGAGTTATAAACTATTATATACACCTTTAAAATGTATTAGATACTACCTTAGATATACAGGGAAAGATAACATCTATCTAATATAAAATACTAAAATAGGTTTCGAAAAAGAAAGAAATCGGTGGATGTTCGTAGCTCAGGACCTTTTTGTTGCATTACTTAGAGGAGGTCTATGTTAGTCATTGAGTTCTATGTACTACGTACTAGAGAAGCTGTTCCAAACAAAAAATGTGCACAACTCTGTTTTCGCGCATACGCGGGAGATAGTAGAGTCGCGCATGCGCAGTTGATATAAGCGCGTTGCGCCTGCGCGGTCAGTTTTTGTCATAATAGATTAGGTAGGTATTTAAATGAAGAAATTTATTTTTTCTATTGTAATATTATTACCTATTTATTCATTTGACTACTATTATTTACGTTCAGGTTTAATTAAACTTTAATTTGAAATCTCGTATTATTAGCGCAGCTCCACACTCTATGAATATTGAAGCCACACTATGCGTAAGCATCATATTAGTCTGTGGCTACACTAAATGACACTAAAGGTGTACGGATTGCAGTACAGTTCATTTGAACATAGTGAATGTTTGGAATGCCAAATCTAGTGCGTAGTACATATATATATCGATGGTCGTAACTATTCCAGCCACAAGTTCCTCAGCGGAACGTGCTTTCTCATCTCTGAAGCACATCCATACTTATTTGAGAAATACATAAGGTCAAGAGCGTCTTTCAGACTTATCAATTATCACAATTGAAAAACAGTTATTGGTACAATTAAAACGTTCACCAACATTTTACGCGGACGTAATCAAATCTTTCCTTAAGAAAGAGAGACGATTTGATTTAGAATATAAATAATTTATTTTTATAATTTTGTACATAGTTTGTTTGTACTTTGTTCATGCTTTTCTTTTGTTCATGTATTGTATTGTATGTAAATATCTTTTTCTTTCGCTCAAGCAAACCCAAACGGTTTTTTTCAAAGCCACCGAAGGTATGCAATTGCTTATATGTCATACAATCTATATAGCAGTAGTATGCCTTCTGTGTGCTTTGTTAAACACGTCCTCGACAACAATGAATATGAAACTGAAGAGTGGAGACAGATCAAGATTGGTGTATTTTTATAAAACTGCTAAAACAACAAAACCATATCTTGGGCTCCCTAGTTTGGAGCCCTAGCTTCTCCACTACACTCATCCTCGAGGCAGTCTATTGGAAGGCCTATGTTTAGCAGTGGATTTTACCGTTACTGTTACAGCCTATTAAAGTCCACTGTTGCACATAGGCCTCCCTCATAGATTGCATCATAGGGGGGATATATGCCATAGTTGCCATGCTTGGCAAGCGAGTTGGAAAATTATTTTTAGTCGTTATTAGAAAGACGCTGCTGGCAGAACCCACGAGATGATATAAGGAAGTGGATATTCTTACACCGCCACTGTGTAGTACCGTGTGGTAAGCAGTAGATTTTGAAAGACATAATAATGAATAAAGGACAGATGTAGGTAAATCAGCAGTGGAACGTGTACCTGATTATCAATTTTATTTGTAAAAAAAATTAAAGAGTACTTAAAAGTATTTTTTTCGACTTAAATTTCCGAAAATTTCCTCATACTAACCTTATGCTTTTCTATAGACCGCAAATATAAATCCATCTCGAACTTGGGCAGAAACACCACTTTGCATCCATTATAAAAAAAGATGAGTCCAATCATCAGTCCCATGACGTGATACCACGGGGTAATATTCAAAATTGTTAGTTTTGGATCAACTACACCAGGTCTGCGTAAAATTAATTTTAATAAAATCAAGTATGTGGTATTTAAAGTAATATGTATGTGATAATTAACCAATTTTATTACTACAACACCTACAACAACTGCAACACCTAAAGGAAATATAATTTATTATTTACAAACAAATGCGTAAACAACCACTAAATGTATTTTTGTAGGTATAAAATGTTCCTACTAGACTTTACGAGTTAT
The DNA here is from genome assembly GCA_029286625.1 of Parnassius orleans. NCBI lineage: Eukaryota > Metazoa > Arthropoda > Insecta > Lepidoptera > Papilionidae > Parnassius > Parnassius orleans. Next base: position 2,275,744 of record JAGSMP010000083.1, read on the forward strand.
TTTGAGTTATCACATTTTAATTAATCTTTATCTAATTTGGCGTCACATTACACAGTTTAATTGAGAAAGAAATAGTCTTAATCCATCTAGGTGCCGTATGGTGCCTTATAGCAACCTAGCTTAAACAAAATACTACAAAATAAATATTAAAGAGACAATAAAACTATTCAAAAAGATGACAATACAATTAATCAACCACACGACATAGCTAAATTAATTAATAACTATTATATCAAATTATAATAGTCATTCATTAATATATGCGACATATTATTCAAACCCGTGAGTAATCCAATTTTAAATACTATTTTTATGACCTCTGTAAATATTTCCGAAACTAGAAATATTATAAAAAAAATTAAAGAACAAAAAAGTGCAGGCTACGATAATATTATTTTCTTATCTATTCTGATTCTGTTGATGTGTTTATTTTCCCACGCGAAAATTAACGCTAAGTCGTTGAGTTGCGGAAAAGCCTTTAGCCTTTGTAAACTACTTACCGTGGATTTCCGCAAAACAATGAGTTATATTATTGATTATTCAATCCTTTAATAAAACAATTAAACCAATTTTTAAGTCTTAAATACGATCTGGAAGATACCCTTATCCTTATGTGGTTCTCCGTAGCCGTCATCCGCTCGCCTAGATGACAAAGGATCGTACTCACTGCCCGAGGAAGTCTCTAACTGTACAGTCAACCTTGTACAGCTGGAGGACCCTCTTCAGCCATGTATGAGGCACAGAGTGGAATGCCTTTTGTAGTCTATCCAGGCGGCGGAGAAGTTCCGACTGTTGCGTTTAACCACCTTTCCAATGACCGCGTAAATGAGGAGTGGTTCCCTGGTTCCAAGGCCACCGCCCCGACATCCATTTTGAGCACGCGACATCACCTGATTTGAGTTCAGGTGACGAGTGATTCTCACGCTCAAAATGGATGTTAGTGACTCGTATATGGCGGTATTTGCTCGGGTCTGTGGTATCCCGGTCTTTAGGAACCAAAAGAGTGATCCCAGTAGTGAAGAGGCTCGGGAGCGACTTCTGGTCAAGAGCCTCTTGGAACTATCGGACGAGCACAGTGTGACACACACGAAACCCTTCAGCCAGTAGTGATTCAGCACGTTGAGCCCCAGACTTTTCCAGTTTGGGGCCCTTCGGACCGCCTCAGCTACATCGTCCGGCGTTATGATGACGGGGTCCATGGGCGTAACATTCGCACACTGGCTCGCCACAACTTCCTTTCAAGCGCCCTCGCTGTGGTTTACGGGCTCTGACCACAGGCCACGCCAGAATGCGACAGTGTCGGCCTGATTCGGTGCTGGAGCCGTTCCACGTACCATCGGTCGCTCCAATAATTTATATAGCCTCTTCTGATCACTCTGGAAGAGACGATTCTGGTTGAACTGTGTCAACCTCTCGTTATATTGCCGAGTCCGCTTTCCCCAAGCAGCGATTCTCTGCTTGAGGTCGTCTATGCGCTCCGTCAGTTTTTGCGTAATATCCGGCTGGGATAAACTTATATTTGTCCTAGCAAACGCCATCCTGACGGTGCGCACAATTCTCGGTCTATTATTACCCGACCTGAAGCTTGTCAGTCTGCCGATTAGGGCTCTTACCTTTGCGATACGGTCCTCAATTATTTTTCTCCAGGCTGGGATGGAGCTACTTTGTCTAGTAGCGCGTCAAGCCGTGAGAAGTTTGGCGCCAATAATACGGCAAACTGCCAGTGCAGCGCCAAAAAGAATTGAGTCCCTCTCGCAAAGCTTCCGGCTGGCTTCCAAATAGGTCAGCAGCTGGGTTGAGAGCCCTCACGACAGCCCGACTCCACTTGCTTAGGGGTATGCGGGGAAGTCACTAAATCGATTTTCGATAGGCGTACTGGGCGTTTACAAAATAGCCTCTTCAAATAAGCTTCTCATTTGCTCTAGTTTATGGGAGATTATTTCATTATCGTCTGAATAAAACACAACTGGAATATCCACGGCGGCATCCACGTGTGCAGGTTGCTCTGCAATTAGTGGCACCGCATTACCATATGTAGCATTTTCATCCGATGAGGGAACAGCGTCACGTCGTAGTCGTTAGAGTTCGGCGTCACTAAATAGTTGGAGTGCAGGATGTACCGAACTCGGTCTGTCAAGTTTTTCTCCCTTTCATGAACAGATGGCTCCAGCTCTGCGAAAAAGGATGCATCCGAGCCCGATACGCCAACATTCCAGTTTCTTCCCTTTTGCCCTAAAATACGCTCGCAATGCGTTTGCGTTCATCATTTCAGTCCAACGCATGCGACGTGCTCCACTAGCGGCGGGTGCCGCTGCTGAGTCCGAGAAGATCCAGCCGACACCAAGCCCTCTGGGTATATGGGGATGTTGGATGCTGGTGACTGCTAGGTGGTCTTGCAGCCCCCCGCGCTCGGCTGGTGGTCCGCATGCTGTCGCATCCAGCGCCAGCTCCAGACGCGTTCTGGCCCTTTGCGCACTCTTTTTTTTCCATCGCCCATTAAATGGGCGTCAATTAACGGGACACGCCCAGGCCTGGCACCGTTTCATGGTGCGGCCGTAAGCACAAACGGGTCTTTGCACCTTCAATTCTGCCGAGGCACGGCGCTCACACCTCTTGGCAAGGCGCTAACTGACTGCGCTGACGTAGCAGTTTTGTCACTTAACTGTTACTTATTGGTACGATGGGGTCGTCCACTTCATTAATTTTCAAATTAAAACGACAATTATTAAAATATGACGAAGTAAATAATGCAATATCTAAATTAGTAAATTGGTTTAATGTTAATAACTTGCATTTCAATGGCACTAAAACGAAATGTATGAAATTCATGACTACAAATGTCAAACATTTAAATAATAATGAAATATTAATTGGGAAAATAGTCTTGAAGAGGCCTTTCCCCAGCTTTTAAAGTTAGCTTATCTTGTCGTAACCATTGAGTTCTATGTACTACGTACTAGAGAAGCTATTCAAACAAAAATGTACTACTCTGTTTTCGCGCATACGCGGGAGATGGTAGATTTTAATCTATGATTGTAGATAGCGTGGCATATAAATGATGAAATTTATTTTTTCCATTGTAATATTATTACCTATTTAATCACTTGAACAACAAATAATTTTACTTATTTGACTACTGAATTATTATTTACGTTCAGGTTTAAATTTAATTTTAAATCTCGTATTATTAGCGCAGCTCCACACTATGAATATTGAAGCCACACTAAATGACACTAAAGGTGTACGGATTGCAGTACAGTTCATTTGAACATAGTGAATGTTCGGAATGCCAAATCTAGTACGTAGTACATATATATCGATGTTTTAAGTGTTTAATTGAAAGCTGTGACTTCCTTAAAATAATAAACTATTATTAATAAAAGTGTTAGTCAGTCCATCTAAACTTACAGGCATACTGGTGGAACTTCATCCTGATTACAACCCAAAATATGAAAAAATGTGGTTGCTAACCTGCCTGCCAAGCGTGGCAAATGAAACAAATATCCCCACTATGCGGCAATGTATGGAGAGGTCGACCTTCAGCAATGAAATTTTAAAAGGCTGTTATGAACGAAAATAATAAATGGTGAAACATTCATTTTATTTAAGTTAATACTATTATTAATTAATATTAATTATTATTGAAGCATATGTCATAGCATTTTTTGCATACCAGATAAAGCTACTGATAATACTCTTTTTCAAGTATTGTATACAACAGTACTCGTATAGTAATTAAATAAGCAATAAATTGTTATGATAGTAACTTGAGCCTTAAAATGGAGTTATAAACTATTATATACACCTTTAAAATGTATTAAATACTACCTTAGATATACAGGAAAGATAACATCTATCTAATATAAAATACTAAAATAGGTTTCGAAAAAGAAAGAAATCGGTGGATGTTCGTAGCTCAGGACCTTTTGTTGCATTACTTAGAGAGGTCTATGTTAGTCATTGAGTTCTATGTACTACGTACTAGAGAAGCTGTTCAAACAAAAATGTACTACTCTGTTTTCGCGCATGCGCGGAGATAGTAGAGTCGCGCATGCGCAGTTGATATAAGCGCGTTGCACCTGCGCGGTCAGTTTTGTCATAATAGATTAGGTAGGTATTTAAATGAAGAAATTTATTTTTCTATTGTAATATTATTACCTATTTATTTATTTGACTACTATTATTTACGTTCAGGTTTAATTATACTTTAATTTGAAATCTCGTATTATTAGCAGCTCCACTCTATGAATATTGAAGCCACACTATGCGTAAGCATCATATTAGTCTGTGGCTACACTAAATGACACTAAAGGTGTACGGATTGCAGTACAGTTCATTTGAACATAGTGAATGTTTGGAATGCCAAATCTAGTGCGTAGTACATATATATCGATGGTCGTAACTATTCCAGCCACAAGTTCCTCAGCGGAACGTGCTTTCTCATCTCTGAAGCACATCCATACTTATTTGAGAAATACATAAGGTCAAGAGCGTCTTTCAGACTTATCAATTATCACAATTGAAAAACAGTTATTGGTACAATTAAAACGTTCACCAACATTTTACGCGGACGTAATCAAATCTTTCCTTAAGAAAGAGAGACGATTTGATTTAGAATATAAATAATTTATTTTTATAATTTTATACATAGTTTGTTTGTACTTTGTTCATGCTTTTCTTTTGTTCATGTATTGTATTGTATGTAAATATCTTTTTCTTTCGCTCAACCAAACCCAAAACGGCTTTTTTCAAAGCCACCGAAGGTATGCAATTGCTTATATGTCATACAATCTATATAGCAGTAGTATGCCTTCTGTGTGCTTTGTTAAACACGTCCCCGACAGCACTGAATATGAAACTGAAGAGTGGAGACAATCTTGATCAAGATTGGTGTATTTTTATAAAACAGCTAAAAACAACAAAACCATATCTTGGGCTTGCCCTAGTTTGGAGCCCTAGCTTCTACACTGCACTAATCCTCGAGGCAGTCTATGGGAAGGCCTATGTTTAGCAGTGGATTTTACCGTTTCTGTTACAGCCTATTAAAGTCCACTGTTGCACATAGGCCTCCCCCATAGATTGCATCATAGGGGATATGTGCCATAGTTGCCATGCTTGGCAAGCGAGTTGGAAAATTATTTTTAGTCGTTATTAGAAAGACGCTGCTGGCAGAACCCACGAGATGATATAAGGAAGTGGATATTCTTACACCGCCACTGTGTAGTACCGTGTGGTAAGCAGTAGATTTAGAAAGACATAATAATGAATAAAGGACAGATGTAGGTAAATCAGCAGTGGAACGTGTACCTGATTATCAATTTTATTTGTAAAAAAAATTAAAGAGTACTTAAAAGTATTTTTTTCGACTTAAATTTCCGAAAATTTCCTCATACTAACCTTATGCTTTTCTATAGACCGCAAATATAAATCCATCTCGAACTTGGGCAGAAACACCACTTTGCATCCATTATAAAAAAAGATGAGTCCAATCATCAGTCCCATGACGTGATACCACGGGGTAATATTCAAAATTGTTAGTTTTGGATCAACTACACCGGGTCTGCGTAGAAGGAATTTTAATAAAATCAAGTATGTGGTATTTGAAGTAATATGTATGTGATAATTAATCAATTTTATTACTACAACACCTACAACAACTACAAAACCTAAAGGAAATATACTTTATTATTTACAAACAAATGCGTAAACAACCACTAAATGTATTTTTGTAGGTATAAAAATGTTCCTTCCTAGACTTTACGAGTTATTTTGAGTTATCACACATTTTAATTAATCTTTATCTAATTTGGCGTCACATTACACAGTTTAATTGAGAAAGAAATAGTCTTAATCCATCTAGGTGCCTTATGGTATCTTATAGCAACCTAGCTTAAACAAAATACTACAAAAATAAATAATATTAAAGAGACAATAAAAACTATTCAAAAAATGACAATACAATTAATCAACCACACGACATAGCTAAATTAATGAATAACTATTATATCAAATTATAATAGTCATCCATTAATATATGCGACATATTATTCAAACCAGTGAGTAATCCAATTTTAAATAGCATTTTTATGACCTCTTGTAAATATTTCCGAAACTATAAATATTATAAAAAAAATTAAAGAACAAAAAAGTGCAGGCTACGATAATATTATTTTCTTATCTATTCTGATTCTGTTGATGTGTTTATTTTCCCACATGAAAATTAGCGCTAAGATGTTGAGTTGTGGAAAAGCCCTTAGCCTTTGTAAACTACTTACAATGGATTTTCGCAAAGCAATGAGTTATTTTATTGATTATCCAATCCTTTAATAAAACAATTAAACCAATTTTTAAGTCTTAAATACGATCTGGAAGATACCCCTTCTTATCCTTATGTGGTTCTCCGTAGCCGTCATCCGCTCGCCTAGATGACAAAGGATCGTACTCCACTGCCGAGGAAGTCTCTAACTGTACAGTCAACCTTGTACAGCTGGAGGACCCTTTTCAGCCATGTATGAGGCACCGAGTGGAATGCCTTTTTGTAGTCTATCCAGGCGGCGGAGAAGTTCCGACTGTTGCGTTTAACCACCTTTACAATGACCGCGTAAATGAGGAGTGGTTCCCTGGTTCCAAGGCCACCGCCCCGACATCCATTTTGAGCACGCGACATCACCTGATTTGAGTTCAGGTGACGAGTGATTCTCGCGCTCAAAATGGATGTCTCGTAATAGGGCGGTATTTGCTCGGGTCTGTGGTATCCCGGTCTTTAGGAACCAAAAGAGTGATCCCAGTAGTGAAGAGGCTCGGGAGCGACTTCTGGTCAAGAGCCTCTTGGAACTATCGGACGAGCACAGTGTGACACACACGAAACCCTTCAGCCAGTAGTGATTCAGCACGTTGAGCCCCAGACTTTTCCAGTTTGGGGCCCTTCGGACCGCCTCAGCTACATCGTCCGGCGTTATGCGGACGGGGTCCATGGGCGTAACGTTCGCACACTGGCTCGCCACAACTTCCTTTCAAGCGCCCTCGCTGTGGTTTACGGGCTCTGACCACAGGCCACGCCAGAATGCGACAGTGTCGGCCTGATTCGGTGCTGGAGCCGTTCCACGTACCATCGGTCGCTCCAATAATTTATATAGCCTCTTCTGATCACTCTGGAAGAGACGATTCTGGTTGAACTGTGTCAACCTCTCGTTATATTGCCAAATCCGCTTTCCCCAAGCAGCGATTCTCTGCTTGAGGTCGTCTATGCGCTCCGTCAGTTTTGCGTAATATCCGGCTGGGATAAACTTATATTTGTCCCAGCAAACGCCATCCTGACGGTGCGCACAATTCGGTCTATTATTACCCGACCTGAAGCTTCAGTCTGCCGATTAGGGCTCTTACCTTTGCGATACGGTCCTCAATTATTTTTCTCCAGGCTGGGATGGAGCTACTTTGTCTAGTAGCGCGTCAAGCCGTGAGAAGTTGGCGCCAATAATACGGAAAACTGCCAGTGCAGCGCCAAAAGAATTGAGTCCCTCTCGCAAAGCTTCCGGCTGGCTTCCAAATAGGTCAGCAGCTGGGTTGAGAGCCTCACGACAGCCCGACTCCACTTGCTTAGGGGTATGCGGGAAGTCACTAAATCGATTTTCGATAGGCGTACTGGGCGTTTACAAAATAGCCTTTTCAAATAAGCTTCTCATTTGCTCTAGTTTATGGAGATTATTTCATTATCGTCTGAATAAAACACAACTGGAATATCCACGGCGGCATCCACGTGCAGGTTGCTCTGCAATTAGTGGCACCGCATTACCATATGTAGCATTTTCATCCGATGAGGGAACAGCGTCACGTCGTAGTCGTTCGAGTTCGGCGTCACCAAATAGTTGGAGCGCAGGATGTACCGAGCTCGGTCTGTCAAGTTTTTCTCCTTTCATGAACAGATGGCTCCAGCTCTTCGAAAAGGGATGCATCCGAGCCCGATACGCCAACATTCCAGTTTCTTCCCCTTTTGCCCTAAAATACGCTCGCAATGCGTTTGCGTTCATCATTTCTGTCCAACGCATGCGACGTGCTCCACTAGTGGCGGGTGCCGCTTGCTGAGTCCGAGAAGACCCAGCCGACACCAAGCTCTCTGGGTATATGGGGATGTTGGATGCTGGTGACTGCTAGGTGGTCTTGCAGCCCCCCGCGCTCGGCTGGTGGTCCGCATGCTGTCGCATCCAGCGCCAGCTCCAGACGCGTTCTGGCCCTTTGCGCACTCTTTTTTTTCCATCGCCCATTAAATGGGCGTCAATTAACGGGACACGCCCAGGCCTGGCACCGTTTCATGGTGCGGCCGTAAGCACAAACGGGTCTTTGCACCTTCAATTCTGCCGAGGCACGGCGCTCACACCTCTTGGCAAGGCGCTAACTGACTGCGCTGACGTAGCAGTTTTGTCACTTAACTGTTACTTATTGGTACGATGGGGTCGTCCACTTCATTAATTTTCAAATTAAAACGACAATTATTAAAATATGACGAAGTAAATAATGCAATATCTAAATTAGTAAATTGGTTTAATGTTAATAACTTGCATTTCAATGGCACTAAAACGAAATGTATGAAATTCATGACTACAAATGTCAAACATTTAAATAATAATGAAATATTAATTGGGAAAATAGTCTTGAAGAGGCCTTTCCCCAGCTTTTAAAGTTAGCTTATCTTGTCGTAACCATTGAGTTCTATGTACTACGTACTAGAAGCTATTCAAACAAAAATGTGCACTACTCTGTTTTCGCGCATACGCGGAGATGGTAGATTTTAATCTATGATTGTAGATAGCGTGGCATATAAATGAAGAAATTTATTTTTTCCATTGTAATATTATTACCTATTTATTCACTTGAACAACAAATAATTTTACTTATTTGACTACTGAATTATTATTTACGTTCAGGTTTAAATTTAATTTTAAATCTCGTATTATTAGCGCAGCTCCACACTATGAATATTGAAGCCACACTAAATGACACTAAGGTGTACGGATTGCAGTACAGTTCATTTGAACATAGTGAATGTTCGGAATGCCAAATCTAGTACGTAGTACATATATATCGATGTTTTAAGTGTTTAATTAAAAGCTGTGACTTCCTTAAAATAATAAACTATTATTAATAAAAATGTTAGTCAGTCAATCTAAACTTACAGGCATACCGGTGGAACTTCATACTCATTAAAACTCAAAATATGAAAAAATGTGATTGCTAACCTGCCTGCCAAGCGTGGCAAATGAGACAAATATCCCCACTATGAGGCAATGTATGGAGAGGTCGACCTTCAGCAATGAAATTTTAAAAGGCTGTTATGAACGAAAATAATAAATGGTGAAACATTCATTTTATTTAAGTTAATACTATTATTAATTAATATTAATTATTGTTGAAGCAATATGTCATAGCATTTTTTGCATACCAGATAAAGCTACTGATAATACTCTTTTTCAAGTATTGTATACAACAGTACTCGTACAGTAATTAAATAAGCTTAATAGTATTGTTATGATAGTAACTTGAGCCTTAAAATCGAGTTATAAACTATCATATACACCTTTAAAATGTATTAAATACTACCTTAGATATACAGGGAAAGATAACATCTATCTAATATAAAATACTAAAATAGGATACGAAAAAGGAAAGAAATCGGTGGATGTTCGTAGCTCAAGACCTTTTTGTTGCATTACTTAGAGGAGGTCTATGTTAGTCATTGAGTTCTATGTACTACGTACTAGAGAAGCTGTTCCAAACAAAAAATGTGCACAACTCTGTTTTCGCGCATACGCGGGAGATAGTAGATTCGCGCATGCGCAGTTGATATAAGCGTTGCGCTGCGCGGTCAGTTTTGTCATAATAGATTAGTAGGTATTTAAATGAAGAAATTTATTTTTCTATTGTAATATTATTACCTATTTATTTATTTGACTACTATTATTTACGTTCAGGTTTAATTATACTTTAATTTGAAATCTCGTATTATTAGCGCAGCTCCACTCTATGAATATTGAAGCCACACTATGCGTAAGCATCATATTAGTCTGTGGCTACACTAAATGACACTAAAGGTGTACGGATTGCAGTACAGTTCATTTGAACATAGTGAATGTTTGGAATGCCAAATCTAGTGCGTAGTACATATATATCGATGGTCGTAACTATTCCAGCCACAAGTTCCTCAGCGGAACGTGCTTTCTCATCTCTGAAGCACATCCATACTTATTTGAGAAATACATAAGGTCAAGAGCGTCTTTCAGACTTATCAATTATCACAATTGAAAAACAGTTATTGGTACAATTAAAACGTTCACCAACATTTTACGCGGACGTAATCAAATCTTTCCTTAAGAAAGAGAGACGATTTGATTTAGAATATAAATAATTTATTTCTATAATTTTGTACATAGTTTGTTTGTACTTTGTTCATGCTTTTCTTTTGTTCATGTATTGTATTGTATGTAAATATCTTTTTCTTTCGCTCAAGCAAACCCAAACGGTTTTTTTCAAAGCCACCGAAGGTATGCAATTGCTTATATGTCATACAATCTATATAGCAGTAGTATGCCTTCTGTGTGCTTTGTTAAACACGTCCTCGACAGCAATGAATATGAAACTGAAGAGTGGAGACAGATCAAGATTGGTGTATTTTTATAAAACTGCTAAAACAACAAAACCATATCTTGGGCTCCCTAGTTTGGAGCCTAGCTTCTCCACTACACTCATCCTCGAGGCAGTCTATTGAAGGCCTATGTTTAGCAGTGGATTTTACCGTTTCTGTTACAGCCTATTAAAGTCCACTGTTGCACATAGGCCTCCCCCATAGATTGCATCATAGGGGATATGTGCCATAGTTGCCATGCTTGGCAAGCGAGTTGGAAAATTATTTTTAGTCGTTATTAGAAAGACGCTGATGGCAGAACCCACGAGATGATATAAGGTAGTGGATATTCTTACACCGCCACTTTGTAGTACCGTGTGGTAAGCAGTAGATTTAGAAAGACATAATAATGAATGTATGACAGATGTAGGTAAATCAGCATCCATTATCATCAAGTGGAACGTGTACCTGATTATCAATTTTATTTGTAAAAAAATTAAAGAATACTTAAAAGTATTTTGTTCGACTTAAATTTCCGAAAATTTCCTCATACTAACCTTATGCTTTTCTATAGACCGCAAATATAAATCCATCTCGAAGTTGGGCAGAAACACCACTTTGCATCCATTATAAAAAAAGATGAGTCCAATCATCAGTCCCATGACGTGATACCACGGGGTAATATTCAAAATTGTTAGTTTTGGATCAACTACACCGGGTCTGCGTAGAAGGAATTTTAATAAAATCAAGTATGTGGTATTTGAAGTAATATGTATGTGATAATTAATCAATTTTATTACTACAACACCTACAACAACTGCAACACCTAAAGGAAATATAATTTATTATTTACAAACAAATGCGTAAACAACCAATAAATGTATTTTTGTAGGTATAAAATGTTCCTTACTAGACTTTACGAGTTATTTTGAGTTATCACATTTTAATTAATCTTTATCTAATTTGGCGTCACATTACACAGTTTAATTGAGAAAGAAATAGTCTTAATCCATCTAGGTGCCGTATGGTGCCTTATAGCAACCTAGCTTAAACAAAATACTACAAAATAAATAATATTAAAGAGACAATAAAAACTATTCAAAAAATGACAATACAATTAATCAACCACGACATAGTAAATTAATGAATAACTATTATATCAAATTATAATAGTCATCCATTAATATGCGACATATTATTCAAACCAGTGAGTAATCCAATTTTAAATAGCATTTTATGACCTCTTGTAAATATTTCCGAAACTATAAATATTATAAAAAAAAATTAAAGAACAAAAAGTGCAGGCTACGATAATATTATTTTCTTATCTATTCTGATTCTGTTGATGTGTTTATTTTCCCACATGAAAATTAGCGCTAAGATGTTGAGTTGTGGAAAAGCCCTTAGCCTTGTAAACTACTTACAATGGATTTTCGCAAAGCAATGAGTTATTTTATTGATTATCCAATCCTTTAATAAAACAATTAAACCAATTTTAAGTCTTAAATACGATCTGGAAGATACCCTTCTTATCCTTATGTGGTTCTCCAGTAGCCGTCATCCGCTCGCCTAGATGACAAAGGATCGTACTCCACTGCCCGAGAAGTCTCTAACTGTACAGTCAACCTTGTACAGCTGGAGGACCCTCTTCAGCCATGTATGAGGCACAGAGTGGAATGCCTTTTTGTAGTCTATCCAGGCGGCGGAGAAGTTCCGACTGTTGCGTTTAACCACCTTTCCAATGACCGCGTAAATGAGGTGGTTCCCTGGTTCCAGTACCGCCCCGACATCCATTTTGAGCACGCGAAATCACCTGATTTGAGTTCAGGTGACGAGTGATTCTCACGCTCAAAATGGATGTTAGTGACTCGTATATGGCGGTATTTGCTCGGGTCTGTGGTATCCCGGTCTTTAGGAACCAAAAGAGTGATCCCAGTAGTGAAGAGGCTCGGGAGCGACTTCTGGTCAAGAGCCTCTTGGAACTATCGGACGAGCACAGTGTGACACACACGAAACCCTTCAGCCAGTAGTGATTCAGCACGTTGAGCCCCATACTTTTCCAGTTTGGGGCCCTTCGGACCGCCTCAGCTACATCGTCCGGCGTTATGATGACGGGGTCCATGGGCGTAACGTTCGCACTGGCTCGCCACAACTTCCTTTCAAGCGCCCTCGCTGTGGTTTACGGGCTCTGACCACAGGCCACGCCAGAATGCGACAGTGTCGGCCTGATTCGGTGCTGGAGCCGTTCCACGTACCATCGGTCGCTCCAATAATTTATATAGCCTCTTCTGATCACTCTGGAAGAGACGATTCTGGTTGAACTGTGTCAACCTCTCGTTATATTGCCGAGTCCGCTTTCCCCAAGCAGCGATTCTCTGCTTGAGGTCGTCTATGCGCTCCGTCAGTTTTTGCGTAATATCCGGCTGGGATAAACTTATATTTGTCCTAGCAAACGCCATCCTGACGGTGCGCACAATTCTCGGTCTATTATTACCCGACCTGAAGCTTGTCAGTCTGCCGATTAGGGCTCTTACCTTTGCGATACGGTCCTCAATTATTTTTCTCCAGGCTGGGATGGAGCTACTTTGTCTAGTAGCGCGTCAAGCCGTGAGAAGTTTGGCGCCAATAATACGGCAAACTGCCAGTGCAGCGCCAAAAAGAATTGAGTCCCTCTCGCAAAGCTTCCGGCTGGCTTCCAAATAGGTCAGCAGCTGGGTTGAGAGCCCTCACGACAGCCCGACTCCACTTGCTTGGGGTATGCGGGAAGTCACTAAATCGATTTTCGATAGGCGTACTGGGCGTTTACAAAATAGCCTCTTCAAATAAGCTTCTCATTTGCTCTAGTTTATGGGAGATTATTTCATTATCGTCTGAATAAAACACAACTGGAATATCCACGGCGGCATCCACGTGTGCAGGTTGCTCTGCAATTAGTGGCACCGCATTACCATATGTAGCATTTTCATCCGATGAGGAACAGCGTCACGTCGTAGTCGTTAGAGTTCGGCGTCACTAAATAGTTGGAGTGCAGGATGTACCGAACTCGGTCTGTCAAGTTTTTCTCCCTTTCATGAACAGATGGCTCCAGCTCTGCGAAAAAGGGATGCATCCGAGCCCGATACGCCAACATTCCAGTTTCTTCCCCTTTTGCCCTAAAATACGCTCGCAATGCGTTTGCGTTCATCATTTCTGTCCAACGCATGCGACGTGCTCCACTAGTGGCGGGTGCCGCTTGCTGAGTCCGAGAAGACCCAGCCGACACCAAGCTCTCTGGGTATATGGGGATGTTGGATGCTGGTGACTGCTAGGTGGTCTTGCAGCCCCCCGCGCTCGGCTGGTGGTCCGCATGCTGTCGCATCCAGCGCCAGCTCAGACGCGTTCTGGCCCTTTGCGCTCTTTTTTCCATCGCCCATTAAATGGGCGTCAATTAACGGGACACGCCCAGGCCTGGCACCGTTTCATGGTGCGGCCGTAAGCACAAACGGGTCTTTGCACCTTCAATTCTGCCGAGGCACGGCGCTCACACCTCTTGGCAAGGCGCTAACTGACTGCGCTGACGTAGCAGTTTTGTCACTTAACTGTTACTTATTGGTACGATGGGGTCGTCCACTTCATTAATTTTCAAATTAAAACGACAATTATTAAAATATGACGAAGTAAATAATGCAATATCTAAATTAGTAAATTGGTTTAATGTTAATAACTTGCATTTCAATGGCACTAAAACGAAATGTATGAAATTCATGACTACAAATGTCAAACATTTAAATAATAATGAAATATTAATTGGGGAGGAACTGAGTCTTGTCGATACCACCATTTTTCTTGTAATAGCACTAGACGCAAAGCTTCAATGGAGCCCCCGTATATCAAAACTAGCAAGCAGACTTAGTTCTGCAGCATATGCTGTAAAAAAGATTAGAAATCTTACCAGTGTTGAAACAGCTAGACTTGTTTACTTTAGCTATTTCCATAGCATAATGTCGTATGGTATTTTGCTACGCGACTGACACTGAAATTATATTTGTTTTACAGAAGAGAGCCATAAGAGCAATCTATGATTTAAAACCTAAAGAGTCGCTCCGACAAAAATTTAAGGCAATTAATATATTAACATTGGCCTCTCAATACATTTATGAAAATGTAATGTACGTACACAAAAATAAAAGTAGTTATACAAAAATAAGTGATATTCATTCTGTAAATACTAGGAACAAACACAAGCTAGTAGTACCAGTTACTCGACTCCACAGCGTCAGTAATTCATTCTTGGGGCGATGTATACAACAAAATTTCAGAAAATATACAAAATTTGACCAGCTCAAAGTTCAAAAACTTTATTAAACAAAGTTTGTATAAAAAGGGTTATTATAATATTAAGGAATTTATGGATGATAATAACCCCTGGGAATGAGGTGATCGCTACCAAGCTAATTCTAATTTGTTTTGTGTGGTTAATTGTGTAACATACATGATTGTAAGCTGTTATTTAAAAAAAAAACTCCCGCTGGGTTTCTTGCTGGTTCTTCCCAGGACAGAGGTTTTTTTTCGAACCAGTGGTAATTAAACAAAAGAGTGACTTTCAATAAGTATTATTTTTAATCTATATTTTTGGGAATGAGGGTAAAAAATTAAAAGGAAATACGAACAAATGAAGGTAGAACGGTAACCTCCCACTTGTTCTAGCAGTATAAAGTATCGCGCAGGCGACTGGGAGGCATCAGTCCATAGATAATACACTACATACCAGGGACATCAGTCTGTACTTCTAAGAGTCCCACTGTCGTTACTATGCCCGTTGCGGTATTCTACTAGTGTAGGCAAGGAAGGTCGTGTTGCTGAGAGTGTTACCTTGAGATGGGTAGTGATGCTGTTGGTTTGCATACTTTGGTGTTATGATGTAATTGGGGTCCTGATAGTAAGCAGGGTTTGTAAGCGAGTAGTGTTCTTTTACTTAAATACTTTTGAGAATAATTTCTAACATCAGAAGTGGATCAGTTTCTTACATCAGAATTGGGATAAAGTCCCTGTTACCGCCCACATATAATCTTTGAATAATGAGGGTTATTACGTTGACTGTACAACCAGTGCGTGTTGCCAGTGATGATCAATGGAACTGAGACGTGGTCCTTCACTGCTGGCCGTATGAGGAAGCTCAAGGTCGCTCAGCGAGCTATGGAGAGGGCTATGCTCGGGGTTTCTCTGCGTGATAAACTTAGAAATGAGGATATTCGCAGTAGAACCAGAGTGACCGACATAGCCCAACGGATTAGTAAGCTGAAGTGGCAATGGGCTGGCATTATAGCTCGAAGAACCGACAATCGATGGGGAAAAAGGTTCTCGATTGGCGGCCTCGTACCGGCGGACGAAGTGTAGGGCCTCCCCCCACTAGATGGAGTGACGACCTGGTAAGACATCCAGGAAGTCGATAGATGCAGGTGGCTCAGGACCGTGCTTTGTGGCATTCCTTGGGGGACATGTTCAGCAGTGGACTTGTGAAGGGCTGTAATGATGATGATGATGATATTACGTTTGTGAAAGACTACGATATCATATTATCGCCTTTGTTTTTATGTTCAATATCGTAATGAAGTTTGTTGTCCTATTACGATATTGGTGAATCATTAAAGTAGCGTTAAAATTATGCTGTTTTTCGGTACATTTTGTGACAAAACTAAACCAAATCAAACATAGCTAATAACTACCACGTATAGAATGGTTCTTCATCTTCAAATGGTAGTAACTTTTTTGTTGAAAATAATAGTTTTTTATATTGTAAAAACGATCTTCCCTATCCATTTTCTACAAAATCAACGATACCGGCTCATGTTTAGTTACATTTTCTATTATCAACATGTATTTATTTACATAACACAATATACAATATTTTATTATATACTATATTAAAACTATAATTAAAAAAAAACTAAAACTAGTAATTTAATTATCAAACAGTCCTGCTCCACGCGGTTTCGTGCCAAGAACGCTGGCTGCGTTTCCCCGCTGAATGGCTATACTTAGCCTTTGAGCGAGAAAAGCCAGCCCTCTTATCACCAGCAGCAACAACCAGCCGCGGATGGAGTTCCTTTAAGAACTCCATCGCACGTGGACCCCACGGACCGATAGTCTCTACAGCAAATGGCACAAATATGTAGTCATCTCAGAGACTCATATTTGCGCCACTACTCAGTTCAGCTGCCTCTGATGCCGCTCCGGCTCTGAACGAGTACCCTGAGATGAGAGGCCGCCAAAGTGTCTACGCAAGTAGCATCCCACACTAGGGCTTTACCTCTCTCCCAAGGACCAATGTCATACCGTCGGGTCTCCTGCCATCGTCTCTAAATATTCCACAAGGCTCTAAAACCGAGGAACATTTATAGAGACAAGAGTCCTTCGGATGACATCGTTCAAAGAACCGTGCCGTGAAAACCTACCAGCACTTTTCTTACAAGAAAGTCCGTGGAGCCCAAACTTGTCGACGCTGCTGCCACAGGGGCACTGATGGGGTTGACAAATCGCCGCTCCTAGTCGGATTCCTACAGCGATGCAAGCTTTCCCCATCAAGTAATGTGCCGAGATTATTTGATGGTAAAGCGTGTAACCAGTGACTAGATTCCTTAGTCGAAACAGCTAGAAGGCGTGCCTTATCTTGGTTACTATGGAAATTATGAAACAGATCTTTCTGCACCCTCTGTACCAACGGAATATCCCACTGTTTTTGTTGGTTAACTTCCAATGGAATATTTTCGTGGGACAGAGCGTTTGCCATGTCTGCCCTGCCTCCGTAGCAAAGCACAGGTCTACTTTATTATTTAAAATTATGTTACATAAATTACTGACACTATGCACGAAGCAAGGAAAGCAGGCAATGCAACGCTAGAAAGATTTCTCACAATACCACCAAATTTTATAGGTAAAGTAGCTTGAGTCCAGGCTGTTGTATTTAAAGTTAAATTTAGAATTTTTCTATAGCTATTTTAAGATTATTATCAATATCTTTTAAAATATCCGAACATTTCCAGACTGGACTCGAGCGGAGTAAGTATGTAAATCTAGGTACAAGGAGACAATATTTTAAGATAGTAAGCGCAATGTGGGGCTTACTTTATACAATTTATCAACGTGGTTTAAAAACTGATCAAATTTTGTTTTAAAACAGGTTTAATACTATCGAAAACAACGGGGCACCTAGCAGGTATAGTGATTCCGTATTGACAGTTTTATTCCTGGAGAAATATGATTGAAATTTTGAATTAAAGTGTCTCTGTGAGAAATAGATAAATTATTGGAAAAAATATTTCACATTTATTGCTATTTGGTTCAAGACCAATATTTTTAAAATTTCGAAAAATATAAGTAAGATCACTGAGGACGTCATCTGCTCTACCTCCCAGTGTACCGTCGTCCAGGTACCAGATATTCAGCTTGGATTTCAAATTTGAAATAATGGGTTGAATTCCCAAACTGAAAAGTGCTGGACCTAGTGGGTCACCCTGCTGAACACCGACTGCAGAATCAATAACATGGTTTTCGTAAAACAAGTTAGTATTTTGACTGTAACATTGCCAAACGTAGTGATAAATTTCAGGGTATTATTGTTACACTTCTTTCAGCAGGGTTACCCTATCGATAGAGTTAAAAGCATTCCTTAGGTCAACCTTCACAAGAACATCTGCATCAGAGTTTGTTAAAAATGTACGCACTGAATGTACCGCCGCCTCACAGCCACCTCTAGTGCCAAAGCGTAGTTGAGTAGGCTGAAATTTTAGAGATTATGTGCCTACAAGCTAATTTTGAAGTTAAGCGTCGAAATGTGGAACCAACGGCAATAGGACGGATACCGTTATCCTTTTTTTGAAGGCACATAATCTTGCCCCATATAAGAATGGAATGAAATTTGGATTAACATTACCAGAAAGCATAAAGTTACATAATTTTGTAATGTCATTAAGAAGTACTCCGCGGCGTCACCGCAGAAGCGCTTACAAGATCTTTAAGATGTTGAGGCGTAATTCCGTCAATGCCGTCAGCAGAGCCATTCGAAAATGACATAATTGTTTCTAAAGTGTCTTTTCAGAAATTTGTAAAGGTTGCATAGAAGTCTTGGGAGGCAGCGGTAAACCCTGAGAAGGATTGACCGAAGGATGCTTCTGACGAAGGCTTTCAAGAGTTTCGACATTACGAGGAGCCAGGATATCGTCTGAGAATAAAATACGGGATGCATTTTTTAAGTCGCCATCCATTACTTTCGACTCAACTACTTTTTAAATCAAATTTAGGACGTGGTCGAGATAAATGAGTATTAATTGGGTAATCTAAATTTTGAAAAGATGTCTCTTTTAGTTGAGACGTAATTGATTTATTTATTGTTTTATCAAAATGAAAATGGGAATACGCGAAAGTAAATAATTTTTGCCAACTCTTTTCACTATTAGTGAAACAATTTTGAATAGTGCATGACAATGCTTTAGCAAGCTGCATCCTCGCACCTCTAGGAATTCTTTTAACCACTGGTACATTACGATGATAATTGTAAATTTGCTCCGAAAAAAGGGAAAAATTTGTGTCATTAGAGGAATTACTAATAGAGTTATGAATTCCTACGGTAGGCTGTGAAGCCGAAATACTTTTACTATGGCATCGTTTGATATGTATATTTAATCCCCTTTTACCTTTAAACAGCCTACCGTCGGTACAATTTTGACACTGTAGGAAATCCTGTGATGTAGCGAAGCGGAGATATTCATTAAAAAATCTAAACAGATCTCTACAGCACTCAAAAGTCTTTATATTATATAACTTCATATTGACTTGAAATCTGCTGTACCCCGCATCTTTCCCTGAAACACAATCGTTTACGGCCTAAATAAAAGCACTTTACTCTATAAATAAAATATTATCACATTACTTCCCTGGATTTATTCCATATTGATAAAAATTGTATGTAGTTGTTATGCTTTGACAGTTGACAACGACGCAGTAGAAATAATTTCCTTTATAAATGAGTATTATGTCTGAAATCATAAAATAATTATTACAATAACTGTCTTATATATTTACTGATCTTTTGTTGAAATTGTAAGCCAAATTGGCCTCTAAATAACAAAATAAAATAAGTTAAATATACGTAGCTTTTGACAGTTGAAAAATTTTGACAAGATTATGATGATTGATATGATGATTTTTTTAAATTTCTAAAAATACTATAAGTGCAGACATATTCAATAAAAATAGTGGTGTTTACTTTTATCAAAATGTCACAAATAGTCGTAAAAATAAAACCTGATACTTATTTTTTCACATATTTTGCTAATACGCATGAATCATAATGGATTGCAGAACAGAACAGAAATAATATTATTTTATTTTTGGTGCCTGTTTTGATTTGTGGTACAAAATTTCGACGAAACCACAGTCCGCGCTCGGCCGCCGTCATAGATAATATATATATAGGGCGCCGCCGTCGTGAGTGGATACTGTATCGCCTGCCTGATTGCAGCAGCTGAAAAAGATCGCTGTACATACACAATATTCGAATTTGATACATAGGTACTTGACAAGGTAAAATATTATTATTATTTTTATAATCACACATTTTTATTCGCATTCTTTTGTTTCGCTAAAGTAAGTGGGATTTATATATATATATATATAAATGCCTATTCGTCTTGGACTTTATGGAGTGATCTGAAAGTGTACATCGGTGACTGCTACTGGAACTCCTAGACGAGTAGAACTAGATGTGCCGAGTTTGTGCTCGTTTTTTACTTATGATGAGACCTCACCTCTGGACTTGATGGACAGACCTGATGGTGTACTTTGGTGACTACTACGGAACTCCTGGACGAGTAGAACTAGGTGTGCCAAGTTTGGGCTCGTTTTGTTAGTTATGATTAGACCTTACCCCGGACTTGATGGAGTGACCTGATGGTGTACTTCGGTGACTACTACTGGAACTCCTGGACGAGGAGAACTAGGTGTGCCGAGTTTGGGCTCGTTTTGTTAGTTATGATTAGACCTTACCCCCGGACTTGATGGAGTGACCTGATGGTGTACTTCGGTGACTACTACTGGAACTCCTGGACGAGTAGACCTAGGTGTGCCGGGTTTGGGCTCGTTTTGTTAGTTATGATTAGACCTTACCTCTGGACTTGATAAAGTGACCTGGTGGTGTACTTCGGTGACTACTACTGGAACTCCTGGACGAATAGAACTAGGTGTGCCGGGTTTGGGCTCGTTTTGTTAGTTATGATTAGACCTTACCTCTGGACTTGATAAAGTGACCTGGTGGTGTACTTCGGTGACTACTACTGGAACTCCTGGACGAATAGAACTAGGTGTGCCGAAATTGGGCTCGTTTTGTTAGTTATGCTTAGACCTTACCCCCGGACTTGATGGAGTGACCTGATGGCGTACTTCGGTGACTACTACTGGGACTCCTGGACGAGTAGACCTAGGTGTGCCGAGTTTGGGCTCGGTTTGTTAGTTATGATTAGACCTTACCCCGGGACTTGATGGAGTGACCTGATGATGTACTTCGGTGACTACTGGAACTCCTGGACGAGTAGAACTAGGTGTGCCGAGTTTGGGCTTGTTTTGTTAGTTATGATTAGACCTTACCCCAGGACTTGATGGAGTAACCTGATGGTGTACTTCGGTGACTACTACTGAAACTCCTGGACGAGTAGAACTAGGTGTGCCGAGTTTGGGCTCGTTTTGTTAGTTATGATTAGACCTTACACCCGGATTTGATGGAGTGACCTGAAGATGTACATCGGTGACTACTTCTGGAACTCCTGGACAAGTAGAACTAGGTGATGAAAAAAAATCAATCTTTCAAATTATCAAAATGTTTTTACTTGATTACGATTTCCCGCACCCGCAGTTAACCGTGCGTACACTTGTGTGCGTGACCCGTGTCAATGTAATAGTTCGATTCTATACCTATCAATTTTGCAAACGCGTCCTTAAAGAAATGTTAAAAAGTTAAATCATTTTGTTCGATTTATATTAAAGGTACCCGCAAGTACTTTTATAGTTTCTTAGCGTATCCAGACATGTTAACAAATGTTGAAAGAAATGTTGAAGGCAACTAGATGAGTTATAGATTTGCATTTAGTGAAAACTTAACTTGTTCGAGTTTTGTTATAATGTGATAATTCGTACGAAATATGATTTGCGTGGGCTACATTTAAAAGCTCGAAACATTTAGCGATGTACCGAAAAATAAATGTTTAACTTTAACGTGCTATGAATTGAAAAAAATAAGTAGTCTTTTTTGTATACTAATGTGTTGATAAGTGTTACAGTTTACTCCGAATATCATGTAGTCGACTAAATTGAGGTTTGATGTCGAGAGGTTCGTAAAAGTCACTACAACAATGATCAATGAGGAAGATGTCGTGACGGCTAATTGGACATAGTCAGGTGCGACCGAGCCCTGGTGAGATCGAGGCTACACCGTTACAGCCTGCAACTTATCGGCGGATCTTACGGCAAGACAACTTGAGCGGCCGCCGAGCACATGGTGCTTTGGCGCGGCAAATGGACGTCTGACGCTTGCTCAGCTATTGTTGCGAGTGGTGACCCATGTCACGCGGATATCTATCCAAAAGAGACGATTAAATGACTGTTGCAATTTCTTCAATTTATCTTCATTTCTTTTAATTTTTAATTTTGCATAGCAGATTATTTATTTGTTTCAATTTTAAATTACTTTCGATACCTATTTTGCGAGACCTGTGTTGAATGTACTTAAGTGCACGCTTGTGCATCTGACGTAGTTGTTTCTATGTCTTTTGCTTTTACTGTTGTGTACTTCAAATTTTACATTAAAACTACCTTGAGTAAAATCCAATATGAAAAAGGTTTCAGGTACTAGTTAACGCTAAGTTTGTGCTTATGTCAACAGCCACTTTGAGGTATGCAAATTTGGTACCCCTATACCTACAATGTTGAAGTCTGGACAGCTCGCTGGTGCGAGTGCAGCCCGGCGGCTTGCTGACGCTGGTGCGGCGCAGCGGCTTGCTAGCGCTGGTACGGCGCGCCAGCTCGCTAGCCTGTGTCTTCAGTGTAAAGTACGATCTGTGCCGTGTGCGCAGTGATCCTCGGAGAAAATTATGTTATAATATATGACGTGCGTTAAAGTCTTGTAGGAAGCGTTGCATACTAAAATCTGATTTGGATGATGTTTTCAATTCTGTAAAAGCTTAGTCTATAAAAAAAATTATTAAAGACCTCACTCATTGTGTGCTGTTGAATAAAAATTGGTAAAGATTTGAAAATAACGAGTTTATCGTTTCATGGTCAGAAAGGGCCGAGACGAGAAAGTTACATTAAACCAGTAAAGTTACTTTAGCCTCCACACGAGGTGTGTGCTTGTCCCATGCTTACTTTGAGGGTATGTAGTTACACATGTGTCAGAAATAGCTAACGAAGTGCTTCCTTTCTGTAAGTTATATTGAGATACGCTAACGTTTTTCCTCTTTCTTAAAAGTAGGAGGCGGACAAGCTAAGGTAGTGTCTCTGTCGCGTCTAGCTTGAGTTATGCTGACGTCGTGCCTATGACTAAATCGGTTATTATTTTATTATGTTTTGCTATCGTCGTGTCTATGACTTAATGAGTAATTATTTTGTTAAGTTACCTATGCTAAAGTCGCGTTGTGCATGTGATTTAATCAGTTATTTTGTTAAGTTATGCGAACGCAGTGCCTATGACTTAATCAGTTATTTTTAACCGACTTCAAAAAGTAGGAGATTCTCAATTCGACTGTTTTTATTTGTGTGTTACCTCTGAACTTTTTTCTAGGTGACCGATTTTGATTGTTCTATTTTTGTTTGAAAGCTGGTGCTTGTCATGTGGTCTCATATAAATTTGATCAAGATCTGACCAGTAGTTTAGGAGTTATTCTTAATAATACGTATTTATTAATAATTCACTTTTAACAAAATTTTAAATTTTACCACTTGTGTTAAGTTATGCGTAGTAGTGCCTATGACTTAATCAGACGATACATTGTGCTAACGTAGAGCCATTGCCAAGCGCGTCACCTGTGATCTACGTGGTACGTTTCAGCCTCGGATAGGGTCCTTATGTTGATGGGCATAGGTAAGTCTATGCCCTCAGAGTTAACAACCCTACCCCTTTCGACATGGAGGACCGCACACTTATCCGTATCCAGCTTTATTCCAATAGAATTGCTAAAATTACTAGTGATGTTTAGCAATTCCATAAGATGGGAGCGGCTGAAGGAGAATAACTTAAGATCATCCATATAGAAAAGGTGGATCACTTTTGTACCTCCTTTCCGAAGCTGAAATCACCTCCCGGAACCATTCAGTAAGGTACTGAGAGGGTTTAGAGAGAGGCAGAACCAGATTGAACTCAAACAATCGCCCTGGAAGATACCCCTTTTTATCCTTATGTGGTTCTCCGAGACCGTCATCCGCTCGCCTAGATGACAAAGGATCGTACTCCACTGCCCCATACACTGCCCGAGGAAGTCTCTAACTCTACAGTCAACCTTGTACAGCTCGAGGATCCTGTATGAGGCACCGAGTCGAATGCCTTTTTGTAGTCTATCCAGGCGGTGGAGAGGTTCCGACGGTTGCGTTTGACCACCTTGCCAACGACCGCGTCTATGAGGAGTGGTTCATTGGTTCCACGACCACCGCCCCGACATCCATTTTGAGTGCGTGACATCACCTGATTTGGGTTCAGGTGATGAGTGATTCTCGCGCTCAAAATGGATGTCAGTGTCCATAGATCATCCCCATAGATTTTTATAGGGATATTTTCTATAGTTGCTATGTTTAGCAAGCGGGTTGGCAACTGCAATTTTTCATTTTGTAGATGTTATCAGTAAGACGCTACTGTCCATGTTCTGGTTTGTTCTCTGTGTCGCCTATTACTAAACCCACTGGATGATATGTAAGAATATAGATGATATAGGAGAAGTCACTGAAAGGGTGCATTTCAGGTGATTTAAGAATTCAGTTAAGGGAAGAAAGGCCCTGAAACTTATACAGCTTGTACTACATAGAGACCTTTATATATCTTTATCTAATACTGATAACACCTTAAATGGCTGATATTCCTATTTAGTTTAATGTCATAATATTACAACGTCCACCTTTTAGTCGAGATAGTCGTTGGTTACAAATAATTAATCTTTAATAAGTTATTGTTAATTATACCTACATTCATTCATTTATTCATTCATAACAGCCCATCAAAAGTCCACTGTTGAAGCCACCCCCATTGATTGCCTCATAGAGGGGATTTTGCCATAGTTGCCACCTTTAGCATGCTTGTAACCGCAAATTTTATTATTTTAAGTTGTTATCAGGAAGATGCTGCTTCTCATCTCCTGTCTCAGATTCCCTCTGGTGGCTCTAACGACACCCACGGGATGTGATGGGGTATCTAGTGGATTATCTTAATACGCCTATAACTCCTTATTATACATAATATTATACTGTTGTATATCGTACTAGTCATAGTGTAATTTTTTTATTTTATTTTATTTCATTTGAGAAAAAAATGTATTCAAATATTCCATTTTGTTGCTCTTCTTCTTTACGCCGCTTCTTGTACAGGTTGAATGAATTAGAATTAACACGTCTTCAAAACGTAATGAATATGCAGACTTGCAGAATTTCTCAAAAATTTCTATAATAGGCGAGAACACAGTAAATTAATTGCATATACAATAGTTATTGGTGGTATATTAATACCTATTAAATTCATAATTCCGAAAATATTAACTTTATTGTAAAAAGTGTTAGAACCTTTTTATTCGTATTTAGTCAAAATTTATTAAAAAAAATCTTGTTCCGTTTAAAAACAACAATTCCTTCCAATTGAAAAAAAAATCGGTAACAATATTTATGGTATCGAGTTGCCCCATGGCAACGTGCATTTATATCATCAGTAGGACAATTTTAAGAGAATCGAGAGAAAAAATTGAGGTGGAATAGTTTTCGGTACTCATGCGCCGATTCCTCTTGGACTATAATGCATTTTTAAAGTTACGCACGGCAACCTTTGATTGCATTTCTTCAAATATGCCAAGTCACATTGAAAATGAAAGCGGTGCAAATATTTCTGAAGTGTGTACAATGAATAAGTACACACTGCAAATGACATTTCAGGGTGATCGAGCCAGGCAAATGAACGTCTGAATTCCATGTGAGTAACAATAAAGAAAAACATTTGAAAAAAATCTATATGCCTGTGAAATTTATAAAAAAGATATTTCAAGGACACGTCGTAGTCTGGCAACACGTATTGGTGAAAACTTTTCTGAGAAACCCTTAGAAATTAGAAAAGACCTAACATGAGACGTTTGTAGACTGTTACTTCACTTTTTAAACTTTATGTTACGTAAACATGTTTGTAAATTTTTTCAAGAGCAGTTTAACGTGCTACAAAAGACTACTCATCACAATAAACTAAGAAAAGACCATTAAAATATTTTGGAATATAATTTTTCTTACAAACTTAATTATGTCCTAGACGAATTTTACTGAATTAAACTATCTTCTCCATGATTTCGCAAAAGTCCATTGTTGGATATGGGCCTCTCCCGTTACAGGGAGGATTTGACTTAATTGTAACGCTAGGCCTCGCACGTTTGACTCTGCGCCCAATATCTGTTCTGGGTATTTTACGCTCGGCGTAAAGAAATTAAGACAATGCTGTCTATCGGAAGTATATTAAAAGATCTTTTTTGCTTTTCCTATAGTTACCTCATACAACACCACCTCCACAGGGCAGAGCTAGTGAATTATGCATAGATAACATTCTCATCTTTAATTAAATAAATTATCGCAAAGTTTTAAACGTGGTTGAGCCATGCTGCAGCTCAACCACGCTTAGCTCATGGTTGTAGCACAAATAGGTCGGCTCGACCGGAGAATGACCACGCTCTCACAGAATACCAGTTTAATACTGCTGTGTTTCGTATGGTGAGTGTAGAGAACCGAAAACTGTTTTTACTGGATACGAGGTATTCCATCTTAGTCCTCATGGGTGACAACAACGCATCTGCATTTTGATTTTTAATGGAGGATAAATGTAGATGTCTATGGTAAGTATCAACTTATCATTAGGTTATAAATATTAGCGTTAGCTCATTCCATTTTGTGGCCTATGCTGATATATGCTATACTGATATTACCATGTAGCAAGTAAACAAGCTTGAGCGTCTACAGAATCTATCTATTCGGTTCGGTTCTACATATTTGGTTTACGCAAATATGACCATGTATCCCAATTTCGAAATCAACTCAAGTGTCTCCCAATTCGCCTTCGCCTTAATTTTCGTATACTTTCTTTACTTTTTTGTGTACTGTTAGATCCGAAATCTCCCAGGTACCTTAAGAAACAATTTCACTATCGACATGAATTTCATGAGCGTAATTTGCGTTCTGTGTATAGCTTGGCTTTGAATACTCCTTGCAGCGTAACTTCATTTTATAATAAGTCATTTACTTCACAAGCAACCCGACTTTGGATCTCATTACCTCTTAACATCCAGCAAGCGCAATCTTTACAGACTTTTAAAAAACAACTTATGGAGTATTATTTGAATTTCCCGTCATAATAATAAATTATATGTATTTCCCCTTTTCACTAATACTTGATTATTGAATTTTTTCTGCATATACAGGGTTATTTTGCAATAACCGGCCAAATTTGCAGAGGATGTTCAGAATAGATAACATAAGCGAATGGTGAAAAAAATAAACAAGAAAAAAACTAAAACATTTTACCTTTTTATCCTTTATATTCAAAATGTGTGGAAATGCATTATTTTAATTGTTTGTCATTCATAAATACGCACGCACACATTTGTAAGGGAGTTCGGAAGCAGTTGGTGGCGTTTGGCGCTCGCGCTCCGTTACAGATTAGGTATCTAATAGTTGTTTTGACTCAGTAAAAACAAAAGCGTCTCCTCCCCGCCCTTTCTCTTCCATTACACTGCTGGGTACGTTCACCTGGCCGGCCGACAGTGTTGACTTGACCGTGACCTCATTACGTAACGAGTGTCCTATTTTTAAATTTTCGTAGGTAGTAGTATTACCTGTCACAGCCAGTACTACGTGTGAAAACTACTGAACTGAATTCTTCTGGATATCACCCATTTCATTACCAACGTGAGCAAGCACTGAATAATAACTATGGTCTACCTAAAAACATTTTTGTGAATGGTTGTTGTCAAAAATTGATAATACTAACATTATGCGGACTGACGAAGCCCTATTTACACGTGTAGGGTTTTGTAATAGTCGCAACGAACATTAGTGGGCAGTATGCAACCCACACGCTATGAAAGTTAGTTATCATCAAGTGCGATTTAGTGTAAAGACAGACAGACACATGTAATTAATGTGAAAAATAATTTAAAGAAAAGTTCTCAACTGTGCATTGTGAGAAACGGACTTAATTTTGAACAGCTATTAAAATACCAGTAAGTTAGTTTTATTTTAAGTGATTGCATATTTAAAATGTAAATAGTTAATAGTTTTAAATTGTTAATAGTTGTAAATACATGATTCCAGTTTTTAAATACGCAGCCATCGGTTACGACTGTAATACACCGATATTCAACAACATACAATTTCTGTCAGTTTTGAATATGTTTATTGAACAGCGACCTGCGCGCCGACGCGATGTTCGTGTCGGTTGAGGTCGGCAATACTCAGCACCATTCCACTGGCTTCGTAGCCGTCCGGGTGACTTCGTTTTTACCGGCCAGCGCTAGCTAGTCCACTTTTAAACGCCTTCAGCGCTCGCGCCGCCTGAGTAACCATTATTTAAATCGCGCCAACCTATCATTGGCCTTCCAGCTCAACTATCTTTTCTACAACTAATTGTTTACATTTATTCTTCACTTCTTTCTCTCGGTCTGTAGTATAAACTTGTATTTCGAACTGTATTTTGTGTGGGAGTAAAAATATTATTAGGTCCTTACATATGAAATTAGCGTTTTGTCGTACTGACCACTTTGATCTGAAATATCTGCTCTTTGGTTAAGAATTCCAAATTCAAATTTATAAATTCATTTAGCTGGTACATTTAAGTTTTGAAAACAGTCATTCATTTGTTTTTTCTCATTATTTTTTTCTTTGGCATCGCCTATTACCGCACAATGGAAAACATGAAATATCGGTATATTTACGACTACGAGTTCTACCGTGGCACCAATGCTGCAGAAACAGCTCGAAGGATTAATGATGTGTACGGCGCTGGTGTTGAAAAACACAGTACGTTTTGGTTTCAACGTTTTCGTTCTGGAAATTTCGACCTTCAGAACCAACCCCGTGGACGCCGGAGACCAAAGTGGAAAATGAAGAATTAAAGGCTATTGTGGAAGCAGATCCATCACAAAGCACTTCAGAGATAGCTGCAGGCTTCCGGGTAAGTGATAACACTGTATTAATCCACTTGAAGCGAATCGGGAAAGTAAAAACTTGAACGATGGGTACCTCATGAATTGAGTGAATCGAACGCGTCGACTGCTGTGTTACTTTGCTCAACCGACACAATAATGAAGGATTTTAAATCGAATCATTACTTGTGATGAAAAGTGGATATTGTACGATAATCGGAAGCGCTCGTCACAATGGCTGAACCCTGAGATCCAGCCAAATCCTGCCCTAAACTAAAACTGACTCAGAAAAGTTACTTAGAGTGTTTGGTGGACTAGCGTCGGTGTCGTTCACTACAGCTTTAAAATCTGGCCAAACGATTACGGCAGATATCTATTGTCAGCAACTGCAAACCATGAAGGAAGAACTAGCTGCTAAACAACCGAGATTGGTCAATCGCTCTAGGCCACTGCTGCTTCACGACAACGCAAGACCACACACTGCACAACAAACAACCACTAAGTTAGATGAACTACAATAATTGGTATGTCTGCGACGTCCACCGTTTTCCCCGGACCTTTCTCCAATAGATTACTATTTTTCCGGAATTTGGACAACTTCTTACAAGGAAAAGAATTCAACTTCGATGCGGCAGTCCAAACCGCCTTCAAAGAGTATTGATTCTCGCCCCCATGGTTTTTTTAGTAAAGGGATCAATGAACTACCTATGAGATGGCAAAAGTGCATAGATAACAACGGTGCATACTTTGATTAATTAAATATATTTTACAAAAAAAAATAGACTTTATATTCCTACCGTACAAAACGCTAATTACATATGTAAGGACCTAATATTTAATTCGAGGTGTGTAGAACTTTTTATTTATCGTCTTTGTTGCCCATAAATCACATTCAATTTCGGATATTTTTAAATAAATGTAGAAACCTTATTTACGCATATTTTTCAAAACTATATATATATATATATATATATATATATATATATATATATATATATATATATATATATATATATATATATATATATATATATATATATATGTTATTATATTGATTATCGATATATTAATATAAGGTTTTTTTTCCTCCTGAGTTTATTTTATACACGTTGCACCTATCCGTCAAAATATAAAATTACAATGTCCTTTTAACGTTCGGTTTGTCAGGTAGAAATCGCTTAAAGCGATATGACCACCGTTTTGTAGTTCATAAGTTTTCCGTTATTGTAACCACTTTGTTTAAATGCAATAAAGAGTTATCTATCTAAACACACACACATATTACACACATACAAAAATGCATAATATACATAAACATATAATAATATGTGAATATAAATATTGTAATTTTCTATGCTATTTTATTAATTTTACATTTATATTAATTTTTACAGACAACAGAAAGATCTCATGTTTTTCCAAAAATGGCGCTATAACCACCCAAGTTACATCAGACGTAAAATAACGAAAGCGTAAATACTTGTTAAACCATCACCAATCCGTCTGCCAATCGTGGCAATTAAAGCAAATCCTACCTAAAATGAGAGACCAGCAGCGTAATTTTTAAAGATGGATGAAAAAAAAGAAATGCCATATATAATATTATATAATTATTATATGTCTTGGAGTCTGTATAATAATTACAACCATTTAGGGTAAAAAATAAATAAAAAAGTGTCCAATCACAAAGTATAATTAGTTACAAATAGTCCAACTGCCATTCCATTAAATGAAATTAGTTACAAATGTTTACAACATTTCCCGAAGAAGCTTTCGTAGAATTTTTCCACTCGGATTTCTTGGTATCACCTTGACGAACTTCACTCCTCCACGCAAATGTTTTGGATTGGATAACTGCAATAAAAATGAATTTATGGTGATTACTAAAAAAAACTTACAGCTTTTGGTGTTCAAATAATAGCGAAGTTAAAGTGTAACTAACTTCTAAGCCGTGGACACTTTGTTTAAGAGTTGAAGCCAACATCGCCATGTGAAAGCGGTGTTGGGAATTCATTGACCTATCTCGCCTCGTAAAAGTAAATTGTCTCCTGTTTTTTTTATTCAGTTTGCATTACAACAATACTTATGGCAAGTAATTTATGTTTTTACCACTGGTTCGACAAAACCCGTACCGTTAGAAGAACTTAGAAGGACTTTTTTATTAGGCTCTCACAACAATGAGTACACTGTTACATACCATATGAAATGACATCGTAATTATTATAACTAAGTGTCCCATTACTTACAGGAGGGCACCACCTGTATAATTAAATATCGTTACGTTGATTTAACAACAATTAAATACCTAATATTTACTTTAATAAAATTTAAATTAACAACGAAGAATGAGTTTTAATCGCCGATAACTATTTTTTTAATGCCATCCATCGCGGTTGAGAATAAATCTAATCTGCATTGGTATCCTTTATACAGGAATATTTTGCAATTACCGTATATATATATATCTTTGATCATAAAAAATAATCATGAAAATCAATATTACACGAAAATGACATAAAATGCGCAATAAATGATGTCATTTCATGGTTACATGATAATAATTTAAAGGTCAATATATCGCCAAAACCTATTATGTACAATTTTATAGTAATAGTAGAAAGAAACTAGATCTTGACATAAGGTATAATAATGACAAAGTGCAAGAAAACGAACAGAAGAAATTTCTGGGATTAAAACTAGGTAGTAATTGGATGGCTCATATTGACGAAATTTGTAATAAAATTAATAGATTTGTATATGTTTTGAATGGGTTAAGAAGAAAATCGTCACGTCAAACCGCACTTATTGCATATCATGGGTATGTTGCAA
Organism: Parnassius orleans; assembly: GCA_029286625.1. Taxonomy (NCBI): domain Eukaryota; kingdom Metazoa; phylum Arthropoda; class Insecta; order Lepidoptera; family Papilionidae; genus Parnassius; species Parnassius orleans. The sequence continues at coordinate 2,307,583 of JAGSMP010000083.1, forward strand.
CAATACTAAGATACGGATTGTTAATTTGGGGTAATAGCTCTTATTCAAAAAGAGCTTTTATAGCTCAAAAAAAGTGTGTGAGAGCCTTAACTGGGGTCAAATGGTATGATTCGTGTAACAAGCCCTTATTTAAGGATCGTAACATACTAACTTTACCAGGCATGTACATATCCGAAGCAAATGTTCATGTAAAAAAAAAATTACATATGTACAAAAAGCATCTGAGGTATATTTGCGTAACACTCAAAATCTAATAGACCAGTTTTAGAACGTATACCTAAAACTGCATTTTATCATAATGGCTGTTACGCGATGAGTCTAAAGATTTATAATAAACTTCCGGTAAGCAATAAAGAAGAGACAGAAACTGGTAAATTAAAAAGTAAACTCAAAAGCTGGCTATTATTAAAATGTGTTTATGATGTAAAACAATTTTTAAATGAATAGAATCTTGTTGTCTAAATTTGACATTAATGTATTGTTTTAGACTTTATTTTTGTGTAATGTTCTGTAGATTTAATTTGTACTCTTTTGACATTTTAATTTTTACTATTTATAATGATTGGCATGATGATTTTAATTTTAATTTTATTTAATTTAATTGAATAATACATAATTAACTTCTTTGTTTGAAATGATGATTGTAATTTTACTTTTTTAATTTATGTTAATTGGATTAATTTAATCTATGTACATAATTAATTGTTTTTATTTAATTAATAATTTTCGCGTGCCAGATGTGATAAACATGTGGACTATGTACAATATGCAACTATTTGTCACCTCTAAAGTACCATGCTTAAGCGATTAAACGATATTATTATAATTATTATAATATCGTTTATTCTAATATAAAAGGAAATGATAAATATACATAAATATATATTAAATATACTAACATAAATAAATAAAAGTAGATGAATAAATAAAGACCCAACCAGATGGAAGCCCTCGGCATGGGAGACCAAACGGCCGAGGTTTAGGGGGAAAGGGAAAGAAACCGGCGGACGATGCGGGCGATATCGAGGAGTACCGCCTTCTGCGTTTGAGCCCGGAGCAGTCCGTCACGGAGTCCCAGTCGCCTCAGATGACCTGAGAGGCTGACCGGGATTAGCTCGTTCGCAGAAACAACCACAGGAATAATTTCGGTCGGCATATCACCCCACATGTCGGTCACCTCGTGAGCCAGGTCCAGATATTTTGTCTGTTTATCTGTTTCGGCTTTCACGAGGTTCTCGTCATAAGAAATGGTAATATCGACCAGAGTTAGAAAGCGCCGAACAGCCGGAGATAACTTGCCAAAGTGACTCACCGGGATGGCGACAAGCTCGACAGACGTCGATGGCGCCATCTTTTAGGATGTATTTCCGATAAATGTTGGTCTTAATAACCTGATCCTGTATCGCACAGACAAAACCCTCGGTTTCCCCAAAGAGGTCACAGAAATGTAGCCAGTGGAGGATGGCGACGGTGTCTACGAAAGGCTCATGTAGAGCCTTGTAGAACCTCCCGTGGAGCTCTTTCTCCTTCCATACGGTCTCCCGGTCAGAAATGCACTGTACTGCTGGGTCTTGCAATTGCTCGTTGGCTAAGGATAGAGGGCTTAGCCTTTTATCACATGAAATGACGTCCCTTTAGAATGGATCATCCGATTTCGTCAGGAAGTAATTACGGAGGCTGCATGGTGAGCGCTTAAAAGCCGCGCCCACCATGTTTCCGCGGCAAGTACAGCCTCATCACTGACGTTCTCGGATGATGCATCCTGTGGGACGTCATAATAGTGCGGACTTTTTTATCCAGAGCGTTCAGTTCGGTCTGAGTCCACCTGAGTATGCCGAAGGTATACATTAGAACAGGCATGATCCAACCGTTATATGCGTATGTTTTATTAACCCCCGACAAAAGACTGTTAAGCGTGCATAAAACACATCGCAAACTGACTGTTTCATGTCCGCCTCATCGATACCTATGTTCTGTGACATACCCAGGTATCTGTATGTTTCAGCCTCGGATAGGATCTTTATGTTGATGGGCATAGATAAGTCTATGCCCTCAGAGTTAGCAACCCTACCCCTTTCGATATGCAGGACCGCACACTTATCCGTCCCCAGCTCCATCCTAATAGAATTGCTAAAATCACAAGTGATGTTTAGCAATTCCATAAGATGGGAGCGACTGGAGGCGAATAACTTGAGATCATCCATATAGAAAAGGTGGGTCCATTTTGTACCTCCTTTCCGAAGCTGAAATCCCTCCCGGAACCCTCCAGTAAGGTACTGAGAGGGTTCAGAGAGAGGCAGAACCAGATTGGACTCAAACAATCGCCCTGGAAGTTACTCCTTCTTATCCTTATGGTTCTCCGCAGCCGTCATCCGCTCGCCTAGATGACAAAGGATCGTACTCCACTGCCCCATACACTGCCGAGGAAGTCTCTAACTGTACAGTCAACCTTGTACAGCTCGAGGACCCTCTTCAGCCATGTATGAGGCACCGAGTCGAATGCCTTTTTGTAGTCTACCCTGGCGGCGGAGAGGTTCCGACGGTTGCGTTTAACCACCTTGCCAATGACCGCGTCAATGAGGAGTGGTTCCTTGGTTCCAAGACCACCGCCCCGACATCCACTTTGAGCACGCGACATCACCTGATTTAAATCTAGGTGACGAATGATTCGCGTACTCAAAATGGATGTCAGTGTCTTATATATGGTGGGTAGACACGTAATGGGGCGGTATTTGCTCGGGTCTGTGGAATCCCGGACTTTTCCAGTTCGGGGCCCTACGGACCGCCTCAGCTACGTCATCCGGCGTTATGATGACGGGGTCCATGGGCGTAACATTCGCACACTGACTCGCCACAAGTTCCGTCCAAGGGCCCTCGCTGTGGTTTACGGGCTCTGACCACAGGCCGCGCCAGAATGCGACAGTGTCGGCCTGATTCGGTGCTGGGCCCGTTCCACGTACCATTGGCCGCTCAAATGATTTATAGAGCCTCTTCTGATCACTCTGGAAGAGACGATTCTGGTATATCGCCGAATCCGCTTCCCCAAGCAGCGATTTTCTGCTTCAGGTCGTCTATGCGCTCCGTCAGTTTTTGCGTTATATCCGGCTGGGACAAAGTGATATTTGTCCCAGCAAACGCCATCCTGACGGTGCGCACAATCGGCCTATTATTGCCCGACCTGAAGCTTATTATCAGTCTGCCGATGAGGGCCTTGCTATTGCGATATGGTCCTCAATCCTTCTTCTCCAGGCTGGGATAGTGCTACTTTTCCCAGTAACACGTCCAGACGTGGGAAGTTTGGCACCAATAATGCGGCAAACCGCCAAAGCGGCGCCAAAGTATTGAGTCCGTATCGCAAAGGTCCCGGCTGGCTTCCAAAAGGTTGCCAGCAATGGGTTTAGGCCATCACGGCATCCCAATTCCGCTTGCTTAGGGTTATGCGCGGGGTCGCGGTCGATTTTCGAGAGGCGTACAGCGCGTTTCCACAATCGCCTCCAATTTACATAACATTCCATCATCGCCTGAATCAACCAGAGCGGGAAGATCTATGGCGGCTTCCACATGTGGCTGCTGGTCTATGGCCTAGGAGCCGCATTCCCAGCTATAGCTGGTTCATTCGATGAGGTAATAGCCTCACGCCGTAGTCGTTCGAGTTCGGCATCATTATTATTATTTTTGGATATTTATAAAGTATTCTCATTTGGTTGGGCTGAATAAATATATAAAAGAAATATAGTAAATAAATATACATAAATATATGTATATATATTAAATATACTCATCATTATTATTATTATACTTTCTGTTTAGTATTCTCTCGTTTCCGAGGTATTATACCTTTTTCGTGGGCAGTTAGCCAAACGAACTCGGTTGAGTGTTTAATCTTTAGACAGAAACTTACGGACTATTCTGCAAGTATTCAATATTGCTGCTTTCTGCAGCAATATAAAGGTAAGTTTATGGATGTCTAGCTTCTTTAATTATTATTATTATTATAATTAATATAGGCAAATGGTGACGAAAAATTAATTAAAAAAATCTCAAACATTCTGTCCTTTTATCTTTTAAATTCATAAAAAAGTAAAATAAGTGGTAATGCATTAATTTAACTGATTGTCATTCATAAATATCTAACGCCTACTATTTTACTATGTACGCACACATTTGTAAGGGTCAATAGGTCGGCAAAAACATGGTGAATTGAATCGCACACAGAGGAGTGCCCAATTTGGGATAGTTTCAAATAAAAGAAGAATCCTCATTTACTCGTATTTTCAAAAACTGTAATAACGGTATATCATTATTTATTCTTCGAAAAATAACCCTGTACAATGCAAACATTATTGTAAAGAAACAATGTGATCTTAAATTGGCTCCACCTTGGGGTGCAACAAATAATTTGTTAATAAAGTATCTAGCCAACAGATGCGGCACATTGAAATTTATCTTACTAAGAAGGTTGGGACATTCTAAAATCCAGTTACTAATTTCTTTAAAAACACCATATTAATAATTTTATTCGTTTCAAACGATGGAATATTAAATGAGACTGAGTCATTGAAGAGAGAGACTCTGAGTGTCTCTTCTCATATGACTTCAGCGTCCTTGCCATATTGCAGGTACGAGTCAAGTGCCACAGAAACATTCTCTGTACTTTTCAATGCGATCTATATGTATTCTGTAACTGGGTGACCAAAGTACACTGCAATACTCCAGGTGACTCCGTATTAGTGAGTTGTACAATATTATTTTTGTGGCTGTTTTTTTAAATTCCTACACTCCTTAGTACAAACCCAAGCAGAACACAGTTCACACCCACAGTCATTTATATGTAAATCAAATTTAAGTTTTGAATCCAGCTGAATGGCTCGCTATGATTACATGAATTTCTTCAAGCAATTCGTTACGATACCTAGAATTGACGATCCTTCTGTTTCTGGTGAATCTGATAGGTTTGCATTTTTAATATTTAAATTCATTTTGTTTCGGTTACACCAATCTATCAGCCTATTTAGATCACTTTAATACAGCAGGAAGTCATTCTGATTCGTTATCATTTTAACAGCTTTGAGGTCATCATCAAATAAGTACACTTCAGATTTTTGGAAACACTGCTGAATATCTATCATTTATGAATACTGTGAAGAGATAGGGCGCCAAATGGGACCCCTATGGGATTCCAGACGATGCAGTATAGGACTTGAGCAAATACCGTTCAATAGAACTCTCAATTCTCGATCAGCCAGATACGACGCAAACCACACTAGCAGAGGTTCTGTAACTTTTGATATAATTGTAGTTTTTCCAACAATATGCTATGATTTACTGTGTCTGTCTGTCTGTCACTTGTTGAAGTCTGTATACATTAAAAACCATTGTTAGGGCCGTTGATGCTAGCGTACAAGTGTACGCGAGCATCAACGGCCCCAACAAGGGTTTCAACATATGATACTAAGTTAGAAGTCGTATATCTTCTCTTTATGAATCAATGTTGGGTGCTCGACGACAAAACAGTTTCAAATTCCAAGACAAAACAGGACAAATCAGTATCTCGAAGACCTTTGCAAGAACATACAAAATAGCTATTGGCCTATAGTTAGATACAATTAAATACGGGACAATATTAGAATTATTCCATACTGATGGGAAAACACCTGCTTGTAAATATTTGTTGTAAATTAACATTAAAGGGAGTAATAATATCGCATTATCCATTTTAGAAACTAAAATTGATGGAATTAGATCAGGGCCTGCCCATTTTTTTTTATATTAAGTTGTTGCACGACTTTTATACATGTGTTTCTGTTACAGTTACAATTTTTTTTGACAATCGACAGACACTGGAAGTATTGGGGACAATGTTAGAAGAATCAACATAGACACTGCAGAAATGGGAAATAAAGAAATAGCTAATGGTTTCAAATATTTTCAGAGACTTCAACTCCGTTCAACATAGCACGGGGATAGTTGCTAGAGCCATCTCTTTTCTGTTTGATATAATTCCAAAAAAGTTTAGGATTAATAACAGTTTTGTTTTCAAGGGATGCAGTATATGAATTAAAACAAACAGCCATTCTACTCCACCGTTTTTAAGTAAATTTAACGAGATCACATTCACAGGGTTAATATATTTTTTAACTCTCAACCTCAATTGATTCTTTTCATTCAAACTTTTTATAAGTTGTTTTGAGAACCAATATGGATACTCATGATTTTTTATGATACATGTTTTTGTATAGTACGCATTATGTAGTAGAATTTTACAACTATGGTATCAACTGAGGCGCATAAAACGAACTCCCAATGCCAGTCTATTTCCTGAAACGCTGTACAAATTGAACCATACCCAGCTTTAAAATATTTTTTCAGATTTTCAGTAAATTAACGAGTTTCTTAAAAAAGTAAGCAAAACTTGCATAAGTGGATGGTGAAGATCAATTTTGGATAGCAAGTAGCTAGGCTTACTTACGCTAATATCATCCATATTTGACAACATCAGATCGAGGATTGACTTATTATGATTTAACAAGTCGTTATTAGTTAGCTTTATATTAAAATAAAAGCATACAGTGCAATAATAATTATTTCACAATTAATGTAAATACATAGTAATAATATTATTTATCTTCTATATCATTATCACAGACAAAGACAAAATATTTGCAACATTCTTAATATGTCTGTTCTTAATATGTATAGGACTTGCTGGAATTCGTCACATGCACTCATGCATACATCTTTTTTCTTTATAAGCTGGTAAAATTTCACTGCTGAACGTACACATATGCACCTAAAACCACATTGTTGTGGACAAATTATTTTAGATGCATATGTGTGTGTTCTTACAATAATTTAAACATGGTTTTAGCTTGGTTTTTATGTCACTTGTAATGTATGCAGCACTCACTCTTTCTTTCTTTATTGGTCTAAGTTTATTTATTACTGTTTATCATAAAACGGATAAAGTCCACTGCTGAAAATAGGCCTTTCCCATAAATTGCATAATATGCCATAGTTGTTACACTTGGCAGGCATTTTGCCAACTGTAGTTTTTTTATTATTTTGAATTGTTATCAGGTAGATGCTGCTGCTCATCACCAATTTAATTTCCTTACCCAGCTTCTTTATACCACCATCATAGCAGAGTTTAGGGCAACCTGACTTTATAGATAAGATAGGTCGAATCTGTACTAAAACCGAATCAGCACGCTCCGATTCCACATAGTCTTGTCTACCCTACCCCTATTGTTTTTGTAAAGCCGTAGGCACGGAGGGAGAGCTGCTCCTACCCACTGGAGCAAAATTGCAGGCAACTGTGGGTACCTACAATTTGCTACGCAAGGGCGAAATGGCTGCATTTCCCGCAGCGCCGAAGCCGTTGCATAAGTAACTTTGGGTCAATATTCCTGTGCAAAAAGTGAGGTTATGATTTTACAAAAAAATCTATTAAAATACTATACTATTCCACAAAGGGGAAGGGAACGGGGCTTCTATTATGCTGTCTAAGGTCGCAGATGATGAAATCCCGCAATAATTGTTCAATTTTAGAATTAGTATATTAAGGTGAGTTAACTGTATAATATATTATGTTGTACAATTAAATATGAAAACATTTAGAAATAGATGACGAATATAATACCTAAAGATGACAAAATAACCAAGATTTTTTTAATAAATTATAAACAACTTGAATTGAAGTTGGATAGCAAGTTACATAGAAAATTAATCATAAACAAATTGTTACTAACAAAAGGAAAGAAAGAATGTGTACGATGCAACATTATATTATAGAGAGTCTCATTATCTCTATATATAAAAATCAATTGCTGTCCGTTAATCTCGTTAAAACTCGAAACTGGCTTGACCGATTCTGATGAAATTGTTTGTGTGATCGAGCGGGTTCCTGGATGGTTTAGATTCACAATTGGACCCAGTAGGTGGGGCTGTTGTCGAGATCTACAAATCACCCGTTCGAAGCTGGGGTGGATCGCTAGTACTCTAATAAAAAATGAAACTGTTATATAAGAAGGAAAACTATCCATAAATTATAAAATAGTTAATTATAGCTACAAACATAGAGTAAATTACCACATGGGAGCGACATAAGAGAATCGCATCACCACATTTTGTTCCGTGGTTAAGAGGTAACTATAAGATATGCCACAAGCATCTCATCGCATCCAGTAGATGGCAGTTAAACCATCAGACGTAAAATTCCCAGACAGGTGACGGAAAGCAGCGTCATTAGCTCAAGATATCTGAAACTACGATTGCCAATCAGCTTGCTAAGCATGCAAGATTAAGGCAAATCCGCCCTGGAATGAAGTCCAGCAGAGGAGATTTATTGGCTGATGAATAAGATGAAAATTTAGACAAACATGAAGTAATTTTAAGACCCACGTTGGATATTGACGAGGACCTTATCAGCGTGATCAAGATCTTAAGGGATGAGGGCAACAGGTTTTATGGCAAACAACAAATGGGCCGAAAGTCGAAGTTCATAGATGAGATATTTCACCTTATGAAAAGAAGTGAGTTAACAACAGCAACGCCATCGGAACAGGTGACATTTACCAAGCTTGTGAGGAAAGCTGTGAGGCGGGACCTGCGTCGCTCTAATGCGATTGCGATACAAGCGGCAATAGAGCGAAACAGGGATCCAAAGTCTTTTCTCGGGAGCTTGGGAGAAGTCACATCGCAAGACTGCAGGCGCATGATGGCAAAGTCCTCACGTCAAAGCCTGAGGTTCTCTCTCAGATCGAAGACTATTATGTCAAACTATATGCCTCACATAAGCCACAACCTGACCTTAAATGCGATGATCCCAGAGCCACGCTGACCCACCACTATACCAACGAGCTACCAGACATCTGCCTTGAGGAGATTGAGCTGGCCCTCGGGAAACTTAAAAATGGAAAAGCCCCTGGAGAAGATGGAGTTACGACAGAGCTCTTAAAGGCTGGGAGTCAACCCTTGCTAAAAGAGCTCTGCCGAGTTTTTAACTGCATCTTACGAGATGAGAGAACTCCAAGGGCATGGAGCAGAAGTATTACAGTCTTATTTCACAAGAAAAGTGACAAGACTATGCTGAAAATTATCGACCCATCTCGCTTCTGAGCCACGTCTATAAGCTGTTTTCGAGGGTCATCACAATGGACTCGCGCGAAGACTCGCCGACTTTCAGCCTGCGGAACAGGCTGGGTTTCGAGGAGGATTTGGCACTATTGAACACATTCACACAGTGCGGCAAATAATATGGAAGACAACAGAGTATAATCAGCCCTGTGTCTTGCATTTGTGGACTATGGAAGGCCTTTGATTCCATCGAAACTTGGGCTGTTCTGAATTCTTTGCAGCGGTGCCAAATTGACTGGCAGTACATCGAAGTGCTGAGATGTCTTTAAAACACCAGTACGATGTCCGTCCATGTACAGGGCAGTCAAACAAAACCAATCCAGTTGTATCGTGGAGTGAGACAGGGGATGTTATATCCCTAAACTGTTTACAAAACACTGGAGGATGTTTTAAAGACGCTAGACTGGAAAGGACGTGGCATTAACGTAAACGGTGAGTACATCTCACACTTACACTTTGCTGATGATATCGTCGTCATGGCAGAATCGCTGCAAGAACTTCAGGACATGCTGAACAGACTGAATGAATTCTCCCGACGTGTTGTTCTGTGTATGAATCTGAACAAGACGAAAGTTATGTTCAACGATCACGTCATGCCAGTTCCAATTACTGTTGATGGTGAAATTGTCGAAGTTGTCCAGGAACATACCTACCTCGGGCAGATATTGCAACTAGGTAAGAATAATTTCGAGAAGGAAGCCGATCGGAGGATTCAGATAGGCTGGGCAGCATTTAAAAAGCTCCGTCGGGTTTTCTCGTCGCCCATATCGCAAAGTTTGAAGACAAAAGTCTTCGACCAGTGCGTCCTGCCCGTACTCACTTACGGTGACGTGGACACTGACGATACTACTGTACTGTACTCCACAAGCTCAAAGTCACTCAGCGAGCGATGGAAAGAGCTATGCTTGGAGTTTCTCTGGTAGATAAAATTCGAAATGAAGAAATCCGCCGGAGAACCAAGATTACTGACATAGCCTTCCGTGTTTGTAAACTGAAGTGGCAATGGGCTGGTCAGGTCTGTCGCAGAGGTGACAACCGGTGGAGAAGACGTGTTATAGAGTGGAGACCGCGTCTAGGCAAACGTAGTGTGGATGCGCCCCAGTTGGAGCGACGATCTGCGCAAGGTGGCTGGTAGAAACTGGATGCGTGTAGCCGAAGATCGGGCTAAGTGCCGCGCCTTAGGAGAGGCCTATGTCCAGCAGATATGATGATGATGATGATGATGAAGTAATTTTTACGTGGTAGAGCCAAGCTGCAGCATTTAATGGTTGCAATACGAATGAGTCTGCTCGACCGGGATAGGACCTCGATTTCACAGAATACTATCATGAAAAAGCAGCTTAATGCTTATCTTCAGGTTTACTGTGTGCTTGCATGTACCCTTTTTCTTTACAAAAGACTTTACAAACCCTTTCAGCCACGAAAGTTTGAAGCTCTTTTTCCGAGAGCTCGACGCCAGTTTGAGGCACTACGAATGCGAGAGGTACTTCGCCTGCCGATTCGTGAGGCAACCCCACAACGCCTACGTCGCGTACTCCCTTGTGTTGCAGAAGCACTGCTTCTATCTCCGCTGGTGGAACCTAAAATTAATTTTAAATTAAAAAAATACCAGTATTATTGTTGTTTTTAGTTTATTATCATTCAGCTTGACGTGAATTCTGGCATAAATATAAATATACATGTGCCTTTTGTTCTACGAAAATTATAAGTCAATATGTATGTATATCGGTGCGTTTATAAAATACCGTTTGGATCGAGATTGAGCGAGAGGTTGCATCACTCCAGCGGAGTGTCATATCCATGGTGGCGTGGTAGTATATCGAGAAACCCCCACTCGTTCACGCAGTATAAAGTTCACTGTACGCGCCGTGCGTGGGAGATTCCGCTTAAGTCATTCTACGAGTGAAGTCATAGCTCACGAGTGAAGTCATTCTACGAGTGCATAGAATGTGTCGTGGTTCCATCTGTTGTGGTAGTTCTTCTGGTGCAGGCAAGGAGGATGGTGCTGCAGAGAGGCTGCTCTGTGTTACGTTGAGATGGGTGGTGTTGCTATTGGTTAGCATACTTTGGTGTCATCATGTAGTTATGTCCTTCACGTTACACTAGTGTGTAATTGTGACGGAGACATAATATTACGGTATGGTCGAGCTGTAGTTATTCTATACTGAATGTATAGTGCTTTCGCTGTCTTATTACTAATAATGATTAATTGCGTAAGCAAGACAGCAAGTTGAACATCCGCTCTCACACTTTTACTATTTTTAACAATTAACCTCTCCTGATGTATTTTCGAGATCAGAAATGGGATCTCATGTTGTATATTCCGACATAAATAATATTTACGTGTTTGTAAAGAGCTTTAGATATAATCACAAAATATTGAGATTCTTCGACATCCTGATGTCATAGTTAATCAAAGCTACCTTCAAAGTAATCATTAACTTTAACATTAACACTGCTTTTACTTTTGTAAGTAGAATACTATCTTTATAAAAATTCAGCCAACTTATTTAATGTCTTCTGTTCAGCAAAAGCAGTTTCTACGTGGTAGAGCCACGCTGCAGCTACATTATTGTTGTAGCGCCAATGGGTCGGCTCGACCGGGGAATGACCACGCTTTCACAGAATACCAGCGTAAAATAGCAGCGTAATGCTGCTGTGTTTCTTATCGTGAGTGTAGAGAACTGGAGACCATTTTTACTGGAAACGAGGCATTTCATCGTAGTCCTCAGGGGTGACAACGCATCTGCAATTTGATTCTTAATCGAAGATAAATGTAGATGTCTATGGGCTAAAGCATCCACTTACCATCAGCTGGACTCGTTTGTCTCATCCATTCTATATAAAAAAAAGATCGATAAAATAGCAATGTTATATAAAATAAACCAATCAATAGAATCAGGCGTTACGTTGAGGATATCCATTATACTTATAATGTTGTTAGAACATAACTTGCGTCTTTCTGCGTAATGAAATAAAATTATGTGTCCTGCCCAGTTTGAAGAGCACCTCCCGCCATCCTTCAATTGCATGCACTATCCCCGTCACCACTTATCCTACACCACCACTCCCAACAGCACCACACTAAGAAAGTCACACCACCCTCGATACGACGAAACTACGACACGTGTTTTGCCTCTACACGAGGCATCCTCAGATTAAGTAGACTCTGCGGTGGCTCACCTCTAAGCATTTCACTTTAATTAAAAATAAACTAATAAGCAACAGAAATGCCTCCATGTTCTTTTTTCCCCGGTACTTTATTTCCCGCGTTAACTGTTTTACGGATCAGTTAGGTAACATTTTCCCTTGGTAAAAAATTAATTCTATGTGTGAATTCACAACCTAGTATATCTACATGTGCCAATAAAATATGCTAATCCGTTTAACCGTTATGCGTGATAGAGAATAAACATTCAAGCATTTTCACAAACTTTCACATATTGTACTAGTATTATAGTAGCTGGTTCTTACCTGATAGCACTTGTACTTGATTAACTCTTTCAAACGATCTACAATATACAAATATTTATCCTCATCATAATACCCAATATCACCAGATTTAAAGAATCCTTCTTCATCGAAATCTTCACTTCTCTCTTTTCCTATGTAACCTTTCATAATCATTGTGCCCTTAACACATATTTCTCCATTCTGATTTGGCCCTAATGGTTCTCGTGTTTCTACGTCTACAATCTAAAACAAAACAAATTAATAACAAACAGTTGTTGGTACGTTTTTGTGAGTGAGTGGCAGAGTCAGCAAGGGATGCTCTAGACGGAAATTTATCGACCAAATTGGTGATATATTAAAGATAGGTCAAATTAAAAGTATTCTTACCCGGCGAGCATGTGTGCGTAGGCATATGGATGTGAAAGAAATGAAAAAGATGTGACAGCATCATAACAAATGAAAGTACGTAGTCTCTGCCTACCCCTTTGTGTGACAGGCGTGAGATTTTATATGTATGTATATTGTTTGGGCTAACAATGTTCTTCTTCCTTATCAGCTCGTAAAAGTCGTACTGCTTTACGTGCTGATGAGGATAAGGGCTCTTCTCTCCCGCTGTAGTTAGGATTTGCATAAGTCGTCACATTTGGCAGAAACAGAAACCAAAACAGATTTTTTTTCAATATAGATTATAAATAATACTTATTGAAAGTCACTCTTTTGTTTAATTTAACTCTGGTTTTGAAAAAAAAACTCTGTCCTGCGAATAACCAGCAAGAAACACAGCGTGACTTTTTTTGAAAATAAAAACAGCTTACAATCATATATGTTACACAAGTAACAATACAAAAGAAAGTAGAAATTAGTTACTACTTGGTAGTGATTACCTCATTCCCAGGGTTGCTATCGTCCATAAATATATTATAATAATCTTTTTTATACAAACATTTTAAATAAAGTTTTTAAACTTTGAGGAGGTCAAATTTTGTATATTTTCTCAGCTTTTGTATTAAAAGCGTATACATGCCCCAATAATGAATAACTGACTCGGTGGAGTCGAGTAACTGGTACTACTAGCTTGTGTCTGTTCCTAATATTTACAGAATAAATATAACTTATTTTTTTAAACTACTTTTATATTTGTGTACATATATTACATTTTCCTAAATATAATATTTTGTCTGAGCAACTCTTTAGGTTTTTAATCATTGATTGCCCTTATGGCCCTCTTCTGTAAAACAAATATAATTTCAGTGTCAGTCACGTGTCCCCATAGCAAAATACCATACGAAATTATGCTATGGAAATAGCTAAAGGAAACTAGTACAGCTGTTTCAACACTGATAAGGTTTCTAATCTTTTTTAAAACATATGCTGCAGAACTGAGTCTGCTAACTCGTTTTGATATATGGAGGCCCCATTGAAGCTTCGCTTCTAGTGTGATTCCGAAAAAAAAGGTGGTATCGACCAGACTCGGCTCCTCCCCAATTACAATCACATTAGTATTTAGGTGTTTGACATATTTTACTAAGTGTTGGCAGTACAGATAAAAGGTGCAAAATTGGTGGGGTCTAATATACTACCAGATTTAAATAAAGATATTACTTTACTATGTTTCATTTAGAACGTATATACGTTCCAAGCGCTGATTAGCTCAAAACAGTACTTTTCAAACCTATTAATATACATCAACGGTGCAGTTAGTAGTGCAGTTAAAGAATGTAAGCCAAAAAATAGGAAAATGATTGAAATTTCTTGAGCAGCAGTATTAATAAAGAAATTAAAGCTGACCTTCATTAAAATGATAAACTTCTTTGCAAAATATGTGTTGAGAATTTAAAGTCCAAAAAAGTGCTCTAAGGCGATAATAAAATGGATATAAATCAGGAAGTTATAGCTAGAATAATATCTACTGGTGCTGGATATGTCCAGCTTCATATTGTTCTTGCCTATGGAGACATCCCATCGTACCTCTGCGGTTGTATGAAGCACCGCGTAATTAAGTTTGCCAATGGTGGGAACAAACGGCGGAGCATCGTATGGTTGAGGGTAAGAAAGAAGAGGTGGAGCATGTAAAACTCATTGGAAATATTATGTCGTCTCAAGGAATAACAATGATAGCCGTAATTGCAGACGCATGTTGAGTAAACGTTCATACGGCACAAGCTACGATGCTTCCTTTAACGCTGCGACAATTGGTGATCAGCACAGTAAAGAAGTCCTGTACTGTGGGTTGAAAAATTAATATTCTGTCACATGTTCCCAAACAGAAAACAAAGGAATTGAGCCACCAGATCATATGTCATTCAAGAAATTTTGTGGGTTCAACAGGTAAAAGGTTTTTATCAGGCCACAGATCTCTACTTATAAATACTTGAACTTATATTACAGTTGGTGAAGTCCCCACAACAGAAAAACTTTATTGAGAAAACCACTGTTTTACAGAGTGCAAAGTCGCTCTTGGAAAGTACAAGAAAAGTTGACAGCTTCATGGTTTGCCAGACTTTGCAAGCGGCTTGAAAATACCAACGATGCTATTACTTGCTAAGCAATTACTGTGTGGTTACGATTTAAGCAATGTGACCTCTATAGAAATAGCAAGAATAACGATCGTAAAGCGTCCCGAGAATTACAAATATACCACAAATATTATTTTCTGGGTGCTAGTCCAGACGACAAATATAAACCTGGTTCTTAAAAAGTGAAATGCCAACATTCGATTATAATATGGAACCTGAAAAAGCAATCAAACAAAAGAAAATTGAATTTTGGTTGTATAAATCTGACGTTTTCAGGCAACACAAAAAGCAAATGGTGCTACTAAGTTCAGGGTCAATTACGAACTGGTTAAAATATGTGTATATTTCCCTGTGGATAGGCGACGGTAAAATTAAATTTTAATTCATCAAAAGAGACGACCAGTTCTGGAAGGAAACGTGGAGGGACTTTTAGTAAAATTCTACAATAAATGCTTACCTAAAGAGCTAGTTGATACGCGAGATATATGTATGAATAAAAATATTATTATTATTATTATGATTTATAGGGAAAACATTTCTGTTTCTTAGCTCTTTGGCTAGTTCTGACTGTATATACGGGCCGAAGCCAATAAATGCAGCGTGTAGTGAGTATTTATGTAGGTGGGGTGTTATTTAGGTAGCTATTTCATTTTCTTCCAATCGCATGAATTTTCTTACAATTCGACAGGTATTTAAAATTGCGGCTTTTTGGAGTATAATGTACGTTGACACTAATTTCTGGGTATAGTCTTGTAAAACGTTCATGCAATTGCTGTCTGTATGTGGTAATGTCGGTCTCTAATTTGGTGATGTGAAAGTAGGTTCGCATGATAAATATGTTTACTTCCTTACTCCATCTCATGCGAACTTTTGGTTTCCCAGCCGTGGTGAACGCGGGCAAGAAGGTATTTACCCCCCGCGCAACATTCAAGGTTGACAAGGATGAATCTATATGAGAACTAGTAATGGGGGGTGATAAAGATATGGAAGGTGACGTTGGTATCGGTGGTGATGATGGTCTGGAAGGTGTGTATGAAATGGTGCTTGGGCTGAGTGATTCTAAAGGACTGTCTGTTCGGTCAGTAATCAGTCTGTCACCACCGTCAATGGTTTCGGCTGTAGCATCTTTGTCGGTGAGGGCCCGCCTGTTCAACTCCTTACCGCTGACAGTGCGCATGCTGAGACACCCAGCGCCAGCTCCAGGTGTGCCCCGGCGATCAGCCCCGCGCAGCGGTCCTAAACGTTTTCTTTTTGAATGGGTCTCCATGTTTAATGGGTTTCCAGAGCCACGTTAGCCACGCCAGTAATTTTTCAATCGTGTGTCCACGTGATTCGATGGCCAATCAGGACGTGTGGTTATTTTGGGGGCTTTCGATGGTCAATCAGGACGTGTGGTTATTTAGGGGGCTTATTATTATTATGGAATATTTATGAAGTATTCTCATTTGGTTGGGCTGAATAAATATATAAAAGAAATATAGTAAATAAATATACATAAATATAAATGTATATATATTAAATATACTAACACAAATAATACATAAATAAATAAAAACCCAACCAAATGGAAGCCCTCGGCAGGGGAGACCAAACGGCCGAGGGTTAGGGGGAAAGGGAAAGAAACCGGCGGACGATGCGGGCGGTGTCGAGGAGCACCGCCTTCTGCATTTGAGCACAGAGCGGTCCTTCACGGAGTCCCAGTCGCCTCAGATGACGCGAGAGGCTGACCGGGATTAGCCCGTTCGCAGAAACGACCACAGGAATAATTTCGGTCGGCAGACCACCCCACATGTCGGTCACCTCGTGAGCCAGGTCTAGATATTTTGTCAGCTTATCTGTTTCGGCTTTCACGAGGTTCTCGTCATAAGGAATGGTAATATCGACCAAAAATATCCTTGACTGTGCCCGGTCCATCAGCACAATATCAGGCTTATTCGTAAGAATAGTTCTGTCTGTGATGATGGCCCGGTCCCAGTAAAGCCTGGCGCGATCATTTTCGAGCACGGCTTCCGGGAAGTACTTATAATATGGCATTTTCCTATCCACGAGACCGTATTTCAGAGCGAGCTCCTGGTGTAGAATCCTGGCTACTAGGATGTGTCTGTGCAAATACTCAGTGTTAGAAAGCGCCGAACAACCGGAGATCACATGCCTAAGTGACTCGCCGGGATGGCGACAAGCTCGACAGATGTCGACGGCGCCATCCTTTAGGATGTATCTCCGATAATTGTTGGTCTTAATAACCTGATCCTGTATCGCACAGACAAAACCCTCGGTTTCCCCAAAGAGGTCACCGAAACGTAGCCAGTGGAGGGAGGCGACTGTGTCTACGAAAGGCTCATGTAGAGCCTTGTAGAACCTCCCGTGGAGCTCCTTCTCCTTCCATACGGTCTCCCGGTCGGAAATGCACTGTACTGCTGGGTCTTGCCATTGCTCGTTGGCTAAGGATAGAGGAGTAAGCCCTTTATCACACGAAATGACGTCCCTGTAGAATGGATCATCCGATCTCGCCAGAAAGTAATTACGGAGGCTGCACACTTCGCGATTATGCATGGTGAGAGCGCTCAAAAAGCCGCGCCCACAATGTTTCCGCGGCAAGTACAGCCTCGTACGACGTACAGTACGATCTCGGGTGATGCATCCTGTGTGACGTCATAACAGTGCGGACTTTTCTATCCAGAGCGTTCAGTTCGGTCTGAGTCCACCTGAGCATGCCGAAGGTATATATGAGGACAGGCATGACCCAACCGTTATATGCGTGTGTCTTATTCACACCCGACAAAAGACTGTTGAGCACTTTTGTCAAGCGTGCATAAAACACATCGCAAACTGACTGTTTCATATCCGCCTCATCGATACCTATGTTCTGTGACATACCCAGGTATCGGTATGTTTCAGCCTGGGAAGGGTCCTTATGTTGATGGGCATAGATAAGTCTATGCCCTCAGAGTTAGCAACCCTACCCCTTTCAACATGGAGGACCGCACACTTATCCGTCCCCAGCTCCATTCTAATAGAATTGCTAAAATCACAAGTGATGTTTAGCAATTCCACAAGATGAGCGACTGGAGGCGAATAACTTGAGATCATCCATATAGAAAAGGTGGGTCACTTTTGTACCTCTTTTCCGAAGCTGAAATCCCAGAACCCTCCAGTAAGGTACTTAGAGGGTTTAGAGAGAGGCAGAACCAGATTGGACTCAGACAATCGCCCTGGAAGATACCCCTTCTTATCCTTATGTGGTTCTCCGCAGCCGTCATCCGCTCGCCTAGATGACAAAGGATCGTACTCCACTGCTCCATACACTGCCCGAGGAAGTCTCTAACTGTACAGTCAACCTTGTACAGCTCGAGGACCCTCTTCAGCCATGTATGAGGCACCGAGTCGAATGCCTTTTTGTAGTCTATCCAGGCGGCGGAGAGGTTCCGACGGTTGCGTTTAACCACCTTGCCAATGACCGCGTCAATGAGGAGTGGTTCCTTGGTTCCACGACCACCGCCCCGACATCCATTTTGAGCGCGCGACATCACCTGATTTGCGTTCAGGTGACGAGTGATTCTCGCGCTCAAAATGGATGTTAGTGTCTTGTATATGGTAGGTAGACACGTTATGGGGCGGTATTTGTTCGGGTCTGTGGAATCCCGGTCTTTAGGAACCAAATTAGTGATCCCAGTAGTGAAGAGGCTTGGGAGTGACTTTTGGTCGAGAGCCTCTTGAAACTGTCGGGCGAGCACTGCGTGACACACCACGAACCCCTTCAGCCAGTAGTGATGCAGTCCGTCGAGTCCCGGACGTTTCCAGTTCGGGGCCCTACGGACCGCCTCAGCTACGTCATCCGGCGTTATGATGACGGGGTCCATGGGCGTAACACTCGCACACTGACTCGCCACAACTTCCGTCCAAGGGCCCTCGCTGTGGTTTACGGGCTCTGACCACAGGCCGCGCCAGAATGCGATAGTGTCGGCCTGATTCGGTGCTGAGCCTGTTCCACGTACCATCGGCCGCTCCAATGATTCATAGAGCCTCTTCTGATCACTCTGGAAGAGACGATTCTGGTTGAACCGTGTCGACCTCTCGGTATATCGCCGAATCCGCTTCCCCAAGCAGCGATTCTCTGCTTCAGGTCGTCTATGCGCTCCGTCAGTTTTGCGTTATATCCGGCTGAGACAAACTGATATTTGTCCCAGCAAACGCCATCCTGACGGTGCGCACAACTCGGCCTGTTATTGCCCGACCTGAAGCTTATCAGTCTGCCGATGAGGGGCCCTTGCTTTGCGATACGGTCCTCAATCCTTCTTCTCCAGGCTGGATAGTGCTACTTTGCCCAGTAGCACGTCCAGACGTGGGAAGTTGGCACCAACAATGCGGCAAACTGCTAAAGCGGCGCCAAAGAGTATTGAGTCCGTATCGCAAAGGTCCCGCTGGTTTCAAAAAGGTTGCCAGCAGTGGGTTCAGGGCCGTCACGACATCCCGATTCCGCTTGCTTAGGGTTATGCGCGGGAGTCGCGGTCGATTTTCGAGAGGCGTACAGCGCGTTTCCACAATCGCCTCCTCCAATTTAGAAAGAAAGAAAGAAAGAAAGAAAGAGATATTTATTTGGCCATATCTTAAAAAATAGGAATTAATGCTTAAAACATACATTATGTTCAAGTATTCTTATAATTAGACTTAATTATACACTTACTACAAACTTAAAAAAAAGTGAACAACTAAATGAAAAAACAACATAAAAAAAAAAAAAAATGGGAAATGGTCCAAATAGGACTGCCACTCAGGATACGCTAAGATATGTCATCCTAGCCCTGATTTTCAGTGGCTACCTTAAGAACATTATATAGATACACCCACATATAATATATATACATATACATAGATATATACACATACATATATATACATAAATATATACTTACGGATAACACACATACACACATGGGCACGTATAATATATACTTATTTGGATTAATAATACAATTATATACACAATTGGTAGGGTTTAATATTCTTTTATATTTACTTTAGGGCCAACTGCCTTATCTTTGAAGTGCTATACCGGACTTTTACGAATGTTAATTTCATTGCATAACTGGAACCGAGGATATAAAAATAATTTAAATTTCATGTAAAAATACTTATACACAATAGCTATCCGAGACATGTGTTCAACATTACATGTTATTATTCATTATATATTTACTCCTCATCTGCTCTAGTTCATGGGTGACCATTCCATCATCGCCTGAATCAACCAGGCAGGAAGATCCATGGCGGCTTCCACACGTGGCTGCTGGTCTATGGCCTTAGGAGCCGCATTCCCAACTATAGCTGGTTCATTCGATGAGGGAATAGCCTCACGCCGTAGTCGTTCGAGTTCATCATCAAATATTTTCGAGCGTAGATGTACCGAACTCTGTCTGCCAGGTTTTGCTCTGTGACGGGAACAGATGGCTCCAGCTCAGCAAAAGCGATGCATCCGGGCCCGATACGCTATCCTCCAGTTTCTTCCTCCTTCGCCCTATAGTACGCCCGCAATGCGTTTGTGTTCATATTTTTGTCCAACGCATGCGGTGCACTACTCCACCAGCGGCGGGTGCCGCTGCCGAGTCGAGAGGACCCTGCCGACACCAAGCCATCTGGTGGGGATGATGGATGCGAGGGCTGCTGGGTGGTCGTGCAGTACCTCGCGCTCGGCTGGCGGCCCGCATGCTGTCGCGTCCAGCGCCAACTCCAGACGCGCCCCGGCGACCCCCGGCAGCGGCCCTATGCGCTTTCTATTCTTGTCCATCATCCATAAAAATTATTATTATTATAGCTCACATACGAATAAAAACATACCGATGAAATAACGTGTAAAAGCAAACATTTACATGTTTTATTTTTGTTTTTTTAAATAGATTCCTCACATGCACATACAATCCGTACATGTACGATAAAACAGCCGCAAGCCAACTCGTGCTCGTGGCGTCCTATACAAAAGTGACGCTGCTGCCTGTCGGGAGAGAGTTTTACGCCTCGCGAAAATGAGGTGGTATACCGCCATCCTCCTAAAGCCCGAAATCTTTTTGGCTTTTCACATAGTCACCTGTGATGGATTTTCTTACTCGTTGATGGTTTGGTGATAGATTCTCTTACGCCGTTACCACACGGTAACTAATGAATAACTAACATTATGAACAATAATAATTAATATTCGGATATTTTGTAGTATTCTCGTCGGGCTGGGACTTATAAACATATAAAGAGATTATAAATAAGATGAAATATATGTATATAATACTAATTTCAATAAGATAAAGTTAAATAAATAAATAAAAACCCAACCATTCGATTGCCCTCGGCAGAGGAGACCAAACGACGGAGGGTTAGGGGGAAAGGGAAAGAAACAGGCGGACGGCGCAGACAGTATCGAGGAGCACCGCCTTCTGTATTTCTGTATTTGTAATCAAAAAACATCCTAATTTCAATAGAGAAGATGGCTGGGTGCTACCATCTGCTTGGGATCCTATAATTAATAAAATTAAATCCCAACCCAAGCATACAACTGCAAGACTTCAAGATACTGTAAGTTCATACTGCGTAGATCGGAACAAAAATTAATAATTTTTAATCTGGAGGTAACCGTGGTTAACTATGACATTGGGACGTCAAATTCCTCAGTCCCCCCTGTGACCATGGGTGCTGTAAAGTACTCGAAAAGTCGGGAATATAAAATAAGTTAATATACGCGATAAAATCCGTAAAACTAGTTTAATTTAAATGTGTAGTGTTAGCGTAAATATAAGAAATCATTATGTAAACCAGTACGGACTGGTAATTGCAAATAAAATTCACCATTCGATCTCATGACCAAGCGCGCAAGATATCTAACAGCCTTAAATTTCTTGAAGAGATGCCGAGACCATAATCTCATTTCTACGTGTGTCAAAATATCCACTAAAAAGGACATTCGAGGAAGCGCTAAGATCTTAAATCAGGCAAGTAAAAAGTTGTTACGAACGGTAATCCAACAAAAACGCTCCGATCTACATGACATAAACAAATCCATAGACACATCATTCAGTGAGTTAAAGGCAGTCTTAACGACATTTAATTGTAATGTTTGCATCGAAACGTTAAATAAACGAGAAATTAATAAATATAACGAATGCAAAACCAAACATACTATAAAATATCAAAAATTAACGACCAAATTAAATGTCAAACATCTGTGTCAATGTGAGAACGAAGCGCAACCGTTGACCACAAACACGGATCATAGATCAAACGCGGTCTATAATCTGTCAAAACAAACTCTGGATGATGCAACTGTATTATCGAAAGGCCTTAATTTCGCCATAACACCGAAAAAATTACCGTACGAGGAAATTATCTGCAGTGTCGAGGACTGTTTTTTTTAAAACAATATGCAAAAGGAAGATTTGGAAGCGATACGTCAAGACATTTCGTCTATGATACGTCGAAGTTCAGCGCCGAAACTGAATCTACCTAAGGACCAATTTAAAGCGTTGAATAACCTACGCAATAAACCAGAACTCACGATTCTCCGCGCAGATAAGGGAAATGCCACGGTAGTCATGGATACGTCAGATTATAATTTTACAAGAACTATAGTCGGATTCAAGGACTTATAAAAAGGTTATAAACGACCCAACAAATAACACACTTAAAACAACTAGTGATCTCATAAAGAAACACTCCGAAAAATTAAATCTGGACGTAAAATCGATAATACCTACGTGTGCCAAACCACCGAAGTTGTATGGGTTACCAAAAATACACAAGCCCAATGCTCCACTACGTCCCATAGTTAGCCAAATCGATTCACCCACTTACAGATTGGCTCAACACTTAGCGAAAATACTCCCACCGCTCAGGGGACATACAAGAGTACACACAAAGGATTCCTACCATTTGTCAGCGAGATTAAAGACCTACATCTGGCAGACAATAAAACTATGGTCAGTTTTGATGTGCAGTCTCTGTTCACATGCTTACCTGTTGAAGACTGCATTTCGATTGTAACTAGAAGGCTGGAGGAAAACAACATGCCCATAGAATATGCAGTATTATTCAGACACTGCCTTACATCTGGCTACCTATTGTGGAAGGAGGAGTTCTACAAGCAAGTAGATGAGGTGGCGATGGGCTCACCTGTATCTCCCATTGTCACCGATATATTCATGGATGACTTTGAGGAGAAAGCCCTACTTACTTCTCCCATGAATCCAAGATTCTACAAGTGGTACGTAGACGACACTTTCACAATTCTACCTTTAGATAAAGTAACTGCATTTTTAGACCATCTTAACTCCATAAATTCTAAAATTCAGTTCACAATGGAGTTAGAGGCAAACAACTCTTTAGCTTTTCTAGATGTGTTAGTAATTCGGAATCCTGATAACACCTTGAGCTACACTCTGTATAGAAAAAAGACCCATACAGATAGATATTTAAACGGTGACTCTCATCACCATCCTTCACAGTTAGCTACCGTGGGTAAATCTTTGTTTCAGAGAGCACGAGGGATCTGTGACAGTAAACACCTGGCCGCCGAGCTCCAACACGTCAAGCAAGTTTTGCACGACAATAAGCTTCTGGTCCCGCGCATACGTCACAGTAAACGAGTGAAGCCGGCCACAGTCGAGCGAGTGTCTGCTGTACTGCCATATGTCAGAGGTGTCACTGAGAAGATTGGCTACATCCTGAAGCGTGCTTCTATTAAAACATACTTCAAGCCGCCGAAGAAGATTAGTCAGTTTTTACCATCAGTCAAGTGTAATATCCCTCTGCAAGATGCAGAAGTGTACAAGCTTGATTGTGAATGTGGTCTCTCTTATATAGGACAAACTAAAAGATCAATAAAAACCCGCGTTAAAGAACACATAGCTGATGTGAAGAATCGACGTCTGCAGTCTGTGAACATGTACAGGATCGCCCCCGCCATCGTTTGATAGACCACAAATCCTCGCTAAAGAACACCGATTCCTTCCAAGGATGGTTCGCGAGGCTATTGAAATCAAAAAACATCCTAATTTCAATAGAGAAGATAGCTAGGTGCTACCATCTGCTTGGGATCCTATAATTAATAAAATTAAATCCCAACCCAAGCATACAACTGCAAGACTTCAAGATACTGTAAGTTCATACTGTACGTAGAACGGAACAAAAATTAATAATTTTTAATCTGGAGGTAACTGTGGTTAACTATGACATTGGGATGTCAAATACCTCAGTCCCCCCCGTGACCATGGGTGCTGTAAAGTACTCGAAACGTCGGGAATATAAAATAAGTTAATATACGCGATAAAATCCGTAAAACTAGTTTTATTTAAATAGTTCTGTATATGATGATGGATCAGTCTCAGTAGAGCTCGGCGCGGTCATTTTCGAGCACGGCTTCCGGTAATTACTTATAATAAGGCAGATTCTGATCCTCGAGACCGTATTTCAAAGCGAGCTCCTGGGTAGAATTCTGGATACTAGGTTGGGTTCGCAAATATTCAGGTTTAGAAAGCGCCGAACAACCGGAGATGACATAGGTACGGATGGAATTAAAGAGCTTCTGAAGGACTTCAAGTACCAGTTTTCCGCCCGCTTTCATAAGCTCTGCTGTAATTTCATCCTCGCCCGGGGACTTGCCGTTTTTAAGGTGCTGGAGAGCCATTCTAATCTCGCTCTGACTGACGGCCGCGATATCATCGGAATAGTGTCGGATAAGACTGCTCTTGGATCGTTATTCACACTTGCGTGTGGCTCAAACGATGATGTGTACAGCTGTCCATAGAACCTCTCAATCTCACTCAAAATCTCAGGTGTCCCGGAAACGATGCTGCCACATTCAGTCTTCAGCTTCGACAGTTGGCTCTTTCTGGCAGATAGATCTCTTGCAAAGACTTTTGAGCCCTGGTTCCGCTCGATCGCTTCTTCAATATGAGCAGTATTAAAGTTACGTAAGTCCCGCCGCATGCATTTGGAGATCTGTCTGTTCAGTTACCTGTATGCTGTCAAATCCCTAGGAAATGAAGCTGCACTCTTCAGTGCAGCTTCGTTTCGGCCAACTGCTGGCCCCTTGGGTTCCGTTGCCCTATTCCAAATTTCCCTACCCTCAGCTCGCCGTTCTCTCTTGTGCCTAGTTTTGCGTTGAAGTCATCTAAGTATTAACACCGTATAGTGAGTTTTAGAGGAATGCATGGCTTTATAGATATCCTCATACATTTCCTCCACCTCCTCATCGGGATTTGCCGAGGTTGGTGCGTAAACCTGTATGACCTTCAACGAATACCGTTTGATGATTCTGAGTATAAGGTACGCAACCCTCGTCGACACACTCACAATCTCTACTACGTTGTTAACGAGAGACTTGTGGACGATAAATCCGGCACCTCCTTGGAACAGATGGTCGCCCTTCCAGTGATAGAACAAGTTGCCGGATTCGAGGATTACAGTGTCCTCCCCCTATCTTCGGAACTCAGATAATCCTATAATATCTCAGCGCAACTTGTCTATCTCTTCTTCCAGCTCCAGGATCTTCTCGTCAGTCCTCAGGGTGCGTGCGTTGTATGTTGCCAGTTGGAGTCGTCTTAGGTGGCAACCGAACCTCCACCGGAGATTCTTAGCACTCCCTGCCCCGCCGTTACCATGGTCGCCACCGTAGCCAGGAACAGCGGTGCCGCCGGGGACTGGAGGCCGTCTTTTTGTAACTTTTGTCATGGGGGGAATATTGCCATAATTGCCACGCTTGGCGAGCGGGTTGGCAACCGCAGTTTTTTTATTATAATTTGCTGTTATCAGAAAGATGCTGCTGCCCATCTTCTGTCTCAGTTTCCCTCTGTCACCTCTTACGACACCCACGAGAAGATATGGGGTAGTGGGTATTCTTACCCGCCACTACATGGGCAAACAATTATTTTTAAAGATTACTAATATTGTGTGGCTGTTAAATTAAATAATGCAAAAAAATATGCAACATTTTTGGGATATTTGATCTAAATATGTCGAACCCGAATTCTACGGACTCTTTATAGCAGCACCAACTCACCTGCCAAGCATGGTAAGTAGATATAAGAAACTCTTTCAAGAAGTGCATACCTGGTGGTGCTTTCATACAAGGGCTATGATTGCACAAGCACGTGATCAAGTATTTTGTACGTGTTACCTGCGGATTATTTCCTTTATGCCTACTAGTACCCTAGTTCCATGATGACATAGCAGAAGTACTTCTTTATTGGTCTGAGGAAGTACTTAAATGTTATTACTATTTGAAATACCAAACTGTATACAGTTTAATTGAGTAGAGACTTCCAATATTTGTCTAAGATTATCAGTCCAAGCGATAAAGATAATTATGAACAGATTTCTTTCATTTTGAAAATTGAGAAGAAACAAAGAATATAAAAATTATTTCAATGGTCCTTATCCTTATCAAGACGTAAGCAATCAACAACTAAAAGAATAGAAACGAACTTATAAGGGTGCATATGATACCTTCATCAGGATGACATAATTAATACCTTCAGGTGAATAATAATGTCCTCCAAACCGAATTTCGGTCACTGCGGGCAGTCTCAACGGAGCCGCGCAGAGTTGCGCAGAACAGGATTATAGTACCCGACGTGAGACGCCTATTGTTGAATCTGCACTACGAGCACCGGTGCACTCTCTATTCACTCATTTTCATAACCCGTGGGGACAACAATAATAATTCCACACAGACAAGCGGCTATATGTGATTTCCGAAACACGAGTGTGAACAACCGCCTATTTTCTGACTTCGGGCTGTTACTGAGAATTTCTCAATAACTGATTTTTTTGGCCTGACCCGCGATTTAATGATCAGCAGTCAGCAGCAGTCAAGATGGATAATAAAGAAATACCATCAGGTGGAAAATAAAAGGTGGTTTTAAAATATAAAGGTTTTCATTTTATATTTTTATTACATCCTGATATAAGGAATACATACCTTAACCACTGTATCCTTTGTTACTTCTCCTACACTGCCTAGTCTACATTTTTTTCCACCAATGTAGTAATCCATGGTCACGAACGCTGTAGCTTCTGTCATCCCATAGCCTTGATACACATCTGTTAAATTCTTAAACCTGCATTTTATAACATGACATAACATTTTACGTGGTGAAAGCATCTTAGCTTCACAAGCCTTTAAACATTATTTTTGGGTTGCTAAGAAATATTTTTTTAGAAATTATTGTCTATTAGAAATTATATTTATCATCGTATTAAGTATCTGAGCGTGATGTTCACGCGAGTTCAGTACTTTCTCCCCATCCCAAAAGTGCCAAACGTGCCTGAAGAAGTTTTCACTTAAAAAAAACATAATTATTTGCCAAAATTCTACTCAAATTTAAAATGACAAATAATACGTGCTGCTTAAAATTCGTAATAAACTAATTAAATTGTACAATTAGCCGTTAATATTCCAAAGATAATCATACTATGTGGCAATGGGCCGCCCATATAGCTCGAGAAACCGACAACCGATGTGGAATAAAGGTTCTCAAGTGGCAGCCTCGTACTGGCAAGTGTGCCGTTGGTCGAACCACCACTAAACGGAGTAACGACTGGATAAAGGTGACCCGAGACGATATAAATTCAAGTCGGCCCACATCCGGCCTAGTATGGAGTTTTGTTACCATCTTTGGGTCCAGGCACCCCAGTATCAGCTCCTTCCAGTTGACTTGATTATATAATATATAGCATCTAGTCAAGTGGAAAGATAATATATATATATATATACTGTCATTTTATACTGTGCATCAATGACATGTAGTCGGTTATTGAATAAACGTTTTGACGGCTACACGATGTATAAGCAAACGTGGATCCGACGTATTCATACTGCAGTCATAACCCATATCTCTACCGTGTTAAAAAAATAGTATGACAAGTTAAGCTAAACCATCACCGCATTAACTACTAAATTCCTGCTGTATAAATGATCAATTACATCTCTTTAGCAGCGTTGATAGTCTCTTTTCGCAGTACAGCGGCCGCGCTCAGAATTATTTTAACTGAATTGACATCGTAATTCAAAGGTGTTTTCGCGAGCGCAACAATCACAGGTGGCACCAACAAGAGGTAGTTAGCCTGAAAATTCGTTTTAGTATGTTAATAAAACATCTCACACTACTATTATTAGTAAACAATGTAGATTATAAATTAGTTATCAACAACTTGGTGAGAAAGTAAAATTTAAATATATACACCCCACGTAACGGGTAACACCCGTGTCCAAGTTGTAACATCCTTATTGCGAGATCGCATAATAAGGAGAAAACTCAAAGTGAGCTCAAGTTATCACGTGAAAACTTTCTCATATTTCGGAATAGTAATAATGGCCGATTTTAATATAATCTTGGGCCTTTCGATTAGTGAAAACCGCTCCTTTCTTTTCGCCTACTCCAGTACATTCATCCTAGAAACAATCTATAAGGAGGTCTATGTTTGGCAGTGGATTTTACTGTTACCGATACCGTTACAGCCTATTAAAGTCCACTGCTGAACATAAGCCTCCCCATAGATTGCCTCATAGGGAACATAGGACTTGCCCATAGATTGCTTATTTGCCATAGTTGCCACGCTAGGCAAGCGGGTTGGCAACCGCAATTTTTTATTTTTAGTCCTTATTGGGGAGACGCTGTTTCCCAAACCCACGAGATGATATGGGGTAGTGGATATCCTTACACCATCATTTCACGGTAAGCACTGGATTTTGAAAGACAAAATGATAAATATAGGACAGATATAGGTAACTCAACATCCATTATTACCAAGTGGACCGTGTACCTGTTCGTCAATTTTATTTGTAAAAACAAAAACTAAAGAATACTTTAAAGTATTTTTTTCGGTTTAAATTTCCGAAAATTTCCTCATACTAACCTTATGATTTTCTATACACCGCAAATATAAATCCATCTCGAAGTTGGGCAAAAACACCACGTTGCATCCATTATAAAAGAAGATGAGTTCAGTCATCAGTCCCATGGCATGATACCACGGGGTAATATTCAAAATCGTCAGTTTTGGATCAACTATACCAGGTCTGCGTAAAAGGAATTTTAATCAAATTAAGTATGTGGTTTTTAAAGTATGTTTGCGATAATTAGCCAATTTTATTTTTTAAACTACAACAAATAAAGTAAAGATAACTTATTAATTATTCTTAGACAAAACTTTTTTAGAATACGTAAACAACCACTAAACGTATTTTTGTATACCTATATAAAATTATTCTTTCGTAGACTTATTAGTTAGTTTAGTTATTTCGAGTAAACACATTTTAATTAATCTTTATCTAAATAGGAGTGAAATTAAACAGTTCAACTGTCAAAATAATAGTATAAATCCGTGTAGGTGTCATATGGTGTCTCATGGCGACCGATATAGCTTTACAACTCTTTAGTTTGCACCAGACGCAGACGTAAAATATCCATAGCGACGACTCGGAGCGGCGTCAAGGTACGAGACGTATGGTACTGCGATCGACAATCCGCCCGCCAAGCATCTCGACTACAACGAGACAGACACGGCCCTTTTACGGCAGTAAACTTTGGGGTGATGAAGAAGAAGAAATCCATCTACAACACTAACCTATTTCTGCCGCTAACCATCAGTGCCTGTTTAAAAAAAAGTTGGGCCGGCAGATGTGATCATAGTTGATGGTAGAATTTATAATTAATGAAATCAATAAATAAAAAAGAACTACAACGGAGGCGTCCATTAATAACATGAGGCGAGGATATATGGCTTGACCCCCCCTCAATCCCCCCCCCCCCAAATCTCACGTGAGGTTTTTGCGTATGGTTTATTTAAAAAAACTTAATTTGCATAATTATTTTGATATTATTTGTGAAATTTACATAACCGCGATAAATATTATTGTGTAGGATTTAGCCATATTTAACTTAATTTAACCCAATTATCTCGAAATATTACACTGTTTCTAGTGGAAAAAATACGTGATATTCGCCGAGACTCTCCATCTCCCCCACGTGAGGTAAACACCTC
The DNA here is from genome assembly GCA_029286625.1 of Parnassius orleans. Lineage (NCBI taxonomy): Eukaryota > Metazoa > Arthropoda > Insecta > Lepidoptera > Papilionidae > Parnassius > Parnassius orleans. Next base: position 2,337,711 of record JAGSMP010000083.1, read on the forward strand.
ACGTAATTGATGGACGCCCCCCACGGGGTGAACGCATCAAGTATACTATAGTTATAGAAAGGCACACGCAGTACACAACTTACAACAGTACACAACAACGGAGTAGTAAGACAGTGTGCAGTATACACGCAAGCATACACAAGAGAGTCGAGAGTGGTGGCGTAGAGGGGACACGACGGCATAATATAGAGTCATGCCGTTTGCCGTCACGACATACGAGTCGGTTTTACTGCCAAGGCGCGCCAATAGATGTTTCACATTAAAAATACTAGTAACGCTATTGAACATTACTATTAATCCTGTCAACCACTCCAAGTTAACTTAAAATGCTTGTGTTAGGATAATTCACGACAGTAGTCGAATGGTGGATTGGAACCCACGACTTATCGATTTTGCTGTACTTACCCTTAATCATATTGATATTACCTTTTATTACGAACATTATTTATAATAAAAGACACTAATATAGCCGGTTAACTGTCGCTTTAATTTACTGACCCGCTGGGACTGGAGGATACTTCGGTTCAGTAAAAGTGGCAATAGGCCGGACATAAGGCTCGAAAAACGGATTAGTGATGGGAAAAACAATTTTTTTCGAGCGACAGCCTTAAACTAAACACAGTGATGATTTGATGAAATATGCAAAAAGTAAATAGATGTGATGTGTCTCAAATATTTGTAGCAATTTGTCAGGGAAATCTATGTTAAGCAGTGAATTTGTGATGAACTGTAATAACGATGATATTGATAACAAAAGGCACTTACAAGGAGCTTGCTGCTATTACATTCAAGTGGCTTAGCACAACACCCTTTGGTAGTCCAGTTGTACCAGATGAATACATGATAAAAGCTGTATCAGACTGCCCCTCCACTTCGACCCCTTGAAACTCTTCGAATTTCACATTCTTTGATATTATCGAATTTGGTCCTGCTGTCGCTAGGTCTTTAAAAAGTAAAGCACCATTAAGCCTTTCATCTCCAAATAATATTATATGTTTTATAAAGTCCAAACTCTTGAAAATGTTCTCATGTGTCTTATAACCTTGCATTGAACAGAAGAGAAACTTTGGTTTCGATATTTTCATTACGTGTTTTAGTTCATCTGCAAAAAGATTACAATAAAATGTTACGGTTTGTCTCCGTTAGGACTGGCCGCTGTGACCAAAATTCGTTCTGGAGAACTTTTTATATAAGAGGGGGTAAACAAGCATACGGCTCACCTGATGGTAAATAACTACCGCGCCCATGAACTACTGAAACACTAGGGGAATTGCAGATGCAATTTTATTACTAACTAGTATACAACATTGTGTACCACCTTCATTAGAGGCCACCAGTGGTCTCTAATGAAGGTGGTAAGGACTAAGATCCATATCTTTCTGGCCTTACCAAAGTAGCCCTTAGCGACACTAAAGAAACCAAATGACCTGATGAATTCCCTCGGATGGAACTCATAACGCGATTTTTAATGCAGATCTCTTTACGAACTAGTGGCAAAAGTTAAAAAAATGTTTTTTATTAGTATTGATAACCTTTATTGCATAAAAATTGTTCTATTTTATTCTATTCCTACACCACCGCACGGCTTGATATGTCTGCTTCAAAATCCTATGTTATGAAATCCAATTACTATCGGGTGGACTCTCACATGTTAAGAAAGACAAGTAAATTACTATTAAAAAGAGAGAACACACTTTAATGAGGTTTGGCTACTTAAGATCACAAAGAAAAGACGAACATACTTACGGACATACATTTAAAAATACATCCATGCATGTATACATATACATATACATATAAACCCGGAAAAACGTAAACCTACTACCCATGTTTGAAATAAAAATTAATCTGTAGCGTTAGCGTAAAGGATAGATACCCGAAGCTCTTTAAGCTAGAGTGCAAAGGTTAAATAAAAAGATAAATGTAAAGGTTAAACTTCTTCATCTTAAACTTCAAATTCAAATCACCAAAAGTTACTCAGACCGCCAGGCCAGTCAGTCAAGTAGCCAGACCGACAGCTGCGTCAAAGGTGTGAGACATCTGGTAATGCGGTTGGCGGTGGCAAGCGTGACGATTAAGGCCAATCCTCACTGCAACGTGAGAGGCCCATGTCCAGCTGTGGACTTTTACGGACTGATAATGAATAAGAAGAATTAATGATAAAACTATACCTTATTATATATTCATACCTTTTACATATCCAATATTAAAAGGGGTCATCACTGCCCCAGTGCAAGCTATTCCAATAATAGTGCACCAGTTTTCCAATCTTGACTCAGCACATATACCCACAACATCTCCCCTTTTCACGCCAATTCGAACTAAAGAAACGGCAATGTTCATAGATATTTGAACTATTTCGTTATACATAAGTCTCTCATCAGTAGCACCATTAATCTGTTAACAATTATAATGATATTTTAATACATTATCATTTCTAAAAAATATTACATACATCGAAGAGTTTCAAATAGGTGATCTACAACTCATAAAATTAAGAGCGCATGTTATATGCTTCTTCGGTTATTTATAATATATTCGTGACTCTAGAGCCAAACATAATTACACTAGCTACTTTAGATCATAATAAAGTTTAAGAGAATCCTGTATCATTTATATCCTCCTGGTTTGGTAAAAAATTACTTTTTGTAACTATTATTGGACTTTACTATGTTGAAAATATCTAATTATCTATCTATTCTATTATATGCTATTCTATTTTTTTCTATTTAATTCTATTCTATTTTTTTAATGACGAGGATTCTGACGAGCATGCGGTTTATCTGACGGTAAGTGCTACAGTTCCTTCAGCGGTGCCAAGTTGACTGTCGGTATATCGAAGTGCTGAAATGTGTGTACAGTAGGGAAACGATGGCTATCCGAATACAGAACCAGAGTATGAAACCTATCCAACTGTAAAGAGGTGTATGACATTGATTGGGTGATGTTATTTCCCCAAAACCCTTCACCGCTGCGTTGAAAGACGTTTTCAAGCTACTGGACTGGGAAGGATACGGTATTGACATCAATGGTTCGTTCTATTATTACAGCTGTACACAAGAATGAGAGAAGAGACGATATAAATAATTATAGGTCTATTTCTATTTTACCAGCTTTATCCAAAATTTTATAAAAATTAATTAGTAACAGATTATTATAGTATTTAGATAAATATAATATTCTATCGCAAACTCAGTATGGTTTTGGAAAACACAAAAAACGCTGTCATAGATCTAACTACATATATAGTTGATCATCTAGACCAAAATAAAAAATGTCTTACTGTATTTTTGAACCTAAAAAGACATTTGACACCTGTTGCCATGCTTTTTTGGAAGTTGGAAAGGATCGGTATTAGGGAAGCTCAACTAGATTAATGATAAATTACTTAAGGAACAGAACGCAAAGTACTAGAATAGACGATTATGTTAGGCAGTGTTCTAGGCCCTGCCTTATTTCTTATTTATATTAATGACCTCTGTAAATTGAAACTTGATAATGGTAAAATTTATTCGTATTCGTTTTTCGTGTCTTACTATAAAAAAAGTAGCTAGTACTAGATATTTGTGGGTTATAAACTTACATGACATTTACATATAAAAGCAACTAATAACAGATTAAGAAAACTTATTTGGATCTTTAAAACTCTCAGGCATGTTGCAACTCATAAACTTTTAAATCAAATATATGATGCAATAGCCCAATAGATTATGACACATCCCAGTATCCCAGTTTGGGGTGGTGCTACGAAAACAAAACTCCTACAACTGCAACGTGGTCAACGATCTTTAATAAAGGTCATGTACAATAAATCATTTAAATTCCCTACAGAAGAACTTTAATCAGTTAGTGGTTTGCTAAGGGTGTTACCACACCAATCGATTGATCGTGACGTCGATCGATGTCGTTCGATTGGTGTGGTATCTTTAGATGATCGACGGATACTGGTCGATAAAATGTTATTCGACAATTAATCGATGTGGTTGTGGGCTCATCATCAGTATCTTTCAAAATGTATTGGGAAGAGGACGCGTTATTGCTGGCCAGTACGTTCTTGCTCAAATTATTATTACGGAGACGTAAACGCAGAAGGCTTTACGTCTCCGTAATAATAATTAGAGACCGTTTTTAAGGCCAGAGATCGCTTATTTATTCTAGACGACATTTTAAATAGCGGTCAGTGGAGCAGGGCGGGTTCTCGAAAAATCAAGCAGCTCGATTGATCGATCGGTATGGTAGAAACTGTCGATCGACGTCGAATAATCCATTCCACCATCGGTTGATACCATCGATCGACGATCGATCGATTGGTGTGGTAACACCCTAAGTGTTAGAAAGTTATACATTTTAAATTTGTTGTTAACAAAACATAAAACAACTTTTTACGACTGCAAAAGTAATAAACGAGGAAGAGCTTTTGAATTAACTCTAGTCAAAAAAATTTTGCTATTCACGAATTTCAAAGACAGGCTGGTTATTTATACAATTTAGTCAACAAAAACTAGTTTATACACTGAACTCTAATGAGCTCAAAAATACAGTAATAGAATGGCTCCTCAATCTTAAGCATGATGAGGTCGAAGCATTATTAAAAGTTATTAAATAAAATTTTGGCATGGCATCGTTCGGGAGATTACGACATATCTTCTCGTCAGGTTTACCTCAAAATTTGAAAACAAGATTGTACAACCAGTGCGAGTTGCCAGTGATGACTTATGGATCTGAGACGTGGCCCTTCACTGCTGGCCGTATGAGGAAGCTCATGGTCGCTCAGCGAGTTATGGAGAGGGCTATGTTCGGGGTTTCTCTGCGTGATAGACTTAGAAATAAGGATATCCACAGTAGAACTAGAGTAACCGACATGGCCAAACGGATTAGTAAGCTGAAGTGGCAATGGGCCGGCCATATAGCTCGAAGAACCTACAACAGATGCGGAAAAAAGGTTCTCGAGGGGCAGCCTGTTACCGGTAGGCGAAGTGTAGGGTGGTCCCCCACTAGATGGAGTGACGACCTGGTAAGACATGCAAGAGACATGTAAAGGGCTGTAAAGATAATGATGATGCGCAAATCTTTGTTTTCTAAGGGTTAAACTGGGCGGGAGTTAATCTACTCCTAATTCCCACATCGTAAACAATCATCATATCGTAAAAAGTCTTAGGACCTTTTTTATTTGTATTTTTTCAAAGAATATAAAAAATATCTTTTATATTTTATTCTTTTCTTTATGTATTTTTAATATTATGTTTGTTTTTACGTTGTAGAGCCATGCTGCAGCACGAATGGGTCGCCTCGACCGGGGTAGGACCACGCTCTCACAGAATACCAGCGTAAATAGTGTTAAGACTTTAAGAAGCCTGAATGACCTTGACATCAACACCGTCTAGCGACTACGTTCTGTATTACTTAGAAAAGTGCAAAGATTAATAGACTGTAGAGATGACAAGTATATAAGTGATACTGCCTATTGTGCTTGCGCATCACTGAGAGTTATCTCGCGGTTAAGCATCTTCAATCACTTTGCACGGTGTGGTGCTGTAGCTTCGTCCGGTAGGCATCACGAGCTATCAAGTGTTTAAGTTTTAAGTACGTAAGAGTTGATTCGTATTTATTTGTGACGTATTAGTAGCTCTGGGTCTAAGCGCTCACTGTAAATTTCGCCCGGGTTTGATTCCCGGCAGCACCAATGAAATTTTTTATTGCAATTTTAAGTGCTGATTTAGTACGTGCTCGGCGGTGAAGGAAACATATTGATTAAACCTGCATGTCTGAGGAATAAGAAAAAAAAATTGAAGACATGTGAAGTTTGCCAACACGCATTGGGGCAGCGCGTCGGACCTTTCCTTGCCCTAAAACCCTCTCAGAAATAAGAGGAGTTCTGTGCTCAGCAGAGGGACTTATATAGCCTGTTACTATACTTTTGTATCGTATACATATGCAATATTCATATTCGTTTCAGATACAGAAGGGTAACTAATGCTGACAAAAATATCACGTGGAGGCCACGAAAACGTACATGTTTGTACCTAGATAAAATGTTCTAGTGATTGTCAGTCATTTCATACTCCACATTTTCTATAGAGTTTAGAACGTTTCAGATAGCGCAAAAATAATACAAAATATTATGGGAATGATTTATTAATAATATATACATTTATAGGTATTTATAATAAAAATAATGAACAAGCTGCAAGGTTCTACTAGTGTTACTTGTAAACACAATTGTAAAATTGCTGTTTTCTCAATGGTGAATTGATGAAACGTAGTCAACACCACTGTATATAAAATATATTTAATTAAATTGGCACATGGCGTATTTGGCCTTCTACTTACAACTTGGCGGAAATTTTAAAAGAAAAATTTTGTCTGTTCTTAATTCTCTTGTGTACACCATTTTTCACAGAAGTATTGTTTACAACTGGCGTGGTTTCCAAAAGCATGATTAAGTGTCAGCTGTATAACGTCAATCAGATCCTGAACTTTTGACATTTATTTTTGTTATATCTTGTAACCTTTTTGAAAACTGACGCAAACTCATTAGTTTATTATTTCTTATATTTTTTTCTGTAACGTATTGGGTATCTTGGATAACTTTGTATTTTTTTTAATTTTATCACAAAATTTTCGTAATAAATTATTACGGTTTCGGCGTGACTGTAGGATGTTATATAGGTACTGAATTAACATGAGTTACTAAGTGGCCATAAATCAATATATGTATGTATAGACATATATTTTATTAATTTTGATTGAGTTTTTGAAACCTAGTAAAATTATTTCTTTTTCCATAGCAATTGATGGCCCTGAGTATAATGCCAGTTGTGCTCTTTGGCTGAAGTTATTTTTTATTTTATGCACAATTGCAGATAAAACAATATTGATAGCGTATCTCTAAAACAAAATTTTACCTCTTCTCCTTCTAATAATAGCTCCTGCACCTGACACAATGGAATAGTTTTTTCTATAAGACCATTTGCAGTAACAATTTTTGTTAACAGTTATGAGTGTAACATTTTTATCAGCTGCTTTATTCATAGTGCTTTGAGCAACACTTTGCCGGGTTCTGTACAGAAAATGATGCTGGCTTTGGTATTTCTTATTTGAAATTATTCGTAGGCGTAGTGCTGCAGAAATCTGTTCCAAATATGGATGGCCGCTACCAATGAATATAATACCTGGTATGTTACACCTATTTACATAGAAACTTTAATTATCATCTGCATAAAATTCTAATTAGCACTTTTTACACAAGAAAGTAAGCTTTGAGATCAGTCCATCTTGTTTTTCACTAAATAATTAAATAGTGAAACAAACCAAGAGGTCCGTGATTTAAAAATTTCTTGTAGCTTTTTATAGAAAAGCATGACCTTATCATAAAATGATAGTTAATCATTTAGCCATCTAATATAACTTTTGAGTGTGCCAGTGATACATTAATGATGATATTTGGGTCATTATATTGTAAATAGTCTATTAAATATTTTATAATACAATTGATTATCTTCATTATGATTGACCGTGTGTGTGTAATTGGTAAAGTAAAAAATGACTTTCAATAAGAATTACACATGTAATCTATATTGAATAAAAAATTATTCTATTCTATTCTATTCTATGAATTTTATAAGTCTATGCTATTTTTGATGAAAATATTATTGATATATATATAGATTAGGATAGGAGAAATAATGTTACACGACTACTAATACGACACATAATTGTACTTATTATACTCAACTTTATTTTATGGAAATCTGAGAAAGTTGAAAATTTAAGTATTTTCAGAAGCTACTTTGCATTTATTTTCTATTGAATGAATTTTGTGGAATCATATTTTGAAAACCGCCACTTAGAATATGCTCAAATGTAAGTACAATTTTTTTTGATAACGATGTGAAATCACAAAACGATCCCCATGCAAATCAATTTGGCTCTATTCAGCCTCTTAATAATTATGGACATGCCTCGGGTTTCAGAGATTTTAAAAGTTTTTATGCGCAGATACTGGAAGATATTATAATATTATATTATTACTGTCCCGTGTGAGACAACCTTTATTCTTATATACATATTCTAATCATACGTAATACATTTGTATGGTTGGTTAGAAAAATAATATCTACATGCACACTTTCACAGGGTAAATTTCTATTTTTTAACTATTCTTAGCTAGAGCTTAACTACAATCCCACCTGATGGTAAGTGCTTATGTAGCCTAAGATGGTGAAGCGCACTGACTTAACAAAAGCCTATTCACTCTTGCCTAATAGTAGTAGGTATTATTTGCGACCTATTTGTGTGTATGTGTATAAGTGAGAAAAGCATATGAGAATACGTGGGAAGAGGAATAAAGATTGAGTATTCGTAGTAAGTACATTTGGCTTCATTATCATCATCATTACAGCCCTTCACAAGGCCTATATATATATATAGGCCTTGTGAATGGCTGTACGGTAGCACTTACGGAAGCACCATTTTTATCTTTTTTTAATTTTTTGATTTAATTTTTTGATTTAATTTTATAATAGTGTACCTAAATATAAGTATCTGTATCTAGATTTCCCTCCCAAATAATGTTCTATTAAAGTCATACTCATAAAAACAGCGTTTTATTGTAATACATTATTATAAAATTCAGTATCACCTAATAAAAATCTGCAACAATAAAATTACATAGGTATTAAAAACTATCGAAATCTAAGTAACGAGAGCATGTTGGTCGTTCAACATCTAAATTATACATATAAAAATACATTTTTAAATTTCACTAATCAACGTCGCCGCGAAAGTTTCTTCTTCTTTGGGCACTTTAAAAAAAATATTTATTTAGAAAACAATATTTGCAGTTACCAATGTACATATATTAACTAAATTAAGTATTTCTATTCATAAAAATATTTATAATTAAGTATAAACTCTTAAAAAACTAAAATATATTTGAACGAAGTCGCTCCAACACAGATCGCGGTCCACCCTCGATGATGTCCTAAAACGGACTGCAACACAGCTTGCGGGGATTACAGGGCGACGGAGCAGGCACGCTTGCGCGAATATATTTAATTTCGGGGAAAAGTGATATTGGTTCAGCGGTGGGATGCAATTCGAAGGACCTTGAAATTATGGTTGTGTAGCGTGGTTCAAAGGAATCGAAACAAAATGGCGGAGAGCGCCGCGTGTATACTATATACTTTAGACAATAGACCCTTGCGTAAAATTGATTAAATTTGTTGGCTGGCACGAAGGGAAGATGAGCTGCTGCGGAATAAGGAACAATAAATAAAACAGCCCATAAGAAAAGGAATGAACAGCACAATACCTTGACAATGGGCGGCGTATCTCGTGTCTTCGACTGTTTCTGGACGCGCGATTAATTATGATGATACTTCAACTCTTCCCGATAAATAAGTATGCACCAAAACCAAATTTCAGCGATTAAATATCGGTTTTAAGACAACAATTTTGTCTTGCGGATTGCGTCAACAACTATACTGTCGGAAGCGGCCGTCCGACGCGGCGGTCCAATTCACTCTCGGTATGTGATAGGAAAAGGAGGTGAGGGAAGGAAATTTTGCCAGCCAAACCTTAACTAATACCCTCTAAACTAACGAAATATAAAACGTATGCGGTGGCGCAACCAGATATTTTCTCGAGTAAAACGGGGAATAAAAATAAAACTGAGAGTTTTTAAAAATATTAATATTGTGCTGATGGACCGGGCACAGTCAAGGATACAAATATGGCTTCAATAACACGCGGCAGCCTTTGCTGTTGCACGTATGGGCCTGCTGGAACCGGGGTGGTACCACGACCTCATAGAAGACCAGCGTGATTTAGAAGCTTTGCTTCTGCATTTCTTCTGGTGAGTGCAGGTTGCCGGAGGCCCAATTCCCCCCCCCCCCTTAACATGGTAGTGGAGTTGAATGAATGAATGAATGAATGATTTTTTTATTCAATATTGATTATTACATAATACTTATTGAAAGTCATTTTTTATTTATCACTGGTTCGAAAAATACCACTGTCCTGGGAAGAACCAGCAAGAAACCCAGCGGGACTTTTTTTTAAAACATATTTCACTTAACAATAATTTTGTTTATACAATTTTTAAATGAATTTTCATAGAACCAGCATGGTGGCGATCACCCTATTCCCAGGGGTTATTTTCATTCATGTATTCCTTGATATTATAATAACCCTTTTTGTACAGTTTTTCTTTAATAAAACTTTTAAACTTGTTTACTGACAAACTTTGAACAAGTTCTGGGATTTTGTTGTAAAAGCGTATACATTGCCCCATAAATGAATTACTGATTCTGTGGAGTCTAGTAACTGGCATTACAAGCTTATGTTTGTTCCTAGTGTTTATAGTATGAACATCCTTATTCTTATTAAAGCTATTTATGTTTTTATGTACATAAATTACATTTTCATAAATATATTGCGATGCCAAAGTTAATATGTTTATTTCTTTAAATTTTTCTAAGGGACTCTTTACAATTTAGGTTATAAATCGCTCGTACGGCTCTCTTTTGCAAAATAAATATGGCTTCAATATCAGTCGCATTACCCCATAGCAAAATTCCATAAGACATTACGCTATGAAAGTAACTAAAATACACTAATATAGCTGTCTCAACATCTGTGAGACTTCTAATCTTTCTTACAGCATATGCTGCAGAACTAAGTCTGCTTGCTAATTTAGATATATGGGGGCCCCATTGAAGTTTAGCGTCAATAGTAATACCAAGAAAAACAGTGGTATCCACAAGACTCAACTCGCCCATTTAAGAGCACATTGGTATTCGAATGTTTTACATTAGGTATTGTAAATTTAATACATTTTGTTTTATTGCCGTTTAAGAGCAAATTGTTGGCGTTAAACCAATGTACTAATTTCGATGGAGCATTATTTACATCGTCATAATTAATTGACTGCCGTTTGAGTTTGAAAATTAAAGAAGTATCATCAGCAAATAATACTATATCGTGATTGTCCCCTACAAGATAAGGTAAGTCATTAATATAGATTAAGAACAGGAATGGGCCAAGAATCGAGCCCTGAGGAACGCCCATTGATACTACCGATCCGGAGGAACCTTTACCATTGATCACGACTTTTTGAGTTCCGTTACTTAAATATGAAGTAATAAGCCTAAGCGCCAAATTTTTTACACCGTAATGTTGTAGTTTCCTGATTAATGTCTCATGATGAACACAATCGAAAGCCTTGGAAAGATCACAAAAAATACCTAAGGCATCCTGTGAATTCTCCCAGGCATTAAAATATATTCATAAGCTCAACACGGCGTCAGACGTCGAGCGACCCTTAAAAACCAAATTGGTTTTATGAAGTAATTTATTTGTATTAAAAATTTAACAATTGATCCAAAATTATTTTTCAAAATTTTACTGAGAGTTGGTAGTACAGAAATAGGTCTAAAATTAGCAGGGTCCAATGTACTACCAGGTTTAAATATAGGTATTACTTTACTATGTTTCATTAAATCAGGAAACACACCAGAATCGATACAAGTATTAAAAATAATAGCAAGATAAGGTGCAATTAAATCTATTATGGACGCAATAATTGTAATGGAAATCCCCCACAAATCTGCCGTTTTTTGACATCAATGGTTTTGAAGTATTTTACAATATCTTGCGGTAATACTTTTTCAAATCTAAATTCTTTTAAACAGGTATTAACATTCTGTTTGAGTAATGACTCGGCGACAGTTGGAGAAGTATTCAATGACTCTGTTGTCAAGATAGGAATTTCAGTGAAATATTTCTCAAACACCGGTGCGACTTCTTGATTTGATTTATTCAATTCATTGTTAATTTTAACTGATAGTTTGAGTTACGAGGTTTGTCTTACAGGTTTCGCAGTTAATTATACCCACGTCATTTTAATTTTATTCTTAGCAGTCTAATTTTGTTGCTAATATGTAAAGATTTGGCTGTGGAGCAAACTTTTAAACATTTTAGAATAATTTTTGACATATTCTTTAAAAGCATCGGAAAGATTATATGATCTTTCGTGGTAAAGGTCATATAATCTTCGTCTGCTTTTATGAATTCCTACTGTCGCCCACTCATTAAATGCCTTGCGACTGTTTCTGGAGAATGTTTTAGAAGTAAATGTTTTATTAAATTCATTGCTTATAAGGGTAAATAATTCTTCATATAAATAATCTGCATTGTTCTAATAAGAAAGCGAAGGAAGGTTTTTTACCATATTACTTCTAAATATCTCCAGGAGTTTTGCATTAATAGGAACAAACACAATTTTCTCAATTACCTGTTTTTTGTGCATATAAGGTAATGAAACCAGTTGTCCACAGTGATCTGAACTAAGTTTTTGAATTATTGATTTGTTGATTGGTACAACACCTGTAAAAATATTATCAATACAAGTTGCACTACACCCTGCAATACGTGTAGCTTCAAAGAATAATAAGTTAAATAAAACACTAGCCCAGGAGGGTACCAGCACCCCGGGTGACGGAGAATTTCTCGCTGAGCATCCACACCCAAGCTACCCTACTCTTCCTGAGCGTGAGTGCTCAGGCTGCCCCGCGTATTCTGGGGGGGGGGGCGAAATTCCGCTCGAGACTAAACCTGCTCGGGGCAAACGGAGCATTAAGTCAAAGGCACCCCCTGCCACGCTATCCGTAAATCTCTGCAATATCAGGGGACTTCATTTAAACCTTAACGCCGTGGACTACCATCTGGAAGCCTTGCTCTTTCTAACCAAGACACAGGTGTCCTCTCCGGATTATACTTCGTATCTCTCCTACCCGGGGTACAAATTAGCACACTCTTTGTGCCCGTTTTTCCTTCACTCCGTTGTTTTCGACGCCTCGGCAGCTTTGAAGGTACGGACCTGTCCATCTTATGGCTACGTGTAGACAGCGACAACCATCCCCGCGTCTACGGGTGCCTCTATAGATCCCATAGCGGTAATGTCGACACAGACCGACTCATCGACCACGTCCTAATGGCTGCAGATTCCGTGCTACAACATGTCCCATCCGCAGAGATCGTGATGCTTGGTGATTTTAACGCCCACCACGCTGAATGGCTTGGTTCTCGTTTAACCGATCATGCGGGTAGAAAGGTTTAACCATCATGGTCTGACACAACTGGTTACCTCGCCTACGCGGATCCCAGATGTGGAAGATCATGTACCTTCTCTGTTGGATCTTCTGCTGACCTCTCATTCGGACGGATATCAGGTCTCCGTCGATGCCCCTCTTGGCTCCTCGGACCAGTGTCTCATCCGGAGTACGGTGCCACTCACGTTCCCATCGCGGTTGCGTTCTGCAGGTTGCCGCCGTGTTTGGAATTATAGGTCAGCCGATTGGGACGGGATGCGACCTTTTTTGCATTCTAACCTTAGAGGCGGGTTTGCTTCTCGCCGGATGATCCTAGCGTTGTTGCTGATTCTGTCATTGATGTGGTGCTACAGGGAATGGAACTATTTATTCCATCATCTGTGGTACCTATCGGAGGCAGAACCCAGTCATGGTTTGGTCGCTCCTGCAAAATTTCATTACGCCATAAGCAAGAGTGCTACCAGGCCTGTGCTCACGCATCGACGTCTCGGGATGGAAATACCAGCGCTCTTAAAAAGAAGTATAATTCCGCCTCCAGGTCCTTCAAAAGTGTCATTGTCAAGGCAAAGTCAGAGCACATCGGCAGAATTGGCGAGAAACTAGTTCGTCTTCCTTCGGGAACACGTGCATTCTGGTCTCTCGTAAAATGTGAGAGCGAATGTTCAACTTGCTCTCTTGTTTACGCAATTAATCTTTATTAGTAATAAGACAGCGTAATGCACTATACATTCAGTATAGCGCAATTACAGTTCGACCATACCATAATATGTCCCCGTCACAATCACAAAGGTTTACGAGTTTGACATGTAAACTAGTCAACAAGCTTCGGAGCGGCGCCTTCCAACTGAACTGAAACCGAAAAAAACACCCGCTTTCATTCGGTAGAAGACATAAAGGAGAATTCGCAGCGAGAACTGAACTCAATTCCGGAAAAAGCGTTTAAAAATGTTTTGATGATTGGATTATTCTTTGGTGAAAGTGTATCGTTTCTGAAGGAGCATACTTTTAAGGTGATAAAATAAACTTGGATGAATAACCAACAATTTGTGTATTATTGATCTTTTCCTGGTACTTTCTTGACAGAGTAGTATGTATCCAGCAAAGAGTAATCCGAAGAGAGTTTCGTCATATCCGCATTATTCCAATCTTTTCAACTTGATGGGTATATAGTTTCGTACAAGCTTCGACGAAATTAAGCGATTTGAACATAATAATACCCATATAAGCGTAAATGTAAATGGATTAGATAAAAATGGTAGTGTCACTGGACCATTATACAAAACTTGTAGTCGTAAGTTGCATCATGTCAATTTATACATCTATAAAATTTAATTTTATAGATGTATAATAAATTGACATGATTAAATTTGGGAAAATTTTTCACAAGAAATTTACTAAACATAAATCTAAAATACATTTGTGTGATGAATGTTTCACGTACTTTGACAAAAAATAAAAATTAATAATAATAATGATAATTATTAATATTATTATTATTTTATATATTATTTGTGCTCGAAACTGACCGCGCCAGGCTCTACTGGGACCGGATCACAGACAGGAATATTGCGAATAAGGCTGATATTGTGCTGATGGACCGGGCACAGTCAAGGATACAGGATCATAGAGCCACGCGGCAGCCTTTGCTTAACAGTGGTTGAGCCACGCGGCAGCCTTTGCTGTTGCACGTATGGGCCGGCTCGAACCGGGGTGGTACCACGACCTCACAGAAGACCAGCGTGAAGTAGAAGCTTTGTTTCTGCATTTCGCCTGGTGAGTGCAGGTAGCCGGAGGCCCAATTCCCCCCCACCCCCCTTAACATGGTAGCGTAGTTAAATAAAACACCAGACTAAACCTGCTCGGGGCAAACGGAGAAATAAGTCAAAGCCCTGCCACGCTATCCGTGAATCTCTGCAATATCAGGGAACTTCATTCAAACCTTAACGCCGTCCATTACCATCTGAAAACGGCTTCGCTGACCTTGCTCTTTCTAACCAAGACACAGGTGTCCTCCCGGCTGATACTTCGTATCTCTCCTAACCGGGGTATAAATTAGCACACTCTTTTGTGCCCCGGGCTGGAGTTTGCGTGTACGTCAGAAAGGACATCTGTTTTTGACGCCTCGGCAGCTTTAAAGGTACGGACCTGTCCATCTTATCGCTACGCGACAACCATCCCCGCGTCTACGGGTGCCTCTATAGATCCGATAGCGGTAATGCCGACACAGACCGACGCATCGACCTCATCCTAATGGCTGCAGATTCCGTGCTACAACATGTCCCATCCACAGAGATCGTGATGCTTGGTGATTTTAACGCCCACCACGCTGAATGACTTGGTTCTCGTTTAACCGATCATGCGGGTAGATCTGTTTATGACTTTGCTTTGGCATATGGTTCGACACAACTGGTTATCTCGCCTACACGGATCCCAGATGTGGAAGATCATGTACCTTCCCTGTTGGACCTTCTGCTGACCTCTCATTCGGACGGATATCAGGTATCCGTCGATGTCCGGAGTACGGTGCCACTCACGTTCCCATCGCGGTTGCGTTCTGCAGGTTGCGCCGTGTTTGGCATTATAGGTCAGCCGATTGGGACGGGATACGATCTTTTTTGCATTCTACCCTTGGAGGCGGGTTTGCTTCTCGCCGGATGATCTCAGCGTTGTTGCTGATTCTGTCGTTGATGTGATGCTACAGAGAATGGAACTATTTATTCCATCATCTGTGGTACCTATCGGAGGCAGAACCCAGCCATGGTTTAGTCGCTCCTGCAAAATTGCATTACGCCATAAGCAAGAGTGCTACCAGGCCTGGGCTCACGCATTGACGTCTCGGGATGCAAATACCAGCGCTTTTAAAAGAAGTATAATTCCGCCTCCAGGTCCTTCAAAAGTGTCATTGTCAAGGCAAAGTCGGAGCACATCGGCAGAATTGGCGAGAAACTAGTTCGTCTTCCTTCGGGAACACGTGCATTCTGGTCTCTCGCCAAGGCTGTCCAAGGGAACTTCTGTCAGCCATCTCTCCCATCTCTGCACAGGGAGGACGACTCACTGGCCCATGCCGCAAAGGACAAAGCCGATCTGCTGGGCTCTCTCTTTGCGTCCAACTAGACTCTTGATGACGGGGGGAACACACCGCCGACTATCCCGCGGTGTGAGTGCTCCATGCAAGGATGTGCTGTTTACCCAACGCTCGGTGCGTAGAGCACTCCTCTCCCTGGACGTCAAAAAGTCGAGTGGGCCTGATGGCGTCCCTGCTATTGTGCTGAAGACGTGTGCTCCGGAGTTGGCACCGGTTTTAACGCGTCTTTTCCGGTACTCCTACTCTCTAGGCGTAGTCCCGAAATCATGGAAGACAGCTTTCGTACACCCGATCCCTAAAAAAGGTAACCGCTCTGATCCGTCCAACTATAGGCCTATCGCCATCACCTCCTTGTTCTCTAAAATAATGGAGTCCATTATCAACAGCCAGCTCATGTGGTACCTTGAGGATCACCAGCTGATTAGTGACCGCCAGTATGGTTTCCGTCGCGGTTGCTTGGCTGGTGATCTTCTAGGTTACCTAACTCATAAATGGGCGGAGGCAGTAGAGTCCAAGGGGGAGGCGTTGGCCGTTAGTTTGGACATTGCGAAGGCCTTCGATCGGGTTTGGCACAAAGCGCTTCTTTCGAAGCTTCCTTCCCGAGAAATTGTGCAATTGGATCACCAGTTTTCTTGCTGATCGGAGCATCAAGGTTGTAGTAGACGGTGTATGCTCCGATTACAAGCCCATTAACGCTGGTGTTCCACAAGGCTGCGTGCTATCACCAACGCTGATTCTTCTGCATATCAATGACATGTTGCAAACCAATAACATTCATTGCTATGCAGATGACAGCACTGGTGATGCTCTGTACACCGGCCATGCCAATATTTCTCGGGAAAACGTCACCGAGTACCGGAACAAACTTGTGTCTGAAGACGAGACTTTGTTGGACAAAGTCTCGGACTGGGGGCGACTAAATCTAGTCCAGTTCAATCCCCGGAAGACACAAGATTGCGCGTTTACCGCTAAAAAGAACCCCTTCGTCGTATCTCCTCAGTTTCAAGGCACTCCCCTTGTTGCCTCAGCCACTATCGGAATCCTCGGCGGCGACATATCGAGTGACGTGCAGTTTCGTGGTCACTTGGAAGAGAAGGCCAAATTGGCCTCTAAAAAGCTTGGCGTGCTCAGCAGAGCGGGACAGTATTTCATGCCGGTACGCCGCCTGCAACTTTACAAGGCGCAGGTTCGGCCGCACATGGAATACTGTTCCCATCTCTGGGCTGGGGCTCCCCCGTGCCAGCTCCTTTCATTTGATCGCATCCAGCGTAGAGCTGTTCGAATCGTCGGCGACCGAACTCTTTCCGATCGGCTTGACTCACTGGCACTGCGAAGAGATGTTGCATCTCTTTGCGTATTTTATCGCATTTACCACGGGGAGTGCTCTGAGGAATTGTTCGGACTAATTCCAGCCGCACAATTTCACCATCGCACATCGCGACAAAACTCGCGATACCATCCATACCATCTGGATGACTGGCGGTCCATCACTGTGCGATTTAAAAGAAGTTTTCTTCTTCCTTTTTTTTTTCTTTATTATTTATTTCCTTCCTTGTGGAATCGACTACCACCACCAGAGATTTTTCCGGACCGATACGACTTAGGGACCTTCAAGAAAAGAGCGTACTCCTTTTTAAAAGGCCGGCAACGCATCTGCAATTCCCTTGGTGTTGCAGTTGTTCATGGGCGGCGGTAATTGCTTACCATTAGGTGAGCCGTATGCTCGTTTGCCTCCTCTCCTATAAAAAAAAGGATATTTTTGGTCGACATTACCATTCGTTATGACGAGAACCTCGTAAAATCCGAAACAGATAAGCAGACAAAATATCTGGACCTGGCTCACGAGGTGACCGATATGTGGGGTGGTCTGCCAACCGAAATTATTCCTGTGGTCGTTTCTGCCAACGGGCTAATCCCAGTCAGTCTCTCAGGTCATCTGAGGCGACTGGGACTCCTTGATGGACCGCTCCAGGCTCAGATGCAGAAGGCAGTGCTCCTCGATACCGCCCGCATCGTCCGCCGGTTTCTTTCCCTTTCTTCCTAACCCTCGGCCGTTTGGTCTCGCCTGCCAAGGGCTTCCATATGGTTGTGTTTTTATTTATTTATGTACTTTTATGTATTTACTGTATTTTATTGATATTTATGTATATTTATCATTTTCATTTACATTTATATTTTTATACAGCCCAACCAGATGAGAAAACTATATAGATACCCCACAATGATAATTTATTCGACTCTCAGTTTGACAAATTACACTTATGTATTATATCTATTTTAAATTACAAAGTAACATTTTAAAGAAGTTAGCGTTGACGGCCATACTAGTATAAACTGTGTTACAGTCGTCAGCGTCGTGTGTGTGTGTGTTCGTGTGCGTAAGAATTTAAATATTGATTAACCTCTCTGTTTCCATGTAATTAAGATTTAGCAACCAATTTAGAATTTTGTCCTTGCATTTATTAAGGCACATAGGGGGTAAATATTGCTTACTTTATTTGCTAAATTATATAAATGACTGCTAATGACATAATATTGTCGACGGGCTAGAGCAGTTCTATGAAAAGTCATTTTACAAATTCAATTTTTTTACGTTTTAGATTATGTTTAAAATGTGTATTTTTGTGTTTACGTAGTATAACAGACATGACAAAAAGCTGTCTTACAGTAAGTACAGAACATTCCTTAAAAATAATTTCGGTGCTATATCTATGTGATTTACCCAGCATAACCTTTAATATTGCTCTTTGTGCACGTTCTTAGGGGAGTAGAGTTGTCTTTCCAATTCCACCCCAGGTTACAATGCAGTATTGTAGTAAACTCTGACCAAGGGCATAATAAACACATAGTAAGGTTTCAAAATCAGCTGCTTTCCTCAATTTTCTGAAAATTTGAATTAATTTTCTAATACGGCAGTTTAAGTTGCTAATATGCGCTGACCAAGATAGGTAATAGTCTATGATAAGTCCGAGGTATCTTTTGTTAGTGGAACGACTTAGTATTGGGCAGTTGCATTTGCTTTGTTGTTCACATGTGTGTGCTTTGAGATAAAATTCCGTTGATGTACTAACACGGTGAATGAAGGTAATATATCTCGTTTTATTTACATTAAGTGTCAGTAGATTACTACTAAGCCACCGCATGACCTTACCAAGTGCAAACTCTGTATAATATTGGGCGTCTTTCCAGTCCTTACCGTATACAATCAAAGCTCTGTCGTCGGCATACAAAATGATTTTGCAGTTAGGCAACGTAATTTTGCATAAAATATTCACGTAAACGAGAAAGAGAGTTGGGCCCAGTACGCTGCCTTGTGGAACTCCAAACGAGACAGTTGCAGGTAAAATAGTGTAATCACCGATTTTAACTAAATGCGTTCGATTAGATAAATAAAATCGAAATATATCTAAGGCAATCCCTCGTACGCCGATCAGTTCTATCTTATGAAGAAATAGGGGAACAGAGACAGTGTCGAAGGCCTTTGACAAATCAAGAAAACACCTATAACTTTCGACTTATTATCAAGATGTTTTGCTATCGTCTCAGTTAGTATTAAAGTTGCGTCTTCAGTAGACTTACCTTTCACAAAGCCAAATTGGTTATCCGAAATAATATTATTATGTTTGAGAAATGTTCAACACTGTCTCTGTCACCACTCTTATGTATGGAATGAACTAAAGCCCTTTTTAAGATGTCTGAAAAAACACCAGTTTTTAAGCAAAGGTTACACATATATATCTTACATGCGGGATCAGACTGTTTTTGGCACGTTTTATGATTAGCGTAGGAATTCTGTCGATTCCTGTGGCTGGATCATTTTTTCAGTTTGTGATAATAGCCATATCTCGTAACAGTCTGTATCGATCAACACCATGGAATTATTCAAAGGGTCGGGTTTACTTCGATGTTTAACGATGTTAGGATGGCCAATGTTTTGCTGTTTTTTTTTATATTGCGTTAGCATAGGTTGAGCCAATTTCTGCAAAGTAATTATTAATAATATTGAGAGATTTGTGTGGATCATAAGTTAGATTTAGTAACTCACAGGGAGGAGGTGAATATTGTTTAAGGTTAGTAACTTTGTTTACAGTATTCCAAGTACCCTTTGGATTGCGTTTATTTTTACAGAACTCAGTTTTCTCATAGGCAGTTTTAATTTTTTTCATCAAAATTGCGATACCTTGTATAAGTAATCTGTAATATTGCATTGTTTTTATCACGCTTTTTATTTCTTATGCAATTTGTCAATGTGTCTTATACAGCGTAACAATCCAGGAATTAGCCATGGCTTGAAGCAACGCTTACGATGAGGAATATTTATTTTATTAGAATGAGAAATAATGGCATCAGTAATAATGTTAGTTAAAGCGGTAGCTGCATCATTGGCATCCGTGATATTGTAAACAAAGCTAAAATCTGTATCAGATAATTGTTTTAATAATAGTGGATAATCAATTTTGAAAGTAGTAGTTTTAGATGGATACCTTATAATTTTGCAATCTAGATGAAACACTATCTGATCTCAACATTACATGGTCAATACAATTTTCGTAACTAGTGGGGAGAACATGAGCTGCTAAAAATCCACCATGTGCGCCATTAAATCTAAATATTTACTGCTGTTAAGGTCATCATTATTAGGAGAGATATTTATATTGATATCTCCAATCAAGACCACAGATCTTACTAGCTAAAGATGCAAGATACAATAAGAGACAGACATCAAGACTATCACAAAATGTATTTATATTTCTTTGTGAAGGTGACCGATACATGCCTAAAATGGCATATTCATTATCACAATTTACAATAAGGCCACTGCATCAGAAATTAAAGGTTGGAATATACTATGCTTTATTTCAGATTTTATATATATCAGTACACCGTCGTTTTGGTTACTATACTTAGAAGAATGAGACGTATGCCCAGCAATTTCAGGTATAACTGATAATTTACTTAGCCATTAGCCAGCATTCTGTCAGTACAAGGACGTCACATTGAATACAAATTCTTTCCAATAGACTGGCTAGTGCATCAAAATTACAAGTTATGCTGCGTATGCTAGTATGAAATACTGTTAGAGAATTCCTGGTCTGATTAATGTGATTAACTAGACTTTCTGGAGTGCAGATCATAGATTTGGAAACAGAAACTGAATCAATGTCATCAGAGATATTTTCAAGTAAAATTATTACTTAGTGAATATTCAATGGCGCATATCGTAATTACATTCAATTGATCATTTATTATAAGCATGTATTTTGAAACCGGTGTAATTACAGTATTATTGATGTAGAGATTTAATGAATTAAGACTTAGGTTAGCCTGTGTAAGTGTATGTGAGTAATATGTATTATTAAAAATTATATAATTAAGAAAATATACAGGGTATTTTTGAAACGCTCCCGAAAACGAAGACAGACGATAGTACTAACTATATCTTAGATGATGGGTGAAATATAAAATCGATCCTGATGAAAAAAAATCATCTTTTCACAACGTTTTATTAGCTTTATTCACTCCATCGTGTTAGTATAATTAAATAAAACGTTAATTTCATTAAAATAAAACATGAAAATAATTAAACATAAAACCAGCAGTGGAATTACTGAATTACAATCAGCTGACTAGGGGTCAATGTACGCGCGAACGCCGAATTCGCGCGGCCCGTAACTAGCGATGGTACCACAATACCTAATAATTTACAACACTTGTCTAAATACCTAACTTATCTATTTAACCTACTATTTTGCCACTGTGCTTGTCTCCACGTAGCCACTTTAATTCAAATTCACAGGTTAAATAAACCAAATAACTGGTTCGATTCCCCGCTAATTAAAAAAATACTTAAATGAAATGTTAACAAGGTTTGAGTTATGCGTTTTTATTCATCGTGTAGGTATGTTTATTATTCTGATGTATTCAGTTATGTACCTATTCGGATCAGTTCAGTACCAAGTTATTTAAAAAAAAATAGGTATGAAACAGCTTACCGCTCTAAATCATCCGTGGTTTTATGAGATGCGGCTCAAATTGTGCTCCATTCATTTCGAGGCAGATGTGGGCTCGGTGTTGCGTCTCCTCATGCAGGCGGGGCATCATCGTGTGGTCTTCGACACAGTCCGCACGTAGTTTGTCGAAAACATCCACGATCCTTTGGCGCATTTCGTCAGCACTATAACACTCACGATTAAAAACCCTTTCTTTCACATACCCCCACAGAAAGAAGTCTAACGGGGTCAGATCTGGTGAGCGAGGTGGCCAAGCGTGTGGTCCTAGTCTGCCAATCCAGCGATCATCAAATAATTCGGTAAGGCGCTCACGGATGAACCTCACGACATGTAGAGGTGCACCATCATGCTGGAACCATGTGCGGCGATATTCATACAACGATAGGTCGTCTAAAATGTCAACCAACTGTTCATTTATAAAGTTTAGGTATCGCTGTCCGTTAAGTCGCTGTGGCAGAAACACTGGTCCCAGTATGCGATCCTTAAATAAACCTGCCCATACGTTAACCGACCATCGGGTTTGGTGCCCGGTTTGTCGAACAGCGTGCGGGTTAACCTCTGAATACACGTGTGTATTTCTTCGGTTCCACAGGCCGTTTCTGGTAAATGTCGACTCGTCCGTCCAGATAACGTGCTCAATGGAACCAGGCACACGTTGTTGTTGGTCTAATAACCAACGGCAGAAAACTCGTCGGCGGTCGTGATCGCCGGGAACTAAAGCTTGCACTTTGTGCACTTTGTATGGCCGCATTCGGTTATGCTTTAACACTTTGTGAACTGAACAGTATGACACACTTGTTCCATCCCGACGTCTTAACAATTTAGCGATACTTCGTGTACCTAGGTTCGGATACCGGCGAACGACATCTAAAATGCGCTCCTCGGAGTGAACAGTCATTTGACTTCCACATCCTGCCGCTACCGGAGCAATGGTCTGATTTTCCAACACTCGCTGAAATGCTGCTGTTATCAGACGAGAGTCAGCTGGGTGTTTCTCAGCGGTCGGGAATTTCTCTCGGTAAATTCGTAATGCACGCGAAGCATTCCCGCAAGCTTCTCCAAGGCACATTAACATGTTGCCGTATTCACGAGCACTATAAACGTACGCGTTAGGCATTATTAAAACAAAAAAGAAACACAAAACGTAACAACAAGAATAACACGTAATAAGAAGTAGGTAATACCAAGTAATAACAATAAGAATTTAATAAAAAAACAATTGAACTGTCGCTCACGCATGCGTGTCCAAAGTCAACACGGAACTGTCTCAAAAACTAAAATTAATAATTAATCCCGCCAAAACTGAAGACTACTGCGTCCTAGCGTCCTTGCGGTAAACACTTTGAACATTCCCACAGACCGTCAAATGTTATGACATTGCCAACTTTTATTTTATAAGTTTAGTTTCCATATGATCCCTACGACTAGTCTTTCATATGGAAAAGTTATAGTTGTAATTTTTTTAATACAATTAGACAATCAATTGTACCCTGACGAAACAAGCAGTTCGTTACTACAAAAATGATATTGAAATTAATAAACGTACTTACTTGGGTTTGGTTATCTTTGATTTTGTACAAGAAAATAGAAATAAAATGGTATTGAATAATTTAATAGTTAAAATCAATTGCAATTATGATCGACAGTTAATTAATCTAAAAAATAATTATTTAACTTTACTTTTATTGACTTTCCGTTTTTAATCCATCCAATACTTTGATTTGAAAAGAGGTACGTCAAAACTATTAAAAATTACTTGCAAGTTTTATTGTAATTGCCGCCTCTAATTCTTATGTCGCTTGCAAACAAATCTTAGTAGGTAAATTTGGGGAATTCCCCATATGTTGGCGCTGACGCGAGGTGACACACAGTCGGACGGGCGACGGCAGCGCGTGGTACGAAGGGGGCGCGACGGGGGAATGCTTGCCAGTATTACTGTGCGCGCACGCTATTGGTTCCTCATTCTTCCCGCGCTTTGAAAAAGCGATGTTTCCCAATGTACAGTCGCGCACACAGCTTTAATGGTTTTAAAAAGGAAGGAAAGAAAAATTATTTATATCTATTGTTTTATGACTGAACTAGTGAACGAAAAGGTAAATAGAAGGTGAATGAGGAAAATTGTGCAGTAAAGTTAAATCAACCTGATGACGGAAACATTTATTATTCGCATTGATGATGATGATTCTGATGAGTGATGATGAAGTAGCATCCAGTAACACCAATACACCATCGACATCTGGCTTCCATGTTCCATGTTCCAACGGTATAATGGACGGCGTGTCACCCTTAGCTTAAGTTTTCTTGTTACAAACTACTTTATCTTACGATAGAAATAAAAAATTATGCTCAAGCAAACATTATCCATTTTTAATTTCAACCTCTTCCAAAGTTCTAAGTAGCTAGTAAAGTACCTATTGTGATTCTACAATAAAACCATTAATTACTATTATAATATTATAAAACAACAGCCTAGTACCATGTAGAACTTTAGAACGCGACTGTACCCATGTGCAGACACACCCCGTCGACTATCGCTCAGCGTTCTTTTTACGTAACGGGACCTGTACCGAGCTAGATAAAAGAGTTTGGCTTCGACGCGGATATTGACCCTAGTCAGCTGATTTTATGATTTATTTATTTTAAATTCCACTGCTGGTTTAATGTTTAAGTATTTTCATGTTTTATTTTAATGAAATTAACGTTTTATTTAACTATACTAACACGATGGAGCGTGAATAAAGCTAATAAAACGTTGTGAAAAGATGATTTTTTTTTCATCAGGATCGATTTTATATTTCACCCATCATCTAAGATATAGTTAGTACTGTCGTCTGTCTTCGTTTTCGGGAGCGTTTCAAAAATACCCTATATGAAATGTGTTTGTGGTAATATGTAATTCGTTTTTAAATCTACCTTAACAATAGAATCCGAATGACTTAAACATTTAGAGAACAATAAAATTATGTTAAAATAATATATAAAAATCGAAGTAAAATGCTAAGTCACAAAGAAGATTGCGACTGCAACTGATTCAGATCATTTTCCGAATCAATCCGACGTGATGGGACACCTTCTTTTTTACGAAGAAATAACTTCCAATGAGCAGTCCAGCAATAAGCATAAGAGTTCCTTTTACTTAACTCTCGGGGGAGGTAGAATAGTTTCTTTGCTTTTTGAGTAAGACATTCGGTAATTAAAATTAGTTTAGTTTAGGGAGTATTTCAAATTGTATATCTCCTGTATTTAGTTTTTTAGTGTTATTTGTTCGGTTATAATTCTTTACAGATGTTAAAATCTTTTCTTTTAAAATAGTAGTTGAAAAGTCTATTATTATTATCGGCCTATTTCCCCTCTTATCTATATTCAAGCGAAATGCATGGCGAATGTGGGAGTCTTCAATATGGTTGTTAGTAACTACACCAATTTTTTTTACTATCTGTAACAAATCTTCTTTAGTCTCGTTATGTTTGACAGGGATATTCTTTATCACAATACTAGCTTGTTTTTGAAATTCTCCACCTTTAATTCAAGGGCTTTTAATTTTTAATTAATCACAACTGTGCACGAGTTCAAACAGTTCTTCCTGAGGATCATACTAAACTTTCTTTTGGTAATTTCGAAAGAATTCAAAGGATACCAATAGTTAATTATGGTGACTTCGAAAGCTTATTAAGAGAATATTCGGATAAAAATAGATCGATATATGTAGAAAATATACAAATTCACGAGGCCACTTGTTTTGTTGAATCTCTTGTTAGTGATCTACAAAGACTATATAACATACTGACAGTTTCTAGATCCATGATGCCTTTAACAGAGATTGAACAACATTCCTTTAAAAATGCGACTGAGTGCTATATTTGTAGACATAAGTTTACTAGCAGTGATTAAATTGTAGCAGATCATGATCATTTTACAGGCAAGTATAGGAATCCGGCTTATGATACGTGTAATTTGAATACTAAGACCTGTCCGTTCGTGCCAATAATTTTTCATAATCTTTCGGGATATGAATGCCATTTATTCATAAAATAGCTTTCAGCAGTGTGCGGACGAATTAATCTTATCCCAAAAAATGAGGAAAAATTTATATTTTTACAAAATTTATTCCAATTGATCAAAAACGCAGCTCAAATAAAATTTATTGATTCTTTTAACTTTTTAAGCTCAAGTCTAGATAATTTAGTTAAAACAATGAAACCAGATGATTTTAAAAATTTGCAGTCATTTTACACAGATCAACACTTATTCAATCTTATTTGTAAGAAAGGTATATTAAGGTGATATTTACTGCTATGATTATATTGACTCTTGGGCGCGGTACAATGAAACTAAATTACCGGAACCCCCATATTTTTATAACAAACTCTCAACAAAATCTAAAAGTGATGAAGACTGTAGACATTCCTTAACTGTTTGGAATACTTTTAATATAAAATAACATTGGATAATATACGGATTTATACTTAAAGTGTGATGTTCTGTTGCTTTGCGATGTTTTTGAGAAATTTAGAAGAATAAGTTTGCGTTACTATGGCCTCGATCCTTGTTATTACGTCTCCTCACCATCATTGAGTTGGGACGCAATATTATTATTCACGAAAGTAAAATTAGATCTTATATCAGATATTGAAATTTATCAAATGATAGAAAAAGGTATCAGGGGAGGCCTTGTTCAGTGTGCACTAAGATATGCGAAAGCTAACAATAAATATCTGGAAGATTACAATGATGAGCCTACTAGTTTTCTAGCTTACTTAGACTGTATTAACTTATATGGTTATGCTATGATGCAAAAGCAACCTACAGGAAATTTCAGATTTTTAGGTAGTGATGAAATATTAAATTTTGATGTTAGCAGTTTATCTGATAATTCTGATACCGGATATATTCTTTAAGAAGATCTTCATTCTCCATCTAAAATTCATGAGGAGCACTCTGATTTACCATTTGCCAAAGCAAGTTTTTAGAGCCTTACATTTCACTAAATACTGCTCTCAGGCAAAAAGCTACTTCTGATGTCGAAAGGGACTATTTCATAAAACAAATTAATTATTTTTTTTGGTAAAACCATTGAAAATAAAAGAAAACAAGTTGATATTAAGCTTGTTAACGTCTGGAGAGATAATTATAATGCAACAAACAAAATATTTGATTCCGAAATAATCGATAATTTCGGAATCTCTTGTCGCCATACAAATGCAGTAAACAAAAATTATTTTCGATCAACCAATTTATATAGGTTTTACAATTCTAGAAATTACTAAAAGTCATTTGTATCGATTCCAATATCATGCGACGAAACGTATATATGGTAATAATATTCGTCTTTGTTACACAGATACAGACAGCCTTCTATATTTATTATATACAGAAGATTTTCATGCAGATTTAAATAGTCATATACGATATTTTGACACTAGTATCTTCCACAGTAATAATGTATATGGTATACCGAAGTTGATATAATTAAAGAGATTGTGGGTTTGAGGGCAAACTGTATTGTATAAAGTCCCAAGCTGCTTCAATAAAAAAGCTAAAGGCATTAAAAAGTCAATTACTAAAAAAGCTCGAAATGGAAAAATACAAAAAAGCCATATTTTGCGATGAAAATTTGAGAGACTATGTATATTATTAAATCAAAAAATCATAAAATTTTCACTCAGCAAGTCAACAAATTAGTACTCAGTAGTAACGATGACAAAAGACAAATAGCGCAAAATAAAATTGAAAGCTTGCCGTGGGGTCACTACAGGACTGCATTTTAATATTAAAATTAAAACGATATTCGATATTTGCGATCACCGAATGGTGAGAGGCACACTGAACCTAAACGTTAAATTGGAGTCTAATAAAGTCAACGCTCCGTCCCCCTCGTGCTCTAATCCAATGTTCCCAAACCTTTCAACACGAGCTACAAAACCGTTTTCAGTGCCTAGAAGATTGCAATGCAGTGGACGATATGAATGACAAGCTCGTGGAAACTGTCCATGCGGTCGGAGCTAAGTTCTGCAAGATCCGCCGCAGAAGAACACAAAAACTCTCCGATCTCACTCTTAATCTCATTGCTGTTAGACGGGATATGAAGTTGCAGTCTTCAACATATTTGACAGTGTACAGGCAACTGAACAGACAGATCTCTAAATGCATGCGGCGGGACTTACGCAACTTCAATACAGCTCGAATTGAAGAAGCGATCGAGCGGAACCAGGGCTCTAAAGTCTTTGCTAGAGATCTGTCTGCCAAAAATAGCCAACTGTCGAAGCTGAAGACCGAGTGTGGCAGCGTCGTTTCCGGGACACCTGAGATTTTGAGTGAGATTGAGAGGTTCTATGGGCAGCTGTACACATCATCGTTGAGGCCACAGGCAAGTGTGAGTAACGATCCAAGAGCAAGTCTCATCCGACACTATTTCGATGATATTCCTGACGTCAGTCTGAGCGAGATTAGAATGGCTCTCCAGCACTTTAAAAACGGCAAGGCCTCAGGCGAGGATATAATTACAGCGGAGCTTCTGAAAGCGGTTGGAAAACCGGTAGTTGAAGTCCTTCAGAAGCTCTTTAATTCAGTCTTCCATGGTGGGACTACTCCGGAGGCGTGGATCAGAAGTGCGATGGCCTTGTTCTTCAAGAAAGGCGACAACGCTCTCTTGAAGAACTACAGACCGATTTCCCTTCTGAGCCGCGTCTACGTGCTGTTTTCGAGAGTCATTATGAATCGTCTCCAATGCAGACTTAACGACTTCCAGCCTCCCGAACAAGTCGGTTTCCGAAAAGGCTTTAGCACCATAGACCACATACATACCCTTCGGCAAATTGTACAGAAGTTCGAGGAGTACAATTTGCCACTATGTCTTGCGTATGTTGACTATGAGAAAGCCTTTGATTCTGTCGAAATTTGGTCGGTGCTACAGTCCCTTCAGCGGTGCCAAGTTGACTGTCGGTATATCGAAGTGCTGAAGTGTTTGTACAGTAGGGCTACGATGGCTATCCGAGTACAGAACCAGAGTACGAAACCTATCCAACTGCAGAGAGGTGTAAGACAGGGTGACTTTATATCCCCGAAATTCTTCACCGCTGCATTGGAAGACATTTTTAAGCTACTGGACTGGAAAGGATACGGTATTAACATCAACGGCGAGTACATGACTCACCTTCGATTTGCCGACGATATAGTCCTTATGGCAAAATTGCTGGAGGACTTAAGCACTATGCTCAATGACCTCAATAGTGCCACCCAACGGATAGGTCTTAAGATGAACATGGACAAAGAAAGATCATGTATAACATCCTTGTCACACCTATGTCGGTAGTTGTTGGGAGTACTAAGCTTGAAGTTGTTGACGAGTATGTTTACCTGGGTCAAATAGTCCGACTAGGTAAGTCCAACTTCGACCGAGAAGTCAATCAACGGATTCAACTCGGCTGGGCAGCGTTCGGGAAATTACGGCACATCTTCTCGTCAGGTATACCTCAAAACTTTAAAACGAGACTGTACAACCAGTGCGTGTTGCCAGTGATGACCTATGGAACTGAGACGTGGTCCCTCACTGCTGGCCGTATGAAGAAGTTCAAGGTCGCACAACGAGCTACGGATAGGGCTATGCTCGGGGTTTCTCTGCGTGATAGACTTAGAAATAAGGATATCCACAGTAGAACTAGAGTAACCGACATAGCCAAACGGATTAGTAAGCTGAAGTGGCAATGGGCCGGCCATATAACTCGAAGTACCGACAAAAAAAGGAAAAAAGGTTCTCGAGTGGCGGCCTCGTACCGGCGGACGAAGTGTAGGGCGTCCCCCCACTAGATGGAGTAACGACCTGGTAAGACATGCAGGAAGTCGATGGATGCAGGTGGCTCGGGACCGTGCTTTGTGGCATTCCTTGGGGGAGGGCTATGTTCAGCAGTGCACTTGTGAATGACTGTAATGATGATGATGATGATGTTGATATTTGAAACTGTTTTGTTTTAAATGGATATATGGTAATTTATGTTCTATTAATAATTGTATATATTATTTGTAATACTAATATTTTAGTGATGATAATGATGCACAGTTATTTTTAGTTAAAATAAATAAATGTGTAATGTTTTGAGAAACTTAATAATGGAATTAATAAATACAAATCCAAAAATATTTTTTGTTTTATTGCATTTCTTTAATACCTAGGTCCTTAATGAAACAAGAAAATTATTGGTTCATTTTCTCTTTATTGTATAATTTCACATAATATTTATTTTAAGTACAAACTCTCGTATCACTCAAAAATTTTAACTGAAATTGAATAATAACTTATTAACATAATATAATGAAGTAACAAAATATAACATTTAGGTTTCATACAGTTTTTGGCTAATTTTTTAATAACACTATTAGTAGCATCCATCACTTCATCATATGCGTCCTCTACCACATACTGGGCACTTATATTAGCACTGATATTATCAACATTAATTTCTTCTTGTTCATTAACTTCAAATATATTAATTTGAATAACACGTCGAGCTCGCTTAGCAGAATCTTGACGTATAGTAAAAGATGAAGACGATATTTGTGAACATTTTCTTTTCTTCAAGGCTTTCTTCGATTTAGATTGCTGTTCATCATTGCTCATTAATCTGATATCTCGAAGCTGCTGATTCTTTCGTATAGCTATCCACATCTTGGGCATAGTAAAAAGGGTTAGTAACAGAGTTCGTAACGTCGATAGACATGATCTGAAACAAATCAAGTAAGAATTAAAAAAAACTCTGCTAATAAAACTAGAGGTTCAATTTCATAAAATTAAACGATTTATTACACTTACCAAATGTTCTTGCTGAAAGACGTGCGGAGACCGAGTTCTTAAGATTAAAACTTAAATTAAGCATTTACTTTTATACACATTATAATATGAAATATGAGTTTGATTCGACTCGTACACGAGTCACGTGGATAAAGTTATTTCGAAAAATTGTTTTGATAATAAATACTTCTCTATAACTTCTTTTGTTTAGGTGACCGTTTTTAGTTTATATGAAAGGAAATCAGTTGACGTGAGTTTATAGTGAAACGTAAAACCTGATCAATCAAATAAGTTTTCTGAGAAATTCCTTTGTTATCAATAACATTTCAATTTTAATAAGACATAGACATGTTATAAATGAAATGTATAGATACAACTACTCTTGATGCAATACTGGATATTTAATGTGTTAATAGTTTACTATATCACCAGAAGCCAAAATGAAGTTAATCAAGCAACCCGTTTCTTTAAAAATTGATGAAATTAAAGCTGTTAGACACAGCATTCTTTCCAGCCCAAATATCAATTTTTAGAGAAAGTGTTAAGAAAAATTCCTGATATTAAATTGTTCCTGTTCCAAAATGAAAAAAAGTTATTCCGCCTCAGAATACTCTGGAAAAATCAATATTCATTTTTGATAATGCAGTCTGTGAAAACCAAAGTGACATACGTAATTATTTTTCTATGGGTCGATATAAAAAAATTGATTGTTTTTATTTATCACAGACCTATTAAAAAATACCTAAGCAGTTATGTCGGGAGAGTGCCAATTTATTGGTATTTTTAAACAGGATGACATTTATTATAACATTATTTAAATATATTAAAACACATTTATGATGAGCATGTCAATTCTGATAATCTGTTGGCATAACTTGGCAACTGGTATATATTCAAAGAAAAATATGAATGTTTAATTATTAACAAAGATTGCGAACTAGATAACGGAAGGTTCAGACAATCGTTTGATGTATTTATTAAATTAGAATAAAATGATTAAATATTACTGTCAGATGAAAAAATTTTCACTCTAGCACAAACTATAAGAACTCTCAAAAGTGTACAATATTCTCAAACTTTAAAATGGATGTAGATGTAAAAAAAACAATTAATAAAAACAGTAAACAATGTTAGAAATAAATTAAAACAAATGAGGGAGGAAGAAGATAATTTAGAACGTAAACGACGTAAAATTCTGGAAGCAATAACCGATCTATTAGAGACGATAGTTTTAATAAATAAAAATAAAGGAAAGAAAATAATCAAATGGAAGCTTTAGATGAGAATAATTATGATAACTTTAGTTCATGTACAAGTGATATCAGTTCAGATACTAAAGAGAAATTAAATGAAAGGATTTTCGATGAAGGAAGGGATAGTGATATAAACGTTACTTTTGGTATAAGAAACGAGGGAGGCAGGCTACCGATGGGAAAAGTTTTAATCGCAATAAAGAAAACTGAAAACAGGTCAATGGTTGATATTAAAGATAAAAGCTATATCATTACTCCAGGTCTATCAGCACTATTGTTTGAAAATAAACTTAATATAGATTTGGTCAGTAATCAAGATAAGCTAATGTATAAAGATATTTTAATTAGTACTTATGCACACAGAAAAGGATTTATTGCATCAGGACAGATACAAGGCAATTCAGGATTGAAATATTTAAAAATTATTAAACCTGTTTCTTGAAACTGAAACAAGAAAAATGAAGCAAGGCGGTAATTTACCAAAAAAATATAAGTCTATTAGTATTAATACTAATTTAGTATACTAGGACGATCCTAATGAACTTATTGATAGGTTAAAAATTTAAGTTGCCTCAAATAGTGCAGGAAATACAAACCATGATAATGAAATAATTTAAATAATAGAGAAATTAAAAGAAGCAGGCATCATTAGATAATAAATATAGGGTAATATCCTTAATTAAAACTAGTTGATAGTTGCCAAGCCAACCATGAACATTGATAAGTTTGGACATCATGTATTTAAACGAAAAAAAGGATAATAACTCAGAATATCCGATTGCTAGCATGACTGATGGATCTTTAAACGCTAAAAATAAAACCGTTAAAAACATCTGAAATCCAGTAGATCCTGGACATTGTGTGAACAAGCACTATGTTGATAAGAACATAGAGAACTTAGAAACTAAACTAAAATCAATAAATCAATTTGTGTCACTAATTGGAACAGAAATAAACAGTATTAAACAAAGTATAGATTCAGTGACACAGAAAATAAGGAAAAAGTGGGTAAATAAATAGTGATGAAAGAAATACATAAACAGCAAGAAAAACTTTCCGCGAAGACATGTTGTGATGAAAGATATTGCCGATTTATGGCAAGCTGATCTAATTGACATGCAATCTGTTTCTAAAGAAAATTCTAATTACAAATTAAATTCAATTCGATTAAATTCATTTTTCTTGTTTTCAGAAGAGTGTTTATGAGAAAAGGAATGTGCTATTATTAATCTTGATAGTTCTGAGAATGCTGGATCTCATTGGATAGCCTATGCAAAACTAGATAATTATGTAGAGTATTATGATAGTTATGGTAATTTAAAGCCTCCGGAAAAAATCATCAAATACATAGGACCGATTATATTTTATAATTATGATAACGAACAGAAACGCAACACATATAAATGCCAACATTTGTGTTTAAAATTTTTAAAAACCTTTTGGAATCTAAATAAATACTAATTACTGCGTGTTTTGAATTCAGTTTAATATATACATACATAATGTCTTTAACTCTAACAATCACTGATAATAAATCTAGCCTCCAGTCTGAATTTGTATCTCCTTTGTTATTAGATAGTAATTATGAGTGTGGTTTACTGTTTTTTTCTACATTCAACTCTATCCCTAACATAAATTAAAGCAATAATGTATTTTCCTATGGAAATAATAACATAGTAAAAATTCCTTATGGCACTTATGATTTATCTGCTATAAATGAATATATCAAATCGAATATCAAAGACTGTAACATAATTATTCATCCAAATAATAATACTTTTAAGTGTTGTTTATTTTGTATTAAGCAATTTACTTTGGGGTAAAATATAGTATTGGTCCATTGCTTTGATTCTCGAAAGCGACTTTAGAAGCAAATAAATGGCATGAATCAACTCATCCTGTGAACGTTATAACAACGTTTGTGATATGAATCTAATGTGATCTCATACAGAACTCTTTCACAAACGGTTCACAAACAGGATATCAACTTATTGAAGTACCAAAAAATGTTGTTTAATTCCCCATAAAGAAAAAATATATTTCATCAGTAACAGTAAAAAATTTGAATTTAGAGGAGAAACTAATTAATTTTAACAACGAAAACATTCAAGTGTGTCTTCACCTAAACAAATAAAAATTATAGACTTCAGTGACAATCAGTGTATCTATAAAATTGAGAATAAAAAGAAATCTCAAGTCAATACCAAGTGCAACGTTAAACAAACCAGACGTGAAAAGATAAAAAAAATAACAAAAAGTAATAAGGAATTTCGTCAAGCTCTAGGATTTAAAATATGAGTATTCTAAAAATATCAGATTATTGGCAGTTCGATAATTCTATCGAAAGTTATGAAACGCATGCTTACAATCCTTACAATAATAGTTTTAATGAAAATGATGAAAAAAGAATACCAATTCATCAACAAGATATCTACTTACTACCTTCAGCAAGTGCAATATACATCGAGGGAAAATTCTGTGTACAAGCTAAAGATCCCGCTGGAGTAACCAAAACAAAAAAAGTTCATCTAACTAATAATGACATTTCCTTTCTATTTCAAGATATAAGATATGAAATGAATGGGGTAGAAATAGACCGTGTGAGAAATGTTGGAATAACAACAACAATGAAATCTTTAGTATCAATGAGTAGTGGAGAAAATAAAGCAGCAGCTATATGGGTTCGGAACGTAAACGGATTTCATGATCGAGACGGTAGTTTTTGTGTGTTACTACCGTTAAACAAGCTATTAGGCTTCGCAGAAGATTATAGAAAAATAATTATAAATTATAAACATGAACTAATACTTAATAGAATTAGTACCAATTTAAACAGTATTGTGTCTGAAAAAGATGACTCCGTTAGAGTAATTTTATAAAAAGTACAATGGCGTATGCCTTATATCAAGGTATCTGACCAGCAAAAGCTTACTTTAATAAAATATTTAAATAAGATAAGCATGTTCAAATCGCATTTAGAAATTGGGATCTATATGAATATCCATTAATACCAAAGTCTACTAAACATACATGATCTGTCAAAACAACTTAACAATTAGAAAAACCGCGTTATGTTATATTTGAACTACAAACAAATAGAAAAAACAATAAAGTTAAAGACAGTGCCATTTTCGATCATTGTAATTTGACAACTGTTACATTATTCCTAAATTCTTACTATTATCCGTACGATGCTTTTAATTTGAAATTTATACGATATGTATGCTAGATTTCGTCAGTCGTTCTATAATCTTCCTGTAGATCCGTTGCTTGATCCTCAATCATTTAAAAATAAAGCTCCGTTGTTTGTAACTGATTGTTCACGACAAAACGAAAATTTAAAATCAGAACCTTTTGATGTACGTCTATAAATTGTGACCCTTAAGTAACGATAAATATCATGAAATCTACGGCTATTGTAGATGTACAATGATTCAAAAGAGATGATAACGAATTTATTGTTAAAGAAATTGCCATAATTTGCGATGATCAAGTTCAAGTTTTATTGATTCTACCACCTTTTCCAGTTCACAACCTTACATACACAGTGTTTAGGCCTTATCGGTACTTTAGAAATAAAATGAGTGGACTGTATTAACAATAGGTTTAATGCCGTTAAATATCCTACAAAACGTATTATATTGAAGGAAATAAGTGAGGTGGATAGAACGGAATAGAAAAATTAATTGGAATGTTGGTTTCATTCACTATGACAAATTTTTAATGTATACACAACCCTTCTTGGTTGACAAAACGATTTATTGTAAAGGGTTTGAAACAGAGCCTTGGATTAAGAATATATTTGATCATGATTATGTTATAAATTTAGAAAACGTTAAATGTCCTAGTTTGTTAAGT
The DNA here is from genome assembly GCA_029286625.1 of Parnassius orleans. Lineage (NCBI taxonomy): Eukaryota > Metazoa > Arthropoda > Insecta > Lepidoptera > Papilionidae > Parnassius > Parnassius orleans. The sequence goes on from JAGSMP010000083.1 coordinate 2,373,815, forward strand.
TTGTATCAAGAATATAGGTTTTGTAATGATATTTTTAATAATTTATAGTATTTATCATCCTTCATTTTGTGCACTAAAAAATGTTACATGTTTAAAAAAATGGTGTAGTCTTTTAAAAATAATGTAAGTGGTTGTTGAAAAAAGTTTATTTCTTATTTTCAAATAATTTATTTCTTTTATTAACTGTCTGAATTATCTCAAAAATAAATCTACTAGTTAATGTTCAAATACATAAATGTCAATTATTAAATTTTAATTAAGTACCTAACTTGGTGCCTATTAACATAGGTATTGCCTAACTTGGTACCTATTGATTAGGTATTTATTAATAAATTGAACCGACTGACTGATATTTTAATGGCATTAAGGGCTATAAATTTAGATCGGACTGTCCATCAGATTAAGAAGCAGAGCATCGCCCAGTTAACAATATTATAGGATTCTACAACTTACTTTCTACAACAACTTGTTTTGCTAGAAATAGTTATAGCATGTGCGTTTGACTATTTAATTTAATTCCGAACCACATTCAAAACTTGACATTTAATCTTTTAAAAAAATTATGTTCGGGATTCTGATTGAAAACTGTTTTTATGACATAAATGAATTTGTCAAATTCTGCCGTGACGGTCACCTCAAGCGAATTGTTGTTGATGTTTGAAATTTTAAATTGACAAATGAATTAGAATTTGTAAGGTTGACATTATACTAGTTTGACATTATGCATTATGACATGACCATGCCTGTATATTTTTTTCTCTTTTTTACACCCTAAATTTATTGACATACCGTTTTATTAAATTTTGATATGAAATGTTATTGTAATTTTCTAATTTTCTAATTTTAATTATTCAATTACATGTCGACGTAATATTTGCATACCGATAAATCGGTGAAATATGCATGTTCACACTATGTTATAAGATCTAAAAATGTACCATGTTTTATGCAAATAAATATTATTATATGTTATACAGTTTGAGTATAATATATAATAATATAATAATATTTGTATTTATATAATAATATAATAAGTTTGGTAATGGGCGGGTAGAATTGGGGGCTTCTGCAGCACGAACTGAGCGCAGCGAGGTGAAGTGATGAAGAACCCCCAATTCTACCCTACTAATGTTTGGTGATCTAGCGCCGGTGTGATTCATCACAGCTTCTTACCAAACGGGATGAGCAGATGTGTACTGTGAAGAACTGAACACAATGATGGAGAAGCTCGCACGTCTTCAACCATCTTTGGTCAATCGCTCGTCCCCGCTGCTCCTGCACGAAAACGCGTGACCTCATACTGCAAAACAGGCATGAAGAATTTGTTGCCTCCCGTCCAGCTGATTTCTTCAAGAAGGGCATTAATAAACTGCCACTGCGTTGGCAAAGATGCATTGATTGCATGGGTGATTACTTTGATTAATAGAAATAAAAATATAGAAAAAAAATTACGTTAACTTATTTCATAATAAACGGCAATTTCATAGGTAATCATAGCTTGCGTTGAACAAAAGTAACTTAATTAAACAATAAAAAGAAAAATAAATAAAAGCTGATTTGTACAACATGCTTAAGATTGGTGTATTTGGTCAGGTATATTTTTGGTGAGCTTGTTGTACAGACTAGATATACCGATCACCGGGGAATCGCGACCCAAGTTTGTTCTACAAAATTTATTCTCAAAATCTTATTCTTGATATCTTGGTATTCTGGATGGTACGTTAAATTTGAATTTTGGACAATAAAAGAACAAAGTGTATGTAATTATTTACAATTTTATGTAGGAGTGACGTGTCTAAGTGATTTCGGCGTGTCTAAGTGATTTTGTCTATGTGAGTTTTAAAGTAGGGCACCATACTGTGCTGCAATATTCAATTAATTTTTCATGGGGAAATGCCTACGCATACCCGTCTCGCGGGGGAAAGGACGGGTTATGTCGGACTCGCACCGACTAAAACGCCATGGTGTTCTACCTTCACCGCATATTGGCAGGGCCACGGGAACGCTTTCGCGCACATCCGTGGCCCCATAAGCGCCGGCCGCCCCATGGCTGGCCCTCCTCGGGGAGGACTTCCCCCCCTTTCATCTCAGGTAAGGCGCACCAGGAACACTAGGCGCGCCTTCCTCCACGGCCTCTAACTCCAACTGCGAAACGGACTCCCCCGAGTCCGATACGCGGAGGCCATGGGGCCAGGAAAAACGAGTACTTGGAAGCACTGGCTTTTCCGACCCCAGCGGCGGATCTGGTCTATGGCTCCGCCAACCAATATTTGGCTGCGGAAGGTAGGGAAAGCGGCGTCACGCAACACCGACTCTCCACTCCACCCGCAGCCCCACCACCACCGCATCAATCAACGGTGCGGCCCCGTCAGAGTCGCGGAGGATAGGAGATATGTCGTAACTTCCCGAACGCTTCCCAGCCGAGTTGAATCCGTCGATTGACCTCACGGTCGAAGTTGGACTTACCTAGTTTGACTAGGTAAACATACTGGTCAACAACTTCGAGCTTAGTGCTCCCAACAACTATCGGCATAGGTGTGACATGGACGTTACGCATGATCTTTGTTTTGTCCATGTTCATCTTAAGACCTATCCGTTTGGAGGCACTCTTGAGGTCATTGAGCATAGTGCTTAGGTGCTCCAGCGAATCTGCCATAAAGAATATATCGTCGGCAAATCGAAGGTGAGTGATGTACTCGCCGTAGATGTTAATACCGTATCCTTTCCAGTCCACTAGCTTGAAAACGTCTTCCAATGCAGTGGTGAATAGTTTCGGGGATATAACGTCACCCTGTCTTACACATCTCTGCATTTGGATAGGTTTCGTACTCTGGATCTGTACTTGGATAGCCATCGTAGCCCTATTGTACAAACACTTTAGCACTTCGATATACCGACAGTCAACGTGGCACCGCTGAAGGGACTGCAGCACCGCCCAAATTTCGACGGAATCAAAGGCTTTCTCATAGTCTACATACGCAAGACAAAGTGGCAGATTGTACTCTTCGGTCTTCTGTGCAATTTACCGAAGGGTATGTATGTAGTCTATGGTGCTAAAGCCTTTTCGGAAACCGGCTTGTACGGGAGGCTGGAAGTCGTCGAGTCTGCGTGCAAGATGATTCGTAATGACTCTCTAAAACAGCACGTAGAGGCGGTTCAGAAGGGAAATCGATCTGTAATTCTTCAAGAGAGAGTTTTCACCTTTCTTGAAGGACAAGACCACCGCACTCCTCTCCGCTCCAGCCTCTGGAGTAGTGCCACCATGGAGGACGGAACTAAAGAGCTCAAAATGTTGGGTGTTTCGGAAACGATGCTGCCACATTCGGTCTTTAGCTTCGACAGTTGGGTCTTTCTGCCAGACAGATCTTTGGCAAAGACTTTGGAGCCATGCTCGATTGTTTCTTCAATAGCTGTTGTGAAGTTGCGTAAGTCCCGCCGCATGCACTTGGAGATCTGTCTGTTCAGTTGCCTGTATGCTGTCAAATCTGCTGAAGACTGCAGCTTCATTTTCCGTCTAACAGCCATGAAATTAAGAGTGGAAGATCATGATGTGTTTGCGTTATACAGATACTCGTATGTATAAATACGGACGATATACGTATATATATAGGACGATGCAAGTTGTATACATTTAGTATATGATGGGCTAAAGTCTGTTATAGCTGAATCCCTGGAGGACCTTAGCACTATCCTTAACGACTTCAGTAGTATTTCTCAACTAGGAGGTCATAAGATTAGCATGGACAAGACAAAAATTATGTCATTGTCTATGTAAGGCACACCTATATCGACAGTTGTTTGTATTACTTCATACGCTCGAAGTTATTGACGAGTATACCGGGTGTTTGTGAAACGCTCCCGAAAACGAAGACAGATGATATTACTAAGGATACCTATGATGATGGGTCACAAAGAAATTCGACCCCGAGGAAAAAAAATCATCTTTTCACAACGTTTTATTAACTTAATTTATATTTAACTTTCATTTCATTATTTTTTAATTTTAAAGAAAAAAAATTTTAGTTTAAAGGTTAAATCTTATAAAATTAGTTGAAAATTGATTCATTTCTTAAAATAAAATTTAGGGGAATTTATGGGGAATCTGTTGAAGTTTTGTCCTTAAATTAGGGAATTTGACATGTATTTTCAGGGAATTTGACAAATTGGTGTTGGCAACGCTGCCATGTTGCACCGAAATTTAGTTTGCCGGCGACATAAGAATTAGAGGCGGCAATCACTATACAACTTGCAAGTAATTTTTAATAATTTTGACGTACCTCTTTTTAAATTCAAAGTATTGGTCGGATTAAATACGGAAAGTCAATTAAAATAAAGTAAAAGTATTATTTTTTACATTAATTCTGATAGATTAATTAACTGTCGATCATAATTGCAATTTATTTTAAATATTAAATTATTCAGTACCATTTCATTTTTCTTTTTTCTTATACAAAATTAAAGATAATGATGAAATAGTGTTTATAAAATAATTGTGTGAGTACTGAGTACCCAATTAGGTACGTTTATTAATTTCAATATTTTTTGTAGTAAAGAACTGCTTGTTGCGTCAGGGCTCAATTGATTGTGTAATTGTATTAAAAATGACAACCATAACTTCTAAATTCCATATGAAGACTAGTCGTAGGGATAACTAAACTTATAAATAAAATAAACGTTGGCGATGTCTTTACGGTTTCACGGTCTGTGGAGTCCTCACTCCTCAGTCCTTCAAGGACGTTACCTCCTGCGCATTTGTTTTGGCGGGATTGATTAATAATTTTAGTTTTTGAGACAGTTCCGTGTTGACTATCATGAGCGACAGTTCAATTGTTTTGTTTATTAAATTATTGTCGTTATTACTTGTTATTTATTACTTAATTATATTATTCTTGTTGTTACGTTTTGTGTTTTTTGTTTTGTTTTAATAATGCCTAACGCGTAGGTACGTTTATAGTGCTCGTGAATACGGCAACATATTAATGTGCCTTGGAAAATCTCATAAGGCCACGGAGGATCGGTAAGCTGTTTCATACCTATTTTTTTTTTAATAACTTAGTACTGAACTGATCTAACTGAATACATCAGAATAATAAACATACCTACACAATGGATAAAAAAGCATGACTCTAACCTTGTTAACATTTTATTTAAGTATTTTTTTTCATTAGCGGGGAATTGGACAAGTTATTTGGTTTATTTAACCTGTGAATTCGAATTAAAGTGGCTACGTGGAGACAAGCACAGTGGCATAATAGTAGGTTAAGTAGATAAGTTAGGTATTTAGACAAGTGTTGTAAATTATTAGGTATTGTGGTACCATCGCTAGTTGCGGGCCGCGCGAATTCGGCGTTCGGGCGTTTATTGACCCCTAGTCAGCTGATTGTAATTCAGTAATTCCACTGCTGGTTTTATGTTTCAGTACTTTCATGATTTTTTAATGAAATTAACGTTTTATTTAGTTGTACTAACACGATGGAGCGTGAATAAAGCTAATAAAACGTTGTGAAAAGATGATTTTTTTTTCACCAGGATAGATTTTATATTTCACCCATCATCAAAGATATAGTTAGTACTGTCGTTTGTCTTCGTTTTCGGGAGCGTTTCAAAAATACCCTGTATGTGCCTGGAACAAAATGTCTAATTAGTTAAGTCCAACTTCGATCAAGATACTAATGGACGGATCGAACTTGGTTGGGCTGCAGGAAATTTGTAGCAGTTTCCCGAATAACTGCGGCAAATTTTCTTGTTCGATATATTTTTAGAATCTTAAAACGAAATTGTACATAACCGGACCGATCAGAGAGTTTTTGTGTTCTTCTGCGGCGGGTCTTGCAGAACTTAGCTCCGACCGCATGGAGAGTTTCCATGAGCTTGTCATTCATATTGTCCACTGCATTGCAGTCTTCCAGGCACTAAAATGATTTTGTAACTCGAGCTGAAAATTTTCGGTACTTTGGATTAGAGCACGAGGGGGACGGAGCGTGGACTTCATTAGACGTGACCCATCCAACTTTTTGTTTAGGTTCAGTATGCCTCTTACCATTCGGTGGTCACTGCCAGTTTTCACCCTCGCGATCACTGAGACATAACTGAACAGTTGCCGTCTAGTCGTTATAATGAAGGCAATCTCATTTTTTGTCGAACCGTCGGGGCTCGACCAAGTACACTACTTCTGTGGGGCTGCTTCTGGATGAAAGAGTTCATCATAGAGAGTCCCTCTTTCTTCGTGAAGTCGGCCAGCTGCTTGCCTCTTGAGTTCCGTTGCCCTACCCCGAATTTCTCCACCTTCAGCTCACCGTTCTCTCTTGTGCCCAGTTTTGCATTGAAGTCTGCCATCAACACCGTATAGTAGGTTTTGGAGGAATGCGTGGCTCTAGATATATCCTCATACAATTCCACCACCTCCTCATAGAGTTGTGCCGAGTTTGTTTCGTAAACCTGTATGACCTTCAGCAAATACCGTTTGGTGATTCTGAGTATAAGGTACGCCACCCTCGTCGACACACTCTCAATCGTTACAGCGTTGTTAACGAGAGACTTATAGACTATAAATCCGACACCTCCTTGGGACAGATACTCGTATATTCTTCAGGTGGTAGAGTCAAGCTGCAGCTATATTTATAGTATAGTTGTAGCACGAATGGGTCGGATCGACCGGGGAAGGACCACGCTCTCATAGAATACAACATAGCAGCTTAATGCTGCTGTGTTTCGTATGGTGAGTGTAGAGAACCGGAGACCCTTTTTACTGGAAAAGAGGCATTCCATCTTAATCCTCAAGGCTGACAACGCATCTGCATTTTGATTCGAAAATGAGGAGAGATGTAGATGTCTATGATCCTCAGCAACCACTTACCATCAGGTGGACTGTGTGCTCGTTTGTCACCCTACTTCTATAAAAAAAAATATGGTCGCCCTCCCGGTGATAGAACAAGTTGCCTGCTTCAAGGATTACCGCGTCCTCCCCCTCTCTTTGGACATCGGATAATCCTTTAATATTCCAGCGCAAGACAAGTTGTCTCTTCTTCCAGCTCCAGGATCTTCTCGTCAGCCCTCAGGTTGCGTGCGTTATAATATGTTGCCAGATCGAGTCATCTTAGGTGGCAACCGAACATCCATCGGAGATTCTTGTTGCAGCTCAATTATCAGGTACAACGGGTCAGGTGGTGCCCCTGCCCCCTGTGGCCGTAGCCAGGAATAACGGGGCCACCGGGGATTGGGGGCCGTCTCTTCGTAACTCTCATCATAGGGTATATTGGCATAGTTGCCTCGCTTGGTGAGCGGGTTGGCAACCGCAGATTTTTATTGTTATTTTGCTGTTATCAGAAAGATACTGCTGCCCATCTTCTGCCTCATTTTCCCTCTGTCGCCTCTTACAACACCCACGGGGAGATATGGGGTGGTGGGTAATCTTGCCCGCCACTACACGGGATCCACTACACGCCATCAATTACCACTCTAGAAAAGCGATATAAAAGGTAAGATTTGCACCATTTCAGTAGGTTATCTGTAATTCCAAATAAGTATAATTTATGAATCAGGATGCTGTGGTTTACTTTGTCGAAGGCTTTTGAAAATTTGTATAGACGGCGTCAACTTGTAAGCCTTGATCTAATTTTTCTTTAAGATCTGAAGTGAAGAGAATAAGGTTAGTGTTGGTCGAACTTCTTGACATAAGACCATGCTAATTTTCGATTATGTATTTTTGAATATGCCGATAAATTACAGAGTGAACTACTGACTTAAATACTTTCGATATTGCTGACAAGATAGATATTGGACGGTAATTAACTACGAAGTCTTTTGCTCCATTCTTGAATGTAGAACTACTCTAGCTTGTTTTCATTCATCAGGGAATATGCCCATTTTGAGAGATTGATTGTATAGAAAAGTTAGTGTAAAATTCAATGCATCTGCAAAGTTTAATAAAATTAGTGGATGTAAATTATCTGAGCCGACGCCCTTTGTGACATCCAGCTTTTTATTTTTAACATCCTCTGGTCTAAATTGAATTTCCTCGATAGCATCAAAGGAATTAGCTATTAGTCTTGTGGAAATATTATTTTAATTGTTGTCGTTAAAATCTCTTTCATATGTTGAAGAAAAATGAGATGCAAACATTTGTATCTGATGATGTATCATGCTTAAAGTTCATGGTATTAGGATATGATGACCAGTTCTTACGTATATATGTGTGTGTGTGTGTGTGTGTGTGTGTGTGTGTGTGTGTATACACACATGTACATACATACATACATACTAAGATATACAAATAATCTATAAAACTTTACATATAGTATATGTAAATATATGAACAATATATATTTTTCTATGGTATCTATATTTTTGTCATAAAAGATTGATTAAATGAGAAGCGTACCACACAGGAAAAGAACTATGCTTTTCAATATCATAGTTTAGCAGTTCATAGAATCTTTTGACTATTTCATTAAGAATATTAAAGGAACTAAATTCATCCTCCCATGACACCGATTCTAGATAAGTATTTATAGCTTTATAGTAAACCTTTATAAAAATCACGTTTGGTAGGACGTACTTCTCTATTGCTTTCTAATAAGATTTTCATTTTAATTACAAGTGAAGGATGAAACTTGTCAATATTTCTACAGAATCTTGTATGTTTGACAACATCCAAGACTTATTTATTGCAAAGTATCAAATCTAATATATTATTTTTTTAAGTTAATTACACAGTTAAATTATTTTAAGTTATTGAGGCTTATAAAATCTACAAATTTACATAATATTTCATTATTACCGAATCCTGATGATATGATTAAAGGTGTCATTTCTATGATTGCAAAGCCAAGTTATACCGGTAATAAGTATGTATTCCCTATCAGTACGGGATCCCAGTATACCATTTGATTTATCTATAAAAAATGTCTGAAGTATCTTTAGTGACTGGAGGTGGTAAATACACAGCGCATAATAGTATTGTAATTGGATTTTTGGTAGAGTTAGATGTAACCGACACCCAAATATCTTTTTAATCAGTTTCCCACTCTACGATACGCCTTGACACGATTCGTTTGGATACAGCAATAAGCACGCCCCTGCCCTTTTTCAACCCTGACAGAGGAGAGGTTTCACGATTTCGTCTATACACCGCATAGGCACCGGCAAAATTTTCAGCATCATTGCAACCGTTATCGAGCCAGGTTCCCGTCAATATATTAGGTATTTACCTATGAAATTGCCGTTTTTATGAAATAAGTTAACGTAATTTTTTTCCAACATTGTTTTGATGCTAACGTCGAAAGCTGCTGCTAATTCAGCCGTAGATTGATTACCATCAGCTTCCACAATCGCCATTAATTCCTTATTGTCGACCAAAGTTTTCGGACGACCACGGGGTTCATTCTTCAGGTCGAAATTTCCACAACGGAAGCAGGCAAACCAATAACTGGTGGTGCGTTCGTTTGTGGTATTCGCTCTGTAAACGTCGTTGATGTTTCGTGCCGTTTGTGCCGCGTTGCTGCCACGACGGTACTCATATTCCATAATTTCTCGAATTTTTAACGTATCCATGATGACGAAAAAGATTCAAATGCGATGAAAACATAACGCTGTTCAATTAACAATTTACTAATTTTGAAAAAAAAATTAAGATTTGTAATAAAGTTCCATGTTCTTAAAATAAAATTAATTTGAAATTAGAATTCTAAAAATTAGAATTCGAAAATTGTTTTGATTTGAAAAATGTTTGTACTGCAGAACGGCAATTTCATAGGTTTACCTATTGTAAACATCGTATTTATTGTTAACAATATGTCGACGTAACTGATAATTTAGCTGCAGCAAGCTCTTCACTTCACATCACTGTTTTTACATTTACTTTACTCTGAACTAACACAGCTCTTATTTTCATATACTTAATAATGTATATTTCATATTTTTTCTGACATAGATAATATTTATATGTATTGTGTATATATGTACTGTATGCATGTATATGTGTATATATATATATATATATATATATATGTATATATTATGTGTACTTAACACGTTGATAGACAGTAACGCCTACAGACGTTGCGGTAAAGTTTGCGATATGACAGAACGTCTGTCGACGTTCGAGTTTTAGCCCTTATAATATCAGTACGCCTTACGACGTTCCAGATTCCTTCAAAATGTATAAAGCGGCATTTTGTACTGTCACTGTACATACAATTTTTGTATTTGTACTGTCACATCGTTAAGTTTTACACACATTTGAAAAAAGTCCGGTCACTCATACAACGATGATTTTGTACTCCCCGCGCAAGCACAGCACGCCCCTCGACGTCATGTTTACATACATTCAGTGGAGTAGTGCGCGTCAGCAATGCCCCACGTACGTTTACGCTGCACTTGCAACCAAATATTTCGCGAAGGTAAGCCACGTGTAATTTTAAATGTTTTGTTTTGTTTTATTAGTAGTTATAATAAATAATACAATTTGGTTGAGCTAAGTTAGACTTTTAGCCAAACAAAAATTTATTTTGATTTGAAAAAGGTTTGTACTGCAGAACGGCAATTTCATAGGTTTACCTATTGTAAACATCGTATTTATTGTTAACAATACGAGGGGTGATCTAAAAGTAATGATAATCGGTTACTTCAGGTCCGCATAAAAATCCAAAAAAAATATTTTTTGCTTGCTTATATACTCACTACGTCAGCCTAAAAAATCATATAAATAGAGATACATTCATTTGAATACGAACTGTCAAAGAGATAACATCAACATGGAGAAGAACGAAATTAGAGCTGTCATCAAGTACCTCTGTTTGAAAAAAATGTCTTCAAAAGACATACACAGTGACTTAGTGGAAACATTGGGGGACTCTGCTCCTCCATATTCTACAGTTGCACGCTGAGCCAAGGAGTTTAAACTGGGCAGAACATCCACTGAAGATGAACATCGCGAAGGACGCCCATCCACGTCCCTCACTGAAGACAACGTGAAAAAAGTCGAAGATGTTGTGTTGGCAGATCGAAGAGTGACCATCAGGCATGTAGCTGAGGTCACAGGGATCTCATATGGCAGCGTTCAAAGAATCCTTGCGAACGAGTTGCATATGAAAAAGGTCTCTGCGCGTTGAGTACCCAGAATGTTAACCGACTAGCAAAAGAAAAATCGAGTTGACATTTCGAGGGTCAATCTCGAAAAGTTCCAAGCAGATCAAGAAAATTTTTTGTTACGTTTTGTGACTATGGACGAGACCTGGATCCACCATTTTGATCCTGAAACGAAACAACAATCGATGACTTGAAGCGAGCCTCCTCACCGACGCCAAAGAAATTCAAAGTTTCAAGTTCGGCGGGAAAGGTTATGGCATCTGTTTTTGGGACGCTCAAGGCATAATTATGGTGGAATATTTGTAAAAGGGAGCCACTATTACGGGCTCTTACTACGCAGACCAAATAAGAAGATTACGGGAGGCCATTAAGGAAAAAAGACGCGGCAAACTGCGAGCTGGAGTGCTGTTTCACCAAGACAACGCACCGGCTCACAAAGCCGCAGTTGCGATGGCTGCCATTCAAGAAACGGGATTCGAACTGCTCGAACACCCTCCCCTATTCGCCAGATCTAGCTCCTAGTGATTTCTACCTCTTTCCTCGGCTCAAAGAATGCCTCCGAGGCAAGAAATTCGAAGACGATAGCTAAGTAATGGCCGCTGTTGAATCGTTTTGGGAGGGTCAAGACAAATAATTTTTTTCAAAGGGAATCCTGGGTTTAGAAAAAAGATGGACTAAATGTATTGATTTGTTATGAGACTATGTAGAAAAATAAATTATTATTTTAACTTTAATTACCGTGTTTTATTTTCATTATCATTACTTTTGGATCACCCCTCGTATGTTGACGTAACTGATAATTTAGCTGCAGCAAGCTCTTCACTTCACATCACCGTTTTTACATTTACTCTACTCTGAACTAACACAGCTCTTATTTTCATATACTTAATAATGTATATTTCATATTTTTTCTGACAAAGATAATATTTATATGTATTGTGTATATATGTACTGTATGCATGTATATGTATGTATATATATATATATATATATATATATATATATATGTATATATTGTGTGTACTTAAGTGTATTTGTGTATATATGTGTGTGTATATGTATATTTATATGTATATATTTTATTTTTTAGCCCTTTCTATTTTGTTTATAGCTGCACCGCCTCTTGTTTGTCTATCTCTATTTAGCCTAATGGTTTACTGAGAGAGAATGCCCTATGGCATTAAGTCCGCTATATGTACAACTTTGTGCATGAAAGTTTAAATAAATAAAATAAATAAATATTTTACTATATTTATAGCTTTTAAAATATTTTATACAAAAGTATTTTAAAAGCAATGACCAAGGACGGTGAAAGACTTTCTTTCAAATGTTGTGTTGTGTCATAATTTTCTTGGTAACGAGAAGTCTGAAAACTTCTTTTTTCCAAAAACGCTTTAAAATGTAACATCTCCCTAAAACTGATATTAAGATTTTTTTCTCCAAAAATCTTTGCGTAGTATCAGATGAACATGGCGACAGATTCCATTAAGATGCCATATGACAAACAATATAATAAAATAAAATAGTCAGACGCAATATTTGCAGATTTTTTGTTGGTCGACGCGGCACGAAACTATCATGGGAAACATGAATAGGAAAAATACAAAGTATCATTACATTAATGTAGAAGCAATTATAATATGTTTTTTTTTTTAATTATAAGACTAGTTTGTGTAATAATTTTTGTTTAATATTAATAAGAGATTCAAATTCGTGAGAAACATTGTAATAAGAAAAATGTGTATTATTTAAAACTTTACAACAAACAAATAACACTTTGTCTCCATAGCATGTTCAATTTAATGGAGAATTTAAATAGTACTTATTATAATTCCGAACCTGATCGATAATATTAACCAATTTTGGTCACACATTTTTGCCCATCAAGAGTTTCAGGTTGTCCTCTCAACCAAAAATACAATAGGTATATTATAATAATATAGATTACATTAAATATTTCAAATTCATTTTTTTTCATTACGCCTTTAATATTTATTAGCGTTGTTATCTAACAGAAATATTTAAAAATAGGTATTTATTATTATCGATGATTTTTTAATTAGATAAAAATTATCCATCAAATAGCTGTAACCTGACTAAATATAAAAGTGAAACAATTGAATTATTTTATTCAACCAGTGTAACTTTGAATTTCTTTATTTTGTATTTTATGTTATTAATTACTTTTATCGGATGATTAAAAAATCAGCCCTTAGTGAAATTAACAGTCACCACCTTACTTCAAATATTATAATGTTTCATTAAAACAAAATTAGTAAATATAAAATTTCGTACCGATTTTAAGGCGAGAAATTCCGACGATAAAAGACTTTTAGCGCTCTCTTCGCCACTGCATGCATATTTGTCCAGCACGAAAAAAACCTTGCGACATTCGATGAACAAAAAGTTACTCTATTTGAAACGTTTTTGCTTATTAGCAGGAAATAAAGGACCTGAATAAAAATGCACCCAATTAAGAATCGAATTCAATAACATGCCTCTCGCATTATCGAAAAATATTATATGGTAGTTAAATATAAAATATTTTAAAAATCCATTCTATTAAGTATTTAATTGAGTATTTTATGAACGCGCATATTTTTTCCGAGCATAATACTATTTCAAGAAGCATCTATAATCTAGGATCAAAATCGTGTCTATTATTCTAATATTTTTGTTCAACCTGACATTAACAACATTAATCAAAAATAAAACTACAATGTGTTTGGCCAGAAAAGGGATTCAAATCCTCGCCCTAAGAGAGAGGATCACAATGCTCGAATAAATTACAATGCGCAAGAAAACTTTGATTTCCCACCCACCCAACCGCCAATTTAAAGAGTAAACTGAATAAAAACTTTTATATATTTGACTATTACTTTACTTTTATATATTTTATACAAAAGTATTTTAAAAGCAATGACCGAGGACGGTGAAAGACTTTCTTTTAAATGTTGTGTTGTGTCATAATTTTCTTGGTAACGAGAAGTCTGAAAACTTCTTTTTTTCAAAAATGCTTTAAAATGTAATATCTCCCTAAACTGATATTAAGATTTTTTTCTCCAAAAATCTTTGCGTAGTATCAGGTGAACATGGCGACAGATTCCATTAAGGTGCCATATGACAAACAATATAATAAAATAAAATGGTCAGACGCAATATTTGCAGATTTTTTGTGGGTCGACGCGGCACGAAACTATCATGGGAAACATGAATAGGAAAAATACAAAGTATCATTACATTAATGTAGAAGCAATTATAATATGTTTTTTTTTTTAATTATAAGACTAGTTTGTGTAATAATTTTTGTTTAATATTAATAAGAGATTCAAATTCGTGAGAAACATTGTAATAAGAAAAATGTGTATTATTTAAAACTTTACAACAAACAAATAACACTTTGTCTCCATAGCATGTTCAATTTAATGGAGAATTTAAATAGTACTTATTATAATTCCGAACCTGATCGATAATATTAACCAATTTTCATCACACATTTTTGCCCATCAAGAGTTTCAGGTTGTCCTCTCAACCAAAAATACAATAGGTATATTATAATAATATAGATTTCATTAAATATTTCAAATTCATTTTTTTTCATTACGCCTTTAATATTTATTAGCGTTGTTATCTAAAAGAAATATTTAAAAATAGGTATTTATTATTGGCGATGATTTTTTAATTAGATAAAAATTATCCATCAAATAGCTGTAACCTGACTAAATATAAAAGTGAAACAATTGAATTATTTTATTCAACCAGTGTAACTTTGAATTTCTTCATTTTGTATTTTATGTTATTAATTACTTTTATCGGATGATTAAAAAATCAGCCCTTAGTGAAATTAACAGTCACCACCTTACTTCAAATATTATAATGTTTCATTAAAACAAAATTAGTAAATATAAAATTTCGTACCGATTTTAAGGCGAGAAATTCCGACGATAAAAGACTTTTAGCGCTCTCTTCGCCACTGCATGCATATTTGTCCAGCACGAAAAAAACCTTGCGACATTCGATGAACAAAAAGTTACTCTATTTGAAACGTTTTTGCTTATTAGCAGGAAATAAAGGACCTGAATAAAAATGCACCCAATTAAGAATCGAATTCAATAACATGCCTCTCGCATTATCGAAAAATATTATATGGTAGTTAAATATAAAATATTTTAAAAATCCATTCTATTAAGTATTTAATTGAGTATTTTATGAACGCGCATATTTTTTCCGAGCATAATACTATTTCAAGAAGCATCTATAATCTAGGATCAAAATCGTGTCTATTATTCTAATATTTTTGTTCAACCTGACATTAACAACATTAATCAAAAATAAAACTACAATGTGTTTGGCCAGAAAAGGGATTCAAATCCTCGCCCTAAGAGAGAGGATCACAATGCTCGAATAAATTACAATGCGCAAGAAAACTTTGATTTCCCACCCACCCAACCGCCAATTTAAAGAGTAAACTGAATAAAAACTTTTATATATTTGACTATTACTTTACTTTTATATATTTTATACAAATTCTCGTAAATATAAGAAATCATTAAAATGGAAACAAGTCGATAGTGCCACAAAGTACTACATGGTAGGAGTCCTTTTCGGGGACTCTTTTTCCTTTTTTTGTCTGGGAGTCCGTCTAGGTAGGTAGACCTCACTCCCTCTTATTTATTTACCGCCAAATAAACATATGCACTGCTGTGTAGACCGCAACAAGGCAAGGGCAAAGAGGGCCAGTGTAATTACAGACTGTGAGTGTAATCTTCCTCGTTTGAAGTTAGCTGCATGTGCCCATGGACCGCAGTACCCACTCAGTTTTATTTTTAAAAAAAAGAGAGCTAGTACAGTGATGGCAGTGGTTCGAATGCACAGTGTGCCTTATTTACTTTATATTACTGTATAACATATGTATACCTAAATGTAGTCATCATTTTCGTCAAGTTGAATCGATTTTAAAATTCCAGAGGAAGGTAAATTATGGGGAATTAAGTTTTTAATAAATTTAACTATTTTGACGACATTTAAATTGTTACCTTGAGCTTGTAATATTCCTCTTATTCCATTCAAAAGGATTAAAAAATTTACGTTTTATATAAAGTAAAAGCGGCCTTGCTATTTTCATATAAAAGCTTATTAAGTCGTTGCTAATACACAGTGTACAAAAGAATTAAAGCCCTGACTTCAGAAGCCACTCACTTTTTTATTAAAAGCTTAATTTTACAGATATAAATTATTAATTGCACAAATAATATTTACACCCAGACCCTGAACAGTTGTTTGTAAGCTACACCATACACAAATACCTGTCTCATTCGAGAATCGAAACCAAAACCTGAAACCGTGCATTAGAACAGTGTATCGGCTAAATTATCTAAATTGGTTAATTTTATATTACCATTGTGTATTTAGTTTTCTATAATTCTCCATGAATTTAAGGGAAAATAAATAAAGAAAGAAAGATAAACTTTAATTTGAAAAAAAACATTAAAGTCACAACGCAATATACAAATACACAATATACAAATATATAAAAAAAAACTACATAGTACAAAAAATGCCTTTGTACGTCGTAAGCCATGGATCACTAAAAAATATTTTAAATAAATTTTTGGGCGGACACGTTTTATTGGTACATAGAGCTTTGGTTTTTTCTACTACACTAAGTACTACATAAATAAAGGATTACCAAATTGAATATTTTTATACATGGCGTTAATATTCTATGATTATTTCGTACAAGGTAGACGTAAGCATAAATAAAAAAATGTCATTGATACTAGGCATAAAACTATTTAGGTCTCCATTAAAAATAATACACACATCAAGTCTTTTTTGTATTTTTTGTAAATCATTAAGAACCAAGCAATGAGTCAGCAATTAAGCATCTAATCCATGTTTGCGTTAACATCACAAATTATGGAGAAATCAAAAAAAGTAACTCACCATCGCAATCTTATCTCCATGTTCGCTTAGTCTTCGAATGAAAAAATCACCTAAATTTAATTTAGCCGGTATAAAATGCGTATCTGGGCCATACACGTATTTTGGATGTCTTAACATTTTGAACGTCTACGCTGTAACCAAACCTACTGTACAATGCATCTTATTCTATGCTATTAGCCCGTGTTACTAACGATGGTATAATTAAAAAAATACACACCAACAGAATTTTTAACGATAGGTGCACTTTTCAAATGTTTAAAGATGCTGCGCAATATAATTAACAGCTTTACTTGCGTACAATTTTTTAATTTGCAATTTTTCATTGTAGATATGGGTATGTACATACACATATACACTTAAATTAGCTTTAATTTTTTTGTAAAACTTTGACTGCCTCGTTGGTATAGTGGTCGTGGGGAAAAGTTGTCCTCTCCCGAAGTGGGGCTGCCATGTGGCGCCCGACGCTGATAGGGCCGTGGATGTGTGCCAAATCGATCCTGTAGCCCTGCCAAAATGCGGCGAAAATGAAACACCGTTGAGTTCTAATCAGTGCAAATTCGACATAACCCGTCCTTGCCCCCGAGAGATAGATATTCGTAGGCATTTCTCTATGTATAAAAAAGTGGTCGTAAGCTTGGGTCGGACAAAAAAAAGAGTCATTTTTTGGTCGATTTTTTTTAGTAGTAGCCCTTAGTCTGGAAGTTGGCGGTGTTTTACCCACGTGACTCGGAAAGAAGGTATTGCCATTGGTCCTGCGCCTGATCTCTATCCAGTCGTGTCGGATTGCCACCCCATCGGACCATGAGAATGAGGGAATAAGGAGTATGCTTGCGCTTACACTCCTAATAATCCTGCCCTGCGCAGATGGCTAGTCTTCGTTGATGCTGACCGCCGTGACCACAATTTTGTCTGGAGGAAGTTATTTGTAAAACTTTATAAAATAAAGATTACAGAATCTTGCACAAATAGAAACGAAGAAAGAGCAATATTATTTGTAATGACTTTTGCTAACTATGGTTTTACAGCATTCGCTACTATAATATGTCTATTAATCAATATAACACTTATGCCATTACTCAGTGTCAGGGCTACACTTTATTAATCTAGGTTTCCTGAGAAACATTTTGAAAACTTAATTGCCAGTTTAAAGACTTGTGAAATATTATGTTATTTTGTTCATTGTGTATCGTTTTGATAATTCGTCAATACCATGGTCGCCACCGTACACCGTACACGTGGGTGGAGGGAGATTTGCTGTAGACTGTAATTATAATTATAATAGTAAAATAAGACTAATTATCTACTTTAACAAACAACAGACAAACGACGGAAGTAGATATTCTACGTCACTAATGTGTCTGTGAAAATGTTCTCGGAAATAACAATAATGAGGAAAGGAAAGACCAATTTTTTAATTAATGTTGTTTTGAAACGAAGCGATGTTGAATGTTAAGAATGATGATGATATATTTTGATACATATATATGTTTTATTATTTGCAATTTCAATATATGTATTTTATATATATATATAAATTACCATGTGGTCAACTTGATGACGGAAACATTTATCATTCGCATTGATGATGATGATTCTGATGAGTGATGATGAAGTAGCATCCAGTAACACCAATACACCATCGACATTTGGCTTCCATGTTCCATGTTCCAATGGTATAATGGACAGCGTGTCACCCTTAGCTTAAGTTTTCTTGTTACAAACTACTTTATTTTACGATAGAAATAAAAAATAATGCTCAAGCAAACATTATCCATTTTGAATTTCAACCTCTTCCAAAGTTCTAAGTAGCTAGTAAAGTACCTATTATGATTCTACAATAAAACCATTAATTACTATTATAATATTATAAAACAACAGCCTAGTACCATGTAGTACTTTAGAACGCGACTGTACCCATGCGCAGACACACCCCCTCAACTATCGCTCAGCGTTCTTTTTACGTGACGTTGAGTTTGGCTTCGACGCGGATATTGACCCTAGTCAGCTGATTTTATGGTTTATTTATTTTAAATTCCATTGCTGCTTTAATGTTTAAGTATTTTCATGTTTTATTTTAATGAAATTAACGTTTTATTTAACACGATGATTTATACTAACACGATGGAGCGTGAATAAAGCTAATAAAACGTTGTGAAAAGATGATTTTTTTTTCATCAGGATCGATTTTATATTTCACCCATCATCTAAGATATAGTTAGTACTGTCGTCTGTCTTCGTTTTCGGGAGCGTTTCAAAAATACCCTGTATATATGTGTGTGTGTGTATTTGCACATGCCACAAAACCTCAATCAAATACTTAACTTACTAATAAATAGACTACTTATGCAACTTTGTATTTTTAATACATTTTCAAAATGTCCACCATCTTGTTCAATACATTTTAATGGCCGTTTTCTTAATTGATATTTTAATTTAGAAAGTACTTCAGTGTCATTTTTCACTATTTCAAAAGCGTTTACTATCCTATTTTTTAGGTCCTCGGCACTCGTCTCAATAAAATAAAGTAATCAGCTGATCTGAGAAGTCACTGGACAGCCGCGACCGATCCTTTCATCGTTGCCGCGCTAGTGCGAATGCGAAGCGCCAGCGCCGGTATCATGCTATCTCGCTTGAAATAAGGTTCATTTTTCTTTATTTTGTATTGAATGATGGAATTTGTATTAATACAAATAAAATTGGACTTTTAAAAGTCTTATTGCCTTGAAATACGGTCCATTTCAGTTTGTTTTGACTGTACAGGTTAAGTGTGGCTGTAATTTATGTAGTTTCAATTATTTTTGGGATAAAAAATTACCTATATTAAAAATGATAGAAATCGATTTAGTAAACGTTTCTGAACAAACTACTTTCAGGATGTGCGTTAATTATTTTACGTGTTGTATAAGTGATATACTGCCTATTATGCTTGCGCGTCACTGAGAGTTATGTCGCGGTTAAGCATCTTCAATTACATTGCACGATGTGGTGCTGTAGCTTCGTCCGGTTGGCATCACGAGCTATCAAATGTTTAAGTTTTAGGTATGTAAGAGATTTTATTATATTCTTTGAATCGTATTTATTTGTGTCGTATTAGTAACTCTGGGTCTAATCGCTCGCTGTAAATTTCGCTAAGGTTTGATCCCCGGCATCACCAATGAAATTTTTAATTGCAATTTTAAGTGCTGATTTAGCACGTGCTCGGCGGTGAAGGAAAACATCGTGAGAAAACCTGCATATGTCTGAGGAATAAGAAAAAAAAATTCGAAGACATGTGAAGTTTGCCAACACGCATTGGGGCAGCGCGGTGGACATTTCCTTGCCCTAAAACCCTCTCAGAAGTAAGAGGAGGCCTGTGCCCAGTATAGCGACTTACATAGCCTGTTACTTTACTTTTGTTTCGTATACATATGTAATATTCATATTCCTTTCAGATACAGAAGGGTACCTAATGCTGACAAAAATATCATATATAGATAAAATGTTCTAGTGATTGTCAGTCATTTCATACGCCACATTTTCTATAGAGTTTAGAACGTTTCAGATAGCGCAAAAAATAATACAAAATATTATGGGAATTATTTATTAATAATATATACATTTATAGGTATTTATAAATAAAATAATGAACAAGCTGCAAGCTTCAACTGATAGTGTTTCTTGTAAAAACAATTGTAAAATTGCTGTTCTCATTTTTATCAATGGCGAATTGATGAAACGTAGTCAAGATCATTTTATATAAAATATGTTTAATTAAATTGGCACATGGCGTATTTGGCCTTCTACTTAAAACTCGGCGGAAATTTGAAAAGAAATATTTTATCTGTTCTTCATTATCTTGTGTACACCACTTTTCACAGAAGTATTGCTTACAACTGGCGTGGTTTCCAAAATCATGATTAAATGTCAGATCTATATCGTCAATCAGATCCTGAACTTTTTTGACATTTATTTTTGTGTCTTTTTGTTATATCTTGTAACCTTTTTAAAAACTGACACAATCTCATTAGTTTATTATTTGTTATATTTTTTTTTCTATAACGTATTATGTATCTTGGATAAGTTTGTAATTTTTTTTCATTTTATCACAAAATTTTTGCAATAAATTTTTTGAAACCTGGTAAAATTATTATTTCCATACCATTTGATGGCCTGAGTATAATGCCAGTTGTGCTCTTTGGCTGAAGTTATTTTTTATTTTATGCCCAATTGCAGGCAAAACAATCTCTAAAACAAAATTTTAATTTTAATTTAATTTCACTTTTGTTTGATATAATTTTGTAATAGTGTACATAAATATAAGGAATGGGGAGGGAAATCTGTGTCTAGATTTCCCTCCCCAATAATGTTCTATTAAAGTCATACTCATAAAAACAGCGTCTTATTGTAATACATAATTATAAAATTCAGTATCACTTAATTAATAAAAATATGCAACAATAAAATTACATAGGTATTAAAAACTATCGAAATCTAAGTAACGAGAGCATGTTGGTAGTTCCACATCTAAATTATATAAAAATGCATTTTTCAATTTCACTAATCTACGTCGCCGCGAAAATTTCTTCTTTGGACACTTTAAAAATTAATTTATTTAGAAAACAATATTTACAGTTACCAATGTACAGATATTAACTAAATTAAGTATTTCTATTCATAAAAATATTTATAATTGAGTATAAACTCTTAAAAAACTAAAATATATTTGAACGAAGTCGCTTCAACACTGACGCGCGGTCCATCCTCGACGATGTCCGAAAACGGACTGCGACAGAGCTCGCGGGTGATTACAGGGCGACGGAGCAAGCACACTCGCGCTAATATATTCAATTTCGGGGAAAAATGATATTTTCTCGAGTAGAACGGGGAATAAAAATAAAACTCTACATTGAATAAAACAATTTTTACGGATTTTATCGCGTTTAATTTTACTAATTTTGATTCCCGGGTCACGGGGGGGACTGAGGTGTTTGACTTCCCAATGTCATAGTTAGCCCGGCTACCTTCAGTTTTTTGAATATTAATTTTTGGTCCGATCTACGCAGAATGAGCTTACAGTATCTTGAAGTCTTGCAGTGGTATGCTTGGGTTTGGATTTAATTTTGTTAATTATAGGATCCCAAGCAGATGGCAGCACCCATCCATCTTCTCTATTGAAATTAGGATGTTTTTTAATTTCAATAGCCTCGCGTATCATCCTTGGTAGGAATCGGTGTTCTTTTGCGAGGATTTGTGGTCTATCAAATCTGATGTAATGGCGGGGACGATCTTGAACATGTTCACAGACTTCCCAGAGCGTCGGTGCCTCACGTCATGTGGTCGAAAGAACATATAGCTGACGTGAGGATATATTTTAGTTTTTCAAAAATATCCTATTTTCGATCCGCCCCGGCTTCGCACGGGTGATTTCTGGATATAGACAACAATGCCACCTATCGGCTAATTAAGGCCCCCGCAAACCCCTTGCGGGTAGAATTTCGTAAAATCCGTTCCTAGCTGACCTCTACTCGGCTATATATATATAGATTATGCAATATGGGATATATTTCGTTATGCACAAGTCTCTCAAAAAGCTTCGACAATGTGGACAAAATTGATATCGGACGATATTGATCTACGCTACGTTTAGATCCGCTCTTGTATACAGGTGTGATGTTAGCATGTTTCCATACCGTTGGCATAACACATTCGGTAATGCATTTATTATAGATGATAGTTAGAGGTTTACATATAACAAAGGTGGTGTTTTTTTAGAAAATAAGTAGATAGGCCATCAGGGCCTGGCCCGTTAGATCGATCCAGGGGTTTCAGCTCTCTTAATACCTTTTCTTCTTCAAAATAAAGGTTAGTAATAGTGATGTCATGGTACACTGAATCGACAGGTGGCCTCCAACGCGATGGTGTGGGTGATGGTGGTTCATAAACGGAAGAAAAGAATTCAGAGAACATGTTGCATATTGTCTGTGGATCACTTGCAACATCATCATTATATTCAACCTTAGCTGGTATTCCAGGTTTGTCACGACGATTCGAGATGTATAGCCAGAAATCCTTAATATTATTGCGTATACTATCCTCGACATATCCAATATATTTAGAAAAACATTACACATATTCTTAAATAACGTTCTATACTGGTAAAACATCTCATAATCTGATATGTTGTTATATTTCTTCCATTTTACTCATGCCGGTAGCGAAGCCTCCATAGAAGCCGAGAAGCCGGGCTTGCCCTATCAAGTTTGATAGGGCAATTGCTCAATCAATAATATCAACTAATAAAATAACTCGTAAACTGTTTCCAACTATTTCAAATTTCCCGCGCGCTTCTCTGTTCTATACAGATCATAGCCTTATAACGTCAACACGCGGCAAAACTGCGCGATACTGCTGTCATAAAAATTAGTCGTCTCTCCCGCACGCGTGGACCCGGGCTTTCGAGAAGGCGATCGCTCCCTTTCTAACCTGTGGCAAAATGTTCTATAATGAAATATAACTACGAGTGTTTATATAGCAATTTATATGAAGCGATGAAGCCCAGCTTTTAGTGTGAAGTTAGTCATTAGTCATTTAGTCAAGCGCGATTCACTTCACATTTCAATGTTTACTCTGTGTGTTTACTTGAGCGAATAAATATTGCGAGTTGAAAATTTATGCTTTTTATAATTTTTAGTGAAAATGGAGGATAATAGTGTTCCTTGTGATGAATTGAAGTGTGTTAAAGTGCTAATCGGCGAGGAAAAGGTAAAATCGAAAAAGAGAAAATGTGAATTTTTATAAAACTGCTAAAACAACAAAACCATATCATGGGCTTGCCCTAGTTTGGAGCCCTAGCTTCGCCACTGACTCATGCCTTACGTTTTTTTCTAAATATGCTAATTAGAGATTTCGAAAACCAGACTGGAAAAGCAGAGATTCTTGAGCCAGCAAACGGCGTGTGTTGCTTTATAATTACGTCAATTATCCCATAAAAAGCGCTAAATGCTGCTTCAGATCCCAGGGCAGTAAGGATTTCATCCCAGTCAGTGTCCTGTATTTTGCGGTTGATGTGCGTGTAGTCGGATTTATAAAAATTCTACTTTTGAAGCGGCCGCCTTTTCATTGGAACAATATCAACATTGAGAGCTATATCACAGATAAATGGTGGATGATATGCGTCAAGGAAGTAGGGGACTTAACGCGGCTGATACCTTACACGAACGGTTTGATATGCATAAATCAAGTTTACCTATGAAATTGCCGTTTTTTATGAAATAAGTTAACGTAATTTTTTTATACATTTTTTTTATTTCTATTATTAAAGTAATCTAATAAGTACCCATGCAATCGATGTATCTTTGCCAAGGCAGTGGCAGTTTATTGATGGCCTTCTTGAAGAAATCAGCTGGACTTGAGGCAACAAATTCTTCAAAGGCATTTTGTACTGCCTCTCGGGGGTTATTCCGTTTATCCACACTAAGAAATCCACCCGAGGGTGGATACTCGGAAACGCGTGTTCGTTTATCCACCCTAGACGAGGTGGATATTCGGAATTCACTTTTCGATTGTTGTTCCGCCTTTCCACCCCAAGTACAGTTCAACAGAAAATATATTCATACTTTAATATATTATTGACAAATTTTAATAACCACAAACTTAAACAAAAAACATATTACGTATTGCATTTAAACCAAATGAAACTTCCTCGTTTTAAATAAAAATAAGTAATTTAAGTAAGTTCTGCAATATGTCCAGGAAATGACCAACCCTAATTTCATTATTGAGCAGACGTAATTGCATATCCTGTATAAATTCTTCTCTTTTAATGTACATTTGCAATCGTTTTCTAAATTTCTTTGTTACAACAGATGTGTTAACAAAAAAATGAGCGTTTTTTTTGCGAGCAATCCAAAAACTTTACTAAATTTGGATGTTTGTCTTTAATTTCATTTGATATTGTTTTATGACAAGTTTCCAATGAATTTGTAGTTCTCTGAGACATTTAGAATGAATTCCAAACAGCGACATAATTTTCGTCCTTGAACCATGTCTTTTCATAGTAATTCACAAACGCCATCACAATATTATCATCATCATTCAACGACGTAAATTATGTCACATCGAATAATATGTAATTGAACAATTAAAAGTATTTCAGTTTTGACCTTTAAACAAGAAGTATGTATGTATTTTTATAAGTATGCTAATATATACTAATTAATCTTAGGCTCGTTTTTATCATGTTTTTACAAACGACTGTACACAGCCGAGAGACAATCGGAAGAAAAATAATATACGAATTCCGATTATCCACGCCGTCTGGGATGAATAAATGAACACGCGTTTCCGACTATCCACCTTAGGGTGGATTTCTCTCGGGTATTGAATTTTTTATACTTTAACTGTTTATGCGTATTGCTACTACGAAAAGCAGTCTTAATGCCATTGCGGTATGAATTAAAATGAATAAATGAATAGTGGCGGAGTGCACAGTACATACACTTGCGCTTCGATTTGCAAAAAGCAGACGAGTGTTTAAAGCTCAAACAATTAAAACAACAATTAATTTGTTTAACAAAATTGTATAGTAACAAATGTGTATTTAATGTTAGGAAACGTGGACAAAAATACAAGAGTTCATGATCATTTGATTTACAAAAGATACATGAATGCAAACGATCTGTGTTAATAAAGGTTTTACAATTTTATTGCAATAATCAAAACAAATTACTTGAAAGTAATTTGTTTTGATTATTAATGATTGTAGATAAAGTATGCGAATTATTAAATGTTAGACATATAGCCCTATTTTGATCGTATAAATATTGTACTAAAGAGTCATATTTTGGTATGTTAATATTACAACAAGACATTTCAAATAACTTAACAGTCTCCGGACCTAATTTTCTAAGTGCAATATTCAAAAACAAATATCAGCTAGGTCATCAATATTTAATTGCTTTAGAGCATTAATTGAAATATCAAATTGGTCCATAAAGTTATGGTAACCGCATGTTGTTTGCGTTCACCTGTTTTAAGTTCAAAGTTAATTAATATACATAGATACTAGTGAGCATTCGTCGTTATATTTACGTATAAACAAAGAAAATATACACTTCGCGAAGTATAAGCGCATTACAAAATAATAGAATAATTTTCTGCGGTAGGCGCCAACC